>CM056050.1:83834132-86236987 GCA_029574335.1 Rana kukunoris | reverse complement strand
TTACCACAGCAGGACCACCAAGTTGACTATACGCCAAAATGGTGCGAAAGGCCAATGCCTTACGTGGAGAGGGTGGATTGTATACTATGCAAGGAGAGCAGCTTCCACGGTCGAAGTCAGGGCTTCGGCCCGGACGGTGAGGAAGCCAGCCAATTAGATGGGCGCGTTCACGGCCGTGCATTGCGTCATCACGCGATCGTGTCACTGCAACGCATCACGCAATGACGTCACTGCATCACGGCCTAAAACGAACAAAAAAAAAACATCAAAAATACTGAAATTACAAAAATCAAGGGAGCACATCTATCCCGAAAACAAAGGGGGAGGGGGCGTACAGGATGCAGGGCCCACAGGCCACAAAGCACCGGCCGACACTGCGCAAGCAAAAGTACCCAATGACCGACAAAAAAAAAAAACTTCCTTTACAGCTTTGAAAGATTGCATGAGCTACTGAAGTGTGCTGCAAAGCAAGAGAGTAGTGAAAGATTTCTTCTGCCAGGCAGACTCTGATAACAAATGACAGTGGAGTCTCAGGAAGCCAATGAGCTGTTCTTATATCTATTGGGGCCAGTCTAACAGAGGTCTGCATGGGCCAGCTGCTACAGCCAAAAAAACAACCCCCAGGTCAGTCCACCTTTGTACCCAGCTGTACTCACCCCCCACTCCATCCCCAGCTGTTTGTACCAAGGCAAATGTGCTACAATAATAAAATAGGTCGGCAACTGTCCTCTATCCAAAAATGAAAAGCTCCACTATTGTCCCAATACTTTGAATATTGACCCTTTAATCAAATTTCTATTGTGGTTATCTTTAATTTATTTTCCTCTTATTCAAAGACAGGTTTAAAATATTCTTCTTTGGTGTTTATTTTATCATCGAATTACAATGTAATTTATACCATAATCTTCAGCTCGACATCTGTTTGTATTTCGATGATTACATCTGTCTTGGGCCATATAATTATTTGTTCACGCTTTTATGTGGCTCATTTCCATACTACAAAGAGATTTATATTAGATAATAATTCCTATTTCTCATTTTGTGTTCTCTCCGTTTATTTTATGTGACAATTCACTGAGTTTTACTTGTTAATGTGTCATTGTTCTCACACACTTTATTATCTGTCTGCCTTTCTTTAATGAATTACAAGATTAAGTGCAGTGTGCGAACACCTGGTCTATTAAAGAAAAACTTTTCTCCTAAAATGTTCCAAATAAAGGTTTTTACAATTCTACAACATAAAAAATAACCATGAGAATAAGCCACAGGGGTAAAAGTCATTAGTCCTGGGACACTTGCCAGAAATGGAGCCTATTAGATGATGGTATAAATAGCTCATATCTCAGGCTCCATTTGTACTACATAGACAATACACCTCTTATTTTTTTTAAATTCTAGATTAAATAAAACAAATTTAGCATAGAAAAGTTGCAAGCATAATAAAATGCATTCTTAGGATGCAAAAATTATGGCTAGATATATATTTGTAAAATAGATATACAATCAGTTCCTAAAATTGTTTATTTTTTTAATGTATAAATGTAATTTCATGTGCCATTTTGATATTAGTTTAATGAATTCTAAAGAGTTAAAAATAAGTATGAGCCATCACTAGGGGAGCCATCACTAGGGCAGCCATCACAGCTTTATGCCTGCCCCCCTCTGGGGCTGACAACTAACATTCCTCAGGGCCTGCCCACTGGCTGTCCCACCAAATCTGCCCACTGGCAGCTCAATCCAGCAAAGAAAAAAGACCCATATTTTTAGCAAAGACATCCCTCATATATTCGGCAAAGTGACAACCCATTCCAGGAAAGAAACATTTCCATATATTCAGAAAAGCACAATGCAGTAAACAGACAGCCCCATATATTCTGCAAAGAGACACCCCCATCCAACAAAGAGACGGTCACAAACAGCCCAATCCAACAAAGAGTCACAGCACAGGCCCACACCAAGCAACATTGTTAATCAATTTACCACTGTGCTGTCTCAGGCCCCGTACACACGGCAGAGAACCTCGACGGGCGGAACACATCGTTCCGCCCGTCGAGGATCTCGCCCGGCCGTCAGATTCGGCAACCAGCCCGTCGGGAAAGGTGACCAGCCATTCATCCCGACGGGCCGTCGCGCAAATAGAGAACCTGCTCTCTATTTCGGCTCGACGGCATTCCCGACGGGATGCTCGCCGAATCCGTACACACGGCCGAGGTTCTCAGCAGAATCAGGATGCCAGCGAGGTTCTCACTGGTTTCTACCGAGAACCTCGGCCGTGTGTACGGGGCTTAACAACTTGTCTCCCGGTCAATCCACAGAGAGTGGTAAGCATGGCTGAGCTGCAACTAACGCGGTGCTCTAAACCAGCATCTGATCTGCAGGCAGAGGTGGAGTGCAGATGATATCACTCTAGGGCTGCAACTAACGATTATTTTCATAATCGATTAGTTGGGCGATTATTGTTTCAATTAATCGATTAATCGGATAATAGCCTTAAAAAAAACATTGAATTTAAAAAAAAATTGGCCCAATTTGTTGTTGGGCAGATTACAAAACACAAATTGCCGCAAAAACACATTACATGCTTTTTTGCAGCTTCTCCATTGAAGTATATTGAACCAAAAAAAATTGTTCCGATTTGAGTTAAAAAGTCCCCGCCCTTTTCAAATACGCAGCAGCTGGGAAAAAATCATGGATGTGAACGTGTCCCATGGCCTGAGAGGTTTAGTAACATAATCAGGTTAAAAAAACAAAAATAATTTCAAAGAGAGAAATAATCATTACTGTTAGGCTGCGTACACACGAGGAGACATATCCGATGAAAACGGTCCGACGGACCATTTTCATCGGACATGTCTCCTGGGAGATTTTGGTCTGATGTGTGTACACACGATCAAACCAAAATCCCCACGGACAGACAGCGCGGTGACGCCGCCACGTCACCAAACCAGGAAGTAAAATACTTCCACGCATGCGTCGAATCCATTCGACGCATTCGGGAGATTTTGGTCCGCTGGTTAGGCGTACTAACCAGCGGACATGTCCGACAGACAGCTTTCCAGCAGACAAGTTTTAAAGCATGCTTTAAAACTTTTGTTTGCTGGAAACCTGTCTGCTTTGTGAGATGCATCAGCTCACTCTGCGCCGCCCTGCTTTAGCAATTGCTAGTTACTTCAGCAGCAACAACTCAGTCTCCTTAGGTGGGGTTTGGGCCTCTCAGAACCCCCAGGCCCCTCATGACACCCAGGCCCCTTATATGTCCCCGGCCGTCCCTCCCTGAAGGCAGCCCTGGCTACCACATTCAAGAAATACTCTCTTAGCAATAACATGTAGCCTTCATTGGATTACATGGTTGTAGACAGAAAGTGGCTGCAAAATGGCTCCAGGATATCAGCAGCACTGAGATGTAACAAAGGATGAAAAGGGTGAAAACAGTATTTTATTAAAAAAATAAAAATAATTACACCTGTTTATGTCATTCATTAGGGTTTACATATACAGTACTTATTCAATTAGTGCTCTTATTTAAACTCTTTACACAGCTAAGCATAACTTTTTAGAGCTTATATGCTGTTAAATTGGCCATACATGGTTCGGTTGATGTCTGAACATCTGCTCAAATTCAAGCTATGGTTGCCCCTTTTGATTATTGAAACCTCCTGAGCTATCCTGCTGGGAAGCTGCTAATGCTGACAGCCAATCATAGGCGTCAGGCGGCGTACACATGATCATATATGTCCGCTGAAACTGGTCCGCCGAAATGCTTTGAAATTTGTCCGCTGGAAACCTGTCCGTCGGACATGTCCGCTGGTTAGTACGCCTAACCAGCGGACATAAATCTCCCGCATGCGTCGAATGGATTTGACGCATGCGTGGAATATTTTACTTCCTGGAGTGGTGACGCGGCGGCGTCAACGTCACCGCCACGTCACCGCGTCCTCAGTCAGAGGGGATTTTCATCCAATGGTGTGTACACGCCATCGGACCAAAATCCGAGGAGACATGGAAACGGTCCGACGGACATGTTTCAGCGGACATGTCTCCCCGTGTGTACGCGGCCTCAGAGGCATTCCCTGCTCTGCAGTTGCACATATGCCTGCGCCTTGTATATGACTTTAGGGCGGTGAATGACTCCAATGCCTATAATTGGCTATTGGCATTGAGAGCTTCCTGGCGGGATTGCTCAGGCGAGTGTCCGGACATGCCTGAGCTCCTCCCTACTGCTGATACAAACCAGCTCGACAAGCTTCATTTGAGAAATCAAAGGAGACAGGAAAATTGGTTAATATTCAGGTATTTTGACAACTACTTGTGCCTGTTGTCAGAATTCAAAAGCTGGAGATTTGCCTATCCATGCTGTTTAGTGCAGATGAACGAATTTATGAAATCCTTATGAGTTTGGCCAGCTTTAGCTTTGCAATCAGCAGTGATACATTGTTACACTATTAAACAAGGGTGAGAATATAGAGGCTGGAGGAAGACATTACAGACTGTGGACAGAAATTAGTAACACAAATGCAGCAGTGAGCAGCTGTAGGATGAGATTGCATGAAAAACGCTTCAAATTTCCCTTCAGGGATTTGATTTAAAAAAAGGTAGAACAACCAATAAAAGAACAATATTCAATTTCTGTCAGGGATACCATATGGCCTCTATTCCCACCTGTCATTCTGCTGGATATATAGTAAAATTTTGCTTTAATTGCTTTAATTTGAACTGTTAGAATACTAGCTGGTTGTCATTCAAACCAGAAGAGGACCAGCATTAAATGGCTGGAACAGTGAATATGTAGGGGACAGATAGAGCCGCAGTAATACATTTTGGCGTAAAAGAAAATGTTGACATTTTAAACATTAATAAGGGGTACTCCTAGTACTGAGAAGTGTAACTTAGGTGAATATCTAGGAAAAACATATAGTTATGAAACCTAACGTACTGTGTTATAAGTACCATGCTCAGTTAGCATGTTGCCTTTTTTGTGTACAACTTCCTCATACACCTAACTCTGCTGATCATATTTAGCAATCAAAGGTACGAACACTACACTTTTGACACTTCACAGCATTGGACCTCAGTACAGATTAGTATAACACGGTGGCGGCTGGTGGTAGATTTTTTGGGGGGGCAGAAAACAATTCACCTGAACCCCCCCATGCCCCCCCGGTTGGTCTCCAGCCTCGCACTTACCCCATCTATTGGGCAGCGCTTCCTCCGGATGACGGGTGGTGACTTCAACTGCGTCTCCTCCTCCGCATTACAGTGGCTTCCCCCGTGCGTCTCCTCCCTGAGCTCCCTCCTCCTTCCTCGGTGGCCAATAGGATCAGTTATTCTTTCGACCGACCAGGTGACAGCTCTCATGACCTGATTCTTGATTGACCAGGAGGAGAATCAGGAAGACAATAGTGAATAGTACTCTGCAGCCTGAGCCACCCTTTGAAGCCTATTAGAGCCTCTGGGGCAGGTGTGGGGCTGGATGAATGACCACGAGCCCCCCCGGGGGTGGTTGTTTGCCACCCCCCCAAAAAACACTAGCCACCACTGGTATAGCACCTATTTTATTTGTTACATATGCATAGCTCGCAACTGTCCATGATTTTGAGGGACTGTCTCTGATTTCAAACAGTCCCTCTGTCACTCTTTCCGCCTTATTTGTTTCTTATTTAGGTCTGATCTATATAGTTGTATATAAAATACACTTTTTATCTTTTAAAAAAAAAAAAGTGTTTCCTAGTGCTAACCCTTTTATCCAATTTCTAAATTGTTGCATTTGTTAAAGTGGAGGTTCACCCTCCAAAAAAAATTCTAGCATGCCATGGAGCCCACCCACCCGACCGGCAGTATGCCAGTGTTTCCCCCCCCCCCGTATATATACCTTTTTACAGGCTCTCTTCCCCTCCGGCGATTCCGCGGTACTGGGTGTTTACAATCACAGGCTGTGATTGACGTACCTCAGCCCGGCCTATACAGCGCGTCACGAGATGCCGAAGGAACCCGAACGTCGGTGCGCAGGCGCTGTATAGGGCCGCACCGACGTTCGGGTTCCTTCGGCATCCCGTGACGCGCTGTATGCGCCGGGCTGAGGGGACGTCAATCACAGCTGCTGGATCGGAAGAGAGCCCGTAAAAAGGTATCTACAGAAAAAAAAAAAAAAAACACTGGCATACTGCCGGTCGGGTGGGTGGGCTCCATGCCCTGCTAGAAATTTGTTGGAGGGTGAACCACCACTTTAAGTTCAAAAGCCAATGAAAAGCAATAGTAGTGGTAAATAAGAAAGCACTTGAGGGTTTATCTAATCATTTTATTTGTACAATTATCCTACAAGTGGGCATGGCAGGGGTGTGTCCTGTGCCTACATACTTTTGCTAATAGGTGTCCCATCTCAGAAAGTTGGGAAGTATGCATATGATTGTACCCATTAACAGAATAACTAAAAAAACTGCAGAACACCATTTTTAGATCCTAGGTAATTTTCTTTGTTTATTATGGAACTGGGCAGCTGTGTTTGCCATAATTAACCCTGTCTTTTTTTGCAGATAGATTGTTATTTTCAGTTATACCTAGAGTTGAGCACTGTCTGTCCTAACAAAAGGCATTTGCAGGCAGGAAAGAAAAAGCATCACCAGCACGTTCAGGATAGGAGATTTTGAGCAAAGAAAATGCTTAATGCTTGTAAACTTCTTTAAAAGGGGCTTAAAGTGGAGGTTCACCTAAAAATAAACTTTTAACATTGCATTTATGACATTAATGACAATTAGAATCGGCCGTTTTTAAAAAAAAATACGTCCGTACATACTGATTCCTGTATGCATTCTCACCGTCGATTCTAATTGTCATTAATGTCATGAATGCAATGTTAAAAGTTTATTTTTCGGTTAACCTCCACTTTAAATGCTTGCCGACCAGCCGCCGCTGTTATACGGCGGCAGGTCGGCTCTCCTGGGTGAGAGCCCATAGCTCTACGTCGGCGCTTCTGCGGACACTCGCCGCCGAGTCCTGTGCGCGTGCCCGGCGGGCACGATCGCCACCGGGCACACGTGATCGCTCGTTACAGAGCGGGGACCGGGAGCTATGTGTGTAAACACATAGCTCCCGGTCCTGTCAGCGGGGGAAACGCTGATCTTCTGTTCATACAATGTATGAACAGAAGATCAGTGATTTCCCCTAGTGAGACCACCCCCCCATACAGTTATAACACACCCAGGAACACACTTAACCCCTTCCCCGCCCCCTAGTGTTAATCCCTTCACTGCCAATGGCATTTGTATAGTAATCCAATGCATTTTTATAGCATTGATCGCTAACAAAATGCCAATGGTCCCAAAAATGTGTCAAAAGTGTCCGAAGTGTCCGCAATAAGGTCGCAGTACTGAAAAAAAAAACGCTGATCGCCGCCATTACTAGTAAAAAAAATAAATAATAAAAATGCCATAAAACTACCCCCTATTTTGTAAACGCTACCAATAAACCAATAAATAAACGCTTACTGCTTATTTTATTTTTTTTTACGAAAAATATGTAGAAGAATACGTATCGGCCTAAACTGAGGGAAATTTTTTTTTTATATATATTTTTGGGGGATATTTATTACAGAAAAAAGTAAAAAATATTGAATTTTTTTTCAAAATAGTCGCTCTATTTTTGTTTATAGAGCAAAAAAGAAAAACCACAGAGATGATAAAATACCACCAAAAGAAAGCTCTATTTGTGGGAAAAAAAGGACGCCAATTTTGTTTGGGAGCCATGTCACACGACCGTGCAATTGTCAGTTGAAGGGACGCAGTGCCGAATTGCAAAAAGTGCTCTGGTCATTGGGCAGCAATATGGTCCGGGGGTTAGGTGGTTAAAGACTAGACACATTTAGTGAATAAGCATTCATTCGTTCCAGTGATCAGACTAAGTTAAAGTGTTACTAAACCCAGGACCCTGCCTTTACTATATCTGGTCTCCCACAGTACACAGAACATGGAAATGCTAAATACCTTTTCTCATCAGCAGTATATAGCAGTCTTTTGACTTTTATCAGTTCCTGGTTAAAGATTCAAGGAGGAGTTTTCATACTGCACTGAGCAGTCCTATCAGGATCAAGGACTTCTGACCCACTATCTGGACAGTGCTGATTGGTCTTGTGCTGATCACATGCACTCTCCCAAGAAAAAAACAACTCTAAACTGAGCATGTGCAGCCTGACTCCAGTAACTCTGTCTTATCCGGACATGTACTAAAGTCAGTGGGAAAAGAGGAGGATCTGTGAATAGAGGATCCAACCGCCTTTTTACACAATACAGAGTATTAACCCCTTACGTTCCACAGTGGGTATACCAAGCATGCTTTACTGCATATACAGTACAAACTGATTTTACCTTTGTGGGTTTAGTAACATTTTAATATTCTGGCCAATAGAATCCATAAACTCTCAGTTGCTTGATATGCTTAAACATTCGTGAAATACGTGGCTTTAGGTGCGTTTTGTGAACTTCTTTCAGAGGAGAAAATAAAATGCCCAGTGTGCATGAGGTCTAAAAGGTAATAAATATATTTAACCACTTCCTTACTGGGCACTTATACCCCTTCCTGACCAGGTGAAATTTCAGCTTCTGGCACTGCGTCGCTTTAAATGACAATTGCGCGGTCGTGCAACGTGGCTCCCAAACAAAATTGGCGTCCCTTTTTCCCAACAAATAGAGCTTTCTTTTGGTGGTATTTGTTCATCTCTGTGGGGTTTTTTTTTGCGCTATAAACAAAAAAAGAGCGACAATTTTTTTAAATATTTTTACTTGTTACTATAATAAATAGCCAATTTAAAAAAAAAAAAAAAAACATTTTTTTTTTCAGTTTAGGCTGATACGTATTTTTCTACATATTTTTGGTAAACAAAAAAAAATCACAATAAGCGACTGGTTTGCGCAAAAGTTATAGCGCATACAAAATAGGGGACAGAATTATTATTAATTTTTATAATTATTTTTTTTACTAGTAGTAATGGCGGCGATCTGCGATTTTTATTGGGACTGCGACGTCATGGTGGACACATCGGACACTTTTGACACATTTTTGGCGCCATTCACATTTATACTGCGATCAGTGCTATAAAAATGCACCGATTACTGTATAAATGTGACTGGCAGGGAAGGGGTTAACACTAGGGGGTGAGGAAGGGGTTAAATATGTATCCTGGGTGTGTTCTAACTGTGTGGGGGGAGGGGGGTGACGGGGGGAGGTGACCGATGCTGTGTCCCTATGTACAAGAGACACAGATCGGTCTCATCTCAGATCGGTTACACACAGAGATCCATGTCTTTTCCCTGTAACCGCCGATTGCAAGTGCCTGGCGGACATCGCGGCCGCCATGGCACACGCATCAGTATCTCAGGACCGCCCGACGGCCGCATATATTCGTACGGCCGTCGGGAAGTGGTTAAGGGGTTTAGCATTCTGGGAGGAGGCAGGGTTTGTAACCATGTGACCGCCGTGATTGGCTGTCATGGCGGTTACATGAATGGAAAACTCCTGATCCTAAGCTGCAATCGGGAGCCTTCTGTGAGCCGCCAGAAGTGAGCAGGGAGCATGCTCTCTGCGCTTATACGTGCAAATATGCGCCCTTATTGGTGCCAAGGAACACATAGCAAACATATAGTGGGGTTTTCTCAACTTTGACTAAAAAAGTGGATAGATTAAGTACTGTATAATAGTATTAGTATAATGGTTCTACATTCGCAAAAAGTGAGGTAGGCCATTTTTCTAGCCATGCGATATACTATATTGCCAAAAGTATTGGGACACCTGCCTTTACACGCACATGAACTTTAATGGCATCCCAGTCTTAGTCCATAGGGTTCAATATTGAGTTGTCTCACCCTTTGCAGCTTTAACAGATTCTACTCTTCTGGGAAGGCTGTCCACCATGTTTAGGAGTGTGTCTATGGGAATGTGTGACCATTCTTCCAAAGGAGAAATATAAAGAACGGAAAAATTTACTTTTTAGGCACCACTAAAGATTTGATAAAAAATAGATTTTTAATATAAATTATTAATAGTAAAATTTCATATTATAGGGATACTGGTAGTATCCTAAACATACAAAGTACTGTAAGAAATAAACCACATATAACACCACAAGGTCAAGTGTGTAACCGTTATGACATAAATTCAGGATCGAACAATGTCTCATCAAGCTGTAGTGATGAAGGATTCCATTGCCGAGTGATGTTTTCTGATTTGTCACTGTTTGAGGTCTTGGGTGTTTAGAGGATCATTCTTGGGGTGCTCGACATGTTTCGTGAGATTAGCCGCTTCGTCAGGAGCTTGAGTACTACAATACAAAATATAGGTAAGTATTGACACCGTATAAATACACAGACATCATGCTCTAGGAAATGCCACAAGAGCATAATTGTCGCATTTAGTCTGTGTTTGTAACTTACCAGTTCACTGGTAGTACTGGGAATCGAATGTGGCTTTCACCCAACCTCTCACTCTGGCATTCCACTGCAACACCCAGCCGGGTGGAGGGATAACCACAAATCTGTCAAAAAGCATGGTACGGCATATTTTGATCCATTGACACGTATAGGTGAGCACATGAACTCAGGGTAAGAATATCAATAAAAAGAAAAAACAAAATAAAAGAATAGAAAAATAACTGTGTGTAGCTGTATGTGCATATAAGGATACTTGCACACATATATACACATGTGCATGGACTACTTCATATTTATTTAAATATAGGGAGCCTATAATAGAAAGTAATGGCTGTCGTAGTGATAATTGCAGCCTATAGTTACTATCAAAGATGGATAAATGTCCTTGTATTAATAAATATAATAATCCAAAGGTGCATTTGTGAGGTCAGGCACTGATGTTGGACGAGAAGTCCTGGCTGCCAGTCTCCACTCTAATTCATTCCAAAGGTGTTCTATGGGGTTGAGGTCAGGCCAGTCAATTTCATCCACCCCAAATGCGCTCATCCATGTCTTTATGGACCTTGTTTTGTGCACTGATGCGCAGTCATGTTGGAACAGGAAGGGGCCACCCCCAAACTGGTCCCACAAAGTTGGGAGCATGAAATTGTACAACATGCCTTGGTATGCTGACATCTTAAGAGTTCCCTTCACTGGAACTAAGGGGCCAAGCCCAACCCCTGAAAAACAAACCCCAACCCCCCCCCTCCACCAAATGATTTGGACCAGTGCACAAAGCAAGGTCCCTAAAGACATGGAAGCATGGTCAAACATTCCCGTAGACACACTCCTAAACATTGTGTTAAGCCTTCCCAGAAGGGTTGAAGCTGTTATAGCTGCAAAGGGTGGGCAACTCAATATGGAACCCTACGGACTAAGACTGGGATGCCAGTAAAGTTCATGTGAGTGTAAAGGCAGATGCCCGATACAATAGAAAGTTATGTGGAAGGGAAAAGTGTGGAAGAAAAAGGTGCACAAGCAGCAGGGATGACCGCAGCCTGGAGAGGATTGTCAGGAAAAGGCCATTCAAAAGTGTTGGGGACTTTCACAAGAAGTGGACTGAGGCTGGTGTTGGTGCATCAAGATCCACCACACAGACAGACGGATCCTGGACATGGGCTTCAAATGTTGTATTCGTTTTCTCAAGCCACTCCTGAACAACAAACAACGTCAGAAGCGTCTTACCTGGGCTAAAGAAAAAACACATCTGGTCTGCTGCTCAGTGGTCCAAAGTCCTCTTTTCTGATGAGAGAACATTTTGCATCTCATTTGTAAACCAAGGACCCAGCGTATAGAGGAAGAATGGAGAGGCACACACTGCAAGATGCTTGAAGTCCAGTGTGAAGTTTCCACAGTCTGTGTTGATTTGGGGAGCCATGTCACCTACTGGTGTTGGTCCACTGTGCTTCATTAAGTCCAGGGTCATCACAGCCGTCTACCAGGAGATTTTGGAGCACTTCATGCTTTCTTCCGCAGACGAGCTCTATGGGGATGCTGACTTCATTTTCCAGCAGGACTTGGCACCTACCCACACTGCCAAAAACACCAAAATCTGGCTCAATGACCGTGGGATTACTGTGCTTGATTGGCCAGCAAACTCGCCTGACCTGAACCCCATAGAGAATCTATGGGGCATTGCCAAGAGAAAGAGGAGAGACATGAGACCCAACAATGCAGAAGAGCTGAAGGTCACTATTGAAGCATCCTGGTCTTCCATAACACCTCAGCAGTGCCACAGGCTGATCGCTTCCATGCCACACGGCATTGAGGCAGTAATTGCTGCAAAAGGGGCCCAAACCAAGTACTGAGTCCATATGCATGCTTATAATTTTCAGAGGTCCGATATTGTTCTACGTACAATCCTTGTTTTATTGATTGCATGTAATATTCTAATTTTCTGAGATTGTGGGTTTGAGATTTCATGATCTGTAAGCCATAATCATCACAATTATGACAAATCACGGCTTGAACTATCTTGCTTTGCATGCAATGAGTCTCTCTCATATATTAGTTTCACCTTTAAAGTTGTATTAGTGACATACATTAACTTTTGCAGGATATTCAAATTATACAAGTATCACCTGTATATTGATATACTACAGGCCCTACACAGTAAAAGGCATCCATCCACTCCTTGCACTGTTGCATGCTAATGAGTTCTAACGTGCTGCAAACAATAAAAATGACTCTCTACATGTAATTATGTAAAATTATTATATACAATATAATTTCTCTTAGTACATAGTTTGGTTATGGGACATAAATTATTGATTTTTTTTTTCTGATTTATAAGCCAAGGCAGCATTTACTTTTAGATCTAAGTCATGTCTTTATCCATTATTCCAAAGCATTTGCGACTAACAGTTTCATTGTTAAAATTCTTTGTTTTTTTCATTGAAACTCAAAATGGGTCACACATGCTGTGAAAATACGGATATCAAGAATCCAAGGAAGAGGTTACCTTAGCAACAAATCCCATGTGACAACATTTGCTTTTCACCTTTGATTCCTTTAATTTGTATTGTAATTTGGCTGCTGAAGAAACCAAATTTTGAAAAATGCAGACTAACGTCTCAAGTTGAACATTTTAAACACAACCAAACTTTATTATGATTAGTATGCATTTACTAAACTGTATACGTCATGTATATATCATGTTTAAAGCTTTGTACATCCAATCAGATTTTAGGATGAATTTCCATCCGTTTTTTGTTGCATGTTAGTCTCATGTCAAAAGTGAAGAGTTTACTCACCATACAAAAATTCTTGTACGACAGAATACAACTTCAGAAGTAACGTAATGTGTTGAATAGTTTTGTGTGTATTCTTTCTTTTCTGAGCATGTGTAGTTTTGCTCTTACGATTTTTTTCGAACGAAAACCGTACTAGTTAAATTAAAATCGGACATTGTGTTCACATCTGACAAAAACTTTATAGTCTGCACATCCAGCTTTTGTCGTACGAACAATCGGAATCGACTGTCGAAAGCACCATACTAACGAAAATGTGAGGGGTATACTCACTTTTGTGAGATACTGTATATAGAAGGATTTGTTTAATCTCTGCGAATCACCTGAGGCTATCACCGTGGGAGTCACAGTTCCTGCTCGCCACTGACTGACATTCCAGCAGTGGTTGGTTGCTAGGACCGCCAATCAATCACGTGATTCTGCACCCTGGCATTCAGCAGAGAGCGGAACTTTCCTGGCTTGCAGTCCAGTCCAGTGAAGGGTGAGAAAGAGTTAACAAGACTAAAACATTCTATAAATTGCTGACAGACAAATATATTTAGTTTTTAAAGGCCTGTTTGTCGCAATTGTCACAGATTAAAGCGGTGTTCCTACTAAAATAAAAATATTAAAAGTCAGCAGCTATGGATACTGCAGCTGCTGACTTTTAATAATCAGACACTCACCTGTCCCAGTGTCCAGCGATGTGGGGGAACGATGCCCAGCTTGTCTCCCCCTCCTCTCCACGACGCCAGCATCACTACTGTGGGTGCCCAGCTGTGGTCGAGCGATCATCTGGGACCATGATTGCCGAGAGGAAAGGGGGAGGGGTGACCTTCCTTCTGGCGCCACGGTGACCAGGGAGGAAGTGGGAACTGAAACCCTCTAAAAAGAGGGTTTCCGCCCCCCCCCCCCCCAAAAAAAAAAATGACATGCCAAATGGGTCACCTTCCCTGAAAGCGGAAGTACATTTTTTGGGTGGAACTCCGCTTTAAGTGGGTCCTGAAAAAAACCAATATCAACCGTCAGCTATAATACTAGTATAAACTGAGATGCACTCTGTCCTCCCTACTTTTCTTTGTGCAATATTCTTTGTCCATATCCTGTAAAAAAAAATCAGCTCACCTGCCATTAAATTGGAGCACACAACTTTCCTGTGTGTGTTGATTTGAGTGTCTCCCGGGGGCTCTGAGATTCTCACTGATTGTCCAGATCTAAGCAGAATTAACCTTAACATCCAGGGCTGGCTGGTGCGGCACCTGTGGACTCACTGTCTCCTCAGTGGTTGATTGCGATCAACCAACCAACCACAGTTTGTCTGACTCTGATCCCACCCAGTGTCGAACCTTCTCATTTAGACCTGCCTGCTGCCAGTGCCCCACCTTCCTCTTCACGCATTGTGAATTGAAAAAAGGTAGGACACATTAGGAGGCTTATATTTAAATCTAAAGGAGGAGCAGCTCTGGGGGCCCTGAAGTAAGGGGGGGCGCTCTTTGGGGACCCCAAAGTAAGGGGGGCACTCTGAGGACCCTTATGTACCAAGCAGGGCTCTGGGGACCCTGATGTAAGGAGGGGAGCTCTCTGGGGACCCTGATGTAACAAGGAGGGCTCTGGGGACCCTGATGTAAAACATATGACTTTCTTCACTTCACTGTTATAGGCTCTGGCCCCAAATCTTTTTAGACATAGCAACGCCCTTGCTTATGTCTACAGGTAAGCCTATAATAAGGCTTACCTCTAGGTACTGTGAACATCTCCTAAACTTGCACTGTTTAGAAGATATTCCGAGTGCAAGCATGCGGGAGTAACAGCATTGCATGCCGGGCCACTTATGTAGCCAAGTGTCACAATTGCAGAAGGAAGACCAGGGGAAGATGTAAGCCCTCTCAGCGGTGACATTGTGACAATGGAGGGCTTTGTTCTAAGGTAAGTTTCTCATAGTTTTTCCGCCAGCAGCGGTTTACTACCGCTTTAACCCCCAAAGCACCAGAAGTTCAGCAACAGGAAGAGGACAGGGAAGCCCTGCAGTAATGATTTCTACAGGATCCAGCAGCCAGTGGTCTGTGCATTGTGGGCACAGACGCTGCCCCCCCAACACCGACACTTCCTCTCCATGCGCCCGGCCCTTTTTGGGACACTGGTGGCATGAATTGCAATTGCGGGGATAGTAAGGGAGTTTGTATTTTGAAGCACCTGATTAAAGCCAGAGGCTCTAATAGGCTTCAAAAAAGGGTAGGCTTGGGGTGCAGAACATTGCGTCCGGTGACCATGCAGGTGTGTTGCAACAGAAATGAATATTTACTGTTGCAACACTGATCCTCCTCCTGGCCAATTGGGAACCCATTTCTCGAATGGCCAAAACGTCCCAAGTGTGTTTCATAACTCTAGTTTCATAACTCCTTAGCATTCCACTCTGTATAGTGATCTTGGTCATCAGTTAATCAGTCTCTTGCATGTCAAAGACTTTTCAATAAAATATTCACATCTTCAGAAAAAAAAAAAACAGGTTGGTGTATATTTGTGTATAAAGTTAGAGAGAGAGCAAAATTAGTCATACGTTTTAAAGAGAAACCAATCAGCTTCTATCCTCAGCTTGTTCAATGTAAAGGTTCATGTTTTTTCACCTTAATGCATCCTATGCATTAAGGTGAAAAAACATCCGACAATACGCCCCCCCCCCCCCCCCCCCGCTCCCCTGTTTTACTTACCTGAGCCTGTTCACCTGCTGTGCTCGCCCCCGACGTCCTCTTTGCCGCTCAGCCTGTCGATCAATGGATGGAAAGCAGCGCATTCAATGATGCGGCTCACCTGGGGGCGGGGCCAAGTGATACAGTGAGCGGCTATAGCCACCGGCTGTATCACGGGAGCGTGCCAGCAAGAACTAACCACCATGAGAGAGAGCTTGCATGAAGGTTGTTAGTTCTTGCGGGGAAGAGCCGAGACAGCCAATGAGGGAAGACCAGGTTTGGGGCCACTCTGTGCGAAACTAGCTGCACAGTGGAGGTAAGTATAACATGTTTGTTAATTAAAAAAAAGAAAAGAAAATTGCTTTTAAAACTACTTTAAGCTTTAGCAATAAAACCAAGAAACTGGTTTCTCTGCAGAATTGTGACTAATTTTGCCCTCTCTAGCTTTAGTAAATAAATCCCATTGGGCCAGATTCAGGTAGAGCAGAGCATCTTTGCTCTGGAGTAACGCATCTCATTTGCGTTACGCTGCTGAAATTTTAGGAGCAAGTGCTGTTATTCAGGAAGCACTTGCTCCTAAAGTTGCGGCAGCGCATCGCAAATGAGCCGGCGGAATTCAAATTGGGCGGGTACGGGGTGTGTAGTATTCTAACTAAGCGCGATCCCGCCGCCAACGTACTGCGCATGCGTCGAGTGTCCAAACATCCCCGTGCGCATGCTCCAAATTCTGTGAATGAACGTCAATGACGTCACATTCCCATTCATGAACTTTTTACGCAAGCGACGAACCCCATGTAGGTATATCTATGCGCCGCGTATCCCGTCCGGAAACGTCGTACCGTCATTGCGTCGCGCCGGAATTCGATCGTGAATTGCCGATTTCCGCTCATTAACATATTTTTTGAGCGTAAATCGGCGGGAACGCCCCCGGCGCCATTTTTAAGTTGAAGTAACGATGCGATGGCGAAACTCAGTTACGCTGCTCGCATCGGAGCTTCAACCCGGCGTTTCTTGTTTTCTGGTTACAGAAAACAGAAACGCCGGCTCAAAGTCACAGTTAGGCTGGCGGATCACTGGATCCGCCAGCCTAAGTGTTCCTGAATCTGGCCCATAGTGTTTATAGCTTCAAGACTTTCTACTTCTATTTTTTTCTACATTTTACAAGTCCACAGCATTGTAATTTTTGGTATTTTGGTGGAAAATGGAAAATTGCATCAAATACTTACCGTAATTTTCCTTGATACATGAAGAGCTTTCTAGAGGGAGGGTTTAATGCTGTAACTTAAGACAAAGAAGCTTGGATAAACTTCCTCCCAAACTCTACCGTAGTAAGAGCTGCTAGATCCACCCTGTGGTGTATTAAGAGCATATAATGTGATGACCAGCTAGCCTCTTTGCAGACTGTCTACGGAGACAACCCTGCCTGTGCTATCCAAGAAGATGACATCACCTTGGTTGAGCGATGAGCTCTAACCATCTCTGGAGGATCCTTACCGCCTCCACATGCCAAGTGAGTATTTTCACGATTCAGGCCAAGATGGTTCGGGCCGAAGCCACTTACTCTTTAAATCTTAATCATTCTGAATGTAGAAGTAGCCTGAGATGGATATTCCAAAGTCCTCAAAGCCTAACTTGAGCAGATCGGCATCTGATTGCACTGGGAAGGCTGGAAGCACCCATTCACTGAAAAAACATGGATGTCACGCTTTGGAACAAAAAGACTTCAGCCCAACCCTGTCTCGGAAGAACATGGAATGAGGCTCTGTCGCCCCAAATTTTGAAGTCGACGCACTCTCCCCCGAAATCAAGGCTAATAAAAAGCAGATTTTAAAGGAGATCTCCCATAAAGAGCAGTCTTCTGTCAAGAGTACAATCAGGGTTTGCTAGAAAATTGAGGACCACTGCCAGGTTCCATTAAAGGAAAACCTATTTCTCTTGGGAAGGCATAGTCCAAGTACCTCTCATGAAGTGATCCATCAGCAGGTTTGCTGCCCATTTTTTTTTTTGGGAAAAAAGCCAAGGTGGCAGAAATTTTCACCTTAAGCAAACTGAGCTCCAAATCCAATTCAGATTGTAGAAAAGACAGGATTTGAGATAAATTTGGGTCACAAGAGTCAAACTGATGCCCAGCTGCAAAGCTTGTGGGCCTAATCCATACTCTGGAGTAGATAGCATCGATTGATCCCTTCAAAGAACTCTGCAGAGTTCTAATCCCCTCTGGAAAACATCTGGAAAACTCTTGTAACCTCTGCCTTACAACTTCCAGGCTGCTAAATTTAGACGTGATGGTTGCCGATGTAGTGCATCTCCCTCAGATAAGAGGAGATGAGGAGTCACAGGCAGAATTATCGGTGTGCACACGCTGATACCCATTGCCAGAGAGACCCATGGTCTGTGAGGCCAGTAAGAAAAACCTGTGATGACTGTCAAAGCTCAACAATTTCTTTAATCCTAAAATTCCTGGAGGGAAGGTATAGGTCAGTTGCCCAACCCAAGGCTTGGTAAAGGCATCTGTCCCCTCCACTAATGGATGAGGGTAGCGTGAGAGGAACCGGTTCCCCTTGTAGCAGGCCGATGAGGCAAAACAGATCCAGTTATGCGAACCTCCACTCGTGGATGATCCCTTGGAACACTGTAGGGTGAAGGGACCATTCGTTGGGATCCTTGAATTGCCCGGATAGACAATCCGCTTCCAAATTCTGATAGGCTGGAAGATATATGGCAGATATATGGCCCTCAAATCTGGGAGATATTGCTGGGCCAAAGCCAGGATTGGTTCCACCTCTCCCAGGAGGGACTGGCTGTGCATGTCACCTTGTCGCTGTATATGGGACTGCTGCCATGTGGTCCAGACAGAGTAGGACTGGCAGACCCTATGTGTGTGGCAGTAAAGTGTTCAATGTCAATGCTGGTAGGAGTTCCAGAATATGGAAACTAGGCCCTGAGTGGGAAATTCCCACCTGCCCTGAATCCTGAGATGCTCGCAGGTGGTGTCCCACTCTGCTGTGCTGGTATCTGTAGCAATAATGATACATGGCTGCAGCCCTAATAGACTAAGCCATTTAGCAGTTTTTCTTTTTTTAATCACCAGAACTCTGGTGCCTCTGGCGAGACAAAACGCTTCCATTGCGTCAGGAAGCCTTGTTGGAAAACTGAGTTTCCAGTGAGCCCGGAGGATCGGAATACAAAAGCCATTGTCCCGAGAGGACTCATGCACTGGGATGCTGACATCACTGGTGCAGCCAACGCCTGTTGGAACATCTCCCTGACTTTGGGGAGTTTGAGGTGGCAAAGAAACTGAGGCTGCCTGAGTACTAAACCAGGCCCCTAGGTAGAGCATATTCCGCATAGGCGCCAACTAGTTTTGGCAATGCTTGCCCCCGACTCAAAACGGTTGGTGTGACTGAAGGATCAGGACATGCTGATAGGTATACTGCAGGTCCACTGAAATCCTCCAGTAACCTTGTTGAATGACCTGGATTTATGGTATGGAGAGACTCCATCTTGAGTCTATCCGTATAAATTGATTCAGCCTCTTGATGTAGTTCTGGAGGCTGCCGATTAAATAACCAATAACGGCCTTGCCATTGGTAATGATTAAGCACAAAATGAATGTGTGAAAAGCGTCTATGTGACCTTGTGTTGGTGTCTTTGGGGTCATCACTTTAGACAATAAAAGGAATATTGAAATTCCTGGATGCGCAGCCATTTCTTCTCTTACATGGCCTTGCACCACTGAGGGCTGAAACCGCCATTCTTCGGTAGTAGTCTTACCGGAACTGGGTCACTTTGAGCCACTTGGCCCCAACTGCCTCCTGGGCAGGCCTGGCGTTAAAAGGGCTTATGAGTATCTTGGGGAGCCGCATGGGTCTTGGCCTCCTGCGATCTTATGAAGGTTGAATGTGTACCCCTTTAACGCCTTCTGACGCCCTTGGATGGGCGAAAGCCTCCAAAATCGCAGTACCTGTTTGGTGCTCCTTTGAATGGTTGCCTCCTCTGGGTCTTCGATCCTGGGGCAGAAGATCTGATCTTCCTCCTATAACCCTGGAGAAGATAGTTTCCAGTATTTTGACAAAACAGCGCCTTCCCATCAAAAGGCAGCTTACAGCAATTCAGCTTTGAGGATAAGCCAGCCGCCCAGGATTTTGCCCCAGTGCACCTTTGGCTGCGACTGAGCCAAGGATGGCTCTGGATAACCATCGAATGATGTCTATAGCTGCCTCACCTGTAGAGTCCGCTGAAAGTTATCTCGTCAAGAGCCTTGATGACTCTTCTCTTTGGCAGCTGGGTTTAATCGCATACTCCAAGTTCTGCGCCCACATACTCACATAGCACTTGCTATGGATGTTAAAGCAATGCGTCTCACAAGGATCTTGTGAAAGGAGGAAGGGCCTTCCATCGGAAGTGTCACATTCTTGGTCAGTCTGGCGACTGCCGCATCCACCGTTGGAGGGTAGATAAAGGAGTCGCATCCTTCCCCATTAGTGGAAACAACTTCTGCAACCTATTGGTTGAGGAGGATTTTCTCTCTCCCTTTTCTCATTCCTCCTGAAAACAGGCTTCCTATTTCTGTCATAAGAGAAAAGAAAGGTAGCTTACCTGCTTCTTTAGATTCCTCCTATGGAACCCAAAGGCTTGCTCACACTTGCAGCATGATCTGCCATTGCCCTAAAAGGCAATCTGTGCTTAGGTCACCTTTCAGAGGTATTTGAATTTGTCACTTAGAGTAGACCAATGTATATGCAATGCGATTTTCAAAGAGCGATTTGTACACAATGTTGCAAATCGCATGGGTGCGGCCCATCCACTTGGTTGCCCTATGTGCGCAAATAGAAGCCCCTGCTCCTATTTGAGGGCGACCAACTTTGCGCAATGTTTTGAAAGGTGCGTTCTCCAATGTGACTTATCACAGCAGAATCACATGGCATTTGGGGTGCCCTGAAAGAATAACGGTACCTAATGCATATTGTACAGCGACTGTCACACAATTTTAAATCAGATTGTACTGTGTGTAATAACTGGTTTCTCCTTTGGAGGAGGTTCCGGATCCACCCATTACAGTGCAGCTTTACTGCCATAACAAATGAGGATATTAGCATAAAACAAAGCCTCAACCTTCAGGATCCTCTGATGAGGAGGAGGCAATATCATCTCCCTCTGAGAGAAAGGAGTCACCGCTCCAGGTGGGATCACTAAATGGTTACAGGTGGTGCAGGATACCGAGGGTGCTGGCGGTGCACTAAGCAAAATGAAGACAAAGAAAAATGGATAGCCGCACTCCAAAACCTGATGGGTGGTCTTTTATTCAATAGACAGCATGTACAAAAATAGGGTCACAGCAGTAGAAACAAGGAACAGCCGACGCGTTTCGCACTGGATCAGTGCTTATTCATGGCTTATCATCTCCCTCTGCCTGAAAGGTTGGCTATAATACTGGATTTGGGGGACTAGCCTGCTTAATCTGCTGGGCTGGAGTCACCCCCGAAGTGCCTGGTACCCCTCCAGTTAGAGAGGGTTGAATGGCTTGGTTTAGACCTGGTGTAGTGCCCATACTGTCCATCCACTTCTGTCCCTGGCTGCCTGAGATGACTGAAATTCAGCCAGGGGGTTGGGGACTATTTTGCTGAGCAAGGTGACACCTGCTGACTCCCAAACTCCTCTCTGGCAAGCTGCCTGAAGCAGTCGCTGCAAAGTAGCATTCCAGGCGTAGGGTCATCTTCACATGACCAACATTCGCCTTTTGGGGCGCTGAGCCCTCAGAGGAGAATCTGTGTGCATTCTCCTAAGCGTACATTTGCACCCTTTGTACTGGGGTCTGCCAGGACTGGAGGAGACATCTTCCGCCCTGAAAATCCTGAAGATCCAGAGAGGGTCTCTGAACCTCCTTGAGCGGGTGTGAGCGGCCGGGGTTGCAACAGATAAGAAGGCACGCTCGTCAGGGTTCAATGCACTCTTTTCTCCCACGTCTTCTTACTTACCAAAAGTTGGCCCTCTACCTGATAGTGGGGTGGTCTTTGTTATGTGGCAGTAGGCTCATGCTGATGGGAGTTACTGAAATGTGCATGGGGGACTGCAGGACCACAGAAATAAGGGAAGTGAAAGAGAAAAATATATACATATATCTCAGCATTTTTTTATTTATTTTTTACAAATAGTAAAAATAATCTGGCAGAACCCCCATCCCCCTAGTAAAACATTGCTCCTTACTCCTCTCTCCCCCCATATATCCCCATTACTAGGATAGATAAGACTTACCTCAGAAGGAGATGCTTAAAAAGCAAAGGCATTCATTAGTTGTTTAACTGCTCCCTGCAATTGAATCACCTGAGACTCAGTCCTCTCTTACCTCTACTCTGATACAATTAGGAAGGCAAAAACCCATCCACACAAAAGGACACCTTTAAGCTGGCTACACACCATACAATCTTCTGCAGATTTTACCCTTCATCTTTATCAAAACCACACAACATGAGGCCAAACCCTAAAGCCTCAACCTGTATGCAATCAGGCAGGCACCACATGGTCCTGGCAATTCTAAAGGAAATCAGACAACAAAAGTTGCAGTGTGTATGGGGCCTTTAAAGACATGAGAACAAGAAGGAAAACTGACAGACCTGGAAAAGGGCTTCCATAGGAAAGAAGTCATCATGCAGTCCCAGCTTGCTAAAATCAGACTCCATCGCCGGCAATGCCAACGGAGGACTGTCGTCTCTGATTAGAGAACACCTCAACCCCAGAAGACCACCAGAAGGGGTTCCCCACCTTGTTGGTGCATTTAGCGTGCCTAAGATGTGGGACCTCGAACTGGGAGAGGCTGAACCCAGCCGGAACTTCGACAATAGTCGGCAGGTAAGGGATTATCCTGAATGAAACTGTCTGTAGGCTGATATTAAGGACAAAAAAGGAGAATGGGGGAGCTAGCTCTCAGTCAGAGTTTTATAGAGAGTTATCACGTGTCCTGTGGGCGGATATAGGGGCGGGGCTATATCATAGCTATGCTGCCATGTCTGGCGTCAGGAAATTAGTTTTAAGCGCTGCATCATTGATACCGTATTTATATTATTTATAGCGGGTAAAATGAGTATTGAACCAAAACCCTCCTCAGACTTCACAAAATATCCCCTGCTATCCCCCCAAACTGCTGTTGATGATCAGACAAGGAAGGGTCACTTCTACATATATGGTGGTCCTATCCTATAATCCAACCCTTTTAGACAGGAGTACACCACCTTATTCTGCAGATCACCATCTACTCAATCGACTTCTCTTCGGCCTAAATGCTCCTACATCATTCTTCTATTTCTCAATAAAAAATACAGCGTCCCCTCACCTTACAGTTAGTCAGCGCAGCCAAAATGACTATAGCAGCCAAGTGGAAATCGCCCAACCCGCCAACAATAGAGGATTGGTTCCGGCGCATAAACAGAGTTGAAGATATGGAAGTTCTTGTACATATGGAAGCCCAGGCTTATTATATTATTATATTTATTATAGCAAAAAATTCTGACTTTTTTGTTTATAGCACAAAAAATAAAAACCACAGAGGTGATCAAAATACCACCAAAAGAAAGCTCTATTTGTAGGGAAAAAAGGACATTGCAATTGTCAGTTAAAGCGATACAGTGCCGTATCGTAAAAAATGCTCTGGTCATTTAACTGGTTTCACTGCAGCAGAATGGCTCTCCTGGGCGAAATCCCGTACATATAAGGCTTTGCCCAGGAGAGCGTGTGGCTGGCGGGTGTGATCGTGTGCCGGTGAGCAAGCATGGGGATTTGTGTGTGTAAACAAATCCCTCTGCTGTCAGAGGAGAGGAGACATGTTGTTTGTTCTCTCCTAGTTAGTCCCATTCCCCAAACAGTTAGAACACAGTGAGGGAACACACAGTTAACCCCTTGTCATCCCCTAGTTATAATTCCTTCCCTGCCAGTGACATTTATACAGTGAGGGAACACACAGTTAACCCCTTGTCATCCCCTAGTCTTAACCCCTTCCCTGCCAGTGACATTTATACAGTAATCAGTGCATTTTTGTAGCACTAATCACTCTATATATGTGAGTGGTCCCAAAAATGTGTCAAAATCTGTAATTTTGGCCTAAACTAATGAAGATTTTTTTTTTTTTAATTGGGGGATATTTATTATAGCAAAAAGTAAAAAATATATATATTTTTGAAATTATATCAAGCAAAGCAGTGCAGCGCAAACCTAAGTTACATAATATTAAAATATGCTCATAACAGTGAACACATAAGTAGTTAATAATTGTGTGACAATGAATAAAAAGAAAGTCCAAAGTTGCAATGTGCAAACAAATTGAAAGAAAAAATCCTGTGATCAAGACAATCAGAGTATCTTCACCATGTGACTGGAAAACCAATGTTACAAATGTGATCCCTTCACCAGTGTAGATGGGTACTCTCACCTCACACAAAGACCCTTGTTTTACCAAAGGTCTAATAAGCTTAGATCAAATGGTAGGAAATCCAGATGGCTCAAAGCTGTATACTTTTCGGCTGTAGGACCCGGAGATAAGCGAGTATCCTCAGTGGCACCAACGGACCAGTATGCAAAGAAAAAAGGCCAAATCTAAGAGCTTCCATATAAAACCAGGTCTCTTTAATGAGTATAAAAATGTGCAGGGTACTCACATTTAAGTAGAAAATACAGGCATATAACACCATAACACAAACAGCTCGAATGAAGGTATGGGACATCAGCGAGTGACGTGGGATGGTTCCTGACCCCGGACGCGTATCGTAATACTACTTCCTCAGCAGGGCGGACTTTTTGAAATTGTCATTCCTTTTTTGTTTATAACGCAAAAAATAAAAACCGCAGAGGTGATCAAATACAATAAAAAGAAAGCTCTATTTGTGGGGGGAAAAGGGATGCAATTTTTTTTGGGGTACAGCGTCACTGAATTGTCAGTTAAAGCAGCGCAGTGGCAAATTGTAAAAAGTGCTCTGGTCAGAAAGGGGGTAAAATCTTCCGGGGCTGAAGTGATTAAATAAATGTGATTTATTTTTTATTTTTATGAATTTTGTATACGAAAAAGTAAATAAAGAAAAAGTAAAAAAAAAAGGAGCTTTAAGTGCACTGCGCCCTTAGAAAATATAAAAAAGGAGAAAGGATTTTGGTATAATTTGATGTTTTATACGGTAGCCTTTAGGTGAATCCCCCACCTGCCCAAAACACCTACCATATTATGGACTGGACAGTTTTGGCCAGATTCTGGTTTCTACAATACTTCTGGGCCCTAGCTGATGAGACCCAAATAAAAAGGCTGTCACATACAGTATATACAGCATATATTTATTGAATTTAATTTTGTTCTGACATTTGGAAGAACAAAAACAATTGTGAGCATGTGTTGTAATCATGAGCAAAGTAATAATCTATCCTGCACATGTTCAATTATTAACACATAACTACCAACGTGGAAATCACTGAAACTGCTACAGGAGGTATACAGTAAGGAAGGAAGAGAGAGATGAAGTGAGCCAGCATCAAGATAAAATACAAAACACATTTATGTCCAGTAGATGGAGTTTCTGAGCAACCAACAAGAATGGTGTGTTTCTTAATTATCTGGGATCTGGCAGAAATGTAGATCGGTAGACTATTATTCCTTTTTTCATTTTTCTTTAACATAATAAAGTGAACCTGTGGCCAAGCTAACAAGCATAACAAGCAAGCCCCCACTGAGCTCCGTAACTGCAGACACTGTGGAGCAATTATTCTTAAACCATGTACAACAGACGTACTGAAGCTCTTTCAACACAGCTCTGCTCACCCTCATTTTCAAAACTTCTAAACTATGTTCACATTAAAGCGGAGGTCCACCCTAAAAAATATTTTTTAAGAAAAATGTTTAAAAAAAAAAATGTTTATTTTTTATTTTTTATACACTTAGCAGAAATGGCTGTTACTAGGCAGATCGTCCTAATCTGCCACTTCCTATTTTGTGGCTCCTTCTTGTCCTCCTCGCGTTGTCTTCTGGGACATTTGGGCGCACTTCTGAGACCTGTGTGTGTCCCAAAAGACAGAGGGCCATTCACAAAGCACCGCGCGACTTGCGCATGCACAGTAGGAAATGGCCAGTGGAGCCACAAGGCACCACTGCCTGTTTCCCTTACTTCGAATGGTGGAGCCAGGACCCAATCCGATGGATGGATCGGTCTCGGGCAGCCAACATCGCGGGCACCCTGGACAGGTAAGCGTGCTTATTAAAAGTCAGCAGCTACAGTGTTTGCAGCTGGACCTCTGCTTTAAAAGGCTGGAAGACTGCTGATGGTGGGGCCCATGGATGCACGCACCCTGAAGGTGGATGCCGCACCTGGAACTCAGGCCCCGCGTAGAAGAGAACACTAATGGCGGCTGCCCCAAATATACCCCCCGCCAGCATGCCCAGAGAGGGAACCGCTCATCTGATTGGCTGCTGGGGGAAAATGGGTCTGTCAGTACCCCTCTAGCGCCAACTGTCGCCCAGGGGTGATAACACACCCCTGACACACAGATTGACCTACAAGGCAGTTCCAAACCGGCAGCAGCACCAGTCTAAATAATTTGTGAATGGGAGCACCATTCCCCAATAACTTTAGTGTAACGCCCCACAAAATAAGGGGGGGCGCTACATTTGTAATAGAGATAGCTACATTCCAGGAAGCCTCATCTATATGGGCCCCTCCACTCACCAATATACTTCCACAGTATTTCCCTCTTACACAAGCCAGTAAGCAAGCAACACACTGCACACATACAATATACAGCCATGTCAATGTCAGTGGCAGCAATGATAACTCTCATTCATTGGGATTCACTGTTTGTAATGTAGTGCTAGCCCTGCAGGATCCGCTGGACATTTTGGGTCTTCCTATACCCGCACAACCAGGCAACACACATTTTCAACTCTTAATCAAGGAATCAGTCCATGAGATTATTTTTTGTTGTTTTATTGGGGAAAACAACTTGGATATGGTGTAGATATTATGGGATGTCCAACTTGACTTAAAGGGGTTGTAAAGACAAAAATATTTTCCTCTTAAATTAAAGTCTGACAGTAGCTGATAAAGTAAAAAGTTATGTTTTGCATTATAACTAGTTTGATATCTGTTGAAATCGAGCTGTTTTATTCACCTCCATCACTCCTGAATCGTTATTCTCACTGACTTCTTGGTTGCGGTGCGCATTCATTCTTGCTACATCACGGCCTAATGGGAACTACAGTTTCACATTAGGCTTAGCCTCCATGCCTGTGAGGGATAAGAGAGCATCTTCACGCAGGGCTGTAGTCATAGGGAGGGGGTGAGCACATTCTGCTTTCCACCATGCAGATGCTGGTGGAAAGCAAGAAGAGGAGAGACAGGAAATGGCATTTTCAAACCTGAATTACTGTATTTTGGAGGTCAAAAGGAAAAACGAGGTAAGTGATATTTAAATGCTCTAGCTTACAGCAATCAATTGATCTAATAAAAAATGAACCTTTAGTGTTCCTTTAAAGAAACATGACGAGGATGACTTTATGTAATCCAGAAAATGAACACGCTTGACTGTACTCCCTCCGGAACAGCAACAGCCTCTATGAACTTGGCAAATAAATCCCCATTTATGGAAGCTCTGTTTCTCATAGTAAAAATGTAGCAGAATCTCACTTGCAGGAGCCCTATATCCCCTTTCTTGAAAATGCCAGCCTACCTGACTGCGTAGCAAATATCCCAGGACGAGGGATTGGGTCACAGCTTGCTAGAACAATCCCAGAAAAACGTGCTCAATATTAAATCCTGCAATTTAAACTGCTGCCCAGAAGAGATGACCTCCTACTGTATACAGGTCATTCTCCAGGGTGTCTCCTTTTCTGAAACCACAAAATAGTGGAGATCCCTCAAACTTCTTCCTTTCTTGGTTCCCAGCCTGTAAGCAGAGCCCACTTCAACCCAGGGTCTCCTCCCAGGCCACACAATACAGCTTTCTTACTCCATCTACCACCCGACTTCCCTGCTGGCAAGGCTTCACCATATTTAAGGGCTGATCCAGCCACTCTGCCAGGCCTTCTGCCGGAGAATTGGCCAGATTCTTTTAAGTATGCAGATCAGGACCTACTGGCCTCCATCTACTGACTTCCAGAAGCTTGTCCTAGCTTCTAGAACCATAGAGGTACCAGATGCTGGCCCTGTCACAACTTACCGTGAGCCACAAAAACAAATTTACCTAAGCTAGTTGCACACTACAGGGTGCTACAGTAATAATAGTATTTAGTATCAGTATTAATAACCCCCCCCCCCACCCCTTCACTGGGGTACAGTGTCAGTTTTAAAGGAGAAGTATGGCCGATGTTTTTTGGCCATACTTCTCGTGTAGGTCACAGGAGTGCACTTAGTTATTTACTTCTGCGATCCAGGTTCAGTTGCAGCAGGCTAAAGTCTGCTGTCGCCTGACATCACAGAGCATGTCTGGGTTCTGCAGGGGTCCTGACAATATTGTTGGAATTCGCTCAAATGCCTGACCAGCTTCTGGCTCAGCCTCTCAGCATGCTGCTGAAAGCCTAAGCCAGCCACTCCCCCTGCACAGTCTGGAGCTCCAGTGTTCACCGAAGGGCCAGAGGACAAAGCGGTAACTGACAGTCACTACTCTGTGCTCGGAGCAGACCTGAAAACTGAGCGATCAGTAGTCTTTGATCGCTTATTTCTCAATGTTGAGACAGCAGTGGACAGGTGCAGAATAAGATCAATGCTGCATCTACATAGGTGAGTATTATAGGTGTGCGCAGCCTATTGCATTAGGGTGTGCACCCCAAAGCTCCAACACATATTCACTTGACATATTTATCGGTCTATGCCCCACTCTCAATCCTGAAACAATGGGAGGAAGGGGGAGCAAGGGAGCACATGGGGGACCCAGGCAACAGAAGGAAGAGGAACAGGGAAAGGAGGGATGGCATATATTTTTACTGCTCCCCTATATTTTCCTCCTGTGGCAGCTGGATGTTGACAAAAGGGAGAAGAGGAAAAGCCGACTTTCAGCTGCTGCAGGACAAAAATACAGATCGGTTGCACTAAATTTTACCCCACCACCCCTCCTGCCCATGTTCTGAGGGTTAGCAAGGAAGCATTGTGGTTTACCTGTCACCTTCCCACCATTGACAGGTTGCTAACCTGGATGACAGGGACTACTGGAAGACGGGTGGGGGAGGGGGGGTTGTATCTTTGTTTGGAGAGAACTTTGGCTTCTTGGGACAGGCTCAGAAAAAGAGTAAGCTCTCTTTCATGTAAGAATGTGCACAAAAACATATGTAATGGAAGTGTTTTATTTTTTTTTAAAGGGAACGAAAGAGAGGATTTTACACATCCGGACAGTCTGAAAGTGGCCACATCCCTGATAACTGTAGAAAACAAGGAAATACCCCCAAGGAAGCAGGATTTTGAAGGCCAAGTTCAGAAAAAAGATTTTTAATAGATTATTATAATATAGACCAAATCACATACAAATTGATACTTGTTGGGAAGGTGAGCTGTTTGGTCCACTACCTCTTTGTGACAATCACTGAGTAGGTATGGAACATCAGGGGTTGGAGAAGTGCACCCGGTGAAAGAAATAGAGGGAAGATAAAATCAAATAACAACACAGTATATAATACAACATAGTAAAAAAGCACAATCTCCGTGGGACAAAGTGGAGAATGCCCGACGCGTTTCTGGTCTCTTGATTTAGAAGAGAACCGTCATCAGGGGCCAGGGAGTTGTACCGCATAAAAATTCTCAATTCTAAAGATAACAAAAAACAACAACATAGGGCACACAGTCAGAAACAAAGCATATTTCAGATCGGTATATAGCACAAAATATATGAGTATAGTTTTTGCTAAACCACCTACCGCTGGCTTTGCGGAGAGAGAGAAGTCCCTAGTTGGGATAATAGTGGTCACGAGTGGGTTCGGGATGGATCGCTAAAGGGTTGTGGCCCTTCCTACATGAATGATCACACTCCTATGTAAAATACAAAAAGGGAAAGGCAAAGGACGAAGATTGATTGGTTCTTTTTGTGTACTGAATAGATAAACAGGTGTATACCAAAGATTTTGTCCATTGGTACTAAAATAATTGTTGTATTTAATATATAACATATCACAATATTTACCCGATGTGGGAGGGGGGTGATTTTGCTTCAAACGCCCCCTAAAGTTCTGTGTGATAATATTCAGGTGATCCCTCTGGGTCAAAAAAGCGAGACCTATGAAAAAGAGGTATACATGTAGCTAAACCAGTCACGGCCCTATTACAAAGATATTGGGGGTAGGATAGGATGGAGTATTAAACTTACAGTTATGTCGAAGTGTCCACGGCTCAGTGGCGTTGTCCCTGATGTGTATAGGGTGCCTAAGTGTTACGAGTGTAGCATGGATTTTAAAGGATTTTTTGATTGTGCGTTGAATCCGCGTTGCGTGATGTAATCGCGCATAGCGTCCCGTCATGCATAGCGCCGCGTTAGTCATATGACCCGGTGGCATTGTCCTTTATGTATATAGGGTGCCTAATCGCTTGGAGTCTAATATAGACTCAAAAGTATTTTTCCGTTTGTGCGTCGAGTCTCGCGCTTAGTGATGACGTCAGCGCGTATGGTGTGCTGACATTCACGGCGCCGTATGGGTCACATGACCGCGGCGTCCTGGTGTGATTTAGAAAAAGCTTAAGGCGTAGAGGCTGACTCTGATAAGTGGGCGTGCCGAACATGCCAGTGGACACTTCCGTTCTCCTCAATACTGTCAGTAACAGAGGCACTTGTAAGAAGGCAAAACCCAGGCCTGTGTCAAATAATAAAAAAATGAAAAAATATAATAAAATTTTTTTTTGTGTGAAATTAATTCATGAAGGGTACCCAGTTCAAACCCAAGTCCCGACCACTAAAAGACCAACCAATAGGGAATTGGGGCTGAGGAAAGTCATAATATAAAGTATATCTGTAATACATAGGAGGGCATGATCAGTAGTACAGAACCAATACACAAGCAATCAAACATATATATTGAGGCCAATAGCAAAGTCTCGTAGGATGGTAGGTATAAGTATTGTTGGCTGCTATCATTGCTACAGGGGTTGTGTTTATTGTTTAATTACTTATTTCTTGTTCTACGGTTTTGTGTCCATTGGTTTGTCTAAATATTTAACCCTCACCCTCCCAGACACCTGACTTGTAACCCTCCAAGAAGGGTCGATAACTAACTTTGCTATTTAAGCCCGGGGGCAAAGTAGCCTGAAGGGCTACTATCCAGCGGGTCTCCCGCTGGAGTAGTAGTTTGTCCCAATCTCCCCCTCTTGGATTGGGGTGAATTCTATCCAGGGCCAAGAACAGTGTTTTGGGGATGCTGCCTTGATGGACATCTCTCGAGTGTCTCCCCAAAGGGAGGTCAGGATTACATTTTTTTATACTTTTTATATGCCTAGAGATCCGTTTCCTCCATTCTAGTTTCGTTTTACCTACATAGAAACAGCCGCACGAACAAGTTAGCAGGTACACAATCCCATAGGTGTTACAGTTCGCGAAATGTCGCGGTTTATATTGGCGGCCGTTCGGAAGTTTGATATCTTTTGAGGTGTTAATGTATTGATATTGTGCACAACCTCCACAGGTGAAGGTGCCCCATCGTTTGCAGGGATCTCCCCTAAAGGTTCCAGTATATTCACTGGTAACTAATGAGTCCTTGATGGATCTAGTCTGTCTGTAGGTGATTAGAGGTTGATTGGGGATAAATTGGCTGATGATGGGGTCGATCTGTAGTATGTGCCAATATTTTTTGATTATCCGTTTTATCTGTTTATGTTGGTTATTGTATGTCGTAATGATTCTTGTAGGTAGACATTGATTTATTTCTTTATTAGCGATTTTCTTTGGAGGAAACAGTATGTCTAGTCTTGACTGACTCTTCACTTTTCTGAAGGCTTTTTTTAAACACGTGTGGGAGTATCCCCTTTGTAAGAGCCTTCTTTTTAGGTTGTCTGCTTCCTTGATGAACATACCTTCATCCGAACAGTTCCTCCTTATACGGAAATACTGTGAATATGGAATTGATCGTATGAGGGGTTCGGGGTGGAAGCTTGAGGCTTGTAAGATGGTATTACCAGACGTTTCTTTCCGGAACAAAGAACTAGAGAGATGTCCATCAAGGGTTTTAAAAATGGTGACATCGAGAAACGTAATTGTTTGATTATTGTGGATGCTGGTAAAGTTCAAGTTGAAGTCGTTGATGCCCATGTCATTGATACAAATGGCAAGGTCTTCAGTCGTGCCATCCCATATCATGAAAATATCATCGATAAACCTATGCCAAGTCAAGATGTTAGATGTGTGCAGATTTTCCCCTTCTGCAGACAAAAAACGTCTCTCCCACTCCCCCAGATACAGGTTGGCATACGATGGGGCACAGCATGTCCCCATCGCAACCCCCTGCATCTGGAGGAAGTCGGAGCCATTGAACGAAAATGCATTGTGATAAAGTATAAACTCAAGAGCTTGCACAATGAATTTGTGCAGAGGTTTGTCATCCCTATGAGACTGCCGGATAAAATGTTCAATCACCTCCAATCCCTTTACGTGGGGTATAGAACTGTATAAGGCCTCCACGTCTACTGTGACTAGAAGTGCCTCAGTCGGCATTGTGAGATTTTCAAGGGTTTGGAGTAGGTGAGTGGTGTCTCTAATATAGGATGGTAGATTGGTTACCAGTGGTCTGAGGCCCCATACACACGATCGGACATATCCGATGAAAACGGTCCGCGGACCATTTCCATCGGATATGTCTGATCGGGAGTTTGATCCGATGGCGTGTACACACCATCGGATCAAATTCCCCGCCGCCGGACGGCGCGGTGACGTGGCGGTGACGTTGACGCCGCCGCGTCACCGCCACGTCACCGCACCAGGAAGTAAAACACTTCCGCGCATGCGCCGAATCCATTCGGCAGCGGCGCGGCGGCGGTGGGGGACGACATGTCTGCTGGTAAGTGTACTAACCAGCAGACATGTCGGGCGGACAGATTCCCACCGGATAGATTTCAAAGCTTGCTTTGAAATCTGTCGGGTGGAGAAATCTGTCCGCTAGCCCATACACACGAGCGGAGATGTCTGCTGAAACGGTCCATCGGACCGTTTTCAGCGGACATATCCCCTCGTGTGTACGCGGCCTAAGTTGTTCATCAATGAACTGGCTCAATCGCTCAGTAATACATCCTCGTCCTGAAATAATCGGTCTGCCTGGGGGATTGAGTAAGTTTTTATGCACTTTGGGCAAGCTGTAGAACGTTGGAATTTTGGCATGATCGGTTCTGATGAATTCCCATGTTTGTTGGGTAATTGTATTTTCCACATATGCTTTGTCAACCATCTTAAAGAAATCACTGTCAAATCTTTCGATTATGGGTTTCGAGATGGGTCTGTACCAATCTCGGTTAGATAGGATATTCAGGCACATCGTTTGATAGAATTCATTACTCATTATCACACTATTGCCCCCTTTGTCTGAGGGTTTTATTGTAAGTTGTTTTTGGTCGGCTAGTTTTTTCAAGGCCGCCCTTTCCTGAGTGGAGATATTTTCTGGTGTTGATCTTGATTGTGCTGAGATTTATACATGTCTGTGCCACTTCCACTTGAGGCACAGCAACAAAAGCATACATTATGGGTACAAGTAGATGAAAGCATACCCATGTAGGCTTGGTTTACACCTATGCAGTTTGATTTTCTTCTGTTTCTGTAGTGTTTTTTGCAGTACATTTTCATTTTTTTGCAAAAAAAAATAGATGCGTTTTGCATTTTGTTATGTATTTTCTTGACCACTTTGTTGTTGGGTGGATTAAAAAATGAAAATCGTGGCAAATTCGCAGTAAAAATAAGCACTACATGCTTTTCTGCAGCTTCTTCATTGAGATCTATTGTACCAAAAATGCACAGTTTTGCTTTAAAAAAATGTCCTGAGTTTCGAAAAATGTAGTGGCTGAAAAAAGGACAGATGTGAACTGTAACGGCACCCCAAATGGGACAGGGGTTAAAGCCGTTCATGATATTCCATTCCCGAACACAAGGCAGCTACCGACACTCCACAATCTGGCGAAAACACAACCCATACAAATTCCCCCATTAAAGAGACACATCTCTATTTGAGGTTCATCAGAAATAGACCCTTTATTGAGAAATACAGCTCTTATATACACTTTAGGATACTGCAGTAACCAAATGAACAATGACCAAACTCCACCCACAACATCACACAATGGTTACCTAATGAGACCCAATACACATCTTTTAACAGACATCCTGACTCTGGGGCCTGACCTAATTTACATGAGCTAATTAACTACAGCTGATGACTCAGACACCTGACCTTTAGGCTGTCTGTTAACTTACAATACACATTACCACAGTAGCAGACTTAATTACCACAATATGTGGATATTACAGTGGGGGAGATGTGGATATTACAGTGGGGGAGATGATGTGGACATCATTACAGTGGGGGAGATGTGGACATTACAGTGGGGACTATATATAGTGGTGATCGAAAAATTATCCGATCCGTGACTCTGATCCGAGGAACGATCCGAACTGTGAGGTTTTTGATCCGTTGCACCCCTAGTAAAAGCGAAAGTTTTTCAGGCATAATAAAAACCTCTTATTTTGGCTTCGATGTACAAGGCATTTGGGTTCCTAATGATGGAGCCCAGCTTTTTGTTACATTCTTGGGAAGGAGTCAGAGATTGTTCTCTTAGGTAAGAAAAGTTATTGGGTCATATAATCTGATGTTCATTGGGCATAACAGATTTAAAGCTGATCCATTGCCAACATGCCTGCTATCCTGGCTGCAAGCTAAAAATGCCTTATTAGCACATTATTAGATTAGCTATAATCATGGTTTATGAGCTGAACATGATCCACTGGGCTACCATGCCTTCTAGCCTATGCAAGGAGATTTTTCCTGGAAATTTCTGTCTTTTTGTAAATGTTCCTGCTAAATGTTCAGCCAGAGAGATAAGTTTAATTATCACTCTTATAGTCACTTCTTAGAAAATAAGGATCCTTATCCTGGCATGTTAGCTTTGTGCATAATGTCTATAATTTTTTGACGGTATCAGCTAAGAGCCCATTAAGTACAATGTTGTATGAAAATCGGGAAAGGGGGTTAATTGTCAGTTTTAGTGATTTTAAGAATTCCTTATTTCAGAACAACATTCTGGTTTATCACCATTATAAATTTCATAGATGTCAGGGCACTATCAATTTTTAAATACACGTTAAGCTTTTAATTTGGTCACTGCTTATTAAAACTTTGTTTATTGTTTATATGATTTAAAAAGCTCAAGCTTGAACTAAAGAAAGATAATTAAAAAAAAAATGTTATTCCAATTACATATTTATTAAAACATTTTTTTTCAATTCGGTCCTTATGCATGAAAAAATAGAATGTGATGGAAGTAATCCGCGCTAAGGGAGGATAAGGACAGCTGCCTCTCCGTGATGCCTCAATAAAGAGGCCTGTAAGATTTATATAGTGAAGGAAGAGAAAGATTGGCGCTGTCTACTATAGTAGATGGGGGTAGGGTCGAAGCGGAGTAGGGTCCTAAGGATATGTTGAGCTGTGTTGGGTATCCTGTAGTTAGGTAAGTTCCAATGGAAGATGAACTCCCTGTATTAGAAGCCGGCGGAAATATGTATTCCCAAAAATGAGGATGACCCTTATGATATTAAAAATATTTGGAAAGAAAGTACCTATACCACGGTCATCAGCCTAGGTGAGGTATACGTTGAGGTACCGAATAGCTCAGTAGATGGAAATTGTATTAGCTGTGGGTAGGTGCAAGTGTAGCAAAATGCCAGGATACGGTGCAGGCTAACGGGGTGAATATGCCAATGTGCTAGATTGTTTGTATGGTGACCTCCTGTTGTGTTCTAATACATATATTGGATCTTTCAAATAAATAAATTATATGCATTAAGAGTGATAAGGCATAAGAGTGATAAGGCATATGAGGAATAACTTTACTGCGGACGTAACCCTTACGCAAATCGCTTAAAATCTTATCGTATCTTACTCATTTGCATATTTCAAATGGGTACGCCGAATGCGTCCAGTTTAACTATGCGCCCACGATACACCGGCGTAGGCAACTTACGCTGGGCAGCTGAAGCCTATTTTTCCGACGTATCTAGCTTGGGAAATCGGCGCAGAGATATGACGGCGCACATTTGTACTTACGATGGCATATCTATAGATACGTTGGCGTAACTCCTACGTGAATCCGGGCCTGAGTAAATAAAATATAGGTATTTAAATTTGCAGGCAGGCATTGCATGTTTTATTGTGATTACCACTTTAACTGTAATTTGCATCTTGTGTGGCGTTAAATATCGTGACCTTTTTGATGTGTGTGAAAAAAATATATATATATATATATATAATCTGCAGAGAATTCAGCCCGGGAGAGGGAATCCAAATTGTTTGGATTTTTGTTGCTATGGACTTTATTCATGGGCCACAATATGTTGCAATGCACCTTCTCTAATGTAACCACCAGGAACAGTGTTTTATATCTGCAGTACTGTCATAATAACTCAGCCAAATTGTACAGCCAATTCAACTGCAACCAATTGCACATTTGTGGAGGATGTCTAAAGGAAAGATGTGTGATGTACATGTAAAGATCAGTGCTACCAGTAAAAATAACATTATTCAAACTAAGAAGATGTTGGTGTTATTTACTGAGAAAAGAGTGTGTCTCAGAGAAACCTTCATTTTGGGTATTTTGCCATGCAACCGTCTGGGTTAAGGTCATTTTGTGCTGCTATGAAGCATTTATTTCAGGTTAACCCTTGTGGCTCAGTACACATATGAACCTTCAAGGTTGAGCAACGTTGCAAAATATAGCAGCCAGCCTGGGTAAGAAGCTGGTGGCTGTGGCAAGTTATGGCAGCCCTGGTTGGTGAGAGGACAAGTGCACTTCATGTCCCTCACCTTGAGGCTCGCTCTCATATTGGAGCCTGCTGTTGTCTACAGTTGGTCCAAGGACCTGACCTGGGGAGTCATGAGAGCAAGGTCTTACATTAATTGAAGTGTGGTGGCTTCCTGTGAAGAGTGCCATTGAGGCAAAGTGAATACTAATGTTCATGTGCCATAGGTCAAAGGAGGACACGAGTGTCAAGGGAGGACATTAGTGTCTGGTAAGGAATGGGTCATGTTCTGTATTCCTAATGCATTCAGAGATTTTAGGTCCTCAGTGTCTGTTGGTTCCGGGAAATGGTTAATGCCTTGGGAACGGAAGTGTGCAAAATGAATTTTAACGACTTGTGGTTTCTGATCTGCCCTCTAGGGGGCGAGCTCCCTGTCTTGGTAACCACAAATTTTCTACCTAAATGTAATACAGTTCCAGAGCGCTCATATGGAGGTTTTCAGCCATTGACAACCAGAATGTCCTCCTTTCTGGGCCCTGCCATATTCCCACTGGGTGACTAAGGAATTGTATCCTGAATGGGAGTGAGACTAAACAAAGTGAATGCATTTTTACCATTCCATTATTGCGTTTGCGAACCCTGTCACTGAATTGACCCTTTTTGCCCTACTATTATTTTGTGTTGCTAAACGGGGCGCACATTTATGTTTGTAGATGCAGCCATTTGTATGGCTCCAATGATCCCTAGATTGCTGCTTTTAGATTTGTACAAAACTATACGATGTACAGATCTAAACACAGATTTTTAGCCGTAAAATTGCCTGTGTTTCCTTAGCCTAATGCATTTAAAAAAAAAAAAAACAAGTGTAAGGGCTCTTTCACACGTCCGTTCAGTTTTTTAGATCAGTTTTTTCCCCCTTCAGTTGATCCGTTTTTTCATCAGTTTTTCGTCAGTTTTCCGTCCGTTTACATCCGTTTCCGTTCCGTTTTCCGTCAGTTTTTCATCAGGTTTTTTCATCCGTTTTTTCATCCGTTTTTTTTTTTTTTTACATATTTTGATGAAAAACTGACGTTAGCGGATCGGATGGTAAACAGGTCATCCGCTAACATCCGTTTTTCGTCCGTTCCGTTTTTTTGACGGAAGAAAAATAGGGTTTTCTTCCGTCCAAAAAAACGGAGCTTACCGCAGACGGATGTTAACGGACGTTAGCGGATGCTCATCCGCTAACGGATGCTAACCCATAGGGAAGCATTGAGGTCCGTTAACGGACGTCCAAAAAACGGACGAACTGAACGGACGTGTGAAAGGGCCCTAACAGAAGAATGTGCAAGTGCTAATTCTGAATGCAGCCTGTAACCAATCTCTTGGAAAGCATTACAAATCAATTGCAAATATTAACAAGAGGTAATTTATTAGGCAGCTACTGTAATTAGGATCAATGTTTCAGAAAAACAGATCATATATTATTATTACAGGAATTAGACGTCCAGTGTGAAGGAACTGAATGCTTAAATAGTAACTTTAGTTGATAAAAAAAAAAAGCATTCCTTTCTTGGTAATCAATGTAAAAGGGATTTTAACAAAATGTAACTGATTCCTACATTGTTGTTGCTCTGAAAATATAGCTGTTTGTTTCAACATGTTCTTAGAATCTGAATGGGAGGGTCTGGTTCATTATCATCACCTGGTGTGCTCTCACACTCTTGTTCTAATGAGAAATTTGCAGGGTCTGCATGTCTTTTGAAGCATTTAACACTTGGGGGAATATCACACGAAAATATTTATTTCTATTACAGGGGGTTCCTAAAATGTAACTTTACTGAAAATCACAGCAGCCGCAGATTGAAAAAGGAAAGGTATTTTTTAAATAACATTACATTCCAACTAGGGTTACTCCAATACCAATACCATTTTTTCCCGGGACGATTACTGATGCATTTGGTCAAGTACTAGCCGATACCGAGTATCAATACCGTTGCCACGCGATTTAAGCAAAATGTACAAAATTAATAGGTTAAAATCACACTACAAAGAACTGAATGCGATTTGAACAGAAATGCAGTGCAATTCCTGTCCAAATCGCATGAGGGTTCTCCCACCGCTCTTGTGTGATCCCAGTATAGAAACATAGTGAAGGCGCCATCTAAGAAGTGCAGCAAACAAACAGTTTATTAAAAAATATACCAAGTAAAAAATATGTATATATAATATGTATGTTATGTATATTATATACAAATGCTGCACAAGACATGTGAAAATTAGGGATGCACTGATACCGATACCGATATGTTATCACAACTCACATAATAAAAGTACATATTATATCTTGCATGTCAAATCCAAAACCACAGCTGCTTGAAGTGCTCACAGGGCTGCACAGGACCGATCCTAGGCAGGGTGCACAGGGTGCATTACACCAAGGTGCTTGCAGAGGCGGGGGCGCCGAACATCTAACAGACTCTCTAACAGAAGCCCTCTCTGTGTCCATCACAAAGGCCCTTCTCCAGGTCCCAATAAAGTACGCTTTTCTTCCCTTATGTTGTTAATTGTTAAGAGATCATGTAAGGATCCCAGGTTAATGAAGACTTTGTGGGGGACCATATCTGTGTTTGAGTCATTGCCATAGAAACATTTGTAAAGGGGAGGAGTTAGTAAAATGACAATGCCCATGTGGGAGCGCCAGAAATATTTCTGCACCCAGGCGCCTGTGACCCTAGGATCGGCCCTGGGCTACAGGAGATGTAGGGAGTTCTGGGACCCCTGTGGGTAGGGGGGAAATGATGCCAACTTGGGGGTGGACCACTTATGCCCTGTACTTTGCCCACGTAGGACAAAGTAACAAATTCACTTTAATTCTCTCTTCCAAGCAGCATATGTTCACCCTTCCTCTGCTCCCCCTACTGCCTCATATCATTTTCAAGTCACCCTAGTTGGATCTTACAAGGGACTGAGGACCCCATGTGCTGGGTCAATCATCTAGAACTAGTGCTGTCGCAAACAAGAGAAAGAAGCTAAGTCACATGCTCCTTATACCCAGAAGTACTAGGTATATCTTGCCCTGGATGTTAAATCAATGCACCCTTAACACATTTTAAAAGTACCCTTGTCTAATTCAGAGATCCCTTTTAAGAGATTCCTATTGATCTAAATTTGCCACTGCTGAAGTCTGCCATAAGGCACCAGCACATATTGATAGTTCCTGACTATGCCAGAAGCAATATCGAGAAGCAATCTCTCTTAGAAACACATTCTCTATCTTTATAGGGAAAGAGCGGTTCCTTGTATTTTCCTGTACAGGTAGGTTTGAGAGATCAAGGAGCCCCTTTCATGTCAGAGGAGGCATTGTAGCCAAGCTTGGGGTTACTATGGCTGCCTGACTGTATTCACATGGGAAAGGGTACAGAGGAACATAGCACACCGACCCCAAATGGGTGGATGAACTGGTCCTTTGTGGAGTTACTATGCCCGGGATCTGCCCTCCAAGCTGGTCACCCCTGAAACCAAACATGTTCACCTTGAGTGAGATTGTCTTTTTTTCCCAAGGGGTAAGCAGGTTATCTATGAGGGACATGAAAGGCATCCAAGCACAAAATCTTTCTCTTTAACCACTTGTCTACTACAGCCATTTTTTTTCCACACATTTTAAAATACACATTTTTATAATTTTATACCTGGAGATTAGCTGAAACCTCAAAACAGTACAGTCATTTCTGAAAACAGTCCCTGGAAAATAAAATGGTGGTTGGAGGTTGCAATTCTTTCATGTTATATAATATTAAGGCATAAATAAAACTCATATTTTTACTAAGGAATATTCTAAAACTAATGTAGTGCACATAAATACAATATAGTACCCATTTTTCAAATTTCAGCCCCCAAACATGGTAATCCTTAAAACTTTGTGGACCGGTGAAACTGCAGAAAACTTTGGTACCCAAAATTGGCCATGGGCTTCACTTTAAAAGACTTTAAAGGTTATCAATTTAGATTTAAAGTGGTAGTAAATAAATAAGGTTTCTACCTTAATGTATTCTCTGCATTAAGGTAAAAAAAACTTTCATGATTACCTCCACCCAGCTCACACCCCAAATACTTACCTGACTCCTCTTTTGATCCAGTGCTTTGCCAAAGAGCAGCATCACTTCTCTCTTGCTCTTCTCACTGGACTTAGAGTAAGCAGAGGGAGCCATTGGCTCCAGCTGCTCTCACTCAAATCATGTAAGGAGTAGTTAGGGGTGGGGCTGAACCACGCTGTGTATGTCTATGGATGCATACAGACTGGCTCAGGAGCGAGCCTGCTCGTGCACCCTTTGCCAAGGCGGTGCACATAGAAGAGAAGGAACCTAGACTGCAGATGGGGGATGCCAGATGAGGAGGTTAGGGGCCACTGCAACATAACTGCACAAAGCAGGTCAGTATAACATCTTTAATCATGAATGATGGCCCTAGAATTATTCTTACTATAGCATATATGTGTATGTAGTGTAATCACTGTTTTAGTACATCGGTGCACCTAATGTGTATGTTATTGTATATATGTTTGTGTACATGGGGTGGGGGGGGGGGGGGTTAGGTGACTTTAAAGGAACACTAAAGGTTTGTTTTTTATTAGTTCAATTGATTGCTGTAAGCTAGAGCATTTAAATATCACTTACCTTGTTTTTCCTTTTGACCTCCAAAATACAGTAATCCAGGTTTGAAAATGCCATTTCCTGTCTCTCCTCTTCTTGCTTTCCACCAGCACCTGAGCTGTTTTGCATGGTGGAGAGCAGACGTGCTCACCCCTCCCTATGACTACAGCACTGCATGAAGATGCTCTCTTATCCCTCACAGGCATGGAGGCTAAGCCTAATGGGAACTGTAGTTCCCATTAGGCCGTGATGTAGCAACAATGAATGCGCACTGCAAACCAGGAAGTCAGTGAGAATAACGATTTAGGAGTGACGGAGGTGAATAAAACAGCTCGATTTCAACAGGTATACAATTAGTTATAATGCAAAACATTACTTTTTACTTTATCAGCTACTGTCAGACTTTAATTTAAGAGGAAAATATTTTTGTCTTTACAACCCCTTTAACTTTTTATATAATAATATATATGTGTTGCTTACATTTTGTAAGCCTTTTCTCTTACGATTAACCTTACTGTAGGGGTGATAGCATAATAGAAATGACAGGACCTCTTTAACCACTTGCTTACCATACTTTTTTTAATTTTTTGCATATATGTTCAATTTCTTGCTACTGTAATACTGTAACCCCCCTCAAAAAAATAAGTATATATCTTCTAAAAAAGCAGAGACCCTGGGGAATAATATGGTGGTAGCTGCAATTTGACACACTATACTTGTGCAGTTACTTATCAAACACATATTTTCAGGAAAAAACACAATATAAATAATATTAATGCAAACAAACACAATATTATACCTGTGAAACTCAAAAAATTATGATACCCAAAATTCTCCATAGATGACGTTTTAAAAGTGTCTACAGGATATCAGTTTAAAGTTAAAGTTTAAAGCCCTATAATGATTGCTCTCACTTCAATCTTTAAGATGTTATCTCAAACATGTGGTACAATTGGTGGTCACTCTACATTGTGCCTTTTATATGGGATGTGTACAAACCTTTTTTTTATTATTTTTATTTATTTAATATACATTTTTTTGTTTTTACACTTTTTTAATTTTAACTTTATTGTTATCACAAAGGCATTGAGGGGCACTTTGAGAGCTCCAGAAAAGTGATTGGGCAGCCCTTCACTGGCTCTTAAGCTAGCACTAAGCTCACAGCTGCTGATTTGAACTCTTGTTTCTTGATCGTACATCACGGGACACAGAGCGCATAGTCATTACATATGGGTTATATGGGTACCTTCAGGTGTGGACACTGGTGTAATCAACTTCACAGGAAGTTCCTCCCTATATAACCCCCTCCCACTGAGAGTGCTTTAGTTTTTTCGCCAGTGTCTTAGGTGTTGGTCACGTCTAGCTGTCCCTCGGAGGTCTCGGGACCCAGGATAGCTAGCCGGATCCGTCCGAAGTGCTTCAGAGCCAAGGTGTACGGTACCCGGGCCCTGCTGGAGTGGGGTTTTGCCTATAATGCCTCTCCTTGGAGGGCTGGATTCTGGGCTCCAGTGCCTTAGTCTCTTCCAAGAACTAAACGCTACTGATGCCAGGATGCTATATAGGTCCAGGGGTGTGGGTTCCTTAACACAGGACCCCGGTCCCTGAAGGTCCAAGACAATACCCACGGAGATGGGGGAAGGTTGGGCCTCTTGCATTTTGCAATACCCTGCGGCGTGGAGCAGGTAAGAGGGAACCTGCGGGACTTGGTTCGACAGTAGGTATCCCCCTGGGGGTTCTGGGTTGGCTAACAGTATGCTTGTGCATCAGCCACTATCTCCACTATGTCTGTTGAGGCAGGATGGGATTCTAATGTTTACCCAGATAACATGTAGATATATGTATACTTGTGTAAGTTGTATATTTGCTACTCACCCCAGGTCTGCCTGTTAACACTGATACTGCAACCCCACATGTTTTTAAAAGAGGAAATTGCTGGTAAAAACTCCTGTTTCTTAGGAAGCCCATGGGGACAGCTGCCTCGCTGTGTGTGCACTACAATAAGATTAGTGCTTACCTGGTGTCTGTTGGTGCTGCATAACGCTGGTCCATGTTGTTCCTCTGCTCTGCTTCCTCCATGTGGTTTCAGCGTGGTGCGCGCGATTGTGCGCGCGTGTGTGCGCGCGCGCGTGCACGCCGCCTTTTATAGCGTCGGCGTGCGTCGGGGGGGCGGGCCAGCAGCGTCAGGGTCTGTTTAAAAGGGAAAACTTTTCTCTGGCAGGTCTTTCCCTCCTGGAGGCAGAGGAAGAAAGGATACAGAGCGTGCAGCTGGGTCTTTTGGCCACACAGGGACACCTAGTGGCGGTTTTGTGGATCTTCAGGTCTAGGACTTAGGTCCACTATTGACCAGAAAAAAAAAAAAAAAAGTTTTTTGCTTAAAGGGACTCAGCCTTAGATCCAGCAGTATCTGAGTCTACCTTGGACTCCGGCTAACGGGCATTGGTGTGTCAATACTCACAGGTTTCCTCAGTATTGCCACCTCCCAGGCGGGTAAAAAAAATAAAAAATAAAAAAAGAGAAATTAGTTCTTTTTCATTTTTCTCATACCTGCCCTCATATTGGTTACTCCTAGCTGCAACAGTCAGGTGTTGGCTATAGGGGTGACCCAAGGTTGTACAATGGCTCCAAAGGGATCTGGACCAGCCAAGGCGGCTAAAGGTGCCAAAAGGCAAAAGGGGTCTCCATCGGGGTCAGAGGATTTGGGCCAGGCTTCTACGGCCCCACCCTCGCCAGTCAGGACACCGAGTGGCATAGTACAAGAGCCATTGGGGGTGCTGGGGGCAGAGGCGGCCCCCGATCCACCCATTTCCGTTTACGTGACGGAAGAAATGCTAGCAGCCACCATGAGTGGGCTAGAAAAAAGGTTAACTGCGTTGTTTTCCCGTCCTTGCCCAAGTAGCAAGCGGGCTAGATCCCCCTCACCCAGTGTGGGGTTTTCAGATGCGGAGGTCTCCTCTTCAGAGGAACGGGACCCACAAGGGGATCAGGCAGACCCAAGTCCCGACGGTTCAGACAGGGAAAATTCCACTATAGATGAATATTTTTCGGCCTCTCAAGCGGAGAGCCTGTGGATCCAGTCTTTGACAGATATGGTTCGCACTGCCTTTAAACTTCCAGTGCCAGAACTAGTAGCCCCGGAGGTATCCTCATTGGGTTCTTTAAAGGCTCCATTAACTTGTGCGTCTTTTCCAATGCACCCCCTTCTGCGGAACGTGATTTACCAGGATTGGGCTCGACCTGATAGAATCTTTGTCCCTCCTAAAAGATTCTCTATTCTCTACCCTATGGAAGAGGAATATGTAAAGAAATGGACACTCCCTACAGTGGACGCGGCCATTTCCTGCGTGAATAAATCCCTGACTTGTCCGGTTGAAAATGTCCATATGTTCAAGGATCCGGTCGACAAAAAATTCGAGACCCTACTGAAAGCAGCTTTCACCTCAGTAGGTGCCATGGTTCAGCCAGCAGTAGCAGCCATTGGTGTTTGTCAGGCCCTGAAGGATCAGGCAAAACATATATTAAAAGACATGCCGGCTCAGCATACTCATGAATTAGCAGAATTCCCTAGAGCTCTCTGCTTTGCAATAGATGCTATTAAGGACTCCATCCAACAGGCATCCCGTTCATCTCTACTGATGGTTCATATGCGTCGTCTTTTGTGGCTAAAGAACTGGTCAGCAGAGGCACCCTGCAAAAAGCTTTTAGCAGGGTTTCCCTTTCATGGGGGAAGACTATTCGGGGAGGACCTAGATAAATATATCCACACCATATCAAGTGGAAAGAGTACTTCCTTACCGGTCAAGAAAAGACCGCGTGGGCCCACGTTTAAACGACAGGCCATTGCAGGCTCGGCCCCTTCGACTTCCCGTCAGTATCGACGGCCTCCCGGGCGTTCAGCAGTTAATAGCCGCCCACAGGGACAAGCCGCGGCAAACAAGAGGCCCTGGTCTCGCAAGCCGATTAAACCAGTCATCAAGTCAGATTCATGAAGGGGCGCCCCCACTCTCTTGGGTGGGGGGGAGACTTCAGTTTTTCTCCGAAGTCTGGAAGGCCAGAATTCCCGACGCTTGGGTTCGGTCCGTAGTAGCCTCAGGCTACAAACTAGAGTTTCGAGAAATCCCCCCTCCTCATTTTCAGGGGTCAAGTCTTCCAAGCGACCCGTTAAAGAGGGCCTCTCTCGTAAAGGCGTTGGATCGCCTCTTGCTCCAAGGAGTAATTGTAGAAGTACCAACCCAAGAAAGGGGTCTGGGATTCTACTCCAACCTTTTTGTTATACCAAAACCCAATGGCGACGTCAGGCCTATATTAGACCTCAAACGCCTAAATCGCTTTCTAAGGATTCAGACCTTTCGTATGGACTCCATACGGTCAGTGACAGCCAGCCTGCATCAGGGCGACTTCCTAGCATCTATAGACATAAAGGATGCATATCTGCATGTGCCAATTTACCCAGCACATCACAAGTTTCTTCGTTTTACGATAAATCAAAGTCATTACCAGTTCGTAGCCCTCCCTTTCGGGTTGGCAACAGCTCCACGGGTATTCACAAAGGTGTTAGCCCGGTGCTAGCCGTCCTAAGGACAGAAGGCATCTTGGTCCTGGCATACCTGGACGATCTCCTGGTTATCGACAGATCAGCTTCCAACCTCAATCATGCAGTAGTCCGCACAGTGCGGCATCTAGAAGAGTTCGGGTGGATTGTGAACCAAGAAAAATCAAGGTTACAACCCACAAGACAGTTGGAATATCTAGGCTTTCGGTTAGATACAGAATGCCAGAGGGTATTTTTACCTCAAAAGAAGATCAGGTCGTTGATTCAAACGATTCAAATAGTCTTAGGCAAAAAGAAGCCGACTATTCGCCTATGCATGCGACTGCTGGGAAAGATGGTGGCCGCCTTCGAAGCAGCGCCCTATGCCCAGATCCATACCAGAATTCTGCAAGCAGCTATTCTCTCTGCTTGGAACAAGTCCATACAGGCATTAGACCGTCCATTAGTTCTTTCCCCAGGAGTCAGGCGCAGCCTGTACTGGTGGCTGATCCCTCAAAAATTATCAAAAGGGAAAACCTTTTGCCCCATATCGTGGAAAATAGTAACCACAGATGCCAGCCTGACAGGTTGGGGGGCAATCTTAGGAAAACGGACCCAGCAGGGACAATGGTCAGAGGCAGAAAGTCTGCTTCCCATCAATGTCCTAGAGATCAGAGCTGCTCGGTTGGCCCTGGTCGCCTGGACTCTCCCCCTGCAGGGTCTGCCAGTAAGGATACAGTCCGACAATGCCACGGCGGTGGCATACATAAACCACCAGGGGGGCACAAGGAGCCTAGCGGCTCAAAGGGAAGTAAACCTGATTTTTTCATGGGCCGAAGCCCATGTACCCTGCATCTCAGCAGTGTTCATCCCAGGGATAGACAATTCTCAAGCAGATTTTTTGAGTCGTCAACAGTTACTCCCGGGAGAGTGGTCTCTTCACCCCCAGGTATTCCAAGAGATTTGCCAGAGATTCGGAGTTCCCGATGTGGACATCATGGCAACAAGATTCAACAAGAAATTGGACAAATTCGTATCCCGAGCCAGGGACCCCTCGGCCTACGGGACCGATGCGTTGGTTTGCCCCTGGCACCAGTTTTCTCTCCTGTATGCGTTCCCTCCACTACAGATGATTCCCCGCCTTCTACGAAGGATCAGGGTGGAGCGCAGGCCGGTGATCCTGGTGGCCCCAGCCTGGCCCAGAAGGGCTTGGTACGCACTCATCGTGAGGATGTCAGTAGGGGCACCGTGGCCACTTCCCCTGCGCCCAGATCTGCTGTCTCAGGGCCCGATCTACCACCCTGCTTCACAGCAGCTAAATTTGATGGCTTGGCGGCTGAATCCCTAATTCTTAAGGGCAGAGGCCTCTCAGCCCAGGTCATATCTACGTTAATTCAGGCTAGAAAGCCAGTCTCTAGAAATATCTATTACAGAGTCTGGAGAACCTATGTGGAGTGGTGCGAGTCTCAAGGAGGTCATCCTCGCAAGTTTTTTATTGACAGGATCTTGCGATTCCTCCAGGTTGGCGTTGACAAGGGGTTGGCTCTTAGTACTCTAAAGGGGCAGGTGTCTGCCTTATCGATATGGTTTCAAAGGCCTTTGGCCACGCATTCGCTTGTAAAAACCTTCTTGCAGGGGGTCTTGCATGTAAATCCCCCTATTAGAGCTCCCCTCTGCCCATGGAATTTAAATCTGGTCTTGTCAGCTTTACAAAGACAGCCGTTTGAACCTCTGAAAGAAATCCCTCTTGTGCTGCTAACCCGAAAGTTGGTTCTCTTGGTGGCTATGGCTTCGGCCAGAAGGGTCTCCGAGCTGGCAGCCTTGTCTTGCAGGGAACCATACCTGATTCTGCATAAGGACAGAGTGGTTCTGCGGCCTCAGCCTTCTTTCCTTCCTAAGGTCATATCCAGTTTTCACTTGAATCAGGACCTAGTCCTACCATCCTTCTTTCCTACTCCCCAGTCCAGAGAGGAAAGACTGCTTCATACTTTGGACGTGGTTCGAGCCATGAGGGTTTATCTCAAGGCTACAGAAAAGATTCGGAAAACAGATGTGCTTTTCGTTCTCCCGGATGGCCCCAAGAAGGGTCAGCCGGCTGCCAAGTCTTCCTTGGCTAGGTGGATTAAGCAGCTGATTTTTCAGGCCTATGGTCTGAAACGCGTTCCACCTCCCTTATCAGTTAAAGCCCATTCTACGAGGGCCATGAGTGCCTCCTGGGCGGCACACCATCAGATCTCTATGGCACAGGTTTGCAAAGCGGCAACCTGGTCTTCCGTACATACGTTTACTAAATTTTATAAGTTGGACGTCACAAGAGCTACAGACGCAGCATTTGGGCAGGCGGTCCTTCGGGCAGCAGTATAGAATCCTCTGGCCCGGTTCACGCCCCTTGTTTTTTCTGTTGGTGGAGCTATTTTTTACCTCCTGATATATATTTCTGTTTGGCTAATTTTGGCCTTACGGTCTCCCTCCCTTCATGGAGCATTGCTTTGGGACATCCCATATGTAATGACTATGCGCTCTGTGTCCCGTGATGTACGATCAAGAAAAAGGGATTTTTAATAACAGCTTACCTGTAAAATCCTTTTCTTGGAGTACATCACGGGACACAGAGCTCCCACCCCTCTTTTGGGGAACATTGTGTAACCTCAGAGAAATTGCTTGCTACAAAACTAAAGCACTCTCAGTGGGAGGGGGTTATATAGGGAGGAACTTCCTGTGAAGTTGATTACACCAGTGTCCACACCTGAAGGTACCCATATAACCCATATGTAATGACTATGCGCTCTGTGTCCCGTGATGTACTCCAAGAAAAGGATTTTACAGGTAAGCTGTTATTAAAAATCCCTTTTTACCATGCCTTGATAGACACATGGTAAAGGAGACATCGGGGGTCATCTATGAACTGCAGTAAAGCTATTAAAGTACAAATCATGGTTATTCATCTTCTTCCCCAACCAGCACTTCTGGGGTGTGACAGCTGTGAACTTGAAAGTGACAAAAATGCTTATCGCTTCTGGTTTCATTCACATGAGGGGAGGTGAGAGAAGATATGCTCACTGATCTCCCTCTGCTCCACTTGCTAACACCCACAATGACCATCAAGAGTAGAAACAAAGCCTAGAATAAATGGTTTGTTAGATAGTAAGGGGACTATATCTTTGGGTTTCAAAGGGATTGGGTAATTTTACAACCAAAGCATAGAAAGACACTTGGTGAAGGCATTATTAGAACCTGAAAGTCTCGTCACCATGGTCCATGCCAGTCTCATGGATCCTGCCAAGCTTGGCTCAGACCACATGGTAGTACTCTGTGTACATGGCAATGCCAACGTCTATCCTATTGTAGTGCTCACAGCGAAGATGCCTAGGGGAACTGTAAAGCATTTCATGGGTGTGGTTAAAAACTTGCTACAGAGGGTAATACTGTGTATCCACTGTTTTGGATATTGGGACTGCCAGTTACAATACTTAAAGGGGTTGTAAAGCTTTGTATTTTTTCACCTTAATGCATCCTATGAATTAAGGTGAAAAAACACCTTGCAATCACCGCCCCCCCCCCTCGAGCCCCCGTTTTACTTACCTGAGCCCCGAATTTCAGTGGGCACGATGGTTTCCCCCAGCTGTTGTTGGCTCTTCATTGGATGAGTGATAGCAGTGCAGCCATTGGCCCCCGCTGCTGTTAATTAATGATGCAGCGCTCCAGGGGGCGGGGCCAAGTGATAAAGTCAGAAGAGATCTTCCCAGAGGGGGTTAGCTATTGCGGGGAGGAGCTGCGAGAGTCGCCGTGGCACCCCAGAAGAGGACGTTCGGGCCACTCTGTGCAAAACGAACTGCACAGTGGAGGTAAATATGGGGCTCCTGGATATAGTTCAGGAAACATAAGAGCAAGAGACCACACCTTACAAAAGTGTAATCAAATACATTGCTAAGATAAAGTATAGAATAACACCAGTATGGCCATAGTGCGGGAACAAATGCAGGAAGCCCAAGAGGAGCAGCATTTTTAACCTCTCTGCTGAAATCTTAATTTTTAACCTCTATTTTATTTTACAGTTTGCTTTAAGATGGATGTTAATGTCTGATTTTCTCTCTAATTTCCACTTTGCAATGGTTTGTGTGACAGAATAATTAGCTAATGTCACTGTGCTATGGAGTTTACAGAGGAGCATTCATATTGTTCTTTGCCCCAGAATAGTTTGCATTTTTTTTTTAATGTCTCTAAAACACAATGCCCCGTATGGCCAAAAGCTAAAACATGATCAGGATGCAGGGCCGTCTTTAATATGGTTTAATATGGTTTGGGCCCTGGGCAAACATTTATTTTGGGCCCCCCCCTCCAGCTTATTTTGGGCCTGGCTGGTTCACATGTATGTGTTTTGGCGGCCCTCATTTGTGCAGGCACAGCAGCCAATTGATTTGAATGGGCTGCCATGCCTTTGTTTCCTGCAGAAAAAAGGTTCATTCAGCATTTTAAAAATCAGCTACCTTGAAATCCATTTTACTTTTGCACCATGCTACTTACCTGCAGTTCTTGCACACACAAACGCACTGTGTTTTTAAAAGCGTGACCTAAACGTCTAAAAATGCAGCAAGTTTGACAGTGCGGGAACTGCAGATAAGTCACAGCAGACAGCAGAATGGACAGACAGTGCTGTATTTAAGTGCTTGATGGACATAGGTGTGCCGTGTGTGCAGCCTATTACATGAGGCATGCGCTTTTCTTTGCAGGAAATGCAGGCATGGCGGACCATTCAAATGTGGGCCGCCAAAACACATACATGTGAACCAGTCAGGCCCAAAATAAGCCCATCAAGCAGTTAAATACAGACAGTAATGCCAAGTGCTCTGAGGCTTCACTCAGCCTGGACTGCAGGGCTGCTCTGTGACTTAAAGAGTTCCTCTATTTTACACATGGCATGGCATGGGGTCCCATGGTGCTAAAGCAGAATGGACAGACGGTGCTGTGACCCCATGCCATGCCATGTGTAAAATACAGGAACTTTTTAAAACACTGACCAGACCTGCAGTGAATCATCAAATATTATAAAGACTTTGGGCACACTCTACAGAAAACTTGTATTTACAATATAGCAAACAGTGACATACCTTGAGGAGCAGGACATGAAGAAGTCAGCCTCGGGAAGAGCAAACTGGGGATGTTATAAAATCACATTCTAATTCACTTTTATATACAAGCAGCACCCAGTGGCAGGAAGGGAGAAGTGCACGTCTAAAGGGAAGCCAGGGGTGCTGTACATTTTAAAACACTGGGAAGGGAAGCAGTACTGTCACCTGGCTGCGTGCCGCTGATGATTTTCAGCCTGATTTGTGGGCAGCACAGGGGCTTAACGGGCGGCAGGGCCACCATCAGGAATCATGGGGCCCCTTACACAGCTTCAGGCATGGGCCCCCTGGAGCAGAGAACGGGGGGGTGCTGCCCCCTTAAATTGAGAAGCGGGGGGCGGGGCTGCCGCGAATTTAGAAGCGGGAGGCCCTTTACAAAAAAAAGATTTAATAAAGAAAAATATATATAAAAAAAGGGGTGTAGCCATCCGGGGCCCTGGGGACCTCTGGGCCCTTTAATAAAAAGAAAAAAAGAAATAAAAAATATATTATTTTTTTTTAAAAAGGGGGTTGCCATCTGGGGACCTCTGGGCCCTTTAATATTTTTTTTTATAAAAAATAAATTACAAAAAAAGGGGGGTTGCCATCCGGGACCTCTGGACCCTTTAATAAAAAAAAAATACATTTATAAAAAAAAAAAGTGGGGTTGCCATCCAGGGGACCTCTGAGCCCTTTAATTATATATATATATATATATATATATATATATATATATATATATATATATATATATATATATATTTATTAAATAAAAAGAAAAGAAAGAAATAAAATATAAAAAAAAATTATAAAAAAAAGGGGGGGTTGCCATCCAGGGCCCTGGGGAACTATGGGTCCTTTAATAATAATAACATTATTAGTTTTTTTTTTTATAAAACAAGTTTTTTTATAAAAAAAGGGGGGTTGTCATCTGGGGCCCTGGGGAACTACGGGCCCCTGGGGACCTCCAGACCTCTAAAAAAAATTGTCCCTTTAATAAAAAATAAAATAATATAAATATATATTTTTTATTTAAAAATAAATAAAAAAAGGGGGTTGTCATCTGGGGCCCTGGGGGCCTCCGGGTCCCTGGGGACCCCTAAAAAAAATTGGCCCTTTAATAAAAAATAAAAATATATTTAAAAAAATTAAGTTAAGCCCGCAAATCGGCGCTGAAAATCTCCAAACAGACAGTGTCTGTCACTGTCATCAGCGGCGTGCCGCGCGCAGCCAGTGTCGGTGCTGCATTTTTTTCTCGATCGAAGAGCCGGAGCGGGCCAAGCCTCGGGTGGGCGGGGCCTTGAGTTCCCCTTGCTATGCGTGCAGAGTGCGCAGTGTTCAGTGGCCAGTGTACCTGATCGGAGAAGCGGGGGAGGAGGAGTGAGACATCAGAGTGAGACCGTGGAGTGGAGTGCAGCTGCCTGGTGGTTCCTGCTTGTTATGCTTAGTCAAGTGAAACTATAGACTAGCACTAGCAGTGTGTGTCAGACTGTCACTGTGGACGGTGGAGAATTGATCGGAGGCTGGAGCTGAGCTTGCCAAGACAGGACAAGGTAAGGTCTTCTTTCTCCTCCCCTGGCTCCCGCTCCCTATCCCCATGCCATGTGTAAATTAGAAGAACTTTTTAAAAAAACTGACCAGGGTCCCCCAATTGCATTGGGGGGGGGGGCCCAAAAAAAAAAATGTTTGCCCAGGGCCCAAACCATATTAAAGACGACCCTGATGCAGGGCATTTATAACTATTACTGACCACTGATACTAAGGTATTAATTACTCCCTTTGATAACTGATTGATAAAGGGGGAACACTGGATAGTATGCAGCCCTCTAGTGTTTGGTGGTTGTAGTGGCCTCCCTTAGCTCCCAACTCCTTGATTTGAAGGGACTGCTCCTCTTTTGGAAACAAATCCATCTTTCAATACTTCCTCTTCATTTTCCCTCGTTTTAGTTTTGCTACCATCAGTGTTATACTGCAGTAAATAATACATCCAATCGCTTAGCCCAGGTTCACACTGGGTAAGATTTGGTAAGATTTCACATGTCAAATCGCATCTCAAATCGGCAGCATTTGCCAGCAATTGTCGGCAATGACACCGTCCTAATCGGTGCGACGCTGCATCTGCGGCGCTGCACAGATTTCAAAAAATAGTTCCTGTACTACTTTTTGTGATTTCGGGCCGAGATTTACAGAAGCCTGCACAGATGTCTCTTAAATCGTGGGCCGAAATCGGGACTGCCAGCGGGAGCGAAATCGTGCGAGTTCAGCTGAACTCGCACAGCTTCACTCCCGCAGCCCAGTGTGAACCTGGGCTCAATGACTGAATTTGAAAAAAAGTATAATGAAAAAAAACCTCTTGGGTTTGACCAATAATTTTGAGTATCAATTCTTCATAGACCATGTACTTGGAGAATCACAGGCATTGGTACTTTCCCTTATACTTGATACTAAAACATGTCACCATTCTCAGTGAGAGATTGGCCTGTCTAGGGGCAGCCTTATTAATTCACCAGTACCGCAAATCATTATGTTGTCTCTTGTTTCATTGGGCTGTCCTTGCAAAGTCATCTTTGGCAAGTAAAGACCAGGGAAGATTTTTTGAGCTGTGATTATTTTCTCCCAGTGGTCCAACCAAGTGTGACAGCAAATTAATATGAAAATCCTGCTTATAATACAAAACGTGCACAGTGAAAGCTAGACAAGATTATCCCATGTAAACCATAAATGCTAGCTTCAAAATATATATTCTCTTTTTATTCTATTGAAAAATGTTTAAAATTACATTTTAAATAGAGCTGACCTTTCTGAATTTAGATTTAATTTATTGGAACACTGTCATCTCATAACAAAGCTGTCCTTTTGCTATGCTGCCATTATTGCCATATAGTATCTTTCCGTGTCCTGTCTCGGCCTGAAATGGTCTTTTACTTTAATTGCTGCTGTAAAATGCAATGTTCCTTTAGCATTTTATGCAAATTATTTTATTTACATTCTATTGGTTTTGAAAACCTTCTGTTTTATAAAATACACTACACACTGTCCTACATCATGGCGATTGGCTAATGGCAACCTACATAATCTGTTTAATAATTGGATCATGTAAAGGGCCATATGTGTTTCTCATATCTGCATGGCACCATTTTGTTACGTAGTGATTACGTAGCACCATTTAATTCCTTCCCATCAAAAACTAAATAATTCAGTGTACCTCCAACTGTCACGTACCTGGTGGCAGAGCCTGATATACAGGGAGTGGCTACTCCTACTCCTCTGACCCCGGAAACCCCTGGTAGAGCAGACAGGGGGAGTTCGAGGGTGCAGAGTCGTTCAAGCGCCTGATGTGAACGCTGGTGCTGGAGCTGAGCAAGACTTCCGTGGTCTCCAGGGATGCAACAGTGGTGGAGGTGCAGACTGGATGGCTGGCAGACTGGAGGCGGAGGTACAGGAAGCAGGGAGCTGCAGCAACGGGGAAGGTGTACCGTTGATGGCTTCCTAGTCACAGTCACAGTAGTAAAACAAATGGCGATTGGCTGCCGTGCAGCGCGCCGTAACATAGCCAAACTCTGAACCCGAACCCAAACTTTTTCCAATTATTCGGGTTCGGGTACAAAAAAAAACCAAAGTCCGTACCGAACTTTACAGTTCGGGTTCGCTCAACCCTAATCACAACATAGAATAAAAGCAATGTGGAAGGCAAAAATACTAACCTTACGCGTTTTGACTCCAATGGTCTTCAACTGGGGCATATCTGGATCATTGGACTTCAGTGTCTGTTGCTTGTGGACTCCCCGATTTTTTACAATTTTGCTGGACTTTTCATTCACTTATGCATTTAAGTGTATATATTTTGCACTGATTTTATCCTATGAATTGTGTTGTAGAGTGTAATATTTACTATTACCTTTTCCCTTTTACCAGTGGTGCAATACCATTTGTCTATATTCACCCATTTAGTTTTCACTATTGTGCACTTTTCAGCAGACATATGTTTCCACTCTTGTGGTCTCATCATCCAGCGCTACACTCATTTTTTCTCACTTCACTTTAGACTTTGTTCGTTTGAGTGTTGGCAGATACAATTCTCTTTTTATTTGGGTTTAAAGCAGTATTTTTCACTTTTTTACCTCCCACACAGACATCAACAGATGCCAGTGCCACGCAAATAAATGCAACAAAGTTTGTAATTTCAAAGGTTTCCTCACAAGCCAAGAGTAAAGATACTTGCACATGATACTGATATAAAAACATCAGACTGATGGCAGAAAATTCCTGCATCCAAATGCAAGGAAGTGCTGTATAATAAAGGTGTGTGTCACTCTTACTCCTAATTCAGATGGTCAAAACTATTGCTGGCCTTCAGTGTTCTTCACCTATAGCAGCCACCTTTTTTTATTAGGCAAGCCTGAACTTGGTTACCCCCAGGACTTGTACACAATGCTACAGTGCCTAGCCACCACGCAGGGGCAGGAGCGAACTGAGCAAAGCAAACAAGTACTTGCAGTTGGCAGACAGGCAGAGTAGTTCAATGACAGTTTAGGTAAAAGCAGAGGCATAACTAGAACGTTCAGGGCCCCGATGCAAGGAAATATAAAGGACCCCCTGACCTCTGGTCCTGGGGGCCTTTTCAATGATCCTGGGGTCTTTTTTTCCCATCACATGGCCCTTTGGTTATGGTCCTGAAGCAGGACCCCTTCCTCATGTCTTGGGTAGGGTTGCCACCTTTTATTCAAACCCGGAAACTTCAGCAGCGCACAACAAATAATTTTTTGTAGTATACACTATGCATATATTTTGTGATTAAATAACAATTCTATTAGTAGTCCCCCCTTACATCAGAGTCCACAGAGTTACGCATTACATATACATGCGCAAAGTTTCCCATTTACATCTGAACTTGCAGAGTTCTCTAACACTGTAAGGAGGAACTGTGAAGACTTTGATATAAGGGAGAACTCTGGGGACTTGATTTAAGGAAGGACTGTGAGAACAGTCCAAGGGGGGTCCCTGGTAACTGGCCGTGGGCCCTGCAAACTCGATGTTCGCCAGTGGCCTGCGATCGTGTCACGGAGAGGCAGAATGGGGAGATGTAAACAAGGAAGCTGTCATCGGAAGCGGTGATCACTGTCATGTCACTTGTAGCCCAGCCCCCCACAGTTACAATCACTCCCTAGGACACACTTAACCCCTTCATCGCCCCCTAGTGTTTAACCCCTTCCCTGCCAGTGTCATTTACACAATAATCAGTGCATTTTATAGCACTGATCACTGTATAATTGACAATAGTCCCAAAATAGCGCTAAAAGTGTACGATATGTCCGCCATAATGTCGCAGTCCCAATAAAAATCACAGATCGCCCCCATTTCTAATAGAATTTTTTTTATCCCATCCCTCCACCACCATACATCTGCACAGCGCACCCCTAAATTCTGCACTCTGTACATCGCGCACCCTTGAACTTTGCACTCTGTACATAGCACACCCCTGAACCCTGTACATAGCGCACACCTGAACTCTGCACTCTGTACATATAGCGCACCTCTGAACTTCTTTGATAAGAATAAAATACAAAATATGCATTGAAAAGTATTTTCTCTATCTTATTTTCTTAACATTTGGTAGTCATATCCCAGAAAATTCTACAGAAGCATCTTTTTTTTATTTTTTATTTAGTGGACGAAATGTGAGAAATAACATATATATCATACAATCATTCCATAAACACATACCACATACACTGCATATATACATTGAGGAAATATGCTTATAAAATAGTTTACCATTTGCCAATTAAAAAAATAATATGTTCTCGGATTTAATTTGAAAAATCTGGTCACCTTACCATAAGTAGGGCAATGAACAGTGTAAGGGCTCTTTCACACAGGCGGCCCGTTCAGGTCCGTCTGACAGTTTTTTAGGCGGACCTGAACGGGCGCTCCGTGCTCCTCTATGGAGCCGGGGATGTCATCGGTGACATGCCTGCTGACATCCGACCCGCTCCGATCCACCAAAGTGTGACGGAGGAAAAACCTACTTTTCCATCCGTCTGGCGGATCGGGTGAACACAGACAGACAGTCTATGTTCATCTGATCCCCCCATAGGGCAAAGCGGAGAAAAGACAGGGCGGTCCCTGCACAGTGTGCGGGGACCGCCCTGTCATCCGCCGGCTCAGCGCAGATCAACGGAGCGATCCCCGCTGAGCAAGCGGAGGTTAACGGGGCTGATCATTACTGATCCACCCTGTGTGAAAGGGACCTAAGTAGAGCAGTGGACTTGTCATAGAGCAGAGGTTGATGTCAGTAGGGCAGTGGATAGTATCAGTAGGGCAGTGGACGGAGTCAGTCATTTTATTTTTAATTGTTTTTATAATTTTTGTTACAATTTTTTTTTTTTGAGACCCCGGATGCAGAGCTGTATCCTGGCCTAGGCCAACAAGGCCCAGGCCTAGGGCAGCACTTTGCAGGGGGGCAGCACAAAAAGAGTCCCCGCCGACTTGCTCTACACTGTTAGGAAAATTAGTCTAGCGCCCCCATAAAGCGGACGCGCTGCTTCTAGTATGCGGGCGGCCGGCATTCCGCAACTGTGGGGGGGGCACCTCACTGTGCTATATGTTTCTCCTGCACCATCTACTTAAAGTAGAACTATAGGCAACACTTTTACCATCCCTGTCCCATTGCGAAGATTTCCCTTCACTTCCTGCTCTATGGGCAACCAGGAAGTAAGAGGAAATCTAAGTCAATTAAGGGAATCCTTTGCCCCCCCCCCCCCCCCCCAGGCCCTCAGAACTAGTGTCCTCACTCGAAAATTTCAGGGCGGGTCATAAACGACACAGGGTGTTGCCGTGACAGGAAGGGGTGGGTCATATTTAAATTAGGGGGTGCACAAGTTTAGTCAGGCCTAGGGCAGCACAAAACCTAAATACACCTCTGCCCGGATGTCTTACTTTTGAGACAGAGAAAGGAGATTTTGGTCAAAGTCCTAAACCTTCACCTATGCAGCCTCAGCTGCACAGAATAAATTACCAGAATTGGGTCTGTGCTGGGTTTAGCAGTACGTAAGGTGCAGAGGTCAGGACTACATGACCCAGAGAGTCAGAAGTACATAATGAACAAAATACAGTGATCAGGGGTGTACAATGCAGAGAGTACAGTGGCAGAGTGTGTGTAAAGCTGTGTGCAGGGGTAAAGAGTATATAATGCACAGAGGACAGGTGTTAGGGATGTGCAACAGAGTGTGTGCGTGGGGGGGGGGGCAGGGGTGTGTCATGCAAAGAGTGAATAAGTCAGGAGTGTATAGTACAGAGTTTAGGGGTCAGTAGTGTGTAATGCAAGAGTGCAAGGGTCAAGGATGTGTAAGGCACAAAATGCAGGGGTCAGTGGTTTGTATTGCAAAAAGTGCAGGGGTCAGTGATGCGTAATCAGTGCAGTGCTATGGAGCAATATGACCCCAACCAATTCCCCCTTGTCCCCCCCCCGGAACTTATCAGACCTTAGATTCAATGTGATGAGCAAGGGGGTTCCTTCCAGACTCCCACTCTGAGCCATAGAGGAACCTACAGAAGGTTACTTCTGAATTCTATTGCTCTGATAAGCTGTGTTGTGTGGAGAGATGCTGGCTGCTGCAGTGGTGGCAGTCGTGGTATTGAGGGAGCATCCAACAGAATATGTTAGACACATGGGCGTCCGCTCATAGGGTTAAGGGGGGGCGAGTGACCCCCCCTGAAATCAGCAAGGGTCTGCCATGCTTGCTTCTGTGGCTGAGCTGACTCTCTCTGTGTTTGTGCAGTCGTCTCCACAGCTGTTGCAAGATCAGTATCACGGAGCTTACAGAGCTCTTTACTGCCACCTCTGGCCGCTTCCTGTATGTGCGCCCTCGTGTTTGCTTTGATACCTGTAAGGTATTTTCAAATGGACATGTGGAAACAGGACTTGGGAGAAGGAAGACCACCGTGACCTTACAAGTGGGGGCTGTGAGTACAAGTGAAGGGAGGAGGCTGTTTGTGTACAGGGGGGGGTGACATATATACAGATGAGGGGGGCAGCTGAGTGCATACAGGTATGGTCAGTGAAAGATCATATCATCTGTCCTGTCCTGTATACAGCTATATACCCCCTTCTACCTTCCTGTATTCCTCCATCACTGACTACAGATATACATCATATGTCCTGCATATAGAGCTGTATATACCCACCTTCCTTCCTCTATATACCAATACTATCCACCCCTTCTATATACATATACTGTACATCATCTGTATTGTACATTTGATCAGCACAGTGAGGCTGCATATCATGGGCACATGCCTGCGCTTTATGGGATAATGACTAAGCCCCTCCCCTCCCTTTCATGACGTTGTCAAATAAGCGGAGCATAGGTGACCGTAAAATTATGCCCCCCCCTGGAAAAAGTTCAGCGGACGCCCATGGTTAGACATGTGCTGCAGGTACCTGATCCTGGTCTTGATGCCCATGGTTTGTGCAAATTTATCAAACCTGCATATGAAATACTGGGCAAGGAACTGCAGTAGTTAACTGCTACTGCAATGGTTGTGCTAACATCTGAGACAGATTTTCAAAACACACACACCGTCAATAAGTAAAACAGTAAATTCCAACAGTGGGATCACAAAAATGGTATCTTGCAGTAAGAGCTGGTCTTGGATACTATAGAGCAGTGGTCTCCAAACTGCAGCCTAGGGGCCGGATGTGGCCCTTTGCTTGCCTTTATCCAGCCATAGGGGCAGTTTTCCTCTCACTGATACAAGAAATTATACCAACCACTGACACGAACAATGGGGCACTATTATTCCTACTGACACCAATGATGGGGCACTATTCCTCTCACTGACACCCTCAATGGGGTACTATTCCTCCCACTGACACAGACTGGGCATTATTCCTCCCACTAACACCACCTGCTATAGAGTATCTCTGTGCAGAAAAAGGAGCTATGTTTACATTAGGGCAGGGTTTGACAAATTTGCTTGGAATCTAGGAGCCAGCTAAAAAAGTTAGGAGCCAGAAAACCTGCCCCGTCCCGCCAAGCTTGCGCGCAGAAGCGAACACATATGTGAGTAGCGCCTGCATATGTAAACGGTATTCAAACCACACATGTGAGGTATCGCTGGGATCGTTAGAGCGTGACATGTTGGGTATCAATTTACTCGGCGTAACATTATCTTTCACATTATAAAAACAATTGGGCTAACTTTACTGTTTTTATTTAAAAAAAGTGTATTTTTTTTCCCAAAAAAAAGTGCGCTTGTAAGACCGCTGCGCAAAGTGTGACAGAAAGTATTACAATGACCGCCATTTTATTCTCTAGGGTGTTAGAATAAAAAATATATATAATGTTTGGGGGTTCTAATTAGAGGGAAGGAGATGGCAGTGAAAACAGTGAAAAAACACATTAGAATTGCTAGTTTTACTTGTAATGCCAAATGGCCACCACAAGATGGCGCCAGATCACAGAAGGCATGCAAGCAAGCAGAAGGCCACAAAGCCACGTGCCTCAATTACCGGCAGGCACGGGCCCGCCGCGATCACGCGGTGGGGGCACACGGAGACACATGATCCTGTGTCTCCGTGCGCCCCCACCTCCCCCACTGGCTGGCCGGTAATTGAGGCCGTGGCTTTGCGGCCTAAGCTTCCTTCTGTGAAGGCCGCAAAGCCGCGGCCACAATTACTGGCGGGCGCCAGGTCACAATTTCTTGTCGCAATTGCGACCGGGCGCCCGGATTTTTGTTGAGCCCTGCATTAGGGAGTCTTTTGCAGATACACTTCATCTTTAGTTCCTAATGGCACCCTGATACATCTTGCTAACAATGTAACAAGATATCATGAATTTTGGTGCGGCGCAATTTAAAAAAAGGGTTAGGAACTTAATTTGTGTGTTGTTCGTGCTTAGGGCTGCCCTTTAAAATAATCTGCTGCTCTAGACATGGTGCATGGGAACACGCAATAATGTGTGCACTCCTTCTCACGTGAATAGGTGTGAATGGAACCTCCTGGTACGGAATTGCTCTCGGTGCAGAAAACTCTGTGTCATAAACTATCAGCATTGAAAGTGAATGTGGCATACAATATGAATAAGTAGTCACCAGTATATTTTATATGGACACAGTGCTACATTTGAGCAGCAGTGGAGGAATTTATGAACCAAGCTGCATTCTCATAGTAAATCTGTCTCATTGCACCTGTTTCTCACTACCTGCTGTGTGTCAAGACTAATAAATATGCCATTACAGGGTCTAACAAGCTACACTGTAATTATTAGGATTTTGTCATGGTTGATGTCATGCTGAGGCACAGTCGCTACAAGAGGAATTGGAAAGTATTACTGCAAACATTGCAGCATTTGGAGTGAATAAGGAGGAAAATCAGGAAAATGTTGCCTACAAAAGGGACAGAAAAGTGTATGGGCCAGATTCTTTAAAAGAGATACGACGGTGTATCGCAGGAAACACCGTTGTATCTCTGTTTTTTTTACTGGGTATCTATTCGTGTGATTCATAGAATCACTTACGCATAGATACAGTGAAGATCCGACAGGTGTAAAACACTTACACCGTCGGATCGTAGATGTAATGACTTTGCTGGCCTCTAGGTGGCCTTTACGTTAATTTCTAATTTCTCATTTGCCTAAACAATAACCCCCCTTCCTGCCTCTCCACCCTAAACAATAACCTCCTTCCCACCTCTCCACCCTAAACAATAACCCCTCTTCCTGCCTCTCAACCCTAAACAATAACCCCTCTTCCTGCCACTCCACCCTAAACAATAACCCCTCTTCCTGACACTCTACCCTAAACAATAACCTCCTCTACACCCTAAACAATAACCCCTCTTCCTGCTTCTCCACCCTAAACAATAACCCCGCTTCCTGCCACTCTACCCTAAACAATAACCTCCTCCCCACCTCTCCACCCTAAACAATAACCCCCCTTCCTGCCTCTCCACCCTAAACAATAACCCCATTGTATAGTGTTCTCTGTGTATAATATACAGTGTGGGCTCTGTGTATAGTGCGCTCTTCTGTGTATAGTGCGCTCTGTGTATAATATACAGTGCGCGCTCTGTGTATAGTGTGCTCTTTGTATAATATACAATGTGTTCTCTGTGTATAGCGGTCTGTGTATAGTGTGCTCTGTGTATAATATACAATGGGCCAGATTCAGGTAGATGAGAGTATCTTTCCTCTGGAGTAACGCTTCTCATTTACGTTACTCTGAAGACCCTTTCAGCGCAAGTCCTGTAATTCACATAGCAGTTGCGCGTAAACTTGCGCCAGAGTAACGATAATGCGCTGGCGTAACCCGACGCAAGGGGAAGTGGGTGTGATCATATGTAAATGATGGGCGGAGCCCAGCGCAGAGGCTTACGTTCAGCGCATCAACCACGGAGCATGCGCAGTGAGTGCGGCTCCACTCGCCCCCCTTGTGCGCATGCTCACAACTTCCGTCGGCACCACTTCACAGGAAACGTCAGCGCAATGCCTTCCGTTGGGCGTTTAAATGCGCCCGTAGAAGCGCCATTCCGGCACTAAAGTATATCCTGCTCCCCCTCCCCGCAGTGATGTTACTTTTGTTCTGAGATGGCTGCTCCCGTTCCCCGCAAACACACAGGAGAAAGCTGAACTTTAATGGCCAGGAGCTGTCAGCCGTCATCTCGGCTATGGAGACCTATGATGTCTTCCTCCATGGCTGTAAAATTTGACAGACAAGCATGGACAGAGGTGTTGTCCTGCAAGTGGGGGTGCTCAGCTAGCTCTTATCGTCGGTAACGCTGCTGTAGCTGCTCTCCTGCTGACCTGTGACCGTCTGGAGTAAAGATAAAGCAGCCTTTTGTAGAAATAACTTTGCGCCGGACGGACGAGATACGCGCGGCGCATGTAGCCAGCGTATGGTGCTAATCCGTTCGTGAATTGGGAAAAATCCCTCATTTGCATATTTGCAGGGGAAATCAATAGGCGCGACTGATGCGCCCAGCGAAAATAAGCGCTGACGATACTCTGGCGTCGGAACGTTCCGCCGGTCGCAAATGACCCGTTATTGGGCGCATCTAGTTTGGTGGGTACGGGCACATAGAAACGACGGCGCATCATCACAGTTACGCGGCGCATATCCAAATACTCCAGCGCAAGTGTTCGTGAATCTGGCCCAATATGTTCTCTGTGTATAGTGTGTCCAGGCATTGGGAGCCATGACAGTCGAAGATGGGCAGATAAGGACCTGTTTCGTGTGCAAAAAAATGCAGCATGGGTGCCAACGCGTCAGGGTGTCATTAAGAATTACTGGTAATCTTACATGTCTGCTAAAGTGCAACACATTTCTCTTTAGGTTGGGAACATGTGTAATTGTGTGCACGTTCCCCACATGAACAGATGTAAACCTAGCCTAATGCCGCGTACACACGATCGGAATTTCTGACAACAAATGTTCGATGGGAGCTTTTGGTTTGTGTAGGTCCCCCCATCAGACATTTGTCGTCTGAGTTTCCGACAACAAAAATGTGAAAGCTTCGTTCTTATAAATTACGAGCATGTGTGGACAATTCTGACGCACAAAATTCCACACATGCTCTGAATCAAGTACGAGACGGAAGTGCTCAGTCTGGTAAAACTAGCATTCGTAATGGAGGTAGCACATTTGTCACACTGTAACGAACTGAAAAGCATGAGGCTGAAAAGCGCGAATTGTCTAATACCAAACTTCTACTAACATGACTGGTATTGAACTTCCCTTTAATAGTGCCGTTGTACGTGTTGTACGTCACCACGTTCTTGGCGTTCGGAATTTCCGATAACATTTGTGTGACCGTGTGTATGCAAGACAAGTTTGAGCCAACATCTGTCGGAAATGTGTCCACGGTTTTGTTGTCAGAATGTCCGATCGCATGTTCGCGGCATTAGAGAAAAACAGCTTGTGAATCTTATTATAAACTATTCAACCTGCACATGCTGCTGAGCAGCTTCTCATATTACTACCAGAAAGTACTGTTACAGAGTGCAAAGCTGAACCTTATGGAACCCTTTTTTCTTGTCTGCAATTCCCTCTGTGTCCAAATTCTGGATGGTGAAGAGTAGGGATGAGCTTTCTGTCGAATAAAAGCTCCAGCGGATGATGGCTAAGGGGAGGGTCCTGTCCATATATGGTCAATGACTTCACCTGAAGACTCCACCCCTGCTTATATGAGCCATCATCAGCCAGAGCTGTCATTCAGTAGGAGTGACAGGATAAGACGTGTCGTTGGGCATCATAATTCAGGTGGATCTTCATCATTAGACAGGGTGATTAATGTTTATTGTGGGACTTTTTTTTTTAAATGACTTGTCAAAAACTGTGTCTGTGTGCTTATTTACAATTACATTTTTTTTATTTAAATGATACTAGTCAATAATACTACTCATTTACATGGGGAGAGGCAGTATCTGGGTTTGGGTGCCCCCCTTCAGATTCAAGTAAGCCCTGCCCCCCTCTTCCCTGCAGACCCCTACAACCACCAGGCCAAGGTTGTGGAAAGGAGACATTTGTCCTTCATGTTGAAGGGACATGTCCTGATATAGTTCAGCAAAGAGGGGGTGCTCTCCCAGCTTGCCCCAGTTGATGATGTCACAAAGGGGGTCACCCACTGACATCATCAGGGTGACTCCACCCCATAGCAATTTAAGATGTAGGAACAGGCAGTCGGCGGGAGCCTTTGACGAGACTGGAGTTTTTTTGTTTTTCTTTTTCAGGTCTGGTGGTGTGGCAGGCATCGTGATTGACAATGGGTCTACATCAGAGGAAATTGTTTTTTTTTGTTTGTTTTGTTTTTTATTAAAGGAATTGTCAAAAACTTGTGTTGTGTATTTATTCTCTTTTTACACTTTTTTGATGAATGGGTAGAGGTACTATACCCCATACTCATTCACATGGGGGGGCTAGGATCTGGAGGCACCCTTGTTAAAGAGGGCTTCCAGATTCTGATAAGCTCCCCACCCGTAAACCCCCACGACCATCTTCCAGGGTTGTGGGGAAAAGCTGCATGCTCAGATAAGGGTCTGATATGGATTTTGGTGGGGACACCTCGCGATTCTTGCCTGCTCCTTAATAACCAGCTGTCAGGATTCAGCAGCTAGGGAGACCAGATATATCTAGCAGCACATGGACACTGAGACCAAACAATGTAAATATTTTTTAAGTGAGAATTATTTACAGTGAAACGCACAAACAAGCATACACAGAAAACAATGAACATAGGAAACTCCATCAAACAAGAACAAACCTCAATGACAGAAATAACTAATAAACCTAAGAACTGACAATATACAAAATATACAATATAAGGACAAGGGTAACGGGGTCTGCAAGGAAGAGGGGATCAAGACTGGGTACTAGAGCAGGAGCAAGGCAGAGGGCTGGCCGTCTTAATAGCATCATGGGCCCCTGGGCAAAGTAATGCTCTGGGGCCCCTACAATGATGACAGTGCAGGTTAACAGACATTAAGAAGGTAGGAGGCAGACTGCCTCCCCTTTGAATCCATCACTCTCAGAGCCATCATGGGGCCCCCAATTTAGGGGGATCATGGGCTCTAGGACCAGCTGCTTTGGGGAAAGTGCAGGGGCCCCCCATACAGCTGGGGCCCCTGGGCAGTGCCCAGGTGTGCCCTCTCATTAAGACAGCCCTGGGTGCAGGAAGTATCAGGAACTCTGTTACAAGTAGGCGATCAAAATAGTGACACGCTGGGGAAAGGGAGGAGCAGTCTTAAATAGCCACCTGGCAGCTGAACACAGGTGTGGCTGATAATTAAACCTGCTGGCTAGGGATGAGCCGAACACCCCCGGGTTCGGTTCGCACCAGAACGTTCGAACAGACCGCGGGTTCGCGCAAACATTTCAAACCCCATTGAAGTCTATGGGACCCGAACGTTCGAATTAAAAAACGGTCGTTTTAAAGACCAAAATTAAATTAAATGTTGGAAAACGTCGTGCAGAACTCGGGTCTTGCCCCAGGGAACATGTATCAATGCGGAGCAGCCATTTTAATGATGCTTAAAGTGACAAAAAAAAATCCTTTAAATATCACACCTGCTGGGTGTCTATAATAGTGGCACGTGTTTAGAAATGTGCCTGCATAACATGAGAGGACTATAAAAAAAAGTAATTAATGCTACTTGCGCAAGTTCTGTGTGGCAACAATATGTCGAATATTTTAGCAGTGGTGGGGGGCCATTATTATTTTGTGAAAGAAATTTTTTAGAAAAAAGGGCACCCCTCAAACATACTGTAATTGGAGCGCAACAAGGAGCCACGTGCAAAGTATTGCATCAAAAATTGTTATTGGGCGCCCCTGTTAAACAGGGGCTGAAAAATTGTGCCTTGGGCACAACACAACACTGCAACCCCTTCCAATAACTCCAATTGGAGCGCAACAAGGAGCCACGTGCAAAGTATTGCATCAAAAATTGTTATTGGGCGCCCCTTTTTTAAAACAGGGGCTGAAAAATTGTGCCTTGGGCACAACACAACACTGCAACCCCTTCCAATAACTCCAATTGGAGCGCAACAAGGAGCCACGTGCAAAGTATTGCATCAAAAATTGTTATTAAGCGCCCCTGTTAAACAGGGGCTGAAAAATTGGGCCTTGAGCACAACACAACACTGCAACCCCTTCCAATAACTCCAATTGGAGCACAACAAGGAGCCACGTGCAAAGTATTGCATCAAAAATTGTTATTGGGCGCCCCTTTTTTAAAACAGGGGCTGAAAAATTGTGCCTTGGGCACAACACAACACTGCAACCCCTTCCAATAACTCCAATTGGAGCGCAACAAGGAGCCACGTGCAAAGTATTGCATCAAAAATTGTTATTAAGCGCCCCTGTTAAACAGGGGCTGAAAAATTGGGCCTTGGGCACAACACAACACTGCAACCCCTTCCAATAACTCCAATTGGAGCGCAACAAGGAGCCACGTGCAAAGTATTGCATCAAAAATTGTTATTAGGCGCCCCTGTTAAACAGGGGCTGCAAAATTGGGCCTTGGGCACAACACAACACTTGCAACCCCTCCCAATAACTCCAATTGGAGCGCAACAAGGAGCCACGTGCAAAGTATTGCATCAAAAATTGTTATTAGGCGCCCCTGTTAAACAGGGGCTGAAAAATTGGGCCTTGGGCACAACACAACACTTGCAACCCCTCCCAATAACTCCAATTGGAGCGCAACAAGGAGCCACGTGCAAAGTACTGCATCAAAAATTGTTATTAGGCGCCCCTGTTAAACAGGGGCAGAAAAATTGGGCCTTGGGCACAACACAACACTGCAACCCCTCACAATAACTCCAATTGGAGCGCAACAAGGAGCCACGTGCAAAGTATTGCATCAAAAATTATTAGGCGCCCCTGTTAAACAGGGGCTGAAAAATTGTGCCTTAGGCACTGGTGGCAGAGCCCAGGAACACAACATTTCTTACTAGCTATCAGCAAGACAAGTAAGGAGGAGAAGGATATTCCATCAGCAGCATAAGAGGACAGTCACTCAGCATCAGCAGTCTAAAAGGGATCCGACTTTTCAACAAAAAGATATTATTCATTAATATCAGCATCAGGTGCTTGGTAGCTGGTGTTGATCCAAGCCTGATTCATTTTGATGAAGGTCAGTCGATCAACAGAGCCGGTGGAGAGGCGCACCTTATGATCAGTGCCAAAGCCTCCAGCAGCACTGAATGTCCGTTTTTTTGCGTACTGGGCAAGCTCTGGCCAGTTATCCATCCTCAAGACCCAGTAAGCCAGAGGATTTTCAGTGGGGAAGGTGTCCAAGTCGGATCTTGCCCCTAGGTATTCCCGGACCATGTAAACCAGACGCTGGCGATGGTTGCTGGAACTGGTCAGACCTTGGGGCTGCGGACTAAAAAACTGCCTGAATGCATCGGTCAGACGACCACCTTCTCCACCGCCCCTTTTGTGACTCACCGAATCCTCAGCAAGACGTTGTCCAGAGCCAGGTTTTGGTAATCCCCCCGGTTCTGGGAACACATTGCACAGACCCTTCTGCAAGGCCTCCCGCCGAAGTTTCATCTTCTGCTCCCTCTGCGATGGCAACATAAGGTCCGCAACCTTACTCTTGTAACGTGGATCAAGGAGAGTCACCAGCCAGTAATGATCCCTCTCCTTAATAGCACGTACACAAGGATCCTTACGCAGGCTTTGCAGAATCAGGGAGGCCATGCAGCGTAGGTTTGCTGAGGCATTCGGGCCACAGTCCTCTGGGTCACTGAGGACAACAGTATCCACAGGCACCTCATCCCAGCCACGTAAAACTCCACGTGCTCCTTGGGACTGTAAATGATCCCTTGAAGACTGCTGCTGCTGAGTGCTAGGCTCCACCTCAATGCTGCTGATACAATCCTCCTCCTCCTCCTCCTCATCCTCTTCCTGTGTGCTAGGTGGGCAAGCAGGACCACTGTCTGGGTAAAGGGGGCCTTGAGAGGTAAGGAAGTCCTCCTCTTCCTCCCTCTGTTCTGCCTCAAGGGCCCTGTCCATTATTCCACGTAGCGTGTGCTCCAACATGTGAATAAGAGGGACAGTCTTACTGATGCATGCACTGTCACTGCTCACCATCCTCGTGGCCTCCTCAAATGGTGACAGGACAGTGCATGCATCCCTGATCAAGGCCCACTGGCGTGGGGAAAAAAAACCTACCTCCCCTGACCCAGTTCTGCTGCCATATTGGCACAGGTACTCATTGATGGCCCGTTGCTGCGTGTGCAGCCGCTGCAGCATGGCCAACGTTGAGTTCCATCTGGTGGGCATGTCACAAATTAGGAGGTTCTTGGGCAGGTTGTATTCCCTTTGGAGGTCAGTCAGCCGAGCAGTGGCATTATATGACCTCCGGAAATGCACACAGACTTTCCTGGCCTGCTACAGGACATCCTGCAATCCCAGGTACCTGCCCAAGAACCGCTGCACCACCAAATTGAGGACATGTGCAAAACAGGGCACGTGGGTGAGTTTTCCCTGTCGCAGGGCAGAGAGGAGGTTGGTGCCATTATCGCTGACCACCATTCCAGGCTTCAGCTGGCGTGGCGTCAACCACCTCTCAGCCTGACCCTGCAGAGCTGACAAAACCTCTTCCCCAGTGTGGCTCCTGTCTCCCAAGCACACCAGCTCTAGCACCGCATGGCATCTCTTGGCCTGCATTCCTGCGTAGCCCCTTGTACGCCTACGGAGCACGGCTGGTTCGGAGAAAACCTCACCACAGGAAGAGGCCACAGAGGAAGAAGAAGAGGAGGGGGTGGAGGAGAGAGGTGTGTCACAAGCAGTAGTAGTGTTTTGGAGGCGTGGTGGTGGAACAACCTCCAAAACTACTGGACCTTGCCCTGCGTCCTTCCCAGCTGCCAGCAGAGTCACCCAATGCGCCGTAAAAGTCAGGTAACGTCCCTGTCCATGCCTGCTGGACCATGAATCAGCAGTAAGATGCACCTTACCACTGACCACCCTGTCCAGCGAGGCATGGACATTGCCTTCCACATGCCGGTAGAGAGCCGGAATAGCCTTCCGTGAGAAAAAGTGGCGTTTTGGTACTTGCCACTGAGGTACTGCACATTGCACAAACTCACGGAAGGGGGCAGAATCTACCAACTGAAAAGGTAGCAGTTGAAGTGCTAGCAATTTCGCTAAGCTAGCATTCAACTGCTGGGCATGTGGATGGCTGGGATTGTACTTCTTTCGGCGCTGCAGCAGCTGGGGCAGGGAAATTTGCCTGGTACTATCAGTAGATTGACCGCTACTACTAGCTTGTGACACACCTATTTCTACACCTTCACTGCAGGCTTCAGAGAGGACTGGGGGTCTACTGGGGTTGGAGGTCCCAGAAGGGCAAGGGGGGTACGCTTTTGACTTTGGTGTGGGTCTTTCTGGTGTGCTTGCCAACGAGCTGCATGGCAGGTCGACATATGTCTGGACAAGCATGTGGTACCCAGGCAGTTGATGTTTTGGCCACGCGAGATACGCTTGCGACATAAGTTGCAAATAGCAAAGGTACGATCTTGTGGACATGTTTCAAAAAAGGCCCACACCAAATAACTTTTGCTACACAGCAGTGCCATGCACAAGCACCGTAGATGTGCGCTGTAATGCAGTGGGTGTGACCTTAAGCTGACCCCTGGAAGGCATCCTGCCTTATTGGAGATGTGCCTGTGCCTCGTCCTCCTCCTCCTCCTCCTCCTCCTCCTCTCTCCTATCAGGCACCCAGGTAGAGTCAGTGAACTCATCATCCCCTCCCTCCTCATCACTGTTAACAACCTGGCAGTATGCTCCAGCTGGGGGAACATCATCACTGACAAATTGCTGTCCCTCTCGGCCACTCCCTCTCCCTGGGCTCACATCAATGCCTTCCTCTATCAGTGTTCCGTCATCGGAGTCTTCAAAACGCTGCGCATCTTCCGGCAGCATGTACCCAACACTGTGTTGAAACAGTTCGGGGGACTCCTCAGGAGGACATGGTGGTACTAGGGAAGTATTGTGTGAAGCCATTGTCCAGAGGGAAGAGGACGCCTTGGCAGCTGCTTTGCCAGATAAACTTTGATCAGTCTGTGTGAGAGAGGATGAGGAGGATGAGGATGGCTTGGTCATCCACTCTACTAATTATTCTGCATGTTGAGGCTCAACACGGCCAGCTCCCGAAAAGAAGGACGAGCGGCCACGGCCACGTGCTGAAGAGGATGCACCACATCCACTACCAGCGTTACCTCTAAATGCAGAGCCTGCTTGCCCTCGTGACTCTCTGCCTTTCTTTGTTGTCCTTCCAGACATGTTTATGCGTTCAGGTGGTATGTAACAGCACAAGCGGAGTCACACCAAATGCGCTCAGGTGGTATGTAACAGCACACGTGCGGTGACCCCAAATGCGCTCAGGTGGTATGTAACAGCACACGTACAGTGACACTAACTGCGCTCAGGTGGTATATTACAGCACAGTACAGTGACACTAACTGCGCTCAGGTGGTATGTAACAGCACACGTGCGGTGACACCAAATGCGCTAAGGTGGTATGTAACAGCACACGTGCGGTGACCCCAAATGCGCTCAGGTGATATGTAACAGCACAAGTGCAGTGACCCCAAATGCACTCAGGTGATATGTAACAGCACACGTGCGGTGAGACCAAATGCGCTAAGGTGGTATGTAACAGCACACGTACGGTGACACCAAATGCGCTAAGGTGGTATGTAACAGCACACGTACGGTGACCCCAAATGCGCTCAGGTGGTATGTAACAGCACACGTGCGGTGACCCCAAATGCGCTCAGGTGATATGTAACAGCACACGTGCGGTGACCCCAAATGCGCTCAGGTGGTATGTAACAGCACACGTGCGGTGACCCCAAATGCGCTCAGGTGGTATGTAACAGCACACGTACAGTGACACTAACTGCGCTCAGGTGGTATATAACAGCACAGTACAGTGACACTAACTGCGCTCAGGTGGTATGTAACAGCACACGTGCGGTGACACCAAATGCGCTAAGGTGGTATGTAACAGCACATGTGCGTGACCCCAAATGCGCTCAGGTGATATGTAACAGCACACGTGCGGTGACCCCAAATGCGCTCAGGTGGTATGTAACAGCACACATGCGGTGACACCAAATGCGCTAAGGAGGTATGTAACAGCACACGTGCGGTGACCCCAAATGCACTCAGGTGATATGTAACAGCACACGTGCGGTGACCCCAAATGCACTCAGGTGATATGTAACAGCACACGTGCGGTGACACCAAATGCGCTCAGGTGATATGTAACAGCACACGTGCAGTGACCCCAAATGCGCTCAGGTGGTATGAAACAGCACACGTGCGGTGACCCCAAATGCGCTAAGGTGGTATGTAACAGCACACGTACGGTGACACCAAATGCGCTCAGGTGGTATGTAACAGCACACGTGCGGTGACCCCAAATGCGCTCAGGTGATATGTAACAGCACACGTGCGGTGACCCCAAATGCGCTCAGGTGGTATGAAACAGCACACGTGCGGTGACACCAAATGCGCTAAGGTGGTATGTAACAGCACACGTGCGGTGACCCCAAATGCGCTCAGGTGATATGTAACAGCACACGTGCGGTGACCCCGAATGCGCTCAGGTGATATGTAACAGCACACGTGCGGTGAGACCAAATGCGCTAAGGTGGTATGTAACAACACACGTACGGTGACACCAAATGTGCTCAGGTGGTATGTAACAGCACACGTGCGGTGACACCAAATGCGCTAAGGTGGTATGTAACAGCACACGTGCGGTGACCCCAAATGCGCTCAGGTGATATGTAACAGCACACGTGCGGTGACACCAAATGCGCTCAGGTGATATGTAACAGCACAAGTGCGGTGACACCAAATGCGCTAGGGTGGTATGTAACAGCACACGTGCGGTGACCCCCAAATGCGTTAAGGTGGTATGTAACAGCACACGTGCGGTGAACTCCAAATGCGCTCAGGTGGTATGTAACAGCACACGTGCGGTGACCCCAAATGCGCTAAGGTGGTATGTAATAGCACACGTGCGGTGACCCCAAATGCGCTCAGGTGGTATGTAACGGCACACGTGCGGTGCCCCAAAATGCGCTACGGTGGTATGTAACAGCACACGTGCGGTGACCCCAAATGCGCTAAGGTGGTATGTAACAGCACTCGTGCGGTGACCCCAAATGCGCTCAGGTGGTATGTAACAGCACACGTGCGGTGACCCCAAATGCGCTAAAGTGGTATGTAACAGCACACGTGCGGTGACCCCAAATGCGCTAAGGTGGTATTAAACAGCACACGCACAGTCAGAGCGACTGCGTTTCTGTGCAATTCAATAGCCCACTTGCATTAACAGCAACTGCCTTTCTGTGCAAATAAATAGCACACGTGCAGTAACAGTTAATGCGTCTATGTGCAATTAACTAACACGTGTACACTAACACATTAGAGCATCAAGCACAATCTCCTGCCTGACAGATACTAATAGCAGAACTAGCTAAGCTATACAGTTTATAAATATATTGACAACTCCTAGGGATGTCAATATATTCTCTACAAACTGTACATTTAACTATACTAACTAGTAGCCTCCCTGATCTATCTATCTATCTATCTATCTATCTATCTATCTATCTATCTATCTATCTATCTATCTATCTATCTATCTATCTATCTATCTATCTATCTATCTATCTATCTATCTATCTATCTATGTGAAAAGACACTGTTGGGCTGATTTACCAAGCCTGTGCGCCATGACTCATGGTGCACAAGCAGGAGTAAAACAGTTTTTGACATTTACAAAAGAAACACGCTGCCAGTGCAGCGTGTTTCCTCATTTACTAAACTGCCTAATGCGCCCAGGAGAGGGCGCACGGCATGCCAGTACAGAGCTGGCGTACGGCATTTAGTAATGTAAACATCGGGGATTCGGGCGGGAGTTTATGAGGGGAGGGAGGGGGGTGATGCAGGGGAAGTGTAGTGACATGTGTTTGAACGTGTGTGGCGGGCCGAATTAAAAGCGAAAGTGACTTTTGAGAACCGATCCCCGTGCGCTTGCAAAGTACGCCAGAACCTCGGAAGGTTCATTTGCATACTGGGCGTGCGCAGAGGGAGATTTCAGGGAATGCCGTGCGCCTTGTCAGTATGCCGAGAAATTCTTGGTAAATACCAAGCGGCATAGCAGTGTTTGCACTGCGAGAAACGGCGCACGGCAATCTCCGAGCTGTTCTCGGGCTGCGCCGACACTGAAGGGGAACTCCGCGCCAAAATTTGAAACCGGCGCGGGTTCCCCCCAGGGGTATACTAGGCTCTCCGGCTTTGGTCCGGAACGTGAGGGGTTAACCCACACCAAAAACGGCGTGGGGTTCCCCCCCAGATCCGTACCAAGCCTTATCCCAGGCACGCAGTCTGGCCGGACAGGAATGGGGGTGGGGACGAGCGAGCGCCCCCCCCTCCTGAGCCGTACCAGACCACATGCCCTCGACATGGGGGAGTGTGTGCTTTGAGGGAGGGGGGCACTGCCCCCCCACCCCAAAGCACTCTTGTCCCATGTCGATAGGGACAAGAGCTTCTTCCCGACAACCCTGGCCATTGGTTGTCGGGGTATGCGGGCGGGAGCCAATCAGAATCTGAGAGCCCCTTTAATAAGGCGGCCCCCAGATTCTGGCCCCCCACCCTATGTGAATGAGTATGGGGTACATGGTACCCCTACCCATTCACCTGGTGGAAAAAGTGCAAACACAAATAAACCACACAAGAATAAAATAATTTATTAGCCAGCTCCGGGGGTCTTCCCCAACCCACCCCGGGCTTCACCACCGCAGTCTTCCGCCGCCGCCCCCTTCACCACGAAGCTCCGTGCCTGTGTGGGAGGGCAGCGGGCTTCGAAGTTTTCGGCCGGGGTGAGGGTCGCACATCCCACCCCGGACTTCTAGTCGTTTTCGCCGCCGCCCCCTTCACCATGAAGCTTCCTGCTTATGGGGGAGGGCGGCGGGCTTCTCGTCGCTGTCTTCCGCCGTGGGGTGACACCCTCGGGCTTCTTCTTCCATTTGATGTTGACACGGCGAAGTCCGGCGCTGAAATGCCGACAGAGCGGTGGGCACGAAGTTATATTGGCATTGGGCGTGGACGTGGTTATGCCACCATGTGACCTTAACCCATGTGACATCACAGGGCATGATGGGAATGTGATGTCACATGGGTTAAGGTCACATGATGGCATAACCACGCCCACGCCCAATGCCAAGAAAACGACTAGAAATCCGGGGTGGGATGTGCGACCCTCACCCCGGCCGAAAACTTTGAAGCCCGCTGCCCTCCCACACAGGCACGGAGCTTCGTGGTGAAGGGGGCGGCGGCGGAAGACCGCGACGAGAAGCCCGCCACGTCCAAGTCCGGGATGGGATGTGCGACCCTCATCCTGGCAGAAAACGTCGAAGGCGGCGGCGGCAGAAGACGGCGACACAGCGACGAGAAGGCCTGGCCCCCGCGGAGGAGCCAGGCAGAAGCCGACGAGAAGCCCAGAGAGTGGCGCCCTCCGGCGGAAGACGGCGAAAGAAGCCCTGGCCTCGGGAGGAGCCAGGCAGAAGCGGAGAAGCCGAGGTGGGGCAACACCCCCGTTGTTCTCCGCTGTTTTTGGCCGGCCCCCCCCCCCGATGTGAAAGAGCTTAATTTTGGGGTGGGGGCCTGGCCGAACATGGTGGAGATCATCGGTGGGTGTGTCCCCCCCCCCCCTGGCGGAAGGCGGCGGCGAAGACCGGTGCGGGGCTGGAAAATGTCTAGAAGACCGAGGAGGGGCTCCGCCCCCGTTGTTCTCCGCTGTTTTCGGCCGCCCCCCCCCCCGGATGTAAAAGAGCTTATTTTGGGGTGGGGGCCTGGCTGAACATGGCGGAGAGCATCGGCGGGTGTCGTCCCCCCCCGGCAGAAAACGGCGAAGCCCGGGGCCCAATGGGCTGGTGGTGGGGGGTCCCGGCAGAAGACCCCCAGAGCTGACTAATAAATTATTTTATTCTGTGTGGTTTATTTGTGTTTACACTTTTCCACCGGGGGAATGGGTAGGTGTACGATGTACCCCATACTCATTCACATAGGGTGGGGGGCCAGAATCTGGGGGCCCCCTTATTATAGGGAGCTCTTAGATTCTGATAAGCCCCCCGCCCGCATACCCCGACAACCAACGGCCAGGGTTGTCGGGAAGAGGCTCTTGTCCCTATCAACATGGGGACAAGAGTGCATTGGGGTGGGGGGGCAGTGCCCCCCTCCCCCAAAGCACACACTCCCCCATGTCGAGGGCATGTGGTCTGGTACGGCTCAGGAGGGGGGGGGGCGCTCGCTCGTCCCCACCCCCATTCCTGTCCAGCCAGACTGCGTGCCTGGGAGAAGGGTTTGGTCTGGATCTGAGGGGGAACCCCACGCCGTTTTTGGCGTAGGTTTAACCCCTTATGTTCCAGATCAAATCTAAGAGCCTGGTGTGCACCTGGAGGGGGACCCCCACGCCATTTTTTTTTTAAATTTGGTGTAGAGTTCCCCTTTATCCCGGTCCTGTCAGGGGGGGGAATGCCTGCTCATCTGTCCATACAATGTATGAACAGTGATCTGTCATTTCCCCTAGACAGTCCCACCCCTTTACAGTTAGAACACACCCAGGTAACATAATCAACCCCTTCCTCGACCCTAGTGTTAACCCCTTCCCTGCCAGTGACATTTTTATAGTAAGCAATGCATTTGTATACCATTGCTCGCTAGAAAAATGCCAAAGCTCACAAAAATGTGTCCGCCACAATGTCGCAGTAGCCAGAAAAATCAATGATCGCCACCATTACTAGTAAAACAAAAATATATTCCTAAAAAACCCATAAGACCAACCCGTACTTATAACTTTTGCCCAAACCAATCAAACGCTTATTGCGATTTTTTGGAACCAAAAATATGTCGAAGCTTACGTATCGGCCTAAACTGAGGGCAAAAATTTTTGGAATATATTTTGGGGGAGATTTATTATAGCAAACAGTAAAAAATTTGTCTTTTTATTTACAAAATTGTCGCTATATTTTTGGTTCAAGCAAAAATAAGAAAAAAAGCAGAGGTGATCAAATACCACCAAAAAAACAAAAAAATAATAATTTTGTTGGGGGAAAAAAGAGGATGCCAAATTTGTTTGGGGGCCACGTCGCACAACCACGCAATTGTCAGTTAAAATGACGCAGTGTTGAAATGCAAAAACTGGCCCCGTCAGTGACCAGTAATATGGTCTGGGGCTCAAGTGGTTACAAATTAAGAAAACACTAAAGTTATCCCAATTTATGGCCATAATGTGAAAGATGATGTTACACCGAGTAAATAGATACCCAACATGTTACACTTTAATATTTCACACACTCATGGAATGGCGCCAAACTTCAGTACTTGAAAATACCCATAGGCAACACTTTTTTATTTATTTTCAGGTTACCAGTTTAGATTTACAGAGGAGGTCTAGTGCTAAAAGTATTGCTCTCGCTCTAACGTACGCTATGATACCTCACATGTGGGGTTTGAACGGCGGTTAAATATGTGGGGGCGGGACTTACACATTTAAGGCCGGCCCACATATGGAAACATCCTTCAAACCACACATGTGAGCTGTCATAGCGTGTGTAAGAGCGAGAGGAATACTTTTAGCACTAGACCTCATCTGTAAATCTAAACTGGTAACCGGAAGAAAAAAAAAATGCTGCGTGTTCGCTTCTGACTGCGAGCTACTAGGGACAGGGGCGTTTAAATTATTATTATTTATGTTTGTTACGTAAAAATTCTATAAGACCTCCCCTTCAGGTTGTAAAGCATCAGTTCAGGGGGACCAAAAAAAAAATTAAACACCTCTAATGCTTTCATCCGCCATTGCAGATTTGATTCTGGTAATGCATTTCGAGTGAACTGGGCATGCTCGAACACTTAGAAAAATAAGCTGGATGTTTGAGCCTGAAAATGACATGCATCTTTCTGAGCATGCTTTTTTGGCTTAGTAATTTAAGGACATCCTTAACAGGTGTAAGCAGTTGCAAGTGCACACAAACTAGAGGCTGATATTTCTTCATGTGTTTCCAATTGGTTCATTAGCACACATGTTATAAAAAAGCGTGGATAGTGCACATTTCAGCTGCCCTCAGAGGGGGCAGATTTGCTGGCTGGAAGTAATGGCGGAGCGAAACAGAGATGTTTTGGAGCAAGCTTTGATGTTTTGTCTGCTGCATAATTTTGCTAAATGTTTCTCAAGATGTTAATGACTAATGTTTTAATCCTGTGGGTCTATCCTGTTATTTCAAAAGCATGATTTATTTTCCAATGACTGTGTGAAATAAACGTTGGTCTTTTTTGTTTTTAGTGTTTTTTTTATATTTTTTTGTGTGTTTATTTGTAATTTTTTGTTTTGCTTTCCTTGTTTTGTGGACCAATAAAATTACTTTCAAATTTTGAAGTTTGTTTTGTGATATTTTTTTCATGCTATGGATTTCTACTGCTGCAGCTGAAATAGTTTGGGCCTAAACCATCAAGTGTGATTTGTCTCTAAGCTCTTTCCTGGTGTGTATGCATGAAATGTTTAGTCACCAGAAAAGGAAGGACAAAGCGGTAAGTATTGTTTCCTAGAATTGATGTCCAGACTGACTTTTTAAAGCACATGTGCAAGATGTAGAAAAACCTGCAAACAGGGCCTGTTTGGAGGGGGGGGGGGGTGGTGTATTGGTGGAAATTTTTTGTTTATTCAGACACGACATTAGGTACCAAATTTACAAATAACGGGGAAACATCAAGAAAATCTCACACTGCTTACAAACATTTACATATAAAAGATAATCATTTAAACAACTATAACACTCCTATAAAACCAACATTGAATTTACAAACCTTGAAAACACAGACTAATAACACGCAACCAATTCACCAGTGCTAACCTCTATCAGGTTGGGCAAACTTTTATCACCCTCCATTATCCGGCTCATTGCACTTTGGGTCACTATTGGTGCATACCCATAATTAAGGTCCATAAGAAACAAAAGAAAGAATAACAAAATACTATATATGGCATATTTTACGCGGATTAGCCAACTACCTGCGCAAGCCTATTGGCATCAACTGCAGAAACCTACAGCCTCTGCCCCATCTGGCCACTGCACCAGGCCATAGCTAGCCAAATCCATCAACAGACCACATATCTATACATCATAAACATCGAACAAAATCCCGCTATATTAACCGACTAGTAAAATAACAAATTACTCTGCGGCACCCGCACCCTCATCCTGCTTAGAACAGGGCACAGAACCCACTCCCGCATCACTCATTAACACCTTTTTTACTTTTTTTCTTTTTCTTCTTATTCTTCCTAAGCACTACCCAACCAGTATCACCGGCTGCTGGGCCCACCCCACTCATACCCTCTGAGGGCTCTTCACTTGACCTGGCCTGAGGTCTTTTCTGTGACCCAAGGGCCACCTCCATATCCTCCTGGGTTACTGCACCACCCAACGCATGAGAATCCACCCGGGGGGGGAGAGCGGGGCAAAACGGGAAGAAAGCGGGAGGGGAACAGAACAAGAATGAGAGGAGGGGGCAACAGGAAGAGAAAGGGAAGGGGGGGGAAGGATAGCACAGACTGGCCCCAACACCCCCCCCCAGGGGGAACCACCAAACCCTCCTCACTCCCCTCTACTTCAGAATCGGTGTCTAAGGCAGAGGAGTCCAGCAAAAACTCAGGAGGCCCCCCAAGGAAAACCCCACCACCTCCTGACACTCCACTCTGACCCGGAGGGTCAGGGGCTACTGCACTAACCCCCGCCCTCCTCCTGATAAGACCCTGCCTTTGAGGCTCCTCACCCCCCCTCTACCTCAGAATCAATGTCCACTCCACTCTGACCTGGAGGATCAGGGGCAGCTGCACCAACCCCCGCCTTCCTCCTGACAGAACCTTGCCTCTGGGGCATAGGGGCAGCCCGACCACCAGATCTAAAAAGCACCCGCGTCCTGTCCCCCCCCACCCCCCTCCATCTCAGAATCAGTGTCCGAGGTGAAACCCTCCGACACCCCAGATTCCTCTTGCACATTACCCCTATAAGCCTGCGGACATCGACTGAAAGGGTGACCTAACTCGTTACAAAGATTACATCTAATATGGGCACACCCGTCCGCCAGGTGACCCCTCCCACCACAGCGCGTGCACTTCACAACAGTGCATTCAGCGCTCAAGTGAGTGGGGGACCCGCACTTAAAACACCTTTTAGGCTGTCCAGGATAAAAAAACAAAATTCTGTCTCTCCCAATGAAAGCACTCCCAGGGATATGAGCCATGCTATTCCCCTGCCTCTTCAACTTAATCTTAACCCCCCAGGCCCCTGTCCAGATCCCCCTTTCATCCACCTTCTTCCAAAGGGGGCACTGGAGCTGGCCATGATGGGTCAACCAGGTCGCAATGTCTTCCGGAGGAAGGGATTCATTGCGTACCAGGATGGTTACATTTTTGACCTCCTCCTGCCTAGACAGGGGGTCAAACAGAACTTGGACCATGGGTCCTGTCTTTTAACTAGTTCATAATTCAACAAAAACATTTCCATAACGATGACTGACATAAAACTAAAATCAAACTCTACTGAACCTCCCGGATGGATAACCGCAAAGAGGTCAGACGCCCTTACTCCCAGAGAGAGGACCATATCGATGACCTCTCCTCGGGACGGGCACTGACCTTCACCAATAAACTTTAGTTGCACCACATTCCTCCTCCTGCGTTCTGTACCACCACCTCCCCTGGACCATGCCCCCTCACCCCGCTGCTCTTGCGCAGGGGGAACCCTGAAATTGCGGGCACCGAACTTGCTGTAAATATGATCCAAGGGAGCACTTAACCCAGCCACTTGGGCATAAGACCTGCCCTCCCTCAAAGCATTGAGCAAGCTCTCTTCCTGAGAGGTTGTGATAACTCCCGCAGGTTGGGGTGCATCAAATGGACCAACCCCCCTCAGGACCTCCATTGACCCAACCTGGGCAGTCTCCTCATGACTCGCTGCCCTCCCCCTCACTACTGAAGGACCCGAAAGGGGGCCCGACCCCAACACAACTTCCTGTACCTGAGCCAATTGAGTATCATCCATATTAAAACCAGAGTCCCCCATCTCTTCACAGGCTCCATAGGAACCTACATGGACTTCTGTCACAGCTGCAGACTGGGAACCTTCTAACTTTCTAATAAAATCCATTGCCAAACATTCATCATCTAAATGTCCCGCAGGGTGATCCCCCCAAACTGGAGCCTGTTCAGAAGGGAGACCCGCAGATGGGGAAGTACTCACAAGTCCCTGGGTATTCTGTTCCAAAGCTGAGGACCGGACCTGGCCGGGAAATGGAGCTCCGGGTGTCACCACAGCCACTTCCGGTTCACCCGCTGACGTCACTTCCGGTTCCGGGTCACGTGCTGACATCACTTCCGGTTCCGGGTCACGCGCTGTCGTCACTTCCGGTCGCGGCTCCGTCCCAATCACGGGAGATTCCCGCACAGCGGAAATGCCCTCCAAGTCACTGCTGATTGGTCGTCCAGAAGCAGGAAGCTCCACATGGCGTGGCGTGCCCTCTCCCTCGGCAGCCATTGCTATCCTAGCCATAGCTTCTTCCATACTAGATGTCATACAGTCCATCTCAACTGGATCCGCGGTAGATGCCTGCCCCTCACCCTGTAAACCCGCAGCGGTCGCCACCACAACGGCCGGCTGACCCTGCTGTAGGCTACTTGCTGGGTTCACAGAGGCCAAAGCACCCCCGCTTCCAGGAGCAGGCTTATCACCCTGATCTTGCGGGGAACCAGACACACTCTTCACGGTGACCAAAAGACCAGGCGGAAGACGAGGAAGACTCACCACGGGGTTGAGACCTCTCTCACTCACGCAAGTACCTCCTGCTTCGTGGGACAACCTCCCACTTGATGTTGTACCCCCTTTCTTCACAGGTTGGGGTCCGGCAGGTGCCTGGGCGCCCTCAGCGGTACTCTCCGAGATAGTCCCTGAGGTCTGAGGTTCCACTAACAGAGAACCCCCAGCCCCCTCAGCTACTAATGCTGACTTGCCTCTCCTTGCTGCCTGCTTGCTCTCCTCAGAGGCACATTGGAGCTCCCTCCTGATTGGAAGGAGGAAAGCCTTCTCTGCAGTCCCTCTGGAACAGAGACACATAACAAGACCCCATAACTGGCCATTCTGCTCTTTCAACAGGTCTATTGCTTCCTTGAATTCGAATCTTTTTGAGCTACTAGCCCGATCTCTTCTGTTCCTTAAACTGGCCAGCACTGTAATCCTGGAATGGAGAGCTTGTGCCGCCTTCTGAATCAAACCTTTGGTTTTGCTGCGTCTTCTCAGCATTCGCTGATCATCCTCCCCTTGCTGGGGAAAAGTCCAATCTGCCAGCTTGGACTGGACCGACAAAAATTGCTTCTCTTCTTTATTTTTATTTTTTTATATTTAATCCTTCTTTATTTAGGAAATATTAATTTTACAGCATAAGTTACTTAACAATTACATTAGAATCAACAAAATAAAACCAAACATTCACTTATTATCTCATAGTCCTTTGTACTTATTTAAACCTCAGGGTTTACATTTAAAGATAATAGGGTAGACGTGGATGCGGGTAGTTATTTACGTCCTGGGTTAGCCTAATGATAATACCCTGTATTATCTCCTATAGTTCCTGTTCCAGGCTTAGATTCTCGAACTATTTATTTCTCTTATGTTACCATATCTCCTTTTCCTTTTCTTCCTCTTTTTTTTTTTTTTTTCTCTTCCCTCCCTTCCCTTCCCTCCCCCCCCCCCCCCCAAAAAAAAAAAAAAAAAAAAAAAAAAAAAACCCCTCCCCCCCACCAATTCTCTCTCTCCTCTCCCCTCCCCCAGGTCCGAGCTCCTCATCCAATTCCTTGGAGTCTCCCTCATTCCCATTCCATCACTCTCCTCCCATCAAGCTCCTCCCTTCTTCTGAGTGCATGAATGCATTCCATGCTCCCCAGGTCAAGTTATATTGTTCCTTTCTGTCTTGGGCTGATAGAACCACATCTTCTATTGCACAAATATTCCTCACCCTATAGAGCCAATCGGTTATCCTAGGGGGATTATTTTTTCTCCAATTTTGAGTTATCCCAGCTTTAGCTTCGTTGATCATGTGGCATATGATCGATTTCTTATATGTTTTTATTGGGATCTGTGTTAGATGCAGCAGACAGAAAGCTGGGTCGTCCTGCAGTTGATATGCTGTAAATTTTTGGGTTATCCTTAGTACTTCCTCCCAATATTTCCTAATCCTTGGACATGTCCAAAATAGATGATATATAGTTCCCCTATCTTCCCTGCATCTCCAACAGATATCTAGGGTTCCCGGAAATGCCCTACTCAATTTCTCTGGTGTGTAATACCATCTGTTTAATATTTTATAGTTTAATTCTTGGAGCCTAGTGCTTATTGATGTTTTCAAGGTTAAATTGATTATTTTCTGTTGCTGAGTCTGTGAGAAATTCCTCTCCATATCTCTGGCCCATTCTCTTATAGATGGTATCTCCTGGCCTTCTAAAGATGTTATTCCTAACCTATACAGCCTAGATAGTAATTTATCCGGGGGTTCCTGGTTTTCACAATATCTTTCAAATTGTGTTAGTTCCCTTTTATATCTATTTGTTGATCCCAAAGAGTTCAGGAAATGGCACAACTGTACCGCTTGCCAGTTTTTAATCCCATATTTTCCTTCCTGGATTACCAATAAGGGTACAGTTGGCCATCTATCCTGTTCTAAAAAATGTGATATCTGTGTAAGGCCCCTCTCTCTAAGACTCCTATATGCTCCTTTCTCCATACCTGGTGGGAAACCGGGGTTTCCTAATACTGGATATAATGGGGAGAAGCTTGAGGTATGTTTTCCTAACTGGCATATCTTATGGCCTATTGCTAACGTCGTCCCTATAATTGGATGGTTTTTTAACTGTTTCGGCAATGTTTGATAGCACCATATTGCTCTTTGCAGTGGGACTTGGCTAATTTCTTGCTCTAAATCTACCCATAGTTTTGTTCCTATCCTCCTACCCCATTCTATAATCCTTCCCATATGAATCGCTTGATAGTATTTGGTTACATCTGGTATTGCTAAACCCCCATTACTCTTGGGTAGGCACATCCTATTCCTACTAATCCTAGGTTTTTTCTTAGCCCAAATGAACTTAAAAAGGAGCCTATTTATTTGAAGTAAAAAGGCCGGGGGGATCTTGATTGGTATTGTTTGAAGGAGATATAGTATTCTGGGAAGTATACTCATCTTAATAGCATTACATCTCCCAAACCAAGAATGAAATCCCCCCTGCCATCTCTTCACATTATCCTTGATTATGTTCATCAATGGGGGGAAATTTGCTTCAAAAGTATTACCAAGTTTTGGTGGGATATAAATCCCCAGATATTTCAGGGCTGTCTTAACCCACTTAAACTTAAAATTAGGTTCCAAGGTTTGTTGTAGGCCCCTCGGTAGTTCCACACTCATAGCTTCTGATTTCTCATAGTTAATTTTTAAGTTTGCTAATTTCCCATATTCCTCTATTTCTCTCATCAAATTCTGTAGCGAGTCCCGGGGGTGAGACATGGTAAACAACATGTCATCTGCAAATGCAGAAATTTTATATTCTCTGTCTCCTATATCTAATCCCCGGACTCCCGGATTTTGCCTAATCCTATTCAGCAGAGGTTCCAATGTCAATACGTATAATAACGGGGATAGTGGACACCCCTGTCTTGTTCCATTTAATATTTTAATAGGCTCTGAGAGGATTCCATTTACCTTGACTGATGCTTGAGGTGTAGTGTATACCCCCATAATCCATCTATACATATGTTCTCCTAATCCAATATGTCTCAGTACTCCTGCCATGAACTTCCAATTAACTCGGTCAAAGGCCTTTTCGGCGTCTGTACTGAGGAAGATCGAGGGTGTTTTGGTTTCCCTTGCCCAGTGTACCAGGTTCAATACTTTAATGGTATTATCCCTGGCTTCCCGTGTCGGGATAAAACCCACCTGATCTAAGTGTATTAGCTGTGTCAGGAAGGGTTGTAGTCGGGCTGCTATTAGTTTGGAGAAAAGTTTTAGATCTGTATTCAACAATGAGATCGGGCGATAACTACCGCACTCCGCCGGGTCCTTCCCTTCTTTGGGAATCACCGCAATGTGTGCCATAAGGGCTTCCGGACGGAACGCGGTAGAGCGGCCGATCTCATTGAACAACCCAATCATATATGGTCCGAGGATGGGGAAGAAATGCTGGTAATACTGAATAGAAAACCCATCTGGGCCTTTTTTGACCATTTTCATAATTCCTTGAAGTTCCTCCATTGAGATAGGTCTATCGAGGATCTCCCTTTCGGTTGAGGGTATTCTTTTAAGTTGTGTTGAGGACAAATAGTCCTCGATCCTTCCTCTAGGGATATCTTTTTGTTCTAAATTATATAAGGAGGAATAGTATTCTCTAAATCTCTGCGCTATTTCTTTAGGGAGTGACATTATCTGGCCGTTCTTGCCCTTGATATGTGGTATGTAGACAGTATTCCTAATATCTTTTAGTTTCCCCGCTAATACTTTGCCGCACTTGTCACCTAATTCATATGTTATCCTTCTACCTACCTGGATAATCGCTTTAGCTTTGTACCTCAGTAGGTCCGCTAACTCCCTCCTTTTGTGTCCTAATTCTTCTCCTACTTTGATTGACTGTGTACCTTTATGTTGAATTTCCAGGGTTTGGATATCTATTGTTAATTTCCTCACCTGGCTCTCTCGATTTTTCTTTATTCTTGCCCCATGCTTTATCAATAAACCCCTCATCACCGCCTTGTGGGCCTCCCACACCACACTTGGGTCGCTCCCCGGGGTATCGTTGGTCCGAAAGTATTCTCCTAATTCCTTTTCTACTGCTTCTTTGACCTCTGGGGTCTGCAGTAGACTTTCATTCAGACGCCAACGATGTCCCGTGGAGAGAGCCTTACCTGATATTATTATGTCCATTGTCACTGGGGCATGGTCTGACCAAGTTATATTTCCAATTTTCACTTCCTCCACTCCCGTCAATAAATAGTGGGGCATCAGAAAGTAGTCCAGCCGGGAATATCTTTTATGTGGATTAGAGTAAAAGGTATAGTCCCTCTCCTCCCCATGTAATATCCTCCATACGTCAACCAACTGCATTTCTTTTAACTTTCGCAAGACTCGCCTCCTAGATTTACCTGATAGAGAAGAAGATCCTAGGGATGTATCTGATTTGGGGTCTAATGTCATATTAATATCTCCTCCTAGTATCAACTTCCCTTCTGTAAATTTATCTAATTTAGATAGTACTTTAGTCAGGAAAGTATCTTGACTCGTATTAGGCGTATATACAGTGGCTAATGTTACTTTCTCGTCTCCTAAAGTGCCTTTTAGGAATATATACCTTCCATTTTTGTCTATCTGTTTTTCCGTTAATGACCAAGCAATCTGGTTGGATATTAATATAGCCACTCCTTTAGATTTAGATGTTGGACTGAATGAGTGGTAGACACATGGAAAAAATCTATTTTGTAGGTAGGGTAACCGACTGGCTCTGAAATGGGTTTCTTGGACAAAGGCCACATCTGAGCGCATTTTTTTTAATTCACCCAGGAGCATTCTCCTTTTTTCTGGGGTATTTAATCCCTTAACGTTAAAAGTGGTAATCCTTATACCCCCCATCTTTGCAGCTCAGAGTCCTCTCCCCTCTCCTCCTCCCCTTGGCCCCGGGGGACAGAGATAGATAAATGGGTGAGAGAGGAAAAAGCACCGCGCCCAGGAGAGAAGAGAAAGAGAGAGAGAGAGAGAAAAAAAAAAAGGTGAGAGGGGCGAGAGATCCCCCCCCCCGACCCAATCCCCTTACTTATGACCGTAGGGATCAAGAGGTATGGTTCCAAGACCCCCCCCCCCTCGACCCCAGAGCCAATTTAGCTCCTGCTTACTTACTCTAGTACTCTATTCCCTAAGTATCCCCCTGAGTAATTCCCTATCGGGGGGTATTGGTTTGCGCACTCCTACATCGCGATGCCCCCGCACCCTCCATCCCTCCTTCCATCTCCACTTTATTTTAATCGTGCTATATAGTATATTGCCCATCTCAATTAATCCCTGGATCTCAAGCATTCCTGTTTTACTTCCTACCCCCCCTTCCCCCTCCCCCCCCTCCCACCCGCCCCGTATTATTGCCCCCTTAAGGGGCTACTCCTTCTCCCTAGGTGCCCGGTCCTAAATAACGCCAGGGTAATGCCCTCCCTCCTCTAAATGTCTTCACCATATAAGTATCCCCCTCCCCCTTCCTAGTACTGGAGTTGAATCCCTCTATAGGGTCTAGTACTAGTTGTTCCTATAGTCTATCATCTTCTCACGGTACATGATGCCTAGTAATCTATAATGTAGTCTTCTAAATAGCTTCCCTCAAACCTAGTTCACGTATCTATTCATAATACATCCATTTTACCCTAACAAAACCTTAATGAACTTTAATAATACATTAATAATTCCAAATAAATCATATTAATCCTTGTATCCAGTACTAGGGTTAAGTCCCTCTATAGAATATGTGTACTGATTATTTCAATAGTCTATCGTCTTCTCACAGTACATGATGCATAGTAAACTATAATATAGTATTCTTACAATAATTCAAAAGGGAGGAAAGCAAACGACAAAACTAATTTTATAGTGCATTCTAAAACATCCTGCATAACGTATCTCAATAGATGCACTATCTCTAAATAGCTTTCCTCAAGTCTAATTCACATACCTCTTCATAATACATCAATTTTACTCTAACAAAACCTTAATAAACCTTAGTAGTACATTAATAATTCCAAATAAATTATATTAATCCTTCTTCCCAGGTTATCGATAGACCTACTTGGGGGTTGGGTGCTCCCTCCCCCTCCACCCACCCTCTCCATCCCCCTCCCCTCCCACCCCCTCCCATACGTGTCTGTTCCCTTAATGTGTGGTGATAATTAGTATTGATTGTGTATAGAACTTACTACTTTAATATTGAAAACTATAGTTGTGACTAACCTATCTAGTGATATACCCTCCTAATTAATAAGTCCATTGGACTCTCTTATTGATTCCCACCGCCCTTAACCTTGTGTAAAGTGAATTAGAAATTCTCTCTATTGTAGTGTGCTAAAGTGTATTATTGCATTATAGTATATAATGTGATTATATTACCCCCCCTTTAAACCCTCCCCCTCCTACCCCCCTTTGACCCCCCTTTGACCCCCACCCCTCACCCCCCGCCCCCCCTTCCCTACCCTATTCCTCCCCTCTAGTCTCTATTCCCCCCACCTCCCCATCCTACCCCCCACCCCACACCCCTCACCCCCCTCTCAGCACACCACACATTCTTAACACCAACTACCCCACTCTGGAGTTTTCCAACAACAAAAAAAAAAAAGTCCAGAGGAGGGAGAAAAAAATAAATAAAAAAACCCGTCAAAGGGAGAAAAAAAAAAAAAAAAAAAAAAGGAAAACACAAATCAAATCAAAAAGGCACCACGGGGCAGGACAAACAAAAAGGACTAGTCTCTCTCAGGGGTCCGGACACAAAAAAAAAGAGGGAGGGGGGGGGGCAGAAAGGGAGCAGTCCACGGGACCTCCAGTTTCAGCTATTCCTTAGGATTGGCTGTCTCCAATCCTCCACCTCCAAAGGGTCAATCCCCAGAAAGGAAAAAAGTTCCGGTAAGTCATTTTTGGAGCGCAGCCAAAATGTACCTGTATCTTGTTTCCTAATTAATACCGATATTGGATAGCTCCATCTGTATGTTCCCCCTAGTTCCCTTATTCGGTCCAGTATGGGGCGTAGCATAGCTCTTCGTTGCAGAGTAGCGCTTGATAAGTCTGGTAATATCTTCAACTGGGCTTCATTAAATTCTATGGTCCCCATATCCCAAGATTTCCTTAATATTGCCTCTTTTTGTCTAAAATAATGCAGTCTGCAAATAACATCTCGAGGCCGAGAGCTATCTTTAGGTTTGGGGCCAAGGGCCCTATGCACTCTGTCCATTTCAAGATTTAAAGGTGGAGTATCCTTTAATAATATCAAAAAAATATTTTTTACCGTCTCTTGGAGGTCTTCTGGGACAGCTGCTTCAGGGATACCTCTTATACGTAAATTATTCCGTCTGTTCCTGTCTTGGATTTCCTCTAGTTGCAACTGTAGAGAGTTAATCACATCTAGTTGTTTACTCCTTTCCTGTTCCAGTGTCTTCACACGCAGTGTGAGGTCTTTGGATGTACTTTCATTCATTGTCGTACGTTTTTCCAGGCCTGGACCTCCCCTTTAATCTCTTCCATATCTCTGGAGTGGGCTTCCTCTATTTTCATAATTAATGTAGTGATATCCTCTCTTGTTGGTAACGCCTGGATCAGGGATTTTAGGGTCTCAAGCTCACTCTTACCCCCTTCACTTAGTCTGGATGAGGAGTCACTCCCCCCTGTATTGATCACCCGGGGGCTTTGAGGAGCTATCTGTAGTGTCTCTACATCTGCCCGCACCTCTAGTCTTGGGATAATAGTCTGCGTTTGTTTTTGCAGACTCTCCAGGTTCTGAGCTTGCTCGCCCCCTTTCTCCATTTTTAAGAAATAACTCTGGATCTCCAGATGTCCCGCTGAACTAGGTAGCTGTGTTGACAGTGCAGTCCTCCGGGATGTCCGTGTGTCTCTCGCTCTAGCTGCACTCATGCCTCCCCTCCACTCTCCACATGCGGTCTCTCAATTCTCAGACTTTACGCTACACGTTCCTTTCGGCGTCTCCCCAAGACAATTTAGGGGCGCTTAGTGTTTAATAGCTGTCTAGCTAATTTAATCGGGCTAGGGCTATGCTGAAGCAGACTCGCCATTCAGATCACTACAGCCCCCTGCATATTACACACTGCACGCCGTCACCCCCTACACAGCCATGGAGCCGTGGCTTCTCACAGACTTAGCTTCCCCGCCTGCACCTTCGCGCTTACTCCCGTCTCCGGTCTCCTCACTTCTCCTTCCCCACGTCCAGCTCCCTTTACTTTCAGTTCCGCCGGGATAGAAAGATCTCCTCTGCGCCGCTAACATGCGGACCGCACAGCCAGCGGAAGGTGGGGGCGCAAGCTGCACCAAGCAACAGGCAGCGGAAGCAGCGGGGGGGTGAGGGGTAGGTTGCCGACACTCTCGATATCTAACGGCTCCAGGGATAGTCCGGGAAGTTTTACCAGGGATCCTCGCCAAATTTAGACCGATCGCATGCACACTTTCTCGGGCTATAGCTTTGTATCACGCACGGAGGGCATGGAGGTAGCGGGAGCTCACACCTTCACCGTCTCACTCAGCCATGCGCAAACCACGCCCCCCTCTCTTCTTTATTTAAATCCCCAAAACTCGGGAGATCCACGGTCCTCGGAGGTACCGGGCGGGAGGTGAACTCCCCTTGCCCAGGAACAAGCCCCTGGCCTGGGCTTGATGAGGCCATAGCCTCCCCCCTCCTCCAGGGTCTGGTTCTTCACAGGAGCTGCTTCAAAGACACAACCTCTTCCTTCAAGGCATTGGTGGACAGGCTTGAAGTGCTGATTTACAGCGCTGTGCTTGAAACTAGCACAAGACAATCCTATTCTAATTGTGGGTTGTTTGAGGGAAGCCAAGTGAGTGTTTGAACCCCTGCTAGTGTTTTTAGGTTGGGCTTTGTGTCCCTTTTCTTATAATTGGCTTCACTTCCTGTCACACAGCTGACACTCCTGTCACCACCTCCTGACACTCCACTCTGACCCGGAGGGTCAGGGGCTACTGCACTAACCCCCGCCCTCCTCCTGATGAGACCCTGCCTTTGAGGCTCCTCACCCCCCCTCTACCTCAGAATCAATGTCCACTCCACTCTGACCTGGAGGATCAGGGGCAGCTGCACCAACCCCCGCCTTCCTCCTGACAGAACCTTGCCTCTGGGGCATAGGGGCAGCCCGACCACCAGATCTAAAAAGCACCCGCGTCCTGTCCCCCCCCACCCCCCTCCATCTCAGAATCAGTGTCCGAGGTGAAACCCTCCGACACCCCAGATTCCTCTTGCACATTACCCCTATAAGCCTGCGGACATCGACTGAAAGGGTGACCTAACTCGTTACAAAGATTACATCTAATATGGGCACACCCGTCCGCCAGGTGACCCCTCTCACCACAGCGCGTTCACTTCACAACAGTGCATTCAGCGCTCAAGTGAGTGGGGGACCCGCACTTAAAACACCTTTTAGGCTGTCCAGGATAAAAAACCACTGAACATAGCCTCCCCTCTCCTCCAGGGTCTGGTTCTTCACAGGAGCTGCTTCAAAGACACAACCTCTTCCTTCAAGGCATTGGTGGACAGGCTTGAAGTGCTGATTTACAGCGCTGTGCTTGAAACTAGCACAAGACAATCCTATTCTAATTGTGGGTTGTTTGAGGGAAGCCAAGTGAGTGTTTGAACCCCTGCTAGTGTTTTTAGGTTGGGCTTTGTGTCCCTTTTCTTATAATTGACTTCACTTCCTGTCACACAGCTGAACAGGAAGTGAGGTTAAAACCCTACCAATGGTCTTTTCTTCGGGACACAGGTCAATCTAACTAGTGTCCCCATTAAGCAAATTGCACTGCAGTGTACACCCCAAATAATTAGTTACTTTGGGGTTTAGTAAAGGCAAAGCCGCTCTGCAGTAGAAGCGTAGGCAATGAAAATCAGAAGGGAAGCACTGATGGTTTTAACTTCCAATCCTGTCAAGTTTTTATTTTTCTTCCTTGCTTGTCCACTTGTAGTGCAAAGTGGATTTGCCTTTAGTAAATGGACCCCAAAGTCCAAGATCTATACTAATTTGGGGTGTACACAGCAAAATGCAATTTCCAAAATGGGAAACTATTTAGATTGATCTGTGTGTCCCCAACAAGACATTACTCAGGTGTTTCCCTCACTTCCTGTTTGGCTATGTGGCAAGAAGTGAATGAATTAAGTAGAAAGTGACAACATTTTGTGAGGTGTCTTTACCCTATCAGGGGTGCAGGTATCCCCAAAACAAACAAGAAAATTGTTGATTTAACATTGGGTGGTGTTAGTGGGGGTCCCTAACACACATTCATACATATTAGCAACGCTGGATCCTGGCCTATTGGCATGGTTATATTTTCTTAAGCCTCTCAATAAAATGATCTGAAATTTGGGGTTAAACTGGAACTATAATCATCACTTTTATTTTTTTGTTTTCTTTCATTTTGGATAGAGTTGGGGGAGGGGGGTTAGAAGCTCTGTCAGTTTATTTTGTATTATCCCTGTCCGTTTGGGGAGATTGGCCTTCACTTCCTGCCCCATAGCCAAACAGGAAGTGATCGAAAAACTAGGCAAATTAAGGGACTCCTGTGCCCCCGCCCCCCCCCCCCCACAGAACTTGTGTGTGTCCCCTGAAAATTCCTGGGTGGGTCATAAAAAAACAGGGTGTGGCCTTGACAGGAAGGGTGGGTCATTTTTCTATTAGGGGGTGCCGAAATTTGGTCAGGCCTAGGGCAGCACAAAACCTAAATATCCTACTGCATATTAGGGCTTATTTAGACAGGATCCAATTTACAGCATGTTTTTAGATTGTGGGAGGAAACCCGCACAGGGAGAACATGCAAACTCCAGGCAGATAGTGTCACGGGCGGGATTCGAACCAGCAACCCTTTTGCTGCTAGGTGAACATGCTACACACTACAGCACTGTGCTGAACGAACATGATCGCAGCTGAAAGCATGAGATGTTTTTTTTTGTTTTGTTTTTTAACCAATTCCATGCTTTCCAGCCTGGAGGACAGATGTGGGGTCTAATTGACCCCGCCTCTCTCTATAAAGAGGACATGTCACACACTAGTCCTATTACAAGGGATGTTTACATTCCTTGTAATAGGAAGAAAAGTGAAAAATAATACAAAAAAAGGGACAAACAAGTGCAAAAATGAAAATATTAAGTAAAAAAAAAAAAAAAAAAAAAAAAAGGAATTTAAATGCTCCTGTCCCTAGTAGCTCGCACTCAGAAGCGAACACGCATGCAAGTCCCACCCACATATGTAAACATCCTTCAAACCCCACATGTGAGGTATCATAGCGTGCGTTAGAGTGAGAGCAATAATTTTAGCACTAGACCTCCTCTGTAACTCAAAAGTGGTAACCTGAGAAAAAAAGTCAAGCGTCGCCTATGGAGATTTTTAATAACGAAGTTTAGCGCCATTCCATGAGTGTGCGCAATATGAAAGCGTGACAAGTTTGGTATCTATTTACTCGGTGTAACATCATCTTTCACCTTATCCCTAAAAATTGGGCTAGCTTTACTGCTTTCTTATTTTGTCATTCATGAAACAGTTTTTTTTTTGAAAGCCAAAAAAAAAAAAAAACTTTGAAAATGTTTGCCGCAAATACCGTTGGAAATTTGTAAGAAAAAATGGCCGCCACTTTATTCCCAAGGGTGTTTGTTAATAAAATATATATAATGTTTGGGGGTCCTGAGTAATTTTCAAGGAAGAAAATATAATTGTTACATGAAGGAGAGAAGTGCCAGAATAGGCGCGGTATGGAAGTGGTTAAAGTGCAACAATAAAAGTTACAAATTCCTTGAAATTTCGTACCATGAGGGGGGGGAATCAGGGCCGCCATCAGGAATTATGGGGCCCCTTACACAGCTTCAGGCATGGGCCCCCTGGAGCAGAGAACAGGGGGGGTGCTGCCGCCTGCAATTGAGAAGGGGGGGGCTGCCGCAATTTGATAAGCGGGGGGTTCCTTTACAAAAAAATAAATATAGAAAAATATATATTAAAAAAAGGGTGGTAGCCATCCGGGGGCCCTGTGGACCTCTGGGCCCTTTAATAAAAATAAACCTCTATATATATAAAAAGGGGGTTGCCTTGGGAGCTCTGGGCCCTTTAATAAAAAATAACTAACAAAAATCTACAAAAAAATTACATGGGTTGGGAGCTGTGGTGGCTCAACGTGAATGGCACTGCGCTGACAAGCCGTTCACCTCTGCAGCCAAGGGTTCGGATCCCGGTCTTGGCTACATGTAAATTGAGTTTGGTGGTCTCAGCCCGGCTCCGGGTGGGTGTGCTATGCAAGGTACGCCTGTGCTTAGTACGCCCACCCCCCCCCCCCAAAAAAAAAACCACCACACTTGCACGCACACAAACGCACTTTGGCCATGAGGTCTCCTAAAATAAGGAGAGGCGAAGGACCTACAGGGCTGGCTGGGTGGGCTAGACTCCCTCATAGGGGGAGTCCCTCTGTCCCATCGGGCTCCCAAGTGTAGCAGGTAGGGTGGGGTGAGTGGGAGGCCCCCCCTCACACCCGCCATTGCCACCGGGGGCATGGAGAAGGATGGCGATTGCAAGTCCAGCTCCTCTCTCTCGACTTCACGCACAAAATACACTTTAAAAAATAAATTAAAGAAAAAAAAAAACAACCTGGGGAAAATATAAAATGTTTATAACATTTTTATAAGCAAAAAGGTTGTCATCTGGGGCCCTCTGGGCCCTTTCATAATTATATTATATATATATATATATATATATATATATATATATATGTTAAAAAAATAACAAAAAAAATATATAAAAATATATAATTTTTTTTAAAAAAAGGGGGGGGGTTGTCATCTGGAGCCCTGGGGATCTCCGGGCCACTGGGGACCTCCAGACCCCTAAAAAAAAACATTGGCCCTTTAATAACAAAAAATATGGAGGGTTGCCACCCGGGGCCCTGGGGGCTAGGGTTGCCACCTGTCCGGTTTTGACCCGGACAGTCCGGGTTTGGACACATGTGCCCGGTTTTGAAGCCTCCTGAGACCCGGGCACATTTTAGCTGTCCATCCTGGCCCGGCCGCAACAGAGCTGCACATCCCCGGCTCCACCAGCTTGCCTGAGTGTTAGTAGAAGGTGTGCCGCCCGCAGCAGTGCTCTCTGTTAGCCCCCCGGCCGGGCTGTAAACATGTGTGCAACTTCTCACTGTGCTAGCCCCTCCCCCTCCCTCCGGCGCGCCTCCGTCTGCATTGTGTGCTGCAGAGTGGAAGAGGACACATGGGACACAGAGTGCTCAGCTCTTCTCTGACTGGCTACAGAATACACATGGAGGTGGGTGGATGGGCGGACCATACACTACCCCCACCATACACTAAACATACAGTTCTGCCCCCCCCCTGCATATACCATTACCATCCATAGCCGTATATACAGTTCTGCCCCCCCTCCATACCATCCACAGCCATACATACAGTCCTGCCCCCCCTGCATATACCATCCACAGCCATACATACAGTCCTGCCCCCCCTCCATATACCATCCACAGCCATACATACAGTCCTGCCCCCCCCCCTACATACAGGGCCGGATTAACAGAGGGGCTGATAGAGCGGGGGTTGTAGCTCGATGACCAGAGGTCACAGAAACCCCACATTTGGGGGGTAGTCAGTTGAAGACAGGGGCGGACTGACCATTCGGTCAGTCGGGCAGAAACCGAGGGCCCCAGAGTCAGGGGGGCCCCATGAGCTGCTCAGTCTGCCCCTGGATGTGCCCACAGTTTATTATGCAGGATTAGGAAAGTTTGTGCACCGCAGAGGTAGTGAGTGATGTCATCCCTGCCTGCAGATGATGAGGCTGTATGAGAGGACTAAGTGCTGGCCAGGATTACAGAGCGATCGTGGAGCCATGAGGATTATTGCAATGACAGGCGCTCTGGCCACCTATCCTCCTAGAGAATTTAGCAGAGGGGCGGGGCCACAGTATACATCCATGCCGCGGGGGAAAGCCAGTGAGAGAGCTGGAGGCTGGAGAGGGAAGACACAGTGGAGTCATCATGTCGGAGACAGTCACCTGACCTGCCTTCTTGTGTGCACTATGCAGCAGCAGGTCAGTGTGTAATCACAGCATGTCTGTGATCATCAGCCAGGCTAATGCCGTGTACACACGGTCGTTTTTTGCGATGAAAAAAAACGACGTTTTTTGTGAAGTAAAAAACAACGTTTTTGAAACGTCACTTTCAAAGACGATGTTGCATACACACCATCGTTTTTTCACAAAAAACGAGGTTACGTTCACCACACTTTTCCATTGAAGCTTGCTTCATAACTAGCTTCTGGGCATGCGCGGGTTGAAAAACGTCGTTTTAAAAGACGTTTTTGCCACACACGGTGACTTTTTGTGAAACAAAAAACGACGTTTTGAAAAACGACACAAAAAATTCAAGCATGTTGGAATTTTTTTTTGGTCGTTTTTTTGAAGACAAAAAACGACGTTTTGCCCACACACGATCAATTTAAATGACGTTTTAAAAAACGTCGTTTTTTTTCATCGCAAAAAACGACCGTGTGTACGCGGCATAAGTGTTCCTTCTTCCCCAGTGCCCATCTACCAGGAGCTATTCCCTAACACACGGGTATATGTACACTGAGTGTCGAAGTGTACAGATATATCAGTGTTGTATACAAGGAATAGCTCTCAATATACAGATATCAGTGTCAGGGAAAACACTCAAGTGTATAGATGTCAGTGTAACACATAAGGAATAGTGTTGCTCACGAATATTCGCATTGCGAATATTCGCTACGAATATTGCATATTCGAGTATTCGCGAATATCGCGAATATCGCGGCGAATATTCGCTATTTCGAATATTCGAATGTTTTCAATTTTTTTTTAGAACAGATCACATCCTAGAGATCCCCATCGACGTCTAAAAGCATTGCTGGTATGATTAGAGACCTTGGGCCGAGTAGCTGCAGCGCTCATTTTATATTGCCGAAAAAATCGCAATGCGATTATTCGGCAATAGCGATATCGCGCGATTATTTTATATTGTAATATATCACGAATATTCTGAGCCAATCAGAGTGCTCCATTCCGCATTTCTCGAAATTTCGAAATTATTTTGTATTGTAATATATCACGAATATTCTGAGCCAATCAGAGTGCTCCATTCCGCATTTCTCGAATATTCGCAATTATTGTGTATTGTAATATATCGCGAATATTCTGAGCCAATCAGAGTGCTCCTTCCGCATTTGCCGAATATTCGCAATTATTGTGTATTGTAATATATCGCGAATATTCTGAGCCAATCAGAGTGCTCCTTCCGCATTTCTCGAATATTCGCAATTATTGTGTATTGTAATATATCACGAATATTCTGAGCCAATCAGAGTGCTCCTTCCGCATTTGCCGAATATTCGCAATTATTGTGTATTGTAATATATCACGAATATTCTGAGCCAATCAGAGTGCTCCATTCCGCATTTCTCGAATATTCGCAATTATTTTATATTGCAATATATCACGAATATTCTGTGCCAATCAGAATGCTCCATTCCGCATTTCTCGAATATTCGCAATTCGCAATTCGCAATTCGCGATTCGCGATTCGCGATTCGCGATAGCGAAAATTCGCAATCATTTCATTTCCAAAAAATATCACGAATATTCGTATTTAGCGAATATATGTCGAATATTCGACTATATATTCGAGATATATCGCGAATTCGAATATGGCATATTCTGCTCAACACTAATAAGGAATATCACTAAGTGATATTCCCTATGTATAACTGACATCTATACACTTGAGTGTTTTCCCTGACACTGATATCTGTATATTGAGAGCTATTCCTTGTATACAACACTGATATATCTGTACACTTCGGCAAAAAGAACCATCAGTGGGAAGAATGTCCCTTACATTAGTGGTCAGCAGAAAGAATGTTCCTTACATTGGTGATCTGTGCGAATAATGTTCCTTACATTGGTGGTCACCAGAAAGAATGTTCCTCGCATTGGTGGTCACCAGAAAAAATTGTTCCTTGCATTAGTGGTCTGTGCGAATAATGTTCCTTACATTGGTGGTCAGCAGAAAGAATGCTCCTTACATTGGTGGTCTGTGCGAATAATGTTCTTTACATTGATGGCCACCAGAAAGAATGTTCCTTGCATTGGTGATCACCAGAAAAAATTGTTCCTCGCATTGGTGGTCACCAGAAAAAATTGTTCCTTGCATTGGTGGTCTGTGCGAATAATGTTCCTTACATTGGTGGTCAGCAAAAAGAATGCTCCTTGCATTGGTGGTCACCAGAAGAATGTTCCTTACATTGGTGGTCACCAGCAAGAATGTTCCTTGCATTGGTGGTCACCAGAAGAATGTTCCTTGCATTGGTGGTCACCAGAAGAATGTTCCTTACATTGGGGTCACCAGAAAGAGTGTTCCTTGCATTGGTGGTCACCAGAAGAATGTTCCTTGCATTGGTGGTCACCAGAAAGGATGTTCCTTGCATTGGTGGTCACCAGAAGAATGTTCCTTGCATTGGTGGTCACCAGAAAGGATGTTCCTTGCATTGGTGGTCACCAGAAGAATGTTCCTTGCATTGGTGGCCACCAGAAGAACGTTCCTTGCATTGGTGGTCACCAGAAGAATGTTCCTTACATTGGTGGTCACCAGAAGAATGTTCCTTACATTGGGGTCAGTGGGAAGAATGTCCCTCAAGGTAACACCCGGGAGAGCGCTTCTCCTAGGGGGTTATCTGATGTGGGGAGGAGCCGCGAGAACCACGCGGGGACCCCAGAAGACCAGGTTCAGGGCCATTTTGTGAAAAACGAACTGCACAGTGGAGGTAAGTATGACATGTTTGTTATTTAAAAAAAAAAAAAAGAGCCTTTACAATCACTTTCATTTTGGAAATGTACCATTGTTGCACTTTCTTTAATATAAGTTTATTTTTCTTTATATTTTATAATTACCATTTTATTTTGAACATAGTGTAGAGAAATTCTGTGACGAACGCATGTAGTGTGGGCAGTGCAATATGATTTGTGTGGGTGTGGCTTGAGTACGGGTGGGAACACATGGGCGGTGACAGGGGGCCCCAGGATCTCCTATTGCCCGGGGGCCCCATGAGTTGTCAGTCCGCCCCTGGTTGAAGACCTACCCCACAACTGGTCAAAATATGGGATGGCTATCATTTATGGTTCTGGAGATACGGGTCTGCTTGCACAGCCTGTCAGAAGCTACATACAGAGCAGCCATTATAAATACAAGCTGACACACTGCAGCAGACTGAGAAAAAAAAAATCATCATTAATTTTTTGCTAGAAAATTACTCTATGGTGGTCTTTGCAACTTTTTATGTTGCACGGCATAGAGCTGCACGATTCTGGCTAAAACGACAACTGCAATTTTTTTGCTTAGAAGATAGATGACGATTCTCTCACGATTCGTGCGGCATAACATAATCTTTCACATTAAAATGAAAAAAAAAAAAAAAAATGGACTAACTTTACTGTTTTGTTTTTATGGTTTTTATTATTCAATGAAGTGGGCAAATGCAGCGTGACATAAAATATTGCAGCAATTCCCATTTTTGTCTCTGCTAATATATATATAATGTTTGGTGGTTCCAAGTAATTTTCTAGCAAAAAATATTGCTTTTTAACAAGTGTTGGACTTTAAGTGGTTACATTTCTTGCATTTACACACAGAAGTTTGATCTAAAAAGGAAGTTAGTTACAATGTTTCATGTTTACAAACTTGGCAGACTGCCCGGATATTTTCTTTACACACAGAAGTTTATCCCTTTGATCTATGAAGAAAGTGTTAGTTACAATGGGGCAGATTCACAGAGAAATGGATTATCGTAGCGTATCAGAAATACACTACGCCGCCGTTTTTTACCTTGCTCTACGTGGAATTCAGGTAGATTTTCTACGGTAAACGACGGCGGCGTAGTGTATTTCTCCCGTCGCAATCCATCTGCGCGAGTAGGGGGCGTGAAACATTTAAATTAGGCGCGTTCCCGCGGCGATCGATCTGCGCATGCTTCGTTCGCAAATTTCCCGCAGTGCATTGCGCGAAATCACGTCGTGACGTCATTCGTTGTTTATGTAGCGTACTTTACGGCCGATCCACGTCCCGACGAGTTACGTAAACAAAATAAAATTTTAAATAAATTCGAAGCGGGAACGACGGCCATACTTAACATGGGCTACGTAAAGTTAGAGCAGCAAAAAGCTGCTCTAACATTACGTATAAAAAAATAGACGAAAACGATTGCGACGCCCGCTCGTATGTTCGTGAATCCCCGTAAAAACACATTTGCATATCCCGACGCACCAAAACGACGCGAACTCCTCCCAGCGGCCGCAAATAGATGGCAGCGTAGATCCGAAGGCTTACGAAGACGTAACCCTCTCGGATCGAAGCCCGAAGCCGGCGTATCATGGTTTGAGGATTCAAACTAGTGATACGCCGCGCAAAATTTGAAATTACTCCTGTCTAACACCAGTTAGACAGGCGTAATTGTTTTGTGAATCTGCCCCAATGTTTCGTGATAAGAACTTGGCAGACTGCCCAGATATTTCCTTTTGACAGCTGAAAGTCTCTCCACTTGTTATATGAAAGAATCAGCAAACTCTGCATTGGAGATGTCAGGGGGGTTGAATCAAGATCACAATTTTTTAACGATTAATTGTGCAGCTCTAGCACGGTACTGTATTTGCGCAGCAATTTTTCAAACGTGTTTTTTTTTTTTGGAAATAAACTGTTTCATTCATTAAAAAAAAACACTAAAGTTAGCACGATTTTTTTTGGTATCCTAAGCGATGCTTTAAATTTTTTTATTTTACATGTTTAGAGCTACAGAGGAGATCTAGTGTTAGAATTATTGCTCTCGCTCTAACGATCGTGACGTATGTAACCTGTGTGTATTTGGCTCTGATACTAGCCAGTGCCTACCCAGCCACTGACTGGTATCTCTCCCCAGCCTGTCCTTACACACCCTCTCACCTGCTGACCTGTGGATGGTGGAATCACTCCTGTAGTGTTGTTGTGTTCTGCCAGTGAGTACAATGATCAGTGTTGCTATCTATAGCTGGCAGCACTGATTGTTTTTGGAAAAACAGGCTGGTTGTACTCAAGTCAATTAATAGATTGACTTGTGTAAAACCAGCTAGCCCATACATAGATCGACTATGGCTGGTCTCGGCATAATTGGTGTAATTTCAATCCATGTATGACCGGCTTAACCACTATGCAGTCCCTAAACATCCTTCCACTCCTATACATTGTGCCCACTGTCATACCCTCCACACTACTCTCCTGTACATACTGCCCACTGTCATACCCTCCACACTCCTCTCCTGTTCATACTGCCCCCATCATACCCTCCACACTCCTCTCCTGTACATACTGCCCACTGTCATACCCTCCACACTCCTCTCCTGTACATACTGCCCACTGTCATACCCTCCACACTCCTCTCCTGTACATACTGCCCACTGTCATACCCTCCACACTCCTCTCCTGTACATACTGCCCACTATCATACCCTCCACACTCCTCTCCTGTACATAGTGCCCACTATCATACCCTCCACACTCCTCTCCTGTACATACTGCCCACTATCATACCCTCCACACTCCTCTCCTGTACATAGTGCCCACTGTCATACCCTCCACACTCCTCTCCTGTACATAGTGCCCACTGTCATACCCTCCACACTCCTCTCCTGTTCATACTGCCCCCATCATACCCTCCACACTCCTCTCCTGTACATACTGCCCACTGTCATACCCTCCACACTCCTCTCCTGTACATACTGCCCACTGTCATACCCTCCACACTCCTCTCCTGTACATACTGCCCACTGTCATACCCTCCACACTCCTCTCCTGTACATACTGCCCACTATCATACCCTCCACACTCCTCTCCTGTACATAGTGCCCACTATCATACCCTCCACACTCCTCTCCTGTACATACTGCCCACTATCATACCCTCCACACTCCTCTCCTGTACATAGTGCCCACTATCATACCCTCCACACTCCTCTCCTGTACATAGTGCCCACTGTCATACCCTCCACACTCCTCTCCTGTTCATACTGCCCCCATCATACCCTCCACACTCCTCTCCTGTACATACTGCCCACTGTCATACCCTCCACACTCCTCTCCTGTACATACTGCCCACTGTCATACCCTCCACACTCCTCTCCTGTACATACTGCCCACTGTCATACCCTCCACACTCCTCTCCTGTACATACTGCCCACTATCATACCCTCCACACTCCTCTCCTATACATAGTGCCCACTATCATACCCTCCACACTCCTCTCCTGTACATAGTGCCCACTGTCATACCCTCCACACTCCTCTCCTGTTCATACTGCCCCCATCATACCCTCCACACTCATCTCCTGTACATACTGCCCACTGTCATACCCTCCACACTCCTCTCCTGTACATACTGCCCACTGTCATACCCTCCACACTCCTCTCCTGTACATACTGCCCACTGTCATACCCTCCACACTCCTCTCCTGTACATACTGCCCACTGTCATACCCTCCACACTCCTCTCCTGTTCATACTGCCCCCATCATACCCTCGCACTCCTCTCCTGTACATAGTGCTCCCATCATACCCTCCACACTCCTCTACTGCATATACTGGTCACTGTTACACCCTCTTCACTCCTTTCCTGCAAGTAATACCTACCCTCTGCACTCATTTCCTGTACAAAATGTCTTACACTTTGCACTCCTTTCCTACACATACCAACATACGCGCCACACTCTTGTATATACTGTTGTAAATTCTGCACTCCCTCCCTGCACATACTGTAATACCCTCTGTACTTAATGAAAATTAAAAGGTGAACTAATGCCCCTGATCTCCACTGCACTTACCTCTGTAGTAATGGAAGAGTTTTATTTTTTTTAAATGATTGTGCTGAGGTTTATTCATGTCAGTGAGACTCTTACTTGTGGCACAGCAAAGTAAGCATATTTTATAGGTAAAATAATTATTTTGTTTAATTTAATCATGCCTCGTGAGGCCCCTCCCTCAATATGGCCACACCCACCATATGTAGTGGCGTGTTCGGGTTTGGCTTGAGGAAAAGGTGGCAACCCTACTGGGGGCCTCTGGGCCCCTGGGGACCTCCGGACTGCTAAATAAAATTAAATTCCAAAAATTGGCCCTTTAATAAAAAATACTAAAAAAAATAAACTAAAAAATATATATATATAAAAAAAAGAGGGGGGTTACCATCTGGGGCGCTGGGGGGCCTCCAGGCATCTGGGCACCTCCGGACCCCCGGGCCCCTTACAGGTGTACTGCCTGTACCCCCCTGATGGCGGCCCTGGGTGTAATGTCAGCATGTGAAAAATGACATTCTGAAGGAAAAAAGCCGTTTAAAACTGACTCGCAGCAATAATGAATTGTCAGCTCCTGGCAATTGCAGGAGAATTCATTCATAAAAAACACCAAAAAAAAAGCGTGGGGGTCCCCCCAAATTCAATAACCAGACCCTTTAGGTCTGGTATGGATATTAAGGGGAACCCCGCCGTCAATTTAAACAAAACAATTGACGTGGGGTTTCCCCCAAATATCCATAGGTCTGGTATGGATATTAAGGGGAACCCCGCCGTCAATTTAAACAAAACAATTGACGTGGGGTTTCCCCCAAATATCCAGGTCTGGTGTGGAATTTAAGGGGAACTCCACCCCAAATAAAAATAAAATGGCGTGGAGTCCCCCCTAAAATCCACACCAGACCCCTTATCTGAGCACGTTGACCTGGCCGGCCGCAGAAAAGAGGGGGGGACAGAGCGCGGCCCCCCCTCTCCTGAACCGCACCAGGCCACATGCCCTCAACATTGGGAGGGTGTTTTGGGGTACCCCCAGATCCCGGCCCCCCCCTGTGTGAAATGGTAATGGGGTACATTGTACCTCTACCATTTCACCAAAAAAAAAATGTAAAGGGTTAAAAACGACAAGAGCCGGTTTTTGACAACTCCTTTATTATCTTCTTTCTTCTTCTTTTCTTCTTTCCTTCGGATTTCTTCCTCCATCTTCTTCTTCTTCTTCTGCTTCTGTCTTGGGTCTTCTATTCCTGCATCTTGCCCGGAATGTTCTTCCATCTTCTTCTCCTTCCGCTGTCCTTCTTGTCCGCATCTTCTTCTTGTTCTTCTTCGCCGGAGCCGCCGCTTCCAATTGAAATCCCCGCTGTCTGCCGGACCACGCCCCCCCTCTGACGCCACGGGCAAGCTCTTAGGAGTGTGCTGCAAGTGCGTCAGAAGGGGGCGTGGTCACATGTCAGAGGGCGGGCAATTCAATTGGAAGCTTGTGCGCGGCTTCTTCTTTGCCAGAGTCGCCGCTTCCAATTGAATTGCCCGCTTTCTGGAACATGTGACCACGCCCCCCTCTGACGCACAGGCACCACACGGGGACTTTCCTAAGAGCTTGCCCGTGGCGTCAGAGGGGGCGTGGTCCGGCAGACAGCGGGGATTTCAATTGGAAGCGGCGGCTCCGGCGAAGAAGAACAAGAAGAAGAAGATGCGGACGAGAAGGACAGCGGAAGGAGAAGAAGATGGAAGAACACGCCAGTCAAGATGCGGGAATAGAAGACCCAAGACAGAAGCAGAGGAAGAAGAAGATGGAGGAAGAAACCCGGAGGAAAGAAGAAAAGAAGAAGAAAGAAGATAATAAAGGACTTGTCAAAAACCGGCTCTTGTCGTTTTTAACCCTTTACATTATTTTTTTTGGGTGAAATGGTAGAGGTACAGTGTACCCCATTACCATTTCACACAGGGGGGGGCCGGCATCTGGGCGGCCCCTTTGTTAAAGGGGTCTTCCAGATTTCGATAAGCCTCCTGCCCGCAGACCCCCACAACCACCGGGCAAGGGTTGTGGGGAAGAGACCCCCAAAACACCCTCCCAATGTTGAGGGCATGTGGCCTGGTGCGGTTCAGGAGAGGTGGGGGCCGCGCTCTGTCCCCCCTCTTTTCTGCGGCCGGCCAGGTCAACGTGCCCGGATAAGGGGTCTGGTGTGGATTTTAGGGGGGACTCCACGCCATTTTTTTTAAATGTGAATGAATGAATGAATGGGAACTTATATAGCGCAGCACATGCAAAGTAAATCGCCTCTGGGCGCTTGTTGTTCCTGTCTCTTTTGAGATCAAAAGAGATGAGTCTTAATCTTTCTCCTAAAGACTAAGTAGTTCTCCTCCAGCCGAATGCAGGCTGGTAAGGCGTTCCATAGTCTGGGACCTTGGACAGCGAATCTCCTGTCTCCTTTGGACTTGTATCTGGCTTTCGGTATCTGAAGCCGATTTTGATTGGTGGATCGTAGAATACGATTGGGATTGTGAATTTTAAATTTTTCGCATAGATAATGGGGAGCATTCCCATGGATACATCTATGCGCTAGACAGAGAGCTTTAAAGGTGATTCTGTCTTTAACTGGTAGCCAGTGAAGGGATCTCAGTGAAGGTGAGATCGATTCCCAGGGTTTTTTCCCTGTCACAAGTCTGGCGGCCGTATTTTGAACGACTTGAAGACGAGCGATTTGGTACTTGGGGAGTCTGAGGTAAAGGGCATTTGCATAGTCCAGTCTGGAGTTTACAATTGCTCCCACCACGACCGCTATGTCATTCTTGGGAATAAAAGGCGTGAGTCTGCGTAGTAGGCGCAGCAGATGGTGAGATCCGCTGACTACTGCCCCTATTTGTGCGTTCATTGTCATGTCGGAGTCAAAGATGACCCCAAGACTTTTGACTTTGGTGCTAGGGGTGATGATTTTGCCCAGAATGGGCGGGGGGATCCAGGTTGTTGTCGATTGATTCCTACGCTTGGCGTGAAACAGAAGGAGTTCTGTTTTCGCTCCGTTGAGTTTGAGATAACTCTTTGTCATCCAGTCCTCTATCATAGAGAGGCATGTCTCTAGGTTGAGGTGGTGATCCTTTTTATTGCAAATGCGGAAGTACAGTTGCGTGTCGTCTGCATATGAGTGATATAGCAGTTTTTGGCTGCTGATAATTTCGAAAAGAGGACGCACATAGATGTTGAATAACATCGGCGACAGGGGAGATCCTTGAGGGACCCCGCACGATAATGTGCGTTGTTCAGAAGTGAAGGGACCTAGCTTCACTATTTGCGAACGGTTTTCCAAAAAAGAGGAGAACCAGGATAGATCTGCGACTTTGGCTATTTTAGCCAGCCGAGTCAATAGCAGCTTGTGATCAACTGTATCAAAGGCTGCGCTTAGGTCCAGCAAAACCAGAAGAGAAGATTCTCCTTCGTCTGCGGCCTCGAGAACGTCGTCCCATATCTTAAGCAATGCTGTTTCCGTCCCGTGACCGGGACGGAATCCTGATTGAAGTGGGTCGAGTAAGTTGTGGGTATCTAGATGCAGTTGCAGCTGCTGTACCACAGCTTTCTCCATTACCTTGGAGAGAACATTTAGGCCTGTTATGGGGCGCCAGTTGAGTGGATCCTTAGGATCCAGGGTGGCTTTCTTCAAGATGGGTTGAATGAAACCCTCCTTCAGCTGGGAGGGCATTATGCCCTCCCTGAAGGATTGGTTGATAAGCTGCGTGACAGGAGGTGCCAGGATATCGGCGCATTCCTTGAGCAGTTTAGTGGGGATAATATCATTTGGCGCAGTGCTGTTGCGCAGAGTGCCGATGATATTTTTAGTGGTCTGAATAGAGATGGGTTCCAGCGTGAACTCACCTAACTGTGGTGAATTGCTGCCGGTGCTGTGTAAATGACTACGGGGGGGGCTGGGAGAGCAATTGTTCTGCTGAATGCTTTGCCGGATTGCCTCAATTTTGTTAATAAAGCAATCCGACAACTCATCGCAAAATTCTTGTGTATCCAAGTTGGGGGCTTCCAGACATCCTGGATTCATGGTCTGAGTGACCAGCTTGAAGAGTTCGCGGGGTCGATTTAGGGCACCGTTGATAGCCTCAGAAAAATAGTTTTTCTTGGCTTCGAAGATTTGCTTGTAGTATTTTCTGGTTTTTGCCTTGTAGATCGAGAGGTTCTCATCTGAAGAGCTTCTTTTCCAGGCTGCTTCTGCCCTTCTGCGCTCTTGCTTCAGTAACGCCAGCTGGTTGTTGAACCAGCCAGAGTTATTTTTCCTGATCAGAGTCTTTCGTTTCGGCGCTATCAAGTCAGCTGACTGCAATAGTGCTGTGTTTATGGCCTCCAGTGTTTCTTCCGCTGTTTGGTGCGGTTGAATTGTGTTTAATTTTTCCCCTAACGTGGCTTTGAAGAGTTCCGAGTGGAGCTTCTTCTGACATCTGGTCCAGTGTGTTGTCACTGGATTTGATGTTTTTGTTAGGGGGGGGAATTCAGAAATAATGAACTTTATTGCATGGTGATCTGTCCATGGCAATGGTTCATTATCCAATATTTTTATTTCCAGATCTTGTCTGAAAATAAGATCGAGCGTGTGACCTGAAGCATGTGTGGGCCCACATACTAGTTGCTGAAGCCCTAATCCTTCCAAGTGGTCGATGCAGGCGTCAGCAATGGGGTCTTGCGGGGAGTTGGCCCAGAGGTTGAAATTCCCGAGCAGCAAAAGGTGTTTGCTGTTCAGGGTATAGGTGGAGACAAAGTCCGTCAAAGATGGGAGCAGCTGCGACTTGGGGCCGGGTGGCCTATAGCAGAGTAGAATCCGGACGGTCTCCTGGCTGTTTACTTGCAGTTGAAGAGTAAGGGTTTCCATGAATGGAAGAGGGTTTTGGAGGCTTGGTTTTGTGATCACGAGACGCGTCTTATGGATCACCGCCAGTCCTCCTCCTCTTTGCCCTATTCTGTTTTCCGTTATAATACGGTAGTTTTCTGGCACCAATTCTCCTAGAATGGAGTTACAGTCGGCTGTGAGCCAGCTCTCTGTAATAAAGAGGCAGTCTAAGTCATGTTGTAATAAGAAATCATGGATTTCTAATCGGTGTTTTACTGCCGATCTAGTGTTGATCAATGCACATGATATGTGCTTGGGCTGGGGTAAATGGCTGCGATTTCTGGCAGTCGATCGTCGATCGATCCTCAAAAGTCGCAGATTTCTTAGGGCTTTTTTGGTGGCGGCCGGCAGAATTGCGGCAAATCGACCCAGATCCCAAATGATCTCCGCCGAGTATTGCCGATTAACCATGTCCGCTGTGGAACCAAGGGCGGGGGGGGGGGTGGGGTGGATTCACAAGGATAACTGAATCCTCTGATCCTGGGCTTGGTCCAGAGGAAGGCAAAAAACCCTCACCACGCTGAGCCAATATGCTGCGGTAGGGGAAAAAATTCCTTCCTGACCCCTGAAGAGGCGATCGGGTATTAGCCCTGGATCAAGTTTTAGTGAATTTGAGAGTGATAGGGCTGGGTGGAGGAAGATGGCCGCCGACCTGGCAGCAGGATCCAGGCTGGGGGGTACCAGGCTGAGTGGTGCCTGGTGGGCTAAGGGAAATGATCGGAGGGCAAAGGGGCTCTACTGGGGTGGGGGGGGCTTTGTGGCCCGATTGATTAGGTGGTGCCGGCTGATTGGGGGGTGGAGTTCCCCTTAAATTCCACACCAGACCTCAAGGGTCTGGTTATGGATATTTGGGGGGAACCCCACGTCATTTTTTTTGTTTAAATTGACGGCGGGGTTCCCCTTAATATCCATACCAGACCTAAAGGGTCTGGTTATTGAATTTGGGGGGACCCCCACGCTTTTTTTTTTCTTTTTTTTATGAATGAATTCTCCTGCAATTGCCGGGAGCTGACAATTCATTATTGCCGCGAGTCAGTTTTAAACTGCTTTTTTGCTTTGGAAAATGTCATTTTGTGCAGAGACAGTTCTAACCACGGGAAACATGTGCTTTTTCACATGCTGACATTTCCCCCCCCCCATGCTACGAAATTTAAAAGAATGGTTCAAATGACGTGGGGTTCCCCCCAAATTCCATTACAGGCCCTTCAGGTCTGATATAAATATTAAGGGGAACTCCGCCGTAATTTTTTGGAAAAAAATGACGTGGGGTCCCCCCCAAATATTCCTAACCAGACCCTTCAGGTCTGGTGTGGAATTTAAGGGGAACTCCACCCCAAATTAAAAAAAATGGCGTGGAGTCCCCCCTAAAATCCACACCAGACCCCTTATCCGAGCACGTTGACCTGGCCGGCCGCAGAAAAGAGGGGGGGACAGAGCGCGGCCCCCCCCTCTCCTGAACCGCACCAGGCCACATGCCCTCAACATTGGGAGGGTGTTTTGGGGTACCCCCCAAAACACCTTGTCCCCATGTTGATGAGGACAAGGGTCTCTTCCCCACAACCCTTGCCCGGTGGTTGTGGGGGTCTGCGGGCAGGAGGCTTATCGAAATCTGGAAGACCCCTTTAACAAAGGGGCCCCCCAGATCCCGCCCCCCCCTGTGTGAAATGGTAATGGGGTACACTGTACCTCTACCATTTCACCAAAAAATAAAAATGTAAAGGGTTAAAAACGACAAGAGACGGTTTTTGACAAGTCCTTTATTATCTTCTTTCTTCTTCTTTTCTTCTTTCCTTTGGGTTTCTTCCTCCATCTTCTTCCTCTGCTTCTGTCTTGGGTCTTCTATTCCCGCATCTTGCCCGAAATGTTCTTCCATCTTCTTCTCCTTCCGCTGTCCTTCTCGTCCGCATCTTCTTCTTCTGGTTCTTCTTCGCCGGAACCGCCGCTTCCAATTGAAATCCCCGCTGTCTGCCGGACCACGCCCCCCTCTGACGCCACGGGCAAGCTCGTAGGAAAGTCCCTGTGTGGTGCCGTGCGTCAGAGGGGGGCGTGGTCACATGTCAGAAAGCGGGCAATTCAATTGGAAGCGGCGACTCTGGCAAAGAAGAAGTCGCGCACAAGTTTCCAATTGAATTGCCCGCCCTCTGACATGTGACCACGCCCCCCTCTGACGCACTTGCAGCACACTCCTAAGTGCTTGCCCGTGGCGTCAGAGGGGGGCGTGGTCCGGCAGACAGCGGGGATTTCAATTGGAAGCGGCGGTTCCGGCGAAGAAGAACCAGAAGAAGAAGATGCGGACGAGAAGGACAGCGGAAGGAGAAGAAGATGGAAGAACACGCCGGGCAAGATGCGGGAATAGAAGACCCAAGACAGAAGCAGAGGAAGAAGAAGATGGAGGAAGAAACCCGAAGGAAAGAAGAAAAGAAGAAGAAAGAAGATAATAAAGGACTTGTCAAAAACCGGCTCTTGTCGTTTTTAACCCTTTACATTTTTTTTTTAGGTGAAATGGTAGAGGTACAATGTACCCCATTACCATTTCACACAGGGGGGGGAGGCCGGCATCTGGGGGGCCCCTTTGTTAAAGGGGTCTTCCAGATTTCGATAAGCCTCCTGCCCGCAGACCCCCACAACCACCAGGCAAGGGTTGTGGGGAAGAGACCCTTGTCCTCATCAACATGGGGACAATGTGTTTTGGGGGGTACCCCAAAACACCCTCCCAATGTTGAGGGCATGTGGCCTGGTGCGGTTCAGGAGAGGGGGGGGCCGCGCTCTGTCCCCCCCTCTTTTCTGCGGCCGGCCAGGTCAACGTGCTCGGATAAGGGGTCTGGTGTGGATTTTAGGGGGGACTCCACACCATTTTTTTTAAATTTGGGGTGGAGTTCCCCTTAAATTCCACACCAGACCTGAAGGGTCTGGTTATGGATATTTGGGGGGAACCCCACGTAATTTTTTTTGTTTAAATTGACGGCGGGGTTCCCCTTAATATCCATACCAGACCTAAAGGGTCTGGTTATTGAATTTGGGGGGACCCCCACACTTATTTTTTTCATTTTTTTAATGAATGAATTCTCCTGCAATTGCCGGGAGCTGACAATTCATTATTGCCGCGAGTCAGTTTTAAACGGCTTTTTTGCTTTGGAAAATGTCATTTTGTGCAGAGACAGTTCTAACCACAGGAAAAGGGCACTTTTTCACATGCTGACATCCCCCCCCCATGCTACGAAATTTAAAAGAATGGTTCAAATGACGTGGGGTTCCCCCCAAATTCCATTACAGGCCCTTCAGGTCTGATATAAATATTAAGGGGAACCCCGCCGTCATTTTTTGAAAAAAATGACGTGGGGTCCCCCCCAAATATCCATAACCAGACCCTTCAGGTCTGGTGTGGAATTTAAGGGGAACTCCACCCCAAATAAAAAAAAATGGCGTGGAGTCCCCCCTAAAATCCACACCAGACCCCTTATCCGAGCACGTTGACCTGGCCGGCCGCAGAAAAGAGGGGGGGAAAGAGCGCGGCCCCCCTCTCCTGAACCGCACCAGGCCACATGCCCTCAACATTGGGAGGGTGTTTTGGGGTACCCCCCAAAACACCTTGTCCCCATGTTGATGAGGACAAGGGTCTCTTCCCCACAACCCTTGCCCGCTGGTTGTGGGGGTCTGCGGGCAGGAGGCTTATCGAAATCTGGAAGACCCCTTTAACAAAGGGTCCCCCCAGATCCCGGCCCCCCCCCTGTGTGAAATGGTAATGGGGTACACTGTACCTCTACCATTTCACAAAAAAAAAATGTAAAGGGTTAAAAATGACAAGAGGCGGTTTTTGACAAGTCCTTTATTATCTTCTTTCTTCTTCTTTTCTTCTTTCCTTCGGGTTTCTTCCTCCATCTTCTTCTTCCTCTGCTTCTGTCTTGGGTCTTCTATTCCCGCATCTTGCCCGGAATGTTCTTCCATCTTCTTCTCATTCCGCTGTCCTTTTTGTCCGCATCTTCTTCTTCTGGTTCTTCTTCGCCGGAGCCGCCGCTTCCAATTAAAATCCCCGCTGTCTGCCGGACCACGCCCCCCTCTGACGCCACGGGCAAGCTCGTAGGAAAGTCCCCGTGTGGTGCCCGTGCGTCAGAGGGGGGCGTGGTCACATGTCACAAAAAGCGGGCAATTCAATTGGAAGCGGCGACTCTGGCAAAGAAGAAGCCGCGCACAAGCTTCCAATTGAATTGCCCGCCCTCTGACATGAGACCACGCCCCCCTCTGACGCACTTGCAGCACACTCCTAAGAGCTTGCCCGTGGCATCAGAGGGGGGCGTGGTCCGGCAGACAGCGGGGATTTCAATTGGAAGCGGCGGCTCCGGCGAAGAAGAACCAGAAGAGGAAGATGCGGACGAGAAGGACAGCGGAAGGAGAAGAAGATGGAAGAACATTCCGGGCAAGATGCGGGAATAGAAGACCCAAGCGGAAGCAGAGGAAGAAGAAGATGGAGGAAAAAACCCGAAGGAAAGAAGAAAAGAAGAAGAAAGGAGATAATAAAGGACTTGTCAAAAACCGGCTCTTGTCGTTTTTAACCCTTTACATTTTTTTTTGTGAAATGGTAGAGGTACAAGGTACCCCATTACCATTTCACACAGGGGGGGGCCGGGATCTGGGGGGCCCCTTTGTTAAAGGGGTCTTCCAGATTTCGATAAGCCTCCTGCCCGCAGACCCCCACAACCACCGGGCAAGGGTTGTGGGGAAGAGACCCTTGTCCTCATCAACATGGGGACAAGGTGTTTTGGGGGGCACCCCAAAACACCCTCCCAATGTTGAGGGCATGTGGCCCGGTGCGGTTCAGGAGAGGGGGGGGCCGCGCTCTGTCCCCCCCTCTTTTCTGCGGCCGGCCAGGTCAACGTGCTCGGATAAGGGGTCTGGTGTGGATTTTAGGGGGGACTCCACGCCATTTTTTTTTTAAATTTGGAGTGGAGTTCCCCTTAAATTCCACACCAGACCTGAAGGGTCTGGTTATGGATATTTGGGGGGAAACCCACGTCATTTTTTTTTTAAATTGACGGCTGGGTTCCCCTTAATATCCATACCAGACCTAAAGGGTCTGGTTATTGAATTTGGGGGGACCCCCACGCTTTTTTTTTTTCGTTTTTTTTAAGAATGAATTCTCCTGCAATTGCCGAGAGCCGACAATTCATTATTGCCGCGAGTCAGTTTTAAATGGCTTTTTTGCTTTGAAAAATGTCATTTTGTGCAGAGACAGTTCTAACCACGGGAAACATGCGCTTTTTCACATGCTGACATTAGAGCCCCCCATGGTACGAAAATTAAAGAAAAATTACACTTTTATTATTGCACTTTTAGCATTATTAAAATCACTGCTCCCGAAAAAACGGCCGTTTTAAAAAATAAAAAAAGCATTGATACATGTCCCCTGGGGCAGGACTGAGGTCCCCAAACACTTTTTAGGACAAAACTTGCAGATTAGCCTTTAAAATTAACAAATAAGATTTCCCCCATAGACTTTAACAGGGAGTTCGGCGGCGGCTTTACTTATCAATTGCATCGCGCTGCTGCTGCGGCCGGTTCATGCGCCTAATTAAGGCTTCATCCAGCGCACTAATTAAGGCATGAACCGGCGCAGCGCAGCTTCATTAGTAAATCACCCCCTGTGTCTCTATCTATCTATCTCTCTCTCTCTCTGTCTGTCTGTCTCACTTCTCTAAGCAAGCCGGAACACACTACACGAGGCCGCCCGGGCTAAAGCCCTGAGCCCTAATTGGCCAAAGCACCCAGGCTTTGGCCAATTAGGTCTCTTCGTTTTTTGGGTGCTGTGATTGGCCAAGCATGCGGGGTCATGATGCATGCTTGGCTAATCATCAGCGCGCAACGCCGCAGTGAATTATGGGCCGTTGCGCGTCATTCGAATTTGGCGCGAACGACCCGATTTGTTCGTTTTCGACGAACAATCGAACATGTGTTCGCATCGAACGCGAAGCTCATCCCTACTGCTGGCTTCTGGGAGACACCTGCTGGTGGATACTGGAACTGTAACAGTCAGCCTGGAGCACCACAGTGCCACCAGCAGGCAAACTCAATCCCAACTACAGCTATTCTTCACACAGATATGAAATTGTTCAGAATATTTGGAATTTGGTACAAATGTAACAAATTAAACGAAATTAAACAAATTCCGAAATGACTAAAAAAAATTTGTAACATAACGAATCTAATCGAAACTAAGCACATTTTTCCATTCTGCACATGTCTATTTATTGAATAACATCAGTACCTGACCTTACTAAACTCTTTTGGCTGTACAGGCACAAATTCCACCTTAAACACTCCAAGGGCCAGATTCAGGTAGAGCAGAGCATCTTTGCTCTGGAGTAACGCATCTCATTTGCGTTACGCTGCTGAAATTTTAGGAGCAAGTGCTGTTATTCAGGAAGCACTTGCTCCTAAAGTTGCGGCAGCGCATCGCAAATGAGCCGGCGGAATTCAAATTGGGCGGGTACGGGGCGTGTAGTATTCTAACTAAGCGCGATCCCGCCGCCAACGTACTGCGCATGCGTCGAGTGTCCAAACATCCCCGTGCGCATGCTCCAAATTCTGTGAATGAACGTCAATGACGTCACATTCCCATTCATGAACTTTTTACGCAAGCGACGTGATTTTTTTTTTCCCGACGCGATGACGACGCCTATACCTAACATAGGATACTCCAACCCCATGTAGGTATATCTATGCGCCGCGTATCCCGTCCGGAAACGTCGTACCGTCATAGCGTCGCGCCGGAATTCGATCGTGAATTGCCGATTTCCGCTCATTAACATATTTTTTGAGCGTAAATCGGCGGGAACGCCCCCGGCGCCATTTTTAAGTTGAAGTAACGATGCGATGGCGAAACTCAGTTACGCTGCTCGCATCGGAGCTTCATCCCGGCGTTTCTTGTTTTCTGGTTACAGAAAACAGAAACGCCGGCTCAAAGTCACAGTTAGGCTGGCGGATCACTGGATCCGCCAGCCTAACTGTTCCTGAATCTGGCCCTAAATCTTGTAGAAAACGATAGCAGAAGAGTGGAGACTGTTAAAGCCACAAAAGTGAAAGGGGGATAAACTCCATATTAGTGTCCACGGTTTTGAATAGGATGTTTACCAAATCATTTGATTGTAATGATCAGGTGTCTATAAACCTTTGGTCATATAGTACTTTATTTTTACTCTAAGACCCCTTTCACACTGAGGCGCTTTGCAGACGCTATAGCGCTAAAAATAGTGCCTGCAAAGCGCCCTGAAAAAAGGGCTTTTACACTGGACCAGTGCACTGGCAGGGGCGTCATAATAAGTCCTGCCAGCAGCTTCTTTGCACCGCTCCTAAAGCGCCTCTGCCCATTGAAATCAATGGGCAGTGCCACCGAACCGCCGTTGTAGTGGTGCTTTGCGGGCACTTTCAACCCTTTTTCGGCTGCTAGCGGGTTTTAAAAGCCCCCGCCAGCGGCCGAAAAGCATCGCAAATACGATGGTAAAGCACACCCGGGAGCTTTCAGTGTGAAAGCAGCCTAAATGCCACATTTCATACAAAGAAGTGGAATACATTTAAAACTGTTCTGCACAGTGTGCTTTGCATTCTAGGACTGCTTCATTTACCCAGCCTGACACTGCTGTCTCGAATTGTATGTGACAGTAACTGTACAATTACAGCTGAGCTATTACTCAAGCAGCTGTATTGATGGCAGATTCTGCACGATAAAAACTCATTAACTATTTGATGGTGAAAATAAGACAGCACTTTAGTACCATTTTACTTTATTGCACTTTAAACAATATGGGCCATAACGTTCAATTAAGCATTTTAGTCCTGCATGGTGCCTAATGTGGCTTAGCACATGAGGCCCTAGAGCTAAAAAAAATGATTTTATTGTCAGTAATACATCCCTGCATTGGCTATACACATTCCACACAGACATTGCCGAGAAGATCCTGTGCGTGGTAACACAATGTACCAGATGTGGAAAAGAGACTGCATACTTTAATCATTGCATTCATATTTCTGGTGATTAATCTCAGTAATTGTCAATTCGTTCTTCGGGATTGTACATTTATAGAGAATTATTGTTTCCAAGACAGGTGATAATGTTACATACAGAGTGAGATTCATCAAGAAAACAGATAAGCTGTGAACAAAGGACAGATGAATGTTACACAGCAATAGTTTTTAATCTAGAGGGTTGCCGCAAGCAATGCCCCTCGTGTTGCCCCACTGATTACCAAAACAGCCTATTCAGCAGTATTCAGATGCCATGTCAGAGCAGTTCATGTCCCTCAATCTTGCCTAGTTTCTTGCTGTAAATTTGACATAACAGATTGCCAATAAAGAACAGCATATTGTGCTACATAATGTACATTTGTTTCTGCAAGGTGATTTATTACTTACTATTATTTATTTATTATTATACACAACGTAGGGGCACAACTATGGGGGGAGAATAATGGTCATTTATAATATGTTATTTAGACCCTCATACGTCTTTCCTTCTAAGTGACCTGGACAAAGTATTGGAGAGCAACAGCTGGCAAATGTTACTGTCTGCTGCATACATAAGCAGAAGACGTCAGCAGTCTATTCAGACTTCTTCTATTCAGACTTCTTCCCTCCAGCTACCTGAGCATGTTCCTTTTTTAATGAGCAATTGCAGTTTCCTGGTAGAAATCTTCACTATACGCTGTTCATACACTGTTCTACTCTGCCAAGAAACCAACAAACTTGGCATTGCTTGACTTGGAGGGGTTCCTCTTACTTCCTGTTTTGCCTATACATGTCTAAGCATTACATTCTGCTTACAAACTAATTTTGAATATTTCAAACTTGCATACTTACTCTAGAAAAATAAAAACAAACAAGGCACCTCTAAGTACAGAAGTATAAAACTTTTAATATTCCCTAGAGGGTTAAAAACACTTACAAGATAGTGGATAAAACAGGCATGTAGCGGGTAAGTGCATCCAGGAGATGTTCCAGTGGCAGGGGAGTCACAGTCTGTAAAGGTAAAGCTTCCAGGGAAGTCCACGAGATAACAGCGGACTTGTGCTGTGAATATTCAGAGGACACAATAAAGCTGGAGCCTGGGGATGACATCAGAGGAAGCGAGACAGAAACCAGCATGAAACACAAACGGGAAGTGGACAGGAAGTATGTCATAGAGGCCGGGTGCATTTTGGAAAAGCTCATTGGTTCCTTCTTCAGCCAGTGACACTGGCTGAAGAAGTAACCAATGAGCTGTTCCAAAACCTATAAAAAGTTTTATACTTCTGCACTTAGAGGCACCTTGTTTGTTTTTCTGTTTCCATTAGAGATTGCTTGTCTCCCTGAGTGCTGCCAAAAGTGTGTGAAGATTTGCCACCCTCTCCAACACAGACTTTATCTGTCAGGATTCAAATGCTTGGAGCGCCCTGGATATACACTTTTTTCCATACTTCCTCTAAACTGATTTAATACCCCTTTGTCATTGGGTGATCTTTTGGGGCTTTGTAAAAATTAAAGCAAAACAAAAGCCATGTTGTTGGATCCCCATTCACCAATTAATGTTCAATTCAAGATCCAGTTCACCTGGAAACCCAGACTCCCTTATTTAAAGAGGAAGTAAATGCAGAGGAAATTTTCTCAGTAATCATATGGCCACTATGTATAGCATTTATAAACTCCCCAAGATAAGATTTAATGTTCTAGGATATGTTTAACTATTTCTGCAGATTAGTTATCTGTTCTTGCCATATTTGCAGTTGCCTTCCGATTCCAGCCTCATCTGTACATCCGGCCTTTCCTCTCTGTCACAGCCAGAATCTTGTGCATGCTCAGTAAAGATTAACCAAGCCTCATTTTAGTATACCATTACAATGGCAACAGCCCGGAAAACCAATAAGAGCACACATGCAAAGATCCTCCCTGTGTTAATCGTGAATGTCCTTGTTCACACCTCCTGGGGTGTTTCAAGAACACCAGGATCTTGTGGGATTGGGATGTCATGGAGCTTTGCTATCATATAGACATGACGTTTTGCTGAGTGTGCCATAAGCGAGGGACGAAACACACGTGCGTGAGTGACGTAATTGAAATAGTGCAGTTTGTAAAATTTTTAAAGCCATCTACAAGTGATTGCAAAATGCTTCACATGCGGTAAAGTTGGGCAGGGGAGTTTACAACCACTTTAAAGCAGGATTCCGGGCATAGTTTTTTATTGCAATCCACAATACATTATATTTAATATTCTTTTACAATTATCAAAAAAACACGATGGTAAACACTTACCTGATATCTGCTCAGCAATCTTGTGTCCGTTTCCATGTTAGCTGTGGGCATGAGAAGCCCAGGTCCTCTGTCTTTCTGGTTTTTAGGGAGAGGTGCATGCTGGGATTTGTAGGCACAGTAGTGCCCAGAGAGGAGGCATTGGGGTCTTAGGACAGTAAGTTGAACCACCGCGGACTAGGAACTAGGCAGATTACGGAATCTGCCTAGTAACAGCCGTATACAAGTGAGTAAAAAAATTGTTAAGATTTTTTTTTTACATTAAAGGCAAGCTGTTAATAAAAAAATTGTTTTTAGGGTGGAACTCTGCTTTAAGAATTACCAATACCTCCTCTTATAGCTTACTATTTGAGACCAATTACCCAAGCCTTTTTTTTATTAAACTCGATGTGAGCTTTTGGTCAGAAATTCTGACCATGTGTATGCCCCATCTGACTTTTTCTGTCGGAATTTCCAACAGCAAAAACTTGAGAGCTGGTTCTCAAATTTTTCGACTGGAAAAGTTCTTGTCGGAAATTCCGATCGTCTGTATGCAATTCCGATGCACAAAAAAGCATGCATGCTCTGAATCAATTTGACGCATTCTCGAAATCATTGAACTTCATTTTTCTTGGCTCGATGTAGTATTGTACGTCACCGCGTTCTTGACGGTCGGAATTTCAGACAACATTTGTGTGACCGTGTGTATGCAAGACAAGTTTGAGCCAAAATTCTGTCGTAAAAAAAAAATCCACGGTTTACTTGTCGGAATTTCCGATCATGTGTACGCGGTATTACACCTCCTAGGCACCTAGATTTTCCATCCAATTTTCTAAACAAACAGAATTCATCCATTACGAACGCTAGTTTTACCAGACCGAGCACTTCCATCTCGTACTTGATTCAGAACATGCGTGGAATTTGTGCGTCGGAATTGTTCACACACGATAGGAACTTACGAGAACGGATTTTATTGTCGGAAAATATAGTCAGAAATTCTGACAGCAAATGTCCAATGGAGCCTACACACGGTCGGAATTTCCGACAACAAGCTCCCATCGAACATTTGTTGTCGGAAATTCCAACATTTTCCATCATTTTCTCTCAACTTTTCTTGTCACTTCAATCAAAAAAAAATCCTTTTTAACCCCACTGATCCTTAGAAAATTGAACAAAGGTTCTTAAAACAAAAAATCTTGAATTCATTTCTACTAATACATGGCCAGCTTTAGGTGTATCATAATAAATCATGGGTTCAAAAGGATAGTGAATCCAGATGTGCTTCCTGATAAATATTGATAAATGGGGTGGTGTGGATGCCTTTACTTGTCATAAATTGTTCTTTGCTGGCAAATAAATCTACCATCCAATTTCCATCTTTCTTTTGTGTCTCCTGTAACTGCCTGACAATGAAATGTAGAAGAAAATGTAATTTACTGTGAACAGCGTTCTGTTTAAATTAGGCACAGTGGGGCTTTGCCTAAGGGCAACAGAAATTGGCAGCTCTGTCTCAGCACAGCAGACACACAAATATATTTGTCATTTGTCATTGTCAAGGCAAAAAATAAAACTAAACAGTTTAATTTATTTTAATGGAAGAAAGTTGCTTTTCTGTGTTAAACATGGAAGAGAAACATGAAATGGCAGTTGGATTGTATGTGCACTTTGACACAATCCGTGTTTGGACAGCAGTAGCAAATATTCAGGAAAAAGCAAACATGGCCAATCAATTTATTTCCCAAGAACCATTTGTCTGAAACCTCTAATCTCATGTGAAAATGACTATTTATTGTAAGTAAGCCTGGCCAGTTCAAACTGAGCGTATGATGTAAAAAAAATGAACGGAGGAGATTACGTGAAGCTCACATTTAAAAATTGTCATTATATGCAGATTTATAGGTATCTAATTAATATGTTAGTGTCATCTTTTAATCAGGCACTTTCCTGCTCCTGCCTATTGGTACTTTAACCCCTTCAATAAAGGCCACTTGCAGTATATCCACTTTCTGTCCAGACCAATTTTCAGCTTTCAGTGCCCTCACACTTTGAATGACAATTACTCAGTCATTCTACACTGTACCCCTTTATTTTATTTATTTTTCACACAAATCAAGCTTTCTTTTGGTGGTATTTAATCAATACTGTTAATTTTAAAAATGTTGTGCTCTAAATAAAAACTGAAAAATTGTTGAAAAAAAATATCCCTTTTCTTTTGTTTCTGTCATAACATTTTGCAAATTAGAAATGTTTCTTCATAAATCTTGACCAAAATGTATACTGCTACATAGCTTTGGTAAAAATAACCCACATTAGTGTATATTATTTGGTCTCTGTGAAAGTTTTAGAGTCTATAAGCTATGGTGCCAATCAGTTTTTTAGTTCTTATAACAGACAGAGGGTAAACATTTGGCAGGTAAGGATACATGCAGGAGGCATCTATATCCCTATAGATCAGCACTATGGCAGTCGTTTAGAAAGGATGAGAGTGGGTTTACATCCACTTTAACTATCAGTTTTCATTATATTTTCTCCACTTACTATATTTGTTTATCAGTTGCCATTTTCTCTGTGTCAACCCCCCCCCCCCCCATTAACTCCTTTGCCCTCCCCTTCTTTTTTACATCCCTTCTGGGATTTTTTTTTTACATATAGCTGTCAGTTGATGACTCATCGGTTGTTAAGGACGCAGCTTAGCAACCAGCTATATACATTGTTAAAATAAAAACCACAAAACACATCAAAAATCGCATCACAAACACAACACTTGTATTTCTGGTGTGGTTCCATTGAAGTCTATTACCCGCAAATTGCGGGAAAATGAACTGTAGTGCGTTCCTGCAAACTGCAAAACACAAAAAAAAACTAATTTGTGTGAACCTAGGGTAACAGGTCAAGAAAGTACAGATACCCTCCAAATTACCTCTTTTTGGAAAGTATGATGAGTTTTTTAACCACTTGCCTACTGTGCACCTACACCCCCTTCCTGCCCAGACAAAATTTTAGCTTCCGGCACTGCGTCGCTTTAACTGACAATTGCGCGGTCGTGCGATGTGGCTCCCAAACAAAATTGGCGTCCTTTTTTTCCCACAAATAGAGCTTTCTATTGGTGCTATTTGATCGCCCGTGCGGTTTTTATTTTTTGGGCTATAAACAAAAAAAGAGCGACAATTTTGAAAAAAGACACAATATTTTTTGCTTTTTGCTATAATAAATATCCCATAAAAAAAAAAAAATGTATCTCAGTTTAGGCCGATACGTATTCTTCTACATATTTTTGGTAAAAAAAAATTAAAAATAAAATCGCATTAACCGTATAGTGACTGGTTTGCGCAAAAGTTATATTGCCTACAAAATAGGGGACATAATTATGATTTTTTTTTTTTTTTACTAGGAATGACGGCGATCTGCGGTTTTTTTTTCGGGATTGCGACATTATAGCGGACACATCGGACACTTTTGACACATTTTTGGGACCATTCACATTTATACAGTGAACAATGCTATAAATATGCATTGATTACTGTATAAATGTGACTGGCAGGGAAGGGGTTAACCACTAGGGGGCAGGGAAGGGGTTAAATGTGTATCCTAACTGTGGGGGGAGGAGGGTGACTGGGGGAGGTGATCGATTGTGTCCCTATGTACAAGGGACACAGCATCGGTCTCCTCTCTCCCTAAAGGACGTGGAGCTCTGTGTTTACAGACAGAGCTCCACGTCCCAGCTCAGTTACACGGCAATCGCGGGTGCCCGGCGGCCATCGCGGCCACCGGGCATGCGTACGGTGTTGTCAGTAACCCGATGGGTGCGCGCGCGGCGCCGGCAGCGCGAGCGTGCCACCTAGCGGCTTGAAATTACATCACGTCATATGACGTGATGTCAGGATAATGAAGTATCCCGCCCGCCGTCATTTCACGGCGGGCGGGTATTAAGTGGTTAAAGTTGTAATTTTTTCCCATAAATCTTTTCAAAATTAATATTTTTTTTTTACAAAATTGTTATATTAACAAGTTATTTCTCTCACACAGCATATGCATACTTGCAACTAAACTCCAAAACACATTATTCTACTCCTCTTGAGTATGGTGATACCACATGTGTGAGACTTTTACACAGCCTGGACACATACAGAGGCCCAACATCCAAGTAGCACATCCAGGCAATCTAGGAGCATAAATTGCACATATAATTTTATGACAACCTATCACACTTTTAAAGGCCCTGAAGCACCAGGACAATGGAAACGCCCACAAAATGGCCCCAATGTATATTCTATAAGGCATTATGAGTTTTTAGAATAGTTATTTTTTTCCACAAGTATTCGGAATACGTAGAAAGAAAATGAAAACACATTGGGCCAGATTCATGTACATAGGCGCATTTTTTGACTGGCGTAGCGCACCTCCTTTACGTTAAACCGCCGCAATGTAGCGGCGCAATCACCGTATTCTCGTTTGATTTGCGCAGAAATTAGCGCCTGTGCAACGTAATTTCAGAGGCGTAAGGCGGAGTAATTCAACCACCCCATGCAAATGAAGGGCCGGCCGGATCGTGCATGCGCGCATGAAGCAGACCATGGTCAGCACCTCTGTGCGCATGCTTACAACTCGGGAACGGCGCAATCAGTGAAATTGGAAGTGGACCCGGGCAACTTAGTGAACTACGCAGACAGCATAAATAGACAGACACAAACGCACTTTCTTTGCAAAAGTACATCCCTTTGTATCCCTTCCTATACAGCAAGGTGCTTTTGTTCTGTTGTTTATTAGCGTTTGTTTGTGACGTGTTTTTGTGATATTTGGGGACTGTTTTGCAGAGTGATTTTTGTCTTTTATGTGTTTTCTTTGTTGTTATTTTTTTTAAATTAGATTTTTGCTGGGCATTTTTTATTTTTGCTGGTCAATATTTTTTTTTTTTGGTTCTGTTTGTGAATGATTTTGGAATGTGGGGGTGACATTCCTGCCGGAAAAGGGGTGTCACCCTCATTTGTGGTGGAGAAGTGATCCCCAGGTCCGTGTGAATGGTGTATGAATTTACAGTGACATAATTGGAGCCGTGGCATGGCGTTGCTGCTCACAAGTCCTGCATGGTGGGCTTGTGCCAATCCAATGTGATGAGGATGTGATGTGTCTGTGCTAGGGACCACAGTGGTGTGCATGCATGCATTCTCATTGTGCCATGATTAATGTGTGTGTTTAATGTGCAAAGATGCCTAATGTGAGCTGGCTCCTGGCTGCTCTTCCCTCGGAAGACGGGGTAGCCTCGGTTAGGGGGGATTGTGTGGTTCGGGGGTCAGGTCATCACTTATGTCAATCTCCAGGCCCTTTCTCACTGCGAAGTTGTGCAGCATGCAACATGCACCAATGATCTGGCATACAAAGTTTGGGGAATACAACAGGGTACCATGGGGGGTTCCGTATAGGAGTCATGAGATGGGGTCCCAGTGCATATGCAGAGTCACCCTGAAGGGATAAGACAGGAGGATGTTAGTAGTGCATGTCCCCCTTGTGATGTCAGCATCATGGGGGGGAAAGTCATGCCTGCCACCCATGTCACTCACCAACCAGCCAGCTGTCCCCTTACATGTTCTGTTCGAAATCTGTGGGGATGGGGCTAGTATTGTATATGTAGCTGTCATGGGTGTCATGGGTGGTGTCATGTGTTGGGCTGGTGATGTCCTCCTGCAGGTTTGTGGTTAATTCCAGGATGGCATGAGGGGTGAATCTGAAGATGCGAGACACCTCAGAATCACTCATGCCAAAGATGTCTATGCGTGTGTGATATATCAAGTGAAGAGTGAGGGGCTTGTATCAGATTAGATTATTATATCCATCAAGGTTTTAAAGGGCTATTGAAAGATAGTGAGACCGTGTTTGTAATTTGTATGTATGTTATGTATTGATGTATATATGTATGTATTTTTTTTGTAAACATTTTTATAAAAGCAAAGAAAACATTTTTGGAAAAAATAAAAAATCTTCTCCCATGCCCTCCTCCGTGCCCTCCTCCGTGCCCTCCTCCTTCTTTGCTCATCTAAAGTCAGTAGTATAGCTATGAGCATGGATGCCACTGGCATGTTGGCATACAGTTTGTTGGGCAGCGAGTGTGACTGCTCAGCTCCTCACTAACAGTGTTGCTTTAGCTGACATGTAGACGGATTGTCTAATTTTATACCACCTTTTATATGGTCTAATTTTAGACAGGACGTGCATCGAAACGCATGCGTAAATTTAGACTTACGCCGCGCATCTCCTGTAACGCCGGCGTAATCGCTCTGCGAATCTGGCCCATTATGTTTACACAAAGTTGTCCAATCCAACATGTGTGAGACTTTTACACAGCCTGGCCACATACAGAGACCCAACATTCAAGTAGCATTCAAGTAGCACCTTTAGGCATTCTAGGAGCATAAATTACACATTAATGTCCTGACAACCTATAATATTTCTAACACATATCATGTACATACCAAGAATTACACTTCAAAATAAATTCTATTGAGGAAAGTGTAAAAAAGTGTTACCTGTGGTTTAAGTAGCGTCCACAGTGGAGAGCATTGGTACAGGCAGCAGGCAGGGATGTGCTTAGCGACAACAATAGTAATTATCCAGGCAGGAATATTGTCTATAGTCAGTACAGGGATATTGTCAGCACAACCAAAACATTTGCCCATCGGAATTGTCCAAGCAGAGACAGCCATAATATTGGCACTGGTACGCTGTTAGCTGCAGACACTCCTTATTGTACCACTCTTCAGCCCTTCATAAATATACTGCCTCTTGCTACAGCTAACTATTTCCATAGTACAGGTAGCAGGTATGGTATCATGCGGCAGGCAGAGGCATGATGGCAGTAAGTCAGCAGCAGGCTGAGGGCCTCAGTCAGGTAAGACCTGGCATAGGGGCACAGAGGTAGAGGCTTCTCCCACCCAAATCTCTATGAAGCCTCCGGACTCCAAACAATAATCAAGAGATTTTGAATCCCGGAAAGAAAGAAAAAAAAATTCCCATTCCAGAAAAAAAAATTCTGGAGCCCCTCACATATGTGAGACCCCTGTGTACTGCAGTAGCAGGGCAACAGATCAGTCCAAGCAGAAGCCAAAGCATACTCAATAATAGTTAGTCAGGTTGAAAAAAGTTGTAGTCCCCCTAGAATGTACGATGCATGCATATTCTTAGCCCCCAAGTGCATAACTTTACATTTATCAACATTAAACTTCATTTGCCACATGGTTGCCCAATTAGACAGAGCATTAAGGTCAGCTTGTAAATTGGAGATAGCTTATAAAGACCTTCATCCACTGCATAGCTTAGTGTCATCTGCAAAGACAGAAATGTTACTTTTAATCCCAGACCCAATATAATTTATAAAGATATTAAAAAGTAAGAGTCCTAGCACTGAACCTTGGAGTACACCGCTGATACCCTTAGACCATTTCAGAGAAAGAATCATTAACCACTACCTTACATATGAGCTGTGTTTGGGGAACTGTGTCAAACGCTTTTGCAAAATCCAGGTATACCACGTCCACAGCCACCCCTCTGTCTAAAGTTTTACTTACCTCGTCATAAAAATAAATCAGGTTTGTTTGACCACTTCTGTCTTTCATAAATCCATGCTCTCTGTTGCTTAAAATATTTTTTTACAGCAAGACTTTTTTTAAACTCTGCAGTATCTTCCTGACTATAGAAGTTAAAGGGGTTGGAAAGGTTTGTTTGTAATATTCTAAATAGGTTCCTTTAAGCTAGTTCACAGCATCTACCCACAGGGATGTAGTCCCAAGGGAGGGGGCGAGCATGTTTACTAACCCCCAGCCAGAATGGCTCGGATGATGGGGGCAAGCTTACCGAGGAGGAACAGGAAGTGAGAAATTCAGACACAGAAAAACATTTTTAGAAGGGAAATCGAAGGAAAAGGTAAGTAAACCAACAATGCACTAGCTTAAAGAGGAGCTCCAGCCGCGGAAATTTTTTTTTTAAAGTCAGCAGCTACTAACAGTGTAGCTGCTGACTTTAAATAAGGACACTTACCTGTCCTACTTGCCCGCGCTGACGGCCCCCCCCCGATGCCTGTCCCACGATGCCGGTCCCACGATCGCTCCGGGTCCCGCGCCGCCATTCACACTATGGGAAACAGGCAGTGAAGCCGTACGGCTTCACTGCCCATTTCCTACTGCGCCTGCGTGAGTCTCACGCTGGCTTGTGAATGGGCGCGCTGCTCTCTGAGAACACACACAGTTCCCAGGAAGCAGCGCGCCCCATTCACAAGGAGAAGAAGAAGAAGAAAACACACCGCGGTTCAGGAAGAGGCAGATTACGGACTTCCGCATAGCAACAGCTATTTCGGGTGAGTATTTATTTTTTATTTTTTTCAGGTTATTTATTTTTTATTTTTTCAAACAACATTGTAAAATGTTGTTATCCTGGGTGGAGCTCCGCTTTAACCACTTCCTTACTGGGCATGTATACCCCCTTCTTGACCAGGTGAAATTTCAGCTTCTGGCACTGCGTCGCTTTAACTGACAATTGCGCTGTCGTGCGACGTGGCTCCCAAACAAAATTGCCGTCCTTTTTTTCCCACACATTTTTTCTTTCTTTAGGTGGTATTTGATCACCTCTGCGGTTTTTATTTTTTTTCGCGCTATAAACAAAATAGAGAGACAGTTTTGAAAAAAAACAACAATATTTTTTACTTGTTGCTATAATAAATAGCCCAATTTTTTTAAAAAAAATATTTTTTTCCTCAGTCTAGGCGATACATATTCTTCTACATATTTTTGGTAAAAAAAAAAAAAAAAATCGCAATAAGCGTCTGGTTTGCGTAAAAGTTATTGCGCTTACAAAATAGGGGAAGCACTATATCTTTTCAGTTACTGTCATTAGTGTTGCTCACGAATATTCGCATTGCGAATATTCATAACGAATATTGCATATTCGAGTATTCGCGAAAAAATCGAATATCGCGGTGAATATTCGATATTGCGAATATTCGTATTTTTTCAAATTTATTTTTAAAACAGATCACATCCTAGTGATCTCCATCGACGTCTAAAAGCATTGCTGGTATGATTAGAGACCCTGGGCCGAGTAGCTGAGGCGATCGTTTTATGTTGCCGAATATTCGCAATGCGAATATTCTTAATGCGAATATTCGCGAATACTTTCTCTACCCTTCTGTGTTTTGTGTATAAAAAAAAAAATTAGATTTAGTTTAGTCATATAAGTTTGTGTAAGTAGAGTTAGTGTTTAGTGCATATTAGTTTAGTAATCCAGGAAATGATCTCCGTTTTCGCGTGTTGACGAGAATTTCGCAATCAATTTCGCATTCGCATTAGCGAAATTTCGCATTCGCACTAGCGAAATTTCGCATTCGCATTAGCGAAATTTCGCAAATTTTTTTTTTTTTATAAAATATCGTTAATATTCGATATTAACGAATATTTCGCAAATATTCTTCTATATATTCGTGAAATATCGCGAAATCGAATATGGCGTATTCCGCTCATCACTAACTGTCATGCACTACTGACCCTGGCGGTAGATTTATTATTTTAGTATGTATGTTGGACAATGTCCTATATACTATTGCTAACATCTATACACCAAACCATGGACAAATGAAATTTCTTAGATCTTTACTTAAAAAAGTTTATGAAGTAAAGAAAGGTCATTTACTAATATGTGGGGATTTTAATTTAGTTCCTGATATGACTATTGATTCATCCTCCAGTTCTAAGAGAATATCATCTCCACTTAATTCTTTTCTCAAAGAAAATGATATGTTTGATATATGGCGGTGTTGTCATGTGACAGAGAGGGATTACATGTTCCACTCATCGCGTCATAGCACTTATTCCAGAATAGACCTATTTGTGTCTGATAAGTGGGTACTACAAAATGTATTGGAATCTCGAATCCAAGCTATCAACTGGTCGGATCATGCACCAGTATGTATTAAATTGGCTAATAACACTTCTAAACAAAACACATACTTATTGCGTATCAATAATTATTTGATGCAAAACCCAACCAATACTTCCTTTCTTAACCAAAAATTGGCTAATTTTTTTTCTGACAACATTGGTTCGGTGTCTGACCCGGTGGTAGTGTGGAACGCCCACAAATCTTTTATGCGAGGCCTTTTTATTCAACTTGGATCTCGGGCTAAAAAGTTGAGAATTAAAAAACTGGATGACCTGACTACAAAAATTGCAGACACTGATTTAAAGAATAAAACTAATCCATCACAATACCTTCAATCCCAACTATTCAAACTTAGACATGATCTACGATCCCTGCTTCTTGAATCATATGAGTTCCACCTAAAAAAATTAAAAGCTACCCCATACACTGCCAACAATAAAGCGGGTAAGATTATGGCCAACCGCATTAGAGGTCTAAGATTTAAAACTAGAATAGCTCATCTCTATCATCCACTCTCAGGAGATAAACTTATTAATCCTCAATCCATTGCTGATGCCTTTAGCACATACTATAATGACTTATACAACCTCAAACTAGACATAAATACTCACCAACCAACTTGCGAGGAAATCAACTCTTTACTTAATCATATTAATCTCTACCTAAACTATCGGAAAATCAACTTGAACAGTTGAATGACCCTTTTACAGAAGCCGAAGTTCTTAACACTATAGACAATCTACCTTCATCGAAATCTCCTGGCCCAGATGGTTACACTGGAGAATATTTCAAATTATTAAAAAATGTACTTACCACGCACTTGGCGACATTATACAATCACTCGGTCTCCTCCTCTTCCTTTCCAAACGAAATGCTATCGGCCATTATAATTACTTTACCCAAACCTGGCAAAGAACCCAACTCTCCCTCCAATTTTAGACCAATATCCCTACTCAACGTCGACTTAAAAATCTATGCCAAAGTAATTGCGAATAGACTATGTCATGAACCATGAAATACTGAAGTGTTTCTACATGAAATCCTAAATTCATGTATTACAGGAAATGGGACATTACGGATGTCTTGAGATATTACAGGAGATTTTATTCTGAACCCCAGCCAGGTCAATGGACTCAGAAGATATACTCATTATCCATTGTGTGATAACCCTATATAAAGCCTTTTGATTATCAGGTGTAAATGTCTTCTGCCCTGTCTCAACTCTCCAGACGGTTCCATTGTTCTGTGGCTGGCTATTGTGTACATTGATTGCCCCCCTGGGGCTTTTGTCTCAATACACATGGCAGTCTTTCTATTTCAAACCTTTCTGACCAATCTCTGCTGTGTCATTTTCAAGTCCTCATTTGCATGGTTGGGGAGGACCTGATGGGGAACTGCCTGGACTTTAAAAAGGACCAATAAGAAAGAGGTTGTTGGGGGCGGGATGTTCCAAATCCTGTATAAAAGTGTGCTGTGTACTTTCAATAAAGTGTGTCCTGTTTACATCCAGCATTAAGCCTTGGCTCATGTGTGGATTATTCGGCGATTCCAGGGATATTCCTACTCGTGGAATATTGGGTGATTTTCTTTTAAACCAGAAGAAGGGAATGGATGACGGGGATATGTTCTACTACCGTCACAGACTAGTTCACATTCTCCCAGGACTGATTCATATGGACCAAACTGGTTTTACCAAAGGACGTCAAACTTCCAACGTGGAACTGTCTGGAACGCCTTCTCTGCTTCTATCCTTAGATGCAGAGAAGGCGTTCGACAAAGTTAATTGGGACTACCTAAACCTAACCCTTCAAAAATTTGGCTTTGAGGGTCCTATTCTCCATGCTATATTGGCCCTTTATACCACTCCCTCAGCCCGAGTCTTTACTTCAGGCCTTCTTTCTAAACCTTTCCATATCTCTAATGGAACCAGTCAAGGTTGTCCACTATCCCCTCTAATTTTTAATATGATGATTGAACCCCTAGCTGAACATATTAGAACTAATGCCAAATATCAGGAATCCATATAGGAGATCAGGTCCATAAAATTGGCTTATTTGCAGACGACACAATCTTAATGTTAACCAACCCTTTTTCATCGTTAACAGAAGTTCAAAAAATGTTGTCCTGGTTTGGTGAGGTCTCTTTTTTAAAAACAAATACTTTAAAATCGTCTATTTTAGACATTGGAATCGATGCTGTGTCTAAAAACGTATTACAACACCAGTTCCCTTACAACTGGGAGGACACTAAAATTCCTTATTTGGGCATACATCTCACCAGGACTACTAATTCACTATATAAATATAATTATCTTACCCTCAAGAATAAATTACAGGAAGACCTTAAAAATGTGAGTAAACATGAATTCTCTTGGTGGGGCAGATTATCTGCTTTTAAAATGATTCATCTTCCAAAGATATTTTTTTCGGACTTTACCTATTCCTATTCCCAATATTTTTTTAAAATCCTTGCAAACAATTTAATCCAAATATGTTTGGAATGGAAAGAAATCCACATGTGCTCATAACAAACTGATTAAACATCGTATGTTTGGAGGAGTAGGATACATTGACTTCCAAGATTATTATCATTCCTCCATTCTAACACAAATGAGAGAATGGTTCTCAACCACTCCTACTACTCAATGGGGTAATATTGAATCCAGCTACTGTACATATGGTCCAACCAATCTTTGGCTGTATGGGGTCATTTTGGGTATTAAAATCCCAAATCATTTACCACCTACAATAGATGTTTCCATTAAAACTTGGCTTAAATTCTTGACTTCTTGTGAACAGACTGACCCAAACATCGATATTAAAATCCCTATTCAAACTTTGTACCTTCTTGTTAATCACATTCCGATTGCTTCTTGGCACAAAAAAGGCATTAATTACCTACAGGACTTTTATTCGAATGGATACATTAAATCCTTCCAATCTATTCAATCTGAATATGACCTATCTCACATTAATTACCCTCAATATACACAGGTAGGTAGTACATTGTCTATATAAGTTAGGCCATTTCTCTAAACTCATCCACACTTCAGCCTGGTCATATTTGACTTCACCAGTACAACAAAAAAAGGGCATTTCCTTATTTTATAATTGAATGCAACGAAAACGTACTTTCACTAAATCTTCTTCTCATCCAATGTGGGAAAAAGACCTTCAATGTTCATTTTCAGACAACCAATGGCTTAAAGCTTGTAAAGCCAATCAATCTGCTTCTAAGTGCACCTCTCTTTGGGAATTATCTACCAAAATTACTTTACGTTGGTATTTTACCCCACCGGTAATGTCCAAATTTAATTCCCAAACACCTAACACTTGTTGGAGACTTTGTCCCAATAAAGGGGATTTGTTCCATTTATTGTGGAGTTGTCCTAAACTTAAAAAATACTGGACAGAAATTTTCAAAATAATCTCTCAAGCCCCGTACACACGGCCGAGGTTCTCGGCAGAAACCAGCGAGAACCTCGCTGGGAGCCGCATTCTGCCGACAACCTCGGCCGTGTGTACACTCTCGGCGAGCCCCGCCCGTCGAGCAAATAGAGAACAGGTTCTCTATTTGCTCGACGGCCCGTCGGGATGAATGTCTGGTTGCCTTTCCCGACGGGCAGGTCGCCAAATCTGACGGCCGGCAGAGAACCTCGACGGGCGGAACGATGTGTTCCGCCCGTCGAGGTTCTCTGCCGTGTGTACGGGGCCTGATATGACACACACTCAAATAGAACCTGATCCAGCTTTGGGTCTCTTATCCCTAGGAATAGAAAAATTCCCAACTAATCTACAGAGAACAATAACTCACTTTCTCTTAGCAGCTAGGTTATCTATTACTAGAAAATGAAAAGATTCTATTCCACCATCTTCAGGTGACGCTATTGACCTTACCAACCTTCATAATTCTTATGAGAAAATTCTGGCATCATCCTTAGGCATGCTTAACTTCTTGGAATCTCTGGTACGATAATATGACTTGATTTAATTCTTTGATTAAATTCCAATATTTATTCTTCTTCTTTTTTTAGTTGACATTTCTTATGGGAATGTCCCTCCTGAACACTATGAGTCCCCTCGGGGGTGTTCGGGAGAACCAATACTACCTTATATAATTAATGTTACATCTTTAGTTTTGATAATAATAATTACTAAATATTATTTTACCTTCTTATGCTATATTACATGTACTCGTCTTCCTAAACTACGTATTATTTATGTACTTGAAGATATATACTGAGTTACCTCTTATATACTATACAACATTGTTATCTTATTTACTACTATTGTAAACATTTTAAATAATCCAATAAAAATCTATTGAAATAAAAAAATAAAAAATAGGGAACAAATTTTTTTTTATTTTTTATTATTATAATTTTTTACTACTAATGGCGGCGATCAGCGTTTTTTTTCGTGACTGCGACATTATGGCAGGCACATCGGACACTTTTGACACATTTTTGGTGCCATTCACATTTATACAGCAATCAGTGCTATAAATATGCACTAATTACTGTATAAATGTGACTGGCATTGAAGGGCTTAACACTAGGGGGTGAGGAAGGGGTTAAAACGTGTACCCTGAATTGTGTTCTAACTGTGGGGGGAGGGGGGTGACTGGGGAAGGTGACCGATCTATGTCCCTATGTACAAGGGACACAGATCGGTCTCCTCTCTCCCCTGACAGGACGTGGATCCTTGTGTTTACACCCACAGATCCACGTCTTGTCCCTGAAGCCGCCGATCGCGAGTGATTGGCGGACATCGCGGCCGCTAGGCACACGCATCGGCATCTCAGCGATGCGGCGGGCACGCGCGCCGCCGACAGCAGCGTTCGCGCGCCCCCCCAGTGGCCTGGAGGAGCGGAGGCCGTAAAAACACGGCCTCCCAGAGAAGTAGAACCACCCTGCGGCCGTACAAAGTTGTACGGCCGTCAAGTAGTGGTTAAAGGAACCTATTTAGAAAATAAAAAACAAACCTTTACAACCCCTTTAAACTAACAGGTCTATAGTTACTTGGTAAAGACTTTAATCCCTCTTTAAATATGGGCAATACATTGGTCCTGCACCAATCCAGTGGTACCATTCCAGTCATTAATGAGTCCCTTTTTCTGGGAATGTAATACAAATGACATCACCCGGTGACCACGCCGCATGCCAATATAAGTCTTTGCGCACCGCACACGCGGCATTACAGCGGGAGAGAGCGTCACGTCAACATCTGAAAAAGGCCAGATGGAAGAGGACAACGGAAAAGACCGGGAAAGAGCTAGCAAAAGAGCAGAAGATATTGGAGGAGCCGGCAGAAGAGATCGGACACATGCCTAATAAATTCTTTAAAAACCTGTTTAGTGTGTTTTTATTTTTGACACTTTTTTTCCAGGTGAATGGGTAGGTAGGATGTACCCCATACTCATGCACACAGGATGGGGGGCTGGGATCTGGGGCCCCCTTAGTAAAGGGGGCTCCCAGATTCCGATAAGCCCCCACCCGCAGACCCCAACAACCAATGGCCAGGGTTGTCGGGAAGACATGGGGACAAGGTGCTTTGGGGTGGGGGGGTGCAGGGACCTTCCAGCCCCAAAGCCCCCCCCCCATGTTGAGGGAATGCGGCCTGGTATGGTTTGTCAGGGAGGTGCGCTCGCTCATCCCCCTTTTCCTGACTGGCTGGCTGCGTGCTCGGATAAGGGTCTGGTATAGATTTTGGGGGGACCCCCACACCGTTTTTTTCTGCGTAGGGGGTTCCCCTTAAAAACCATACCAGACCGAAGGGCCTGGTATGCTCTTGGAGGGGGAACCTATGCCGGTTTTTTATTTAAAATTTGGTGTGGAGTTTCCCCTCAAGATCATCAGAGAACAAGTCACATTTCAAAGTTGGATCATGCAAGACGGCGATCTGACTTTGATCCGACTTCAGTGATATTCAATGGGCTAAAGTAGGATAAAAGTCCGACCAAAGTAGTGCAGGGAGCATTTTCAAAGTCGGACCGACTGGTGTTGGACCAGTTAAGATGGCTCCAATAGGAAACGTTGATTTTCATGCGACATGAGCTCCCAATGTCGCACCAGTGTGAACCCAGCCTTAGACTCCATGTGAACAGGGGCACAAAGGAACAAACAGTAATTTCTTCAGAATAACACAAGGTTAGGCAAGTTTGTTAAAATCCTTGCAATGTACATAGATCACCCAGAGGGTAATGTTTTTTTCTCAACAAAAGTGGAGTTACGCTTTAACTTTGTATTTAATACTCTTCCTCCTCATTCCTTTTTTTCTTCTGGCCTGTAAGGAAAAGGAATGTACAGAAATTAACGTTTTTACCAAAATTTCATTTGGTGAAAATTGAGAGATTTTGATGAAATATCATTATTTTGTGGAAATACATTTAAAAAACAAATTGTGTTTTTTAAGTGTTCAGTTAGCATTCACTGGCCCATGAGACTCACCAAAGCTCCTTTCTTTCAAAAATAATCATTGGAAAAAGCTGGCCAAAAATCTAAAATGTTAGTACACAAATAAGAATAAAACTCACAAAAAGGATAAAAAACACAAATGCAAAAAAACACTAACCAAACGAAAATAAAACTACCCTACTACATGCTCCTCTCCCCAAAAATTGACAAACTAAATAGATAAAAGTTTTTTTTTTTTATGTAGCGCCTGGTAACTTCCAAGTACCGGAGCTATTGAAATTTAGAGGGCGATCAGAGTACTAATGACTCTGATCCAAATTACAATGTTAAAATAGGGTCTCTGTTTCAGCTTGGCTGTGCTGTGGGCTCATTCAGTTGTTGCTGGGGTGCTATCCCACCACAGGGCGACAGGTGGCAGCAGCAGAGTCAAGACTTGGGTGTTCTTTTCCAGCAGCCAATCAGGAGGGAGTGTCTTCGCTGGGCATGCTGGGAGAGGGTACTTATGGGACAGACGCCATTGAGTCTGGGTCTTCTTCTTCCAGTGTGGCGCCCACCTTTAGGGTGACAACACCATGGCGCCCTGGCGTTATGGCCTACCTGGCCGGGGGGCGCGCCTGCCATGCGGTGCTCCTGGTTCCAGGACCATGTTGATCCGGATGTTTGAGCAACGGCGGGGACCCAGTGATCGACTGGGTTCCCACTTTTGAAGATCCCAAGTGGTATAGCTGTTCAGTGGGGAATCCGCTTGAGGAGCGCCAATGAGAGGCTGGCGGTCCAAAAGGATTTCAACAAACCACCCAGGATCAAGGTAGCCGGACACTGAAGGATTGATCACCTGTCAGTCGGTACCTGGGCGACGTTAAGAAGGAGATCCAGGCGTACTTCTTCCGAGGAGGATTGCCTCCGCATTTGCAATCAGAGAGGGCCTGTGGCAGAGGTGTCTCCCTGAAGTTCATTCCAAGGAGGGCAGACACTTTTCCTCGAATCCAACTTCATTCCAAGGAGGGTCTGTGGCAGAGACTTTTCCTCAAAAGGTTCGAGCCATACTCTGGCTGCCAGGTCAGTGAGAGAGACCTGTCCGGGTACGCTAAGCCCACTCAGTCAGGAGTGCTACGGAAAGTGTTACATATGGGAGCAAGACTGTTCCAATTACTACCTGTAACGGAATGACCCGCGATACTCTGAGACTTTTGAAGGATGCAGTGTACCCCTGTGCCAGCTTCACCAATGACTCTTGGGTCTAGGGTCATCCTATGTCCCTTAGGGGCATAGGATGACTGAGAAATTATATAATAAATTACATGAGATGGGACATTACTGATAACTCATGTATTGCAGGATATCTTGAAATATTACAAGTTGTTAAAGTCTGACTCCAACAGGTCAATGGAGTGTTTTCATTCAATGTGGGGACACATGCTTTTGAGGTGTTAATTGAGTCAGGCTCCTAAGATATTCCATTGTCCATTGTGTGATGCTTATACTGTTTTGTGTCTCTTTGTACTAATTAAGTCTGTAGAGGTCAGATGTCTAACTTTGAGGTGTTAATTGAGTCTGGCTTCTGAAAGACCTTTCATTGTGGATGCTAATAACACTGTATGGTGTGAAAATACTATTGATGATATGTGATGTGAATAGCATGTGAGAGTCATACCGTCTGACTTCTCAGGTGTAGTAATTAGGTCATGTTAATTATGTCAGACAGGTGCCGAAAAGTCTGTGGGATGTGTATTGGAGACTCGTTAGCCCCCCATTGTGTGATGTGTGGGTGAAGTGTGTCTTTATCCCTGTGATTACTGCAGCATGCTTTTTGGTGTATAAAAGACTGAGTTTTACCATTAAAAGTATTCATTCATTTTGGAACCAGAACCAGAGCTTGTGTCTCGGTTATTCTGGGAAATGGAATGGGTCGTGTCTGCCGGATTGTGGAGTGTCGGATAAGCTGTCTTGGGTTGGTGGAATGGGGAATTGTAAATGGTGTTGACCGTTACACTACCCCTGAATCTGTTGTTCTCCTTCTTCTTCCAAACTCTATCCTTTCATCAATGGTTTATTGTTTTTACCCGGCTGGGTAATGAAGAGCACAGAAAAGACACTTGTTGTGGACATTCCTTTTACTAATGCTATATGCACCATTCACCCCTAGGAATTCGGAAGAGCCACGAGGTAAATGTGCCACCCAAAACAAACCATCAGTTCCTCCGAGGGTAGTGCTACATTTAAAAGAAAATTTTACCTAAGTAATGTAAAAAATGAAAGTTTGTACTTTGGAAGAGCCCAGTGGGTCTGTAGTACCAGCTGGTGTTTTTTGAAGTGGGCTCTATAGTTTTTCTTTAAAACTTGGAACACAAGCACAGTGTCCATAAGAATAAATGTTAATATTAATGTAGTTGAGACCCGTGCAGTCACGGCTTTCAAGCTACTGAAATTCTCAAGCCTCGTACACACGAGCAGTTTTCCCGGTTGAAAAACTGCCAGGAGAGCTTTTGGCCAGGAATCACGGCCGTGTGTATGCTCCCTAGCAGTTTTCCTGTCAGGAAAACAGACGGGAATCCCGACGGGAAAATAGAGAACCCTGCTCTCTATTTTCTCGTCAGGTTTCCCGGCAGAGTGTTTCCTGCTGAGAAAACCGGTTGTCTGTATGGGTGAAAAACCGTGCAAGCTTTTTTTTTTTTTCCATCATTTTTTATTATACAAAAAATTTTTTATCTTCTCCCACTATACATCACATGAATTACATACACATTACATATAAGATAGAACTTTACAACATTTGAATGAACAGATATACATAAATACAAACATATACACATTTATACACATTGTCTCAAAATGTTAGTTCCTCGTCCACTCCTAGCTATACTGCCTATTCTGATTTTATCATTTCCACCTTTTCTAGATGTTTTACTTCTCTGGATATTACCTCCCTTCTGCCCCTTTCACCTCTCATCCTTTCTTTATTCTATATTTCTATATTAATTGGGGTTATTTTGATGAGGTAAGGTTACTTATGTAGAAATCTGGAAAATCTTGTAGGGGAACCCTGGGGGTAGAGGCATGTGAGAGCAGAAGGTGCACGGAAGGAGATAGGGCAGGTGAAGAGAGAGAGAGAGAGAGAGAGAGAAGAGAGAGAGAAAAAAAAAAAAAGGTGAGATAAGTGTAGGTTATATGTATAAGTGTATAGGAAAAAAAAAAAAAAGGTGAGATAAGTGTAGGTTATATGTATAAGTGTATAGGAAAAAAAAAAAAAAAAAAGTGAGATAAGTGTAGGTTATATGTATAAGTGTATAGGAAAAAAAAAAAAAAGAAGAAAAAAAAAAAAACAATTCCTCTTTAGAGGAGCTTGTAAAATAAATTGTTTATTTAGGTGTAGGGGATATGGAATATCCTAATTAATTTTTAGATCCAAAGGATCCTGGAAGTGTAAGGGGGGAGAAGAATATAAGATAAATGTAGATTGTAAATTAGTGTATGGGGATAAAAAAAAAAGGGGAAAATTTGTGAAAAAATACAAATAGGATAGGTGTAATATTATATAAGTGTATATATAAAAAATAGGATAGGTGTAGAATTATATAAGTGTATATATAAAAAAACAGAAAAAGAAAGATTGTGAAAGATACAAATAGGATAGGTGTATAATTATGTAAGTATAAAAAAAAAAAAAAAAAGGATGGGGAAAGGGGGAAATTTGTGAAAAATACAAATAGGATAGGTGTAAAATTATATAAGTGTATATATAAAAAATAGGATAGGTGTAGAATTATATAAGTGTATATATAAAAAAACAGAAAAAGAAAGATTGTGAAAGATACAAATAGGATAGGTGTATAATTATGTAAGTATAAATAAAAAAAAAAAAAAGGATGGGAAAAGGGGAAGATTTGTGTAAATTACAAAAAAAAAAAAAAAATACACATAGGATAGGTGTAGTATTATATAAGTGTATATATAAAAAAATAAAAAATAATCATGTCTTCAAACAATAAGGCCCTCTCTCATTCTCCCCCCTCCCCCGTCCACCCCCCCACACTGCCTCTCCCTCCCCACCCGCCTCTCCAACCTCCCCAACAGATTTCCATTACCCCGTATTTCCCCTTACTAGGTTACCTGTTCCCTAAATTCTCTCCATTTCTTCCAGATACACTCAAATTCTGGCCTACTCTCATTCTGGTTCGATAATAATTCCTCCATCTTACAGATTTTATCTATTTCTCTTATCCAGTCTCCTATTGAGGGGACTTCCTTTTCCCTCCATCTCCTAGGTATTAGAGCTTTAGCCCCGTTTAGAAAAGGTGGGATCAGAGATCTTTTATATTTGTTCTTGGCTACTTCCGTTCCATGAAAAAGACAATGCCAGGGGTCTAATTTCACCTCTTGTCCACATATCTTCTTAATCGTTTCTAAGATCTCGATCCAAAACCCCTGTATCAAAGAGCATTGCCACCAAATATGGGCATGTGTGCCCTCTAGTCCACATCCTCTCCAACAGAGAGACGATGTATCAGTGTGGATTCTATTCAACTTAGTTGGAACATAGTACCATTTCATTAGAAGTTTATAATTAATTTCTTTCATTTTTGAATCAGTAGATGAGTTATAAACGAAATCTAATACCTGTCTTTTCTTCTCATCTGAGATATTTTGATTCAATTCCTTTTCCCAACCTCCTAGTGCATTTGGTAGACCTAGTTCTTTCATGGAAATCAGCATTTTGTAAATATTTGATATCCCTTGTCCTCTTTTCCCTCCCTGCACTATAAGTTTTTCCCAGGGGTTAAGTTCCTTCATGCCTCGCAGGGGTCTCTGGAGGGTGCCTACAAAATGTTGGACCTGCCTGTATCTCCATTCCTCTCCAAGAGATGATCCATACTTTTCTCGTAGATCCTCTAAGGAGCCTAATCGGTTACCCTTCATCACGTCCCTCAGTTTTAGTGTATCCGAAGATGACCATCGCAGGTATTCCCCCCCCGCCTTACCAGGGGGGAAATAATCTGTGCCCGTAAGGGGTATCAACGGGCTATTATAGAGCCATTTTCCTTCTTTGCAAATTACATCCCAAATTCTATAGGTTTCTTTTGTCATCAACGGACAATCCTGGGTTATGTTTCTGTAACGTTTTGGTATCCATATTCTCTTACCCAGGTCTTTTCTACTTAAACTTTCCTCAACTTCTACCCATTTTTTCTTTAGATCTCCCTCCTGTAACCATTCAGCTATTCTCCTTAGTACTGCAGCTCTATAATAACTTTTGAAGTCAGGGAATGATATCCCCCCCTCGCGGCTAGGTCTAGTTAAATTCACTGCCGATATTCTGGCTTTTCTTTCCTTCCATATGAACCTCCTTACTATTTTCCCCAGGATTTTAAAGAAAGCCTCTGGTATTTTTATGGGGAGGGTTTGGAAGACATAAAGTATTTTAGGCAGTATCATCATTTTTATTATATTTGTTCTACCCCACCAAGAAACTTTCTCTACATGATATCCCTTCAGGTCTAATTTTATCTTATTCAGCAAGGAGATATAGTTATCTTCATAAATATGTCTTTCCCTGTTTGACAGGTATATTCCCAAGTATTTCATCTTCCTCTGCTTCCATGTGAAGGGGTAGAGAGCACCAAGATCCCTGCGTTCCTCCCAACCCAATGAAACACATAGTGCCTCAGTTTTTTCTTTATTAATCTTTAAGTTTGAAACCTCACCATAATTCTCATATTCAGTTATGATCTTTGGCAATGTCTGCCTAGGGTTGGATACATATAACAACATGTCATCAGCAAACGCAGAGATCTTGTGCTCCCCCCCTCCTACTCTTATCCCTTCTATCGCCTGAATGTTTCTTATTGTTGACAACAATGGTTCTAGGGATAAAACAAAAAGGAGAGGTGAAAGGGGGCATCCCTGTCGGGTCCCATTAAATAAAAATAATTTCTCTGAAAGACTCCCGTTTACCCATACCTGAGCTGAGGGTTTTGAATACAGTGCTCCTATCCATTTAAGCATATTTGGGCCCAGTCCCACCTGTTTCAGTGTAGCTAACATAAACTCCCAATCTAGCCTATCAAAGGCTTTTTCAGCATCTAATGATAGAAAAACTACTGGCTCTCTATTCTTTTTAGCTTTCTGGATCAGGAGCAAAGCCCTTAACACGTTGTCTCTTGTCTCTCTTTCTGGTACAAATCCTGCCTGATCAGTGTCGATCAAGGCCGGCATGAATGGTTTTAATCTTTCCGCTAGGATTTTAGCATATATTTTCATATCAACGTTGATCAGAGAGATGGGTCTATAGCTAGCACATAGTGACGGATCTTTATCTTCCTTAGCTATTAATGTATTCTGAGCACCTAATGCTTCTTCCCGCATTTTCATACCTCCCCTTATAGAGTTTATATATTCCTGTAAAAAGGGGGAAAGAATTTCCCCAAATCTTTTATAATAAAGAGAGGTGTATCCATCGGGCCCTGGGCTCTTCCCCATTTTAATACCTTTAATTACTTGCTTGATTTCCTCTACAGATATATCTTTTATAGAGATAAAACCGTGCAAGCTTTGAAGAATCCTTGAAGGGCAGGGTGGGTTAACCATTTGGGTACCAGACTTTAATAACCTTTCATTACCAGGCAATTTTTTAGTTGCCATGATAGTTTGCCTGACATGAAACACTACACCTAAAAGAATTTTATATATTTTTTTATATATACTTTTTGAGAAATATAGGGCTTTCATTTGATGGTATTTATTAATCACTGTGGGTTTATTTCTTACCATGTAAAGGAAAAAAAAGACAAATATTTTAAAACAAAAACCTGTTTCCCTTACTTTCTGATATAAAACATATGAAATAAAAATGTGAAAATAGTACAGGCACCCCCATAGTGATACCTTTTTGGAAAAAAGACACCTCAAGGTGATCTTATTTTTGGTCACAATTTTTTCAAAATAAAGAAACATGCTAGTAATGGGGTGGCTAAAACATAAAGCTTGGGAATGCTGCTTTAGGCCTCGTACATACGACCGAGAATCTCATCGTAAAAGAAACGTCATTTTCCTCGACGAGGTTCTTGTCAAAAGGGGAGAGTGGGGGCAGTGGAATGGTTGCTGAGGCCAGACCACAGGGCCAACCACATGATTGGATAAGGGACTATATCGGTACAATTAAAATAATATAAACAGAGTTGTAAAACACAAATTTATTAATAAAAAGTCACAAGACAGAAATTTTACAATTCATTGATTGGTCAACGTCAACAAGTTTCGCAGAAGTTCATTGCTTCATCAGGACAAACCAATCTGTAGAATACAACAAATAGAAATACAAGACAGGTAATATAGTTCAGCATTGGGGTATTTAAAATACAAAGAAAAATTATTTTACAAGAGAAATTGAATTGATGACTTAGGCTATGAACGAATTGATAGGGCACGGGGCTGGACAACCCAATTAGTATCCCCCGCGGCGGACATGGGGCTGAAATCATAGATAACTGAAAAGTAGGCAAAATAGAAGTTCTTGTCAAGCTTTCCTTGCACACACACTGTCGAGACAAAATCTCATTGTTCTCAAATGCGGTGACGTACAACACGTACGACAGCACTTTAAAGGGGAAGTTTGATTCCACTGGCGCCACCCTTGGGGCTGCTTTTGCTAATCTCATGTTACCGCGTGTTAAGTAAAAGTTTGGTGAGAGATGATTCGCGATTTTCAGTCTGTTACAGTGTGAGGAATGTGCTATCTCCATTACGAACGCTACTTTTACCGAAGGTGCGCTTCCGTCTCATACTTTATTCTGAGCATGCACAGGTTTTTAAGCATTCACACGAACGTGTCTCTCGTCGTAAACCAGCCAGACGAGAACCACGACGAGAAAATTGAGACTCCCGACGAGAAAAAAAAGAGAGCATGTTCTCTTTTTTTCTCGTCGAGATCCACAACAGTTTTCTCGACGAAAAACATACACACGACTGTTTTTCTCTGCAAAAATGCTCTGCCAGCAGTTTTCTTGTTTTTTGCCGAAGAAAACGGTCGCGTGTACAAGGCATTACACTTTAACCACCTCAATAGTAGGTCATGCAGAGGAGGTGAAGAGGTTATTATACATATCACATTCAGTGGAAGGTTGGATATGATGATGTTAGTTTGCAGATTTAAAGGATAAGGGTGGTAAAGGCTTAATATACGCTCACTGTAGAGACAGGATAAAGCTCAGATGTACATGATACCGCAGTCAAAGGCATACAGTACCTTGAATATTTGCTGCTGCCTGCGATCTTCTACTAATGAATGAATGACTCATTCATCCAAGAGTTTCTCTTTCCTCCATTTGTAAGAGGAAAGGGACAAAGTGGTGTATAATGCATATATGCAATGTGCCGTGAACAGGGGGCCCTGAGGGTGGTGAGGCCAACTGTGCTCTAACACATATTGCACACATGCACATGGAGAGCTGTTGCTGCTCCACCTGTCTTCCTAAATGTTGCCTCTGCTCTTATGTGCCCCCCGCAGCACCAAACTCCTGTGGCTCCTTTGAAGCTTCTCTTCCCCTCCCTTCCTGCCGGTGGTGCAGAGAAGCCACAGGGGATTTAACACTGAAAATAGATTACCCCTGTGCTACTCTACTCCCAAAAAAGTAAAAAATATTAAAAATAGCATTTTATTTGCATCCCTATTGCAGGCAGCCCCATTGATGTCAATTGGAATGCAGTAGTTGCATGGACACAGCCTCTGCTCTCCACATCCATGTGGTTGCATATCATTGTACTCACATTGTCTGCATTCAGGGCTAGGCAGTTGCACAAACTGAGATGTCAGATCTTAGCCACTGCATTCCAATAGACATAAATAGGACTGTCTGCACAGGAATGGAACAACTGTGCATCCCTAAACACATAAACACAGTCCTCACACGGGCGCACACTTTAGTGGCCTTAATAGGAATTTAACAGGAATAATAAAAAAAAAAGTTATGTTGTGTTACATGTGCTAATAATGATCTTAGTCAATTTTTAGTGAACACCGTGAATTTTTTGATTTTGGGGGACAGGCTGACCCAAAGGGATTATACTGGCCAAAGACTGGCTAAAGTCTGACCTGGGGAGAATTACAGTCAGGTCCATAAAATATTGGGACATCGACACAATTCTAATCTTTTTGGCTCTATATACCACCACAAAGGATTTGGAATGAAACAAACAAGATGTGCTTTAAGTGCAGACTTTCAGCTTTAATTTGAGGGTATTTACAACCAAATCAGGTGAACGGTGTAGAAATTACAACAGTTTGTATATGTGCCTCCCACTTTTTAAGGGACCAAAAGTAATGGGACAGATTAACAATCATACTTTCACTTTTTAATACTTGGTTGCAAATCCTTTGCAGTCAATTACAGCCTGTAGTCTGGAACTTATAGACATCACCAGACGCTGGGTTTCATCCCTGGTGATGCTCTGCCAGGCCTTCACTGCAACTGTCTTCCGTTCCTGTTTGTTCTTGGGGCATTTCCCTTCAGTTTTGTCTTAAGCAAGTGAAATGCATGTTCAATCGGTTTCAGGTCAGGTGATTGACTTGGCCATTACATAACATTCCACTTCTTTCCCTTAAACGCTTTGGTTGCTTTCGCAGAATGCTTCGGGTCATTGTCCATATGCACTGTGAAGTGCCGTCCAATGAGTTCTGAAGCATTTGGCTGAATATGAGCAGATAATAATATTGCCCGAAACACTTCAGAATTCATCCTGCTGCTTTTGTGAGCAGTCACATCATCAATAAATACAAGAGAACCAGTTCAATTGGCAGCCATACATGCCCACGCCATGACACTACCACCACCATGCTTCACTGATGAGATGGTATGCTTTGGATCGTGAGCAGTTCCTTTCCTTCTCCATACTCTTCTCTTCCCATCACTCTGGTACAAGTTGATCTTGGTCTCATCTGTCCATAGGATGTTGTTCCAGAACTGTGAAGGCTTTTTTAGATGTTGTTTGGCAAACTCTAATCTGGCCTTCCTGTTTTTGAGGCTCACCAATGGTTTACATCTTGTGGTGAACCCTCTGTATTCAGTCTGGTGAAGTCTTCTCTTGATTGTTGACTTTAACACACATACACCTACCTCCTGGAGAGTGTTCTTGATCTGGCCAACTGTTATGAAGGTTTTTTTCTTCACCAGGGAAAGAATTATTCGGTCATCCACCACAGTTGTTTTTTCTGTGGTCTTCCGGGTCTTTTGGTGTTGCTGAGCTCATCGTTTTAAGGATGCTCCAAACAGTTGATGTTGCCACACCTAATGTTTTTGCTACCTCTCTGATGGGTTTGTTTTGTTTTTTCAGTCTAATGATGGCTTGCTTCACTGATAGTGACAGCTCTTTGGATCTCATATTGAGAGTTGACAGCAACAGATTCCTCCACAGTTAAGTCATCCACCACAGTTTTTTTCCAGTGGTCTTCCGGGTCTTTTGGTGTTGCTGAGCTCACGCATTCTTTCTTTTTAAAGATGTTCCAAACAGTTGATTTGGCCACACCTAATGTTTTTGCTATCTCTCTGATGGGTTTGTTTTGTTTTTCCAGTCTAATTATTATTATTATACAGGATTTATATAGCGCCAACTGTTTGCCAGCGCTTTACATCAGGGAAGACAGTACATTCACAATACAAATCAATACAGGTGGGATCAGAGGGCCCTGCTCGTAAGAGCTTACAATCTAGAAGGTCTAATGATGTCTTGCTTCACTGATAGTGACAGCTCTTTGGATCTCATATTGAGAGTTAACAGCAACAGATTCTAAATGCAAATAGCACACTTGAAATGAGGGAATAACACACACCTGGCCATGGAACAGCTGAGCAGCCAATTGTCCCATTACTTTTGGTCCCTTAAAAAGTGTCAGGCACATATACAAACTGTTGTAATTCCTACACAGTTCACCTGATTTGGCTGTAAATACCCTCAAATTAAAGCTGAAAGTCTGAAGTTAAAGCATATCTTGTTTGTTTCATTCCAAATCCATTGTGGTGGTGTATAGAGCCCAAAAGATTAGAATTGTGTCGATGTCCCAATATTTATGGACCTGACTGTATACTGGGGGACAGACTGACCTGGGGGGTTTATACTGGGGACAGATGGGTCTGGAGGGGTGGTTTACTGGGGGACAGACTTATCTGGGAGGGATTGTAAAGGCGTCAGGGATTGTAAAGGAGTCTGGGAGGGATTGTACTGGGGAGACATACAGACCTGGGGGTGGATTTTACTGGGGAACAGATTGACCTTGGGAGGAAAGATTGTACATGGGGACAGAATGACTTTGGGGAGATTATGCTGTGGGACAGACTGACCTGGGGTCATATATACTGGGTGACATATTGACCTGGAGGGGAGGGAGAAGGATTTTACCGGGGGACAGACTGACCTGGGAAGGATTGTAAAGGCGGCAGGCTGACCTAAGGGGAATTGTACTGGGACACAGACTGACCCAAGGGGATTACGCTGGATGAAGACTAACCTGGGGAGAATTATACTGGAGGATAGACTGACCTGGGTGTTTATACTGGGGGGGGGGGGACAGATGGGCCTGGAGGGGAGAGGGAAGGGTTTTTACTGGGGGACAGACTGATCTGGGATGGATTGTAAAGGCGTCAAACTGACCTGAGGGGGATTGTACTAGGGGATAGACTGACATTGGGGATTATACTGTGGGACAGATTGTCCATGTGGGGAAGGATTGACCCGGGGGTTTATACTGGGTAAAAGATTTACCTGGAAGGGAGGATGACACTGGGGGACAGATTGACCTGGGGGAGGATTATACTGGGGGACAGATGACCTGTGGGGATTGTACTGGGGACAGATTGACCTTGGGGAATTATACTGTGGGACAGATTGACCATGTGGGGAAGGATTGTACTAGGGGACAGACTAACCTGGAGGGCTTATACTTGGGTACAGATTGATCTGGCAGAGAGGATTATACTGGGGGACAGATTAACCTGGGTGGCTATAATGGGGGACAGATTGACCTTGTTTTATTTAACCATACCCTTTAATCCCCTCCCACTGTTAACACAATTTGGGCACATCCACGTTTCACACATCTCATTACTCCTCTACTTGGTGTACCTATAGGTTCCACAGTTTTTTTTTTACAATTCTAGCAATACCCTTGGCACAATGAAAACTATGCCCATGCTTCACTGTGGAACACTAAGTGCACTGCATTTTTTTTTATCAAGCAATGAGCCTAACTTATGATCTTCCACACAGGCCCATTAGGCCGCAGACACACGATCAAATTTGTCCGCTCAAACTGGTCCGACGGACCAGTTCAGCGGACAAATCCGATCTTGTGTATGGGCTAGCGGACATGTCTGACCGGCGGACACATTTTAAAACATGCTTTAAAATTTGTCCGCCGGGGACATGTCCGTCGGATATGTCCGCTGGTCAGTACACTCACCAGCGGACATATCCTCCCGCACAAGCGTCGTATGGATGCGACGCATATGTGGAAGTTGTTTACTTCCTTGTGCGGTGACGTGGCAGCGTCAACGTCACCACCACGTCACCGCGCTGTCTACCGGCAGGGATTTTGATCCGATGGTGTGTACACGCCATCGGACCAAAATCCGGAGGAGACATGTCTGCTGGAAACGGTCCGTCGGACCGTTTTAGCGGACATGTCCCTCCGTGTGTACGCGGCCTTAATCTCATAAAACGGCCCTGAGAGGATACTAGCCTGTGTACGTTTCTGATCATGTGAATCGTGATTGCTCATCAACATGATCACAAGATACAAAGCTGCTGAGATAATCTCTGTACACCCTGTCTGAAAACCAAGCCATCTAATGGTGACTCACAGGTGCACTGGCAACCAAAGGTGAAATAAACATCAACGGCGGCGTACACACGACCGAGGTTCTCGCTGGAAACCAGCGAGAACCTCGCTGGAAGCTGCATTCCAGCGAGGACCTCGGCCGTGTGTACGCTCTCGGCGAGCTTCCCGTCGTGAAGCCCTGTCGAGCAGAAATAGAGAGCACGCTCTCTATTTGCTCGACGGCCCGCCTGAAAGAATGGCTGGTTGCCATTCCCGACGGGCGGGTCGCCGATTTCGACGGCCGGCAGGGAACCTCGACGGGCAGAACGATGTGTTCTGCCCGTCGAGGTTCTCTGCCGTGTGTACACGGCCAACTACTTTGCCATTTTTAGATATACAGTGGTAGGTAAATGGTTAAAGTTAATGTAATTTTTTTACACTGAAAAAATTAAAATTAGGCCTGCAGTGTTGATTCAACAAAGGATCAATGGCTTGTCTTGCAAGTGAAGCCCAGCTTTCATTAAAAATTAATATTAATTTAAAATGCTGCACAGGTTTTTACTGCTGAGTTTCATGTGCCATATTTCCTTCACTGATTGTTAAAAACTTTAATTAGCATGTGATGATAAAGGGTAACTGAGCTTTTACTATAAAATCCTCTATACATCCCCCTCCCTTCTCATCAAATAAGTGATTATGTGATTGACCTCATATGCAGACTTGCCTGGATAAGCAGTGGTAGCAGACTGTTAGAAACTGTGGTTTGTGCAGTAATGCTCAAGCGTTTGGCATAAACATTCATTATAACCGTTTATTCACTGAAGACGGCAAGGGTTAGTGGCATATGGTTGATTTTACTTTGAACTTGACAATGTAGTTACCTGTTAGGCCTCGTACACACGATCAAATCTGTCTGCTGGAAACGGTCTGCTAGACCGTTTCAGCAGACAGATTCGATCGTGTGTACAGGCAAACAGACGGATTTGGTCACCCGACAGATTTCAAAGCATGCTTTGAAATCTGTCGGCTGGGAACCCGTCCACCCGACATGTCTGCTGGTTAGTATGCTAACCAGCAGACATGTCTTCTCGCACACGCGCCGAATGATTTCGACACGCATGCGCGGAAGTGTTTTACTTCCTGGTGCGGTGACGTGGCGGCGTCAACGTCACTGCCACGTCACCGACACATCAGCGCGCTGTCTGCTGGCGGGGATTTTGGTTTGCTCGTGTGTACATGCGAGCAAACCAAAATCCCAGCAGACAGATTTGTTCAAATCGGTCGGTCCGACCGATTTGAACAAATGAATTTACTCGTGTGTACGAGGCCTTAAAGGGAATGTATAGCTTTTTCAGTATTTTTTTTACATATTCATTTTAAAGAAGATCTACATTTGAGAAATTTCCTGAATGTAAAACACCTTATCAATATGTGTAAAAGTTTCTATGTACAGTGAAACCTCGGATTGCCAGTAACGTTGTTAACGGTCATAAAAAAAAATCCAACAGGTAACAACTTTGTCTACTCTACAGATGACTTGCACTGTGATCACCTAGACGTCTTTTAAGGTTTAGCAACCTTTAGCATCTCAATACTTTGTTATATATCCTTTGTTGGCAATGACAGAGGTCAATGTTTTCTGTAAGTCTTCACAAGGTTGTCACACACTGTTGCTGGTATGTTGGCCCACTCCTCCATGCAGATCTCCTCTAGAGCAGTGATGTTTTGGGGCTGTCACTGGGCAACACAGACTTTCAACTCCCTCCAAAGGTTTTCTATGGGGTTGAGATCTGGAGACTGGCTAGGCCACTCCAGGATCTTGAAATGCTTCTTACAAAGCCACCTCTTTTGTTGCCTGGGCAGTGTGTTTGGGATCATTGTCATGCTGAAAGACCCAGACACGTTTCATCTTCAATGCCCTTGCTGATGGGAGGAGGTTTGCACTCAAAATCTCACGATACATGGCCCCATTCATTCTTTCATGTACACGGATTAGTCGTCCTGTTCCCTATGCAGAGAAACAGACCCAAAGCATCATGTTGCCACCCCCATGCTCCACAGTAGATATGGTGTTCTTTGGTTGCAACTCAGCATTCTCTCTCCTCCAAACATGGCGAGTTGTGTTTCTACCAAACAGTTCTACTTTGGTTTCATCTTACCATGTGACATTCTCCCAATCCTCTTCTGGATCATCCAAATGCTCTCTAGCACACCTCAGACGGGCCCGGACATGTACTGGATTAAGCAGGGGGACATGTCTGGCACTGGCGGCGTAGTGTGTTACTGATGGAAGTCTTTGTTACGTTGGTCCCAGCTCTCTGCAGGTCCTTCACTAGGTTCCCCTGTGTGGTTCTGGGATTTTTGCTCACCGTTCTTGTGATCATTTTGACCCCACAGGGTGAGATCTTGCGTAGAGCCCCAGATCGAGGGAGATTATCAGTGGTCTTGTATGTCTTCCATGTTCTAATTATTGTTCCCACAGTTGATTTTTTCAAACTAAGCTGCTTGCCTATTGCAGATTCAGTCTCCCCAGCCTGGTGCAGGTCTACAATTTTGTTTCTGGTGTCCTTCGACAGCTCTTTGGTCTTCACCATAATGGAGTTTGGAGTGTGAGGGCTCTTTCACACGTCCGTTCCGTTCGTCCGTTTTTTGGACGTCCGGTAACGGACCTCAATGCTTCCCTATGGGAGCGGATCCGTTAGTGGATGATGCATCCGCTAACGTCTGCCAGATCCGCATCCGTTTTTTCGGACGGAAGAATGTCCTATTTTTCTTCCGTCCGGCCAAACGGATTGGATGCAAACGAACAGATGGTCCGTTTCCATCCGATTCCCCATAGGGGATAGCGGAGGAGAGACAGGGCGGTCCCTGCACAGTGTGCAAGGACCGCCCTGTCCGCCCGACAGCTCAGCGGAGACCCCCCCGCTGAGCTGACGGACACACGGAGCGGACCGAAAAACGGAACGCACGTGTGAAAGAGCCCTGACTGTTTGAGGTTGTGGACAGGTGTCTTTTATACCGATAACAAGTTCAAACATGTGCCATTAATACAGGTAATGAGTGGAGGACAGGGGAGCCTCTTAAATAAGAAGATACAGGTCTGCGAGAGCCTGAAATCTTGCTTGTTTGTAGGTGACCAAATGCTTATTTTCCACCATCATTTGCAAATAAATTCTTTCCAAATCAGACAATGTGATTGTCTGGATTTGTTTCCACATTTTGTCTCTCATAGTTGAGGTATACCTATGATGACAATTACAGACCTCTCTCATCTTTTTAAGTGGGAGAACTTGCACAATTTGTGGCTGACTTAATACTTTCTTGCCCCACTGTATTTATGGTTTTTCATTTCACATTCACAGGGTCTGTTTCCCTCTTTTTGCCCCAGTGGGTCCATTGGCTTAACCCTCCAGGGGTGTGGTGAGTGGGGGAGCTTGGACAACATCTGGACCTGTCACTGCCACCCTCTTGGAGGCACGGTACCCCTGGCGGATCTCTGTTTCGATAAATTGAGAGTACAGCTGGCCTTTATATGTGTTTTTAAGTCAGAACATATTTAAAGATTTTCTACCTGAGTACATGTAAGTAAATCCATATGAACCCTGTCTGATCCCATTTGAACATTGCTGGAATGTCATATTTATGGAAACCCATTTTCTTTTCTTTAACATTCTATTTTAGAACATAAAGTATTCTTGCTTTAATATACCCCTGAAGAAGGAGACACATACATACTCCGAAACGTGTCAGTTGCAAGAATAAAAAATAAAAAATTACAGTTTGTACTACTATGATGTTATGATGTCAATAGTGTAAATATGCTCAAATATGTCAAGTGTTTTTTAAATGTTTTTTTATACATCTCACCAGTCTGAGTCAGTCAGTCAGTGAGGCAGGGGATTAGCAACAGGAGCTCCACACGGCGCACGTCTCCTAGAGTAGGAGCGTGTGTGCTATAGCTCCAGGCAGGCTTAGGAGGCAGACAGGCAGAGTCCCTCCCAGCCCTGCAAGCTCAGTCCTCCCTCCAGTTCCTAACCTGGAAATCCTGGGCCCCTGATCTCTTTTCTCCTCCAGCACAGCTCCCTGGCTCTCTGCAGGTAAGAGCCCTCTACCAGTGCTGCTGACGGCCGTCCTTTTCAGGATAAAGCCGCAGCAGCAATACAGATCTCCATTTCTCCTTTTTTTGTGTGTCCCCCTGCACTCCCACACCTTCATCATCCTTAAGGGCCCCCTTCTCTATCCTCTCTACCCTCCGCCCGAAAATTTGCGCCGTTCCGGGGCTCTTTTTGAGAGCACCGCGCCAGGCCGCTCTGAATCGCGGGGCCGCGGTCTGGGAAAGACCGCGGCTTCACTTGCGGCCTAACGGCGCGCCGCTCCCCACGCCTCTGTGGTCCTCACCCAGCCTCCAGGAATCCCCCCTTACCCCAGAAAGGCAGAAGGACAGTTACCCTGCCCTGTCTTACACCCACTCAGTTAAAGCAGCACCCTGTCAGCCCTCATCCCACCGCCTGTGCAGACAGCCATCCCACCAGACCAGCAACAGGGTCACCCTCTTAGCCCCAGCCCCCCTCCCCCCCCCTGTCCTCCAACATACAGAAGCTTGATCCAGGGGTCACCCGATCGCCTCTTACAGGGGTCAGGAAGGAATTTTTTCCCTACCGGAGCATATTGGCCGAGCTCCGCCAGGGTTTTTTGCCTTCCTCTGGACCAAGCCGGGAGAGAGGAGTTTAGCCAATACCTCTCCCCACTGCCCTAAAATCCACCCCCCCCCCCTGGTGTATTGGCGATGATGGCATGTAGGCAATATTCTGCCGAAACCATTTGGAGTTTGAGGCAATGCGCCGCAATACTGCCAGCCATCACCAAAAAAGCCCTAAGAAATGAGCGACTATTGAGAATCGATCATAGATCGACGGTCAGACATTTCAGTCATTTACCCCAGCTCAAGCACATATCATGTGCTCTGATCAATACTAGATCGGCAGTAAAACACCGACTAGAAATCCGCGACTTCATTCAACAAAAGGATCTAGATTGTCTTTTTATTACAGAGAGCTGGCTCACAGCCGACTGTAACACCATTCTAGGAGAACTGGTGCCAGAAAACTATCGTATTATTACAGAAAACAGAATAGGGCAAAGAGGAGGAGGCCTGGCGGTGATCTATAAGACTCATCTTACGATCACCAAACCAGTCCGCCAAAACCCTCTTCCATTCATGGAAACCCTTACTCTGCAACTTCAAGCAAATTCAAAGGAGACCGTCCACATTCTGCTCTGCTATAGGCCGCCCGGCCCAAAATCGCAGCTGCTATCATCTTGGACGAATTTCTTATCCACTTATACCCTCAACAGTAAACAACTTTTGCTGCTCGGGGATTTCAATCTCTGGGCAAACTCCTCACAAGACCCCATTGCCGACGCCTGTATTGACCACCTGGAAGGATTAGGATTACAGCAATTAGTATCTGGGCCCACACATGCTTCAGGTCACACACTTGATCTTATTTTCAGACAAGCTCTGGAAATAAAAATTTGGGAAAATGAAAAATTGCCATGGACAGACCACCATGCATATATATTCAGTATTACCACCATCCCCCCTACAACAAAAACATCAAATCCAGTGACAACACACTGGACTAGATGTCAGAAGAAGCTCCACTCGGAACTCTTCAAAATGACTTTAAGGAAAAAGATAGAAACAACTCAGCCGCATCAAACGGCCGTTGAAACATTGGAAGCCATAAACTCGGCCATGCTACAGTCAGCCGACTTGGTAGCGCCAAAACGAAGAACCCGCATTCGGAAAAACAACCGCAGCTGGTTTAATAACCAGCTGTCGTTACTGAAGCAAGAACGCAGAAGGGCAGAATCTGCCTGGAAAAGATGTTCTTCAGAGCTAAACCTATCCATCTACAAGGCGACTACAAGAAAATACCACAAAGGAATTTTCCAAGCCAAGAAAAATTATTTTTCGGAGGCTATCAACGGTGCCCTAAACCGCCCCCGCGAACTCTTCAAGATGGTCACCCAGACCATGAAGCCAGGATGCATTGAAGCCCCCAGTTCAGACACACAAGAATTTTGCAATGAACTATCGGATTACTTCATTAATAAAATCGAGGTAATCCGCAAAAGCATTCAGCAAAACAATTCTCCCCCCAGCCCCCCCCCCCGCAGCCTCTCACACAGCACCCATAGAAATTCTCCGATATCAGGTAAGTTCACCCTGGAACCCATCTCCATCGAGACCACTAAGAATGTCATTTGTATTCTGCGCAATGGCGCAGCGCCAAATGACATTATCCCCACAAAACTGCTGAAGGAATGCGCCTACATCCTGGCTCCTCCCATCACGCAGCTTATCAATCAGTCTTTCTTGGAGGGCATAGTGCCCTCACAGTTGAAAGAAGGTATAATCCAACCCATCCTGAAGAAACCCTCCCTGGACCCCAAGGACCCACTCCACCGCCGTCCCATAACAAGCCTCAACGTACTCTCTAAGATAATGGAAAAAGTAGTGGTAAAACAGCTGCAACTGCACCTAGATACCTACAAGCTACTTGACCCATTGCAATCAGGCTTCCGTCCCGGACATGGGACGGAAACAGCATTGCTGAAAGTATGGGACGATGTTCTCAAGGCCGCAGACGAAGGAGAATCTTGTCTCCTGGTTCTGTTGGACCTAAGTGCAGCTTTCGACACTGTAGACCACAATCTGTTACTGACTCGGCTTGCTGAAGTAGCCAGAGTCGCAGAAAGCGATTTATCTTGGTTCTCCTCTTTTTTGGAAAACCGATCGCAAACAGTGAAGTTAGGACCTTTTACGTCTGAAAAACGCACAGTAACATGCGGAGTCCCTCAAGGATCGCCTCTGTCACCAGTGCTGTTTAACATTTATCTTCGTCCTCTTTTTGAGATTATCAGCAGCCAAAAACTGCTCTATCACTCATATGCAGATGACACGCAACTGTATTTCCGTATCTGCAACAGACAGGATCACCACCTCAATCTAGAGACATGTCTCTCTTTGATAGAGGACTGGATGACAAAGAGTTACCTTAAACTCAATGGAGCAAAAACAGAACTTCTTCTGTTTCACGCCAAGCGCAGGAATCAACTTTCAACAGCGTGGACCCCCCCGCCTATTTTGGGCAGAATCATCACCCCTAGCGCCAAAGTCAAAAGCCTAGGGGTCATTTTTGACTCCTTTATGACAATGGACGCTCAAATAGGGTCAGTAGTCAGTGGATCTCACCATCTACTGCGCCTACTACGCAGACTCACTCCGTTCATCCCCAAAGAAGATTTAGCGGTCGTGGTGGGAGCTATTGTAAACTCCAGGCTGGATTATGCAAACGCCCTTTACCTCGGCCTCCCCAAGTACCAAATCGCTCGTCTGCAAGTCGTTCAGAATACGGCCGCCAGACTTGTGACTGGGAAAAAACCCTGGGAATCCATCTCACCCTCACTGAGAGCCCTTCATTGGCTGCCAGTTAAAGACAGAATTGCTTTTAAAGCTCTCTGTCTTACGCATAGATGTGTCTATGGGAATGCCCCCCTTTATTTATGCGAAATAATAAAAGCGCATAATCCCAATCGCGTTTTGCGATCCACGAATCAGAACCTGCTCCAGGTTCCGAAAGCCAACTTCAAGTCCAAAGGAGAAAGAAGATTCGCGATCCAAGGTCCCAGACTATGGAACGCTTTACCAACCAACATCCGGTTGGAGGAGAACCACCTAGCATTTAGGAAAAAGGTCAAGACTTTTCTCTTTTGATATCAAAGGAGACAGGAACAACAAGCGCCCAGAGGCGATTCAGTTCGCATGTGCCGCGCTATACAAGTTTTCATTCATTCATTCATTCATTCATTCATAAATAATTTAAAATTGTATTATACTTTCTTGAAAAATGTGTGCCTTAAAATTCCACCTTAAGGAGATCTGTTGTTTTCTTGTAACATGGTTAACGAGCATTTCGCAATACGAGCAATTTTTTTTTAAATCCTGACTCGGTTTGCGAGTGTTGTCTTGCAAAACGAGCAGGATTCAAGCCTCTGCGGTGTGCAGTACCGCATTTGGCCAGAGGTGAGGGGGAGCTGATTGGAGCTGTTCCAAAATACTCAGAAACACTCCGTCCCGAGTGCTTCCGAGCCTTTCCGAGGGTTTCCAAATGCAGCCGAATGGTTTCCGAGTCTCTCCGGCGCCCACCACCTCTGGCCACATGTGGTATTGCATGCCATATAAGTCAATGTGGAACAAATTATTTTAGTTTCCATTGACTTCTATGGGGAAACTCACTTTGATATGCATGTGCTTTGGATTACGAGCATTCTCCTGGAACGGATTATGCTCGTAATCCAAGGTTCCACTGTATAACCCTGTAAGCGCAGTTTCAGTTTTATTAAACCTAAAGTTAAATTCTTTCCAATAAATCTGTCCCTCGACCCCCTGATAATAGTCAGAGGTACCTTGATCTGTGTGCAATTAATCTTTCTTGTAATGTCCAGCAGCAGCATCTCTGCAGTTCCTCTGCAACACCCTTCAGCAAAAGGTTTATTTGCAGGCCCAACTACCTCCAGATTTCCACTTTAGCAATCAGCTAATTTCAGCATACAGCAAATGTCCCAGGCCAAGACAAGGCAATGTCTTGAAGGCAATGTAAGGCTGCAATGGGGGCAATGTAAGGCTGTAATGGGGGCAATGTAAGGCTGTAATGGGGCAATACAAGGCTGCAGTGGAGGCAAAGCAAGGCTGCAATGGAGGGCAATGTAAGGCTGCAATGGAGGCCAATGTGAGGCTGCAGTGGAAGCCAATGTGAGGCTGCAATGGAAGCCAATGTAAGGCTGCAATAGGGCCAATGTAAGGCTGCAATGGGGGCGCGGTGAGGCCGCAATGTTGCGCATGGTGAGGCCGCAATGTTGGGCATGGTAAGGCCGCAATGTTGGGCACAATGAGGCTGCAATGTGGGGCACGGTGAGGCTGAAATGTTAGGCACGGTGAGGCTGCAATGTTGGGCATGGTGAGGCTGCAATGATGGGCACAGTTTATGCTGCATTGATGGGCACAGGTGAGCCTGCATTGATGGGCACTGGTGAGGCTGTGCTGAGGGGAACTGATAAAGTTGTTGTTAATAATTATTTTTGTAACTTAATTCTGTATAAAACATTTAATTGTCATTTCATGAGATAATTTATGATGGCGTGATTAGGGACGGGGCAGGGTAAGGGTTGGGTGGGGCAACTGGTGGCAAGTAACCCTTGAGACCTGGCTAGTAGCTCAGGACTTGAAATTTTGAGCCCTGTATTATATATATATATATATATATATATATATATATATATATACACACACAGTATATACTGTATACACACAGGGCTTTTTTTCAGCGGGAACGCGGGGGAACGCAGTTCCGTCACCTCCTGTACTGAATGTATGTAATAGAAAGAGGTTCTGGAGTGTGATGGCGAGTCTATTGATGCTGGCTTCTGGGGGATCTATTGTTGCTGGAGGGGATCTATTTGGGAAGGAAGGGGGTCTATTGTTGCAGGGGAGTTCTTCTGTTGCTCTCTGGGAATCTATTGTTGCTGGGGGGTCAGTCGTTGCTAGGAGCGATGTACTGTTGAGGAAGGGTGTTGCTTGCTGCCGGCGGGTCTATTAATACTGGCTATTGGGTAATCTATTGTTGCTGGAGGGGATCTATTTTTGTAGGGGGGTCTATTGTTGCAGGTGGGGGATCTTTTGTTGCTGGGGGGGTCTTATGTTGCAGGGGGTCAATTGTTGCTGGGAGGGATCTGCTGGCTGCTGGTGGGTCTATTAATGCTGGCTACTGGGGAAGCTATTGTTGCTGGAGGGGAATCTGTTTGTGCAGGGGTGATCTATTGTTGCTGGGGGTGGGTCTTACTTTGCAGGGGGTCAGTCGTTGCTTTGAGGGATATGGCTGCTGGAGGGTCTATTGATGCTGACTGTTGGGAGTCTATTGTCGCTGGGGTGGATCTATTGTCGCTGGGGTGTCCATTGTTACTAGATCTGTTTTACTACCTTTCTTGTTATCATTAACAAATTCCAGACAAAATACTTAGCACCACATAATGATACTTGTTTCTGCATTCTCTAAAATGGGTGGTACTGGGGAGGTGGGTAAGGGCTGTAACCAAGGAACGGTGCTCAGAGGTGGGTAGGGGGTGTAACCAAGGAATGGTGCTCAGAGGTGGGTAGGGGGTGGAGTCAAGTGTGACTTGGAAGGTAGGAGTTCCTGAACCTATTTTTGAGAATAAAAAAACCTGCACACAAATATAATATACATTCCCTGTAATTGCAATAACATTTAAGAAAACTGAATTTTCTATAAAAATGACCCTGTGTATTGCTAAGCATATACAGTGTGCCTAGGGTCCTGGGTTCAAATAAATCCGGGGAAAAAAAATGATAAAACTAAGAGAAGGATATCGGTGCTAATTTCTGAAAATGTAAACAAATAAAATAGTGTTACCCAAAGACATCAACCAAGTGTTAGCCTTGCATTTTAACCTCTGATAGAAAGAGGACAGCTAATATTCGACTGCATTTTTTTTAGAATGGAAAAGGAAGATATAAATATAATCACTGACTGTTGCCAGCATGCTATAATTTACTACAAGAGCTCAGCTCCTTCAGTCAGCAGTTTTCAATCAGTATTGTCTGTCTTTCACAGCTGTCATCTGCAAGCATCAAGATCAAAACATTTCATCACAGCTGGTGAATGAAATGTGATTTGTACCATTTTCAATTATGCTTGACACATTCTCCATATCCCCCCACTGTTACTGAACAATTTTATATTTATTTCTCTGTAACCTTTGTCTATTTTGTAATAGCCTTATATTTAGTCTATCGATTCTCTAGCAGCTAGTGACATGAAGGAAGGCATGAGACATACATTACAAAACTACTGCAATATCCGCCCATCTAGAGATAAGTGGGCTTCTTCGTGTTTAGCACACTTGTCCTATTGGCAAAGGGTGGCTCTGTGATGTTGGACATATGGCAAGCAGCATTAATAATACTGAGTGCATCAAGGATGCTGCTTGTCTATGATGTCTTCCTAATTGAACAATCAAAAATTTGACTTCGCTTGGAAAGAGATAAGTGACAGGAACAGAGACAGTATCACACTCAGAGCTGCAGATGCTGACAGTTCAAGTTATATGGAAATAATGAATCCTGTTTTAACTTACCTTCAGTGGCGTCTCTAGGTTTCATATTTAGGGGGGTACATGGGGGGACAGGGACAAAGGTAGGGGGGCCAACTATAAAATGCAATTAAATATATATATATATATATCCTGGTGCCCTTTACTACGATCCCACAACGGGCCCTTTCATGTTCTGCAGTGAGCTCCCTTCCTACTATACTGGGGCCCCCTAGGGTGGCAGAAAACAAGAGATATATGTCACTAGCACACCACGAAAATATAAGGGTCCAAAGCAGTAGGAGAACTATCAGGGTTGCAAAGGTTGTCTTGCGATCGGGCCCTGGTGTTCTGCCACTGTGGGGTTCCCCAGCTGTCCTGTCCCTGCTATTGACAGCGCTGGTCTGGCATCTGTCTTCTTGGCAGTGGCGGCAGTCTATTAGGACCTACTGCTTGTGACATTATGGATGCATGCAGGGAGAAGGCTGGCACTATTAGTTATAGAGAGCCAAGCCCCCAGCTGGTCACCTAGCAGCAGTAATGCTGTTTAACCTTCTCTGTTGACATGCTGATCAGGATGTGATCCAGGTGACGCTCCCAGTCAGATCTAATAAACAGTATTTATTAGCATCAAGAGTACAACCACATATATATAATCAACCGTATGTTCAGCAGCCATGTGGGCTCTATGCCCATAAAGTGTGGGCTTTGATCAATAAAATCACTGATATTTAACACTAGTATTTGACTAGGAGCATCACCTGCCGATCAGCGTGACAGAGAAGGCTCCACTGCTGCTTAGCATCCTGCAAGGAGCTCAACTGTCTACAACCAATAGAGATGGGCTCGGGTGTGTTTGAAATCCCACATGCTCGATCCCGCCAGGAAGCCGACACTCCACACTGCTGATTAGAGACTGTCTCACAGCCAGTGAGACAGTCTTGATCTGTGCAGCTGCGGACCAGGAAATGTCTCACTGCCTGTGATTAGCGCTGTGCAGTGTGGGCTTCCTGGCAGGCTCTGGCATGTGGAATTTTATACATGCCCAGCCCATCTCTAACAACAAATTGTGCTGGCCCTCCTGTACATCAGCCCCATAAAGTAACCAGTCCTGGGTTCCAATGCGCTGCTGATGCTGCCATGGAAACAGAGACCAGCGCTGTGTATAGCTGGGACAGGACAGCGACTCTAGTTGTTCCAGCACTGGTCCACACTGGGAGGATTCCCCCATCCACCTATAATGTGTAGATAGGGGAATTGGGTCATTTCTTTTTTTATTCATTCAACCTAATAGTTGAATGAAAAAAGTGATCAATGTATGGGCTGCCTAAGAGCCAAGACCAGCCATAGACAGTTTAAATCTCAGCTGGTTCTGCAGGAACTGGCTGAGATTTGAACCATTAATGAGCAGATTCTCTTATGATTATCACTAGTGGTTGCTGTATAGCCACTAGTGATAATCACTGTTTGTCGGGAGAATATAATTGCTGGGCAGGAGGGATATTTCCCTGTCACCACTGTCTGTGTTGATGGGGGAATCATGCAAGTTTCTTTCCAGCCATCTGTGGATGCCAGAAAGAAATGTGCACCGTATATTATCTGCCTAATTGAAAGTGAAAGTAAATTGTGAATGTCTTGAAAGAACAGGAGATGGGGAGGGAGACAGATGGGGGGGAGAGAAGGGATGGAGATAATGCAGTTCAGTGATTACAGTGTACTGCATTCTGCAGTGCACACACTTACCCACGGTCCAGGCTAGAATCTCAGGCATCATTCACACACAGCCAAGAATGCTGCTGCTTTTCATATTTCCCGCCCACACATCCCCCTCTTCAGATACAGCACACTGGGATCGTTTGGGCGGGACTGGAAGGAGGAGGAGGGGCTGTATTTCTCCCCGCTTGTATGTGAGGAGAGTGAGGGGGGGTCTGGACTCGCTGGGCTGTGAAAGAGTGACACTCGTCTCATCTTGTAGTCACCACTCTCGGAATTTACAGGCTGGTTCTCCTGTCCTAAGGACGGGAGAAATCATTCTGTTTTTTCAGTAACTAAGATGAAGGCCCCTGCCCCCCCCCCCCCACAGTGCTCGTAGGGTCCTTCCTGCAACTCGCTCTTTTCCATGCCAATGAGGATGCAGGGGAAGAAGCAGATCGGGCGGCTACAGTTGTGCGAGCGCTCGCATTATGCAGTGTCAGCTAGCAGAGGAATGGTGAGGAATCCCCCGCAGAGCTGACTGGGGACACTCTCCCTCTCAGGAGAGACTGTGTTCCTCCAGCGGCGGCCCAAGCAAAATACAAAAAAATAAAAAATTTTGGGGGGGAAGCACATGGTGGGGCACAGCATAATGTTGGGGGGGTCAGGGCCCCCTCTGGCCCCCCCTAGGGATGCCATTGCTTACCTTGCCACTATTATGGAAAGGCAAAGGCAAGTGTTATGATAATGCAGCTCTAGAAAATAACTACAAGGTGCTGGTACCTGGTCCCTGCCAGGATTAAGAAATTCATTCCGCAATGCTCACCTTATTGCTTTTGTGGTTGCAACAATACAGGCCCACATATCCATATTTGGTGGGACTGTCCCAGAGTGCAAACCTTTTGGTCAGAGATTTTCAAAATCTTTCACAGATCTTTGCTGCCAGACCCTACAGTGGCTGTCCTGAATAACAAAGTCTTGTCTTTGATACACCCAGGGCTGCTGTTAGAAATCACCAGGCCCTGTGCAGCCTACCTGGCAGGGCCCCTCCCCCGAAATATATCAAGACCATATTTTCACAAAAAATACACTAAAATCATTATTAGTGACCAATATCCACGCCCAACACATTAATACAGGGACGAGGACCGTGGCCTCGTTAGATGTCGAAAAGGCTTTCGACACGGTCGAGTGGCCCTTTCTGTGGGAAACTTTGCACAGGATGGGGTTCCCCCTGCTCTTCATAGGGTGGCTTCAGGTGATCTACAAGGCCCCCACCTCGTCGATGCGTCTGTGTGGTGGCTTATCTGTCCCCTTTCGGCACTCTCGCTGCACCAGACAGGGTTGCCCTCTCTCTCCGGCCCTATTCGCTCTTGCCATTGAACCAGTGGCAGAGGCTCTCCGCACATCGCCACATATCAAGGGTCTCCGAGTGGGTCTGCTGGAGGAGAGGGTGGCCTTATATGCGGACGATATGTTGCTTTTTCTGAATGATGCGGGTCCCTCACTGTGGGGCGCGCTGACTGTTTTGGACATGTTTGCCCTGGTCACCGGACTCAGGGTGAACTGGTCCAAATCTCTTTTGTTCCCCATAGATCAGGCGGCCAGGCTCACCTCCCCCCCCCATAACCTCCTGTGTTGGGTTGATACTTTCAAATACCTGGGTGTATATGTATCGCCTTTGGCCTCTGAATTCATCCCACTTAATCTCTCTCCGGTCCTGGTGGAGGCGCAATCCAAGTTTAAATCATGGAGCAACCTCCCTCTGTCGGTCTGGGGGAGAGTGAATCTTCTCAAAATGAAAATTATCCCCAAGCTTATTTACCTTTTTCGCCACTCCCCGCAGTGGGTGCCCAGGTCCTTTTTCAATAAATTAAACCAAATTTTTTCCTCCTTTTATTTGGGGCCCCTCCCCGCCTAGATACAAACTCACTACGTTGATGAGGCCGCGGACGCAGGGTGGGATGGCGTTCCCAGACTGCTACAGGTATTACCTTGCCACCCAATTAGTGACGGCGGCTTGGTGGTTGAGGCTGGATGGTACGAACGCCTCCACCGCCCTTGAGGCCTCGGTGGTTGGCTTGCTGGAGGCCCTCCAACTTCTGTTATTCAGGGGCCCCCGCGCGCCGTACCCTCTGACCCCCTCCATGCTTACCACCCTGCGGGCGTGGTGTACCGGCCTCGCCATTGAAAAATGCAAATCCACTGAAACCTCACCTAACGCCCCGATCTGGATAAACCCAAACCTAGCCCATTTCTATCGACTATTAGACCCTTCTGCGTGGTCGAGATATGGCGTTAAACTAGTCTCCCATATCACCTTACAGAATGTGCTGAAGCCCTTCGCTGAGTTGTTGTCTGAGTTCAATATACCTTCATACTACCTTTTCAGATACCTTCAGCAGTCGCATGCATTCTCAGCCCAGTTTCCTCTCTCATCCTGCGTCGTGGCTCAATCGGAGTTGGAGAGGACACTTAGATTTGACTGTGATGTAAAACCTACCTCGCGTCTCTACGCCTACTTACTTCTTGTGTCCCTTCCTTCCCTTGACGGGCTACGGCCCAAGTGGCAGAATGACATTCCTACTCTAGACACGGACGATTGGGACGAGATATGGGACCTCCCCTTCACTACTCTGGTATCCATCCGAGATAGGCTGGTTCAATTTAAAATTGTACATAGGGCATACTTCACCCCATACAGGCTACATAGGATGAACCCCACGCACTCCCAAGAGTGTTGGAGGTGTGGTGCCTCCCCCGGGGATTTTGCCCACATCTTTTGGCGATGCCCGGAGGTGGTACACTACTGGGAAGCGGTGTTGGAAATGACCAACAAAATTGCGGAGACCCAATTACCTTTGAGCATGGAGATTTGTCTCCTAGGGATAATAGAGAACGTTGTCCCCACTTCAGCGAAACGCACTCTGGTTAGCTTATTGCTTTTTTACGCCCGCAAAAACATTGCCATGCACTGGAAAAAATCTACGCCCCCCTCTTTGGTGCAGCGGAGACGACTGGTGAACACCAGCCTCCCGCTGTACAAAGACACATATGCTAACCGAGGATGCCAGCGGAAATACGAGAGGGTCTGGCGGGTCTGGCTGGAGGAGGTTAAAACTGCTGGCTAGGCACGGTTGTTGTGTGGATACCTTCCATTTCCCCCTTATTCTCCCTGTTATATTAAACACCCCTTTTATATTCTTGGGCCTATCAATTTATATGTACTGCAGCTGTTATTGTGTTCTATGAGCAATCTCACCTCAAATACTATATGATGTTGAGCTATGTGTGTTATGTCTGTCCTATTGTTTGTACATGTTCTTTCTTGTTTAAAACTTTCAATAAAAATAATTAAAAAAAAAAAAAATCATTATTAGTGGACACAAACATAAGGGAGAACCTGTGTGAATTAGCCCTTTTTTAATTGTCATCACAGTGACAGGGGGATCAGAAGAAGGCAGAAAAGGGAGGGGGATCGGTGTCGGGCTAGCAATTACAGGAACGATGCCCTGTGTCTTTGTCTCTTCCTGCAGCAGCTGAAAATTGGCAGGATTGGGAGAAACTGGCTTCCAGCTGCTGCAGAGAGCCACACAGGGCATCCTTCTGTAATTGCCCCTCTGCCCCAACCACACTGATTCCCCCTGCTGTTCGGGCCCCTCTGTGTGCCCAGGCCCCCTACAGGAGGACTGGTGTCCCCCCCCTATCAGCAGCCCTGGATACACCACCAATTTAAACTTCTACTCCAAGTCACTACTGCTGCCAAGCAAACCATAGATAAAGTTTGGAAAACCATCTCCTTATGTGTAATTGCTGTACACAGAAATACCCGAGCAATGATTCACACCAAATTAGAAGCTGTCCTACTGGATAAAGTTCCTAACTTTAAGCAGCTCTGGAATTCTTGGGTACACCTTACTACACCTATGATATCTCCAGCTAACTTTCTTTACCCCACCCCTGAGTCTGACACTACTCTTTTACCCTCCTTTAGGGGGGATCCCTTTGCCTGCCTCCCTTTTTCCTCTTCCCTTCCCCTTACCCCTTATGCGACTCCCCCTTCCCTTCTCTTGTACTCTTCTACCCCTCCTATGCGCTTGCCCTTCGCCCCCTCACTTCTTTCTCATCTCTATCCTCCCCATTTTACCACTGCAGCCCCTACCCTAGCTTGAGCTCCTAGCTAGGCTTTCCCCTTAGTACACCCCATTACCCCTCTTGACCTGCAGTTTTCCAGTACTCTTGGGCTCTTTTGTATTGTCCACTATTGGGGTGCCAAACAGCTACCTCTGTTAATTACTTGGGCATGACTGGGAGTCCTGCATAATGCTCATGCTCCTCCCCTTCCCTGCCCCCCTGTTTTTTCTCCCTGACTGTTCATTTAATATTGCTGCCTACTGCCTTTTCAACCTATCTAGGTATAGCATTATGGAGAATTATCCTCCCTTTGATGTTTGCCATGTACCTTTTTTTAACCCCACGTGGTATTTTCCATGCTTTAGCTCCTGCCACATTGTACTTACCATTCAAATATATATCTTACACTCTTACCTGTACCAATGAAGGGTTCTCAGTGAAGGTGAGATTGATTCCCAGGGTTCTTTCCCAGTCACAAGTTTGGCGGCCGTATTTTGAACAACTTGCAGGCGAGCGATTTGGTACTTAGGGAGTCCGAGGTAAAGGCCATTTGCATAGTCCAGTCTGGAGTTTACAATTGTTCCCACCACGACCGCTAAATCTTCTTTGAGGATGAAAGGAGTAAGTCTGCGTAGTAGGCGCAGCAGATGGTGAGATCCGCTGACTACTGACCCTATTTGTGCGTCCATTGTCATATAGGAGTCAAAAATGACCCCGAGACTTTTGACTTTAGCGCTAGGGGTGATGATTTTGCCCAGAATGGGCGGGGGTATCCAGGTTGTTGCAGGTTGATTCCTACGATTGGCGTCAAATAGAAGAAGTTCTGTTTTCGCTCCGTTGAGTTTAAGATAACTCTTTGTCATCCAGTTCTCTATCAAAGAGAGGCATGTCTCTAGATTGAGGTGGTGATCCTTTTTGTTACCAATGCGGAAATACAGTTGCGTGTCGTCTGCATATGAGTGGTAAAGCAGTTTTTGGCTGCTGATAATCTCAAAAAGAGGACGAAGATAGATGTTAAACAGCACCTGTGACAGAGGCGATCCTTGAGGGACTCCGCATGATACTGTGCGTTTCTCAGAAGTAAAAGGTCCTAATTTCACTGTTTGCAATCGGTTTTCCAAAAAAGAGGAGAACCAAGATAAATCGCCTTCTGCGACTCTGGCTACTTCAGCTAGCCGAGTCAGTAATAGTTTGTGGTTGATAGTGTCGAAGGCTGCGCTTAGGTCCAACAGAACCAGAAGACAAGATTCTCCTTCGTCTGCGGCCTCGAGAGCGTCGTCCCATATTTTGAGCAACGCGGTTTCCGTCCCGTGTCCGGGACGGAAACCTGATTGAAATGGATCAAGTAGCTTGTGGGTATCTAGATGCTGTTGCAGCTGTTGTACCACTACTTTTTCCATTACCTTTGAGAGTACATTTAGGCCTGTGTGGGACGGCGGTGGAGTGGGTCCTTGGGGTCTAGGGTGGGTTTCTTCAGGATAGGTTGGATTATGCCCTCTTTCAACTGAGAGGGCACTATGCCTTCCTTGAAAGACTGGTTAGTAAGCTGCATGATGGGAGGTGCCAGGATGTCGGCGCATTCCTTCAGCAGTTTAGTGGGGATGATATCATTTGGCGCTGTGCCATTACGCAAAGTACCAATGATATTTTTTATGGCACAGATGGTGATGGGCTCCAGAGTGAACTTACCTGATAGTGGTGAATTACCTTGGGTATTGTGTGAATAATTGTGGGGGGGACTGAGGGGGGAATTGTTTTGCTGAATCCTTTCACGGATTCCCTCAATTTTATTAATGAAGTAATCCGATAATTCATTGCAAAATTCTTGTGTGTCTGAATTGGGGGCTTTAAGACATCCTGGATTCATGGTCTGAGTGACCATCTTAAAGAGTTTGCGGGGGCGGTTAAGGGCGCTGTTGATAGCCTCAGAATTTTTTTTTCTTGGCTTTGAAGATTTCTTTCTGGTATTTTCTTGTAGTTGCTTTGTAGATGGAAAGATTCTCCTCTGAAGTGCTTCTTTTCCAGGCAGCTTCCGCCCTTCTTCGCTCTTGCTTCAGTAACGACAGCTGGTTATTAAACCAGCTGGAGTTGTTTTTCCGTATGCAGGTTTTACGTTTTGGCGCTACAAAATCGGCTGACTGTAGTAGGGCTAAGTTTATGGCATCCAGTGTTTCTACGGCCGTTTGATGCGGTTGAATTGTTTTTATTTTTTTTCTTAATGTGGTTTTGAAGAGTCCCGAATGGAGCTTCTTCTGACATCTAGTCCAGTGTGTTGTCACTGGTTTTGATGTTTTTGTTAAGGGGGGGGATTTTGGAAATAATGAATTTAATTGCATGGTGATCTGTCCATGGCAACGGTTCATTTCCCAAATTTTTTGTTCCAGATCTTGTCTGGAAATAAGATTGAGTGTGTGACCTGAAGTTTGTGTGGGCCCACACACTAGTTGTTGTAGCCCTAATCCTTCCAGGTGGTCAATACAGGAGTCGGCAACGGGGTCTTGTGCGGAGTTGGCCCAGAGGTTGAAATGCCCAAGCAGCATATAGTGTTTGCTGTTGAGGGTGTAAGTGGAGATGAACTCCGTCAATGATGGTAGCAGCTGCGATTTTGGGCCAGGTGGCCTATAGCAGAGAAGAATATGGACGGTCTCCTGTGAATTTGTTTTCAGTTGCAGAGTAAGGCGGCGTACACACGATCGGACATATCCGATGAAAACGGTCCGCGGACCATTTCCATCGGATATGTCCGATCGGGAGTTTGATCCGATGGCGTGTACACACCATCGGATCAAATTCCCCGCCGCCGGACGGCGCGGTGACGTGGCGGTGACGCGGCAGTGACGTTGACGCCGCCGCGTCACCGCCACGTCACCGCACCAGGAAGTAAAACACTTCCGCGCATGCGCCGAATCCATTCGGCAGCGGCGCGGCGGCGGTGGGGGCCGACATGTCTGCTGGTAAGTGTACTAACCAGCAGACATGTCGGGCGGACAGATTCCCACCGGATAGATTTCAAAGCTTGCTTTGAAATCTGTCGGGTGGAGAAATCTGTCCGCTAGCCCATACACACGAGCGGAGATGTCTGCTGAAACGGTCCATCGGACCGTTTTCAGCGGACATATCCCCTCGTGTGTACGCCGCCTAAGGGTTTCCATGAATGGAAGAGGGTTTTGATGGACAGGTTTAGTGATCGCAAGGTGAGTCTTGTGGATCACCGCCAGTCCTCCTCCTCTTTGCCCTATTCTGTTTTCCATTATAATACGGTAGTTTTCTAGCACCAGTTCACCTAGAATGGTGTTACAGTCGGCTGTAAGCCAGCTCTCTGTAATAAAGAGGCAGTCTAGATCGTGTTGTAGAATGAAATCATAGATTTCTAGTCTGTGTTTTACTGCCGATCTTGGGTTGATCAAAGCACATGATATGTGCTTAGGCTGGGATAAATGGCTGAAATTTTGGAAAGTCGATCGTTGATCGATTCTCAATAGTCGCTCAATTCTTAGGGCTTTTTTGGTGCTGGCTGGCAGTATAGCGGCGAATCGTCCCAGACCGCAAATGGCTTCTGCAGAATATTGCAGATTCGCCATGGTCGCCAAACACCGGGGGGGGGAGGAGGTTTTCAAGGGCGACGGAGAGAGGATAGCAGAATCCTCTCTCCTGACTTGGTCCAGAGGAAGGCAAAAAAAGACCCTGGCCGTGCGGTGCCAATATGCTGCGGCAGGGACAAAAAAATTCCTTCCTGACCCCTAAAGAGGCGATCGGGTGACCCCTGGATCAAGTTCTATTTGTGTTGAGGAGGGGGGAGAGGGGATGAGAGGTACCCTCGTTGCTGGGTGTGGAAAGATGGCTGCGGGTAGAGAAGCTGCCGTTCTGGGGTGGGCTGATCGGTGGAAGTTGCAAGGTGTGGGAAGCGGCGCGGCGCTAGGCCGCGGGTGAAGCTGCGGTCTTTCCTAGATCGCGGCCGCCGCAACCCTCCACAGGCTGGCGCGGGTGTCTAAAAAACGACCGAATGACCGAAATTGCAGCAGGGAGGTGATGGGGGGGATGCCTCAAGTGGCGATGGTACACTGTAGGGGTACAGAAGAGGGGGTAAAGGAGTAGGGGAGAGCCGTAGTTGCAGCGACTTGCCAGTGGTCCAGTGGATGGCTTTTAGCTGGCTCTTACCTGTTAGCTTCCTGGGAAAGAAGGGAGCCAGGGAAAGCCAGGAAACGCCGGAGAGCCAGAGAGCTGAGAGGGGATGAAAGCCCTGCCTGACTTGGGAGCCAGGAACCACAGCGGTGGGAGGTGGGAGGACCCTGCCTAGCTGAACTATCCCTGGAGAGAGCCGACTCGTGTGTGAGACACTAGATCAAACTGACTGTGTGAGGAGATGATCACCTCTGACCTCCTCTTCTAGCAGCAGTAGTCACAGCCCCAATACGGAATGAATGAGATGATATCGGAAGTGACCTAAACGCAAATGAAGCAAGCATTTCTTCAAGACAGAACCAAATTGAAAACTAGTCACAGGTGTGAAATCAATATGAAGAAGGAACTGAGAACCATTGGTAGGACGCAAAAGCAGATATTGTTGCACCAAAGCAACGGCACAGACTGAATTATCAAAATGTCTGTAAATAGTGATCCACCGACCCTTACCAAATTGATCGGTCTTGTAAAAATAGACGTAATACTCCAGGCTGCAGAAGCACGGCAGAAGCCGGCAGACCCAAGCCTGAGTATTTATCATTGGGCACCAACTCAGAAATCCTAAAAGCACCGTAAAAGCATAGACAAAAGGCAATCCTAAACAGCAGGGCTTCAAAAGAAGAGAAACAAACAGCGCTAGTCGCAACACACAATTGTTTTAACAATCCAAAAGTAACAGGCAACCTCTTATCCGTCGAGATATGTGTCCTACGGTAACCCCTCAAAGCCAGCTTAACAGCGAAGAAACTATTGCAAGGGGTATTGCCCGACAACTTTTGAAAAAAGGAAACTCCAGCCAAAATCTTTGCAATCTTAGAATAAGAATAACCTTTACTCATTAACACATTAAGAAAAGATAAAGTCAAACCGTCAGGGTCACTTGAAGCAAAGACATCCAAGGAGCCTAAAAAACAATTCCATAAGTCCCACGCAGCTATATAACTTGCTCGCGTGGACGGAGCCAACGAATTATAAAAGGCAGTGAAGACAGGGCTCAAATTATGGACCAAAGATGTGGAGGACAAGAAAGACCAATCTCGACTCCATCTGGAACCAATTCCTGAAACTTCTGCATCTGTTGGCGAGACAGTGAATCAGCGATGGCATTACTAAAACCAGGTATATACTTTGCCTTCAACCAAATATTCAATCGTAGACATTGAAGAACTAAAAAGCGAAGAACTGAAATTCCAGGAATGAATTTAGAAACCAAACAGTTGATCGCAAACACCACACCTTTGTTATCAGAATGCAATAAAATTTGCTTATTCCTAAACTGATCACCCCACAGTTCAAGGGCTACAACCACAGGAAATAACTCCAAAAGGACAACGTTAGAAACTAATCCCCGATCAACCCAGGAGGAAGGCCACAGACCAGCCGACCAATGACCATGCCAAAAAGCACCATAGCCAACAGAACCAGCCGAATCCGTATACAAGTTCAATGCGGAGGCCGAGCAAAAAAGGGGATTGCCAAATAGCACAACCATTAAAATAAACTAAAAAAGAACGCCACATGAGCAAATCATCCCGAACATCCGCCGTGATCCGCAAAAAATGTCTAGGAGACTTGACACCAGAAATAGCCCTATAAAGGCGCCTAGAAAAAACCCTACCCAATCCCAACAAAGACTGAATGGTCCGCAACTGAACCTTACTTTTAGACAGAATAATATCCAACAACAACCTGATCTTCACAATCTTTTCCCCAGGAAGCTGAAATTCTCTTGTAACAGTGTCAATCTGTATGCCTAAAAATTCCAAACATGTGGTTGGGGAGACCGACTTCTCAGGGGCCAAAGGGACTCCAAAAGATGCACAAATCATTTTAAACTCCGAAAAAATATACAAATAGTCCAGTAAATCCGCCTTGCCAATGAACAAAAAGTCATCAAGATAATGAACACAGCGTGTAGAACCCGCACGATGACAAACAACCCAATTAAGAAAAGTCGAAAACATCTCAAAGTAAAAACATGACAAGGCGCATCCCATTGGCAAACACTTATCAAAATAGAACCGGTCTTCAAAAAAGGAACCCAAAGAATTGAAAGCTGACGGTCTTATAGGTAATAACCTAAAGGCAGATTTGATGTCAGCCTTCGCCAACAACGCACACCCGCAACAACAACACACCCGCCGAGCGAATCAGAACCAAGGCATCCTCAAAAGAGGAATAAGTAACCGAACAAAGATCAGAATCAATCTCATCATTCAATGACAAACCAAAAGGGAAAGATAAATGAAGAATAAGTCTAAAAGAACCAGGCTCCTTCTTGGGAATAACACCCAACGGGGAAACTCTAAAATTGGGAAATGGAGGCCTATCAAAAGGACCGGCAACTCTACCTTCTTCAATTTCTTGAACAAACTTCCTTCTAACCACCTCCTTATGCACATCAACAGAAGCCAAATTATTAAATATAACACAGCCAGAGCCAGTAAAGGAAGATAAAAGAAAACCCCAACAAAAACCTTCAATTAGTGTGTCTGCACTCTTGCAATCCGGGTACTGGAGTAGCCACGGCAACATGTTTGCCAGTCTCACTGGCGAAACTGCTTTTAAGAAAAGGCTCCCTGGAATGAGCCCCTTGATAACCTGTCTTCTTGAAGCAACGAAAAGCAGGGTGAGATCCAGCACAATGAGCACATTCGTGCTTGTACCTGCAACTAGTAAGCCATTTACATTGACTCTCATTGAAATTGAAACAGAGGCCTTTGCGAAACTGTCCAGTAGCAGGCACGGCAGATTTAACCACTTGTCTCTGGGGTAAAAGCAAGTTCAACCATAGCCCAACATCCTTCATACCCCATCTTAAATTTTTATGTACTGCAAGCTTCTGTCTAAACGATTCTTCATAGAAGAACCAGGACAGTCCAGGAAAGTTCTTATAAGCTTCTAGTATTATTTCAATGTGTTGAAAAAGGCCACTGCATAATTCTGGGCGACGTTCACCCAAAACACTAGCATATATGCTAAAGGCCTGAAGCCAATTATTAAAGCTTTTTGCAACCACCTTACCCTTCTCTTCATCAAATTTCTCATTTACATCCTTTCTTCCTCTATTATCTTTCATAGAAGGAAGCAATGAGAGTAAATCTACATATTCTCCTCTCCATGTTTTCTCTTTTATCGTTAAATTCAAATATAATCCCAATGGCGATAGCTCGCACGAATGAACCTCCTTCAAATGCGATTCAGGAACACCAGAAGAGGGAGCTATAAAAGGCAAAGACTGTAACCCAGGCGAAGAAACTGCTACATCATGAACAACAGGCGAATGTACAGTAGTAGTCAAATTATCCTTCCACACAGAAGCAAGCCCAGATTGGTCAGCATTTGCAACATGTAACACAGGAGATGCAGGCAATAGTTTGGAAAACAAATTATGCATAGAAAAGGCAAATTTGTTTAAGAAAGAAGCCGTAGTGTGCTCACCTACAGAAAGACCCGGCTGAGCAGCAGGGATGCTGGAAACAGGAACATTCACCACGGGCAGTGCTGCAGCTGATCCAGTCTGTGTAGGTGCGGTTGCCCTAGCAACCACTTGAACAGCTGACATGTCCATCGCAGAACTCCCGGCCAACTCAGGGTTAACACCGACACTGGTAGGGAAACCTTCAATATTATGTGCATCTCTGCTAAGAGTAGCAGCAACCATAGGTGACAATACACAGTTTTCCTCCGTAAGAGGCAGCTGAGTGTCCAGTCGTTTGTTAGTCTTCTTCTTCCTCTTACCCGCTTTTGGTTCTGTATGAGGAAGCAGGGATTCAAATCTCCCGGGTCTCTTGCGATGTCTCTTTGACGTAACTTCCGCGCGGACTGCGCTCGCGACGTCATCTGAAACTGGCGAATAGCAGCCGACATCACGATCGACACCGGATGACGCGGGCTGCGTCACAGGGTCAGCCAAAGGGTGCCAATGAGAGGAGGAAGTGTCGTCACAATCGGCCGCCGGAAAGGACGAATGAAGGCGGACACCATCATGGAGGGAACCAGGAAACGGAAACGAAGCTGAAGACGTTGATGGAACCGGACCTGAGGAAGCGAACAGAACCGGAGGAAAACCGCCATAGAACGCAGAAGGAAGTAACGACAGGCATAATTGCAGCCAACGTTCGCCATCTTCGGTACCGGCCCGCTCCATAACCTGGCGAAGTAAGGACTCCATAACAGCTGAATGTACTGCAACGCTGCTTCTCTAGATAATTCCAACGATTTGTAATAACTGACTCATTTTCTTTTCTTTTATAGGTCTGGATCCCTGCTGATTGGATCACCAATAACTGACCAATAACAGTAAGTAATTTTCAAAACCCTTATGTAAATTAGTTTTATCTATGCCAGCATTCCATGTGTGATGTTAGGGGACATTCCATGCCCCTCCCCTCACTTTTATTCTCAAAGGCACAACAATGTCTAATTTATATACTATAAATGCAGCCATGTTGTTAAACACTTTGAATGTTTTGATCTTCCGGCTACTAAATTATCAAGCACCTGTGTGGTATCTGTGGTTCAAAATAGAAAATAAATTGGCACTTAAAGATAAAATTGAAAAATTGAAAAATTGAAGTTCAGGTTTATAAAGCCCCGTACACACGGTCGGACATCCAACAAAACTTCCCTTGGATTTTTGTCCTAATTGATTTGTCCGATCACACCCATAGCATACACACACTCGGACTTTTCCGGCAACCAACACGAACGTATTGACGTTTGAACGTAATCCCGTGCGTTTAAAAGAGGAAGTGAAATTCTCCGACGTCACCCGTTGCGTTCCTTCAGCTACTCTATAGTTAGTTGATGTTTCGTGTGAGTGCTTTCCACATTTCCAATTTCGTGCGTTTCAGAACGTTTGTGTCCGTTCGCCAAATTCCGAGATGCTGCGCGATCCTGCGAGAGAGCGTGCTGTTTACGGTCTAGGAGTTCTGGCTATTGCTCAAGCTCGGTCCAGGTCCAGGAGTAGGAGGACGACTGTTTGGACCAAAAATTGGTTGCTTCGCCGTGAAGAATTTTCCCATATGCCATTGCTCAGGGAGCTGCAGGAAAACAATCCTAATGATTTTAGGAACTATCTTAGGATGTCAGATTCCTGCTTCCAGCGTCTTTTACATTTGCTGTCTCCGTATATCACCAAGAAGGACACGTGTATGATAATAATTTATATTTGGTGGCATGCTGACTACTTTTCCTTGCCCTAAATAGATATTTGCCTTCACTTACCTCCCTAGCAAGCTACCCTGGGACCCCAATTTGTTATTGGCCTTCCCTTAACAACCCTTATAAACTAGGGCATCTTAAAATGTTTTTCCTTAACTGGCAGCACAGTGGCAGAGTAAATTTTTTGGGGTGCACAAACTGTTTATTAACCTTCCCCTTCCCAAATAGTGAATCATCTGATCCAAATATTTGTGTACTCTAGCTAAACATATCTTCATTATACCCCTTTTCTGCTTGTCATATTTGTCCCATTTTTAGAAAATTATATAATTTTTTTTGTGTTTTTTTTGTTTATGGTATGTTATTCTGTTGCCTCTGGTGTGCCAAGCCCAAAAATCAGAATGGCTTGCAACAAACATGAACCTTCATTTGTTCACCATATTGGTCACATTGAAAAGGAGATATTTTTTTTACCACTCCCCAAACTTTAAACATTCAACCTCATCTCCCTAACATTTTTGGAATGTGCCACCAGAGGGAGTCATGAATCATATAAATGAGAATTATATCAAATTTTTAGTCCACAAACTGCTTGAATTGTTTCCTTGCTATGTTGCCCCTATAATGTATGTGTAAAAATAGGTTGCAATTTATTATGCTGAAGTAGTAACTAATTGTTCTTTGTTTGACTCCACAGTTTCCTTCCAACCCTCAGGAATGGCAGGATGTTGCAGCCCAGTTTGCCAATCTGTGGAATTTTCCCAATTGTGGGGGTGCCATTGATGGCAAACATGTCAGGATTGTTCCTCCGCCGGCCTCTGGCTCTTATTTTTATAATTACAAGGGCTTTAACAGCATAGTTCTTCTTGCTATAGTTTCTGCAAACTATGAGTTTATTTATGTTGATGTTGGTATGAATGGGCGTCATTCTGATGGAGGTGTGATGTCTCATACCGAATTCTATCAGCGTCTTACTAATGGCACCTTAAGTTTGCCACCTGCGCAGGACAACGTGGAGGGCCTCAACTTTGTATTTGTGGCAGATGAGGCCTTTGCTCTTGGGGAACATCTGTTGAAGCCCTTTCCGATGAGGAACCTCACCCCTGAGCAACGGATCTATAACTACAGACTGTCATGTGCCAGAAGGGTGGTTGAAAACGCCTTTGGCATTATGTCAAGTCGTTTTTGGCTATTTCTTACTGCCATTCACTTGGCTGAATACAAGCTGAACCACGTGGTGTTGTGCTGCTGCATCCTCCATAATTTTCTACGGAGGAATGCTACCAACTACATTGGGTCTGGCAATACTGATGACCCCTCAGGTGGACAGGCAGCTGAAGACGCAGTAATGCCAGCCCTGCAACTTACCCGACCTGCTGTCTCCTCCCAGAATGCACGTCTTGTGCGTGAGCAGTATATGGACTACTTTGTTGGTAGAGGGGCAGTGCCTTGGCAGCAAAATGTCCTGTAGAGTTTGTTCTATCTAGTTTATTTTCCTCTTAAAAATTTAAATTTTGAGCTACTGTTATCTGTGGTTGGGTTTTTATTTTTTTATGTCCTTCGAATTTTGGTGAGAATTGTCAAAACTTTAGGGAAACAAGCAGACGTGCAAATACACCTTTCTAAACTTCAATACATCTATGTTGAATATTATGTTTTAGGGCTCTGCTACACCCCTTTTCGAATAATACACTGTCAATGTTCTTACCCTAAATTCAAAATATACTGGTAGAACTGATCTTATAAATAAGAAGCCACACCTTTTTTAGCAAAAACATTATTTTTTTAACAAGCACAATCCAATGTGCCATTTTTTCCTTTTACAAAAGTGCAAAACAGTGGTAGGTCATGAAGAATGCAATAATTCTGTTGTTATTATTTTGGCGATAAACATGCATCTTTTCCAACAGAGCAATATACCTTGCCAAGTGGGTACAGCAGAAATTCAAAATTTTTTGGCAGAATTCTCGGCCCAAAATATTATTATACACATACAATGTATGACCAGATGCAGTTTTGTTTATTCTGTGGCGCTTTTTTTGTGGGTCAAAAATGCATGCACAGTACTCTCCATGCGCTACGGGGGTTCTGGTTGGTTGTAGCTCACAACATGCAGTCATCCTTAGCACCTGAAACGGAACTACCATGTTGTGAGCTAGAGCCGACCAGAACCTTAATGGAGTGCATGTCAAACACTGTGCCTGCATCCTTGTCGCATACAAAAATGCACCCCAAAATGAACGGAACTGCGTTTGATGCAAAATGCCCCTTAGCACAGTCTTTCTCCACTCTCCTTCTCCTGGTGCATTCCCAGATGTTTCACTTTTGCCATAGGTACAAATTTTTTTGGGGGATGTGCATATGTCAAAATTGGTCAGGTATACAGTAGCCCTTCAAAATTGTAATACTGTTTCTTGAAAGCACCAGAAGAAGAGGAGTAGATAAAAACTCAGCTGAGACACTTAAATCACACCAAAACATTATTTTTGTAAAAATTACAGTATTGAAATAGCCTCAAAAGTCACATCTGCTAACATCTGCCTATTGCAAAGTGAATTAGTGCCATTTCTAAACAAATAACAAAACTCAGCCTGTGCTAACAAGTCTAGTTGCATCAAGTTCACTGAAAAGTTAAATAACAGGTGGTAAAAATGTAAACTATAAACCTACGTCACAAAACCAGCTAAAATTTAGCTAACAGGTCGTAATAATCCCTGATTCGTCTCTGAACACCAGTGGCAGCCTCCTTTAGATTTTCAAGCTCTGTCATTGCCTGCAGCATATCAGCACTGATCCGACCAATAGTGCATCCTGGTAGTTGGTGGCCTTGGAAGAAGATAATAAATTAGAATGTGTTTGATGGTCAAGTGACTGAGGCAAAAAACATAGGGACACATTATTAATCAGGGCTACTTTATGAAAATACTTACCTAAACATAGACACTCAATTGGTGCTTGCAAACTGCTTGATCTTCTAAATACAGCTACACTACTAGGTAATGTACACACTACAGATATACTCCGAAAATCTTGGACCAGGTGCATATGCATGTGTCTTCACGTGCAGCTACCTAAACAACACTGCCACCTCTCCCTACTACATGCTCAAATGTTGAATGCACTACATAATTTGCTACTGTGTTGTGGGCGTGTTTGTAGTGGACATATAATCAGTAACCATGTATTGATTGTGGAAAGCACATGTTAAAAAAACTTACTGGGGCAAACAACAGCCTCCAAATGGTCATCTTGGATTTCTTGCACTCCTTCACCCTCAGCATATCTGGTGTCTGGGGATGTGCTGTCCACTGGTGGCTCTTTGCTGGGTCCGGCACTATCATCATTATCCTGCAAAGGTTGGTGCTGACCACACTCCTGATCCTCTAAAATTAAAGAATAAAACATCCATGAAGCCGCCCCTAAATGACATTATCTTACCAGAATCACATTTGCTGCTTTTTAACTATATACCAACCTTGCCCTGGTGACAAAGTTTGCTCGAGACTAGTGCACTACACTAGGCATTATTATAATATACAAAATGTTATGGAACAGGAGTATGATGTTGTGACGGTATTAGAGCATATCTCCGCCATCCTCTCCCTTCTTCTCCCATAAAAGAAATCACCCAATATTCCCCGACTTAGGAATATCCCTGGAATCGCCGAATCATCCACACATTAGCCATGGCTTAATACTGGATCTAACAGGACACACTTTAATGGCAAAAACTCTGCAAATTTATACACAGTTACAAGCTTGTCATCAATCAAAGAACAATGAAATCTCCACCCCCTTTTCCACACACTGGGGGTTTCCATACAGAGGCATTTCGGCACCGCAAGGCTTGACACATCACATTCTTGAATTTGAATTCAATTAACCTTTAGAATACACAATCACAGATCTAAAAGACATTTAGTAATTATCTCCCAGAGAGAGAAGCCCCCAGGGGGTAATTACTACAATGAAGCAATCAGAACAACAATTAACATGAGTCAATTATCTAATCGGTTGGCTAGGTCGTCTCGTCTGTGACACGGCTATTCATCTGCAGAACACAATGGAAAGGTATTTCAAAAGCCACTTAGCATTGAAAGGTCATTGTCCCGTACTGGCAACATGGCAATCTGGTTTAAACAGGTTTTACAGATGCCTCTACAAAGGGGAAAGTAATCCAATTATCCAGGCTAGAGGCAGAACCCCATAACGCACAGACATTAACATTAGCAGGGAGAGGATTAGACTGAAGTATATAGGCAATTGTATAAAAGTCCTTCACAATGGCCCCCCCTTTTCTCCCTGCTCCGGCAACTCGGTTGGACCTTTCCTGGTCCAGTAGAGTTGACGGGTTCAGAGCTTCTAGTCCGAGGTTAACTCCGTTTGGCGTGACAATCCATCGGAATTCCCGTTTTGCTTGCCTGGGCGGTAATGAATCGTGAAGTCATAGGGCTGTAAGGCCAAGCTCCAGCGTAGCAAACGGCCGTTGTCCCCTGAAACCCGGTTAAGCCACACCAAGGGGTTGTGATCGGTGATGAGAGTGAAAGCCCGGCCATAAAGGTAAGGTGTGAGCTTTTTGAGGGCCCATCCGCCTTCCTGGTTTGAGGCCCTGGCCCATAATCGGACGGCAAGAGGCTCGCATTCAGTCCTCTCCAAAAGCCCCTGTCCCGGCTAGGCCTGTCACACATCTCCCCTTTTGGCAGGGGACTAACCCAGTAGGAGACACCAGATGGGTTGTCTCTGAATTCAGTCAGTAGTTCCAGTCCCCCGCTGCCGGTATCCATACAGTACCCCAAATCACTTGCTCCAAACCGAGCATTACTCACCCCGCCATCCTCTGCCTCTCTCAGGGAACACGTCTGCCGCTGGGGAGAGGCCTGGACTAGCCCTTCTCCCTGGAGTCCTTTCAGCCGCTGGAGAGATGACAGGGTGGCTGGGCTCAGTCCATCATGCTGTTGGGGATCTGGGCCAACTGGCCACCATTTATGGGTTATACCAGTGGAGACTGAAGTCTCATCCACTGGTGTGATGTGAAAATCCCCCAGTGCTTGCAAAGCAAAGCCGACATCCTCCTCTTTCAGTCCTGTACCATTTTCTGGGGTTGTGCCAGTGGAGACTGAAGTCCCATCCACTACCACCGGGACCCCTTCTTCTGTTAGGTGAAAGCAGAGGCCCGGGGCACTCTGCTCTGTTGCCAGCTCTTCCGCTGGGTTGCTCTGAGTGGAGACCACAGTCCCATCCACCGATATCCGCTCAAGCTGTAGTGGGGTGCAGCCGCCAGTAGCATCTTGTCCTGCTGCCAGGGATTCTGCTGGGAGTAAGAGCTTTACCACCTCAGCTGGTTGCTGGGGAGGGGGCCAACCGCCCCGGCTCCCTGGAACTCCACAGTTGGTCCCGGTGCTGGGCAGAGATGGCTGGCAATCTGCCCTGTTGCCAGCACTTCTGCTGGGGATGCATAATCCATAACATCCTCTGAACAGTCCATACATTCTGTAATCTGTGGCTGGGGAGTGATCGCCATCTTCTCACCCTGAGCCTCCAAAACTGCCACAGGGGTGGGGCAGAGGTCTTGAACCCTCTGTCCGGTGACCAGCGCTTCAGCTGGGGAAGTTCCTTGTAACTCCACAAATACTGCTCTTGGGGCTGGGCAGAGCACAGTGAAGTGTGGCCCTGATACCAGCTCTTCTGCTGGAGGCCCATCAGGTTGTTCTTCCTCAGCAGAGAAGTCTATCAGATCCCCTGTCTCTGCAACTGGTGTCTGGGGATAGAGGTTCACCATCTCCTGTCTTTCATTTGGTGCTGCTTCTTTAGGCGTTGTCACCGATCGTCGTATTTCTGCAATTCTCAGCTCATGTTGCCGCTCTCGTTCTTTCTCATCAAAAGCTTTAAAAGCTCTAAACGGAATCTTCCTTGTGTCTGCTGTGCTGTACTCACTGTTTGGAGAATGTGCGGCTGCTTGTTGAACTGCTGCCAGTTTTAACTGTAGTTCTGCGTTTCTTATTTGTTTAGCCTCCTCCGCTACCAGGGTCATCACTTTCAGCACCACATCCGCCGTTGGGTTCGGACCGAACCATGCTAATTTCTCTCTTATTAGCTTGTTAGCTGGTGATTCCTCATCCTGAATCACTGGTGTCCCCATCTTCTGTACTGCAGGCCTTGCTGCAACCGAGTTCTCCTGGTCTAGCTCCATTTATTCTGCTATGATGACACGCTCGGTTTTGCTGCTAGCAATCCTTCCACAAACTTCCAGTAGTCCTTTCCGTGTATTTCTTTTAAGCAGGGTGTACCAGTCTTCCATTCACTGTTCCCAGTGTCTGCTTGGAATCCTGGTGTAAAGGAAGGTAGAAGGGAACATCCCGCTGCTGCCAACCAGTGTGACGGTATTAGAGCATATCTCCGCCATCCTCTCCCTTCTTCTCCCATAAAAGAAATCACCCAATATTCCCCGACTTAGGAATATCCCTGGAATCCCTGGAATCCCTGGAATCTAACAGGACACACTTTAATGGCAAAAACTCTGCAAATTTATACACAGTTACAAGCTTGTCATCAATCAAAGAACAATGAAATCTCCACCCCCTTTTCCACACACTGGGGGTTTCCATACAGAGGCATTTCGGCACCGCAAGGCTTGACACATCACATTCTTGAATTTGAATTCAATTAACCTTTAGAATACACAATCACAGATCTAAAAGACATTTAGTAATTATCTCCCAGAGAGAGAAGCCCCCAGGGGGTAATTACTACAATGAAGCAATCAGAACAACAATTAACATGAGTCAATTATCTAATCGGTTGGCTAGGTCGTCTCGTCTGTGACACGGCTATTCATCTGCAGAACACAATGGAAAGGTATTTCACAAGCCACTTAGCATTGAAAGGTCATTGTCCCGTACTGGCAACATGGCAATCTGGTTTAAACAGGTTTTACAGATGCCTCTACAAAGGGGAAAGTAATCCAATTATCCAGGCTAGAGGCAGAACCCCATAACGCACAGACATTAACATTAGCAGGGAGAGGATTAGACTGAAGTATATAGGCAATTGTATAAAAGTCCTTCACAGATGTCATTTAAAAAGTGGGTACAAATCTCTTTAGTGGCCACATTCAAAAAATCAGACAGATGACACGCATCACTCTTGTTTGCAATGGCAAGATGGGATATATGATGTGAAATCTAGCAGGCGTGACTCTCTGTGACTCTGATCCCCAGGGCCTCTCCTCTACCCATGTCTATCATTCAAATGCATCATTAATGGTCAGTGATGAGCCACACATCTAACATAAAGATTATTTTACCCCTTAAGATATGGCCTGAGCCCATGGTCTTTGTCCTACCTAGAAACACCCCTGTCGCTGTGAAAATGCTAATTATCTAATTTTGTGCTTACGTTTTGGGGGTGATTTTGGGCATGTTGTCTCCCCTGTTGGAGCCCGGCCAATGGAAGCCTCATTTTGTCCCCTGTGGTGTTTTTCTCTTTGCCTTTTTTCTGTGGAAAACATTAAAATACAGTATATTATTTATTACAGAAAAGTAGCCAAGACAGAAAGAACAACTTTCACATTATAATGAACTACATTAAAACTTGCATTATCTTCTTCTGGAGCCCTCACAATAACAAATCACCATTAAATTTAATCCATCTCTAATGTACAGACACATATTGACATAATTACATGTACTTACTTTTTTTGATAATGGTGCGGTGAATGAAGTCCAAATGATCTTGCTCTCTGTGCTTCAAATCTGACCATCGTTTTCTGATTTGGTCTTTTGTTCGTTTTACCCCATAATCTTCTTCCAATACTGCAAGGACCTTCTCCAGAACCCAGTCTTTATGGCTGTTGGGTCTATCATAGTTCTCCATTTTGCAATCGTAATCGTATTTCTCAAAGATGCGCACCATCTCCACCATCTCCCCCTTGCTCATGGGGGTGGCCTTGTGCTTAACCACTTAAGGACCCCCGCACGCACATATACGGCCACAGAATGGCTCGTACAGGCACAAGGGCGTAAATTTACGTCCCCGCCTAAGTGCGGTTCGGGGGTCCCATCGGGACCCACTCCGTGGCGTGCGGGGGTCCCCCTGGCTCCGGGAGCGATCCGGGACGAGCGGGCGGATGTCGGCGTTTACCCGCCCCCCCGCGATCGCTCCCAGCCAATGGGAGCGCTCCCCCTTCGTGTAACTTCCTCCTCCTGTGTTTACACAGAAAGGAGGAAATGATGTCACCTCTCATCGCAGCGGTGTTTCCCACCGCTGCTGATGAGAGAAGACATCACAAGTAAGTGTGCACCAACACAACACTGACACACACTCACATAGGCACATTAACCCCTTGTGATCGCCCCCCCCCCACACCCCCTGTCACAGTGTCACTGAATGCAGTGATCTAATCACTGCATTTAGTGTCAGTGTGACAGGCAGTGTAAAATCAGTTAGTGTTAGGTTCAGGATAGCCCCCCCACCCCCCTAATAAAGTTTTAACCCCCTGATCACCGCCCTAGTTAACCCTTTCACTCCCTATTGCCAGCGTCACTAAGCGATCATTTTTCTGATCGCTGTATTAGTGTCGCTGTTCCCGCTAGGTAGCTATTTTTTTTTATTGCGATTTTTTTTTTACTAAAGACATGTGGCTAAATAAATTTTGGCCTAAATGTTTGACTAAAATTTAGTTTATTTGATTTTTTTTTAACAAAAAGTAAAAAATAGTGTTTTTTTTTCAAAAATGTCGCTCTATTTTTGTATATAGCGCAAAAAATAAAAATCGCAGAGGTGATCACATATCACCAAAAGAAAGCTCTATTTGTGGGAAGAAAAGGACGCAAATTTTGTTTGGGAGCCACGTCGCACGACCGCGCAATTGTCTGTTAAAGCGACGCAGTGCCGAATCGCAAAAACACCTTGGGTCATTTACCAGCGTATTGGTCCGGGTCTTAAGTGGTTAATATAAACTCCTCCACTGCGGGGCCTGTTCGTATTCCTTGACTGCGCCATCATCTTCTCCCTCACACATGTACCTCACAGAATGGCGCAGGAATAAAAAAGAATGTGGTCACGCCCCAGCGTCATGACGCACGTAGAGCGGAGCTTCACGCATGCGTAGGCTATATAAATCAATAACGAGCGGTCGAGGTCCCGCACGCATGAACGAATCCATTGTTGCGACTCCACGTTAAGGCAAAGGAATACACTGAACGAAGGTAGGTGAATACATTGTGACACTAGTGGTTACTGCATGATTTAGCTTAGAGAACCAAACACACATTGTATAAGCATGTTAGGAACTCAAAGCAAGCACTTATTGGTTGTATTGTAACCTTTATTGCTGAGATCTGATCAAAAACATGCCAAAACCTAAGGGTGGAAAACTAAATTTATGTCCATTCGTCAGTGCTTTTATCGAACTCTACAGATCGCAGACCTGTCTGTGGCAGTCGAAACATAAAGATTATTCAGATAAAAATAAAAGACAGGCAGCAATAGATACATTGGTGGCAGAAGCAAAGACTATGTACCCAGGGCCAATGCAACACAAATTAAAGCTAAAATTGGGAGCCTGAGGAGCACGTTTCTCAGAGAGCTAAAGAAGGTCGAGGGATCGAAAAGATCGGGAGCTGCAGCAGATGACGTGTATGTACCCAAACTGTGGTACTTCAACAGCCTGATGTTTTTAAAGGACCAAACTGAGCCAAGAAAACATATATCCACACTACCCTCCCTATCAGCAGAGGCCACAGATACTGAGGCAGAACCAACAGAGGAGGAGGAGGAGGAGGAGGAGGAGATCAGCTTTACCCAGGTCTAGTATTTTTCAACAACTGGCCATTCAAATATACTATGATGTTAATGTGTTGTTATGATGGCAACAAAACTGAAATGATGCTCCTTTTTCACACACAGGACCTTGGCAGCCAAGAAGAGGCTGGGCCCAGCAGCCTGTCAACACAATGCCAAATCCCTACACTAAACCCTCCTCGAAAAAGGGCCAAGAAGAGGCAACAGCTAGATGACGCCACTGCTGAATTTCTAAGTAGGACCACATCGGTCATCACCTCAGCACCCGATAGTGCAGAAGGGTTTGGCTGTTTCATTGCCAACAAGCTCCGAGAAATAGAGGCAGATCAAAGGGAGCTGTGTGAGGGGATGATGGTACAGCTCCTTAGCAAGGCCAGTAAATGGGAGCTAACCCCTAATTCCCATGTCTGTGATTTAGATCACACACCTCCAGCTAATCAACAACAGGCCTACCAACCACAGCCAGCCTACCAAACCCAGACAAGTTACCAAGCCCACCCAGCCTACCCACACCAGCCAACCTACCCACAACAGCCATCCTACCCACAACAGCCAACCTACCCACAACAGCCAACCTTCCCACCCCAGCAAGCCCAACCACCCCAGCAGCATTGGGTTAGTGGCCAACTCAGAGCCCAGATTTTAGGGGCTACTAATTTGGCCACCAACATAATGGTTTGGTACATATTTAGATGGGTTGTTATTTTTTGTTAAAAATGTTAACCATTTAGATCCATTTTAGGGATAATTTTATGTTTGGCTTCAAAAATGGAACGACAAATGGGCGAAAACATGTATCTTTAATTATTTTTGGATTTTGTATTATTGTGATGGGAGTGACAAAGAAAAAAAATGGCCTCAGCTGATGGGGAGAGAAGTGTGGATAGTGTTGTTCTTGGTTCAGTTTGGTCGGCAAAAAATATCAGCCTGTTGAAGTACCACAGCCTGGGGACAGACATGTCTTCTGCTGCTGCTCCCCATCTTTTGGAGTCCATGATCTTCTGGTGCTCCCTATAGTTATTGTAATTCTCAGGTCCCCAAGTTTGGAGATTTACCAAAAAATTGTTATGTATGCCCTGGGGTACAGAGGCTTTGCAAAGTCCACCATTTGTTCTATTGCTGCCTTCCTTATGTTTTGGATTTGTCCTAATTTAGGAGATTTTATTTTAAACAAATGGATGATGTGAAGGTGTCTTGAATTATTTGTGTAAAGTCAAATGTCAGTTTGTGAGTAGGCAGGTCCTTTGCTCAAATTAAAGGGAGACAAATAGAGTAGTTGGTACTTTAACCATCAAAAATAATAAGGGATAATGGGGTTGTTAGAAGTTGACACACAAAAGAATCTTAAAATTTGCTTGATTCATCTAAACAAAATACATTAATCAAAAGTAAATACATTTTTTTTTAATCCATCCGTATCACCAGCAAAGCAGGTTTTAAGATTATTGGCATTACAAAGAAAAGGATAATATGCGCTGTTTTTCGAGATTTCGAAACTAGCCGCGTCACGAATGTTCTTTTTCTAATACAAACGCTAATTTTACTAGACAGAAGGCTTCCGGCTGCTCTTTACTTCGGAGCATGCGCATTTTAACTTTGGACAATAGTCCGATGGTTTGCTGTACACACGATCGGATTTTGCACCATCTGACTTTTGTTGCCTGAAAGTTGGTCCGTTCGCAGACCCAACTTTTTGTCCGATGAAAGCCAAAAAAGTTGGTCCGATGGAACGTACACACGGTCGGACAAATGCGAAAAGTGTCGGATTTTGATGTTGGTTGGGCAAAAGTCCGACCGTGTGTACGGGGCTTAAGAAATCTTTAATCCCAGAGCTCTTGTACCTGTTTTTCAGACAATTTCCTTATAAGCTCATATTCTATGTCACTATTTCAACTAGCACAGTATATGATGCCATCTCAGCTGCAGACGCTCCAGGAATACAAATGAACCAAACCATATGCTGTATTATGTCCTCATTTAGGCTCATAACTAAAGTTTGCTAAACCCAGGGAATATTCAGTATGCTTAGCAGTTTGCTCCATGCTTTTTGGTTCAGTAAAATGAGTGGCAGATTTTTATGCAGCAGTAAACATTATGTTTCAGTAAAACAGAACCTAAGCATCTCACAAAAGATTACCTCGTCCCCCGGGTACTCTTACCACCAGCACACCTGATCTTGAGGAACCATTTGAGTTACTAGAATACCAACTGGGAGGTTCAAGTGTCTAATGCCGCGTACACACGACCGTTTTTCGGGTTCTAAAAAATGCTTTTTTTTAATGTCATTAAAAACGATCCTGTAAGGGCTTTAGAGCATTTTTCGGGTTCTAAAAAATGGCCAATTTTTTTTCCGAACATGCTCTATTCTTTCACAACGTTTTTAAGGTTAAAAAATGGTCGTGTGTGGGCTTTAACGACGTGAAAGGCAGACCTGAGGGCTGCTACCTGAGAGCACAATGCAGCCATAACCCTTATGGCTTGGGTTCCTTGGTGAGAATCAGGCATTTCTTATGCCGCGTACACACGATCACTTTTTGTGATGAAAAAAAACGACGTTTTAAAAAACGTCATTTAAAATGATCGTGTGTGGGCAAAACGTCGTTTTATGTCTTCAAAAAAACGACCAAAAAAAAATTCCAACATGCTTGAATTTTTTGTGTCGTTTTTCAAAATGTCGTTTTTTGTGTCATAAAAAGTGACCGTGTGTGGGCAAAACGTTGTTTAAAACGACGTTTTTAAACCCGCGCATGCTTAGAAGCAAGTTATGAGACGGAGCTTCAATGGAACAGAGTGCCATCGAAAGTGTCTTACGTAACCGCGCTTTGCAAGAGCATTGTGGAAAAACGATGGTGTGTATGCAATGTCGTTTTTGAAAATGAAGTTTGAAAAACGTTGTTTTGTTTCGTCACATAAAATGACGTTTTTTTTCATCACAAAAAGTGATCGTGTGTACGCGGCATTAGGCTCTGTGCCTCAGGGGAGACTACATTACCCACACAACTCTCAACCAGGGGTGGACTGACAACTCATGGGGCCCCCGGGCAATAGAAGATTACAGATGGCCACCATGCCAGGAGGTAGTGCAGAGGCGGGGCAGCTAAAATCTTGGGATTTTCACATCAAAAGCATGTCAGTTTCGGACATATCAGGGACAGATTTAAAAAAAAACACAGATTTTTACATACTGTCCCTGGTTTTACTGAGCCTGGCAACCCTGATGGGGCCCCCTAGTGGCATGGGGCCCTCGGGCAGTGCCCGGGTGCCTCAATGGTCAGTCCGCCCCTGCTCTCAACATTGTTAGTGGTGGACAGAAACAGCAGGAACATTTCAATTATATTGGAAAACATATTTGCAGAGCTCTTGCTTTCATACTGTAGTCCTGCCTTACAGTTTCACATTTATCAGAAGGGCATATATATGCATAAATATTTCATACCAATCCTTCACAGGGATATTTTAAAAAACAGAGCACTGAAAATTGCTGAACACGACATTTTGATAGTAATTAACTACTTGCCGACCGCCCGCCGTCATATTACTGCGGGATGGTGGCACTGTTTCGCGAGAGCACGTAGCTCTACGTCCTCTCTTTTTCGGCCACTAGGGGGCGCGCACGCCCCTCCGCACGCCCCTGAGTCCCGCGCGCATGCCCGGCAGGTACGATCGCCGCCGGGCACACGCGATCGCTCGCACACGCGAACAGAAGATCAGTGATTTCCCCTAGTGACTCCACCCCCCCATACAGTTAGAACACAAACAGGAACACACTTAACCCCTTCCCTGCCCCCTAGTGTTAACCCCTTCACTGCCAATGGCATTTTTATAGTAATACAATGCATTTTTATAGCATTGATCGCTATAAAAATGCCAATGGTCCCAAAAATGTGTCAAAAGTGTCCGATGTGTCCGCCATAATATCGCAGTACCGAAAAAAAAACGCTGATCGCCACCATTACTAGTAAAAAAAAATATTAATAAAAATGCCATAAAACTACCCCCTTTTTTGTAAACGCTATAAATTTTGCGCTAACCAATCAATAAACGCTAATTGCGATTTTTTTTTACGAAAAATATGTAGAAGAATACGTATCGGCCTAAACTGAGGAAAAAAATGTTTTTTTATATCTTTTTTGGGGATATTTATTATAGCAAAATGTAAAAAATATTGCATTTTTTTCAAAATAGTCACTCTATTTTTGTTTATAGCGCAAAAAATAAAAACCGCAGAGATGATCAAATACCACCAAAAGAAAGCTCTATTTGTGTGAAAAAAAGGACGCCAATTTTGTTTGGGAGCCACGTCGCACGACCGCGCAATTGTCAGTTAAAGCGACGCAGTGCCGAATCACAAAAAGGGCTCTGGTCTTTGGACAGCAATATGGTCCGGGGCTAAAGTGGTTAAACTGCCCAAAGATAATGCTGCCCCTGTAAAATCAATATAAACAAGCAGGCATGTGTCACACACACCAATTATGTCTCTCTCAGCTCGGCCTTTTCCATATAGAATACTGAATGAGCACTGCCGTGACATACATATCATGTATCATTGCTCTTTGAAGGCGCTGTAAAGAAAATAAACCTCCGTATGAACCACAGTGGACTGGATGAATAACTAGGCATTGCTACATCATCAATAGCAATGCCAGCTTATTCACTTAGCTCCACATGTACCATATATTATGGTGGTAGAGCGCTCTACTTCTGCCTGAACACAGCGAGATAAATAGAGTGGACTTTTCATGGAGAGTTTTCTTTACCCTATTTAAAAAAAAAATTATCATTTTTTGAATGGAACAAAAAAAAAAGCAGTACCTTAAATACTGATCACATTATAACACATTTTTTTTTATATATAAACCAAACCGAATATATGTTCTATGTCTAATATTAAATTGAGTTTTTCTCCAATTCTCTTTTATAGAGTAGAACCTATGTACCTTACAGTACTGGTGCTAGCTAAATTTATGTGTAGATCAGAGTACAGTTAAACTCTGATCCAGATTGTTAGTAGCAAAATGCGGTCTCTGTCTCAGCTTGGCTGTGCTGTGGGCCCATTCTGCTGTACTGGGGTGTTCTACCAGCCCCGGTGCTGCAGGTGGCAGCAGTGGAGTCAAGGTTTCGGTGCTCTTCCCAGCAGCCAATCACGGGGGTTTGTCCCCGCTGTGCATGCTGGGAGGGGTATTTATGGGGCAGACGCCATTGGTTCTTGGTTCTTCTTCATCCAGTGTGGCACCCACCTTTAGGGTGGCCACACCACGGTGCCCCGGCGCTATGGCCTACCTGGCCGGGGCGTGCGTGCCACGCGGTGTTCCTGGTTCTGGGGCCATGCTGACCTGGAGCATCTGAACAGCGACGGGGACCCAGTGAGTGACTGGGTTCCAGTGGCGTAACCAGGGTTATGGGCTCCCGGGGCAGAACTCCCCCCCCCCCCCCGGCGCTAGCACATGACCACATACGCCCAATCACAGGGCGCCATCTGCCGCAAAATGGTGGCCGCGTACCGTACTCGCTCGGGACACAGTACAGTAGGGGTGCAACGGATCAAAAAACTCACGGATCGGATCGATCCTCGGATCAGGAGTCACGGATCGGATCATTTTCGGATCAGCAAAAAAAAAAAAAAACAAGACAAACATACGTTTTGTCTTTTTGTTTATGACATTAGTAATATTTGGCTAGCCAGTAGTTTAACATTGTCCACATGTGACAATAGTAATAGCCAGTAGAACAACATTGCCCCCACATGACATTAGTAATAGCCAGTAGAATAACATTGCCCCCAAATATTAGTAATAATAGCCAGTAGTTTTAGCATTGCCCCCACATGATTCAACTCACTTGTTGCAGTCTTGCAGAAGCATCAGCGCGCGCTCTGGTAGGAAGAGATCCACAAGCAGAGTAGTGATGACGTCATCGCCAGGGGCGTTGCTAGGTGCCAAAAAGACCAGGGGCTTCAGCCCGAAGCCAAGCCAAGCCAGCACCTGAGGGGTGCGGCCTGTAGAGTGGTGCAGGGTGACCTACCTGACACATACCCTGACATAACCTGCATACACTGACTGACGAGATGTGGCGTGGTGCGGCGGGCATACATCTGCACACATTAAGCCAGAGGAGGCTCAGGAGCTGTGGAGACACCGGAGAGCCCCCGAACCGACCAGGGATATCGCATGGTGGCAGCACGTGCATCTCTGGACCCCTTTTACATTACACAGCACTCTGGACCCCTTTTACATTACACAGCTCTGGTCCCCTTTTACATTACACAGCACTGCACCTCTGGACCCCTTTTACATTACACAGCACTCTGGACCCCTTTTACATTACACAGCTCTGGTCCCCTTTTACATTACACAGCACTGCACCTCTGGACCCCTTTTACATTACACAGCACTCTGGACCCCTTTTACATTACACAGCTCTGGACCCCTTTTACATTACACAGCTCTGGTCCACTTTTACATTATACAGTACCCTGCACCTCTGGACCCCTTTTACATTACACAGCACAGCACCTCTGGACCCCTTTTACATTACACAGCACCGCATCTCTGGACCCCTTTTACATTACACAGCACTGCACCTCTGGACCCGTTTGACATTACACAGCACCGCAGCTCTGGACCCCTTTGACATTACACAACACTCTGGACAGTGGCGGCTGGTGCTCAAAATTTTTTTTTGGGGGGGGCTCAGGAGCTGTGGAGACACCGGAGAGCCCCCAACCCGACCAGGGATATCGCATGGTGGCAGCACGTGCATCTCTGGACCCCTGTTACATTACACAGCACTCTGGACCCCTTTTACATTACACAGCTCTGGTCCCCTTTTACATTACACAGCACTGCACCTCTGGACCCCTTTTACATTACACAGCACTCTGGACCCCTTTTACATTACACAGCTCTGGACCCCTTTTACATTACACAGCTCTGGTCCACTTTTACATTATACAGTACCCTGCACCTCTGGACCCCTTTTACATTACACAGCACTGCACCTCTGGACCCCTTTTACATTACACAGCACTCTGGACCCCTTTTACATTACACAGCTCTGGACCCCTTTTACATTACACAGCTCTGGTCCACTTTTACATTATACAGTACCCTGCACCTCTGGACTATTTTACATTACACAGTACAGCACCTCTGGACCCCTTTTACATTACACAGCACCGCATCTCTGGACCCCTTTTACATTACACAGCACTGCACCTCTGGACCTGTTTGACATTACACAGCACCGCAGCTCTGGACCCCTTTGACATTACACAACACTCTGGACAGTGGCAGCTGGTGCTCAAATTTTTTTTTGGGGGGGGCTCAGAAGCTGTGGAGACACCGGAGAGCCCCCGAACCGACCAGGGATATCGCATGGTGGCAGCACGTGCATCTCTGGACCCCTTTTACATTACACAGCACTCTGGACCCCTTTTACATTACACAGCTCTGGTCCCCTTTTACATTACACAGCTCTGGTCCACTTTTACATTATACAGTACCCTGCACCTCTGGACCCCTTTTACATTACACAGCACTGCACCTCTGGACCCCTTTTACATTACACAGCACTCTGGACCCCTTTTACATTACACAGCTCTGGACCCCTTTTACATTACACAGCTCTGGTCCACTTTTACATTATACAGTACCCTGCACCTCTGGACTCTTTTACATTACACAGCACAGCACCTCTGGACCCCTTTTACATTACACAGCACCGCATCTCTGGACCCCTTTTACATTACACAGCACTGCACCTCTGGACCTGTTTGACATTACACAGCACCGCAGCTCTGGACCCCTTTGACATTACACAACACTCTGGACAGTGGCAGCTGGTGCTCTTTTTTTTGGGGGGGGCTCAGGAGCTGTGGAGACACCGGAGAGCCCCCGAACCGACCAGGGATATCGCATGGTGGCAGCACGTGCATCTCTGGACCCCTTTTACATTACACAGCACTCTGGACCCCTTTTACATTACACAGCTCTGGTCCCCTTTTACATTACACAGCACTGCACCTCTGGACCCCTTTTACATTACACAGCACTCTGGACCCCTTTTACATTACACAGCTCTGGTCCCCTTTTACATTACACAGCACTGCACCTCTGGACCCCTTTTACATTACACAGCACTCTGGACCCCTTTTACATTACACAGCTCTGGACCCCTTTTACATTACACAGCTCTGGTCCACTTTTACATTATACAGTACCCTGCACCTCTGGACCCCTTTTACATTACACAGCACAGCACCTCTGGACCCCTTTTACATTACACAGCACCGCATCTCTGGACCCCTTTTACATTACACAGCATCGCACCTCTGGACCCCTTTGACATTACACAGCACCGCACCTCTGGACCCCTTTGACATTACACAACACTCTGGACAGTGGCGGCTAGTGCCCAAAAAATATTTTTTGGGGGGGGCGCAAACGAAAAAAACAAACAAAAACAATTGCAGCCTCACTGGGCTCATTAATTATCACCACTGTGCCATGCCATCAAACGCAGCCACTGTGCAATGCCATCAAACGCAGCCACTGTGTCATGCCATCAAATGCAGCCACTGTGCCATGAATTGTCACCACCGTGCCATGCCATCAAACACAACCTCTGTGCCATGCCATCAAATGCAGCCACTGTGCCATCAATTGTCACCACTGTGCCATGCCAAACGCAACCACTGTGCCATGCCATCAAATAGAGCCACTGTGTCATGCCATCAAATGCAGTCACTGTACCATGCCATCAAACACAGCCACTGTGACATCAATTGTCACCGCTGTGCCCATCAATTGTCACTGTTCAGACATCCATCCACCTCGGAGCTTTATATTATAACCTGCTGGGACTTGTAGTTCTCCATCGTCTCCTGGGGGTCAGGTGCATGCGATCCACCATCTTTGTTCAGTTTTTCTCACTGCTGGGACTTGTAGTCCCATAGATGGTGGATCGCATGCACCTGAGCCCCAGGAGACGATGGAGAACTACAAGTCCCAGCAGGTTATACATACAATAAGGCTCTGAGTTGAATGGGTGTGGATTGCATGCTCCTGAGCCCCAGGAGACGATGGAGAACTACAAGTCCCAGCAGGTTATAATATAAGGCTCCGAGATGGATGGGTGTCCGGACATCCATCCAGCGTTTCAACTCAGAGCCTTATTGTATGTATAACCTGCTGGGACTTGTAGTTCTCCAATCTCCATCTTCTCCATGAGCCCCAGGAGAAGATGGAGAAATACAAGTCCCAGCAGTCTTACTAAAATGACAGGCTCTGAGGTGGATAGGTGGGGATCAGGCAGTGCACCCCTTTAGATTTACACCGACACCCCCCCCCCCCCACACGTTTCTCTCTTTCCCCCCTGCGGTACAGGAGAGTGTTTTGCTTACCTTGCTGGCGATGGAGAAAATCAAACTTGCCGCCGCGCTGTAAACACGTGTTCCACGGCCAAGCAGCGCAGCACATAGTGTACCTCCCACTCCACCGCCCGCCAATCAGTGCTCCTGCGCCGTTATGTTTTTTTTCAGCCCTTCCGCCTGGTTGGCTGGTGTTTCCCGCCACTCCCACATCAAGGGAGACAGACAGTTCCACCAGCTAACCAGGCGGAAGGGCTGAAAAAAAAAACTCATCGCGCACCGCCGCCGGATGTACCAAGATGGCCGACTGACCGCTCCGGAGCTAGGCCAAAGCCGCGGCCTTTCCTAAGGCGGCGGCGGCGGCACGTTCCGCAGTTTCCCCCCCTCCCCGCAATTTTTCGCCCGTTACGACAGCCCCCCCTGCCCCCCCCCCCCCCCGCTACGCCAGTGCTGGGTTCCCATTCTTGAAGATCCCAAGCTGTACTGCTGTTTGGTGGGAAGTCAGTCTGAGGAGCCCCATTGAGAGGCTGGCGGTCCAAAAGGGCCTAGATAAACCACCGGGGATCAAGGTAGCCGGACACCGAGGGATTGATCACCTGTCGGTCGGTAACTGGGCGGCAAGTTGAAGGAGATCCAGACGTAACTTAATTAAGAAGGCATATCTCCAAGAATTCAACCCAGAGGGGACCTGTGGCAGAGGTATCTTCTGAGGCTCTTTGAGAGGGGTCTGTTCAGAGACTTTCTCCTAAGTTCAAGTTCACCAAGGAGGGTCTGTGGCAGAGACTTTATCCTACAATTGTCCGACTGATACTCCGGCTGCCAGGTGAGTGAGAGAGGCCTGTCCGGGTACACTAAACCCACTCGGGCGGGAGTGGTGAAAATGAGTGTTATGTTTGGGAGCAGGACTGTTTCCTATCATTACGCCTGAATCTGCTATTTTCCTATCTTCTTCAACTTTACTTTCCTCACCACAAGTTTTACTGTTTTTACCCGGCTGGGTAAAAAAGAGCACAGCAAAGAGCACCTGTCTGGACATTCCTTTACTTCTACTAGATGCAATATGCATCAGTCACCCCTAGGAATTTCGGAGGAGCCACGAGGTAACCCGCTACCCAAAAATCCAGCAGCTCTACCTGGGGTAATGCTACAATAGTAATTTTCCAGATGTTATTATATCCCTTCAATAGTTTTATCCACCAACCTTGCATGGAGAAAATCAGCACACCATCTTTTTAAGCTTGTGTTTTCCACTGATTTAGCGAAAGTATCATTCAGGGGATGATATACTGTATACCAGATATACTGTTATACCAGTATGCAAAATTATTATTTCCTATGGGCTTATTCAAAAAATTGGATCTAAAAGCATAGTTCGTATCATGGCAAAACTAAAGTAACTAAATATTTGTAAATAGTAAAAATAATGTTGCCTCTCAATGCTGAATTCCATAGAAATACTTTCAATTGACGTCAGTGAGTAGGAATGAGTCCCAGGGCTTTTTTTCAGTCCCAACTTGGTGGAACTCAGTTTGACCACCTCTTGCTTAGGCTCTCTGCTCCCTGCTCACCACTATCACCTGTAAACACAGAAGTCACCTACATTGGAGGTACTAGGGCTGGCTGGGTGCTTCAGCTTAATACAGCAACAAAAGTAAGATATGTGGATGATGGTGGAGCTTTTAAGGAAGGGTGTTCATGGAGAGGTCAGAGCTTAAACGAACACTAAAGGTTCGTTTTTTATTAAATCAATTGATTGCTGTAAGCTAGACATTTAAATATCACTTACCTCGTTTTTCCTTTTGACCTCCAAAATACAGTAATCCAGGTTTGAAAATGACATTTCCTGTCTTTCCTCTTCTTGCTTTCTACCAGCATCTGAGCCGTTTTACATGGTGGAAAGCAGAATGTGCTCACCTCCCTATGACTACAACCCTGCGTGAAGATGCTCTCTTATCCCTCACAGGCATGGAGGCTAAGCCTAATGGGAACTATAGTTCCCATTAGGCCGTGATAAAGCAAGAATGAATGCGCACCGCAAACCAGGAAGTCAGTGAGAATAAGGATTCAGGAGTGACGGAGGTGAATAAAACAGCTCGATTTCAACAGGTATCAAACTAGTTATAATGCAAAACATTACTTTTTACTTTATCAGCTACTGTCAGTCTTTAATTTAAGAGGAAAATATTTTTGTCTTTACAACCCCTTTAAGATGGGTGAAAGTGGGATGCAGAGATAAACGGCTGTGGAAAAAAGGCTAACAGTGTATGTTAAAAGAGCATTTTTTGCCTCCCCAAAAAAAAATCCACAGCTATATGTTCTTAGGAAATACTGTTAGAAGCATCAATCCAGAGCTTACTGTGTCTGCACTATAACATTGAATGTCCTAGGCATTTTTTTACATTCTCTGTAAAGACATGGCCTGCAATCTGACCTCTGGTCCCATAGCAGCCATATGTCTATAGTTATGCCCTTGTTTGCTTTAATTATTGCCATAAGGCATCCTACTTTAGAAGTGTACATCCAATGTTACACTATAACAGCCAAGACCTGAAAAGATTGAGTAAGAGATTGATGCAGTTAAGAGCAAACTAGCTGCCTGCAAACCAACTGAAGCTTGACAGAACTTGATCCCTACTTTCCTGAGACTGTGCCTAATAGGTGATCCTTCAATATGTATAAGTACTGCCCAGGACTTGTTACATTCACATCGCACCAGTGCCTGCTTTTCACTGACTGCCCAAGCACCCTCTTTTATTGATGTCTCCATTAGACAGTACATGTCTAGGCGACATCATTTAATCAATCATCACCATTATCAAATGTCACACAGAACATAGAAGAACCCTGCCATCCCCTGCATCTATCAATACTTTAGTCTGCAAACCTGGCCAGCCTTGGAAGTTATATTCAGCAGTTTTGATTAAAGATGAGAAATTTGACCATAATTGTAACAAATGATCACAAACCACCATCTGCAGTGCTTTTTCTTCCAATTTGTACATTGTTATTTTTCCAATGTTCTTGTGGTGAAAGAACTGTTGCTTTCATTCTGGGAAAAAGGCAGCAAAAGGAGCTACAGATTATTTGCAATATCATTTTGGGTTATTACTGTAAAAACTTCACCTGAGAGTAATTTTCAGGTTCCGGCATCATTACTTATCCGTGCAGCACTCTCACTTTTTTTTTAGAAGAATTAAGTGACTTTTTGTCGAATCAGAGAAGTACACAGCCCCTTGTGTAGAGGAGAGATCCAAAAATCCCAGTGCAGACTTTTTCATGATTTTCCAGCACCACATTTGACAGTACTTAAAGAGGAAGTAAATCCAGTAAATCTTTCCCTGCAAAGGTAAAGCATAATTGGCTACTATGCACCACATAGTAGCCCATTATGTGACACTTACCTGCAGTAGAAGCCCACAATGTCATCGTCTTTAGACATGTGCATTCGTTTTCGTTAGAATGCATTTTCGTCCGAAAATCTGGTATTTTCGTTATCGTTTTAACGTTTGAAAACGAAAGCGCAAGAAACGAAAACCGAAAGATCCGACATAAAAAATGCTTTATTTTCATGTTCGTTCAGATACAACGATTTTCGATGCTTTGTCGAATTTCCGTCGACAAAGCATCGAAAATCGTCGTTCGGAATACAGTGAATAGGTAGGAATTTTATCAATTCCTACCTATTCACTATATTCAGAACGACGATTTTTGATGCTTTGTTGAATTTCGGTCGTTCAATTTCACAAAGTCATCGAAAATCGTTTTTCTGAATTCAGTGAATAGGTAGGAATTGAATCAATTCCTACCTATTCACTGTATTCAGAACGACGATTTTCGATGCTTTGTCGAATTTCCGTCGTTCAATTCGACAACGTCATCGAAAATCTTCGTTTTCGGATGAAAACTTTCCCAACGAAAGCAAAATAAATCAAAACGATTTTCGGGAGTAACTAAATAAATTTATTTTCTGGACGAAAACTAAAAAACGAAACAAAATATTCCAGTCTGCACATGTCTAATCGTCTTCCACGCTGGCAGCGAGTGTCCATCTTCACCCCTCTTCTTCCAGGGCTGCGAACTCCGGCTCTCTGACTGGCCAGAGTCGTGTGATGTCATTCACACGCATGCGCACAGGAGCTGTTTTTTACGGCATTACCTAGGCTTGAAACGGCTCTGTGTGCCTTTTCAAGATGGTGCATGCACCTTTAAAGTCTTCGCTGGGGGAAATTGCAAATATCTCCGAGACCATGCAAGCACCTACAGGTAAGCCTTAATCTAGGCTTACCTGTAGGTGTAACTTCCACCAGAGGGTTTACAACCACTTTAAAGAGGACGTAAACCCTGATGGGTTTTACTTACTCTTTATTCCCCTGCAAAGTAAAAGCATAATGGGCTAGTGTGCATCGCTTACCTGTAGGTAAAAGTGGTCTGTAAGTGTTTGCAACCACTTTAAAAGGTATTTACCTTTCCTAAGAAGCATGGACTTGTGTACTATTTACTAAAAGAGCACCTTAAAGCGGAGTTCCACCCTGGAAAAAAAATTCTTCCAACAATGTAAAAAATAAATAAAAAAAAATAAATGGAAAAAATAAATACATTTTACTTACCCTAAATAGCTGTTGCTATGGGGAAGTCCCGAATCTGCCCCTTATCTTCCACTTTGGATTCTCTTCCTCCTCCTACACTTGGTGGATTCTTGTGAATGGGGCGCGCTGCATTCTGGGAACTGTGTGTATCCCAGAAAGCAGCCGGACCATTCACAAAGCGCCGCGCTGCTCGTACATGCGCAGTAGGAAACTGGCAGTGAAGCCGCACGGCTTCACTGCCTGTTTCCCTTACTGTGGATGGCGGCGCCTGGAGCTGCCAGGATCGAGGATTGGCATTGGGGGGACCATCAGCGCGGGCAAGTAGGACAGGTAAGTGTCCTTATTCAAAGTCAGCAGCTACACTGTTAGTAGCTGCTGACTTAAAAAAAAAAAATTGTGGGTGGAATCCCGCTTTAAGCACCTTTGAAGCTTAAAGTGGAGGTTCACCCTCCAAAAAATTTCTAGCAGGGCATGTAGCTCACCCACCCGACCGGCAGTATGCCGGTGTTTTTTTTTCTGTAGATACATTTTTACGGCCTTTCTTCTGATCCGGCGGCTGTGATTGACGTCTCCTCAGCCCGGCGCATACAGCGCGTCACGAGATGCTGAAGGAACACGAACGTCGGTGCGGCCCTATACAGCGCCTGCGCACCGACGTTCGGGTTCCTTCGGCATCTCGGGACGAGCTGTATGCGCTGGGCTGAGGAGATGTCAATCACAGCCTGTGATTGTAAACGGCCAGTACCACGGGATCGCTGGATCGGAAGAAAGGCCGTAAAAAGGTATCTACAGGGGGGAAAAAAAAACCCGGCATACTGCCGGTCGGGTGGGTGGGCTCCATGCCCTGCTAGAAATTTTTTGGAGCGTGAACCTCCACTTTAAGTGCAACCAAAATAAAAACAGAAAAATCAGCACAAAGGGGATAACTTGCAGTCAGTAGGATGTCTCTCATGTGCTGATTCTTCTTCTATTAGGTGAAATCTTCCTCTGTTCATACCCTCTATTGGTGCAGCTTTGGTTAATAGAATTAAGAGGCTGTCCCCAAAGACTCTCATCAAGAGAACGTGACTATGCCCACCCTTTCCCACCTGCTTCATCATTCATAGAAGCCATCATACAGCTCCTATAGATGGAAAGCAATCAATTAACAGAGGATGGGCAGATGATTAAAAGGTCCACCACCTTCATTCATAGATTCTGTTTCATTCATAGAAGCATTGTTGTTTTCTATTTCTCAAAAGACTCTGATTTGAGGTCTGCCCTATTACCTTTGTAAAAATAAAAATGCTATTTTACTAAAAATAAACTATTAGGAGTCCAAAGGAGAAGTCATTAATATTTATAATAACATTGCAGCGTATTTTCATTTTTGCTGTCAAATTTGCGAAAACTGTACAATATGTTTGTTATATGTGCCCATTCACACTGCACATATATAAAATGTTTTTTTTTTTTTTTAAATTACCTCATGGCTGACTACAAGCATTTATGTACAAATTCAGTGTAAACTTGCAGCAGCAGGAGATTCGTTCCTCCGTGCTATTAGCATGGATGAAGCAATCTTTTGGATTTTCTTGTTCAGAACGCAGGCTTAAGTCTGTAGAAAGGCTTAGGACAGGTTGAATCAAATACTCATTAACATACAATGTTTGAACCTAGATTCTACATCCTTAACCCATTTTTGGGAACCAAATCTAAAATTAGCAGTTGATAATGAGATCTACCAGCACGATATAGAAATTATTACCGTAATTATGAAAAACACTGTTTTCCAGCCCTATTATAAACAAATAGAACTTTGTATAATTTTTCAGTGCTGGATTTGCAGAAAACTGCATGTGAAAAGGCAGGCAGCTTTTTCTAAATATTTTAAGCTATGCTATGTACAGTATGTGGGAATTCTGGCACTAGTCTCCCATGACACTATTTATCTAAGGAGAGGACTTACATAAAAGGACCTATTTACCGTTTCCGTTTAACAAGAAATAAAGATGAGATATAATTATATATTATAATAATATTTAATTTTTAAATAGGCATTTGCAGCACCTTTTTGGTGGTATGATTCCTTAAAAAAGTCCTGAGCCTAATTCAAAGCTTTTAGATGGTAAGAATTCTGACTCATGCACCAGATTCAGATATTTGTAAAGTGTAACAATAGCAGGAGTTCAGCCTAAACTGTTGTTTCTGTACATGCTGAAAAAGTGATAGCCTTAAAAAAAAATGAAAACTAATGTTGCAGTCACATCTACTGTAAGGATTGGTAGATTACGATATGTTACATTTTTATGTTACATATTTAGCAGTCTTGAGTTTTTCGCATCTGTTGGCCCTTAATCAGTAATGCAACTCAGTGCCTAAATAAACAGTTCAATGTTCAGCCTGTGCATGATTAGCAGTAGGGATGATCATGGGTGTTGAATCCTAGTTCAAGCTTAAGTGTGCAAGCTCACCGGGAGGTTGTCATCTGTACAGGGCTGATCATCTACAGCCAGGGCATTTCTTGCCCCGCAGCCTCACATATACAAAGTGTGTGTATACTTTGCAACTGTGGGCAGGGCCGCTGTTAGAAAACATGGGGGCCCTGTGCAGCCTTCCTGACAGGCCCACCTAACCCCACTTACATCCCAGCCACTCTTCTCCCCAGCCTTCCTAGGGTGCAGCAGAACAGCAGTAGTGTTGCTCACGAATATTCGCATTGCGAATATTCGTTACGAATATTGCATATCGAGTATTCGCGAATAAATCGAATATCGCGGTGAATATTCGCTATTGCGAATATTCATATTTTTTCAAATTTATTTTTAAAACAGATCACATCCTAGTGATCTCCATCGACGTCTAAAAGCATTGCTGGTATGATTAGAGACCCTGGGCCGAGTAGCTGAGGCGATCCTTTTATGTTGCCGAATATTCGCAATGCGAATATTCGTATTACGAATATTCGCGAATACTTTCTCTGCCCTTCTGTGTTTTGTGTATAAAAAAAAAAAATTAGCTTTAGTTTAGTCATATAAGTTTGTGTAAGTAGAGTCAGTGTTTAGTGCATATTAGTTTAGTAATCCAGGAAATGATCTCCGTTTTCGCGCGTTGACGAGAATTTCGCAATCAATTTCGCATTCGCATTAGCGAAATTTCGCATTAGCGAAATTTTGCAAAAAATTTTTTTTTGATAAAATATCACGAATATTCGATATTAACGAATATTTCGCGAATATTCTTCTATATATTCGTGAAATATCGCTCATCACTAAAAAGCAGCACTGACTTTATCTCTGAAAGTGTTTCCCAAATGTCCCAGAAGACAGGTTCCAAAGATGTCCCAGAAGACAGTTTCTAAAACATGGAAGAAATGGTGCCTGGAAAGGACGTGGTACAGTGAACACCTCAGGTGGTCCCTAGCCCCTCACCTCACGGCTATGGCACGGATAGCCAAATATTCCCCTAAGGAAGTCATGTGACATGACGAGACGCGTAGGGATCGAGGAGCATCAGAGTCCACACGCCTGACGCAGCAAGACCCCCCTGCCGTCCGTTTGGTTTCTGTGCCCAGTTTCTATCATCCAAATGTGAGTGCACCTATATGTTTTAATAAACCTGTTCCATTTTTGCGGGGCTGTACTATGGTCTTTCTTTCTCCCATCCTATATGCTGTGTGAGGGTCCCCTCTATCTGCTCCAAGTGTCCACCCAGCTCAGACACAGAAGAAGAGGAGCCAGGTGTGCATCCAGGACTTAGGACGAACTCGGTGTTCGTGGGAGATAGGCCCACCATCCATCACCTCCATGTGAGTGGATGTATGAGCGAATGATGTTGCCTGTTTAGACACTTCCATAACACCATATCCTACTTGCTTTGTATCTTCTCCATGCCTTACTGCTGAGTGCTGATGTCGTTTCTGTCCATTGAAGTGTATTCCTCCTCCCCCTGCTAGAGGTGGTTTTATTTGGCTATCCGTGCCATAGCCATGAGGTGAGGGGCTAGGGACCACCTGAGGTGTTTACTGTACCACGTCCTTTCCCGGGAAACCATTTCTTCCATCTTTTAGAAACTGTCTTCTGGGACATCTTTGGAACCTGTCTTCTGGGACATTTGGGAAACACTTTCAGAGACTTTTTTGCATTTCTTCACTGATTTATATATTATTATTTGTATTGTTCACTGTGTTACACATTCAGGGGCGCCCCTAGCGGTAGTTCTCCCAGATTTCACATTACCTGCACCAGCACATTGTGTACATTTTACTGCTTGTGAATTTGTACTCTTTCTTTGTCACTTGCCATTGTTTAGTATTCAATATTATCTTTTGTGCTACATTTTGACGGTTTACGTATTGACACTAAACTTATGTACGCTATCACTCTGTTCTAAAAACACCACCAATCCCCCCCCCCCCACCCCCCACGTTCACCAGCCCAGGGATTTATTCCCGTACCACCCTTGGATTTCACCCACTTTTCACAGCGCACACACCACCCCCCTTGTTTTTCCATTTGCTACTTCTCTCTGCCCAGGACAGAGTGTCAGGTGTTTGCAGGAGTGACCCCATCCCACTCCACCACCCCCCTCGGTAGCGCAGGAGCCTCTATCTACAATACTGACTTTATCTGCCTACACCCCAAAAATGAGAAAGTCCCTCTTCTGCTCCCACCTCCTGGGCCCCTCTGTTGACCTGATGGGGCACAGAGAAATTTAATTTAAGCCCTGGTTGGCAAGTAGGAGTGGTGGTGTGGTCTAGTAAAATCCATTTATTCATGTAGACAGAAGTGAACAATGAAGTTGCCCTGGGCTGTGCCCCCCTTTTTAGCTGATGGGGCCTGGGCCCAGTACAACAGGACTAATTGTACTGCCTTTTCTGTGGCCCTAACTGTGGGGCATGTCTTGGTTGCAGATGACTGGCCAACACAGTGACAGCTTTCTGATGGGCTTGTTTAGACTAGGATTTAAACATGCTCAAGTTCATCTCTCATCAACAGGTAGTCAGTCTGCCCATGCCTAAACTCTGGTCTGTCTAACTTCTGTGTGACTGTGCATGCAATGGATTGCTTCTGTGATTCTTTAAACTGTACTCTACCTGTCAGGAACCTGAACTTTGTTTAGGATTACTTTTTCTACATCTGATTTGATCAGCAGCCTGGTGACTTTACTACTGACTCCAGCTCTCTGGCTGTCTGTATGAGAACTTGAGCTGGCCATTCAATAATTGATTTTTGAATGAAAGTTTGTACAAAAATTCTAAGGACATTAGATGACTTGACAAATGTCATTCAAAAGTACTTCAACATTTTGCTTGCTTTAACATTCGATATTTTGTGTTCTGTCTCTAAGACAGAGAGATAAACCTGCTTGCTCTATAACCATATTTCTTTGATCTTAGATTTATTGGAACAAGCCAGGTGAAACTACAAATTGATCAAATAAATATCAATCAGTACAATATTGCATATAATGAGGAAATAATGCTCTATAACACAGAATGAAATAACAAGAACTTACTTTTTAAGCTCGCTAAGAGGTGATGGAGAGAGATTGGAGAAAAAAACTTAGCGTCTTGATGTGTATTCCTAAAATGATGGCTGACTGACTTCCTCTAGAGAATCCTCCCAGAATTTTCTAGTTCCTAACAACTTTATAAACACATTCTAAGAAATTACAATATGTAACTAAAACAAGCAGCTAACGCTATACCAGAAAAGGACAGTAGGTGGCACCTACGCTCTGCATATAACTAGCTTGGTGTACATCAAGAAAAACCCAACATATTATTTAATCACATAAACACAGTAACTGAATAAGGTCCAATGGGCAGAACACTCCCCCTCTGACATCATGTGAAGTCACTATCAGAGTCTTCTGCAGAAAGCAACAGAACAAGTTCGGCCACTGGTTTTATGAATATTTTGGCCTCATTCTGCTGGAAGATCTTGACTTCAACTTTACAGACATGCTTGTCCTCACTTGGCATTACTTTGGTGACCAGACCTAAAAGGCCACCCATCCCTTTGTATCTGGCAATCCCTCTTGAGCACAACATCACCAGGTTTAAGAGTAGGTTTTTCAATGTGCCACTTTCTCCTTGGTTGAAGAGTGGAGATATATTGTTTTCTCCATTGACTCTAGAAGGTATTGGCAAGGGTTTGTACTTTTCTCCACTGATGTTTGTAAAGGTCCTTTTCACAAAACTCTCTAGCTGAAGCGCCAACAAAGCCAGCCTTGAGTGAGTAACATATCGGGTGTGAGAATCACTGAATCCTCAGAGTCACTTGAAATTGATGTCAAAGGTCTGGCATTAATGATGGCTGTGCCATAAAAGTCAATAGGCGTTTATGGGTAAGCCTTGCAGTTCCTACTTTCAAAAGGATGAAGTCCAGAATTCTGCAAGCTATGCCTATCATCCTTTCCCAAACACCTCCCATGTGAAAAGAGTGAGGTGGGTTGAAAGTCCCTGTACAGCCTTGCTTACTCAAGTATCTTTCTATGCTGAGAGTGTCCAAGTTGGAAGGAATTTTCAGTTCCTTTGCTGCTCCTACAAAGTTAGAACCTCTCAGAGTGAATGAGTTTCACTGGGCCTCTGATTGCAATAAAGCGTCTAAGAGCATTAATGAAACTTGAAGTGTCCAATGATTCAATCACTTCAATATGGACAGCTTGGATGGGCATGCAGGTGAATATGACTGTCCAGCATTAACTGTTTGAATGTCCCTCTTTGGTGTACCGGATGGCGACAGACCAGGGACCAAAAACATCAAAGTTCAACATTAGAGAAAGGTGGATCCATGCTAAGATCCACTAGTTGGTCACGTCTTCACTAAGGCTGTAATATGGACTGTCTGATCTCAGTCTGAGTTAGTCAGTGGTGAAGTAGGATGCTCCGGACCATTCCGCTCGAGTCTGCTCTCACCCAGGGACCAGTTAGACAACTCAGGCAGGCTGTTAGGCAGGCTCCTTCTACCTCCTCAGGAGACTCACCACGTTGGCTTCCCCCGGCTTCACCTGACTTCATCTGACCCCCCCTGGCTCCTTCCTTCATCCCCTCTCCAAGGGAGCCAACAGGTAAGCCATCCACTTAGAATGTAGGCGGCCGTCCTTTTTAGGACAAGCCGCTGCAGCATACCCAAACCCTACGGCTCTCCCCCTCTCCGTACTCCCTCTTCTGTACCCCCACACGACCACCCCTACTCAAGGCATCCCTCCACCACCTCTCTGCCTCAATTTCCACCTTTTTCGGGGGTTTTCTTAAACATCCGCGTCAGCCTGGGAAGAATCGCGGCAGCTGCGATCTAGGAAAGGCTGCAGCTTCACCCACGGCCTAGCGGCGCGCCGCTTCCCTACCCCGTAAATCTCCACCAAACTGCTCAAACTGGCCAGAAAGCCCCCCATACCCCAGAAGAGCACCTTCTTTACCTGGCTATCGATCCAGTCTTCCCCGGCAGCACCGATCCACTCAATCTGACTGCCCCAAGCCTGGATCCTGCTGCCTGACCGGCGGCCATCTTGCTACACCCAGCCCCACTCTCCCCTTCTCAATACTATTATAACTTGATCCAGGGTTCGCCCGATCGCCTCTCAAGGGGTCAGGAAGGAATTTTTTTCCCCTGACGCAGCATATTGGCGTAGCTCGGCCAGGTTTTTTTTGCCTTCCTCTGGACCAAGCCAGGAGAGAGGATTCAGTTAATCTTTGAAAATCCTCCCCTCCCACCCCCCTGGTGTTTGGCGACCATGGTTAATCTGCAATATTCTGCAGAAACCATTTGGGATCCGATTTGCCGCAACATTACAAGCCATCACCAAAAAAGCCCTAAGAATTGAGCGACTATTGAGAATCGATCGACGATCGACTATCAAAAATCTCAGCCGTTTACCCCAGCCTAAGCACATATCATGTGCTTTAATCAACACAAGATCGGCAGTAAAACACTGACTAGAAATCCATGATTTCATTCTACAATACGATTTAGACTGCCTCTTTATTACATAAAGCTGGCTTACAGTCGACTGTAACACCATTCTAGGTGAACTGGTGCCAGAAAACTATCGTATTATAACTGAAAACAGAATAGGGCAAAGAGGAGGAGGCCTGGCGGTGATCCACAAGACTCATCTTGCGATCACCAAACCAATCCTTCAAAACCCTCTTCCATTCATGGAAACCCTTACTCTACAACTGCAAACAAACTCCCAAGAGACCGTCCGGATTCTACTCTGCTATAGACCACCCGGGCCAAAATCTCAGCTTCTACCATCATTGACGGAGTTTATCTCCACTTATACCCTTACTGTAACAGCAAACACCTTTTGCTGCTCGGGGATTTCAACCTCTGGGCCAACTCCTCACAGGACCCCTTAGCTGACGCCTGTATTGACCACCTGGAAGGATTAGGGATACAGCAATTAATATGTGGGCCCACACATGCTTCAGGTCACACACTCGATCTTATTTTCAGACAAGATCTGAAAATAAATTTTTTGGTAAATGAACCTTTGCCATGGACTGATCACCATGCAATTAAATTCATGTATAAATATGTGCAATGTGTGAGAGCTGATAGATGCCCCAGTAGAAGTCCTATTTGGATAAAATGTGTTGGGCTTGGCTTACTGCTTTCCACATTGCTTTTATCTTGTGGTCACATTTTATCCATGTATGTTGTTTTTTTTTGTTTTTTTTTATAAAAAACATTGTTTTGACCTACACTATATGGAGGAATTTTTTCTTTTCATACCCTCCCGGGTTAGAGTGTTTTGGACCGTTCTCATCGGATGGACTGATCGTGTGTACGCGGCCTAAGAGGTGATGGCGAGAGATTGGAGAAAAAGCCTTAATGTCTTGATGTGCGTTCCTAAAATGGTGGTTGACTGACTTCCTCTGGAGAATTCTCCCAGAATGCTCTAGTTCCTAACAATTTTATTAACACATTCGAAGAAATTACAATATGTAAACTAAAACAAGCAGCTAAAGCTATATCAGAAAGGGACAGTTGGTGGCGTCTAAGCTCTGAAATTTAACATCAAGGAAAGCTCAACATATTATTTAATCACATAAACACAGTAACTGAATAAGGCCCAATGGGCAGAACATTTGGAACTAATTAACTTTCATTAGTGAAAACAAACACTCAGGCCTTGTACACACGAGGGGAAATATCCGCTGTAAACGGTCCCCGGACCGTTTACAGCGTATATTTGCGCCGGGATGTTTTGATCCGATGGCTGTACACACCATCGGATCAAATTCCCCGCCGGCGGACAGCGCGGTGACGCGGCGGTGACGTTGACGCCGCCACGTGACCGCCACGTCACCGCACCAGGAAGTAAACACTTCCGCGCGCATGCGTCGGATCCATTCACAGGATACGACGCATGTGCGGCAAGATATGTCCGCTGGTTTGCCGTACTAACCAGCGGACATATCTGACGGCCAGCTATCCGGCGGAATTATTTCAAAGCATGCTTTGAAATTTTTCCGCCGGATGAATCCGGCAAAAAGCGTCCGTTTGCCCCTACAGACGAGGGGATTTTTCGGCTGAAATGGTCCGTCGGACCATGTTCAGCGGAAATATCCCCTCGTGTGTACAAGGCCTCAGAAATGTGTTCATTGAAGGACAATTTTCCATCCTGTTCCTTCACATTTTCTCATCTCTGAGGTCAAAAACAAACATCAATTTGACCCTATTAATGGATTACAAAATCAAACGGATGTTCTAAAAGCAACAAATTTCAAATTAGATTCAACTAGTGTACAGGAAAATTCCTCGCAAAAATGTTAAAACATAAAAAGGCGTTAAACTTTATAGAAAAAATCAAGAACATAAGAGGCGAAACAGTGAACAGAACAGTTGATATCGCGGACGCATTTCGCACCTATTATAGTGCACTCTACGCAATAGGCAAGGATAACCGATATAAAGAAGAAGAAGAAGAAGAAAAGAGACGGGAGAAAATACAAGATTATTTAAACAGTGCAAATCTCCCAAAATTGCAAAAAGAACGACTGGCAGCTTTAGAAATAGAGATTACACAAGATGAAATTTTAAGAGCACTCAAAGAAACGCCAAATGGGAAAAGTCCGGGACCTGGTGGATTCACCATTAAATACTACAAAAAATTTCAAAAATTGCTGGTCCCGAGATTATGCGATTATTTTAACCAAATAGGAGAAGAGATAGAAATGCGACCCGAATCTCTGCTGGCGCATATCACTGTAATACCAAAACCTGATAAAGATAAGACAATATGTTCCAACTACAGACCAATAGCATTACTAAATACGGATACCAAACTGTATGCAAAAATCCTCGCTACAAGACTCAAAGAACTAATGCCAGACTGGATTAATGAAGATCAAACGGGTTTTGTACCAGGGCGAGAAGGTCGGGATAATACCCTAAAAACGATACTACTAATGCAAAAAAATGAGGTAGTAAAAACCCCAGTCCTACTGCTTTCAATTGATGCAGAGAAAGCGTTTGATAGAGTGGACTGGGGTTTTATGATAGAAACCCTTCAACATCTGGGAATAGGGCCAAAATTTAGACATTGGGTACAAAATTTATATAATAGACCAACGGCAATGGTGAAGGTTAATGGTAAAGTCTCCGCCCCCTTTGAGATGTTTAATGGCACTAGACAAGGTTGTCCCCTTTCCCCACTACTATACATACTAGCATTAGAACCTTTCCTGGCAACTCTTCGAAACAACTCTAGAATAGAAGGAGCAAAAATAGGTGTAGAAGAACACAAACTAGCAGCATATGCCGATGACATTTTAATGTACATAACAAATCCAACTACAACCTTACTAGAGATTGCTAAAGAAATAAAAGACTACGGGGAATTAACACATTTTAAAATAAATCCTAGAAAAACAGAAATTTTGAATATTGGTATGGGAAAAAAGGAAGAATTAGCCCTACAGAAACAACATACATACACATGGGTAAAAGAGCTGAGCTACCTGGGGATCAAGTTGACACCCACAATAGAGGGCTTGTATTTCGCCAACTTTATTCCCTTACTAAACGAGGTGAAAACAGATTTAAAAAGAAACTCTACAAGAGCCCTCTCATGGATCGGAAGAATTAATGCTTTCAAGATGATGAACCTGCCAAAAATAACATATAAATTCCAGACACTGCCTATAAAAATTCCCCAAAGTTTCTTCAAGATAATGAAATCAATGATGATAAAATATATCTGGAATAATAAAACCCCAAGGATAAATTTTAAAACACTCACAAGAAGTAAAAAAAAGTGGTGGATTAGCAGCACCAGATATAGAGAGATATTACAAATCCACAATCTTAGCACGGATAGTAGAATGGGGAAATAAACACATAGAAAAAGAAAAAAAATTGATCCAAGTAGAAATTAGTACAAGTAACACAGCACTACAAAAAAATGTATGGATACCTCGCAAACACAGAGACATGGGGAGGAACATCCATGAAATAACCACAAACGTTTTTCGAATATGGGACACACTGTACAAACAGAATAAATGGAGCTACAACTCACCGTTAATACCACTCACGAGCACAAATTTTTTTTTGCCGGGAAAAGAGACACGATTAGGAAAAAAAATAGGAACAGCACAACTAAAAGATATTACAGAAAAGGGAAAGATTAAATCATTCCAGAAGATAAAAGAAGAATTTGGATGGAACATCAATCAATGGGAATATTTACAATTGCAGCATTTGGTAAAATCAATTCCCACACCAATAAGAGAGGAAGAGAATCGTACTCAATTTGAAAAACTGTGCAATACACAAACACCAATAAAACATGTAACATCAAAAATATATCAAATCTTGACAGATATTGAGGCACAAGGCAAACCGGATTATATAAAAAAATGGGAACGGGAAATAAACAAAGAATTTGAAGATCAACAACTTGGAAGAATTATAGCATCAGTGCACAACACCGCAACAGATATGAACACTATCGAGATGAACTATAAGTGCATCACGAGATGGCATAAGACACCGGAAACCATGAATAAGCTCAACAAAGACAACTCCCCGTTATGTTGGCGAGCATGTGGTCATATAGGAACAACCTTACACATCTGGTGGAGCTGTCCCAAAATAACAGAATATTGGAGGGAAATTCAAGAAATTTCGAAGGAAATAACCCAAGAAGAGCTAGACAATGATGTTCACACATGCCTGTTCCATGACAAAAAGGGTTCCCAAAATAAAAGGAAAGAAAGCCTGCTCCCGCAATTAATAAACGCCGCTAAAGGACTAATCCCAAAAAATTGGCTAAATATAAATAAACCTTGAAAAACATAAGAGAAAATGGAAGCAATGGGAGAGATATAAGGGGACGCAAGAATATACAACAAAAATGTTCGAATAAATAAGAACATAGAAACAAACCACATAAATGGGGAGGGGGAGAGGGAAAGAGTTGGGTAGAGGGGAGGGTGGACACAGAGAAGATAGGCTGGAGAGTAGGAAAAGAAAGGATGAAAGGGAAGAAGTGCAGAACGACATGGGTATTTTGTATTAAATAATAATAAATAGAGGATTATCTATAACGAGTAGCGATACTCAAAAAAAAAAAAAGGAGAAAGAAAATTAAAATTAAACAAGAAACAAATAAAATAGAAATTCACAAATGATGCACTACCGAAGTGGAGATAACGGTCCCTCTCTACTTGTAAAAACACGAATGATTCTCTGGAGATGGTAAAGTCTGATGTGAATAAAAAAAAAGGAAAAAAAAAGGGAAGGGAAAAAAAAAAAAAACTAGTGTACAGAGAGCTTTAGACTGGGTTCAGCCATCGCAGCTCACAGCAGAGGTCCGGTCCCTGTACATCATTTCAGGTGTGAATCAGGTCTAAATTTGTGTCTGAATTTGCACCTGAAATGGAGCCAAAAGACACACAGGACCCTTTTCCAGTGTGCGCCGAGGCTGCCCTGGAGCTGTGCGAATCAGCTCCTTTGAGAGCCGGTCACAATCTCCTGTTATGCAAATTGGACGCAGGGAAACCCACATACAATTCGCATCAGTGTGAACCCAGCCTTACACTGCTCTAGAATATGTTCTGTCTATAAGTGGGCTGTCACAACTGGTAACCTTGTGGGTCCACCCAACTCCATGACAATATATATTTGATTAAAAGTAGCCTATACTTATGCATTTTTTCAGCACATAGTCATTTTGAATTGCTCAGATTCATGATAAGTTTTCTTTTTATTCCACAAAAAACAAACAAAACAGGCATCATTATAACTGATATCAAGCAGTGTCACAACATGACCTAACACAGACCTGGCATATAGTTTACCCTACCTACAGTTCGTGGGTGTGGGCAATCTTTTCTAGGTCCAGCGGTTCATTTTTATATATATATTGGCCCCATAACCATTTAAGTATGGTCTTTAGTGCCAAATGCAGAAAGTTTGTAAGTTTTGAGGTTTAACTGAAATGTGTCATTCACAAGAGCTTACAGCAGCCGGTCAACTAATGCTTTTAGACAAACACAACATTTTCCAACCTGTTGGTCTTGGCCTGATAAACAAGTTAATAAAGTTTAACCAACTATCTCATTGGTTACAATTGGCTACACCAGCAGAAAATGACTTTTACATGGGCATTTTCAACTGAACATTCTTAGATATCAAATTTCTTCAATAGGTATAAAAGTAGAATCTGAATATAATCTACGCACTCTAATAATCAATATGAATAATGTGAATATGAATCATTTTGCTCTGAAAGCAGCCCATGTGTAGAATATACAAGACCATACAGTAGCTGCACTGCCCATATGCTAGATGTCTAACAGAGCTTCACATGGCTTTAATAACTGGCACCTGATCCCATTCCATCTTCACAGAATTTCACTGCAAGTAGTTCATTTTATTCCGATTCATCAACTTAAACCACATCATTTGCATCACTGAAAATTTTGCTAAATGTCATCGATGTCTAAGTAGCTAAACTATATACTTAACATGCACCCACAGGGTACTGATGTACCTATCTACTTATGCTTGGCTAAGCAAGTGGGAAGGCAGCAGAAGGAGAGTTGGCAGAGGTCATTTGCATCACTAAATAAACATATGTTGAGAAAGAATCTCTATTACTATTGTCTAATGAGATACAGTACATATGTTGTAGTTTTTTTCTACAACATGCTGTTTTCTTATTATCTTCAGCCTTCATGAAACATTATTTTGGCGATTAAACAATAGAAATGGAGAGAAGTCTGTGCTCAAATCCAAATGGTTGACATTAATATAACCAGGGCCACTATCATGGGGCCCCATAAAGCCTACTTGACAAGACCCCATTCCTGCTCTATGTTGGTGCTAGTGAGTGCTGCCTTTCTCTACTTCCTATCAGCAGTCCTGCATGCAAAGAATCATATATAGTGTAAAGACCTGTACATAGTGCTAGATGTAAGTACTGGTCTCATGCATGTTGCAGTAACATTAAGTGGCATGACATGTAAGAGAGCGCAATGGCAATGAGGCACAGTGAGCAGAGATGATTAAATGGCAGACCGAGGTCCGAACACGGATCGCGAACACCACTTAGCAGCTGTGTATGCTATTAGCATGGGGTGTGCTCTCCTGAGTCTCCTGCCCAGCCATTGTCATCCTCACAGCAGGTCATGGGGTGGGAGGTGCTGCAGATCAGGGTGGAGAGCGAGAGCCTTTTCAAATTAACAAGCGTGTAATCGCCCACTTGTTAACATAGTAAGTTGGGCAGCTCCCACCTCTTGACATGATGTGTGGATGACAATGGTGGCCAGGCTTGGAAGAGCTTACCCCAGACGGATCAGTGCCTCTGTACTGCTAAAGATAGGACTGTGCAGGGGAGGCTTGCACTGAAAGGGTCACTCTGATGTGAAATGGCACTGTGATATAGAGGAGCAGTGTGACATAAAGGGGTACTGTGTTATAAAGGGGCACTGTGACTAAAGGTGCACTGTGATGTAAGGGGACTGTGACTAAAGGGGCACTTTGCCATAAAGGGATACTGTGATTTGAAGGTACATTGTGATTTAAAAGGGCACTGTAATATAAAGAGGCATTGTGTTATAACAGGGCATTATGATGTGAAGGGCATTGCAATGTAAAGGGGCACTCCATTTCAAAGGAAAGCTGTGATGTGAGGGGGAACTGAGGACACTGTGGAACTGCTTTGAAGGTGGGTGGGGTTTAATGTAATGGGGTACTATGGACACTGATGTAAAGGGGAGAACTGTGATGGTATAGGTGTTATGTGAAAGGGGGACTGAGGTATAGAGGGGGCTATGATGTGAATGGCAGGCTAAATACACGCAAGCATGATATTCAGACCACTGCCGGAAGAACATTTTATTTTATAATTCAAGTACCCTGGTATATAGTATGGAAGTGCAGGGCAGTGAGTAGTATGTAGAATCAGTGCAGAGCAGTACAAAGAGTGTAATGATAGTAATAATAATAAGAGTCAGTAATTGTAATAATGTAATAATAGTCAGCGCAATGAGCAGTATGCGGACAAGGCCATAAGCAGTAGGGAATGGCAGTGCAGATCTGTGGCGTGTGTGGTACAGTATGTAGCAGTAGGAAAGTGCAGGGCAGGGAGCAGTATATAGTGGAGTGCCCGGCCATGCACAATACCTAGTGGTAGTGTAGAGAGAAAAGAGAAAGACCCAGCCTTCCCTATTAGCAACCCTGTATTTATGACATGCGAAAATGGATTGACCATAAGTTAACACAATGCAAACATTTACTAGAATTATACAAGTGTAGTATATCAGTGTGCACAAGTTAATCCAGAATGTTCAGTGTTAGTATGTAGTCACCCCCCTTTAGCACTTCATGTGCTGCATAAATGAAATGAATGAATGAATGAATGAAAACTTATATAGCGCGGCACATGCGAACTGAATCGCCTCTGGGCGCTTGTTGTTCCTGTCTCCTTTGGTATCAAAAGAGATGAGTCTTGATCTTTCTCCTGAATGCTAGGTGGTTCTCCTCCAACCAAATACTGTATTGGTTGGTAAAGCGTTCCATTGTCTGGGACCTTGGACCGCAAATCTTCTATCTCCTCTGGACTTGTAGTTGGCTTTCGGTATCTGGAGTAGATTTTGGTTGGTGGATCGCAAGATACGATTGGGATTATGAACTTTAATTTTTTCGCACAGATATTGGGGCGCATTCCCATGAATACATCTGTGCGTTAGACAGAGTGCTTTAAAAGCAATTCTGTCTTTCACTGGCAACCAATTAAGCGTTCTCAGTGAAGGTGAGATTGCTTCCCAGGGTTTTTTCCCTGTCACAAGTCTTGCCGCCATGTTTTGAACGACTTGCAGACGAGCGATTTGGTACTTGGGGAGTCCGAGGTAAAGGGCATTTGCATAGTCCAGTCTGGAGTTAACAATTGTTCCCACCACGACTGCTACGTCTTCTTTAGGAATGAAAGGAATAAGTCTGCGTAGTAGGCGCAGCAGATGGTGAGATCCGCTGACTACTGACCCTATTTGTGCGTCCATTGTCATGTAGGAGTCAAAAATGCCCCCAAGACTTTTGACTTTGGCGCTAGGGGTGATGATTTTGCCCAGAATGGGTGGGGGGGTGCAAGTTGTTGCTGATTGATTCCTTCGCTTGGAGTTAAACAGAAGAAGTTCTGTTTTCGCTCCGTTGAGTTTAAGATAACTCTTGGTCATCCAGTCCTCTATCAAAGAGAGACATGTCTCTAGATTGAGGTGGTGATCCTTTTTATTGCAAATGCAGAAATACAGTTGTGTGTCGTCTGCATATGAGTGATAGAGCAGTTTTTGACTGCTGATGATTTCAAAAAGAGGACGCAGATAGATGTTGAATAGCACAGGCGACAGTGGGGATCCTTGAGGGACTCCGCATGATACTGTGCGTTTTTCAGAAGTGAAAGGTCCTAGCTTCACTATTTGCGATAGTTTTTCCAAGAAAGAGGAGAACCAAGATAAATCGCCTTCTGCGACTCTGGCTACTTCAGCTAGCCGAGTCAATAGAAGCTTGTGGTCTACTGTGTCGAAGGCTGCGCTTAGGTCCAACAGAACCAGAAGACAAGATTCTCCTTCATCTGCGGCCTCGAGAGCGTCGTCCCATATCTTGAGTAATGCGGTTTCTGTCCCCTGTCCGGGCCGGAATCCCGATTGATATGGATCAAGTAGGTTATGGGTATCTAGATGCTGTTGCAGCTGTTGTACCACTACTTTCTCCATGACCTTAGAAAGAGAGTTTAGGCCTGTTATGGGACGGCGGTGGAGTGGATCCTTGGGGTCCAGGGTGGGTTTCTTCAAGATAGGTCGAATTATACCCTCCTTCAACTGGGAGGGCACTATGCCCTCCCTGAAGGATTGGTTAATAAGCTGCGTGATAGGAGGTGCCAGGATGTCGGCGCATTCCTTCAGCAGTTTGGTGGGAATGATATCATTCGGCGCAGTGCTGTTACGCAGAGTACCGATGATATTTTTAGTGTCATGGGTAGAGACGGGTTCCAGCGTGAACTTACCTGGTTGTGGTGAGTTACTGCCGGTGTTGTGTGAATAATTACTGGGGGGGCTATGGGGGAGTTGTTTTGCTGAATGCTTTGCCGGATTCCCCTAATTTTATTAATGAAGTAATCCGATAATTCATTGCAAAATTCTTGTGTGTCCGAATTGGGGGCTTCAAGACATCCTGGATTCATGGTCTGAGTGACCAGCTTGAAGAGCTCGCGGGGGCGGTTGAGGGCGTTGTTGATGGCCTCAGAAAAAAAAAATTTCTTGGCATCAAAGATTTCCTTGTGGTATTTTCTGGTTATTTCCTTGTAGATGGAGAGGTTCTCGTCTGAAGAGCTTCTTTTCCAGGCGGCTTCTGCCCTTCTGCGCTCTTGCTTCAGTAACGCCAGTTGGTTGTTGAACCAACCTGCGTTATTTTTCCGGATGTGGGTTTTACGTTTCGGCGCTATTAAGTCGGCTGACTGTAATAGGGCTGTGTTTATGGCATCCAGTGTTTCCTCAGCCGTTTGATGCGGCTGAATTGTTTTTTGAAAATGAAAGCTTTTTGGATTTGAGCACAGGCATCTTTCCATTTCTATCGCATAGTGTAAGTTAGTCACCAGACCTCCAGCCCTAAAGCATACCTAAACCAAAACCAAAATTGTAATGTATTGTACATTACTTGTCCTTGGTATGATGGCTGCATTTGTTTTCTTTTTTTTTTTTCAAGCTTATTTTGATGCATTTTCACCCAATAATCCTGTGAATAACACACTTTTCATCCATGGGAGGCTAAGTCACTCCCTGACTGTATATGGAGGGAGCCATGGTTGTCATCCTCCTAGGCTGCTCTCCTGATACGGACTACAAAAAGGACAGTGCATTTCTGGCTAGATCAACAGGCATTTTCTGCATTTGCTGAAAATGTTTTTTGCTTAAAAGTAAATAAAACTAATGCAGACACCACATCCAAGTATTGTAAGCTGAAATATACTGCATTTTTGTTCTCGGATCTAGTTATCCCTTAAAGCGATATTAAACACAAAAACAATCTCTGGATTTAGTGGCTGCATCAGTTTTCTTTTACAGGCTTTCCTCCAGGGCTTTTTTTCAGGGAAAACTTGGGGGAACTCAGTTCCACCACCTCTGGCTCAGACCCTTTGGTGCCTGCTCACCACAATCACTTGTAAACACAGAAATCTGGTTTCTGTGTTTACAAGTGACAGTTCTGCACTCTGTGTGTAACTCCTGAACTCTGCACCCTGTATGTAATGCAATCCTGGTATTTTAATGCCCCTTTAAGACCTTTCTACTGTTTGTGAAATCTGAACGGGGTCGTGGTTGAGTTCCTGCACCTATTTTCTGAGGAAAAAAGCTCTGCTTTTCTCCCTCTGTTTACACTTGTGAACTGGGCAGTAACTCACCTCCTGTATTAGAGTTCCCCCCTCTGGATGAATGAGCACAAGGGGAACCTTTGGACAGCAGCATTGACAGTGTGGAGGGGGGGTGAGATTGTTTGACCCCATGCTTTTTTAATGTGTTTCCTTGTGTCACAAATACGTTACAACACATGACATCACTTCCGATTTTTTTTTTCTGTCGTACGAGAATTTTCGTGACTTTAGTAACCTATTTAATTTCTACTTCTGAGTTCTGACTATTAAGCAAAAAAGACAGATGATCTGTTGTCCGATTTTCGGATTGTGTGTACGGACCATTAGCCTGTGAATCTGGGTCAGGGTTCAGTGAGTCAGGCTGGATCACTCATGCCAACAGCTCCTCTGGTGCCTCCCCCTGATCTAGAAAGTTGTAGAAGCTTCTAGAGCTAGTGGGTGAAAATTAGGAGGAGCTGTTTGGAATATTTATGAGGGCCTCAGCCAATCCCCAGTAAAGGGCTAGCAGGGGGCAAGGCTTACCTCATAAATAGGCATGAGCCATGCCATCAGGGGTAGCCGGGTGAATGCTGCAGATATAGTGCTGTGGAGACTGTTGGTGACCCTGTGGGATGCCCCCTGGTCTGGGGGGGGGGGGGTGACCTTGGGATGAGGCTCGGGTGATGGAAAGATCCTTCCACAACACATGGAGGAAGCCCTTTCCGGAGGCATGGGAGCAAGTATGAGGACAGTGTAAGTGCAGCAGCAGTACTGGCGACTTGCAAGGTGGAGAGACTGTCAAATGTAGCCAGTTCTTCCTGAAGACTGCATTGTGCCAAGTCTTCGACCCTTCCCTGGGAGATCTCCTGCAGAGTCAGCCGGGTAGGCCTTGAGAGAGAGTCAGTCTAGAAGACTACTGTGAGAAGTTAGCCTGGCGGTCTGGTGAAAGCGATAGATGCAGCCCGGTGGGATGGCATTGCCTGAAGATGAAAGGACATGAAGGAGAAGGTATATGCTGTGTCACTCTATTGTGCTGCTTTTAAGGGACTGCGAGTTCCTGCCTGTGATCGGTTGTTTCTGAGCTTAGAATCAGGCCTTGTCAGCTCCCCTAATGCCAACTACACACGCTGAGAATTTCTGACAACCAATGTACAATGGGAGCTTGTTGTTGGAAAATCCGACCGTGTGTAGGCTCCGTCGGACATTTGTTGTCGGAATTTCTGACAACCAAAATTTGAGAGCTGGTTCTTAAATTTTCCGACAACAAAACTTGTTGTTGAAAATTCCGAGCGTGTGTATACAATTCCGACGCACTGGCTATTGAACTTCATTTTTCTCGGCTTGTCGTTAACGTTGTACGTCACTGCGTTCTTGACGCCCGCAAATTACGACAACATTTATGTCACCATGTGTATGCAAGACAAGTTTGAACCAACATCCGTGACAAAAATATCCATGGTTTTGTTGTCTGAATGTCCGATCGTGTGTACGCGACATAAAGGAGTGAGTAAAACGATCCCCTAAAAAAAGTGCTCTAGTCAGGAAGAGGGTAAATTTTTCCACCGGGCACACCTTTGAAAAAGTCCTACTGGACGAAACGTCAGGATTACACCTCATTGCAAACCCGGAAGCAGCCTGAACGTTATGGTGTGGAACAACTGTGAGTGCATCCTTGCGGATATACAACTGTGATTCATCTAGAACACACTAACAGTCTGGCATTGCGCTGAAAGGTTTTTTATTATTTTAACTATGTACGTGCATCTTATTAAGGGGGAAATATGGGATCATTTTGAATAAATATACAGTATTATGCTATGGAAGCACTCTTTGTTGTTAATTATTCACATGAATCGGAGAAATATCCAGACCCAGTATCTGCATAAAGTGATTCAGAGAAGGAAAAAGTTTCCTAAAGTGGTGTGAAAGGTCGTTTGATCTTATCCTTGTGGTAAGCATATCCCCATAAGGGGTCGTTTGACATCACGCGGTGGTTAAGTGGTGGTTTGTTAAGAAGATTTCTGACACCCTACTGTACATCCTTACTCTTTATGAACTTTCTTCCGTTTGGCATTAATTGGGATCGGATCCCATGCAGTTCTTGCTTCATTGTGAGGATTTAAGCGCTGCTTGCAACTTATATATGGACTCCATTTTGTGATTCCTCTATTTTTTGCTTGTTTATACACCTGGGCACAGCCCAGGGGCCCCAGATGCAAAGGGGCCCAATCAGGTCCAGTCAGATGTAGAGCGAAGATTCTGGCAGTGCTAGGGTGGAATTGTATGCTGCACTGCACACTGATTAAGTTCCAGAAACTTTGTTAGAGGCAGCACAGCATGAGGGTCTGGCATGTTATGGGACAGTCCACCCCCCTCCCCACAGGTGTTGGAACAGGCCTCTGACGGCGCTGAGTGGAGGAGGCAGGTCATCTGCTAAGGGGCCATTCTCTAGCTTAGAATGACACTGCTTCCCAACTCCCTCCTGTTCTTCCTATTCGTGCACCTCCGCGATTAGGCTCCACTCCTCCGTGATTAGGCTCCGCCCCTTCCACGAGCTGGTCTTCGTTCTCACCCCTTGCTCCACTGATCTCTCCTGGCCTTGTTCCCTTCCCCCACCTGTTCTCAGTAATTGCGGGGCTTCTATTAAAAGGGAGGGGATTGATACTTCCCTGGATTCCCCCTGAAGTGACAGGAGCCAGCATGTGGGAGGGGTAAGTTCTGACCATGCTGGGACTTGTAGTATGCAGGCAGCATTATGCTGGGCCCATGCTCCAGGGTCCCATTCCACCTCCCTGTCACATTATGTCAGGGGTGCTCAGCTGCTGGCCTGTGGGACACATGTGGGTATGACTGGTTGGCTGTCCCCCCTGCCTTGGGGACAGCAGCAGCCGCCAGCCGTACCCGCCCTGGAGGACAACAGCAGCAGCCGCCAGCCATGCCCACCCTAGAGGACAACAGCAGCAGCCGCCAGCCATGCCCACCCTAGAGGACAGCAGCAGCCGCCAGCCATGCCCGCCCTAGAGGACAGCAGCAGCCGCCAGCCATGCCCGGACTGGAAGACAGCAGCCGCCAGCCATACCCTCCCTGGAGGACAGCAGTCGCCAGCCATACCCACCCTGGAGAACAGCAGCCGCCAGCCATACCCGCCCTGGAGGACAGCAGCGGCCAGCCATACCCGCCCTGGAGGACAGCAGCGGCCAGCCATACCCGCCCTGGAGGACAGCAGCGGCCAGCCATACCCACCCTGGAGAACAGCAGTCGCCAGCCATACCGCCCTGGAGGACAGCAGCCACCAGCCATACCGCCCTGGAGGACAACAGCCGCCAGCCATACCGCCCTGGAGGGCAGCAGCCGCCAGGTCAGTTTTTTTTTTATTAAAATCAATCAGCAATGGACATGTCTGTTTTCTACACTGGTATACTAGCTACACTGTGTTGCTTTCAAACTGATCCGCAGGTGCAGCATAGTGGAGCTGCGGGCTACCTGCACTGCGCCATAGACTTCTGTTATTACCTGTAGGTTTGGTGCACTTTCAGAAAGTGCATCCATCACAACTGCAGTATATAATAGAATTCTATGGCAACTACACCACAGTAAAGCCACAGGTACACTGTGCTGCACCCAGAGTGTGAATAAACCATAGTTCATCAGTGTGAATACAGCCTTAAGCCGCTTTCATACGATCAGTCCAATCGGGTCCACCTGTCTGTTTTTCAGGTGGGCCCAATCGGACCCTCCATTCACTTCTATGGAGCGGCAGATGCAAACAGATTTGTGTCCATGTACATTTGCCTACCTCCAATCTGATCCGCTAAAAAAAAAAACAGAAGGGGATCCATCCCCTTCCATCTGGGCGGATCAGATCGGAGGGTCCATAGAGTATAGCGGGCTGTGTCCATTTCTGCTCTGCATACGTGGAGTGGATATGGACCTGTCATCTGCCCTGCCACTCATTATGGCCCACGACCGGTTACCAAGTTGCTGAAGTGGCCATCGCTCTTCAAAAGGTTGAGCACCCCTGCATTAGGTCCTACACCTGGACAGGAATGGCAGCATATACAGGAAGTGACCCCTTCATTTTCCTTCTGCAATAGCTGAAAGGGGTCGGTTCCTGTATATGCTGCCTCCCTGTCCCGGTTAATCTTATTTCTGCTGCCCATGCCCTCTGTGACTCCTCTTAACCCCAACAGTGCTGCAAGCTTCCCCTCTCCTGCAGCAGCCTATGGCTTCTGCGGGGGATGTTTCAGGATGGAGAACTCTGTTTGCTATGCTTCAGTGTGTGAATGAACACTAAGACAGTGCAGAGCTCTTCCTGTTCATTCATTGTGTAGCTGAAGCTGCAAAGATAGAGATTGAGGTCTGTGTCTTCAATCACTTTCTCTGTTTCAAAAGAGAGGCGTCGGGCGTCTGTTTAAACCCCCTGATATTCAACTAGAGGCCCCCCAACAGGACTGCTAAAAAACAAACAAACAAAATTGGTTAAAAAAATCCCCAAAAATAAACTACTCATCCTGTCCAGACACTGTCCTCTGCCCTACTGACACTGTCCTCTGCCCTACTGGCACCGTCCTCTGCCCCCACTGGCACCGTCCTCTGCCCCCACTGGCACCGTCCACTCTGTTTCACATTTTCCACATATGTTCCACATCTGACGGAACACAGGCACATAGGGCCAGATTCAGGTAGATGGGAGCATCTTTGCTCTGGAGTAACGCTTCTCATTTACGTTACTCTGACGACCCTTTCAGCGCAAGTACTGTTATTCACATAGCAGTTGCGCGTAAACTTGCGCCAGAGTAACGATAATGCGCTGGCGTAACCCGACGCAAGTGGAAGTGGGTGTGATCATATGTAAATGATGGGCGGAGCCCAGCGCAGAGGCTTACGTTCAGCGCATCATCCACGGAGCATGCGCAGTGAGTGCGGCTCCACTCGCCCCCTTGTGCGCATGCTCACAACTTCCGTCGGCACCACTTCCCGGGAAACGTCAGCGCAATGCCTTCCGTTGGGCGCTTAAAAGCGCAGGCGGAAATGCCATTCCGGCGCAAAAGTATATCTGTTTCCCCCCACCCCAGGGAAGATACTTTTGTGCTGTGATGGCTGCTCCCGCTACCCCCAGAGAGAGGAGGAACCTCAACTTTAATTCACAGGAGGTGTCTGTGATCATATCCGCGATGGAGACTTTTAATCATTTTCTCCATGGGAAAAAAAGCCGTAAGACCAGCCGGGAGAGGAAGCAGGGCATCCTGGACACCATTGCTGGCCGTGTCAATATTTTGGGGTACTCCACCCGGACTGCTTCTGACATTCAAAAAAAAAATTAATGATCTGCGGCGCAAGGTCAGGGGCAAGGTGGCCACCATCAGGAGGCATGAGAGGGGCACAGGTGGTGGTCCCCCATGTCCGGTCACCCTGACCGCGGAGGAGGAGGTGGTCTCTCGCTGCCTGGAGAGGGAGCAGGTGGAGGGGGTCCCTGGCTATGACTCCATGGAGGAAGGCTCCAGGACAGGTAAGTGTTTTTTATCCCCTATTTGATGTGTTTCATTTGGGGGGGGGAGGGTACATGTGCCAAGTGTGTGGGACCACCAACATGTGTCTGCTTTGTGTCATCCACAGATGACGGAGCTGGGCCATCATCTGTCAGCGTCCAGTCCACCCCATCCCCCCAACGCCATCGTGTGCCCGAGCCCCTGGGTGGTGAAGACACCGAGGTGGAGGAGGAGAGTGCCCACACCACACCTGCCGAGGTGGTTGTGGAGGATCCTGCTGTGGCAGAGCAGGACTTTTCTTTAGTTTTGGAGGTCTCCTCCCCTTCTCCTGGGCCGTCTGTCATCCCCTCCCCCATCCTTGGAAGCCCCTCAAGGGCGACTCCATCCCCCCGGGGACAACCATCTTCTGGCCCCAGGAAGGCGACCCAGAAGACCAGGGGGGTGTCGGATGTTGTCCAGGGCCAGTTGGCGAGGGATCACGCCAGACAGACCCAACAAATGGGGGAACTAGTTGGGCACTTAGAGAAAGTGGCTGACAGCCTGGGCTCCGTTGCCCAGATAAGCAACGCAGTGCAGGATGTCAGCTGCAACTGCGCTGCAGTGGTGACCAGTTTGGGGAAGGTGCAGGGGGATATTAGGCACCTCACTGCAGCCGTCCAGGCCAACACTGCTGCCATCCATGGAAACAGTGCTGCCATCCGGGACCAGGGGAGGCTGAGTCGGCGGGCCCAACACTACCAAGTGACCCGGCAGCTCAGGATGCAGGCCCAGCAGCTGAGGATGCAGGGCCAGACAAACAATTTGCTCGGCCGGATAGCCATGGCCTTGGAGGGCATGCAGGCCACACCTGCCAGGAGTGGCCCACCCGGGGATCAGCCACCTCCAGATGCCCCCCCACCCCCACCCACTCCATCCAGGCAGCTGAGGAGCCAGAGAGGTTCGGCAAGAAGGAGCCCCCGGCATCGCCGATGATTTTTTTATTTTTTGTTCTGATTTATACTCAGGTTATGAGATTTTAATTTTGGATTTCTGATTTATACTCAGGTTATGAGATTTTTATTTTGGATTTCTGATTTATACTCAGGTTATGAGATTTTTATTTTTGATACTGCACACGTTGCAGTGTGAATGGTGTGTGAATGTGAGGGGGTAGCACTCCTGACAGTAAGGGGTGTCACCCTCGGCCGTGGTGGTGAAGTTAACCCCACGGCTGTATGAATGACGTGTGAAAGGTGTATGAATGGACAGTGACATCATTGGGGCCTTGACGCTGGCGTTGCTGCTCCCAAGTCCTACATGCTGGACTTGGGCTAATCCAATGCGATGTGGATGTGGTGTGTGTGATCTAGGGACATCAGTGGTGTACACGCGTGCATTGTCTGTGTGATTAATGTTTTGGTTTAGTGTCCAAAGATGCCTACGGCGAGGACCCTCCTGACTGCTCTTCCATCAGCAGACTGGTTCTCCTCTGGCAGGTGGGGACTGTGTGGGTCGGGGGTCAGGTCATCACGTATGTCAATCTGCAGGCCTTTTCTCATAGTAAAGTTGTGCAGAATGCAACATGCACCGATGATCTGACACACAAAGGTAGGGGAATACAATAGTGTCCCCCCGGACTTATCCAGGCAGCGGAAACGGGACTTCAGGAGCCCAAATGTTTGCTCCACCACTGCACGGGTTTTGATGTGTGCTTCATTGTATTTTCTCTCTCCTCTGGTTTGGGGGTTCCGGAAAGGAGTCATTAGATGGGGTCCCAGTGCATATGCAGAGTCACTTGTAAGGGAAAAGACAGGAGGATGTTAGTCATGCATGTGCCACTTCTGTTGTGCATCACGGGAGGGGATAGTCATGCCTGCCACCCATGTCACTCACCAACCAGCCAGCTGTCCCCATACATGTTCTGTTCGAATTCTGCTGGGATGGGGCTCTGATTGTATATGAAGCTGTCATGGCTGGACCCGGGGTGTTTGGCACGGACGTGCCATATGAGGCGTGGGGCATCGGCTATCACCTGTACGTTGATGGAATGCCAATGCTTCCGATTGCGGTATATGTGCTCTGTGGCACTGGGGGGCTGGAGTGCCACATGTGTGCAATCAATGGCCCCCACAGTGCGTGGGAATCTGGCAATGTTGTAGAAATTTGTCATTGCCTTCATCCGCAGGTCCTCAGTGGTTGGTCTGATGAACTGGTTGGACATGCGTCTGAGGATTGCAGGGACAACCTGGTGCACACATCTGCTCACGGAGGACTGTGACATCCCAGCCACCACTCCACTTGTACGCTGGAATGATCCACTTGCAAGGAAATGAAGTGTTGCCAGTACCTTCACCAGTGGCTGCACTGCTTGTGAGCGGTGTGTCTTGCTGGTGATGTCATCCTGCAGGGTTGTGGTTAGTTCAAGTATTGCAACAGGGCTGAATCTGAAGAGGCGATACACCTCCTCATCCCCCATGCCAAAGAGGCTCATACGTGTGCGGTATATCCTCTCACGTGCCCGCCTCCTTCGTTCCGGGGGACCCATCAGTAGTTCTAGGACCACGATTGCCCCTGGCATGTTGGCACACAGAGGTGTTGTCCTTGCAAGTGTGGGTGCTCAGCTTGCTAGTTTCGTCGGTAACGCTGCTGTAGCTGCTCTCCTGCTGACCTGTGACCGTCTGGAGTAAAGATAAAGCAGCCTTTTGTAGAAATAACTTTGCGCCGGACGGACGAGATACACGCGTTGCGCATGTAGCCAGCGTATGGTGCTAATCCGTTCGCGAATTTGGGAAATCTCCCTCCTTTGCATATTTGCAGGGGAAATCAATAGGCGCGACTGATGCGCCAAACGAAATTATGCGCTGACGGGACTCTGGCGCCGGAAAGTTAAGCCGATCGGAAATGGCCCGTTTTCCAGCACATCTAGTTTGGTGAGTACGGCCACATAGAAACGACGGCGCATCTTCACAGTTACGCGGCGCATATCGAAATACTCCAGCGCAAGTCTTACTGAATCTGGCCCATAGTGGTAGATCCTGGTTGGAGAATTGGTGAGTGTGTCTAAACCTCCCCCCTTGTTAATTGTAGGTGTCCCTCCCTCTGCTCTGAGTCTCTGATTGGGGGCTAAGGTTACATGCACACCGGTGATAAGGGATGGTGTGAATAGTAGCAGCAGTTCCTCCTGTGGCTGTCAGTGGGTACATGCTGCCTCTTGCCCTGTTCACTATAGTGATCGCTGCTGCATGCACTTTGTGTCCAGCAACAATCACCACAGGTAATCGCTAGCTGCGCAGAGAGCAACAAATAGGTTCAGCCACTGGCGACCTGTAGTTATAGTGAACAGGGCCGGTGGATGCACCTACCTGCTGACAGCCACTAAGATAGGGTGACCAGACATCCCCAGTTTCAGGGGACAGTCCCCTGATTGAGGACACTGTCCCCGGACCAAGTCTTGGATTTAATAGGGTGCAGGGGCAATTTCAAAGACAGTCAGTGCAGAATTAAATAGGGGGGTTGTATTTTTCCCATTATCTGTGCCCCTTTCTGATGATCATGTGCTGGTCGGAGCGGAGGGAACATTTCTTCATTTTCGGGCGCATGCCCATTCGGCTCCACTCGCATGTTCTTCTGCCTTGGCTCAAATCCTGGCCTATCTCCTTGCCTTCCCTGGTGGAGTGATCTTCCTCCGCTCCCCATCCAGTAGTAGCCAGGGCCCGAAGAGTAAGACTTGAGAGGCTGTGAGGTGGGCGGCGACTGGTGAGAGTGCTGATTGCCACCATTACTAGTAAAGAAAAAATATGTCCCCGGATTTCATTTTAAAAATCTGGTCACCTTACACTAAGAGCTACAGGAGGAACTACAGATTCAATTCGCTACGGCCCCAATCACCAGTGTGAACGTAGTCTAATGTGCACTATATGCAGTGACAGATATTTTACTCCACTGTAAATCATCTATCACATCAGGAACACTCAGGAAACAATTTTTTCATATGTGTCCCATTCACATTGCAACGTAGCATATGGCTGCGCTTCAGCGTGCTGCAATGTCAGCTCCTCACCACTTGTTTTAACTCCAAAAATGCTGCATCACCCCACCACAATCACATCTATTGCATATAGTTCAATACAAATAAAGAAAAATATTGCGCTAACCAAGGTGAAAAGGAAACTAAAAAATAAAACTAAAGCAGCTACACTACAATTTGACAAAATTGAATGGAAATGTGAAAATAAATGTAGCGCTGTGAAACATGAAAATAATAATAACACACATAAGTAATAAAAGAATGGTGTAGTCCCAACAAACCACGTGAGTGGAAAAAGTCCTGGTAGGAAAATGTTGGAGTGTATCAATGATAGCACAAAGAAAACATATGTGAAAGTCCATCCACAAGTGGGGAATCAATAGATGTAAAATCACTATACTTCATTGATCCTCGGATAGGATGACACTTGAATCAAAAACGAAAGTGGTATGCTCTTACCGGAACAGTAGGACCTGTCTGTCATGAACAGCAGATCGGTACAGCCTGAGAACTCCTATGGCACAGTCAGCTGGGCTCATTCGAACACAGTGGAAGCGATTCAAATCCTCAATGGAAGGCCGGACGTGCACGATGTCTTGGTGGAGTTCTTGGAAGGAATGGGATGGCAATGGAGGAACTCTCGGATGGATAGGGGGGAAGCAGCTGGATGGCATCCAGTTGAAGTCCCTCTAGGACGAAACGCGTAGGGCTTGGTTTATTACCCTTTCCCGCATTGCTTTCATTTTATTTGTGATCACTTTTATACCATTGGTTTTATTAAAATTAAACCGTTACCTCATTTATCTGCACCATTTGGGTTGCGTTCTATTTCTTTTCCCCTCTCTATATGGTGCTTCGAGCCATCCAGCTGCTTCCACCCTATCCATCCGAGAGTTCCACCATTGCCATCCCATTCCTTCCAAGAACTCCACCAAGACATTGTGCACGTCCGGCCTTCCATTGAGGATTTGAATCGCTTCCACTGTGTTCGAATGAGCCCAGCTGACTGTGCCATAGGAGTTCTCAGGCTGTACCGATCTGCTGTTCATGACAGACAGGTCCTACTGTTCCGGTAAGAGCATACCACTTTAGTTTTTGATTCAAGTGTCATCCTATCCGAGGATTAATGAAGTATAGTGATTTTACATCTATTGATTCCCCACTTGTGGATGGACTTTCACATATGTTTTCTTTGTGCTATCATTGATACACTCCAACATTTTCCTACCAGGACTTTTTCCACTCACATGGTTTGTTGGGACTACACCATTCTTTTATTACTTATGTGTGTTATTATTATTTTCATGTTTCACAGCGCTACATTTATTTCCACATATTGCATATAGTTGCTGGGAAGTTGAAGCACAGCGCTATCCATTCTGATAAACAAATAATCTGATAACAAATCAATTATTTATACTTTATTTCTTGAAAGTAGGTGCAAAAATTGGCGCAGGCTTGTAGGGGGCATTACTTTGCCCAGGGATGGCCCTGGTTAAGGGTGCATGGGCGCCTCCCCCCCTGTCCATTCGCTGCCTCCCCCATCCATGCTTTAAGTACACCGGCGCATAAAACTATAAGAAATTTGCTTTCAGGACGCTGACGCATTAAAACTCTAAGAAATTAAGCATTTGGCATTTTGCACAGTAGAGTAGGGACTGGGATTGCTTTTGGCCAGTTCAAATCTGTATTGCAATATATGCAAACCAATAATTCCTGTTTTTATGCAAAAGTTTGTAAGAGATATGAAAGGGTGTATAACTGTGTACAGGGTGTTCATTTTCACTTTGGAGATGAAGGCATAACATGATGCTCCCCTGGTACTCTGATGACCTGGAAGATGCTCAGAATAACCATTAGCAGAACATTATGCTTCTATTCCTCTATCACTTCCCACTTATTTTTGATCTGTGGACAGCTTCAACAACAACAGATAATAACATTTAGCTTGCTGGCGCTCGAAAATTGTGTTTTTGTCTGTTTTGGCAGGGTGTTAGAACAGAGATGGATATTGTTAAACAGTTATTGTTGATATCCTTGGAAATGGCAGAAAGTTTCTGCATAATGACTACGAGCACCTCTTATACAACTAATAAACAAACACATTTGCAAGCGCTGCTAACAAGCAATCATTGATGGTCTATCCAAGCTCACTTCTAAAGGATATGAAATGTACATGGCAAATTCAGCATAACATATTAAGTCCATAACATCTTGCAATGGTTTGGCTAAAAACCTTATACAAGCTAATAAGAAATGACTGCAGGTCATGGCACTTAACAATGGCTCAACTCAGCATAGTTGCAAGATCTTTGATCAGTTTAGGCCACCACTAGTTCCATGTTTACAGTGCTATTTGTGAGGTCCTACCGTTCATCATTTTAATTTACTTAAAGGAATAGTTAAACTTTACAGAAAAACCTACTGTAGCACTACCCCCGAAGGAGCTGCTTTGTTTTGGGTGGCATGTTACCTCATGGCTCCTCCGCCGTCTAAGGGTGCATTGTGAATGTAGCAGTAACGGAATGTCCACAGGTGTCTTTTTCTGTGCTCTTTATTATCCAGCCGAGTAAAACAGTAAAACTGGTGGTGAAAGGTAGAGTTGAAAGTACTGTAGAAGGAGAACAGTAGATTCAGGCATAGTAATAGGGAACCAGTCCTACTTCCACGTGTAACTCTTCTTGTGCCACTCCTGCCTAAGTGGACTTAGTGTACCTGGACAGGCCTCTCTCACTGACCTGGCAGCCAGAGTATCACTCGGAACTTAGAGGAAAAGTCTCTGCCACAGACTCTCCTTAGGATTGAGATAGTGGAGGTGATTTTCCTTAATGGAATTAGCCTGGATCTCCTTCAATAGCTTACATGTTACCGACTGATAGGTGACCAACCTCTAAGTGTCCGGTTACCTTGATCCCCGGTGGTTTGTCGAGACCCTATTGGATCGCCAGCCTCTCATTGGCTCTCCTCAGATGGACCCCCACCGAACAGCTTCCTCGCTTGGGATCTTTAGAATTGGGAACCCAGTTGACTACCGGGCTCCCCGCCACAGCTCAAATGCTTCGGGCCAACATGGTCCCGGAACCAGGAACACTGCGTGGCACGTGACCCCCGGCCTGGAAGGCCATTTCGCCAGGGGCGCCATGATACAGTGACCTAAAGGTGGGTGCCGCACTCAAAGAAGAACCCAGACCTATGGCGCCTGTCTCTTAAATACCCTCCCTCAGCATGCCCAGCGAGGAAACTTCCTCCTGACTGGCTGCTGGGAAGGAGCACCCAAACCTCAACTCCACTGCTACCACCCATCGTCCTGGGGTGGGAACAGCACCCCAGAAGCAATAGGATGAGCCCACAGCACAGCCAAGCTTAGACAGAGACCCAAATTTGAATATAACAATTGGATCAGAGTCAGTTAACACTCTGATCCCTCTCTAAATGTAACTAGCACCGGTACTTGGAATTAACCAGGCACTACACTACCTATGGAGGTTTGTAGAATAAAACAAACTGTCTAGCTCTAAGACCCCTTTCACACTGAGGGTGTTTTGCAGGCGCTATAGCGTTAAAAATATTGCCTGCAATCTGCCCTTAAACAGCTGCTCCTCACACTCCAGTGTAAAAGTTCAAGTGCTTTCACAATGGAGCGGTGCACTGGCAGGATGTCAGAAAAAGTCCTGCCAGCAGCTTCTTTGGAGCGCATTAGTAGCGGTGAACTCACCGCTGCTAATGCGCTCCTGCCCATTGAAATAGATGCCCATTGAAATAGCAGTGAGGATGATCTGTGTCAAGATGTAAGCTGGGTTGTAACAGTGTAGTTACCCCACAACGGGACCCTGCATGGGTCTGAGGGCTGGGATACCTATATTACCTTGTGGGGTAGCAACTAATCTAATGAAAGGTATGGACACCACAGCACAGCCCTTTACAGTTTTTATAGAAAGGGTGAATAGAGGTGTTATACTATTTCTGAGTGTTGTACCGAATGTATTCCTATGGAAACTGCTGCAGAATTGTAAATACCGTATATTTAACTTTGGTAAAGAAGTTCTGGCTAAGAACAACATCTGGTATGATTTACATGAAGAAAGAGTGTGTGCTTCTAAGGTGTCATGGTGAACTGGGGAATTAAGTTTATTACTAGAAGTTGACTCTTTGGGTTATGAAGTCAAGAGTAATAAGAAGGAGGAGCAGCCATCTCGGGAGTGGGAGTATAAAAATATACGCCAAACTAATTGCAAATACTCGTTCACATTCTCCCAGAACTGATTCACACGGACCAACATGGTTTTACAAAAGGACGTCAAACTTCCGACGCTACTAGAAGACTAATCAATGTAATACATAATGTGGAATTGGCAGGAACGCCTTCTCTGCTTCTTTATCTAGATGCAGAGAAGGTGTTCGACAGGGTTAATTGGGATTACCTGACTCTGAGGCGGCGTACACACGATCGGACATATCCGATGAAAACGGTCCGCGGACCATTTCCATCGGATATGTCCGATCGGGAGTTTGATCCGATGGCGTGTACACACCATCGGATCACATTCCCCGCCGCCGGACGGCGCGGTGACGCGGCGGTGACGTTGACGCCGCCGCGTCACCGCCACGTCACCGCACCAGGAAGTAAAACACTTCCGCGCATGCGCCGAATCCATTCGGCAGCGGCGCGGCGGCGGTGGGGGCCGACATGTCTGCTGGTAAGTGTACTAACCAGCAGACATGTCGGGCGGACAGATTCCCACCGGATAGATTTCAAAGCTTGCTTTGAAATCTGTCGGGTGGAGAAATCTGTCCGCTAGCCCATACACACGAGCGGAGATGTCTGCTGAAACGGTCCATCGGACCGTTTTCAGCGGACATATCCCCTCGTGTGTACGCCGCCTGACACTTCAAAAATGTGGTTTTATGGGACATATTCTCGACGCAATATTGGCCCTTTAAACCATTCCCACAGCCCGAGTCTTTACTTCCAGTCTTCTTTCTAGACCTTTCCACATTTCCAACGGTACCCGACAGGGCTGCCCATTGTTCCCCCTGATTTTTAATATGATGATTGAACCCCTAGCTGAGCATATCAGAACAAATACCAAAATATCAGGAATTACTATAGGAAACCAAGTCCAAAAAATTTGCTTATTTGCAGATAATGTGATTTTAATGTTAACCAGTCCCTTCTCTTCTTTAATGGAAGTCCAAAAAGTTGTGTCCTGGTTTGGTAAGGTCTCATTCTACAAAGCAAATACTTCAAAATCATCCATTCTGGACATTGGAATTGATGCTGTGACTAGAAATTTACTACAACACCAATTCCCTTACATTTGGGCGGATACTTGTATTCCATATTTAGGCATCCACCTAACCAGGACTACTAAATCATTATACGAATATAATTACCTCACCCTTAGAAATAAATTACAGACCGATCTTCACACAAATTTTCTTGGTGGGGCAGATTATCTGCCTTCAAAATGATTCACCTTCCACAAGTTCTATATTTTTCCAGAATTTGCCCATTCCTATTGCCAATATTTTTTTTAAAACCATGCAAACACTTTTATCCAGATTTGTCTGGAATGGGAGGAAATCCAGGTGTACTCATAACAAATTAATTAAACATAGACTCTATGGAGGAGTAGGCTACATAGATTTTCAAGATTATTATTATTCCTCCATTTTGACACAAATGAAGGAATGGTTTCACTCTACTCCTACTACACAATGGGCACTTATTGAATCCAGTTACTGTACGTATGGTCCAACCAATCTATGTTTTTTTGGGGCCATTTTAGGTGTTAAAATCCCAACGCTTACAATGGTTATTTCCATTAAAACGTGGCTTAAATTTTTGGCTTCTACTAAATTGATGGATCCTTGCGTTAATATTAAGATCCCTTTCCAAGCATTGCACCTTATCATTATTCATGTTCCAATTACTTCCTGGAGCAGAAAAGGCATCACTTATATACACGAATTATACTCGAACGGGAGCCTTAGATCCTTCCAATCTGTACAGTCCGAATATGACCTACCTCACACCAGCTTCTTCCAATATGCACAGATAGTACATTGTTTACATAAATTGGGCCATACTTTGGCATGGACCTATTTGACCTCGCCAGTGCAACAGAAAAAAGGCATTTCCTTTTTCTTTATTTTTTCTTCAACAAAAGTGTATTTTCACTAAATCTTCTTCCCATCTACTCTGGGAAAGAGACCTACACTGTTCTTTTGCGGATGACCAATGGCCTAAAAATTACCCTACGTTGGTATCTTACACCAGTTATAATATCCAAATTCGATTCCCAAACCCCTAACACATGGAGATTTTGTCCCGCCAAAGGAGACATATTCCATATACAGTATTGTGGAGTTGCCCTAAACTCACCACCTATTGGGCAAAAATTTTCAATATAATCTCTGACTTGACGCAGACGCAAGTAACACCTGATCCAGCCTTAGCACTTCTATCCCTGGGGATAGACAAATTCCCAGCCAATCTACGAAGAACAATAACTCACGTACTCTTAGCGGCTAGGCTATCGATCAAGAGAAAGTGGAAAGATTCTAATCCACCATCTCCCGATGATGCTATTGACCTTACCAACCTTTACAATACATATGAGAACATTTTAGCATCATCCTTAGGCTCTCTACATACATATGCGATCCATTGGGCTCCTTGGAATCTCTGGTATGATAACTTGACATGATTTACTTCACTTTATTTATTTCCACTATTTGTTTTTAGATTAGTTAACATTTATTGAAGGAACTATGAGTCCCCTCGGGGGTGTTCGGAAGGGTTAAGTCCTCCTATTTACGATTGCTGTTAGAATTTTGACCCAAATTTACATTTTTCTACCATATTTATGTGGATGTTTAATGTATTCCTTTTATCTACTTAGCATTTTATCTATGTACTTGCAAATGTATACTGTTTCACCTCTTGTATACTGTTCCGCACTATTGTAAAAAATTTAAATAACGGATAAAAATATATTGAAATTAAAAAAAGTTTCCTCAAACCCACTTTACTCCGGCTAGGTTATACAAGATGGGTCTCTTGCCCTTGACTGCCTGTTTTCGTGGCTGTGGCCAAGAGGCCGATTTCCTATACTGCTTCTGGTCATGCCCGGTGGACCGGGACTTCTAGGAGGAAGTGGGTGCTTTCATCTCATCAGTGCTAGGCCTCCCAAACATCATCCACCCCAAGAACTGCCTACTAGGCATTTTTGACAAATTACACCTATCATCACATGCCAAGAGACTTCTCTGCATAAAGCTATTTGGAAGGGTGCACAGACCTCTCTGAAATCCCTCTAGTTAAAACTTATTAATGAATCTATCCCACTGTATAAACTTACTTTTGAACTCTGTAAACGGAACAAAACCTTTCACAAAATTTGGGGTAGATGGTTGGCTAGTCCGTTAACCCTCTCCCTGCACTGATTGTACTACTCACACTTGACCATTGATGGGCCATTAATTGATTAGGGATCTCTAATATCTGGACCTCCACTTTTGCTATGCCCCGGTAATATACCTGAATCTTTTTACCATTGTGCCTACTTTATATCTTTGCACTGACATCTGTTTATTTTTCTATGTGTGAGCATATCGCCTAATGTTTATGACCAGGTTGTCTGGTGGTATTGTTGTTTTTTGGTGAGTTTCTTTCTGTTTGTTGGTTTGTCTTAAACCCAATAAAAATATCTTTAAAAAATAAACAGTTATTTTTGCTCGCTTCAACTGGTTCCCCTGACCGTCGTTAGACTTTTTATACACACAGAAGCTATGTGCAGTAACAGTAAACATATTTGAACACAGGGACACTTGCATAATAGCCTCTGGTCCTAGTCTGAATAAAATACATTAAAGACAATAACAGCAGCACCTCATGCATGGAAGATCATGCTATCCAATTTCTCTCTTTTCACTTTTGTGATACTTACCTATATAAGAATATCAAAATCATCCAGTCCATTTTTTTATTTACTGGCAGAAAGTTTTTTTTTTGATCAGCCCGCAGACTGAACAAAAAAAATCAAACAGATAACTCAATCCATGCTACAGAATGCAGATGCATGAATCTTCTGCTGCATCTGTCAGAACCCCTTGAACAGAATCTGCATCATATTCAAGCAATGCTGAATGTAATGTCTACATAGAGAGGCAGAATCCAAAGCCAGTTTATGCTGTGCTCTCTCAGAACATCCTCAACAATTTGTGACAGCAGTGTTAACCCTGATTCACATCGAATCTGACTTTGAAATTGTGAGACTTTACATGAAATCGCACAATTTCAAAGCCACATGTCAGTGCGACTTTATGTGTTACTTGTCTGACATCTGCACTTAATGCACAATTGTCTATGCAAGTCACACCTAAAAATAGTGCAGGAACTACTTTTTCAAATCAGTGCAGCGCCACAAAATCAGCACTGCACCAATTTGATCAGTTCCATTGCCGACAATAGGGTGTGACTTCTTATGCGATATAAACCTGTCATGGGCTAAAACCTAAAGATTTTTTTTTTTAAAACTGACCCAAAATCATTGTACGTTCCCTTTAAACAATACTCCCAGTTTAACCATATTTTCCTATTTAATGAACACTTTAGATAGTGGTGATTATATATGTAAGAAGAAAATAATTTCCATATGTGTAAGATTCATTAAGTGTTACTAAACCCACAACAGTAAAATCAGTCTGTATGTGCAGTAAAGCATCTTTGTGTGGAACCTAAAGGGGTTAATCCTCTGTATTGTGTAACAATATTGTTTGACCCTGTCTTCTCTGATCCTCCCCTTTTTCCTCAGTCCTTAAACCATCTCCAGATAGAACAGAGCCTTGGGGGCAAGCTGCACATGCTCAGTTGGGTGTGTATTGCTAGAGATTTTTTTTTCTTGGGAGAGTATATGTGATCAGCACAGAGCCAATCAGCACTGTTGAGACAGGGAGTCAGGGGTCCTGCAGCCTCATAAGACAATCAGGGGGAGAATTAAAACTCATTCTACAAGCTTTAACCAGTGCTCTGCTGGACACTGATAGAAGTCACAAGACTGCTATATACTGCTGATGAGAAAAAGTATTTATCAGTTTATAGTTACTAAAATAATTGCATTTCCATGTTCTGTGTACAGTGGGAGACCAGATATAATGAATGCAGGTTCTGGGTTTAGTAACACTTTAAATATTTCAAATGTGCCTGTAGATAAAGTACTCTATCCATTAAAATTCACAGACTTCATCTCTCAGGAACATTGTTAGGTATATAGGTCACTTTAAATGATTACTGCTTTACTTTTATCACAATATTCCACTGTGCTGGGTTTCACTACTTGTACATTTTTCATTCACTGATGATTCTTTTTTTTTTTTTTTTTAATCTCAGTTCTCAGTGAAGCCGTCATGCTACCTCTAAGCTACACAGCTCTTATGAATCTTTCAAGATTCTATTGAACGGTGTATTCCCAAAGCAGCCTTACTGTGTGGAATTTAAAGAGATTTCTCGAAATGCCATTTTCTTGAGTGACATGTTCTGCTGTGAAACTGTAACATAGTGACAAATTCACCAGCAGTGTTCATAACTGTGAATTTTCGATACATGCGGTACCTGGGGCAGTGGCATCTTAAGAGCATTATGGGCCCCCGGGCAATACAGTGCCCTAGGGCCCTGTCTACACAATCGTGCACGAGAATTTACTGACAAAAATCATGAAATTTACTGGCAGAACCACATTTTTTTACTGGCACTGCAAAAAAAGTACCTAAAATTACAGTTTTACAAATTTCTTCATTGACATGAAGGTTAGGTTACTGTAACGGTATGGCCCGTGGGAACCAGAGACTTTTGAAGGATGCGGGGTACTCCTGTGCCAGCTTCACCAATGACTCTTGGGTCTAGGGTCATCCTATGTCTGATAGGGGCATAGGATGACTGAGAAATGATATCTCAGATTACATGACATGGGACATTATAGATAATTCATGTATTGCAGGATATCTTGAAATATTACAAGTTATTTGTTTATTCTGACCCCAACAGGTCAATAGAGTGACTCATTCAATGTGTAACATAGACTGTTCAGGTGCTAAGTCTACCTAGCTGTAGTGATGGGGCTTGCTGTGATTGCATTCTGTTGTCTATTGTGCTAATAAAGTCTGTTACTAAGATATTTCATTGTGTATGCTAATGACAGTGTTTTGTGTGAAAATACTATTGATAATAGATGTGGAATGTGACTTGTCAGCTGTAGTAATTAACTCCTGTAGATTCAGTGCCAGAACATCTGACATAGGAATGTGTATTGTGTATCAGGTGAATAGCTTGTCGCAGAGTCAGAATGTCTGGGTAATAACTAATAATTAACTCATCTGATTGTCATTATCTAAAAGAATGTGTATTGAAGTTCCTTGTGTAATGTGGTGGATGGAGTTGATTCATTGTTCACTTGGTTTCTAAACTGTATATAACAAGGCTGAGTTACCATTAGATGATTCATTCGTTTGACCCAGAGAAACAGAGCTTGTGTCTCATCTTTCTGGGGAATTGATATGGATCGTATCTGCTGGATTGTTGGAGTGTCGGAAAAGCTGTTGTGGGTTGGTGGAATGGAAAATCGTAAACGGTGTTGACCGTTACAGTTACTATAACCCAGCCTGCTCAGAGTTTCCTCTTACATCAGAGTCTGCAGGATTCACCCTTACAGTGAAAGGGAACTCTTATGTAAAGGGGAACGCTGCAGATCATCATGTAAGGGGGAACTCTGATGTGGAGGGGGACTCTGGTGACCAGAGACCACCTTATATCAGAGTTCACTGCTTTCTCTTTACATCAGAGTTCCCACTTACATCAGGGTCCTTGCACTGTAAGGGGGAATACTGCAGACTCTGATGTAAAGGGGAACACCAGGAACTCTGATGTGTGGGGCACTCTGGTGACCAGAGACCACCTTCCGTAGAGTAAATACACTAAGGTAAGGGGGGGTCACTAATATTTTTGTATTCACTCCCACCTTACATCAGCAACCACCCGCCCCTTAGACTGGCCTGGCTGCGCTATCACTGACTTCCTCTCAGGTGCAACATGCACGGCTCAGTCAGATGGCTCCAGCTTGGCTGCTTTGGTTTTATCCTACAGTCTCCTCATGGCTGACTTCTCCCATGACCCCCATCCCGGCAGCGCTCCGTCTCTTGACTCCTCTTCAGACTCTTCCTCAGAGACTGTAGACACGATACAGTTCTACAGTTCTGACCCACTGCTCTCCACCATTTTTTACTGGGGTCGCTGGGCAGCCGATGGGGCCCCCCAGCGTGTCTAATGGAAAAGAGATCCCTGACCTGGGGTCAAAAGGGAACCACTGTTACAGAATGAAGGATTCCATTCTAGAGTCACTGATATTTCTAATCGTTGATATATCTAATTGTTTCTAAATTATTATTACACAGCGATTTATGCTGTCCTTGATTTTCAGGGGACATTCACAGGTTTTGAAAAATAGTACCTAGAATTGGGTTATATTCTGAACTGTTGGTTCTCTGCTCCTTAAGAGCTAAAAGGACCAAATAGAGACCCTGTTTTTATGAAAAGTGAGAGGGCACAAGAGATTATAGGCAAAGATCTGTTGCCTCTGTGACATCAATGACTTCATAAAGAAGCATACTATTTCCTTATTGATACATTTTGTCAATAGGGATGGAGGATTTCATCCCATTATCCCCTGTGCCCTCTGTCAGTCCATTAAAGCATTGAACGTTGCTTATTTTCTTTTATAGGTGTTACGTACATTTACATTGATGCTGCAGAATCATTTATGCAAAAATGATGGTTGATTCTATCAGCTTATGTTTCCATGTCACTCCTTAACATAAAGACTTAGGGCCAGATTCAGAAACGTTTTACGTTGGCGTATCTCGCATCTTTGTGCCAATTTACAAAGTGAGATACGTCGAAAAACATGGCTTCAGCCATCAGACGTAACTTGCCTACGCCAGCGTATCGTGGGCGGATAGTTACGCTGGACACATTCGGCGTTCCCATTTTAAATATGCAAATGAGTAAGATACGCCGATTCACGAATGTAGATGCGCCCGGTCACTTCATATACGCGATTTGCGTAAGGCTTACGTCCGGCGTAAAGTTACCCCTCATATAGCAGGCGAAGCTAATGCAAAGGTATGGGCCAGGGAACGACACCGTCGAATTTTACGTCGCGTATGCCGTTTACGTAGTACTACGTGAATAGGGCTGTGCGTAGGTTATGTTCACGTCGTAGGCATTCCGCCAACGTATCTTAGTGAGTATATGCGACGTGATTCTGAGCATGCACGCGCATGCCCAGTTCGACCGGCCAGTCATTTGCATGGGGTTGCGCTTAAATTAAATAGATGACGCCCACCTCCTTCCTACTTTGAATTAGGCGGGCTTACGCCGGACAATTTACGCTACGCCGCCGCAACTTATGGAGCAAGTGCTTTGTGAATACTGCACTTGACTCTCTAAGTTGTGGCAGCATAGTGTAAAGAAGATACGCTACGCCCGCACAAAGATACGCCAATGTATCTGAATCCCGGCCTTAGAGTCTAATTTGATGGTGATTGTCGTAAGTATGATGTGACTATGGTGCAGCGCACATCCTATTGTAGAGCGAATCTTCTCATTCCTGTCTCAGCAGTTCTAGTTTGTGCAGAAACATGAGGCATGTGGCATGACACTGCCCAGGTTAGTCCATGACCTCTAAAAAAAACAGAAATGGAAGGTGCGCACACCTAATGCATTACCAGAGATAATTTAATAGGAAATTTGTGTATAAAAATGGATACTCACAAAATTTCAGTCTGACAAACCGATTGTGTGTACAGAGCTTTACTCCTCACCTTGGTAGACCTATTAGCGCTGGAAGTGACTTTATTTTTTGTAGCCCATGACCTCAATCTGCAGTCTAAGAACTGACACTTGCATCAAAGGAACTATATATTCCACACTACCCCTTAGTTAATTTCTGGTGCATGTGAGAGCTACATGTTTATTAGATGTCCCCAAAATAAGCAAGCAGAGCCTCACAGGCACACAAATCATATCAGTACCCCCACATTTGTGATGCAACACATAGGGGTTGGCTAGGCATGCATTGGACGCTGTATGATCTGGAACAGGAAGTTGTCCTGTACCCTTGGAACTTAAGGGCCATTTAAGTAAAGCAATACACAGACACGGGGGGTCGATCAGCCATAACAAACTGCAGCCACAATATGTGATCCCATCATTACAAGGTAGGGCAAACAAACGACACAGGGAATATAACTACACTAATACCTATTTAAAGCAATGAAAACATTTGAACATGCACAATGCCCATCAATTCCTCAACTTAAAGCTGAAAGTCTGCAGTTAAAGCACATCTTGTTTGTTTCATTTCAAATCCATTGCGGTAGTGTATAGAGCCAAAAAGATTATAATTCTGTAGATATCCCAATATTTATGGACCTGACTGTAAGTACTGTATTAATTTTAGGTTTGTTGTCATGTATATCACAGTACCTAAAAGCTAGGAGTACACCTTGAATGAATAAGCACAACTAAAATATTAGTTGCAATTGTCCTAAATGTTGTTGTGCTTTTTTAAGGTCATTTTTACCCGCACAGTAATTTATTTTGAATTATTTTCTAATGCAGATATTTTTGAATACAAGTCAATCTATATGATCTATATAATCTATAATAGGAAATGTATTCACGGAGACGTATGATCATAGAAAATAGCTAATTTATTGGTAGACAGAATATGAATATTTACATGAGATTAAAATACCAATTGCGTTACATGAACGACTTGAATTTAATAAAATAACCCCAAAATGGGCATGCAATACCTTTGATCTGTATGCCATGGTAAGTTCTCAAAATAACTTTATATAAATGACAATGAAACAAAAGTGTCTATTTCACACGTCCAACTGTTACTATGCTGCAGGTAAGTAAGTGGTTAACAATGTGAAATATATTGTACGTTTGTTTTGTCAGTAAAATTGGAACTATATAAAAATAAAAAGATAATGAAAACTTGTACTCTTTAAGAAAAAACATACCAGTTATCGATTATGAGAACAAACCATAATTACCAGATATACAATGCTTCATATTTTAGATAACATCATCAATATTTCAACATTTTATCGAAACAGCAATAGATTCACGATAAGATCAAAAATGGCATAGTTACCAATTCCAAAATGACTATTTCCTACTGGCAAGTGACCAGAGCTAAAATGGTTGCAGTCTTTCTATGTATGTTCATTGGATAAGGATATGTCTTCATGCATTGTGCTAGAATGCCCCCCCCCCCCCCCATCGGAGTCAGTCCTGAGTCATCCCTGCATCTCTTATCCTATTGATGGGGTCCATCCTCTCTAATTTTCTTCCCTCATTATATATATTTCAGGACAATAAGACTATAAAAATTATATCAAGTCCTGCTCAGCTGATCTGTGTAGTTAATTCATAGGTTCATGGCCCATATGGGAGTTCCTGTCAAGACGTGTCTGGTTTCTATTGGCTGACAGCTTAATGATTAACTTGTTCCCTGGGCTCTGAGAAGTAATATTACTTTCAACCACCAGGTGTCTCACCTTTATTGTGAGATTATCTATACGTTAATATTTATATTATTGGGGAGACTATCTACATATATATATATATATATATATAGATAGATATAGATATAGATATAGATATATATATATATAGATATATATATATATATATATATATATATATATATATATATATATATATATATATATTTAGATATATATCTATATATATATATATATATATATATATATATATATATATAGAGAGAGAGAGAGAGAGAGAGATATTATATATATATATATATATACATACATACACATATACAATTCTGGTAACTTTATATTTCATAAAATACAATTAGTATAGTTTTGCATCCTATATAACATGCTTCTATATTCCTTTATAAACATATATCTTTTAAACAGTCTTTCCAACCATGCATAGGTTTATATCGCTCAATCAATGCAAAATAATTATTAACGTGGCTACCTGAATCATTTTGATATGTGTTTGATGAATATGTGTTACAGGTTAATTTACATTTTTATAATCACAACTTGATATCTTTCATAATGTTGATTAGCTTCTTTAAAACACTTCTATTCAAACTCGTATTTCTCATATATTTTTTTTTCTAACAAAGTTCTAAATTAACGGATGCGATGGTCATATATTTCCCTCAGTCCTAAAATGTCATTGATAATCCAAACATTATTTTTCATTTATTTCATGTTAACATATATTCTTTTAATATCATGTGTATTTTTAATGCAAGTCAACTTTCCATATTGGTTTGTGAAGATAGGACTTTAAACTGTCTCTTAATTAAGACAGGATACTATGACTAGCTGTGTAAACAATTTCTTCTCAGGGACTCTCCTTGGCCCACAAGTTATTGTTTTTAGGACAGCTAGAGTCAACGTAATTGTCCATGCAAACTACTACTAACAATGGGTATATCTCCTCATTTGAAACCAGTTCAAACATCTTGTTTGGTGAGAAAGCTATTATCATTGTTCCACACTTTCACCCAAGCTTGTAAATGTTATAGATAGCTAATCCAATTGTTTATGTGTGGGAAATACTGGTCAAAGTGAGCTAAGGCGTGTTTGTTTGTTTTTTTAAAGATTTCCATTTACAATGTTTCACCTCAAATTTGAGGCCTAATGGACTTTTTATATTTTTGCTGGAAAATATTGAATATATTATTATTATTTGCGACATAACGCACGACAGGTTGGTGCCCACCTCACTTAGGTCAGGTCATTCACCGTGGACAAGTCAGGATGTATGCTGTGAAGAGAGAACAAATTTAAAATATTTGACTTATTGGGTAGAATTGTATGCCAAATTGTGACAGGAGAGTAAAAATAGGCAAGGAAATAAGTACCTAAAACTGGAACGTCCATGCAGTGCCAATAGCTTTTGAATGCACAGTCACCAAAGGTCATGAAAAATCTGTTTTAAGTGGCGTACATATAATGTTACATCACCTATAAATACAAAAAGAATATCGAGTAAGAGGATCAATAGAATCAATATATGAAATCTGTAAGAATATAAAATATATATAATATGCATCCATGTTCTAAAAGAGGGGGGTTCTTAATACCTGTATATTTTTAATATACATGTGAACATCACTCATGATAGTCCGTTCTTATCGGTTTGGGTCAAGAACGTCAATAGAGAAAGGAAGGGGGTCTATCCCAAAGACTGCAAAGAGGTGTAACACAGTAAGTAAGAGATATAACCAAAGGTGATCACATTGGGCCATTGTTAGCATGAATAAAAAAAGTTGTATATAAGGTGCTTACCTGTGGTATTTCGATTAAGCTGTGTGGATGGTCGCCAAGTCTGAGGACAAATGGACAGCGTGATAATGTCGTTGTCTATATATAGCACAGCTAATGAACAGCTGATAAATAATCAGATAGAGGGCAGGAAGCTACCTTGCAGCTGTGTGATCCGCTTGAATACAGCTGAAAGAGCGCCCCTCTGGCCGGGCGGTGCACCACGGAAACCCCACCCTAGGAGCAGGATGCCGTGTCATTGCCTCGTTTAGATCAGACAGTGGAAAGGCCGCCTCCGCCCTCTTCCAAAATTAGTTTTTAGTTTTTTCATAAAAACAGTGGCATTCGCATAGAAGTAGGTATACAACCCCGATGGTTTTGCAGTTGACATATCATTTTTAAGATGTATTGTAACATTTTATATATTTTGTACTAATAGCATTTTGTTAACTTGTATACTATTCAGAAATACTTTTCATTTACTTGATACAACAATGACCCAGTACCATTAAAGTCCCACTTTGAGGGGTTTTCCTTATATAAACAATAGTATCTAAAGGAATAGCTGTTTGGGACTTTCAGGTTATCAGACCACTAAAGATAAACAAAATACAATGTGCATGTCCCATAGCACCTTGAAAGGTATTGCACTTATAAATGAACAAACAGGGATTAAAGATGGTGTATCAGTTATCAAAAGTACATTCTGCCAGGAGTTCGTAGAGTGGCCAGTTCTGTAGGCCAAAAAGTTTTTTCAGTTTCCATAGAATAAGCAGAAAAAGGTGTGGAAAAGCAGAAAGCTAGGATGCAATAGGCTCCATCATTAATGCAAAAAGGAATGGAGAGAGAGGGCAACCCTGCCTCGTACCCCTACCAATTAGGAAAAAAGGAGAGACCTTAAAACCTAGCCGAACAGCCGTTCGGGGGTTAGCATATAGCAACCTAATCCACTTCCGGTATCCGGGGCCAAACCCCATTTCCTCCAAGACTTTGTGCATGTACTGCCAATCAACGGAATCAAAGGCTTTTTCGATGTCGATGGAAACAATTACCCTAGCCGGGCAATCATCATTGGCTAATTGGAGATGTGTGAATAACCTTCTCAAGTTTGTGTCAGTCGACATACCCGGCATAAACCCCGTTTGATCAACATCCAATAGAGTCGAAATGACCCCAGCCAATCTCGACGCCAAGACCTTAGTGAGGATCTTGAGGTCCATGTTGAGCAAAGCAATAGGCCTATAGGATGAGCACTCCATCGGGTCCTTGCCTGGTTTTAACAGGAGCACCATGTATGCCTCCATCATGGACTCCGGTAGGGCCCCCGTCTCCCAACAGTATCTAAAAAGCCTGTTCAGTCTAGGTGCCAATTGCGATTTAAAAGTCCTGTAAAAGTCCGCCGGGAAACCATCCGCTTTCTGCGGAGGAAAAGCCTGTAGTGCAGCCTCTATCTCGAGAATCGTGATGGGCTTATCTAGAGACTCAGCATCCTCGTCTGACAGTCGGGGCATGGCTACGACCCTCAATAACTCTTCCAACCCAGCTGAATCATACGCCGGGATGGGCGAGTAAAGAACTGAGTAATAACTCACAAATTCCTCTAGGACCTCCACGGGATCAGTAACCAAGACCCCCCCCCCCTCCCCTTCACCACAGGCACACTGACTGTTGTTTTTGGATCTGCAGCAAGATTAGCCAGAAGCTTACCATTTTTGTCCCCTTCTGCAAAGACTGTCTCTGCTCTCCTTCTTACCTCAGTGTGTGCCAAGTCCGAGAAATGCAAGGAAACTGCGCGCCTAGCCTCCAGTAGGGATACATAGTTGGCCTCCGAGGGAGAGTCTGCATGTGTTTTAGCACTCTCCCGCTCTTTGGCCATCAGGAGTTCACATTCCTGATTATGGTCCCTCCTGGTAGATTTAATGGCCGAGATACATTCCCCTCTGGTCGCTGCCTTAAAAGCATCCCATACTACCGAAGGTTCGGCCGAACCCTCGTTGGTGTCCCAAAATGTAGCCATGGAGTGCTTAAGGTGTTCCAGCACTTGATCCTCTACCAACCAGCCTGGTGACAGCCTCCAGCTCCCCCTCGTCCCCTGCTCCGGGAAGGCCAAGGTGGCCAGTAGTGGGTTGTGGTCCGAAGGACCCCCCGCCAAGTATTCCATCTCACATACATTTTGTAAAATAGGGGCAGTACCAAATGCTAAGTCAATCCTAGCTGACGATCTATGTGTAGAGGATAAATGAGAATAAGTGATCACCCCCGGATGCTTCCATCTCCACAGTTCCGTCATTCCCGCCATCGACACCCAGGAACTGAGATCCCCCGAGGCCGACCTAGCAGCGTTGGAGGAGTCCAGCACCGAATCAAGGATAGCATTGAAATCTCCCATGAATAATGTTGGAACATGCAGATAAGGGCCCAGTGTCACCAGCAGGTCATATAGCAACTTAGGTTGAAAAGGGGGAGGCACATATACATTCACCAACAGAATCCTATGGATCGATAAGTTCAAGAGGAGTGCCACGTATCTTCCCCCAGGGTCAGTAAACACCTGGTGAACTGCACACTACACCGCCTTACTGATCAGAATTGAAACCCCCCTAGAGTAGGTGGAATAAGTGGAATGAACCGCCCTTTGTATCCAGTGCTTACGCAGCGCCAGGATCTTACTACCCTCAAGATGGGTCTCCTGAAGGAGAACAATATGGGGCTTGACCTGTTTGAGGTATTGAAAGACCGCCGCTCTCTTGAACTTATTATTCAAACCCCTGACATTCCATGATAATATCTTAACTCGACTATCCATTGCATAATACAAAACAATACATTCCCAATGACATGACCATTACATAAGGCTGAGCGGGCAAGTCATTCGTGGAGTTCCCGGGTGCAAAACATAAAACTTGTCCCAAGGTGTTGGTCATAACCCCCCCCCTCCCCCCCCCCTCCCCTGCCATTATACCAGAAACTAAAACAAAAACTGTCCGGTATGCAGCTTGAGCCCCGTAACAAACAAACCTGTCAGAGTTCCACCATAGGTGACGATAGTTCAGCGTAGACGTGCACATAGAGAGAAAAAGAAAAAAAACTTAATACAAAGAAAAACACGTGCTTAACTTCAGAGCCCCCTTGGCTGATCGAATCCAGGTACATTCTGGCCGAGCTGCAAAATGAGTATAGCGAGAGCCTGACTGCCACGCTCCGTAGGCCATCCAGCAGTTAACAGTGACAAACTCAGCCCACACATGTCCAAGTCAGTGAACACAGGTGGCACGGATCCCAAATAAATTGTTTCTCCTCCCCTCCCCCATCGTAGGCAGATGAAAAATAAAAATAAGAATCAAAAATGTAGTTGCAAAAGAAAGAAGGGGGGATCATACCAACCCGCATTGAGACTGTAGGCAGAGTGAACTGTAAGAACAGGAAAACATACCCCGCTGGAGCGCCGACGAAGCCACCCAGGGCAGTGAACATGAATGCATAGTAGACCTCACTGTGACCGATCCAACCATTCACAGGCATCTTGCGGGTTGTCAAAGAATTTCACAGATCCCTTGAACTGCACTCGGAGACGGCTGGGATACAGCATGCTGTATTTTAGCTCCTTTTCTCTGAGTCGCCTCTTCACATCGGTAAAGGATCGCCGGCGTTTCTGCGTCTCCGCGGAGAAGTCCGGGAAAAGCATGATCCTAGCGTTGTCATACCTCAGCTCCTTATGTTTCCTCGCCTCAGCAAGCAGCATGTCACGGTCTCTATAGTTCAGAAACCGGACCAGGAACGGTCGGGGAGGAGCACCGGATGGTCTAGCTGCAGTTGGTACTCTATGGGCCCTTTCAACAACGTAGGTGGGAGGCAGATCTCCCAGGCCCAGCAGGGTCTTGAAGAGGCGCTCAGCAAAAGTGGCTGTGGACGTTCCCTCTGCCCCCTCAGGTAGGCCGACAACGCGGATGTTATTGCGTCGTTGCCTGTCCTCGGCGTCGTCCGCTCTGTGCTGAAGGGACCGGACCATGTCATGCAGCTCCGCTAATTGAGAGTCATGCGTACGGGAGATATCCTCCACCCCGGAGATACGGTCCTCAGCTTCGGTCAGCCTTCCCCTGATCTTGTCCAGGTCGTGGTGAATAAGATTGCATTCTGACGCTAGGCAGTCTATACGACCCACCAGTTCAGTCTTTGAGGCCGCTATGGCTTCCAGGATAGGACCCGTGATCGCAGCTGCGTCCACCTCGATCTCCTGGGATACAGGGGGAGACACCTCAGGAGCTGGCAGCGAAGCGTCTTGTTGCAGCGCCATCTTACCCGTGCGAGATGAGGCGCGCTGAGCATAGGAGCTGGCCACCAATATGGCGTGGGCGGAGCCAGTCGCCATGTTGCCTTGAGAGCGGAGCTGCCGCTGTTTCTTTGGTTGCTGAGATCCCTGCTTCTCCTTCTTCTTCGAAGCCGAGGAGGACATCCCCGCGATCCCCTGTGTGTCCCCCAGCCAGGCTACCCCGCTACAGAGCTGAGAAATCAATCTGGTCGCAGGTAACAGGATGAAATTAACGGATGGCAGCCGGAGCTCTAAGAAGACACGTCTAGCCTCGGTCACATCCGGCCACGCCCCCCATAGGCTTTAATGTTAACCTATAAAAGTTGCATTAAAGTTGTACCTGGATGATTTACATGAAACAGGGGGTCTGACTTTACAAAGGGTCAGATAAGATTGTATACATTGTTCCACATATTTTGGGCTTTGGGGATTTCCACTAGACATGCAGCATGCCTCAGAAAGTCCAGACAAGAAAGCAGTGTAGGTGATACAACAGGAGTGTATTTAGATATTCTATCCGGCTTCAAATACCATCTCATTAGCCTTTTGTATGAGTCTTCTGAATCTAGAGCTAGCACATTGAATACATTTCTCTCCACTTTTGCCCATATCATGTCCAGGGCTGCTGTTAGAAATCACGGGGCCCCGTACAGCCTACCTGACAGGGGCCCCCCAGGCCCCCTCCCCTGAAATATATCAAAATAATATTTTCACAAACAAATACACTAAAATCATTATAAGCGGACACAAACATAACAGAGAACTTGTGTGAATTAGCCCTTTTTTTAAATAGTTTTAAACTTTTTTTAATATAATCTTTTAAAGAATGTTAAAATGTATCTTTGTAATTTTTTAAGTGACAGGTAAGCCAACAGTGCCGTGGGGGAGCAGCACGGTGACAGGGGGCACAGAGGGGGATCAGAAGCAGGCAGAATAGGAGGGGGGATCGGTGCAGGGAAGTAAATCTGTAATTGCACCTCCATCCGACCACAATGATTCCCTCTGCACTGCACCTCTGGACCCCTTTACATACACAGCCCCCCACAGTTGGTTACACAGACACCGCCTAACAGTTCTGGGCCCCCTGCATGTTACACAGACCTCCCTACAGTACAGACCCCCTCCCTACAGTACAGATCCCCTCCCTACAGTGCAGACCCCGTCCCTACAGTACAGACCCCGTCCCTACAGTACAGACCCCCCTACATTACAGACCCCCTCTACAATACAGACCCCCCTACATTACAGCCCCCTCTACAATACAGCCCCCCCTACATTACAGAGACGTGACCTGCGGCCCGTGGGTCACCGCGGCCCACCGGCATATGCCCGGTTTGCCCTATGGCCAGTCCGGGCCTGTCCAGAGTTCCCGAGCCCATGTTGTATGCCTTTGTTTATTTTATCAATAAAATCTTTTGGTGATGAAAAACGTAACTACCTCAGATTTGTCCAGGGACTAGTGCAGAGTTGGATCTTGGATGCCGAGGCGATGTAGTGCTGGGAGCCAAAACAGATTGTAAACTGTTCAATTAGGTCCTCAGGAATAGTTCCTGGATAGCATTTTATGCTCTAATATAATCGAAATACTCATATCACCGTGTCCCTAAACCGTAACAAAATTGACATAAAATATAAATGTGCTAAACATACATGAAAAATTCTTAGAAATTAATAAACCATGTTCAGAAATGTCTTAAATTAATAGTTAATTTTGTCTGTGCAAAATATCATCGGATCTATGAAAGATCTATGAAAGCAAGCAACAGTCCAGGTATAGTACATCTTGTGCAATAAGGTGTATATACAGGGAATCTGTGTTCTTGCTTCAAACGTGATTTCATTGACCAAACTCCCCCTGTGCAATTAGAATTCATCAGATTTCAAGACCCCTTAATAAATGGGTCAGTCCCACTGGGATATCAGAAAATATCACCCAGAAGCCTTCATAATGTTATAATAAAAGCAGATAGACAAATGCTTATTGCATTAAGCCTGTTTCATTAAATAGGCATAAAAACCCCAAATTACAATTAAAAAGAAAGGTGCTCAGCCCAATACTCTGGACTATTCTAATATATAGGAGCACGGAGTGATACCAGAGGGACTGCTTGCTACACTGTGTAATATTTTAATATGTTTAGTACATCCAACCCACCAGAAAGTTTGTCGATATAATGTGATACGGTAGTTGCTTTTCTTGGTCTCAGTTACCCAGATGAAGTTTTTGAAAAGCTGGGGCTGTTATATGCATAAAATGTGACTTGGAACTGCAATAGAAAAGGTTTGCAAATGGTACAATAATTTAATTTTGCATGAATTATGCTGAACTGGGACTTTCTTCACAGACCTCTAGTTCCTTACCATCATTTAAAGTGGTTGTAAACCCTTACAGACCACTTTTACCTACAGGCGCACTGTGAAAACCTTTAGAAACGGTGAGCGTTCTGTGACTGGCGGCTCCCGTGCGCATGCATACTAGCTCATTATGCCTTTGTCTTGCAGGGTGTTTTTTTTCTTTGCAGAGGGTTTACTTCCTCTTTAAGCGACACTAAAGGTACATTTTTATTAAAAAAAATATGTTATGCTTACATGCTATGTGCAATGATATTGCACAGAGTGGTCCCTTACCTGCTCTTTAGCAGTCCTTGGCTGGCGCTATCCTTCCTCCGGGTTCCATGCTATGTAGGAACCTGTCAGTGCTTGCTTCTGAGCTGGGCTATGTATGTCAATAGACACACACAGCCATTATTAAATATAAAAACAATGTCCACCATTGCTAATAGATGAAATTATACCACAGCCCCCCCAAACAGGCCCTGAATACACTGGGATCACCCAGCGACCATCCAGATATTGCACAGAGTGGTCCCTTACCTCCTCTTTAGCAGTCCTTGCCTGGCGCTGTCCTTCCTTCAGGTTCCATGCTATGGAGGCACGTGTCAGTGCTTGCTTCTGAGCTGGGCTGTGTATGTCAATAGAAACACACAGCCATTATTAAATATAAAAACAATGTCCACCATTTCCAATAGATGAAATCATACCACAGCCCCTTACCCAGCAACCATTCAGAGTGCATCCCAGTGCACTGGGTTAGAAGATCTAGGATTGGTTCAGTGCAGTAAATTCCTAGAGCCGAGGTGCCCTGGGGTTCTCCCGTAGAATTAGTATGCTGGAAAACCAGCATTCAATAAGTTCTTGCAGCCGATAGCTGCTGGGGGGGAGGGGCAGTCCCCCAGTCAGAACACATTAGCTCAGAAAACAGATTATAGTGTGAACCCCTAATAGATTACCTTTATTTTAACTGTCATAATTCATCTGAAAATCAACTCCCTAAAGGAAGTTAGTGGGCGTGAAAGAATAAAACCTGAGCCTACTCTGCTATAGGTCAATAGCGTGTAACACAAAGGGGTTGATTTACTAAAGGCAAATAGACTTTGCACGTGTAGTTGCAGGCATTTTCCCCAGAGCTTAGTAAATATGGTAAAGCTCTGCTGATTTTCATCATTCAATCATGTGCAAGAAAAACGCTATTTTTTTTCTATGTGCCTTGTACCTGATTGGATAATGAGTGCAACTGCACTTGCAAATGTACTGTCTAAGCAACATGTAATGTACAGAGTCTAGGGGTCAGAAATGTGTACTTCACACATTTAAAAGTGTATAATATGCAAAGTGCAGGGGTCGGAGTATATAATACACAGAGTGCAGTAGTCGGGGCATCTAATAAACAAAGGGTAGGGTTTAGGGGTTTATAATGCCTTGAATGCAGAGGTCAAGGTGCAGTGAAAAGGGCAGATGAGACATACATTTATTTGCTAATTACTGCTAGTTTTCTCTAAAATTGGTACATTGGGGTTGATTTACTGAAGGCAAATAGGCTGTTCACTTTGCAAAGGGAAGTTGCACTTTGCGATGTATTTGCCCCAAAGCTTAGTGAATGTGATGAAGCTTCACTTTGCAAATATGCAATCAAATACAAAGAAAAAACAAAACAACCAGCATTTTTACTTGCACGCAATTGGATGATGGAAGACATAACAGCTTCACCTCATTTACTAAGCTCTGGAGCAAATGTTCTTGCAAAGTGCAACTGCCCTTGCAAAGTGAACAGGTTACTAGTGTTGAGCGGAATACGCCATATTCGATTTCGCGATATTTCACGAATATTTAGAAGAATATTTCACAAAATATTCGTTAATATCAAATATTCGTGATATTTTATAAAAAAAAAAAAAATTTGCGAAATTTCGCTAATGCGAAATTGATTCTGAAATTCTCGTCTGCGCATGCGCGCGAAAAACACGCGAAAACGGAGATCATTTCCTATAGGAAGCACAATGCTAAGCTCTAAGATCGCAATACACAGGAAAAACGCACAGAAACACTCCACTCTCTCTAGCCACCTTGTGAATCTGCACTGAAATACTGCTGGGAGTGATCTTATATAATGGTCGTGCAGGCAGGTTCCTATTGGTTGCTATGGAGGTTGCTAACCTCTGACAACTGTGGTAGGAGAACTCTGATTGGCTCTGATGCAAAAGAAGGGCAGAGAAAGTATTCGCGAATATTCGTAATACGAATATTCGGATTGCGAATATTCGGCAACATAAAAGGATCGCCTCAGCTACTCGGCCCAGGGTCTCTAATCATACCAGCAATGCTTTTAGACGTCGATGGAGATCACTAGGATGTGATCTGTTTTAAAAATAAATTTGAAAAAATACGAATATTCGCAATAGCGAATATTCACCGCGATATTCGAGTTATTCGCGAATACTCGAATATGCAACATTCGTAACGAATATTCGCAATGCGAATATTCGTGAGCAACACTACAGGTTACTGCCTTTTGTAAATAAATAGTGATTGTATCTCTTGTTACAAGGATGTATTTCCTACGCTCCCGAGCTCCATTTAGTGGCCATTATACAGTATCATCTACTACCACTACCACTACTGGTAATTAATCAGTTGTTAGGAAGGGAAAACAGCCTGAATAAATAGTTTTTGCCCAATTCACAGATTGATGAATGTACATGCAATTCACTGAATAAATGGCTTTTTTTTATTGACCATAGGTCATTTTTTGCTTACCTTGCAGCTCTGAGTTTGAATCCCAATGAGACCTTACCTGCACAGAGTTAGCATGGGGTTTCCTTCCACAATACATAGTTTCCTCTCAAATTATGTAGTAAGGACCAGTTCTGAAACAAGTTTCTCAAGCAACCAAGGTAAGGATGTTGAAATGAGCCACCTCCCCTGATGCTGATTAGATTGGTGTTTGAACTTGAATAGCTGCTAGAGGTACTATTTGTATTTAGGGAAGTGTTGCAGCAATAATACCAAAGGGTGGTTATTTTGTATCTGCACATATCTGTAGGTCCAGCACCTCCAACACATTCATGCTGCGATCAATATTAATTTCAACATTTTCAGCTTGGAGCCTTAAGAAAGCTGTTGAACCTCCCACTGTGAGCTGTAGTGTCTGGGAGGGGTTGCTTGTGAGACACAAATTAAATAGTATTTGGCTTAGTCAGGGAAGGTAAAGCAAGTTTTTTTCTCATTTTATGAGGCTTGTGTTTCGCATAGTAACTCTAGCACTAGCACTGCTAATAATACAGTTCTCATTACTATTTCATGCTTTCGTTTGTTGAGAAATCACTTTGAAATGCATTCCCCTAACATTTCTGGCCTTTGACATCTTGTGTAAGGGCAGCTGATTCATGTAGCATTTACTTCCTGGAATCCATCTGTCCTTAGCTCAAGCATGGATGCAGGACAGTGTGCTTAGCTGAGAAAGCATCCTCCTCCTTGCCTCCCCTCCTGAAGACTCCTGGTATTTGTAACATCATTTGCCTTGACAAAAAAACAGGAAATAACGGAAGAAATGTAAAGAAAAAAGTAAATAATGGTGAACTTCTATGGTTTCAAAAGTCAACTCACCACTTTCCTCAGAGTGAGTATTGCTCACCTGGATAGGCCGCTCTCACTGGCCTTGCAGCCGGGAAGATGCACGGACAAAAATAATACAGTCTCTGCCACAGACCTTTCTTTCAGAGTAGAAATAAAGTGTTCCAGAATCCTCTGCCACAGGTATTTCAGCCGACCCAGCAACACTGTAAGGCATCATAGAATATGGTGCATCCTCCAATAAAGTTACCAGGCCTCTCCCGAGATACCAGCCTTCTGCTTGGTCTTCTCCAGGACAGGTCCTCCCCTGGTTTTCTCCATTGAGTGGCTTCCTCCCACAGGACAGACAGCACATGATCACCTTCAAAGTGCAGGCCCCAGTCAAGATGATTGGGGCTACCTGGCGGAATTGCAGCCTTGGGCCAACGTGGTTCCGGAGCTGTAAATGCACCATCACATACCTCGCGTCAGGAGGGTCAAGAGGCAAAAGGACCCAAGAAATTGGTGTTTGCCCCTTAAGTATCCTTCCCCAGCATGCCCAGCAGGGAGACCACTCCCACTGGGCTGTTCCCAGGGAAAGACACTCTGGCTTGCCTGTGTTTCAACATTGGCCTGTGGTGGTAACGCCACCTACAGGCAAACAATGGGAAAACCCTCGAAGCATAGCCATACCCGAAACAGAGGCTGATTTAGCCGTAATCATCAGAGTCTGAGCTAACTACCAGCCCAGACACCCACTAAATTCAAACATAGCGTCTGGTCATCAGGAGCAGGGTGATAACTATATAACAGTAAATTTCAGTTAAAAGTAGAGCAATCATCAAGGGGGACAACTGGGACTCTGGGAATGTGGGGGTGACTCTGGTGACCAGGGGGGTGGGTTACTGATATGGGGGGAAACCTTTATCAGTGCCCCTTTACATTACTGTATTCACTCCCCCTAACATCAGTGACCCCCCCCCCTCAGACTGGCTTGGCGGCGCTGTCACTGACCTCCTCTCAGGTGCACCGTATAGTCTCCTCCCCACAGTCAACACATTTCTGACTTTTCCCATGACCCACATTCCGGCGGTGTTCCCATTCTTAACTCCTTTCCAGACTCCTTCAGAGACTGCAGACATGATATAAGACAAGAGAAGGTCAGAGGTTGTGGACATGATACAAGAGATGGTTAAATGCTGCGGGCATAGTACAGGAGATGGTCAGAGGCATGGTACAGGGGATATCAAGATGTCAGAGGCGAGCATGGTACAGGAGATGGTTAGAGACTGAGGACATGCTATTAAAGATGGTAAGAGAATATAGACATGATACAGGAGATGGTCAGAGACTGCAGACATGATACAAGAAATTAATGCAGCCTTACAGGTGCCCATAAATGCAGCCTCACCAGTGCCCATCAATACAGCCTCACTGTGCTTATCATTGCAGCCCATCAATGCAGCCTCACTGTGCCCATCAATGCAGCCTCACTTGTGCACATCATTGCAGTCTTACTGTGCCCATCATTGCTGCCTCACCATGTCAATCAATGTAGCCTCACTGTGCCCAACATTGCTGCCTCACTGTGTCAATAATTGCCGCCTCACCATGCCCATCCTTACAGCCTTACTGTGCATATCATTGCCGCCTTACCATGCCAATCATTTGCAGCCTTACTGTTAGGGCTGGGCTCAGCTCTTCCTTCTCTGAGCTGGCTTCTCAGCTGTTGGCTAATTGGCAGCTCCTATCTCTCCACAGTGACTCACCTGTTGATGATCCTGCTCATCAGTCCTGCCTACTTAAGGCCCCTTTCACATGTCCGCCTCCGTTCGTCCGTTTTTACAAGTCCGTTTACGGACTTGTAATGGACGCCTATGGGGTCGTGTCCGTTAGTGGATGATGCATCCGCTAACGTCAGCAATGATCCGCGTCCGTCTGGATCCGGTCCGCCCTGTCCGCCGACAGCTGAGCGGGGATTTACGGATGATCCCCGCTGAGCTGACGGACACGCTCCGTGTGAAAGGACCCTAAGCCTTCCAGTTCAGTTGCTCTCTGCCTTTGCCTTGGTCAACATCACAGAGACTCTCCTGCATTCCTGTTGAAGACTTACTTGGCTGACGTCCCTTCTGGCTCCTGATTCCGCTTGCTGTTCTACACATTCTTCTCTGGCTCTCTGACATTTGGCTTGGCTGACTATCCGATCCGGTTACTAAACTATGGCTATGTTTTGACTATGCTTACTCTGTTTATATTTTTATTATTATTATTTTTAACCACTTCCCCACCGCGCCATAAGCATTTTACTGCTACGGCGCGGTGGAGTTGCTTTGACACGACGTCCCTGGGACGTCCTCGTGCACTTCCGCGATTGCGCGTCCCCTTCACGGATCACGGATCACGGTAAATTGCCGCTGATAGCGGCCGTTTACCACGTGATCGCGCCGTCGAATGACGGCGCGATCACTTGTAAACAAACCGGCGTCATTTGATGACGCCGGTTCCTCCCTCTCCTCGTTCTCCTCTCTGTACAGTGTGCGAGGAGAGGGGGGGGGAGCGGGGTGTCAGCAGCTGAGCTGTGGCTGGATCTGTGACAAATGCAGTCACAGATCCAGCCATCCCTCAAAACATCCCAGCTCTGCAATCCCCTAGTACCCTGCAATCCCCAGTACCCAGCAATCCCCCAGTACCCAACAATACCCCCACAATACCCCAGTACCCCACAATACCCCAGTACCCCACAATACCCCAATACCCCACAATACCCCAGTACCCAACAATACCCCACAATACCCCAGTACCCCACAATACCCCAGTACCCCACAATACCCCAGTACCCAACAATACCCCAGTACCCCACAATACCCCAGTACCCCACAATACCCCAGTACCCAACAATACCCCAGTACCCAACAATACCCAACAATACCCCAGTACCCAACAATACCCCAGTACCCCACAATACCCCAGTACCCCACAATACCCCAGTACCCAACAATACCCCAGTACCCAACAATACCCAACAATACCCCAGTACCCAACAATACCCAACAATACCCCAGTACCCAACAATACCCCAGTACCCAACAATACCCCAGTACCCCACAATACCCCAGTACCCCCCAATACCCCAGTACCCAACAATACCCCAGTACCCAACAATACCCCAGTACCCCACAATACCCCAGTACTCAACAATACCCCAGTACTCAACAATACTCAACAATACCCCAGTACTCAACAATACCCCAGTACTCGGCAATACCCCAATACTCGGCAATACCCCAATACTCGGCAATACCCCAATACTCGGCAATACCCCAATACTCGGCAATACCCCAATACTCTGCATGATACTTTGCAATACCCCAATACTCGGCAATACCCCAATACTCGGCAATACCCCAATACTCGGCAACACCCCAATACTCTGCATGATACTCGGCAATACCCCAATACTCGGCAATACCCCAATACTCGGCAATACCCCAATACTCTGCATGATACTTTGCAATACCCCAATACTCGGCAATACCCCAATACTCAACAATACCCCAATACTCAACAATACCCCAATACTCAACAATACCCCAATACTCAACAATACCCCAATACTCGGCAATACCCCAATACTCGGCAATACCCCAATACCCTGCATGATACTTTGCAATACCCCAATACTCTGCAATACCCTGCGCGATACTCTGCAATACCGCCTATGGGGATTTTTAAGTAGCGAGGTTTGGCGCCATTTCACGAGTGTGCGCAATTTTGAAGTGTGACATGTTGGGTATCTATTTACTCGGCGTAACTTCATCTTTCACATTATGAAAAAAAATTGGGCTAACTTTACTGTTTTGTTTTGTTTTAAGCACAAAACAGTTTTTTAAAAAACACGCGTTCAATAAATTTCTGCGAAAATACCGTGCGAGATAAAACATTGTAACGGCCGCCATTGTATTCTCTAGGGTCTTTGCTAAAAAAGCATATATAATGTTTTGGGGTTCTATGTAATTTTCTAGCAAATAAATGATGATTTTTCCTTGTAGGCGAGAAATGTCAGAATTGGCCTGGGTGTTCCAGAACGCCTGATGGCGCTCCCTGCATGTTGGGCCTCTGTATGTGGCCACGCTGTGTAAAAGTCTCACACATGGGGTATCGCCATACTCGGGAGGAATAGCAGAATGTGTTTTGGGGTGTAATCTGTGCTATGCATATGCTGTGTGTGAGAAATAACCTGCTAATATGACAGAAACAAGTTTTTTTTTTTTTTTTTTACAGAATTTTCAGTCGTTTTTCTTTTATAGCGCAAAAAATAAAAAACCCAGAAGTGATCAAATACCACCAAAAGAAAGCTCTATTTGTGTGAAAAAAAGGACAAAAATTTCAAATGGGTAGAATGTTGTATGACTGAGTAATTGTCATTCATATTGTGAGAGCACCGAAAGCTGAAAATTGGTCTGGTTAGGAAGGGGGTTTAAGTGCCCAGTGGTCAAGTGGTTAAACAAGTGTGTTTTTAACTGTAATTCTGTCTTGGTCTGATTCATGGTTTCTGACACTTACTGTGCCAATCATTGCCGCCTCGCCATGCTAATTATTGCCGCATCACCAGTCATTGCCAGATTACACCCAGGCACATCGCTCATCTACCACTGTGTCACGGAGCTCAGGCGGAAATGTTCAGTAGCGCTGTGACAAAAGTCCCGCCCTCCTCCTAGACTAGCTTTTGTGATAGACAGAACACTGCGTCTATCACACAAGCTGGTCTAGGAAGAGGGCAGGACTTTTGTCACAGAGCGACCAAACCTTTCACACTCACCTTCGTGACACAGCTTGACAGCGTAGCTCAAAGCGGCCCCAGGGCAGGCGGCCTACCAAAAAATGTCCGGATATCCCTGTGGGTCAGTCCGGCCTGATACTTTCCTATCTATTTACTAATGCTAGCAGCATGAGGTTAAAAAATAATCAATATTGATTGGAAGAGTGGAGTTCCACTTTAACTGTTTGGAGGCTTAAGTTTTACTGGAGCCATGCCCTGTAGATTAAAATGTGGGAACCAGCTATACCTCTACTGCCCTGGAGGCCTCGGTGGTTGGATCGTTGGAGGCCCTCCAGCTTTTGCTGTTCCGGGGCCCCCGCGCGCCGTACCCCCTGACCCCTTCCATGCTTACCACCCTGCGGGCGTGGCGGACGGGGCTGGCCATTGAGAAGTGCAAACCCTCCGAGGTTTCCCCCAATGCCCCTATCTGGCTGAACCCTACCCTGAACCACTTCTATAAGCTTTTAGACCCCGCTGCGTGGTCAAGGCGCGGTATCAAACTGATCTCGCACATTGTCTCGCAAAATAAACTGATACCCTTTGAAGAGCTCTTGTCCACATTTAATTTACCCCCACATTATCTTTTCAGATACCACCAACTGTCACATGCGTTCGCGGCACAGTTCCCGCTGTCATCCTGCATCGTGGCCCAGTCGGAGTTGGAGAGAACACTTAGATTTTGCTGTGAGACGAAGCCCGCTTCGCATTTGTACTCATACCTGGTCTTTGTCTCTCTCCCTCCCCTGGACGGGCTGCGATCCAGGTGGCAGGGTGACATTCCTACGTTAGACACTGATGACTGGGATGATGTATGGGACCTTCCCTTCCGCACCCTGGTCTCTATTCGTGACAGGCTGGTGCAATTTAAGATTGTCCACAGGGCATATTTCACCCCACACAGGCTCCACAAGATGAACCCTGCACATTCCCCAGAGTGCTGGAGATGTTGCGCCTCCCCTGGCGACTTCTCTCACATTTTTTGGCAATGCCCCGCAGTGAAACAGTATTGGGAGGCGGTACTGGAAATGACCAACAAGATTGCGGCGGTTCAGCTGCCCTTGGCAATGGAGATCTGTCTCCTGGGTATTATTGAACACATTGTTCCGACCTCCGCTAAACGCACATTGATCAGCCTGCTTCTTTTCTATTCACGTAAGAATATTGCCATGCACTGGAAGAAATCCACGCCCCCCTCCCTGGTGCAGTGGAGGCGTCTGGTGAACACCAGCCTTCCCCTGTATAGGGAAACGTATATTAATCGGGGCTGCCCACAGAAGTACGACAAAGTTTGGCGCGCTTGGCTGGCGGAGGTCGAAACTGCTGGCTGATGGTATATTGTAAATGCTATGTCTGTTTAGTGGCTAGTGTCCTGTTCTTGCTATGTGCCGGGCTAGTGTGCTGACACACTGGGGTTATGGCTTGTTTATGTTTGGGTGCACCCCTGCCCCCCCCCCCCATTCCTGCATAGCTGCCGATGGAGGCGCACTGTTGCACTATAACTGTACCTTGAGTTCTTATCTCTACAATGTATGCATTTGAGCTGTGTTCTTATGTTTTGTCTTGTGTATTTTTCTTTGTGTATTGTTTGGAAACCTTAATAAAAAACAATTTGAAAAAAAAATAAAAAATGTGGGAACCAGCTATGTCCCCCTGCTTCAGAACCTGGGACAGGTACATCTTTTGCCACTGCATCTGCATGGATTTGGTAGAAACATTAAGGTGTAAGCTTCTGTGGTGAACAGGCTGATGTGAATAGATCTATGTACACTGCAAAACACTGCATAATATCTGCAAACTAATAATACTAAATAATACTGGAAATAAAAAAAATCCTAGGGTGCCTGCTACCCCAACAGCAGCTTTAGGTAAGATTTTTGTACAGCATGAGTTCGCTTTTAACTTAACTAAGCAAATGTTCACTTCAGTCCACTGTATGTTTACAGTAAAATAGAAACAATATCGATTTAATGCATTTTTTTTTGCTATTTCGTATGTCCAGGGTGTCGCTGCAGAATAATTTTTCATTTTTAATGTCCCATGTTTCTGTGTCCCAGAATCTAAACTCTGGAGTTTGGATTTATATTAGATCTTTAATTAAATTGAAATTGCTTTGTGTGCAGTACTACCACAATATTGGATACTAAATTAGTGGCTCTACTCACTGCGAATATTAACAGCAGTCATTCAATATTCAAGAACTTACAGAACGTCATATATGTTTTATTAACTGATATATTATTAATGATACATGCGTAATGAAGAGTTTTATAGTTCCATTCTTTTGGTCTTTGAGGTGTTGTCAAACTGTTCTTTTCAAAGTGATACATTAAATCATTCTCTATGACAGCTATGTAAGAAAGGAAGAGCAGAGACTATTTCCATATTCTTTTTATAGAGCTTTGTTAAATCTTACCTTGAGATGCTGGGAACAGCACCTACCGATAAAGATAAAACATAAAAATAAATTGAATTTCACTTTGTAAGTTTCTAGTCACCGACATATCAGTGAGCCTGCATTCAGGTACACTTCAATAATATCAACAGAAACTTGCAACACAAGTCAAGGTATTTAAAGACATGCATATAAATACTAAAACAGAATTAAACCTACTCCACTATCCAGCAATGTGGAGGTTAAAGTGGATAGAAACCCAAAATTATTTTTTTAATTAAGACTTGCACGTCTTAGGCCGAGTACAGGCGAGGAGACGTGTAAGCTCAAACATGTCCGACGGACCGTTTCCAGCGGACATGTCTCCTCGGATTTTGGTCCGATGGCGTGTACACACCATCGGACGAAAATTCCCTCAGACTGAGGACGCGGTGACGTGGCGGTGACGTTGACGCCACCACGTCACCACTCCAGGAAGTAAAATACTTCCACGCATGCGTCGAATCCATTCGACGCATGCGGGAGATTTATGTCCGCTGTTTAGGCGTACTAATCAGCGGACATGTCCGACGGACAGGTTTCCAGCAGTCAAATTTCAAAGCATGCTTTGAAATTTATCCACTGGAAAAACCTGTCCGCTAGGTCGTACACATGATCGGATATGTCTGCTGAAACTGGTTGGAGGACCAGTTTCAGCGCACATATCCGATCGTGTTTACGCGGCCTAAAAGTATAGGATTTCATGTCATCTGTGTCCAGTCTTGCCACATAGAGTTAATCCAGCTCTGTGCAGACCTCTTATCTTTTTTCAATAAGATAAAAACTGACACACAGAGAAATAGGAGTCAGTTCTTCCCCCTTGCGGTGAGTGAGAGGTGATTTACATATCTCATGCAGGAGCCTGAGTGAGGCATTCTGTGTACTTCAGATCCCCTCCTCCTTTCATCTCCAGCTCTCCCATGATTGGCTACCCCAAGGATCCACTCCACCGCCGTCCCATAACTAGCCTCAACGTACTCTCAAAGATAATGGAAAAAGTAGTGGTACAACAGCTGCAACAGCATCTAGATACCCACAAGCTACTTGACCCATTGCAATCAGGCTTCCGTCCCGGACACGGGACAGAAACAGCATTACTGAAAGTATGGGACGATGTTCTCAAGGCCGCAGACGAAGGAGAATCTTGTCTTCTAGTTCTGTTGGACCTAAGTGCCGCTTTCGACACTGTAGACCACAATCTGTTACTGACTCGGCTTGCTGAAGTAGCCAGAGTCGCAGAAGGCGATCTATCTTGGTTCTCCTCTTTTCTGGAAAACCGATCGCAAACAGTGAAGTTAGGACCTTTCACGTCTGACAAACGCACAGTAACATGCGGAGTCCCTCAAGGATCGCCTCTGTCACCAGTGCTGTTTAACATATATCTTCGTCCTCTCTTTGAGATTATCAGCAGCCAAAAACTGCTCTACCACTCATATGCAGATGACACACAACTCTATTTCCGCATCTGCAACAGACAGGATCACCACCTCAATCTAGAGACATGTCTCTCTTTGATAGAGGACTGGATGACAAAGAGTTATCTTAAACTCAATGGAGCGAAAACAGAACTTCTCCTGTTTCACGCCAAGCGTATGAATCAACTTTCAACAGCATGGACCCCCCCGCCCATTCTGGGCAAGCTCATCACCCCTAGCGCCAAAGTCAAAAGCCTAGGGGTCATTTTTGACTCCTTTATGACAATGGACGCACAAATAGGGTCAGTAGTCAGCGGATCTCACCATCTGCTGCGCCTACTACGCAGACTCACTCCGTTCATCCCTAAAGAAGATTTAGCGGTCGTGGTGGGAGCAATTGTTAACTCCAGACTGGATTATGCAAATGCCCTTTACCTCGGCCTCCCCAAGTACCAAATCGCTCGTCTGCAAGTCGTTCAGAATACGGCCGCCAGACTGGTGACTGGGAAAAAACCCTGGGAATCCATCTCACCTTCACTGAGAGCACTTCATTGGCTGCCAGTCAAAGACAGAATCGCTTTTAAAGCTCTCTGTCTTACACATAGATGTGTCCATGGGAATGCCCCCCTTTATTTATGCGAAATAATAAAAGCGCATAATCCCAATCGCGTTTTGCGATCCACGAATCAGAACCTGCTCCAGGTTCCGAAAGCCAACTTCAAGTCCAAGGGAGAAAGGAGATTCGCGATCCAAGGTCCCAAACTATGGAACGCTTTACCAACCAGCATTCGGTTGGAGGAGAACCACCTAGCATTTAGGAAAAAGGTCAAGACTTTTCTCTTTTGATATCAAAGGAGACAGGAACAACAAGCGCCCAGAGGCGATTCAGTTCGCATGTGCCGCGCTATACAAGTTTTCATTCATTCATTCATTCATACTCCACACCTCAGCATGATTGGGCATGCTGAAGTCATGAGGTAAAGTTTTGACTGGATGTTAGTGATCATAGCAGAAGTTCAATGTAAGAAATCCACAGGAGAAAATGCATGTTGACAAGGGGAGTGTAGAGGTGGGCGGAGAGTCTACTGGCATCACGACTCCACCCACCAAGCTATGGACAATAGACCCACCCACAGAATCTGCAGTTTTTCTGGTCTCATAACAGACATTTGACAGGTAAGGATACATGCAAGAGGCGTGTATATCCTTATAGATCAGCACTATGGCAGTAGTTTAGAAAGGATGAGAATGGGTTTACATCCACTTTAACCCCCCTGGCGGTATTCCCGAGTCTGACTCGGGGTTAGATTTCTGTGCTGCGATCGATAACCCCGAGTCAGACTCTGGTTCGCATCGCTGAATCCACAGGCTTGGTTTACTTACCTTGTTCCTGGATCCAGCGATGCATCCGCGCTGTGTGAGCGAGCGGGTGCTCGCTCAATTCACACAGTGTCCCCGTGTGCCGCCGAGCTCCATTCCCTGCGACGCATGGGGGCGGAGAACGGCGCCATATTCAAAAAAGTAAACAAACACATTACATACAGTATACTGTAATCTTATATATTACAGTACTGTATGTAAAAAATTACACACCCCCTTGTCCCTAGTGGTCTCCCCAGTGCCCTGCATGTCCTTTTACATAATAAAAACTGTTCTTTCTCCCTGCAAACTGTAGATTGCCCATAGCAACCAAAAGTGTCCCTTTATGTCAAAAATGGTTTTAGATCAGCTAAAAAAAAGCGATAATAAATTATAATCACTTGCAGAATTGAGCGATAGCGATTTGAGCGATAGCGACAATTCTGCAACTGAGCAAATTTCAGTGATTTTGATTTGATTACATTATTGAATAATTTTTACTATAATTATATTATTATTTGTTATAATTATTTATAATTATTTATTATATTATCATTTATAATTTTTATTTAATTTTTTAAATGTCATACCCGGGATGCCTAATAGACTCTTGTTTGGTCAGATTTAAGTGAGTTATTCCTAAGAATTACAAGCCTACAGTATAAAACGCCAAATTTCCTTGCAAATAATGGTACCGCTTTCAGCACCTAAAATCTGAAAGAATCATACCGCCAGGGAGGTTAAATCCCTCGCCAGCTCCTGTCATCTACTCCCCAGCTACTCCCGGATACCAGGTTTTTGGACTCTTGATTGGCCTGTGCTGGCTTAATGTCATCCCATACATGCATATGAGAGTCAGTATGCCAGGAATGCATACTGAGCTGCACATGCACAGCTCAGTATGCATTCAATAGAAGAATGCGAGCAGGCAGGTACGTTTTTGTTTTTGCAGAAAAGACTTTACAGGTCTCTTCTGCAATAAAGAGCTGCCTGCTTACAGTTTAAAGCCGAATACACACTACTGTATACAACTTTCTGTAGATTTATAGGGGGGTATTTTACCTCTCCGGCTGACACCAACCCTAGTGACGCCACTGGTTCACACTAGTGCGATGCGAGAACCCATGCAAATCCAGGATGGGTTCCTGCAGCGCACCAGACTCGCAGGCAGTTCACATTGCCATATGCAAACTGCTGGGAGTGTCAATACAAAGTTAATGACACCCCCAGATTGCATTGCATATCGCAGTTCGGACATGATTCGGAAACGTATGGGTGTGAAAACCAATGCTATCCGATTCAGGTGCGGACCAAAAAAAAGGTCTGACTCCTGCATGACTTTGGTCCGAATGCGAGGTGAATTCAGCCATTCATTCTGTATGGTTGAATTTGCATCCCACAGACTTCACATGTGATTTTCACTGCAGTGCGTTGCGAATCACATGCGATATCGCACAGAGCACCAGTGTGAACTGGGACTAAATATGGTTTAAAATCATTGTATTTATTAAAAAAGTAAAAAAAAACAGTAATACATGTATCAGACAAAAAAAAAAAAAGAAAAAAGAGAAAAAGGATTGTATTAAAAAATGGAGGGGAAATAACTCATTCAAGGACTGGACTTTATTACATAGAGCCCTTTAAAAATAAGGAGTCTGTAGTAAATGTTTATCCAGCCTTCCTCTCGACATGTTTCGTGGGGTAACTGCTTCTTCAGAAGTTTAGTAATAAGAAGTAATAATCTGCAGAAGATAAAGCATAAATAATAATACACAAATGTGTATTATTATTTATGCTTTAGTCCTTCCGGAAAGTCCTGAGGAAGCGGATACCCAAGAGGATGGCTGGATTAACATCTACCATAGACTCCCTATTTTTGTGGGGTATTATGTAAAGACGTCCAGTCCTTGAAGGAGTTATTTCCCCTCCATTTTTTAATACCTTTTTTTTGTTTGTTTTTTATACCTGTATTACAATTTTTTTTGTTTTAAATCATATTTCGTGCTGTGAGTTGAGTGGTACCATGAAAGTCCTTAGTGCCTCAAAAAATTATATTTCTAGTATCTAAGACTGAATTCACACCTATGCATTTTGCTTTTGAGCATTTTTGCACTGCTTTTTGCAGTGCTTGCTGCGTTTTTATTTTTATTAATTTTATATTTTTTTTTAAATTTCCTTTAACAACCAGCTATAAACTGGTTAAAAAAAAAAGCAAACCTCAAATCGTGGCAAAATCGCGGTACTTTCATTTTGAATACGGGTCCATTGAATCATATTACATGCAAAACGCTGCTTTTTGCGGGAAAAAAAGTCCCTGACCCTTTCCAAAAACGCAGAGGCACAAAAAAGCATTTATGTGAACATGTTCCATAGGAAACCATGTTAAAAAAAATGTCTCTGCATTTCTACAAAATGCATCAAAGAACGCATTAGTGTGAATGGAGCCTTAGGCCTCTTTCACACTGAGGAGCTTGAAAAACACTGAGCACTTTTGAAGACCTTTTCAGGCGCTTTTGAACCCCTTTAATTCATTTCAATGGAGAGGGGTGTTTTTTCACCGCTCTGTCAGCTCACTGCCCCAGTGTGAAAGCATTTGTTGATTTTAATGGAAATATGTTTTTGTAAGCTTTTCAGTCTTTTTTTTGTGTGTGAAAGCGCCTGAAAAGCGCCTCAGTGTGAAAGTGGTCTTATTGTTAGGACGTAGGTACAAAATATAATGTGTGAGTTTCTAGGGCATTTGGCTATAATTTATTTGTAACTTGTTTTGTTACTACTTATAGAGGAACTTCACCCAGGCAATACCTTAGTTCCACCCCTTTTTTGTGCTGCCATCTTTACTATCACCTGCACAGATGTGTCAGGTCCCAAGGATTCCCATACATGCCCAATCCCACAGCTGGATTCACCAGGTTACTTGGTTGAGGATAATTAGCTAAGTGTGCAGATGTGCAGAAATGCCCCATCCATGCACAGCCAGGATGTCAGGTCTTGGTCAGTTCCAATACCTGGCAGAGTTTGGCTTTACATGTGTGCTTGCACGTAATTTTGCATTTGCGCAGGTGCCTCCCAGCAATACGCTGCCTCCTGGGATGTGCGATGTGTATATGTTTGACGTAGTGTCAGAGTCTTTAGTACTTACCGAGGCCGAGATGCTGCGGACGGCTCACCCTTGCGAACCAGCGTTGACCGCCCTCTGGTGGTGGGAACAGAGGGGTGACAGCACCAGGAGGCACCGGTGCCGGAAACAGGTAGCTGAGTCGAGATGCAGATCGAGGAAGGCACAGGAAGGCACTGGAGACACCCGGTGGATGAGTGCGATATCTAGGAACACTGGATCTGCAGGCAGGCTGAGGAGACAGTCCGTAAGACAAACCAGGATCAGGGGACTGAAGAGACAGACAAGTTCAAGGTACTGGCTGGGGGCCAAGGATCGGAGAGATCAGCGAAAGTCCAGTAATACAAGCCAAGGTCAAGGATCGAAGAGGTCAGCGGAGTCCAGGGGTGCAAGCCGGGGTCAAGGGATTGGAGAGATCAGCAAAGTCCAAGGCAGGCCGAGATCAGGTATTCAATCAGGTAAGCCAGGAAATCCAGGTCCAACAGGTTAAAGCAGCGAGACACATACAGGAGCTGATGACAAACCAGCAACCTGTCATGTGTCAGGGGCAGGTTTAAATAGGGCGGTGAGCACTGTGATTGGTTCCGATGGGACCGTGTGCACTTGCGCCATGCGCGCGCACGCGCCGCGCCGCCGGACCATGCCCGTGCGCGTGCATGCGCTGAGTAGGGATGCGTGACAGCGCCGCTCCTCTGCGCATGTGCGCGAAACCATAGTTCGCAGAACTGGTGCCCTGACACGTAGAAGAAGTTGTGCCTGGTTTCTCCCGATCGCTCAGTTTGGCTGGGTGGCCAGCTCTAGCAAGAGTCCTGCTGGTTCCAAACTTCTTCCATTTACAGATGATGGAGGCCACTGTGCTCAATTTGACCTTCAATGCTGCAGATTATTTTTTGTACCCTTCCCAAGATCTGTGCCTTGATACAATCTTGTCTCTGAGGTCTACAGACAATTCCTTGGACTTCATGGCTTGGTTTGTGCTCTGTCACTGTTAACTGTGGAACCTTATACAGACAGGTGTGTGCCTTTCCAAATCTTGACCAATCACCTGAATTTACCTCAGGTTGACTCCAATCAAATTGTAGAAACACCCCAAGGATGATCAGTGGAAACAGAATGCACTTGAGCTCAATTTTGAGTGTTATGGCAAAGGCTGTGAATACTTATGTACATGGAATTTTTTTTTTTTAATACATTTGCAATCTTCTTTCACATTGTCATTATTTTGCAGTATTTTGAGGAAAATTATGAATTGAATACATTTTGGAATAAGGCTGTAACATAACAAAATGTGGAAAAAGAGAAGCACTGTAAATATTTTCCAGATGCACTGGACTCCCTTCAGGTAACTTCCTCCTAGCAGGATTTAAGATATTCATACAATTGTTTTGCAGTATCCACATGCATTGTGCATTGTGGTGCAATTAATTCTAAAAAGCACCCAAATGGATCTTGCCAAAAGACAAGCATAGCAGAAAAGTGGAACACTTTGCACTGGAGTAATGTGCAGTGTGGTATACTGGCAGAAACGTTGCATGCGATAGGCATTTATATAATCGTTCTGCATTGTAAATGTATCACATTTTACAGTATTCAAGTTCTGGTGGGACAAAGTGCAGTAGTACTTCATCTCATTTTCCCAGGTTACATAGTTACATAGTTACATAGTTAGTCAGGTTGAAAAAATACACAAGTCCATCCAGTTCAACCATAAAAAAATAAAAATAAACAAACAAAATAAAACACAGTACATCCCATACACCCAACTCCATACCCACAGTTGATCCAGAGCATGGGTCCTCAAACTACGGCCCTCCAGTTGTTCAGGAACTACAATTCCCATCATGCCTAGTCATGTCTGTGAATGTTAGTGTGTTACAGTGCCTCATGGGATGTGTAGTTCTACAACAACTGGAGGGCCATAGTTTGAGGATCCCTGATCCAAAGGAAGGCAAAAAAAACCAGCAGAGCATGATCCAATTTGCTACCGAAGGGGAAACAATTCCTTCCTGATCCCCCAAGAGGCAATCGGATTTACCCCGGATCAACTTTACCTACAGAACTAAGTACTCAGTTATATTATGTGTATTTAGGAAAGAATCCAGGCCCTTCTTAAATCAATCTACTGAGCTGGCCAGAACCACCTCTGGAGGGAGTCTGTTCCACATTTTCACAGTTCTTACTGTGAGGAAACCTTTCCATATTTGGAGGTGAAATCTCTTTTCCTCCAGACGTAAAGAGTGCCCCCTTGTCCTCAGCGTTGACCTTAAAGTGAATAACTCAACACCAAGTTCACTATATGGACCTCTTATATATTTGTACATGTTGATCATATCCCCCCTTATTCTCCTCTTCTCAAGAGTGAATAAATTCAGTTTTTCTAATCTTTCCTCATAGCTGAGCTCCTCCATGCCTCTTATCAGTTTAGTTGCCCTTCTCTGCACTTTCTCCAGTATTCCGATATCCTTTTTGAGAACTGGTGCCCAAAACTGGACTACATATTCCAGATGAGGTCTTACTAATGATTTGTACAGGGGCAAAATTATATCTCTATCTCTGGAGTCCATACCTCTCTTAATACAAGAAAGGACTTTGCTCGCTTTGGAAACCGCAGCTTGGCATTGCATGCCATTATTGTAATGATGGCTGCTATGTGAAAGAGCCCCCCCCCCCCCACCACCAATGCACAACTGCCCGACACTGCAGCTATGACTTTCCAAGGCAAATACTGGCACGGGAAATGCAGATAGAATTGAAACTAAAATTGCCTCACTTCACTCTGCATTTCTCTTGCTTACTTCAGATAAATGCCTGGAACTGAAGAAGTTTACCCTATCTGACATTGCAGCTAGCATTAAAGGCTCAGCTCCCGACAGTAAGGCCCCGTACACACGACCAGTTTTCTCGGCAGAATCCATCAAGAAACTTAATGGGAGACGTATTCTGCCGAGAAAACCGGTCGTGTGTATACTTTTTGCCGAGAAAACCACCGAGAAACTCGTCGAGCCAAAAAGAGAGCAGGTTCTCTATTTTCTTGACGGGAGTCGAATTTGGCTCGTCGAGTTTCTTGTCGGGCTGGTTTCCGACGAGAAACTCGAGCGTGTGTATGCTAAGAAACACGCGCACCTTCTGTAGCGTTTGTAATGGAAATAGCACATTTGTCACGCTGTAACAGACTGAAAAGTGAAAATGTCTCAAATGTACCAAACTTTTCAGTAACATGAGATTAGCAAAAGCAGCCCCAAGGGTTGTGCCAATGGAATCAAACTTCCCCTGTTATTGTATGTGTTGAAGTCACCGCATTTGAGAACGAGGTTTGGTCTTTAACGTGTGTACGCAAAGCAAGCTTGTCGAGTTCCTCGACAAGCCTAACAAGGAACTCGACGAGGAAAACTATGGGCCAGATTCACGTATTCCAGAGCATCTTTGCTCTGGAGTAACGCTTCTGATTTGCGTTGCGCTGCCGAAATTTTAGGAGCAAGTGCTGTCATTCACGAAGCACTTGCTCCTAAAGTTGCGGCAGCGCATCACAAATGAGCCGGCGGAATTCAAATGTCGCGGGTACGGGGCGTGTAGTATGCTAACTACGCGCGATCCCGCCGCCAACGTACTGCGCATGCGTCGAGTGTCAAAACATCCCCGTGCGCATGCTCCAAAATCTGTGAATGAACGTCAATGACGTCACATTCCCATTCATGACCGTTTTACGCAAGCGACGTTTTTTTTTTTTTTTCCGACGCGATGACGACGCCTATACCTAACATAGGATACTCCAGCCCCATGTAGGTATATCTATGCGCCGCGTATCCCGTCCGGAAACGTCATATCGTCATTGCGTCGCGCCGGATTTCGATCGTGAATTGCCGATTTCCGCTCATTAACATATTTTTTGAGCGCCATTTTTAAGTTGAAGTAACGATGCGATGGCGAAACTCAGTTACGCTGCTCGCATCGGAACTTCAACCCGGCGTTTCTTGTTTTCTGGTTACAGAAAACAGAAACGCCGGCTCAAAGCCACAGTTAGGCTGGCAGATCACTCGATCCGCCAGCGTAACCTTTGCTGAATCTGGCCCTATGTGTTTTGCCCGTCGAGTTCCTCGGTCGTGTGTACGCGGCCTAATTCGCACAGTACAGAATCTCCCCACAAACAATATAGAGCTCCGCTCCGAACAGTACTAAGCCCCCTCACAGTACAGAACCCCCCTACATTACAGAGCTCCCTAAAGATGGTACAGAGCCCCTGCCTCCTTAGTACAGAGTTTTCCTCCACAGTACAGATCGCTCTCACCATGCACCTGCGAGGGAGAAATCATCCAGAGAAGTAGCTGGTGACTCAGCAGCACGTTTGAGCTGCTTGAAGAGGGCAAGTACAGGAAGTATATAGTGCAGAAAACTTTCTCCACCACCTTCTGTGTTTACAGTGACATGTCGGAGAGGATAAGGAAGACAGAGATGGCAGAATGTAATTTAGCCATGTTCTGGGGCTAAAAAAAAGACCTGGTTACAGGACACCTAGGGAAAGCTACATGTACTTTGTCTCACTGGGAACTGAATATTGTAAATTAAAAAGGCTTGATACTTCTTTATAAATGTAATCCTAAAAAAAGAAAAAAATCATGCTCCTGTCCCTTCAAGGCATGAGATATAGCAAAGTGCTTTTGCCATGTCAATTGTCCCTTTCTATGTTGTACCATATCTGTCTGATCATGCCTGTTCCTGTCTTTCCCTCTGTGAACTGACCACGTTTATCTCTGATAGCATGGTTAGTTTATGTGCCTCTGTCATCCAGCTATCCAGCATCTCTCCATCTCCCCCTCTCTTGTTCCCTGTCAGTTCTGTGGTCTGTGTGAAAGCCGATCTCCTCCCCTCGCCTCTTCTCTCCTGCGTAATTCTATTCCCTGCAGCTGCTCCAGTGCTTGTACAGTAAAGAAACATGTATTAATTTGATTTTCTCTATTTTAGGTCCCTGCTCAGTACGATGTGTGTTTTCCTAAAATGCTAAATACCTCCTTTGCAGAGCCCTGCTGTGCAGACATGTGACCTCCCTCTGCTACTTTACATTCATCAGAGGGAAATCTCAGTCCCTTCCACTTTACTTGGTCTAAAATAAGGCTTGTATTAATAACGGAAAGGTTTCATTTTAAATTTAAATTTCCATTTGCATGTTTGGAAGTGGGAAGAGCCAGGGAAGGCAAATACAGTTCTCTCCTGTCTGTTCTCTTCCTTATCTTGTCCCCCTGTATTTACTACAATACACATCAGACTACCACCTAATGCTAATAACAATCTTTCTTTGATCATTACATTGGCCTAAATTTACTCATTAATTACGAATATTTATTTTCATCCTCTCAACTAAATAATTTCATCTAATTCAAATCCTTAATTTTGCTGTGCATATCAGAACCTATATTGCTAATAAAGTATGGATGATTGTGTTAGGTGGTTTCTATAATTAGATCCACATATTGGCCATTTTGTTATTATACATGTGGGAACTAGCATCATAATATACCGGTACTTTTTTTTCTACATAAGCAAGCTATTTATGGGTTTATGGGCATCGCTACATTTTTATGAACCACTAGAAAAGTTTTTCCTGGCGTGTCTCTTTACAGCATATGTTTCAAGGAATTAAACTTATTAATTTATTTTGCAGATTTTTTCTTTTGGACTTTACTATCCATTTACTTTTATATTATGTTCACACAGCGCAACTTACTTTGTATTCTCTGTCTCTTTAAGGCTGTGCTAAGTGATGGAGCCAATTAAAATGGGAGATATCTAGTTTACCCTTTATAAACTCCAGTCCTGGAATTTCACTGTGCCCTGATGAAACTCACTTCATGTGAGTGAAATGCATTGGCGCTTTAACGTCATCTGAACCAGCCTCATCTACATCTGCACGGCTTCTTTCACCTGCCTCCCCACCTGATCAATTGATCAACTCTCAGCGAGTACAGCCATCTGCTTTCATGGCGCGAATGGCGGTCATAAAGCAATATTTTAGCAGTATTTTAGGTAATATGGACATTTTGATCGAAGCTATACGTCTGAGCCACGATATTGGATAGTGTCTCCATTTAGATAGAAGGGACCTAATTTGCGCAAATAGGGGTCTAAAGTTTGCGTTGCATAGCGATTCGTAGCAGGAGTGAGGTGTACTCCAATGTACTTAATGGCATGGGTCTTCCAAGCCTATGAAGATTAGGAGGGTCGTGCGTGGGCGTGTCAGGAGTATATCACCTGCATATAGTGAGATTTTGAATTTGCGTCCCATACCAATAATTCCACTACCGATGGGGGCCTGTCTGATCTGGGCTGCCAGGGGTTTGACGCACAGGGCAAAGAGCAATGGTGAGAGCGGACATCCCTGCCTAGTCCCATTCAACATGGGAAAAGGGGGGACGCCGCATAGGGCTCTCTTGGTATATTTTTATGTCCAAGTCCTCCCCTCCTTTTCAGCCTGTTACTGAACTCTGGGATCTCCCAACCCTCAATATGGGTGAGCCTATGGATTTTCACTTCACGTCTAATTCAATCAAGTGTTGATTTTCCTTGTTTTAACCCATTCATTACTTGGGAATGGAAGCAGAGGAAGGTCACATGACAGGACAGCAGAATGTATTTAGCATTATAATTTTAGGGACCTAAAACAGAGAGAATCAAAGTAATTAATACATGTGACTTTACAACCACTTTAATATAGATCGTGCTTATAATGCTGCAGGGGTTTACGGAGCACACATTTGTATCCTCATTATATCATTGGCCTAACAGGGTAGCAAAGAACATTCACCCACTTGCCTAAATACGTGTTACACAGAGAGGTTTGCTGTTCATGAGCATTTTACTTAACTATTTTTCTTGCCATGGTTCATATAAAAAAAATGACTATAGATTTTCCCATATTCTAGTATTTAATACCTCTTCAGTTACTTTTTTGTTTTACTAGCTCACTGTTTATGCCAGACAAAACCAATATTCACCTGGCAGAGCAAATGATAAGGTCCACTCCATGGAATCCCTGCCAGAGCAGATTTTCCATTATTCGTTTATCTCTGCTATCCATCTCTGTCTCTTGTCCTCTCTCTTTCTCACTTCTCTCTTCTGTAAGCCTGCTGGTAGTCACAGATGGGACTACTGCTACCCTATTTTGCGGCACCACCAGGGAAGAATATCTGATGTATTCTAGCCAAAATACCACAGAGACAGTATCGGCTATTCAAATCCCGACTGTCCCAGCTGTTGCACAGTATGCCTGCATAACGAAACGAGCAAGAAACAACACTGAAAACAGCAAAATGTTAATAGGCATTAGTTTATTTTTATTTACAGATTCTGAATATACTTTTATATCTATATAGTTATACAATATTTTGTTATGTGCTTTATTTTCAGATATATGTGACATTTATATTCTCTGCTTAAAGCCGCCTGGGAGATAATGATAAATCCCACTATAGTTTTCTGTTCATTTCAAGAGGACGTTAATTCGCATTTCTAATTACTTGCTACATGAAGAGGTAAGCAGGTTATTAGGCTTTGACTCATTATCTCTATGCTTTTCTTGCCACATTTCAAATATCACTATAGATTTTCCCATATTCTAGTATTTACCGCCTTTTCAATCACTGCTAGTTAATCGTTTTTCACTTGCCCTTGGCTTCCCAATTTATGTGCCATGCAGGCATTTATAGATTATGCATTTGACCTCAGTTAAAGCGGTTTTCAATTTCCACAGATTCATCTAACCTGATCCCAGACCTCTTAATAGAAAATAATGATGTTCTTTACCCCAAAATACAGTTGTGTATTCTCACTGGTGTAGCTCTACCCCCAGAGGAGCCACTGAATTGTTTTAGGATTACTCTGAAACACCTGAAAATTACACACCTCACTCATCCAGCACTTACCAGCACACCTTGAGGTATTTCAAGGAATTTATTACGCCAAGGAAATAGGATTAGTAGGTGTACTTATACAAGCAATCAGTAAGACAATAATGGTACTCTGAGAAATGTGGTTACACACCTGCAGTATTTTGAAAAACAGTAATAAAGAGAACAGAACTGCAGTTACCTAGAAACCGTATAAAAACCAACACAGTCTTAACTTTATATATCAGTTCCAGTTTTATGAGTAGTGATTAAAAAAAATAAAAAATCTTTGGCCGGCAAAGTTGGGGCCCAGCAGACAACAGATTAACTTGAGAAATGTTACTCTCTTTCCAGACCCAGGGTACCCTCCTCATGGTCTCTGGACACATGTTCTCAATTCCTCAGCTAGGGATAGGAATTGCTGTGATGTCTCTCTTTCAATCCTGTTGAGACAGTCCCCCCTTTCCTTCCTCACAACTGTAGGAGCACTGTCCTGCACAGTTTGAGCTCACCAGTAGTTTAAATCACACCTCAGACCTTCCCAGGGCAAAGGTTCTTGGTCTCTTTGCTTCTCTGAGTTCTCACCCGATTGTGGTCACATATGGCAGGATTTTGTTTACTACAAACAAATGGCAACTACCCTAACCTATAACTGGAAAAATTCCCAGCTCAATTACAAGCCAGCCTGCAACAACCCAAATTGTCCTGTCTTAACAGTTTACGTTAAAACCAGGGGTATTGTTTGTACACATTTACAAATAAATGCATACGCTGCAGGGCCACTTCACAGCACCCTAGTGTACTGCAGTCCTAACTATAAATTTTGAGAGTCTTCAAAGTTGGAGCATAAATATATACAGTATAATAATCCCTTCTTAAAGGTATAAGGCCGCACTGGACAATCAGCAATAGCACAATGACAGCGAAGGTATCCTGTGCCTCCCCTAACCAATTAACCAACAGTACAAACAAAGGGCAACCACCCCAACCTAAAACTGGCCTTTACAGCAAGGAGCACATGGAAGGGCAATGCATGTCAAAAAACAACAAAGAAAAATTCCAAGCTCACTTACCAACCAGGCTGCAACAAACCGAATTGTCCTGTATAACAGTTCACGTTAAAAACAGGGGTTTCGTTTGCACACATTTGTAAATGAATGCATAAGCTGCAGGGCCAATTCACAGCACTCGACAGCAGTGGCAGCCCAGTATTTTCCGCACACACCTGCTTGCTTCCAAACCGTGGTCTACCTTTCCTCACCAGCCTCCTCCAGACACCTCACCCCACTCTGTTGCATTAGGGAATTAGGCTCAGCCAAGTTGGCTGCACCCTGCATTGGAGACACTCTGTAAATAAGCATTGCAAAGTGGTTTTCTTAAGAGGACTGCTGCACTTCTGCATTAGTGAATATCCAGTTTAACTGTGTTCACAAAGCAACAGTTCAGATTACAAGTGAATTGGCCACATTTTACTTCATACTTATACTTCATAACCATACTTAAACTTTAAATGCAAAATTGCACTGCAGTCAATGGAGGTGTGAATTTGCATGGTTACTTTTGGTGAAAGGCGTAACTAGAATCTTCAGGGCCCCAGTGCAGGAAACCATGACAGGCCCCCATCAGGGGCATTCCTAGGTCCTAGGTCTACAAAAGATCTAAAGCAAGTAAAGAAAGTCATAGGCTTGGGTGGGCATACACATGTATTCAATATACATATATGTGTGTGTGTGTATGTATGTACAAATCGTTACATATCTGAGTGCGTATCCCCCTTACATCAGGGTCCTCAGAGATCCCCCACTTACATCAGGGTCCCCATAGCCCCCCTCATTGCATCAGGATCCTTAGAGAGCCTCCACTTACATCAGGGTCCCCGGAGAGCCCACCCCTTACATCAGGGTCCCCAGAGAGCCCCCCTTACATCAGGGTCCACAGAGAGCCTCCCCCTCATTACATCAGGGTCCCCAAAGAGCCTCCCCCTCATTACATCAGGGTCCTCAGAGAGCCCCCTCCTTACATCAGGGTCCCCAGAGAGCCTCCCCTTACATCAGGGACCCCAGATAACCCTTCCTTACATCAGGGTCCCCAGAGAGCCCCCTTACATCAGGGTCCCCAGAGAGCCTCCCCTTACATAAGGGTCCCCAGAGAGCCACCCCCCTCCAGAGGATCTCCTGTACCTGGCTGGTCTCCGCTGTCTGTGCACCTCCAACCCCCAGCACAGGGGAAGGTGGGAGGGGGCAATAGGCTGCTCTATAATGCCTGTGGACCATGCGATCTCCCTGGAGCTTGTAGTTCTCCTCCCGAGTGTATACAGTGGAGAGGGGAGAGGCCTTTGACCCGGGTATGTATCAGCAACAGTGTACAAGCAGAGCGACTCACTTGTACACTGAAAAGTGAAACTGATAGCTGCCCGGTCAGAGGCCCCTCCCCTCTCCACTGTATACACTCGGGAGAACTACAAGCCCCAGGGAGATTCCGCGGGCACCATAGAGCTGCCAATCACCACCTCCCAAACTGAAAGCCAGAGGTACAGGGGAGATGCTGGGTCTTGGGACCACCCATAGTAGCAGAACGGCAGGGCCCAGTGCAACAGCTGTGACCCTGAACGTTCAGCCACTGCTTTTGGCCCTTTGGACGACTGTTAGGCAGGATAAGTTTAGCCAAATTATATGTTAAGCCAGATACACCTGTGGGGCACCATTGGCAACGCACAAAAATGAAAAGAAAAAATATGTATAAATAAAAAATAAAAAAGGGAAGGGCATTTTAAAACTATTTTAAAGTTTTTTTTTTTTTTATGTCACAATGTAGAGTATAAGATTTCCTATCATCTGTGCCCAGTCTTGCCATACAAAGTAAACCTAGCTCTGATCAATCCTCTTTTATTGTTCAGTGAAAATTAACAGACTTCCAGATAAAAATCTGTCTAAATAAAAAGTCTGTTTCTCTCTTCTTGCTTTGAGTGACAGGTTATTTACATATCTAGCTTGGACATGTTTATCATATGTTATATTATGTTTATCATAATGTGAGGTGACAACATAAGCAACAGTGTACTTTGGCAGCATATAGTTGATTTTGGAAGTAACAATTTTTCAGCTTTGCTAATTGCAGCAGCAAAACTGAATCTACGATTTTTTTTACTCACATCAGTCAAAAAAAGTATTTTCTTCTTGGTATTTTTAGCAGCAACATCTGTGCTTTTATCAAGCAGGCCAGATTTCTTTTTTTTTTTGTTTGTGTGTGTGATAAAGGCTTTTATTTTCTTGTCGTTTATTGAAAGACAAACATATTTGCAAGAAAAGCAAAAAAGACCGCGCTATAAAACCCCTCCCCCCAAAAGCAACAGGCTGCAGCAAGCGTGTGATAAACAAAATAGACAATAGAATATAAAAAGCCGGCCGGCAACATTTTGTTTTTATGCCTGTTTATATCGTGTGCTGTGTAAGTACATTTTTATTATCTTATTAAAATTTTGCCAACGGAGTTACGCTATGTGCGCCTTTTTCTTTACTCTGAGTTTAAGAGGTGTTCCGTCCCGTTCAAACCAACTCTGGAGATCCTAGGAACCACAGGGATATCAAAGGCCGTGACTGGGTTATAGTCAGACGCTTGTTTACGTTTGACCTCTGGTAAGCTGCTCATTCACTTGGTGGTGGGTGCACCCTTGGAGTTTTTTCATTTGGTGACACGAAACAGAGGATCTCCTTTGGGAACCAATTCCTATAATCACTATGGACTTTAATGGACTTTAGTGGTAAAATGCTATACTATCACTAATATTTGCAAGAAAGGGTCAACCGAACTACATGCAGATAAAAAAACAAAACAAGAAGTATCTTTGCCAAAATGCAGTGACACAAGCTGCAGAGGGGTCAAGGCCTGATTGGCCTGTTGGCACTGCTGTTAAACTGTGGTGCCTGTGGCCAGATTTTACCCACCTAAACCAAAGGGCTGCAGCTCTCAGCCTCCTCCTGTGGTGTACATGTCAATTAGTGGTGCCAGTGGGCAAACTGTAGTGCTATTTGTTTTTTTGTTTTTTTCTTTGGAACATCGCCTCCTGTGATTAGTGCTTTTCGGAATTACTGTAAGCCTGTTTGCTGCTGCTGCCAAACTGGACTGTCACTGTCCATTTTTAACCCACCCAAACCTAAGAGCCGGTTCACACTGGGGCAACTCACATCCCATTCTATGCAATAGAACCGTTCTAATAGGAGCAATTAGATTTTGATCCTCACAGAGTGGAACTGTGGATCAAATAAGGTATGTATATGCCATGTCCCGAAATTAATTTTAGATAGTTAAATATACACCATGTAACCATACACGAGTGTATAGTGGAAGACGGACTTTATAGGCGTAGTACAGTTAAAGATAGATTGTTTATTACATACAAAAGAATACATAGTAGATGAGACAAACAAAATATATATTATTAAAACATAAACTGTCACAGAAAGTGGCAGTTGATTAGCATGTATCAGAGTGAGACAGACCACTAGAAAATATTTGTACACATATATACAAGGTAACCAAGACGTAGGTATTTCACATCTACTAAGGTTATGTAGAATTTTGGAAACCGGTACAGTTTCTATAGGTGGGGTGTCGCACGATGGTTAGCCCAACAATGTTTCGCGTTTTTGACGCTTCTTCTGAAGCTTTTTAACAGATATTGGGTTAGTGGTGGAATGTATATATAAAATATGACCAAAAAAGGATTTTTCAAGGGCAGAGGTCGAGAAAAGGACGTAAGTACTTTTTCACAGCACGTTCAGAACAGAGTGGTTATAGTTGACTTCTTAGTTCATACTGCATTGTCGCATTGGCGGTCCAGAGTGACTATTAAAGGTGGCCTAGCGTTTGCTTTATAGGGCAAATCCACCCAAACGGATCACAAATTAACAGGGATCAGCCAAATCTCCCAAGGGGAATTCACCACTATAGGAGAATAATCTTGCTGGAAGTACCCTAAGATAGGACCTCTGCCCATGGTGACATGGAAAGTAAATGAACAGCCTCACTCTGATACATGCTAATCAACTGCCACTTTCTGTGACAGTTTATGTTTTAATAAATATATATTTTGTTTGTCTCATCTACTATGTATTCTTTTGTATGTAATAAATAATCTATCTTTAACTGTACTACGCCTATGAAGTCCGTCTTCCACTATACACTTGTGTATGGTTACATGGTGTATATTTAAAGCTCAGCGAAGCTGGCCCCCCTACAATCAGCACAAATAAAAACTCAAGTGTGTTTCTTTAGTGCTACGTTTGTGCTGTTTTGTGCCGCAAAAAATTACGTTTGTGCTGCTTTTATTTTGAAGATATTAGCAATTGTTTTTTCCAGACTATGACATCATCTAGCCCCCCTACAAGCCCAAATGACACAAAACTGGTCTCATTAGTTAGTGCTACGTTTGTGCTGTTTTGTGCTGCTAATATTTCCGTTCTATCTTTTATCGTTTTTGCGTTATTAATGATTTATTAAAGGTCACCAAAGGTCACACAGCCCCCCTACAAGCCCAAATGACACAAAACTGGTCTGGTTGGTTAGTGCTACGTTTGTGCTGTTTTGTGCTGCTAATATTTCCGTTCTATCTTTTATCGTTTTTGCGTTATTAATGATTTATTAAAGGTCACCAAAGGTCACACAGCCCCCCTACAAGCCCAAATGACACGAAACTGGTCTGGTTGGTTAGTGCTACGTTTGTGCTGTTTTGTGCTGCTAATATTTCCGTTCTATCTTTTATCGTTTTTTGCGTTATTAATGATTTATTAAAGGTCACCAAAGGTCAATCAGCCCCCCTACAACGCCCAAATGACACGAAACTGGTCTCATTGGTTAGTGCTACGTTTGTGCTGGTTTGTGCTGCTAATATTTTTATTTGTGCTGTTATGGTTTTAAAGTTATAACAGTTTATTTATTTTTTTCAAACCCCATTCACTTTGCCCACCTTACAATCAGCACAAATAAAAACTCAAGTGTGTTTCTTTAGTGCTATGTTTGTGCTGTTTTGTGCTGTTTACATTTCCTTTCTATCTTTTATTGTTTTTGTGTTAATGATTTATCAAAGGTCACCAAAGGTCACACAGCCCCCCTACAATGCCCAAATGACACAAAACTGGTCTCGTTGGTTAGTGCTACGTCTGTGCTGTTTTGTGCTGCTAAAAAAATATTTGTGCTGTTATGGTTTTTGAGTTATAACATTTTTTTTGTTTTTTTCAAATCCCACTCACTCCCCCCCCCCCCCCTTACAATCAGCACAAATAAAAACTCAAATGTTTCTTTAGTGCTATGTTTGTGCTGCTAATATTTTTATTTGTGCCGTTATGTTTTTTTTTTATATATAGCAGCTTGTTTTTATTTGATAATAACCCACTCACTTTGCCCCCCATGTTATTAAATCTTAAAAACAAACATACTATTTGTTAGTGCTACTTTTGTGCTTTTTTGTGTCATAAAAATACACATTTGTGCTGCTTTTATTGTTAAGATAATAGCAATTTGTTTTTTCCCAGACAATGACATCACCCTGCCCTCCTGTCCCATACCTGGTTAGTGATCTCCTGGTTAGAAAGCAGCAATTGAAGCACAGCAAAGTATGAGTGCCTGTGATCAGTCCAATAGACTGCATGGTGGCACCAGTCAGCTGGTGGATGTGACAACAGAACCGGCTGATGGCATATAAGCTGGCACTGAGCTTGGCTGGCGGCAGACTGTGGGTAAGCAGCTGGAAGCAGGAGACAGGTGAAAGCTTGCTGGACTGAAGAGCTGTAGCAGGATGCAGGGTCAGATGAGTCGGGTCCATAATGGTCGGGCAGATCAGGCATAGACGGCAGACAACAGGATAGTTGGGTCACAAGCCAAATCAGCAATGGGAGTTAGATCAGGCAAGAACAGAAGGCAGAATCCAACGGAGGTCAGGAGCAAGCTGGGTAAGGATCAGAAGTCAAACACAGCAATCAGGAGCGAACACACAGAAGCTGCACACCAAACTGCAGCCTGTTTAAATAGTCTGTCTGGCGCCAGCATTGATGACAGGCTCACGCTCATCTGCCCGGCCAGTTGCCAGTCTGCGCATGCGCATATGTATGCACAGGGAGACATAATTTGTGCTATGGGCAAGCCTTTGCTGACAACCCCTACAACAGCCAAACAAAATTAAAAGGGGCTGGTTGGTTAGTGCCACGTTTGTGTTGGTTTGTGCCATTTTACTCTCCATTCTAGCTCCTTTTGTTTTTCATTTATTGTTGATTTAATAAAGGTCACCCAGCAGCCCTACAAGAGACACAAGACATGAAACCAGGCTGGTTGGTGCCTCCTTTGTGCTGGTTTGTGCTGTTTAAGTATCAGTTCTACTGCTTTTTGTTTTTCAGCTATTTACTATTTATTAAAGGTCAGTAAAGGTCACTGGGTTGGTTGGTTAGTGCCGCGTTAGTGCTGTTAAAATTACTATGTGTGCTGCTTTTTTATTGCAAAAGTTTTTTTTAATTAATCAAACCCCACCTCCCCCACTATAAAAGCATAAGGATGTGAAACTGGCTGATTGGTTAGTGCTGCTACTGTGCTGCTTAAACATCCATTCTCTCAGGTTTTGATATTTTAAGTTATTTTTTTTATATAGTATATACTATAGTTTTACACCATATTTTTGTACAATTTGTATGTAAATATAAGCAACTTTTGTTATTCCCTATGTCATGGGTTATTTTTAGACCTTTTATTTGTGTTACATTGTAACCATGTTCATGTGTCTGCACATAACAAAATGTAGTTTTAGGCTCCTTTTACACATGCTGCCTGATCAGGTGCGCCTGTCCGTTTTTTCAGTCGTACCTGATCGGATCGGACACTCCATTCACCTCTATGGAGCAACAGAATATGTACATGTGCAGTACAGCGGTTTGGAGATTCTGATGGAATATGATGTCCAGGGGGGGCCCTGGCATCTTCAAAGTTAGGAATCCAAGACAATGTGATGGCAGACCCCATTCCTTTTTGAATACTTGACATGCTAGGGGCCTCATTGCTAAATTTCGGGGGGCCTCTAGCCTACTCTCAGCATGCATATATACAAACAGGTAAGGGGGATGGTCTGCCATCAACCCATCTTAGTTCCCTCAACTTTAGAGGTTTTAGATATACCCAAAGATATCATAATCTCTAAACTAAGGGTATTTAATTAAATTCTATGTCACTAAAATTCTCTTTTAGCCAAGGTCCGAAACTCTAGTTTGTGCTATGACCTAGAACATTTGTAGTCACTGTATGTCTATCAAAAACTGAGAAATGTATACTTTCCATAGCATTTCAACAATATTTTTTGTCAAGTTTCAGTTTCGACATTCTTACATTAGTTGCCCCCATCAGAGTGCCCCTTTCCATCTTATGTGCTCATAGAGTGCCCCATTGCATCCTATTTCCCATCAGAGTGCCCCTTTACATCAGGGGTCCCCACCCATCACAGTGCCCCTTTACATCAATTGTCCCCATCAGAGTGCCCATTTCCATAATTTGTGCCCACCAGAGAGCCCCTTCACACCATATGTGCCCACCAGAATGCCCCATTACACCATATGTGCCCAGCAGAGTGCCCCTCTTCATCATATGTGCCCATCAGAGTGCCTCTTTCCATCATATGTGCTCCTCAGAGTGCCCCTATACATCAGGTGCCCTCATGAGAGTGCCCCCTTTACATCATATGTGCCCAACAGATTGCCTCTTCATATCATATGTGCCCATCAGAGTGCCACTTTACACCATATGTACCCATCATAGTGTCCCTTTACACCAGAAGTGGCAAACACAAGGCCTGCGGACCTCTCCAGTCATCCTCCAGACCCTTACTTTCTGCTTTCAAGCAATGCATCCAACTTCTTCCCAGCAGCAGCATAAGGAAAGGGGGGTGCACTGTGATGTAAGGGAGAGTGGGGGACTCAACTTCTGATTGTGGGGTGGTTCTTGACATCTAATGTAAGGGGAAGGGATGCGCTGGACATCTTAATCTTACAGATACAACTGGTCCTTTTGAGGGCAACCATAATGCTGATGCGGCCCACAATGAAATTGAGTTTGACACCCCTGCTTTACACCATATGTGCCTATCAGAGTGCACCTATAAACCCCATTCAAGTGAACAGCATACCTGCACACGTCAAGTAGCTGGACAGGCACAGTACATTGTAGAAGGGAGGAGCTGCAGGGGGCAGTACCTGGGTGGATCAACTTGCTACAGGGGGTGGGGCCCACATGTAACATCACTGGTTGCTGGGACACCGGCGATATCAGAAACAAATGACTGTTGAGCAGCTGGGGTCACGCCCTGCATACTGGTGGTCTGAAAGTGTGGACATGGCATTGTTCGGTCTTCCATTTACTGAAGGCTGCTCTAAACATTTCCAACCAGCGCATGCACAGTACAGCTACGAGATTTTGATGAGTTGGCGATCTTGACAGAACAATGGTTTCGTTTTAGAGAAATGTCACATTATATTTTACATTGTGTCACCTCTAGTCCTGCCCACTTTACACCCCCATGGTATTAAATTTTAAATATAAAGGTACCATTCAATTGTTTTACTTTTTGTGCCTTAAAAATATTCTCCCCTCTACCTTGCACCCCATCTAACAGTAAAAGCTATAGCTACTGCAAGCTTATACTTAAAGCAGAGATCCACCACATTTTTTTATTTAGATGTCAGCAGCTACAAATACTGCAGCTGCTGACTTTAAAATATGGACACTTATCTGTCCAGCGCGCCTGCGATGATGGCACCTGAGGTCAACCCGTGCCTCGGATGCTGCCGCTGCCATCTTCGTTAAGGGAATCAGGAAATGTAGCCTTGCAACTTCACTTCCCGATTCCCTACTGCGCATGTGCGAGTCGTGCTGCGCAATCGAAATGGTCCCTCCTGTCTTCTGTCTCCCAGAACGGGGGACGACAGGATGTGATACATAGACCCCTGCAGATTCTGTGGAGGTCTACGCCTGGAAGTGGGTGCAAATACCAGATTAGACAGGCATCTTCACCCCCTCCCCCTGAAAGGTGCCAAATGTGGAGGGGGGGTTCCGAAAAGCGGAAGTTCCATTTTTGTGCGGACCTCTGCTTTAAGTATTCTCCATGCATCAGTGTCTTCAACACAGCACAGCCTGAGTTGCTAGCATTATGTGGTTTAAATCTCAAATATGTGTGTGTGTGTGTGTGTGTATATATATATATATATATATATATATATATATCACATACATCATACAAGTGTTTGAAGTGTAGAATTTCCACAGTCTGGCCTAGCATTTACAATTCCCTTACAGCTTACCATTTAGTTAATGTCAGAACAAATAGGTACCCAGTTTGGGCAAAAAAAAGAAAAAAGAAAAAATTGGGAGTACAGTTACCAATGTACCTTTGTGTGTAGACAGGAAATGATTTCAGTATATTGCTACATGGATTCAAAATTCTGGATAACACAGAACACAGTGTATACACATGGATGCATCACTAACAAACACATCAAAAGAAAAAATTTGTGGGCTATACTTTAATTGACTTGATTTACACTCAGGTAGCAGTCAAAGCATCAAGCATGAGGTTGCAAAAGCTGTAAAAACAAGTGGGTTAAACTTAAATTTACCCTGTAATCTTTCAGGCAGCAGTCAAAACATCAAGCATGAGGTTGCTTAACCACTTAAGGACCGCCTACTGCACATTTACGTCGGCAGAATGGCACGGCTGGGCACATCAACGTATATATACGTTGGTTTTAGTACCCAGCCGTGGGTCCGAAGCTCCAGGACCGGGACCGCGGGATTCGCGGACCCGATCGCCGCTGCAGTGCGGCGATCCGTCCCTGGAGCGGAAGAACGGGGAGAGCCGTGTGTACACACGGCTTCCCCGTGCTTCTCTGTGGCCGGAGCATCGATCGCATCATCCCTGTAATAGGGGGACGCGATCGATGACGTCACACCTACAGCCACACCCCCCTACAGTTGTAAACACACACATTAGGGCACACATTCCCTACAGCGCCACCTGTGGTTAACTCCCAAACTGCAACTGTCATTTCCACAGTAAACAATGCAATTTAAATGCATTTTTTGCTGTGAAAATGACAATTGTCCCAAAAATGTGTCAAAATTGTCCGAAGTGTCCGCCATATTGTCGCAGTCACGAAAAAAATCGCTGATCGCCGCTATTAGTAGTAAAAAAAAAAATAATTAATAAAAATGCAATAAAACTATCCCTTATTTTGTAAACGCTATAAATTTTGCGAAAACCAACCGATAAACGCTTATTGCGATTTTTTTTACCAAAAATATGTAGAAGAATACGTATCGGCCTAAACTGAGGAAAAAAAATGTTTTTTTATATATTTTTGGGGGATATTTATTATAGCAAAAAGTAAAAAAATATTGCATTTTTTTTTAAATTGTCGCTCTATTTTTGTTTATAGCGCAAAAAATAAAAACCGCAGAGGTGATCAAATACCACCAAAAGAAAGCTCTATTTATGGGAAAAAAAGGACGCAAATTTTGTTTGGGAGCCACGTCGCACGACCGCGCAATTGTCTGTTAAAGCGACGCAGTGCCGAATCGCAAAAACCCCTTGGGTCATTTGCCAGCGTATTGGTCCGGGTCTTAAGTGGTTAAGCTGTATTAGTGCCTTCCTCCAAGGTACTGTGTGCAGTGCTTACAGAGCCAGGTACAGAGGAGGAGCATTACAAAAATAAACTCCAGGCTGAGTAAGAGGCCTAGCAAGGAACAATGTAAAAAATTGTGCTATTATAACAAAATGGATTACAATTTAGAAAAACATTTCTACTGACTAGTGAAAAGCGTTTGTGTAGCTTGCACTCCTCTTTCACCTGTTTCCATACAATTTTAAACAACAAGACACCAATTATGTTCTTTGCGCTCTAAATATATTATCCAGCAAACCAATAGATAAGTACAACTTGGATTTCTCCATTATATTTTTTCAAGCATACATGAAAATCATACTTATTTTTTTTCACATGCACAGACTGTTGAAGAAGTTCTGTCTGTGTGAAAGAGAAATTGTTAGCATGTGATTCTAACATGCAGAGGGGGTTTCATCAACTATAATGTACAAGATCTCCACAACCAAATCAGCACAAATGTAATTTTTTTCACAAGTTATCACAGATGCAGCACAAATGAATGGTGTAATTGTTATAGTATCTAATAACATGGGTGGGGTTTGATAAAAAAAAAAAAAACTTTTGCAATAAAAAAGCAGCACACATAGTAATTTTAACAGCACTAACGCGGCACTAACCAACCAACCCAGTGACCTTTACTGACCTTTAATAAATAGTAAATAGCTGAAAAACAAAAAGCAGTAGAACTGATACTTAAACAGCACAAACCAGCACAAAGGAGGCACCAACCAGCCTGGTTTCATGTCTTGTGTCTCTTGTAGGGCTGCTGGGTGACCTTTATTAAATCAACAATAAATGAAAAACAAAAGGAGCTAGAATGGAGAGTAAAATGGCACAAACCAACACAAACGTGGCACTAACCAACCAGCCCCTTTTCATTTTGTTTGGCTGTTGTAGGGGTTGTCAGCAAAGGCTTGCCCATAGCACAAATGATGTCTCCCTGTGCATACATATGCGCATGCGCAGACTGGCAACTGGCCGGGCAGATGAGCGTGAGCCTGTCATCAATGCTGGCGCCAGACAGACTATTTAAACAGGCTGCAGTTTGGTGTGCAGCTTCTGTGTGTTCGCTCCTGATTGCTGTGTTTGACTTCTGATCCTAACCCAGCTTGCTCCTGACCTCCGTTGGATTCTGCCTTCTGTTCTTGCCTGATCTAACTCCCATTGCTGATTTGGCTTGTGACCCAACTATCCTGTTGTCTGCCGTCTATGCCTGATCTGCCCGACCATTATGGACCCGACTCATCTGACCCTGCATCCTGCTACAGCTCTTCAGTCCAGCAAGCTTTCACCTGTCTCCTGCTTCCAGCTGCTTACCCACAGTCTGCCGCCAGCCAAGCTCAGTGCCAGTTTATATGCCATCAGCCGGTTCTGTTGTCACATCCACCAGCTGACTGGTGCCACCATGCAGTCTATTGGACTGATCACAGGCACTCATACTTTGCTGTGCTTCAATTGCTGCTTTCTAACCAGGAGATCACTAACCAGGTATGGGACAGGAGGGCAGGGTGATGTCATTGTCTGGGAAAAAAAACAAATTGCTATTATCTTAAAAATAAAAGCAGCACAAATGTGTATTTTTATGACACAAAAAAGCACAAAAGTAGCACTAACAAATAGTATGTTTGTTTTTAAGATTTAATAACATGGGGGGCAAAGTGAGTGGGTTATTATCAAATAAAAACAAGCTGCTATATATTAAAAACCATAACGGCACAAATAAAAATATTAGCAGCACAAACATAGCACTAAAGAAACATTTGAGTTTTTATTTGTGCTGATTGTAAGGGGGGGGGGGAGTGAGTGGGATTTGAAAAAAACAAAAAAAATGTTATAACTCAAAAACCATAACAGCACAAATATTTTTTTAGCAGCACAAAACAGCACAAACGTAGCACTAACCAACGAGACCAGTTTTGTGTCATTTGGGCATTGTAGGGGGGCTGTGTGACCTTTGGTGACCTTTGATAAATCATTAACACAAAAACAATAAAAGATAGAATGGAAATTTAAACAGCACAAAACAGCACAAACATAGCACTAAAGAAACACACTTGAGTTTTTATTTGTGCTGATTGTAAGGTGGGCAAAGTGAGTGGGGTTTGAAAAAAAAAAATAAACTGTTATGACTTTAAAAGCATAACAGCACAAATAAAAATATTAGCAGCACTAACCAGCACAAACGTAGCACTAACCAACAAGACCAGTTTTGTGTCATTTGGGTGTTGTAGGGGGGCTAGATGATGTCATAGTCTGTAAAAAAAACATTGCTAATATCTTCAAAATAAAAGCAGCACAAACTTAATTTTTTGCGGCACAAAACAGCACAAACGTAGCACTAAAGAAAGACACTTGAGTTTTTATTTGTGCTGATTGTAGGGGGGCCAGCTTCGCTGAGCTCTTTAATAAATCATTAATAACGCAAAAACGATAAAAGATAGAACGGAAATATTAGCAGCACAAAAGTAGCACTAACCAATGAGACCAGTTTCGTGTCATTTGGGCTTGTAGGGGGGCTGTGTGACCTTTGGTGACCTTTAATAAATCATTAATAACGCAAAAACGATAAAAGATAGAACGGAAATATTAGCAGCACAAAACAGCACAAACGTAGCACTAACCAATGAGACCAGTTTCGTGTCATTTGGGCTTGTAGGGGGGCTGTGTGACCTTTGGTGACCTTTAATAAATCATTAATAACGCAAAAACGATAAAAGATAGAATGGAAATATTAGCAGCACAAAACAGCACAAACGTAGCACTAACCAATGAGACCAGTTTCGTGTAATTTGGGTGTTGTAGGGGGGCTGTGTGACCTTTGGTGACCTTTAATAAATCATTAATAACGCAAAAACAATAAAAGATAGAAAGGAAATTTAAACAGCACAAAACAGCACAAACATAGCATTAAAGAAACACACTTGAGTTTTTATTTGTGCTGATTGTAAGGTGGGCAAAGTGAATGGGGTTTGAAAAAAATAAATAAACTGTTATAACTTTAAAACCATAACAGCACAAATAAAAATATTAGCAGCACAAACCAGCACAAACGTAGCACTAACCAATGAGACCAGTTTCGTGTCATTTGGGCTTGTAGGGGGGATGATTGACCTTTGGTGACCTTTAATAAATCATTAATAACGCAAAAATGATAAAAGATAGAACGGAAATATTAGCAGCACAAAACAGCACAAACGTAGCACTAACCAACCAGACCAGTTTCGTGTCATTTGGGCTTGTAGGGGGGCTGTGTGACCTTTGGTGACCTTTAATAAATCATTAATAAGGCAAAAACGATAAAAGATAGAACGGAAATATTAGCAGCACAAAACAGCACAAACGTAGCACTAACCAACCAGACCAGTTTTGTGTCATTTGGGCTTGTAGGGGGGCTGTGTGACCTTTGGTGACCTTTAATAAATCATTAATAACGCAAAAACGATAAAAGATAGAACGGAAATATTAGCAGCACAAAACAGCACAAACGTAGCACTAACTAATGAGACCAGTTTTGTGTCATTTGGGCTTGTAGGGGGGCTAGATGATGTCATAGTCTGGAAAAAACAATTGCTAATATCTTCAAAATAAAAGCAGCACAAACGTAATTTTTTGCGGCACAAAACAGCACAAACGTAGCACTAAAGAAACACACTTGAGTTTTTATTTGTGCTGATTGTAGGGGGGCCAGCTTCGCTGAGCTTATATTTAACTATCTAAAGTTCTAATAGGAGCGACGCAAGTCGCTCCGACTTAGAAAAAGGTTCTTGCACGACTTCGGGGGCGGCTCAGGGCGACCAGCATTGACTTCTATACAGAAGTCATTTTGCTAATCGCCTCTGAAGTCGTCTTTAGGACAACTTGCAGTGTTGCCCCCGAAGCCGTGCCGCCGCAGTGTGAACCGGCTCTGAGATTTGTAGTTTTAATATTTTTTTTTCAGAAATATATCTCTTTGTGTATTGTGTCTCCACCTATAGATCTGTTGCCACCAAACTGCAGTGCCACTGACCAATTTTTACCTATATTTACCTAGATTGCCACTGACCAATTTTTACCTGGATTTCCTTCATTTGCATTGATCTCCTCTCACTTCCCTTTTGACTATGGGGCAGGAAGTGAAGGGAAATCTCTGCAATGGGGCAGGGATGATAAAAAATAAACTGACAGGGGCTATAACCCTCCCTATACTCTATCCAAAATGAAAAAAAAAAAGAAAAGAGTTGCCTATAGTTCTACTTTAAGTACAAATTTATCTTTATACAAAGACTGCTTTATCTGCTTTTTGTCTGTGCATTTAGGCCTGTTGTCATTGATGGTGCCTATGACCAATTTCTACACACCCAAACCTAAGTTATATAGCTCTTTTTTTTGTTCAACATCGTGGGGCAGGGAGAATGTTGGGTGATTGTATGAACTGTTTTGGATGCACATTGTTCTTACAGTTTCATTATATTTTCTAACTTTTAAAATGATGCAGTGGGTTTGCATAGCTATGGCCATATTTAAGCATACCTCCCAACAGGCCCGGACTGGCCATAGGGCATAGCGGGCAAATGCCCGGTGGGCCGCGGCAGCCCTCGGGGCCCGGTTGCGGCCCGCGAACGGCCCTCGGGCCGTATGTCACGTCTCCCCAGGGGTGTACACCACCAACAGTCGCCGGATGTCACACTGTCAGTAGGAGGAATCCTCTAGTATTGCAGGTCTCTGGGTCTGAGAAGATGGTACTAATCACATTCTAAAAAGAAAATCTGTCTTTGATATAAGAGGAGATCTGTCATAAAAGAGATTTGACATACTTTCTGCCATTGCCAGCTTATTTTAGGAGTTGAGAGTTCTGTGGCTGTCACAGGGCCAGATAGTGAGAGATCAGCTGGGGTATCAAAGCCAGCTCTGACACTTCTCCCCTCCCCTTGCTGCCCCCACGACCAGTTAGAGGAGAGCAGCTGCTTCTACCACTCCTCCTCCTCTCTTCCTCTCCTCCTATGTCTGCCCCGCCCACTCTCCTGACAGACACTGTTCTGCTGCCTAAGGGATGTGGGCGGGAAGATTCAAGCCCAGCAAACAGAAAGGAAAGATGGAGTCTGATCTCCATCCATCCAGTCAGTCCCTCCTGCCTCTGAGTGAGTACACTGTAGTAGGGGTGCCCTTCATCTCTCTCTCTCTCTCTCTCTCTCTCTCTCTCTCAAAATGTTGAGCACCAGCCTCCACTGTAGATAGATAATAATCTATCTACCTATCTATCTACAATGGCGACTGGTGCTCAACATTTTTTAGCCACTGTGCCCTTTATTTGTCGCCACTGTGCCAATTGATGCCACTGTGCCCTTTAATTGTTGCCACATGCCCATTGATGCAGCTGAGCCAGAGGGAGCGGCGCTCCGGCGCCCTCTATAGATTATATGATAATGTGGGAAAAAAATACAGCGCTACTAATCTCTATATTACATCACAAAAATTAATAACCAAATGTATGAAGCTGCTGTATATAACTGGTGCACCAACCAAAATAATAAGATGAAATTGATAAGATACGCGCTAAATACAACTAATATTGTGGAAAATCAAAATCAATTATTGATAACATATGTGAATCACTAAGGCTCCAAACGGCCAAAGGAGTCATTAAACAATGTGCAATGTGCCGTATTAATAGTGTTCAGTGGTCACATTCAATGAATAAATAACTAAATATTAACAATACATCGATAGCCACTCTGCATGTAAAAATGTGATGAAATGAAAAAGGGTCCAAAGGGTGACTATAAAACAGTAGTGCTGAAAACAATCCAATAATTCAAGGAAGGGAACCAAACAACCATTCATGGAAAATGTCCAGCCCAGCAGAAGTTTTGATTGGATTCACAAAGGTTCCTCCGATGTTATGTAAAAGAAGGGGGAGAAAAAACATACCATTGTGCAGTACTGCGGTTTCACTAATTCAATGCAAACTGGTAATAGATACACTCACATGACCATATCGATCAGAAGGCGCTCAATGTTGCGATGAGTAAGCTCTGTCACAGCCCTGTTACTTTTAAAAAAGCCGCTCAGTGTATGCTGAGAACTCGTAACGAATCCTCCACTGGTCTCCGCACGTTAGGCTCCTCCCCACGCGTTGCGTCACCGTCACGTGACTTAATCATGGGATATGACCGTGGAACGCATATTGTGGGTCATTTAACTTCCTTTCACCGGAAGTAGGAGGAAAACTGAGACTCTACAAGCAAATTACATCATATGCGGCTAAAATGTGACAGTTTTAGATGTCACTTTGAGAAAAAATATATATATATATTCAACCAATTTTTAATCACATCCATATTGACACTTTGGTACTGTTGTGTAACAAAAATTGGCTTATAACAAAAATAAAGGGTTTTAATATCTAAACATAACAAATCTGCTCCCCCTCTGGTTAGATATAGTAATTACAGCTAATGTGTCAGACAGACCTAGCTGATAGCACAATACCCTAAAGCCATACAATAAAAAGAACAAAATTGCATACGATCCAAACTCTGAAGCATAAATTACAATTAATTGCACAGTATTGAATCGGATTATGAATAAAACTATAAAAATAATAATATTTAAATGTTTTAAAACCATAACCTCCACCTATCATTAAAAAATAATAATATAAAAATTAACCCATAGCACGCTAATGGTCCAAAATAAAACAATTTAAATCAAAATCAATGTTGAGCCCGTTGGGCTCTAATGTTTTGATTTCTATAGATTAACCGCCACTGTCTATCTATCTTTATCTTTCTCTTTCTATCTATCTATCTTTCTATCTATCTTTATCTTTCTCTATCTATGTTCCTTCTTTCTATCTATCTTTATCTATCTTCTTTCCTTTCTATCTACCTATCTTTATCTTTATTTCTTTATCTATCTTCCTTCCTTTTCTAATCTATCTATCTATCTATCTATCTATCTATCTATCTATCTATCTATCTATCTATCTATCTATCTATCTATCTATCTATCTATCTATCTATCTATCCTCCTTTCTTTCTTTCTATCTTTATCTTTCAATCTATATCTATCTTTCTTTGTATGTATCTGTCTTTTTTTCTCTCTCTCTGTCTATCTATATTTCTTTATCTCACCCCACATCCCGTCATTAACGCCCGCCCCCCCCCCAGGGCTGCTCAATCTAAAATGCCCGGGCCTATTTTTTGTCCCAGTCCGGGCCTGCCTCCCAACATTTTGAGATGGCAATGAGGGACACCTACTAGCAAATGCATAGGACACACCCCCTGCCACACACCCTTAACCACTTAATCACCGCCCTATAGACGAAATACGTCTATAGGGCGGTTCCTGTACTCTAACAGGACGTCCATGGACGTCCTCCGTTAGAGTCAGGTGTGCGCGCCCAACCGGGCGCGCACACGCGATCACCGGTGCTCACCGGGTCCACGGGACCCGCAGCACCGATGATCGCGGTAAGGAGCCAATGGCGGCGGCTCCTTACCACGTGATCGCGCCGTCCAATGACGGCGCGACCACGTGTGTAAACAAATCTGACGTGCGTCAGATCCGCGCGCCCGAGCGGGAGCACACACGCGGTCACGGCACTCGGCGGGTCCACGGGACCCGCAGCGTCAGTGATCTCGGTAAGGAGCCAATGGTGGCGGCTCCTTACCACGTGATCGCGCCGTCCAATGACGGCGCGATCACATGTAAACAAACCGCGTCACTTGCTGACGCCGGTTCTTCCCTCCTCTCGCTGTACCGATCGGTACAGCGTGAGAGGAGAGCGCGGATGGCTGCAGCAGTGTGGGATGGATCTGTGACTATTGCAGTCACAGATCCATCCATCCCTGCTCAGCCATCCCTGCATTAACTCCTTCCTTCCCTGCGCAAAACTCTGCATACCCCCCACAATACTCTGCATACCCCCCAATACTCTGCATACCCCCCAATACTCTGCATACCCCCCAATACTCCGCAGTACCCCCCAATACTCTGCATACCCCGCAATACTCTGCAATACCCCTCAATACTCTGCAATACCCCTCAATACTCCGCAATACCCCGCAGTACTCCGCAATACCCCGCAGTACTCCGCAATACCCCGCAGTACCCCGCAATACCCAGCAGTACCCCGCAATACCCCGCAGTACCCCGCAGTACCCCGCAATACCCCGCAGTACCCCGCAATACCCCGCAGTACTCCGCAGTACCCCGCAATACTCCGCAGTACGCCGCAATACTCTGCATACCCCGCAATACTCTGCATACCCCGCAATACCCCGCAATACTCCGCAGTACCCCCCAATACTCTGCAGTACCCCCCAATACTCCGCAGTACTCTGCAATAATCTGCAATACTCCCGCACAATACTCCCGCACAATACTCCCGCACAATACTCCTGCACAATACTCTGCAATACCCCCGAACAATACTCTGCAGTACCCCCTGCGCAATACTCCCCGCGCAATACTCCCCGCGCAATACTCCCCACGCAATACTCCCCGCGCAATACTCCCCGCGCAATACTCCCCACGCAATACTCCCCACGCAATACTCTGCAATCGTTTTTTTTTAAGGCTTCCCAGCCTAGAGGGGAGATGTGGGGTCTTATTGACCCCATATCTCACTGTAAAGAGGACCTGTCATGCTATATTCCTATTACAAGGGATGTTTACATTCCTTGTAATAGGAATAAAAGTAACCAAAACATTTATTTTTGGGGAAAAAGGTGTCAAACTAAAATAAATAAAGTAAAATGAACAATAAAAAAAATAAAATAAATTACAGCGCCCCTGTACCCGTGTGCTCGTATACAGACGCGACCGCACACGTAAGTCCCGCCCACATATGAAAACGGTGTTCAAACCACACATGTGAGGTATCGCTGCGAACGTTAGAGCGAGAGCAATAATTTTGGCCCTAGACCTCCTCTCCAACTAAAAAGATGTAACCAGGAAAAACATTTAAAGCGTCGCCTATGGGGATTTTTAAGTCGCGTAGTTTGGCGCCATTCTACAAGCGTGTGCAATATTGAAGGGTGACATGTTGGGTATCTATTTACTCGGCGTAACTTCATCTTTCATATTATGCAAAAACATTGGGCTAACTTTACTGTTTGTTTTTTTTTAAGCACAAAACTGTTTTGTTTCCAAAAAAAAAACGCGTTCGAAAAATTGCTGTGCAAATACAATGCGAGATAAAAAGTTGTAACGGCCGCCATTGTATTCTCTAGGGTCTTTGCTAAAAAAGCATATATAATGTTTTGGGGTTCTATGTAATTTTCTAGCAAATAAATGATGATTTTTCCATGTAGGAGAGAAATGTCAGAATTGGTCTGGGTGTTCCAGAACGCCTGATGGCGCTCCCTGCATGTTGGGCCTCTGTATGTGGCCACGCTGTGTAAAAGTCTCACACATGGGGTATCGCCATACTCGGGAGGAATAGCAGAATGTGTTTTGGGGTGTAATTTGTGGTATGCATATGCTGTGTGTGAGAAATAACCTAATAATATGAAAAATTTGTGGAAAAAAAATTAAAATAAAAAAATCTTGATTTTGCAAAGAATTGTGGGGAAAAAATGACAACTTCAAAAAACTCACGATGCCTCTTTCTAAATACCTTGGAATGTCTTCTTTCCAAAAAGGGGTCATTTGGGGGGTATTTGTACTTTTCTGGCAAGTTAGGGTCTCAAGAAATGAGAGAGGCTGTCAGTACATCAGATGTGATCAAATTGATCAATTTTCAGTAATTGGTACCATAGCTTGTAGACCCTATAACTTTCACCCAGACTAAATATTATCCAATTTTTTTTTTTTTTGTTACCAAAGATATGTAGCAGTATACATTTTAGGCCAAATTTATGAAGAAAAATTACTTTTTTGCAAAATTTTATAATAGAAATGAAGAAAAATTCATTTTTTTACAAAATGTACGTTCTTTTTTCATTTATAGCGAAAAAAATAAAAACCGCAGAGGTGATCAAATACCACCAAAAGAAAGCTCTATTTGTGGGAAAAAAAGGACAAAAATTTCATTTGGTTAGAGTGTTGTATGACCGAGTTATTGCCATTCAAACTGTGAGAGCACCGAAAGCTGAAAATTGGTCTGGTTATTAAGGGGGTTTAAGTGCCCAGTGGTCAAGTGGTTAAAGAAGAATTAACCAAAAAAAGGTTTATTAAATCCATAAGGGCTTTTTTTAACCACTACTATTCCTTTATATTGGCTTTTAAATTTTACAAATGTAGCAATTTAGAAATTGGATGAAAGGTTTAGCACTGGGAAACACTTTTTGGAACATAAAAAGTGCATTTATTATACAACTATATAGATCAGACCAAAATGAGAGAAAAACGAGGAGGAAAGAGGGACATTGCTCCAAATTAGGGACAGTCCCTCGAAATCAGGGACAGTTGGGAGCTATGTTTAAGTGATTTTTGAAGATAAAATGGGAACAGTACCTTTTATCTAAGCATTACAGGATTTCAATTAAACTTTTCTCAGGCTGGTCACAGACAAGTAGTGTTGAGCGGAATACGCCATATTCGATTTCGCGATATTGCGCGAATATATAGAAGAATATTCGCGAATATTCGTTAATATCGAATATTCGTGATATTTTATCCAAAAAAATTTGTGATATTTTATCCAAAACATTTTTTATATTTATATCCAAGGGACACAGCCAGTACACAAGTTCCCCGCTGCGCGCTCTGGAGCGCACGCTGGGAACAAAGAAAGGGGCTGCCGTGAAAACATGGCGGCCCGGAGATTTAGAACCACCCTGCGGCCGCATATAGTCGTACGACCGTAGGGAAGTGGTTAAAGACAAATCCACTATAAGTGCACTTGGAAGTGCAGTCGCTGTAGATCTCATGGGGACATGCAAGGAAAATAAAAAAACAGCATTTTTACTTGCACATGCTTGGATGATAGAAATCAGCAGAGCTTCCCCTCCGATCTACAATAACTATACTTCCAAGTGCACTTGCAGTGCATAGTGGATTTGCCTTTAGTATATCAACCCTAGTGCCTATAACTATTATCTTCAAATATCCTTTAACCTCCCTGGCGGTATGATTCTTTCAGATTTTAGGTGCTAAAAGCGGTACCATTATTTGCAAGGGAATTTGGCGTTTTATACTGTAGGCTTGTAATTCTTAGGAATAACTCACTGAAATCTATCCAAACAAGAGTCTAATAGGCATCCCGGGTATGATTTTTTTTTTTTTTTTCTTATTAAAAATTATAATATAATAAATAATTATAAAAAATTATAACAAATAATAATATAATTATAGTAAAAATTATTCAATAATGTAATCAAATCAAAATCACTGAAATTTGCTCAGTTGCAGAATTTTTGCTGTCATTATTTTTTTTTTTTTATGACGAATTTCCCCACAAATCGCTATCGCTAAATTCTGCAAGTGATTCTGATTTATTATCGCTGTTTTTTAGCTGCTCTAAAACAATTTTTGCCATAAAGGGACACTTTTGGTTGCTATGGGCAATCTACAGTTTGCAGGGAGAAAGAACAGTTTTTATTATATAAAATGACATGTAGTGTACAGGTCGCGACGCTCGCAGGGAAGGGAATCGGCGGAACACACAGCATCAGGCGGACATCCGCCCGCCGTGTACTGCGGGGATTCATCGCTGGATCGCAGAGAAAAGGTAAGTAAACTTTTTTCTGCATCCAGCGAGGCAAGTCCGTGTGTGGCACGGGGTTACCGATCTTAGCTTTAAAATCTCACCCCGTGCCACACACGGGAAGACCGCCAGGGAGGTTAACTTTATATACAAGATATTATACAACATTCCAGACTATGTGTGACCTCTCCTGGTGTCAGGGCCTGAATTTGAACCTTGTTAGGGGATATCTCTTCCTTCTGAGCTACCTAGAATGCTGTACAGTTCTTTGGACAATTCCTTGAATGATCTTGTCTTAAATCTTGTTTGTCTTGAACCCTGAACTCTTTGCTCCTCCCATGAAATTCCTGATTTAGGCCATGTCTCAGCACTTCCTTCCTGTTTGCTGGATTATTGTGCACTCTCAGCCAGTAGTTAGCTCCTGTCTTCCCTGCTGCCATCCATATTTTCTACCACTCGTTATCGACTCTCGGCCTGTTCCTCGACTACGCTGTTTATGCCCGATCCCAGCCTGCAACTACCGTGTTTCCCCGAAAATAAGACACCGTCTTATATTTTTTTTTCCTCAAGAAATCACACTAAGGTTGCCTACCTGAACCACACTTGCGCTTCTTAGCATTTCCTCTGTCCACCTGTAGACTGAGATTATCGTATTCTGCACGCCATTTTTGGACCATTCGGATATCCAACTTCTTCTCTTTGCACTCATCTTGTCTGGCTGTACAGAAAGATAGGCCAGCAAAGCTGATGTGGAGCAAAGTGAAGCTGGGGTGATCTCTTTGGGCTCAGTAGCAGCTTTTCCCCCTATCCCCTGGTGTTTGTGTGGGGTGAGAGAGGGGTTTGCTGGTCGGTGCTGGGAGAAGCTTTACAGCTTTACACAGCGTTCTTCTCCTCACTTCAGTTCCAGTAGAGTACTGTACGCATATCACGTGTTGTTTCCCGCTCCGCGCCGCGCCGTTACGCATACGACACTACGTCTTATTATCGGAGATTCGCCACGTCTTATTTTCGGAGATTCGACACTACATCGCTACGTCTTATTTTCGGAGGGGTGTCTTATATTTCGATCTTGTGCCGAAATCCCGCTACGGCTTATTTTCGGAGTACGTCTTATTTTCGGGGAAACACGGTACTCGTTACTGGTCTTTTGCATAGGCATGCGCAGGGCGTGTGGTGGGGGCACACACTAATCACCCTGTGCAGCGCAGATTTCCCCTGCTGATAGTTCACCAAAGCTTCTAGGAAAAAAATAAAAAAAATAAAAAAATATATATAAATAAAAAACAAATTTTTAGAGTATATATATATATATATATATATATATATATATATATATATATATATGTAGCGGCCTGCTACTTTCATAGCTGGCGCTGCCTTAAATTTAGAGTGTGGTCAGATACTTAATTACCTCTGACTGTATTGTTTTATTGCCTCTGTTCCAGCAATGGCTGCACTGTGGGTGACCACTGTTGGTGTCTGGGGTGTTGGTACCACCCCAGGCTCGGGGTGTGTTGGGTGTTTTTCCTTAGCAGCCAATCAGTGGGGGTTGATCGCCTCACTGTGCATGCTGGGGGAGAGTACTTAAGGGGCAGACGTCATTAGTTCTGGGTCGTCGTTGATCGTTGGTCTGTCATCCTACCACCCCCCGTGTGTGGAGGCTGGTATCTCAGGAGAGGCCTTAAACTTCATCGAAAGATGCACAATTACTGAAAGGCTGAGTGATGGTAGTCTGTCAGTTCTGAGTCCACAAGTTTATTCAAGATTGATCTGGGTTTTTAATCCTGTATTGAGAAGGATTCTGGACCGAATACATCTTCACCTTTGGGAAGATCTGTGGCAGAGACTTTGCTAAAGTTTCCGTGTGATACCCTGGCTTCTAGGCTAGTGAGAGAGGCCTATCCAGGTTCACAATACCCACTCTGGCTAGAGTGGCGACGAAAGTTTTATTGCTGGAAGCAGGATTGTTTCCAAACAAGGTAATACACCTGAACCTACTACCGATTACCCTTTCTACCTTTTCAACTACTACATTTATTCTTTTACCCCGTTGGGTAATAAAGCACAGAAAAAGACACCTAAAGTGTGGACATTGCAGCTCTTCTCAACTCTCATCTTAAACCCTAGACGGTGAAGAAATAGAGGTAACATGCCACCCAAAACAAACCAGCAGCTCCTTCGGGGGTAGCGTTACATATATATATATATATATATATATATATATATATATATATATATATATATATATATATATATTGTGACAGGAAGTCAGGTAAATGTGTGGGTGTTGTCACAGACGGGAGATACATTTCTGCCTTGTTCAGACAATTCACCAATTACTATCAGGTGTCGGCTACAGAGGTAGCCAGAAAGGTTTAGGGCGTTGGAAAACTTCAGCTGTTCAATATGAGGCAATTAAGGCCGCTATAAATTATCCAGAGGATGACTACTGATTGCTGCATCCTGAGGCTTTTTGAGTTCAGAGCAGTGAGAAAGACTTCTGAAGAGGTGAGGTGGTTGTTGATTTTTCTGTGTGATAAAAATCAAAAAGACTATTGTTTCTCTGCTGTATGACCAGCAGTGTCTGCCCAGCAGTAGACTCCATAGATAGGTTCCTGTGTGGTGAAGGTAGACGCCCAAGTGGCCAGGGTTTATTTTATGTTTTGTTTTGTTTATGCTGTTTGGATGCTTGCCCTTGTTTCCAGCAATATGGAAGAATAAACCAAACTCTTTGTTTTCAACCGTCTTCGGCTGCCTCTCTGTATAGTTCAGTGTGTAGTGAACCCATCCAGGGGGTCACACACCTCCGCTACCGAGCTAACCCCTTACACATGTTGGAGTGCCGCGGGCAGTTAAAGTAAACCCAAAATGTAGGAGATACTGAAACAGCTGGCTATAGCAAATGTAAATCAACAGCAGACAAATGCAGGTTTTCAGCGGAGCCTTGCAGCTCAACTGACTCACATATGCCTCAGTCTATTTTCTCCAATGGCGTGCAGAATTGGGGAGACAGTGAGGCGGTCTAGGTTTCAGTTTTACTCTGGAACGCACAAGGCTGGTGGCGTCAGTGGAGGAAGTTGGGTGGTAATGCGTTTCAGAGCATGCATGGCTCCTTAATCTTATCAATACTGCACTTAAGGCACTTGTTCTTTCTTCCTAATCTTCCGAAGTTGCTTCTCTTATACTAAGAGGAAGTACGAGGAACATACATTAGGATTCTACATTACATGCCTAAATGTTTCCACACTCCTGTAAGTGTTTTTAACCCCTTGTGTACTATATTAAATCTGCCATTACTACATTTAGAGGTGCCTTTCTTTCTTTTAAATATTCCAGAGTTGCTTCTCCCCCTAAAGCGCTGCCCGAGGTGCCACTTCTCCTTCACCACTAGGGATGAGCCAAACACCCCCCCCCCCCCCGGTTCGGTTCCCAGCAGAACATGCTAACAGGCAAACAATTTGTGCGAACACGCAGATACCGTTAAAGTCTACCGTTAAAGCCTTTTATAAAAGTTATTGCCATAAACAGTGTTTGGGGACCTAGGTGCTAACCCAGGGGACATGTATCAATGCAATTTTGTTTTAAGCAAGGGAGCAAAGGCAGCAGACACAGTGAGGATCTGTTAGCTGGTCATAGTATTGCCTCTGTTTGTAGCGTGGCCGGGCGGCTGACAATAATAGAACAAGGTATGTTCCTCCATTGAATGCCTTTATAGGCCAGGAGCAGCTGCAGTGCATCAGCACTGAATTCAAAAGGAAGCGACGATTCGCTGTGCACTTCTGTGTCATCGCGCGTGCGCCATATGCGTTTCAGCGTGAAACGCATTACGGTGCTGAAAGTGACAGCTATAAGCAGAAAGAAATTTTGAAGAAAATGCAATATTTTTTACTTTTTGCTATTATAAATATCCCCCAAAAATATATAAAAAAAACATTTTTTTCCTCAGTTTAGGCGATATGTATTCTTCTACATATTTTTCGTAAAAAAAATCATAATAAGCGTTTATTGATTGGTTTGCGCAAAAGTTATAGGCCCAGATTCATAAAGCAATTACGCCTGTCTAACTGGAATCCTCAAAATCCTAAATCCTCAAACCATGATACGGCGGCTTCGGGCTTCGATCCGAGAGGCTTACGTCTTCGTAAGCCTTCGGATCTACTCTGCGATATTTTTGCGGCCGCTGGGAGGAGTTTGCGTCGTTTTGATGCGTCGGCATATGCAAATGTGTTTTTACGGCGATCCACGGAGATACGAGCGGTCTTCGCAATCGCTTACGTCTGGTTTTTTTTACGTACTGTTAGACCAGCTTTTTGCTGGTCTAACGGTGCATAGCCCATGTTAAGTATGGCCGTCGTTCCCGCGTCGAATTTAATTTTTTTTTTTATGTAACTCGTTCGGGAATAGAAATGTCCGTAAACGACGCTACTCAAACAACGAATGACGTAACGACGTGATTTCGCGCAATGCACAGCGGGAAATTTGCGAACGGAGCATGCGCAGTTCGATCACCGTGGGAACGCGCCTATTTTAAATCCTTCACGCCCCCTACTCGCGTAGATGGATTGCGACGGGAGAAATACACTACGCCGCCGTCGTTTACTGGACAAAATCTACCTGGATTCCACGTAGAGCCAGGTAAAAAACGGCGGCGTAGTGTATTTCTGATATGCTACGAGAATCCAATTCTCTCTGAATCTGGGCCATAGTGTTTACAAAATAGGGGGTAGTTTTATGGCATTTTTATTAATATTTTTTTTTTTACTAGTAATGGCGGCGATCAGCATTTTTTTTCAGTACTGCGACATTATGGAGGGCACTTCGGACACTTTTGACACATTTTTGGGACCATTGGCATTTTTTTAGAAATCAATGCCATAAAAATGCATTGGATTACTATAAAAATGCCATTGGCAGTGAAGGGGTTAAAACTAGGGGGCGGGGAAGGGGTTAAGTGTGTTCCTGGGTGTGTTCTAACTGTATGGGGGGGTGGCCTCACTAGGGGAAATCACTGATCTTCTGTTCATACATTGTATAAACAGAAGATCAGCGTTTCCCCCGCTGACAGGACCGGGAGCTATGTGTTTACACACATAGCTCCGGTCCCCGCTCTGTAACGAGCGTTCGCGTGTGCCCGGTGGCGATCGTACCTGCCGGGCATGCGCGGGACTCGGGGGCGAGTGGCCATTTTAATGCGGAAGTATAGCTACAGGCTCTCGCTCAGGAGAGCCATAGTCCCGCAGTAATATGACTGCGGCCGAAGCTGAAACGGTTAAGCCATGTCTCTGCACCCCCTGTTTTCCATATTATCGTGCATTCTCAGCCAGTATCTTACTCGGGTCTTCCCAGCTGCCGTCCATATTTGCCACCACTCATTACTGACCCTCGGCTTGTTCCTCAATTAAGCTTGATCCCAACCTGCAACTACTTGTTACTGACCTTTTGGCTTGTTTACTGACTAGCCTTCTGTTTGATCCATACCTGCTTATTCGCTACTGGACCTCAGCTTGCTCACCTCCTGATGGTGCGATCCTGAGGACCACAAACTGGTGCTAACTAGCAGCAAAATCTGTGTCATTTGATTTTATCTACATGCTTTTAGAACATTCTCAAATGTGAGAATGTGAGTGTCCATTTTATACTTATACAATAAATATTTTTTGTTGAAATGGTATCACACTATGTGGCCTATTTTCTCTCCTTCTACCAATTTATTATTTGGATGAATTGCCTTTGAGTTTGTGTCACTGCATCCTTGGTTTAACCCTTCTGGCAACAATATTGTGACGGTCTTCCGCCTCATATGTCTACATTGAAAGCTGTGTATGCTGATATACTTTCATCCCCTGGGTGTGCTACACCACAAGCTCTGTTGACTCATTGGGCGTATGCCTAGTTGGGTTCAACATATCTGGTAAGCCTCTCTTTTTTATCGGTGGTGGAATACCTACTGACAACTGTTTAATTATTACTCACCTTGGAGAGTCACTTCATCCACTGGAAACACTTTATGGACTATATATAAACTATGCACTAGCACGTTACGTCAAATGTAAGTGTGTCACTGTTCACTATATATTTGATTGAATGACAATATTTGATTTAGATTGTATATTTGTTGTATGCACCACAGGAGCTTTCTGCTATCAATACATGTTTGAGTAGCAGGTGTTCACGTTTATCATATTTAGCGCTGCACTTTACCACTTTGTTCATTCACACACAGACTGATCCTTTGTTGTGCTGGCTGCTATTGTTTGTTATTTTGTAGACAGTGCGTTTTTTCTATACATGTCTCTACTCCTCCTGTTTGCCATATTATCGTGCATTCTCAGCCAGGATCTCACTCTGGTCTTCCCTGCTGCCATCCATATTTGCTACCACTCATTCTTGACCCTCGGCATGTTCCTCAACTATGCTTATTTCCAACCTGAAACTACTTGTTACTGACCTTTTGGCTTGTTTACTGACTAGCCTTCTGTTTTAACCATACCTGCTTATTCGCTACTGGACCACAGCTTGCTCATTTCCTGGTGGTGCGATCCTGAGGACTACGAATTGGTTCTAACTTGCAGCAAAATCCAGCTCCACCATGAGGAGCTCGGGTGCACACCGGTTAGTACTAAGACTGCACCTCAGGTGAGTCTGTGTCATCTGCCAGGGTGCCTGTCTGTGTTTCTATCCTGCTGGTTCCTGTGTAAGATTTCCACTGCTTTAGAAACTGGTCTTCAAGCCTGACCTCTTGATCATGACACATGGACTGGGTACCTCAGCCCTAAGCCCGCTTTCAAGTGGTAGAAAAAAATGCCTAGTATTGATAGTCAAGGAGGAACATGCCAGGCATCATTGGTTAAGGGCAGGAAAAAAAATGTCAAGTGTGGATGGTCAGGAAGTAATAAAAACAGCATGTAAAAGAAAGGTCTGAAGCATGTAAAAGAAGCGTGAGACACAGCATGCAATAGAGCAGTGCTAGGCACTGAAAGTAGTAGAGCCCTAAGGAATCCTGGGCAATAAAGAGGCATGAAACACTGCACTTAACAGTGAGGAATAATTAGCGCATGAGTTACTAGAGACTAGAAATGAGCTCAGGCATATTTGAACTCATTAACCACTTAAGACCCGGACCAAAATGCAGGTAAAGGACCTTGCCCCTTTTTGCGATTCGGCACTGCGTCGTTTTAACTGACAATTGCGCGGTCGTGCGACGTGGCTCCCAAACAAAATTGGCGTCCTTTTTTCCCCACAAATAGAGCTTTCTTTTGGTGGTATTTGATCACCTCTGCGGTTTTTATTTTTTGCGCTATAAACAAAAATAGAGCGACAATTTTAAAAAAATGCAATATTTTTTACTTTTTGCTATAATAAATATCCCCCAAAAATATATAAAACAACTTTTTTTCCTCAGTTTAGGCCAATACGTATTCTTCTACATATTTTTGGTAAAAAAAAAAAAAAAACGCAATAAGCGTTTATCGGTTGGTTTTCGCAAAATTTACAGCGTTTACAAAATAAGGGATAGTTTTATTGCATTTTTATTAATTTTTTTATTTTTTACTACTAATAGCGGCGATCAGCGATTTTTTTCGTGACTGCGACATTATGGCGGACACTTCGGACAATTTTGACACATTTTTGGGACAATTGTCATTTTCACAGCAAAAAATGCATTTAAATTGCATTGTTTACTGTGGAAATGACAGTTGCAGTTTGGGAGTTAACCACAGGGGGCGCTGTGACTTTGAGTGTTCCCTGTGTGTGTTTACAGTTTACAACTGTAGGGGGGTGTGGCTGTAGGTGTGACGTCATCGATTGCGTCCCCCTATAACAGGGTTGACGCAATCGATGCTGCGGCCACAGAGAAGCACGGGGAAGCCTTGTTTACACACGGCTCTCCCCGTTCTTCAGCTCCAGGGACGGATCGCCGCACTGCAGCGGCGATCGGGTCCGCGAGTCCCGCGGTCTCGGTCCTGGAGCTTCGGACCGGGTCACGGGAGCGCGCCGCGGGCCCGCGCCCGTGACCCACGGCTAGGTACTAAAACCAACGTATATATACGTTGATGTGCCCAGCCGTGCCATTCTGCCGACGTAAATGTGCAGTAGGCGGTCCTTAAGTGGTTAAATCCACCTGAGGTATCCCACAAGGAAGCTGTCACTGCAGACAGGAAGTCATAAGTGGCGGAGGCATTTCCTACCCAGCAGCCACACGTTTACAAGGGGCATATTATATATATATATATATATATATATATATATATATACACACAGTATATATATATATATATGTTTCTGTGGAGTGGGGAATTCCTCTACCACTTATGACTGGCTGTCCGCGATAACAGCCTCCTGGCTAGATAACTCAGGTGGGTTCATGGTCATGTACAAACCCACCTAAGCTCATCCCTGCTAGAGAATGCAAACCACACACCTGGTCAGTCACAATCCTTAAAACATTGTGAACTGTGAATGTAAACATGTGATTTTCCTGTGGTCAGGAGATGAGACAGATCCACACTTTACTAACCCCAGCCATATAATAGATTAAGATTTATGCACATCAGCAGGGACCAGCCAAATTTTGGTCCTTGTATAGGCAGGCTGGTTGTACAGAAGTCGATCTACCAACAACCTGTTGAAAAATCTTATCTCAATTATTGCCACCAACTATAGCCGGCAGTGCTAATGAGTGTGTTTCAACAGGGAATCTCCCCACTGTCAGAATACAGTAGCTCAGCGGGAGGAATTCCCCCATTCATATTAAGTTTGTGCAGAATCTAGTCATTTTCTTGTGTTCAACCCTGTGTTGCCAGACTAAGGATGGTAAGCAAGTCTCTAAGGGAGGAGGAATGGTATTTCATTCTGCTTCATAAAAGGATAGGGTTGATTTTTGTATGATTAAAAGGATAAGATTATGCCTCCTGTGCACTGGAGTGCGGATCTCACCGGTGATATGGATTATAAGAGAAAGGCAGCGTGCCCTACAGGGCAGATCTGACTGGTCTCTCCTACTGCATGTTAAAAAAAAACAATTAAAGCCTTTTGAAAATGTAAGAACTAAGGCTAGCTAAACATGGCTCAATTTTCTCTAGTTCACTAAAACACTTTAATGGGAGATTTTCCCATATTTACATAGGACCTATCCTGTTTTACAAGCAGTAGCATTGTAATGTATCACTAGAATTTACAATCCAGCACCAGTGTTGCTTATAACAGTCAGCTTTATATATATGGTGTAACTCAGGGGTGTCCAAACTGTTTTCAAAGGGGGCCATATTTGATGAAGTGAACATGCGTGAGGGCCGACCATTTTGCCTGACATTCTTTGAATCATTAAAATTACATGCAAATTAACTAATACACTGCCCTACAAGAATTCTCTTGCCTTTGTGACTGTGTGTGGTTAAGAGTCTAAAGATGAGCTTGGGAGTGTTATTTGGATATACCGTATTTATCAATGTATAACGCGCACAGGCATATGACACACACCAGTACTTTAAAAAGGGAAGTTTCAGGAATTTTTTTTTTTTAATAAAGAACTGTGAAGCAAAACAAGGGCAAGTGCCCATTAATGCAGCCTAATCAGTGCCCATCTGCAGCCTCACCATTGCCAATGAATGCAGCCTCACCATTGCCAATGAATGCAGACTCGCCATTGACATGAATGCAGCCTCACAATTGACATGCATGCAGCCTCACAATAGCCATTAAAGCAGCCTGATCCATGCCCATCTGCAGCCTCGGAGGGGACAGGGAGGGGGGTGGGACGAGTGCCTACTGATTTTATACAGGAGAATCTCCTGTTTTCATGGAGCCTCTTTAATACAAAATGCCACCTCCTATGATAGACAGAACAGTGGTCAAATGCCAGCCCAGGAGACGGGACTTCATATTACAGAGGCCGTCGAGTAAATAGGAGATTCTCCTGTATATAATTTGACAGAACTTGGCCCGTCCCCCTCCCTGTCCCCTCCGAGGCTGCCAGAACCTGAATGATAAATACGGTATATATCTTGGGGAATTCGTTGGGGGCCACAAAAGATACATATATATATATATATATATCTCCAAATTACCAGTGGGGCCGTATTAAACCAGAACACAGGCCGCAAGTTGTACCTGCCAGGTGTTTCTGACCATAGAAAAATAATGGTCCGGATTCAGAAAGACCGGCGTAACTTTGTGCGGGCGTAGCGTATCTTGTTTACGCTACGCCGCCGCAACTTAGAGAGGCAAGTGCTGTATTCACAAAGCACTTGCGTCCTAAGTTACGGCGGTGTAGCGTAAATGTGCCAATGTAAGTGCGCGTAATTCAAATTGGGCAGGTAGGGGGCGTGTTGTATTAAAATTATCTGTGACGAACTGCGCATGCGCCGGCCGTGGACGTATCCCAGTGCGCATGCTCAAAATTACGCCGCAAATACTCATTGGTTTCGACGTGAACGTAACTTACGTAAAGCCCTATTCGCGAACGCTTTACGCAAACAACGGAAACTAGGGAAAATTCAACGCTGTCCCGACGTCCATACTTAACATTGCGTACACTTCATATAGCAGGGGTAACTTTACGCCGGAAAAAGCCTTTCGCAAACGATGTAAAAAAATGCGCCGGGCGCACGTACGTTTCTGAATCGGCGTATCTAGCTCATTACCATATTCGACACGTAAATCAACGGAAGCGCCACCTAGCGGCCAGCGTAAATATGTAACTAAGATACGACGGCATAAGAGACTTACGCCGCTCGTATCTTAGCAAAATTCCGGCGTATCTTGCTTTCTGAATACAGAAAAAAGATCCTAGAACTTACGTATCAACAGATATGCCAACGTAAGTTCTTTCTGAATCTGGCCCAATAAATCTAAGTGCAGGATTAATAGGTATAAACAACTGTTAAGGGGAACTCAGAAAAACAAAAAAATTGCTGTTAATGTTACTGACAGACTATATATACACATTTTTTTTTCTGATAGTTAGACTTATTTCACCATATGTTCAGCTGAATTACTCGGGTCTGGGACAAGTTTACCTTAGAGTTATATTATTTTCAAAAACCTTTTAAAAGAAGTTGTTCAATTGTTGGATATGAAAAATTTATAAAATCACAAACAAAAACCCTACTCACAAAAGCAAGTGAATACATGCCCATCGAAAAATATATCCAATATGTAATATCAGTCTATGGACCGTCCAGCATGACACTCGTTAGTGTGCCAGCTCCCCGTTGTTTCACCTGGTCCTTACGTGCACCGATGCTGTTGTGTCACTTCCAGGATGGCGCGTGACGTCACTTCTGGTCACCGCGTGGTAGCGCTCTAATGCGTTTCATCATACTGACATCCTCGGTGGGCAGTTGGGGCACTACCACACGGCAACCAGGAGTGACATCACGTACCACATAGGAAGTGACACTAGATTGTCCTTTTGAAGCACAATTTCAACACGTTTTATACACAGTGGTGGACTATTTTGGGACTTTATATGAACTTTACTTTTATTTTTTTTTATTTTTTAAATGTTTTACTTTAGAACAGGGAATCTATATTCATAGATTGATCCCTTTGCGCCTTCAAAAGTCTGCAATTACATGCTGTTTCTTCGGATGGATTTTTAGTAATTATTAAGGAGGCTTATGAATTTTACTTTGAATACCTTTTATATATTTATTGTTTGATTTTTCACTTTAGAACAGAGAATCTATATTTATAGATTGATTGCTTTGCGCGGCCAAAAATCTGAAATTACTTGCTGATTCTTTGGATGGATAATATGGGACATTGCAAGTATGGGTTGCAGGAAAGAAAATAGCTGGATTCCCCCATCAACACAACTGCTGGCAATAATTGCATGTACAAATCTGACATGCTGGTTGTACCCAAGTCAATCGATGGATCAACTTGGGTAAAATCAGCCTGCCTATACATAGTTTGAATCTCAACGGTTCTCTGCTGAACCGGCCACGATTTGAACTTTCTATGGCAGGCTTTACTATCCTTGCAATGCTGCTTGGAAGAATTGAATGGATTACAAGACTGGCTGAACACACTTGAAAATCTTTTAGTGGATAAAGTAGTTCACGTGTAGGCGTTTTATTTGTGTTTGGCTGTTCATCTGAAGCTCAGCTTTGACACGGTTGACACATGCGGCTTTAGTCAATAAAAAGTTAAAAGGAATTAAAGCGGAGCTCCACCCTAAATCAAACATAATCTCAATAGCAATAATGGCCATAAACAATGTTCAATCCGATATCTTCATTAAAAATAGTTTTACTGTACCATATAAACACGATAGGCTTCCGGTCTGCAGCCCTCGGGTTTCCTTCGGGTTTTCCATTGCTTCCTGTCCCGCGCAGTGTCTTCTGGGAGCTTGTGTTATAGCTCCCATGTTAGCATATTCGGACCTTTCAGAGGAAACATCGCGCAAAGGAAGTGACGCGCAATGTAAACAAAGGAAGGAGGGCGGGCGTTTGAAAAATCTCCATTACAGGACAGCGCTGCTCCCGGGTGCTAGTGCGCATGTGCGAGATCGAGCGGTGGATGCTGGGATTACAGCATCACCGCAAGCAGGAAGTCTCCGCTGGTGGAATTGTAATGCCAACACTGAAGATTGCAACGGCTGACCATCCGAAATATAACTTTTTATTACACATAGCAACAGATCGGGACGGACGTTTAAAAAGAGAAACGTGAGTTTACTTAAGCCTGCACATTAACTATTTAACTACCCCCAAAGTAAAAAAACATTTTAGCATTGGAGATCCGCTTTAAGTGCAATATCCTCAGGTAATCGGAACCTTTTTTGTAGCAGTCTGAGTTCAGAGAAGCATACTTCAAGGTGATTTCTATGTGATACAGAGCATTTTCATTTAGTGCTTTACACCTTGTACTGTTTATCAAATAAGCCTGTTGATGTAATAGAAAAGGAGTCATGAATTTCAATGTGCAACATAGTCATGAAATGATGGGAATAATTTGCTCCATTAGGTAAAGAGTAAATCAAAAATGGTCTTTCATGTTTATATAAAAGACATAGTTGCACTGATCTGACAGGCAGAGGTGAAGGTCTTGTGCTTGAAAAGCAAGCACAGGGAGAACGGAACAACGCATCAACTTTTTCCTTAGTTCTGTCGGAAACAATGTACTTTCTGCTCTACTTGGCAATGTTCTAACTACAAGTCTTAGGCAGAGTTCAATAAAACGTGCCTCTACTGGCTGCTTAAAGCCAGAAATGTACTTTTAATGAACCTGTACACCTTCACAATATTCCCAGCTTTAAAAGCCAAATTTGATGTAAGGGGCTAAATTGCTTGTATTCTGTCTTAAATATTTGTTTATTTTGGAGACCTACATTATTTCTAAAAAAAAATGTTTAATTGGTGTCTATTTGAATGATCTGCAAAGAGTATGGCTGTACAGCCATGTAGGAAAGTCTTCAGATGAGTGCACTGAAGTCAAGGCACCCTTTAAAATTATGGTGAGTCTCAAGGCACCCTGGGAGACGTATTCTGCCGAGGAAACCGGTCGTGTGTACATTTTTCGATGAGGAAACTGTCGAGGAACTCGACGAGCCAAAAAGAGAGCATGTTCTCTATTTTCTCGACAGGAGTCGAATTTGGCTCGTCGAGTTTCTCGTCGGACTGGTTTCCGACGAGAAACTCGAGCGTGTGTATGCTAAGAAACCCGCGCATGCTCAGATAAATGTAGGAGACGGGAGTAAAAGTAGCATTTGTTATGGAGATAACACATTTTTCAAGCTGTAACAGACTGAAAAGTGCAAATAGTATTTTACCAAACTTTTACCGTCCTATGTGTTGAAGTCACCACGTTTGAGAACGACGAGATTTGGTCTTTAACTACTTGCTGACGGCCGTACGACTTTGTACAGACGCAGCACAGCCCTGCATCTCTAACAGGCCGTGTTTTTACGGCCGCCCCTTTCCTCGTTCCCCGCACACGCTCCCGAGCGCGCAGCGGGGAACTCCTGTGCTGGCCGTGTTCCTTGGACACAGCCAAACACAGATCGCGGTAAATAGCCAATCACAGCGGCTATTTACAGCGCGATCTGTGCGGCCAATGAGAGATGATCTCAAATGTAAACATATGAGATCATCTCTCATTGCCGACTCTCCCCTCCTCACACAGACAGCGCGTGTGAGGAGGGGAGAGAAATCTGTAAGTGACCAGCGCTAAAAACAAAACAAAAAAGTGACTAACCAGTGCCCCCAGGACTACCTGTGCCCCCCACAGTACCACAGTGCCCCCCCGTACTACAGTGCCCCCCAGTACCACAGTGCCCCCAGTACCACTGTGCCCACCAGTACCACCGTGTGCCCACCAGTACCACCGTTCCCACATGTGCCCACCAGTACCACCGTGCCCACCAGTACCACCGTGCCCACCAGTACCACCGTGCCCATCTGTGCCGCCTCATTAGTGCCCACTTGTGTCCACCAGTACACAGGCCTCATCGGAGCACATCAGTACCCATCTCATCAGTACCCATCTCAGTGCCATCTGTGCCGCCTCATTAGTGCCATCTGTGCCGCCTCATTAGTGCCATCTGTGCCGCCTCATCAGTGCCATCTGTGGGCATTTGTACTTTCCTGGCTTGTTAGGGTCTCAAGAAATGAGAGAGGCCTTCAGTACATGAGGTGTGATCAGATGTGATCATTTTTTATGATTTGCACTATAGCTTGTAGACTCTAAAACTTTCACACAGACCAAAACATTTCCAAAAACTTTGGGTTATTTTGATCAAAGACATGTAGCAGTATAAATTATGGCCAAAATTTATGAAGAAACATTAATAATTTGCAAAATTTTATCACAGAAACTAAGAAAAAATCATTTTTTTCCCAAATTTTCGGTCTTTTTTCATTAATAGCGCAAAAAATAAAAACCACAGAGAAAAAAAGGACAAAAATATCATTTGGGTACAGTGTTGCATGACTGAGTAATTGTCATTCAAAGTGTAAGAGCGCTGAAAGCTGAAAATTGGTCTGGTCAGAAGGGTGTTTAAGTGCCCAGTATGGAAGTGGTTAACGTGTGTACGCAAAGCAAGCTTGTTGAGTTCCTCGACAAGCCTAACAAGGAACTCGACAAGGAAAACAATGTGTTTCACCCGACGAGTTTCTTGGTCGTGTGTACGTGGCTTAACATGTATAAAACTATTTAATAGTACATTATGCAGCACCATCTGCACATGTAGAACACCCAATGTTAGAGGTGATTTTGTTCTTCCAAAGCAAATACACTTTTGCACACTGGTACTGACTAGTATATTCCAATGTTTCTCTTCTGCATCAATTTCTCTACATCAGTCAGCGAACGTGCCCCAGTTTTGAGGGATAGAGGCAGAGGAGACACAAACAAGGATGCTGTGGAGGCCAAAGACATCCTCATTTTAAACTGATGACATCATTGGTTGTTGGATGCCAGTGTCTAGAAAGTGATGGTGCATTATGAAAACCTGTGGCTTTGTGTAACTAAAAGGCAGACTTCAAACAATTTTTTATCAATTTTTAGGCATTTTTGCCAAGGCACCCCTTGTAGCTGGCCAGCTAGAACCTGTCCTAGGTAGCTAATATAACTTACATGTATATACAGCTAAACCTGCTAAGAACCTAATGTAGAGCACATGTTTATATGTGAGAGACAAAAGCAGAGTTATTCACAGTTTAATTCATACCGGAAAGCATAGAGTTAAGCTTTTGTGACTCATCAGAAGCCTTGGCCCAGTCACAGCCAGCTTTGCATGCTGTCAGGAAGTTTCCAGCACATGGTCTGCAAATCCTTTTCCACACAGAGACAAAGCCACATGGAGACAGAGCAGAGCAAGCAGACATACAGAGCAGTTCTTATGGAAGCCAGGGGCAAAATTAGGTATTTATACAGTTTTATATATGTTCTTATTGTAAATAGTGTGATTAGAACTGAATACTGATCTGGCTGTGTGTTCACTTGTAGTTCCACCACTCATCACTCATCACTTATCAAACCGAAACCTTCATACTGAACCACTCATCATACCATACCTTCAAACCAAACTAAGTTAACCCTGCAAGCCAGTTATACCTTTCAGAGAAAGCAGAGAATGCTTTAATAACTTACACAGAGAGAGAAAGAGAGTAAATAATGAAGAAAGAAATATATCCACCATCCTTTGTTAAATGACAAGATTGAATATTTCAACCACCATTTTCTGTTATACTTATTCATCACGTGTTTTGTACACAGATTGTCTGCTGCAAAGCAGCAGTATCTTATAAGAAGAAAATGAAGTTAATAAAGAAGTTATTTTAAGCATTTGGTGTGCTCTTTAAACCTACTACTTCCATAGAAAGGCAATAGAGGAATTTCAGAGTAATAGACAGTCTTGTTGGATTGAAAAGTTAGAGATATCACAATTCTTCTAATGCCACAGTGCATGCGGCACTTCATAGTGCTGCACCTGCCACACCCCTGAAGAAGCCTCAAGGCACCCTGGTTGAAAAAGGCTTGAATTTCTCCAGGCTGTTTGTCCTTATCGTCCTGGTTTGGTTCAGTCATCCTGGTCGTGGCAGCCAGTACTCTGGCCATCTAACAGGCATCAATGCAGGTGTTAGGCTCAATTGTGATTTGGCTTAAAAAGCTTTTAGATGTTCACGCTACCATCCAAATGTTTACCTCTCCTCCTCTCTATTACATGCTCCTAATTTGCAAAAAGGTATTGAATGTCAAGTTTACCATTTTGAAAAAGGGACAAATTTAGGAATAATAGACTGCCAACATTAAAGTCACAGTCAATAAGATACTACATATTGTGGAAATTCCAGTGAACTGGCTCACAAAACTGGCAGGCTGTTGGGACCTGAAGATGCACACACATGTTTGATCAGTGGCACAATGGCATGGGAGGGATATGATTGGCATAGACTCCAGTTAGTTCTATAGTTATATACCATCTATAATACAGCAGGTGTTGGGTTGATACTTCAAAGTAAAGCACCTGCTAAAATTCTGCAACATCAAAAGCAAATGAAACTCATGGAGAGCTTCCAACATGACCCCCTCCAACATGTAATAGAGCACTATGAGACTCATTAATGAAAACTAGTTTGAAGCAAGTTGGAAGAGTTGCTCAACACAATCGGAGTAGGATGAAAAAAGAAAAACAGCACCTGACTGGCTACTAATATCTTGCAACCTATCAAAAACCTTCTACTAGCTTAGGGGTCTGATCATGGTAAGACAAAGGGGGGCATAGTAGGATTGGTGGGGGATTGGCACACCATTGGGATTATACACATTTATAAAAATGCCAGGTAATATTTTACATGTGCTTCGTGGTTTATCTGCACTATGGTAGCTTAGCAAAAGCCTAGGCATCAATCAGACACAAATAACTGCAGAGTGAAAAGCTTTTATAAGAGACACTAGAGCACAGGAGGGCTCCAGTTTAATGTGTTGGACAAAGCATAGGAAATAAAAAGTGTCCTATGCTAAATGCATGAATGTATACAGTATTCTGGAGCAAGTTTGGGATTGAGTAGTGGGGTGTGAATAGGTGCAGATATGACTAGGCTTTATTGATGACAGTTGGGGGAGCAATAGGAAATACTTGCTAGAGAAGCACCGGAGGAAATTATGGGGAGTGCTGTGGCAAAGGCTAGTTTGGATACTGCTAAAGTGTATCTAAACCTAAAAACAACAGCTTATCAGTCCTTAGATGCAATAGCTACAATAAAATGTTTGTAACCCTTCTAAAAACTGTCACTGCCAGCACCTCTTTTATGCAGCCAAAACACACAGTGTAAATATTTATGGAAAACAAAATCCTCTAAATAGCATTTTTCAGAGATCTTCAGGCATGTCATGTGACTTCAGATCGCTGTAATACTCTGGTCCAGGGCTACAGCGGTAAGGGACAAGATCTCCCGCTGATGTCAGCTGGGGAGGTCACGTGACCACTGTTCCCTTAGATGGGGGAGGAGGTGCGGCCGGGAGTCACGTGATCAGCCTGAAAAGCTCTAAAAAAAGATATTTAGAGCCTTTGCTGCATAAAAGCTGGGCTGGCTGTGACAGTTTTTTTAATATTTACTTTATTAGTAACAGCGGCAGGAGAGGGAGTCGCAGATGGCAGGTAGGGAGGGGAGAGAGCAGAGCTGCGCATGATGGAGGCACGTAAACTGACCATGGTGTCAGGGCTCGGCAGCCACAATAGACTGCGGTCAGTTTACAGGCTGAACCAGGCAGGATCAGCCATGTATTTCAAATGATACGGGGGGGGGCAAATTACACAGCACAAGCACTGTGCTGTATAACTTTTTTTTAGGGTTTACTCCCTTAAATTGTATTTGGTAATCATGCAAATAACACACTTCCTGCTCCTAGTTGGCTATGTTTATTCCTTCACTGTACAGAATTTATGAAGGCAGTCATGGTTAACACTTAAAGCAGTATTAACCTCCCTGGCGGTATGATTATGTCAGATTTTTGATGCTGAAAGTGGTACGATTATTTTGCATGGAAATTTGGCGTTTTAAATTGTAAGCCTGCAATTCTTAGGAATAACTCTCTAAAATCTGTCCAAACAAGAGTCTAGTAGACATCTCGGGTATGAAAAAGTTTGAAACACAAAATCATAAATTATAATATAATAAATAACTATAAATAATTATAACAAATAATAATATAATAATAAAAATGAATCAATAATGTAATCAAATCAAAACCACTGAAATTTGCTCAGTTGCAGAATTGTCGCTGTCATTACTTTCAGTGTTTGATGACGAATTTCCCCACTTTTGACATAAAGGGATACTTTTTGGTTGCTATGGACAATCTCCAGTTTCCAGGCAGAAAAAAAAATATATATATATACAATATAAAAGTGCATGCAGGGCACTGGACAGACTACTAGGGACAGAGGGGGTGTGTATTTATTTTATACAGTACTGTAATCTGTAAGATTACAGTATACTATATGTGTATTGTGTTTTTGTTTTTTTGAATTTGGCGCCAGTCTCCGCCCCTGTGCGTCATAACGTCGCAGGGAACAAAGCTCGGCATCACTCGGGCACTGTAAATCGAGTGGAGGAGGACACAGCTCGCTCACACAGCAGGGAGATATCGCAGGATCCAGGGGACAAGGTAAGTAACCATGCCTGGATACTGCAATGCGATCCTGAGTAAGGCTCGGGGATACTGCTAATGGCACTGGAATTCCCCCCCGAGCCAGACTCGGGATTACTGCCAGGGAGGTTAAAAAAAACAAATATTCTATTTCAGATTACCAATTATTGGATGTGATGGCTATATTAGTTTTCTTTTTAAGGTTTACTGATTTTCATCTGGTGAAGCAGTCAGTAAGTTTGTTGTTTTTCAAAAAGCTCTACAGCAGAATGTATCTGTTTACATGAAAGAGAAAAACCATTTAACACTGACAGGGGTGAATAAAATGATCAGCTTTTATTTATTCATGCTAAACCTTTATCCCAAAAGAAAAACAACTGTTTGCTGTAACTGCTTATAATGTATGACTTTAAGTTTGGCTTTAATTTGTTAATGGTTCTAAATCTGCAGTGCTAATCTTTTTAACTCTACCCTACCCCCCAGACTGACAATGGTGCTGTCTGCTGTGCCCCCTGTGCTAATTTCTCCTAAATGTCTCACCAATACAGGAAGTGTGTTACTGGCCACATCACCGGGGTTTCTTTGCATCCAATTCGCATTTCAGGAGATTGTGACCGGCTCTATGAAGCCGGTTACAAATCTCCGGACAGGCTCCGGAGTGAAGTGCACAGGAGTCCTGTGCGTCTTCTGGTCCATTTCAGGTCTGAATTCAGCCAAAAATTTTGACTAAAATCAGACCTGAAACGGTGAACAGGGATGCACCGGACCTCTGCTGTGAGCCGCTCCATGCGGCAATGTGAACCCAGACTTAAGCTGGCCATACATTAATGGTTAAAAAAAAAAAAAAAGAATCTGATTCCCCCCTCCAGACACTCGATGTGTATGTGGGGATTAACCTTTTCCATTGTTTTCTGATGACGGGGAAACTTCCCCACTGTCAGAAAACACTGATCGGCATTGTTGGATATAGTCGGCTGGACAGATCATTAGGGAAAAGCTTGACAGGCTGGTTGTACAACTTCTGTACAGCCAGCCTGTCCATACATGGATCAAATTTGAGCTAGTCTCTACTGAACCCACTGAATTTTGATCTATGTACAGGTATGGCTGCCCTTGTTTACCTTGTTACATGGTGGCTGATGGGATCACTAGGTTACATAAGAAAGATAAAAAAAAGTTATTACTGCAGCTTACAAGATGTGACAAGGACACTGCATTTATGGCAAGATAAGCAGTTTTTTTTTTTTTTTGTACTTATTGAAAATGTTTTTAAAGGGTCACTAAAGGAAAAAAAATGTTTTGCTGAAATGACTGTTTACAGGGTATATAGACATAAAAGTTAACGGATTCCTTTTCAAAATGATTAAAAATAGATAAAAATCAATCATATAATGTACCTGCAGGTTAGTTTCACTTTTGAACTGGCTTCATGTTTCTGCAAAGTAGAAATAGAAACACAGAACAAAAACAAACAAATCCAGGGCAGCGTTTTGTTTTTATAATGAATCTGAATGGTTCTGGGAAGTTTTAGAAACACAGTAATGACAGCTTAGACCACTGTGAGAAAGCTCCCAGCACTGTGGTTATAAGGAAACAGACAAGGAAACAGAGAACAGAGCAGGATTACAGCAACTTCAAAGCAAAAATGAACAATAAGGACATGAAACCAGTACTGCAGTAAGGTAAAGGAAGCTATTTAGCTAAACATTTTTTTACCTTTAGTGATCCTTTAACCCAAAGATAAAAACGAATGCAGCAATCATATGTGAAGGCTGGTAAGCTGGAACTTATTACATTTTTCTTTTTCGGTTTAGTTTTGCTTTAACCAGTTCTGGACCAGCTACAACAGTTTTACTGTAGCAGGTTGGCCCGGCTGGGCGAAGCGACATTACCTTACGGCGGGCGTGCGCGCTCCCCCTAGGCTGCCGCAATGATCGGATTCGCTTCAGAATCAATCAGTTTCCAGGCCCAGGCCAATGATTTCTGGCCTGGTCCTGGTGATTGGTTCTGGCGAATGAAATCCTCCCCTGCCTGTGTAAGTGTAAACACAAGCAGGGGAAGTGATATCATCTCCCCTCGTGGAACTCTTTTTCATTCCAGAGAGAGGAGAGAAGACATCTCAGAGTAAGTTGCACCAACACTACACTGACACAGTGCACATAGGCACACATTTCACCCCCCGATCGCCCCCCCCCCCCCGATCGCAGACACCAGCGGCCTAGTATATACAGCACTGCAGTAACACCTGGTGACGTGGCGAGTCCCATAAGTGCAATTCAAGCTGGTGAGGTGGCTTGCACAAGTAGTGTCCCGCTGCCCCCAAGAAGACAAAGAGCCCATAGTGCCCTTACTGCTGAATTGCAAATCTGAATAGGGAGCCCACCACTTCTGCAGCACCTGTACTCTTCCCCCATTCACTGGCCAGCCCGTGATTTAGGTCATGACTTGATTTTTATTCGCCATTATTCACAGAAGATCTTTATAGATCTGTTGTGAACCAAAGCAATTTGTATGCTGGTCAATTCATAGCCACTAATCCCGTTGACCCTTGCCAGAGATTGGATACATCATACCTATTACGGTTTCCGAATTTAAGACCTTCCTGGGCCTATCCCTTTTCACGGGAAGCCGCCCCTCTCCCTCCTGGGCTCTGTTCCCCTGGCTCAACTCCCCTGAGCACATGTACTCTGGCTTTTTATACAGTATCCCACAATGCAATGTAGCACTTTCCTTCTGACAATTGCCAGGGCTGTAACAAAACCTGTGCACTCACTTGTCAGGTCCCCTTCCACTGTTTTATATGCCTCCCTATTGGACCAGTTGGGGACAGTCAGAACAAGCTGAGCTGCACCTGAGTACAATGAGCAAACCTAACCAAAAGATCCTGCTCCCTGGTAAGCAGAGAGCACCCTAAGTTTTACCTGACCATCTTCCTGGTACGCAGAAAGATCAACAACTACACTCTCTTCTAGCACCTACCTAGGAGGGTGCTACATCAGTAATAGACTTTTTCTAAACCTGTAAGGCCACCCACTGTTATAATTTTGGCTGATTCCTCTGAAATTAGAAACATTAAAAAGTGACGGCAGAAATAGACCAAGTATTCCAATGAGTTTGACCCCTTTTTTTTTTATTATTGTTTTTTTGTTAACTTTGTTTGATTTCGTAATGGAAGTGACGTTTTGTCACAGCCATCTTGGTACACCCCGCACTTGGCCACACTAAGCCTACAGTCTGAAATCGCCAAGTGAACATATTTTTACACCATCTGAAATCTTGCATTTCAAACGTATTTTTACCACTAAACTGAGCTTATATAGTGAAATACAGGATTTAGAAGTCCGTGACACTGATTTGATGTTAAATTTTAAAAGCAGCGGCAAGCCTGCTGATTTCACACATTTTGTAATGCGACAGAATACTGCTGCTTTTAAAATTAATCAAAACAGTGTCACTGACTTCTAAATACTGTATTTCACCATATAAGCTCAGTTTAGTGGTAAAACTAAGTGTGAAATGCAAGACTCCGGTGGGTGTAAAAAGATGTCCGCTTGCCGACTGTAGACTTACTATGGCTGGGTGTACCAAACAGGCCCGGACTGGCCATAGGGCAAAGCCTCACTGTGCCCATCAAATGCTGCTACTGGGCCATCAAATGCTGCTACTGGGCCATCAATTGTCATCACTGTGCCATGCCATCAAACGCAGCCACTGTGCCATCAATTGTCACCACTGTGCCATGCCATCAAACGCAGCCACTGTGCCATCAATTGTCACCACTGTACCATGCCATCAAACGCAGCCACTGTGCCATGCCATCAAACACAGCCACTGTGCCACCAATTGTCTCCACTGTGCCATGCCATCAAACACAGCCACAGTGCCATCAATTGTCACCACTGTGCCATGTCAACAAACGCAGCCACTGTGCCATCAATTGTCACCACTGTGCCATGCCATCAAATGCAGCCACTGTGCCATGCCATCAAATGCAGCCACTGTGCCATCAATTGTCACCACTGTGCCATGCTATCAAACACAGCCACTGTGCCATCAATTGTCACCACTGTGCCATGCCATCAAACACAGCCACTGTGCCCTTTAATTGTCTCCACTGTGCCAATTGATGCCACTGTGCCCTTTAATTTTTGCCACTGTGCCCATTGTCGCCACTGTGCCCATTGATGCCACTGTGCCCATTGATGCCACTGTGCCCATTGATGCCAGTGTGCCCATTGATGCCACTGTGCCCATTGTCGCCACTGTGCCCATTGTCGCGGCTGAGCCAGAGGGGGGGCTGAGCCAGAGGGAGCGGCGCTCCGGCGCCCTCTATAGATGCACTGCCACTGTCTATCTATCTTCTTTCTTTCTATCTTTATCTATATTCCTTCCTTTCTATCTATCTATCTATCTATCTATCTATCTATCTATCTATCTTTCTATCTATCTATTTATTTTTATCTATCTATCTAGATCTATCTACCTATCTTCCTTCCTTCTCTTCTTTTTTTCTATCTTTATCTATCTTCCTTCCTTACTATCTTCTATCTTTATCTATCTGTCTATCGATCTATCTATCTACCTTCCTTCCTTTCTTTATCTACCTTTCTTTCTGTATCTATCTCACGTCCTTCCCTTCTTTCTTTCTATCTTTATCTTTCTTTCTTTATCTACCTTCCTTCCTTCCCTTCTTTCTTTCTATCTTTATATTTCTCTATCTATCTATCTATCTATCTATCTATCTATCTATCTATCTATCTATCTATCTATCTATCTATCTTTCTATCTATCTATCTATCTATATATCTATCTTTCTATATTATTCATTCTTTCTTTATCCATCTTCCTTCCTATCTATCTATCTATCTATCTATCTATCTATCTATCTATCTATCTATCTATCTATCTATCTATCTATCTATCTATCTATTTATCTATCTATCTATCTATCTTCCTTCCCTTCTTTCAATATTTATCTATCTTTATTTCTTTATCGATCTTCCTTCCCTTCTTTCTTTCTATCTATCTTTATCTATCTTTCCTTCTTGCTTTCTATCTTTATCTATCTTTCTTTCTCTATCTATCTATCTTTCTTCTCTTCTTTCTTTCTATATTATTCATTCTTTCTTTATCCATCTTCCTTCCTTTCTATCTATCTATATCTATTTATCTATCTTCCTTCCTTTCCTTCTTTCTTTCTTTCTTTCCTTTCTATCTATCTATATCTATCTTTCTTCCTTCCTCCCCTTTTATTCTTTCTATCTTTTTTCCTTCCTCCCCTTTTATTCTTTCTATCTTTTATCTTTTTTTATCTTCCTTCCTTCCATTTTTTCTATCTGTATCTATCTTTTTTCTCTATCTATCTATCTATCTATCTATCTATCTATCTATCTATCTATCTATCTATCTATCTATCTATCCATCTTCCTTTCTTTCTATCTTAATCTTTCAATCTATCTTTCTTTATCTCACCCCACACCCCGTCATTAACCCCCGCTGTGGCCCCCCCCCCCCCCCTGGGCTGCTCAGTCTAAAATGCCCGGGCCTATTTTTTGTCCCATTCCGGGCCTGGTACCAAACGTCACTTCCGTTACAAGTTTTGAGTGTGGGTTGCCTTATCTGACGGAACACAATCTACTGTTGACTGCCTTACCACCTCTGCTGTTTTTTTTTTTTTTTTCAAGCAACAACTACGCTTTCAGTAAAATACTGTAATATTTTCTCAGATTAGTTTTAAACTTTCCTCCAGTTCGTTTGAGGTCATGGCCCCATGTTCTTGATTTTGGTTTCATATTGAAAAAACTGATTTCCTGAACCTTATTTACCCCCTTAAAGGGTCACTAAAGGAAAAAAAATGTTTTGCTGAAATGACTGTTTACAGGGTATAGAGACATAAAAGTTAACTGATTCCTTTTCAAAATGATTAAAAATAGATAAACATCAATCATATAATGTGCCTGCAGGTTAGTTTCACTTTTGAACTGGCTTCATGTTTCTGTGAAGTAGAAATAGACACAGAACAAAAACTAACCACTTGCTTACTGGGCACTTAAACCCCCTTCCTGCCCAGGCCAATTTCAGCACTGTCACGCTTTGAATGACAATTGCGCGGTCGTGCGATGTGGCTCCCAAACAAAATTGACGTTTTTTCCCCACAAATAGAGCTTTCTTTTGGTGGTATTTGATCACCTCTGCGGTTTTTATTTTTTGCGCTATAAACAAAATTAGAGTGACATTTTTGAAACAAAAGCAATATTTTTTACTTTTTGCTATAATAAATATCCCCAAAAAATATATATATATAAAAAAAATGTTTCCCTCATTTTAGGCCGATACGTATTCTTCTACATATTCTTGGTAGAAAAAAAAAATTGCAATAAGCGTTTATTGATTGGTTTGCGCAAAATTTATAGCTTCTACAAAATAGGGGATAAATTTATGACTTTTTTTTTTACTAGTAATGGCGGCGATCTGCGATTTTTGTCAGGACTGCGATATTGTGGCGGACACTTTTGACACATTTTTGGGACCATTCACATTTATACAGCGAACAGTGCTATAAATATGCACTGATTACTTTATAAATGTGACTGGCAGGGATGGGGTTAATCTGTAGGGGGCAATCAAGGGGTTAATGTGTTCCCTGGGAGTGATTCTTACTGTGGGGGGAGGAGACTGACTAGGGGAGGTGACCGATGGTGTGTCCCTATGTACCATCACATCCCTGGCTCTGTGACTGCCGATCGCTGGTACCTGGCGGACATCGTGGCCGCCAGGGACGTGCATCGGCACCCGCGTTACACGGCGGGCACAGCTTTTCCACAATGCGCGCCCGCAATGCGGATGTCCATGGACGTCCACCCGGCAATTGTGCGCCGCGATGTAGACGTCTTTTGTCTATAGCGTGGGCGCGAAAAGGTTAAAGGTTTCAATCATGACTCCACTTTCCCTTCTTACCTCTAGACTGCATATATTAAGTTCTTGAAGTCGCTCTCGATATGTTTTATCCCTCAGACCATTTTTGTTAGCTGTCTCTGGACTCATTCTATTTTATCAATACCTTTTTGTAAATGAAAATCTAGCATAGTGCAGTGTATGGCCAGCTTTACAGTTTTAAACTTCAGAGGGGGTCAGATCAGGGAGGTGTATGTATGTATTCCATGCTACATTCACTTCCAAATTTATGCAGGGTTAAAATCCAAGCACCTGGCCAAGGCAGAGACATGAGCTATGAACAGCTGGTCAGGGCTGTTTACTGACATCTGGGCTCTGCTTTATGCAATAACCACCACATCTACATTCACCTCTGTGATTAGGAATGGACAGCAGATTCCTATGGCAGGAATCCCAGGTGTATGCAAACAGCTGCGGCAGGGAAGCCTGTATAAATGAATGACAGGCTGACTGCAGCTGCATCTGTCGGCATCTAATCACACAAGGATATTGCAGGAATCATTTGTCTATTTCACCTGTGTGAATGTAGAGTGACAGGAGACCAGATTTATTATCATACAATGGCATGGTTTTCAAGTGAAAACAGGACTTTTTATAATGTATTAATAATAATAATTATAACTAGGGTTGTCCCAATACCATTTTTTTAGGACCGAGTACAAGTACCGATACTTTTTTTCAAGTAGTCGCCGATACCGAATACCGATACTTTTTTTTAAATGTGTCCCCAAATGCAGCAATGTCCCCCACATATGCTCCCATGTCCCCTACATATGCAGCCATGTCCCTCCAGCCATGTCCCTCCAGCCATGTCCCTCACATATGCAGCCATGTCCCTCACATATGCAGCCATGTCCCTTCAGCCATGTCCCTCACATATGCAGCAATGTCCCTTCAGCCATGTCCCTCTAGCCATATCCCTCACATATGCAGCCATGTCCCTTCAGCCATGTCCCTCACATATGCAGCCATGTCCCTTCAGCCATGTCCCTCTAGCCATGTCCCTCACATATGCAGCCATGTCCCTTCAGCCATGTCCCTCCAGCCATTTCCCCCATACCTTTGCCACCGCACCGCCGCATCGGGAAAATCACAGCATTCATTTGAATAGCTGTTTTCCCCGCGCGTATAGACACTCCCCCTTGCTCAGGATTGGACAGATCACGATCACCCATCCAATCCCGAGAAAGGGGGGAGTGTCTATACACGCGGGAACACTACAGCTATTCAAATGAAAGCTGTGATGTTCCCGCACGCCGTTTAACCCATGCGGCGGCTTTCGATGCAGCGGCGCAATGCGGAGGCTTTCCATGCGGCGGCGCGATGCGGCGGCAGCGGCGGGGGGGGGGGCTGGGGAGTATTCTATTTAGGTATCGGGGGTATTTGCGGGAGTACAAGTACTCGATATCGGTCCCGATACCGATACTGGTATCGGGACAACCCTAATTATAACAATAACAACTAGTACTATGCAAAAATGTAATTAGGATACTGACAAAAACACAATATTAGTGCTAGGGCACTGACTGCTTCCTTTACTACACATGAGACCCATCGCCCCTGCCAGTAATGCTCTCACACTGTCTTCTTGCCCCTAGTAACGACATGTCACCTCTTCACCCTGTGTGTGTGCATAGCAGCCCTGTTCTTCTATATGTCATTACCAGTGCATTACCAGTGCAGCATGATGAATAACACAAGATAACAGTTCAACATTATTAAAGTGGATGTAAACCCTCCATACACCCAGTGAAGTGAACAGCCTCAGATGATACACAGAGATGAACCAAATCTCCCTACATAGGTTTTACATGTATATTCTGCTGTCTTCACATTTATATACTGTTTAGAAAGTTCAGATCGTGTTAGGAAACTTTCTCGTCCTGTTTAACACAGAGTGTGATGTCTGGGCATACAGCCAAGATAGCTAAAATTGCTGATTGGAGAAAATGCACACACCCCCTCTCCACAGCCAGAGACTCTCAGAGGTGTTTTGTAACAGGGCCAGCTCCCTGCTAATCTATTAATAGCAACCTCCCCTGGCAGAAATTTCTGGCTGCTTTTATCTGATGTGTTTGTGAATTTGTCAGGAGTTATCAGGCAGGAGTTATCAGGCTGATAAGAGAGGAACAAAAAACAGAACTACATGACTTTGAAGATAGATAACAAAATACTACAGATATATGTTCCCAGCTCAAATCTCATGAATTGGGTTTACATCCACTTTGAGAGCAGTCTTTTCCTAACTTCCTAGTCCGTGACTATGGGCTTGTATCTCACCCCCCAGCATACCTGCACAGGAAAAGGGCCATTGATGGTGTCTTCAGGAGGACTGAAAGTTCCAGCAATCCCCCTACATGTGGAAGGCTCCAGGACACTGGATTGTATAAGGTTTGCTGGAATCAGGACAGAAGCTCTCTTCCACACCTTGCTGGCTGTCTGTGTCTTTCCCTTCCATGTAGCAGGCTGTGTGTTGTGGGACTACATGTCTCAGTCCCAGGCATGTTCGCAGGTTCTTCAAAGCAGGCATCTCCAGTGATGACAGATAGCAGAGAAGGTAGCTGAAGCCCAGCAGGGCCTCTCTGGGTGGTTGGTATGCTGGAGAATCGAATTACATTGGAGCAGTCAGCCTCTTCTCCCATATGGCTGGTCTCTGTCTGGAAAAACTCCTTCCTAATTTATATGCACAGGACAGGGGCAGAACTCACAAAATAACAATGCAGTCCAGACAGGGCTAAAATACTCTCATTTCTTTGTTATTACTATATTGCATGTCATTTTGCATTTCTACATCTGTGAGATCCCTGTTCATATGCTGGTCAGGTGTGCTTCATACTTCCCACCACAAGATGGGGATAGCACCACTCTGGGATATCTATCCCAGCTCAGGTTATCTGTGGTAGGTAGTTAAGTTCAGGAAGTGTGTGTGTGAAGAAGGAAAAAGGTGAAGGAGAGAGAAGGTCAGTCCAGAGAAGGGACAGATTGGAACTGCTTAAATCAAAAGGTGAAGCCATTAATCGGCAGCAAAGTCCTTTTTGAGCATAAAGGTGAAGGATTTCTTAGCCTCCGGCAACCTCACCAAGGTCACTGGATTCAAAAGGGACCAGTAACAAGCAAGCATAATACTGAACCACAGCCTGAGTCCAGGATTACTAAAGCCTATTAACAGTGGATCAGCAGAATTCTCTCTCTACCCAGATACTACTGTATTTTAACTGGATGTCTGTATTGCAATCAAAACCAGTCACAGTAAAAATTGTGAGGTGTATCCTACTTCTGTCTACCTCATTCTTCAACACTGCAAATGGTCGTACCACCATTAACGGTACTGGCGTCACGACAACTACCATCAAGAGACCCAGCCGCCACAAGCACTTTAAACACCCCTGTCATCACGGGCACCTCAACCACCATCTTGGCTGGCGTTTCCCTATCACAGAGCGTGCCCCGGAGGATTTTGTGCTGTCTTCCCCATCTCTGTGCGACCGGCCCAGGGAGGCTTTCTGCTAACCGTGAGTAAACCGATGAACTGTATTACTGCTGTCTCTCATCGGCCCACTGTGCACCTCACGTGTCGCCCCTGCGGTTCTGGCTCGTCGCATCAGCACCTGCTTACACTTGGTCATACATTTTTTGTAAGGATGTCATTGGAACAGAAAGTGGAGAAAATCTATCGAGTAGTATGATGGCCAAAATTAACTCTCTCTCTAAAGTTTTAAACCACAAAACAATTGTCTGTATTTTTTTAAAGTTAAAAATAATAAACATGTTATAGTATACTTACCTGTCCTGTGTAGTGATTTTGCACAGAGCAGCCCCGTTCCTCCTCTTCTTAGGTCCCTTTTCGGTGCTCCTGGCCCCTCCCTCCTGTTAAGTGTGGCCGCAGCAAGCAGTTTGCTATGGGGGTAACCGAGCCGGGCCACAGCTCCCTGTGTCCATTCAATCACAGAGCTGTGACCCACCTCCTTTCTCCCCTTTATTGGCTGACTGACTTTGATTGACAGCAGCGGGAGCCAATGGCGCCACGCTGCTGCCTCAGCCAATGAGGAGGGGAGTCCTGGGCAGCCGAGACACGCCTACAACATCGATGAATCTAGATGAGGCTCAGGTAAGTCTTAGAGGGTGCTGGGGGGGCTGCTACACACATAGAATGCATTAAAAAAAAAAAAAAAACATTCTGCCTTTACAACAACTTTAACCACTTTTTAATTGAATTTACATGTTTTCATTGTGCTAGAAATTGCTATTCTTCAAAAAAATAAAGTATATGTTTTCTGAAAGCAGAGACCATGCAGAATAAAATGGTGGCAGCTGCAATTTTTTAATGTCTCACAATATTTGTGCAGTTATTTATCAAACACATATTTTTAGGAACTAATACACTAAAATGAATTCTAGTGCAAACATAATGTTATATGTAATTCTTTTGTAAAAAATAAAAGATGGGGTTTCGTAGAGTAAATAGATATGAAATGCTTGTGGAATTGCAAAATAAATAAATAGATATAGTACCAAACATTCTATATAGGTGATGCTTTAAAAGCCTTTACATCGGTCTTCATAAGCTTTTAGTTAAAGTGTTACTAAACCCACAACAGTAAAATCAGTCTGTGTACGCAGTAAAGCATGCTTGTTATACTCACTGTGGAACCTAAGGGGTTAATCCTCTGCATTGTGCATAAAGGCTGTTTGATCCTGTCTCTCTGATCCTCCTCTTCTTGCACTGTTTCAAAAAATAACCTGATATTTACAGAGTCAGGGGACGGGCTGCACATGCTCAGTTTGGTGTGTAATGCTAGAGAGTTGCATGTGAGAGGGTTCATGTGATCAGCACAGGGCCAATTAGCACTGTCCAAACAGAGGATCAGGGAAGAATGAAAACTCCTTCTACAAGCTTTACTAGAAACTGATAGAAGTCACAAAGCTGTTATATACTGCTGGTATTTAGCAGTTTATATTTACTAAAATAATTGCATTATCATCGAAAAAAACAAAGTGGGATTTTAAATGAGGCCATGACACAGCGTGGCATGTACCCCCATCCCTATCTACTGACAAAAATACAGAAAAGGGGGAAAGGGAATGGGCATAAACAGGTGGGACATTATGGAGCACACAGTCTTCAGGGAAAACAAGATATCAAATAATTGAAAATATAATTGTTTTATTCGGTACAGTTGAACAATAGTTACACAGAAGATTATATACTGTAAATGTAATATACTTGATAGTATTGAAGACTATAAATACATGCTCCATATAAAGTCCCACCTGTTTATGCCCATTCCCTTTCCCCCTTTTCTGTATTTTTGCATTTCCATGTTCTGTGTACTGTGGGAGACCAGATATAGTGAATGCAGGTTCTGGGTTTAGTAACACTTTAACTTTGAACTATGGCCCTAGAATTATTACTTTCACTCTGATGTTCGTAGCAATACCTCACATGACTGATGTTTAAATATATGAGCTAACTTCGTGCTTCTTTTATGGGGTGTGTACAGGGATGAATAAATATTTTTAACCACTCTGGAGGATTTGGCTGCCAAATGACCGAGCCACGTTTTGCGATTTGGCACTGCGTCGCTTTAACTGACAATTGCGCAGTCGTGAGACGTGGCTTCCAAACAAAATTGACGTCCCTTTTTCCCCACAAATAGAGCTTTCTTTTGGTGGTATTTGATCACCTCTGCGTTTTTTATTTTTTGCGCTATAAACAAAAATAGAGCGTAAATTTTGAAATAAAAAAAAACAATATTTTTTCATTTTTGCTATAATAAATACCCCCCAAAAATATTTAAAACATGTTTTTTCCTCAGTTTAGGCCGATATGTATTCTTCTACATATATTTAGTAAAAAAAATCGCAATAAGTGTTTAATTGGTTTGCGCAAAAGTTATAGAGTCTACAAAATAGGGGATCGTTTTATGGCACTTTTATTAATATTTTTTTTTTACTAGTAATATCGGCGATCTGCAATTTTTATTATGACTTATGGCGGTAACTTTTGCGCTAGTTTGGGACCATTCCCATTTATACCGCCATCAGTGCTATAAAAATGCACTAATTAATGTATAAACATGACTGGCAGTGAAGGGGTTAACCACTAGGGGGCTAGGAAGGGGTTAAGTGTGTCCTTCTGGAGTGATTCTAACTGTGTGGGGGGCAGGGCTTACTGTTACACGATCACTGTTCGCAATGAGAGGGAGCAGACGATCAGTGTCCTGTCACTAGGCAGAACTGGGAGATGCCTTGTTTACACTTGCCTTTCCCCGTTCTGGTGCTCTGTGACCCGATTGCAGGACATCGGTAGACCAGGGCCGCCATCAGGGGGTACAGGCAGTACACCTGTAAGGGGCCCGGATGGGAACCCCCCCAGAGGTCCCCAGGGGCCCGGAGGCCACAAGGGCCCCAGATGGCAAGCCCCCTTTTTTTTAATAAAAATATATATATTTTCATTAAAAAAAAAATATTTTTATAAAAAAAAAAAAAATTTAATATATTTTTCTTTTATTTTTTTATTAAAGGGACAATTTTTTTTCTTTTATTTTTTAGAGGTCCGGAGGTCCACAGGGGCCTGGAGGCCCCCAGGGCCCCCGATGGCAACCCCCCTTTTTTTTATTTTTTATTAAAAAAAAAAATATTTAGTTAATATATTTTTTTTTTTTATTAAAGGGCCATTTTTTTTTAGGGGTCTGGAGGTCCCCAGGGGCCCGGAGATCCCCAGGGCCCCAGATGACAACCCCCTTTTTTTATTAAAAAAAAAAAAATGTATATATTTTTTTTTTTTTTATTAAAGGGCCCAGAGCCCCCTGATGACAACCCTCCTTTTTTTAATATATTTTTTTACTTTTTTTATATTATTTTATTTCTTTTTTTTAATTATATATATATATATATATATATATATATATATATATATATATATATAGATAGATATATTTTTATTAAAGGGTTTAGAGGTCCCCAGGGCCCCATGTGTCAAACCCCCTTTTTTATATAATTTTTTTTATTAAAGGGCCCAGAGGTCCCCAGGGCCCCAGAGGCAACCCCCTTGTTTTTTTTTTTTTTTTTTTTATAAATGTTTATTTCTTTTTTATTAAAGGGCCCAGAGGTTTCTTTTTATTAAAGGGCCCAGAGGTCCCGAATGGAAAGCCCCCTTTTTTTGTAATTTCCGTTTATATAAAAAAAATTAGGTCCAGATGGCAACCACCCTTTTTTAAAATATATATATATTTTTATTATTAAAGGGCACAGAGGTCCCCAGGGCCCCGGTTTTATATATATTTTTATTTATTTATTCTTTTTGTAAAGGGTCCGCTTTTCAATTTGCGGCAGCAGCCCCCCCTGCTTCTCAATTTCATGCGGCAGCACCCCCCCCCGGGTCTCTGCTCCAGGGGGCCCATGCCTGAAGCTGTGTAAGGGGCCCCAAAATTCCTGATGGCGGCCCTGCGGTGGACATCGAGCCTGCGGGTCCCACCGGCACAGTCACGGTCACGGAGCTTGCGGCAGTGGCATGCGCACACCCGTACGGTGCGAAATTCAAAGTAACGTAAATATATGTTACTTTGCACAGCGGTGCCATTCTGCTGACGTAAATGTACAGGCGGCTGTCGGCAAGTGGTTAAATATTATTTTTATTTATTTTATGCATTTTTTGATAAAAAAAATTCTTATGTAATAGCATGGGCAGGTGACAGGTGAAAAAGTCTATTTGACCCCCAATGTCTCCCTTGCCCTCCAAAGCAACTATTCAAACTCAGATCGTGATGGAAAATGATCGCTGTGTCCCTGAAAATGACAGTACATTTCATGTCTAGGATTATTAATTGCAAAAAGAATTGGGGAATGGATGTTCTACAAATTCCTCCTGCTTTTACCAAGGAAGCAATTTGCTGCGGTCCCAGGTTCCCTGGTGTAACAGGAGAGCCCTGGAACCAATGTGGGTGTTGCCAGCGGGGAGTGGGGCCTTTTCTCTGCGCCATCAGAGAAAGCGCTTGCTCCTGTGAAAATGAACAGTAACAGTCGGGCCTCTTTTAGCAACATCCTAGGAGTTTTGCAGACAGGCTTTATGAGGTACATAAAGGGCTTACACCTACAGCAAGGGCATTATTCATTTTTTAGCCTAGTACACACGGTCGGATTATCCGACGGGAATTGTGTGATGACTGGCTGTTGTTGGAAAATCCGACCATTTGTATAGTCCATCGAACAATTGTTGTCGGATTTTCCGCGTTAAACTCTGATCCAGATTGTTAAGTGCAAAATAGGGTCTTGTTGGACTGGGGTGTTCTTCCAGCCCCGGTGGCAGCAGTGGAGTCAAGGTTTGGGTGCTCTATTCCTGCAGCCAATCAGGAGGGTTTGTCCTTGCTATGCATGCTGGGGAGGGGTATTTATGAAACAGACACCATTGGATCTGGGTCTTCTTCGTCCAGTGTGGCACCCACCTTTAGGTTGGCCACACCACGGTGCCCAGGCGCTATGGCCTACCTGGCCGGGGCCTGCGTGCCATGCAGTGTTCCTGGTTCTGGGACCATGCTGGCCCAGGGCATCTGAACAGCGACAGGGACTGAGTGACTGGGTTCCCACTTCTGAAGATCCCAAGCTGTACTGCCGTTCGTTGGGGAGTCAGTCTGAGGAGCGCCATTGAGAGGCTGGAGGTCCAAAAGGGCCAGGACAAACCACCGGGGATGGAGGTAGCCGGACACTGAAGTAATTCATCTAAAGAGGGATATCTACAAGAATCCAATCCAGAGAGGACCTGTGACAGAGGTATCTTTCTGAGGCTCACCAAGGAGGGTCTGTGGCAGAGACTTTATCCTACAATAGTCCGAGTGATACTCCGGCTGCCAGGTTCAGTGAGAAAGCCCTGTCCGGGTACACTAAACCCATTTCTGGTGGGAGTGGCGCAGAGAAGTGTTACGCTTGGGAGCAGGACTGTTTCCTATTATCACGCCTGAATCTGCTATTCTCCTTCCTTCTTCAACATTACTTTCCTCACCAGACGTATACTGTTTTTACCCAGCTGGGTAATAAAGAGCACAGCAAAGAGCACCTGTCGTGGACATTCCTTTACTTCTACTATATGCAATACGTATCATTCACCCCTAGGGGGTAGTTCTACATATGCAATACAAGTTCCTGGCCAACGCCCTTCAGACGAAAGTCCTATGCTTTGTCCACAGAAAATCTGATCATGTGTACGAGGCATTAGTCAAAGCTGCAAAGTTTGCTATTTATCGACCTTCACCATCACAGGAGCAAGTGGTTTCTCTGACTCAAACCCTCTTACATATTCGTTCTCTGTCATGATGCAGAGATTGTGATCTCAGCATTTGAGGCTTCTCTTAGAACCCTTTCGCACTGAGCTGCTCATAGCATCGGCGGTAAAACTCTGCTATTCTTACCGCCGACGCTATGCTAGGCATTTCGGCTGCTAGCGGGCCGGTTTTACCCCCCCCCCCGCTAATGGCCGATAAAGGGTTAAAACATGCGATGTGCTGCTGCAGCGGTATAGCTGCGCTGTCCAGTGTTGCCAACCGTCCGTTAATTTACAAGCTAGGCTGGGCGGCGCATGTGCAGTAACGTAATGTCGCCGTCTGGAGCCATTTTTGAATGAACAGCAGCGTGTCTCGGAAGTATAGCTGATGGAGCCTGTGAGGAGTCAGGGATGCCCACCCCCACATCACTGTGCCCCTACCTGCACCATCAGCCAAGTACACTGGGTAGAGCGGAGGGGACTTCATGGTGGAGACAGTAAGTGGCTGGCAGAAGTGGCAGAAGTGGCTGTGAAGACACAGCACAAAACAAAGCCCTGGGCTGAGGTGGAGAGAGATTGTCACTGTAGGAGGTGAGCTATTTATCACATGTGCTGCCTGCTGCAAATCAAATTCAGCTTTATTGTGTGCTCATTCTTTCCCTCTTGTCCCTGAGCCAGGAAGAGTGGGCTGCTGGGGACCAGGCCTGCCTGGAGACTAACTTTAATGGAGGTCATCTGTGTTGCACTGCTGAAGTGCTGTCAGAGTCAGTCGTTTTCATATGTGCTCATATCTTGTCTTCCCTGAGCCGGAAAGGGTTAGCAGTCTGTTTGCTGGGCACTGCAGCCTGAGGGTCTTTTGCCGTCGGGGGCATAGGCTGTGCCTCTCTGTGGGGGGGGGGGGCAAAGGCTGCATCTATCTGTGGGGGGGCAAAGGCTGCGTCTATCTGTGGGGGGCAAAGGCTGGGTCTATCTGTTGGGGGGCAAAGACTGCGTCTATCTGTGGGGGGAAACTGCGTCTATCTGTGGGGGGGGGGGGGGGGCAAAGGCTGCGTCTCTCTGTGGGGAGGCAGAGGCTGCATCTATCTGTGGGGGGGCAAAGGCTGCGTCTATCTGTTGGGGCAAAGACTGTGTCTATCTGTGGGGGGGGGGGGGAACTGCGTCTATCTGTGGGGAGGGGGCTGCGTCTATCTGTGGGGGGGGGAACTGCGTCTACCTGTGGGGGGGGGGCAAAGGCTGTGTCTATCTGTGGGGAGGCAGAGGCTGCATCTATCTGTGGGGGGAGGGGCAAAGGCTGCGTCTATCTGTGGGGAGGCAGAGGCTGCATCTATCTGTGGGGGGGCAAAGGCTGCGTCTATCTGTTGGAGGGCAAAGACTGTGTCTATCTGTGGGGGGGGGGGGAACTGCGTCTATCTGTGGGGGGGGGCTGCGTCTATCTGTGGGGGGGGGGAACTGCGTCTACCTGTGGGGGGGGGGCAAAGGCTGTGTCTATCTGTGGGGAGGCAGAGCTGCATCTATCTGTGGGGGGGGGGCAACGGCTGTGTCTATCTGTGGGGAGGCAGAGGCTGCATCTATCTGTGGGGGGGGGGCAAAGGCTGCGTCTATCTGTTGGGGGGCAAAGACTGTGTCTATCTGTGGGGGGGGGGGGAACTGCGTCTATCTGTGGGGGGGGGGGGGGGCAAAGGCTGTGTCTATCTGTCGGGGGTAGGGCAGAGGGGCTATCTGCGTTCTATCCTGGTGTGGGGCAGAGTGCTTGCGTCATCTATGCAGAGGCTGCGTCTATCTGTATCTGGGGGGGCAAATATTGTGTCTATTCTGGTGTGGGGGGGTGGGCTGTGGGGGATAGAGGCGGGGGTGCATGCTCTATTCTGTGTCTACTCTAAGGGGAGGCAAAGGCTGCGTATATATCTGTGGGGGTGAAGAGGCTGCATCTATCTGCAGGGGGCAGAGGCTACGTCTATCTGTGAGGGGGGGGGGGGGCAAAGAAGGCTGTGTTCTATCTGTGGGGGAGGCAGCTGGCTTCTTGTGTCTATCTGATGGTTAGAAAAAAATGATCGTCTGTGGGCAAGTATATCGGTTAAAAATCCAGAATCAAGTCGACGCATGCTAGGAAGCATTGAACTTCATTTTTCTCAGCACGTCACCGCGTTCTGACACAAACGGATTTTTAACTGATGGTGTGTAGGCAAGACTGATGAAAGTCAGCTTCATCGGATATTTGATAAAAAAAAATCCATCGGTCCGTTTTCATCGGATGAACCGATCGTGTGTATGTGGCATAACTGTATAGTGTAGTTATTTATAGATTAAATACCGAAATTTGCACTTAAAACTACAATTTTGGAACTGCCATTAAAAACGTGGCTGTGTCCGTTAATTTTGGGTGTTGCACTAAACACACCGTTCCAAAGATGCGGCTAGCAGGACTTTTTTTACCGTCCTGCTAGCGCAGCTGTTTAAGGGCGTTTTGCAGGTGCTATTTCTAACGCTATAGCGCCTGCAAAATGCTCCAGTGTGAAAGGGGTCTTAGAAACGTCCTGAGAAGACAAGAGTCCCTCCAGTCAGGATTCATGAGGTACATAAAAGCATACCTCCCAACTTTTTGAGGGACACCTATCAGACAAAGTATGCAGGCATAGAACACACCCCTTGCCACGCCCCCTTACACGAGAATTGTACAAAAAAAAAGATGGGTTAAACCCACAAGTGCTTTTTTTACCACTATTATTCCTTTATATTGGCTTTTGGAGTTTACAAATGCAGCAATTTATAAATCAAATAAAAGGTTTAGTGCTGAAAAACACTTTTTGAATGATAAAAAGTGCAATTTATATACATTTATATATATCAGACCAAAATGAGGGACAAATGGGGAGGAATGAGGGACAGAGGGACATTGCTCCAAATCAGGGGCAGTCCCTTGAAATCAGTGACAGTTGGGAGCTATGCATAAAAGGCCTACACCTATAACAAGGACTGTAGCCATTTTTAGTCACAGCCGCACTGTATAGGCATGTTGTAGGTAAAGATGAACCAATCCTTTCAGCTTTTTTTTTTTTACTTCTGCATTTCCTATTAAATCCTGTATAATATTAATAAGAGAGAAAACATCTGAAAAGGACACGTTGTAACAATGCATTCCATACAGAGGTCTCCTCTCCCTCAGCACTCATCTTCCCAACACTTCCACACCACAACACAAACTTTCTTCCTTTTCCTCTATTCACTACTATCACTAGTACGGGTCTGGCCTAAGCCAATCGGTGCGCCCCTCTCAGCGGCCAATTAGAATGTGCCCGGAAGTAGCCAATCGGCGGACTTCTCTGATGAGGCCGTCAGAGGTTGGCTGAGCCTGTCAGTGTAGTGGCAGCTCGGTGTGCGGAGTGTGTATTGCTGTGTCGGGATGCTGTGTGTGTCGGAGCGCTCTCCTGTGCAGTGCAGGCTGAGCTCCACAAACATGCCGGGCGGTATCCGTCTCCTCCTCCTCTGTGAGTACCACATCCCCTATATTATATATATATATATGAGAGAGTGAGAGAGAGAGCGCCTTCCACTTCTACACCGGGAACTTTCTGTGTCCTCCCACCTAGGAAACTTTCCCCGGACTGCACAGAGCCGGGCTGTGTGAGGAGACCCCCGGAGTCCGAGATCACCTCTGCCCTGTGTGTGTGAGGGGTGTCCCTCCTCTAGTCACCCGGGACCCTCATCTGTCTAATGTCCTCTTACCCGGCTCCGATCATCTCCGTTCTACATTTGTATACATCGCCAGCCGCTCTCCTCTCTTCACTCCCCTCTCTCATCCCCGTACATTCTCTTCTCTCTCTTCTAAATTTTCTCTCTTCTTTTCCCACACTCCTTCTTTTTTTTTTTTTCTCAGATTTTCCTCCTTTTTTTTTCGATTTGCACTTCTCTTATTCACTCATGTGCTTCTTTTTTTTTTTTTTGTTTGTTTGATGTTCCTGCTCTTCTTCGTTCTCTCTTCCTTTTCTTCGTTCTCTCTTCTTTGCCCACTCTCTTCTTCGCTCGCCCTCCTTCTTTTCTTCGCTCGCCCTCCTTCTTCTCTTCGCTCGCCCTCCTTCTTCTCTTCGCTCGCCCTCCTTCTTCTCTTCGCTCGCCCTCCTTCTTCTCTTCGCTCGCCCTCCTTCTTCTCTTCGCTCGCCCTCCTTCTTCTCTTCGCTCGCCCTCCTTCTTCTCTTCGCTCGCCCTCCTTCTTCTCTTCGCTCGCCCTCCTTCTTCTCTTCGCTCGCCCTCCTTCTTCTCTTCGCTCGCCCTCCTTCTTCTCTTCGTTTGCCCTTCTCTTCGCTCGCCCTCCTTTTTCTTCTCTTCGCTCGCCCTCCTTTTTCTTCTCTTCGCTCGCCCTCCTTTTTCTTCTCTTCGCTCGCCCTCCTTTTTCTTCTCTTCGCTTGCCCTCCTTTTTCTTCTCTTCGCTCGCCCTCCTTCTTCTCTTCGCTCGCCCTCCTTCTTCTCTTCGCTCGCCCTCCTTCTTCTCTTCGCTCGCCCTCCTTCTTCTCTTCGCTCGCCCTCCTTCTTCTCTTCGCTCGCCCTCCTTCTTCTCTTCGCTCGCCCTCCTTCTTCTCTTCGCTCGCCCTCCTTCTTCTCTTCGCTCGCCCTCCTTCTTCTCTTCGCTCGCCCTCCTTCTTCTCTTCGTTTGCCCTTCTCTTCGCTCGCCCTCCTTTTTCTTCTCTTCGCTCGCCCTCCTTTTTCTTCTCTTCGCTCGCCCTCCTTTTTCTTCTCTTCGCTTGCCCTCCTTTTTCTTCTCTTCGCTTGCCCTCCTTTTTCTTCTCTACGCTCACCCTCCTCTCTTTCTTCTCTTCGCTCGCCCTCCTCTCTTTCTTCTCTTCGCTCGCCCTCCTCTCTTTCTTCTCTTCGCTCGCCCTCCTCTCTTTCTTCTCTTCGCTCGCCCTCCTCTCTTTCTTCTCTTCGCTCGCCCTCCTCTCTTTCTTCTCTTCGCTCGCCCTCCTCTCTTTCTTCTCTTCGCTCGCCCTCCTCTCTTTTACTTCTCTTCGCTCGCCCTCCTCTCTTTTTCTTCTCTTCGCTCGCCCTCCTCTCTTTTTCTTCTCTTCGCTCGCCCTCCCTCTTTTTCTTACTTCTCTTCGCTCGCCCTCCCTCTTTTTCTTACTTCTCTTCGCTCGCCCTCCCTCTTTTTCTTACTTCTCTTCGCTCGCCCTCCCTCTTTTTCTTACTTCTCTTCGCTCGCCCTCCCTCTTTTTCTTACTTCTCTTCGCTCGCCCTCCCTCTTTTTCTTACTTCTCTTCGCTCGCCCTCCTCTTTTTCTTACTTCTCTTCGCTCGCCCTCCCTCTTTTTCTTACTTCTCTTCGCTCGCCCTCCCTCTTTTTCTTACTTCTCTTCGCTCGCCCTCCCTCTTTTTCTTACTTCTCTTCGCTCGCCCTCCCTCTTTTTCTTACTTCTCTTCGCTCGCCCTCCCTCTTTTTCTTACTTCTCTTCGCTCGCCCTCCCTCTTTTTCTTACTTCTCTTCGCTCGCCCTCCCTCTTTTTCTTACTTCTCTTCGCTCGCCCTCCCTCTTTTTCTTACTTCTCTTCGCTCGCCCTCCCTCTTCTTCTTACTTCTCTTCGCTCGCCCTCCCTCTTCTTCTTATTCCTCTTCGCTCGCCCTCCCTCTTCTTCCCTGTGCTTTTTCTCGTCTTCCCTGTGCTTTTTCCTCTTCTTTGCCCACTCTTTGTAACTATTGCACCCTCCCACACTTTTTTTTTTTCCTCTTTTTTTTTTTTTTCTCTCTCTCTCTCCCCCCCCCCCTTGAAGTTTTAGTCCTGTGCTGCTACTAATGTTGCCCAGCTTTGCTCTATTATGTACAGATGACTCGCCTATGTGCCCTGTGTTTACATGTAAATAGCCGTCATTCATATGTAAATAGTGGCTTCTGGCGGCATTCATATGTATATCATGCCCTTCTGCAATGAGATGATGTGCTGTAACCTCTAGCAACCAATCAACAAGAATAAATCATGTGTTGTAACCTCTACCAACTAATCAGTGAGCTGTAATGTGTGCTGTAACCTCTAGCAACCAGTCAGTAAGTGGTAATGATATGCTATAACCTCTGGCAACCAATCGCAATCGCTGCCTGATCTGATGTAGTAAACAGATTTTAAGTCTAGCTGATATTTATTGTATGTCTCAGAGCAGGTGGAGAGCGAAATTGCTTAGGGGGCCCCAATAATTTTTTTGCCCATGGTCCAATCAATATTAAATGATCGTGCTCTTTTCTGTACTGCGAACAGTAAAGGAAATTTTATTTGCAGAATTCCAGACAGAATATTTCTATTGGAGACATATGGGTAGGTTGACGGCCCCCATACTTAAATGCTATAAAGTATGATATCACTGTCAAGGAATTTACACTAGATTTTTGCCAAAGGTTTAAGGTGGTGCAGCTTTCTTCTGATGGGGTTTCTTCTGCCTATACTTGTAGGGTTGAGCTCCGTGGATGGGCACACACAACTTCACATGTGGCTTGTGACAGTGGGGTCTCATGCACGCTGGACACTTGGCAATTTCTCCTACACGTCTTTTCTCCTGACAGCAGGGTTTTGGTAGAAAATGTATTTGATGCTTATAAATGTGTAATGTGTTTTAGGACCATCAAGCGCTTGGATGTTAATTCATTTAATCGGTCAGGATTGGCACTCGAGTGCTAAACCTGCATAGTGTTAACTCGCCACAAGCTTTTTTTTTTGTGTCAAAATGCTGATGCTCCTGGACTCACTGGCAGTGTTTTTTTTTGTTCTTCTGCCTCTAAATGCCACTACTTCTCAACCCCTTTAAATGCCTAATGTGTACAAGCTAATATGCAGGGGCTTTTAGAGGCAGGAAAAAAAATGCCTAACACCCCTAACGGCTACATTAAAAACATCCAGTGTGCTATGTATGCATAAGTATGCCTTCCCTAAGGGGCTGTAATAAGCAAATTTGACCATTGAAAGCTTGGGTTATTGCACACAGATATTATACATCTTGCTGACTGTCCTATATGAGTATGTTCCCTTTATGTAGAGAATGAAGAGCGAACTGCTTATGCAATGACTGTGCTTTCAGGCCAAGTTACAAAGAAGATTGCAGTGATAAGTTCAAATATATATACTAATTTCTCTTAGCCTTTTATTCCCATTAAAACTTCTACCAATAGACAGCCTGGTCATCTTGTTAGTCCAGTGGCTTCAATACTTTCCAAGGCAAATAGAGAGGTCAGAAGCTGTGATCCTCATAGTGTTCCGTTGAGCCTTGTTTATCTATTCAACCTTTGGGGATGATTTTGGCTGCAGTGGAGTGTGATTGAAAATTGCCTGTTCGGCATTCACTAATGTACCTCTTGGAGTGCTGGTGAAGACAAAACACAATTTTAACCTATGATATCCGTAATTGTTTTATCCTAAAATGCAATTATACACTGAAATATTTTTTTTGAAAAAAACCTACTTCTTGCCTTTTGGCTGATAAAAACCCATTTTCTTGGATGTTTCCCCATGCGCTCATTGAGGTTAGATTGTATTATTATATAATGGTCTGCGCACATGTATCATCTGTTCCCACTGATTCTAGGAGGTGACATCCTCTAATGCTGACATTCCTACAAGACAATCTATCAATATTGTTCATTAACATGCCGCATTCCATAGTGATCCTCTTAATGTGCTCCTTTTTATTTTCATTCATATAGGGATCTAGGCGTTGAATAGATGTATGATTTTATAGGGGGGCATATGAATATCCATGCAGTTATGAAATTACCGTGTTTAAAGCAACCCTGTTGCTACACAAATATTACTCAGAGAGAGGGCATAGCTGTAAAACCCTCTCGCTGCTTGTGATGCTCTGACCCTGAGAAATGGTCCTCTGAAGTTTAACAGGAAACCAACACATCTATGAGTGCTGAATTCCCCACACAACCCTGGTGCGACCAACCCCCCCCCCCCCCCCCGCTATGTATCTCAGACCCGCATAGCAGGTGCTGCCGAGTAGAGGGGAGGGAAGAGAGATATCCGCTCTCCTTTCCCTTCTTGTTGTTGCCCCGGAAGTGACGTGCGACTTCACTTCCGGTCCCTGTTGATAGTTTTTCCTGCCATCAAGGCCAGGAAAGATTGTAATGCATTATGATGTGCATTGCATCACATTCAGTGGAGCACAGGGAGAGACATGCAAAGTCTTTTAGACCCTAGCTGTCTTATTAAAGAGAACCTGACACCAAAAACATCATCACATAGAGGTTTGGGGTTACGGTTTCCCCTTGAAGAACAGGGCTAGGCCTAGGACTCGGGGATTGGAATAGGGGCCTCCCCCAGAGGTCATTTGTCAGGAGGTGTGGCTGACTCTCCCCACCAAAGTGTACCGCCTACCCCAACTAAGTTGGGGAATGAATAAGTTGTGGATTGAAAAAGTATGGGAAGGCACTTGGAGTTAGGGTTGGATTTAGGGTTGTAGTTGGGGTTTCCCCTTTAAGAACAAGGCTAGGACTCAGGGATTGGAATAGGGACCCCCCCCCCCCCCAGGGTCAAAGATCAGAAGGCAGGTTCCAGGAGGTCAATGGTCAAGAGGCGTGACTGACCCACCCTCACCAAAGTGTACTGCCTACCCTAACTAATTTGGGTAAAGCTGGTCCCACATAAACACGCATTCAAACGTAAACACATGCAGCAGGGCGCCTACACATGAAAAGTTTGATTACAATACACGTTGCATATCGCAGCGCATGCCCGAAAGAGAGCAACTATTCTAGCACCAGACCTAGAGCTGCACGATTCTGGCTAAAATGAAAATCACAAATGTTTTGCTTAGAACATAGATCACGATTCTCGTGGCGTAACATCATCTTTCACATTAAAAGAGGAAAAAAAATGGGCTAACTTTACTGTTTCGTTTTTTTTATTTTTATTTTTTATTATTCATTGAAATGTATTTTTTTCCCCAAACATTGCATTCGAAAGACCGCTGGGCAGATACAGTGCGACATAAAATATTGCAGCAATTGCCATTTTATTCCCTAGGTTCTGCTAAAATATATATATAATGTTTGGGGTTTCCAAATAATTTTCTAGCAAAAAATATTGATTGTAACTTAAAGCGGGGTTCCAACCACAATTAGCATTTTTTTGAATGTATGTATGTCCTTTCATAATGCGTTTTTAGAATATAAATCCGGTCACTTACTATTTTACAATCCGCCACCGATCCGCATTGTTATTCAAAAAAGGTCATTTATAAAACTATGTCCACACCGTTGTCATTTTGCTTGTGGGCATTGTGAAGCCCACAAGCACTTACTTCCTGGAAGCCTTGGATAGGGAGTTATAATGGGGAAGCGCACTGCATCCTGGTAAATGACACACATTTCCCAGGAGCATTAGCGTGCTGAGGAGCCGAGGGAGATGATGTCAGAATCCTAGGCGATTCCGAAGGCAGATTTAGTGGGACCGCATAGCAACAGGCATTTCCAGGTGACCAAAAAAAAAAATCTTTTTATTTTTTAGGTCTAATGAGCACAATAATGGAAAAAAAAATTGGGGATGGAAACTCCACTTTAAGAAGCACGTGTCAGAAAAAGATTTGGACTTTAAGTGGTTTAACTTCCTGCATTTACACACAGTTTGGTCTTAGAAGGAAGTTAGTTACAATGTTTCATGTTGTTACAAACTTGGCAGACTGTCTTTACACAAAGAAGTTTATCCCTTTTGATCTAAGAAGGAAGCATTAGTTACAATGTTTCCTGTTAAGAACTTGGCAGACTGCCCGGATATTTTCTTTTGACAGCTGAGTGAGCATATAGTCTCTCCAAGAATCGGCAAACCCTGCATTGGAGATCATCAGGAGGGTTGTTGAATCAAGATCACAATTTTTTTAACGATTAATTGTGCAGCTTTAACCAGATCTCTTTCGTAATGCTAAACTGATGACCTATAGGGGGCTTTTAAAGTTTCTCCTATAGAAAGTATAAGGTACTGAAGTTTGTTGCCATTTCACAGGCAGGGCCGGACTGGGAATAAAAACCAGCCCTGGAAAAAATTTCATACCAGCCCCACAGCATTGTTATACCAGCGTAACAGCATAGCGTCATTATTTTCTTGTTCATGAAGGGGAAAACCATGCATTTTAAAGCACATTTAAAGAATGTATTATATATAGATAAGACAAATATGAAAACACATATTTTTATATATATAAACGCAAATTCCAGGTAAAAGTGCTCAATCATCAAGGGGGGGGCCCCAGGAACTCCGAATGTGGGGGGGGGGCACCTTCTGCAAAAAGAATACGGTAAGGGTAGTGGGTTACATTATCGAATTCACTTCCCCCTTACATCAGTGACCCCCCCCCCCTCAGACTGGCCTAGCGGTGCTGTCATCGACCTCCTCTCAGGTGCACCATGCAGGGCTCAGTCAGTCGGCTCCAGCTTGGTGACTCCAGTTTTATCCTATATAGTCTCCTGTCCACAGACATCTGACTTCTCCCATGACCCCCATCCCGGCAGTGCTCCCACTCTTGACTCCTCTCCAGACTCCCTCAGAGACTACAGACGTGATACAGGAGATGATCAGAGACTGCAGACATGATACAAGAGCTTAATGAGGCCTCACTGTGCCCATCAAATGTAGCTTTACTGTGTCCATCAAATGCAGTCTCACTGTGCCCATGAGTGCAACCTCACTGTGCCCATCATTGCAGCCCCTCCTGTGCCCCATGTCTTAGTCTGCAGTCCCCTGTCTGTGGGAAGGTGTCTTGTTGATGCTTGGTATGGTACCTTCCATGCCAGTAGGATATCCATGATCGCCATCAGCATGCAGGGTCTGTTCGTTTTGGATGGGGACAGTGCTCCTTCCAGAGGATCTGTTTGTTGTGTGATGGAGTGGTCCCTGGCCACCTGCACCTTCAGCCGCCCTCATTTTCTGCCCCCAGTCAGCCTGTCCTCTGATCCTGGGGAAGTGAGAGCACTGGGTGGGAGCTGGAGAGAAGGGAGAGCGAAGAGCACATGAGTGGGGGCAAAGAGCAGGACGGAGTGGGGATCACAGGGGTGGGGAGCGGAGAGCACTGGGTGGCCTAAGAGCACTGGGGGGAGCCAAAAAGAACAGGGGTGGAGAGCACGGGAGGCTGAGGGGGGCTGGAGAGCACTAAGGGGGGATCTTGAGAGCACTGGGGGGGCAGAAAGAACAGGGGTGGAGAGCACGGGGGCTGGGGGGGGTACAAAGAACAGGGGGGAGTGGAGAGCAATGGGATGAGATTGAGAGCACCAATGGGGGCCAGAAAAAACAGGGGTGGAAAGTACGGGGGGTGGAGAGCACTGGCAGGGTTGGAGAGGACATGGGTGGGGGCTAAATGCAGGGGGAGGAGCAGAGAGTACTGGCGGGGTTTGAGAGCACATGGGTGGGGGCAAAATGCAGGGGGGAGTGGAGAGTACAGGGGCGGAGAGTGCTGGGCGGGAGCTTGAGAGCACTGGAGGGGGAGGAAAAAAACAGGTGGAGAGCACTGGGGGTCTGGAGAGCGATGGGTGGAGCTTTAGAGCACTGGGGGGGGGGGGGGCCAGTAAGAACAGGGATGGGGAGTACTGGTGGGGGGAGAACATGGGTGGAGAGCACTGGGGGGTGGGGAGAAACGGGTGCAGAGCACAGGGGGGGGGGGGGGAGAACAGGGGTGGAGAGCACAGGGGGGAGAACATGGGGTGTAGAGCACTGGGGGACGGGGGACAGTGGTGGAGAGCACTGAGGGGGGGGGGGACAGTGGTGGAGGGCACTGGGGGGGGGGGAAGAAGAACAGTGGTGGAGGACACTGGGGGGGGGGGGGGGGAAGAACAGTGGTGGACACTGGGGGGGGGGGGAAGAACAGTGGTGGAGAGCACTGGGGGGGGGGGGAAGAACAGGGGTGGGGAGCACTGGGGCGGGGGGGAGAACAGGGGTGGAGAGCACTGGGGGGAGGACAGGGGTGAAGAGCACTGTGGGGGGGGGGAGAACACTGGAATGGTGTCTGGAGAAGGATAGGGAGATCGGGGGGGGGGGAGAAATAACAGGAGTAGAGAGAACTGTGGGGGGGGGGGCTGGAGAGTGTGGTGGGGGAGAACACTGGGGGGGATCTTCAAGGAGAACCTGATAGGAGGAGAAGCAGGAGGGCTGCATATAGCGGAATTGAGCTGTCTATATTCCTCCCATACAGCCGCGGAATGCTTGATTCTCCTCCCCTTCCTCCTGCAAGCACCTTGGGCAGGCTGTACGGCGGGCATGACATCTCCTGTGTATCGCTGAGCTGGCTGGCCTGGCTGGGTCTGTGTTCGGCGATGACGCTGTAACACGGTCCCGCCCCCCTAGACCAGCTTGTGTTATAGTAGATAGAATTAGTGTTCAGCCTATCACATGAGCCGGTCTAGGGGGGCGAGACCGTGTTACAACGTCATCGCTGAACACAGACCCAGCCAGCAAGCTCTGTGATGATACACAGGAGAGAGGGGACATGGAGCATTATATTTTACCAAAGAATTATGTGATTTATTGTTGTGTTGTGCCCCCTAAAATAAATTTGAGCCCTGGTACACAGTGGGCACGATTTAGTTCGATTTGAGATGCGATTTCACATGTAAAGTCGCATCTCAAATCGGCGGCATTTGCCGGCAATGACACGGTCCTAATCGGTGCGATGCCGCATCTGCCGCGCTATACCGATTTCAAAAAGTAGTTCCTGTACTACTTTTTGTGATTTACATTGACATCTGTGCAGAAACTTAATGTGTGTGTGTTTTTTTTTTTTCTACTGAAATATCAGTACCGCCATTTTACGGTACTGTGACATGAAAAATTGGAACTACCACTATTTTATTTTCTAGGGTGTGTATATATACCCTAGCTTGTGGGATATATATATATAGCCAGATTCTCAAAAGAGATACGACGGTGTATCGCAGGAAACACCCTCGTATCTTTTTTTTTTTTTTACTGTGTATCTATGCGTGTGATTCCTAGAATCACTTACGCATAGATACAGTAAAGATCCGACAGGTGTAAAACACTTACACCGTTGGATCGTAGATGTAATTACTTTTCTGGGCGCTAGGTGGCCTTAACGTTGTTTTCTCATTTGCCTATGCAAATGAGCCTAATAAACCTACCTACCCCTATATGAGGGGTAGGTTTACGAAGTTCCGTCGTTGCCATGTTAAGTATGGTGTCGGGTCAGCGTCGTCTTTTTCCGTTGGTTTCGTTGTTTGCGAATAGGGCATTGCGTAAGTGATGATGACGTCGTTTTGACGTCGGTTTCAACGATGCTTTCCGACGTGAGCTGGAGCATGCGCACTGGGCTTTTTTCCCGGCCAGCGCATGCGCAGTTCGATCGACGCGGGGGCGCGCTTAATTTAAAAGCCGTCCCCTTTGAATTACGCAGTGATACGCAGGGCCATTTACACTACGCCGCCGCAAACTACGGAGCAAGTGCTTTGGGAATACAGCACTTGCTCCATTGCGGCGGCGTAGTGTAAATGGCTTACGCTACGCCGCCACAGATTGTATGTGAATCTGGCCCATAATGTTTTGGGGGTTTTATGTAATCTTCTGGGCTGAAATTCTTTTTTAAATGTGTGCAAAAAGGGTTAACCCTTTTGCTGGCTAAATCCATATGACGTACAGACCTGCATTGCATTCCTCCTCTGCTTTAAGCTCATAGTCACTTTAGTGACCATAAACGTATAGGAAACTGATCAGAGCCATTTCCCTGAAATGACCCCCCCGCCCACCAGGTCACCGCTCCACTATGCTGTGTCACCCTGCTGTCCCACCTGCCTTTGCTCTAAATTGCCCTTCACCACTTCCCCCTACTCTGATTCCCCACCTCGCAAACCCGATCCCCTTTGCGGTTGCACTGCTGTCCGTTTTTCGAGGGTTCAATAATTTTTTTTTTTTTTAAAGACTACCCCCTAGGTAGTTAGCCAGCTCTCCCTCCTCCCTCTCTTGCCGGCTGCAGCTGCTGACAGATTTGTCTGGATAGAGAGCTGGGGGGTTCTGTGTCTGGTTTACCAGCCCCCTTTTTTTTCCTGAAAGAATAGTCGGTGATCACTACCAATCGCTTCTGTGTTCTTTCATCATTAACACATAGTATACTGTGTTTACTATGTTTTAGTTTGTGAATGAAACATAGTACACCCTGGACTCCTAGCCATTGAATGAAAGAATGAATGAATGACTTGTATAGCGCTATACATGCGAAAAGAATCGCCTCTGGGTGCTTTTTCCAGCCAGTGTCTTCCTGGCTGATGCGGTCATTTTACCCCGTAGGATCATGACACGCTTGGGACACGCAGTCATACACACATATATACACTGGGCCAATTAGACCTGGATCCAATTAACCTACCAGCATGTCTTTGGAGTGTGGGAAGAACATGCAAACTCCAAGCAGATGGTGTCGTGGTCGGGATTCGAACCAGCGACCCTTTTGCTGCTAGGTAAAAAGTGATAACCACTAGACCACTGTGCTGCCCATTCATATACAGTACTGATCAGACTGCAGAGAAAGGGACTGTACTTAGTCCCTTTCTATTTCTAAAAAGAGACATTAGAGGTCTATTTAGACCCCCCCCCCTCAAAAAAAAAAAAAAAAATGGTAAAAAATAAAATAAAAGTACCTGTACATCAAAATATTAGGTATTAAAAAAAAAAGTAGATTACTAATGGTAGATTTAGAAATGCGTCTAAATCACACTTGCCACCGAAGCCTATTCCATGTTCGGATGGCGCTGCAGTGGCTACTGATAGGCGGCAAAGAAGCGATTCAACACCCTCCTCATCGCCTGTTCTAACCCCATTTTGCCAACAAATGTGGAAAAACCACATGCATTGCACGGGGTTACAGGGCATTTGTGGCATTTCCCCTTGATATGAATGTGTAGTGTTTGAGCCAAATACCAAATAACAAATACCTTTTATCATCAGCAGTATATACCAGTCTTCTGACTTCTATCAGTGTCTGGTTAAAGCTTGTAGGTGCACTCTGACTCTCCTATGAGGCTGCATAACCCCTGATCCCCTGTCTGGACAGTGCTGATTGGCCCTGTGCTGGTAAAATGCACTCTACTAAGAAAAAAAACTCTCTAGCAGTATACACCAAACTGAGCATTGAGTGACTCTCAAGGCTCTGTACTATTAGCAGATGGATTGGGGACTGTGGAAGAAGGGGAGGATCAGAGAAGACAGAATCAAACAGCCTTTTTACACAATGCAGAGAATAAACCCCTTGGGTTCCGCAGTGAGTATAACAATCATGCTTTTCTGCATATACAGACTAATTTTACTGTTGTGGGTTTAGTAACACTTCAAGGTTCATGGGAGTTTTGCCATCCTTCCTGGGTATGACTGCAAAATAAAAATTTACCCCAGAATGCAGAAAAGGACAGTGTGTATGATAGACAAAGCCACAGAAAACTTTCAAAGAGATACTAGCTGAACTCCAAGGTCAAGGTACATCAGTGTCTGATCGCATTATCCATCACTTTTTGAACATCAGTGGGCTCAAAGGAAGAAGACCCTGGAGACTTCAATGTCAAAAGAAAAACATAAAAAAGCCAGTTTGGATTTTGTGAAAAAGCATATTGAGAAGCCACAATTCTTCTGGGAGATTGTTCTTTAGACAGATGAGACAAAACTGAAGCTTTGTTGGCAAGTCAGCTGTAAGTGCACAGACGAAACAAATTAATCTTTCAAAGAAAAGAACGCTGTACCTACTGTGAAACATAGAGGAGGCTCCGTTATGTTTTGGAGCCGCTTTGCTGTGTGTTGGCACAGGGTGCCCTGAATCTGTGCAGGGCACAATGACATGTCAAGACGATCAGGAAATTCTGGAATGAAACATACTGGCCAGTGTTACAAAGCTGTGCCTTGACACAGGTCATGGGGCCATCAACAGGATAATGCCCTTAACCACTTGCTTACTGGGCACTTAAAGCGGAGTTCCACCCTTAAAACCACTTTCTTTCATCCCATCCAGCATACTGGCGTACTTACTTTATAATAGATCATTTAATTTTGGGCGCACTGCGGTGTATGTTGCCGCTATAAGGCGTCACGCCTTCCGGAAACAGCCGACTAGCGTTCGGCTCTTCTCGGCGCCTACGCACAGACCCAGAAGCTGACTGCGCAGGCGCCGTATATATAGCCACGTCACGCCTTCCGGAAACAGCCGACTAGCGTTCGGCTCTTCTCGGCGCCTGCGCACAGACCCAGGAGATGACTGCGCAGGCGCCGTAAATAGCCGATCCTAGTTCGGCTTTTTTCGGAGGGCGTGACGTGGCTATATACGGCGCCTGCGCAGTCAGCTTCTGGGTCTGTGCGTAGGCGCCGAGAAGAGCCGAACGCTAGTCGGCTGTTTCCGGAAGGCGTGACGCCTTATAGCAGCGACATACACCGCGGTGCGCCCAAAATTAAATGATCTATTATAAAGTAAGTACATGGATTAAAAAAAAAAAAAAAAAAACAGCATACTGGCGCTGACGCCAGTATGCTGGATGGGATGAAAGAAATTGGTTTTAAGGGTGGAACTCCGCTTTAAACACCCCTCCTGCCCAGAGCAATTTTCAGCTTTCAGTGCTCTTGCACTTTGAATGACAATTACTTAGTCATGTAACACTGTACCCAAAAGATTTTTTTGTCCTTTTTTTTAATACAAATAGAGCTTTTTTTTTTTTTTTTTTTCGATTTTTTCTTAGTTTCTGTGATCAAATTTTGCAAATTATTAATTTTTCTTCATAAATTTTGGCCACAATTTATACTGCTACATGTCTTTGATAAAAATAACCCAAAATTTTGGGAAATTATTTGGTCTGTGTGAAAGTTTACAAGCTATAGTGCAAATCATAAAAAATTATCACATCTAATCACACCTGATTTACTGAAGGCCTCTCATTTCTTGAGACCCTAACAAGCCAGGAAAGTACAAATGCCCCCCAAATACAGATGGGCACTGATGAGGTGGCACTGATGAGGTGGCACAGGTGGGCACTGATTGGTGGCACAGGGATAGCACTGAGGTGGCACAGGGATGGCACTGTAACACTCACCGATCCGTTCTCCCTCCTCACACGCTGTGTCTGTGTGAGAAGGGAGAGGCGTCAATGAGAGATGATCTCATATGTTTACATTTGAGATCATCTATGATTGGCCGCACAGATCGCATCGCAAACGGCCACTCTGATTGGCCGTTCACGGCGATCTGTAATTGGCTGTGTCCAAGGGAGATTGCGCGGGAAACGAGCAAAGGGGAGGACGTCAAAAGACGTCGTCCTGGATTTTCAGGTCCGCGCTGAAGCCGCCATTCGGCTATAGCGTGGGCCTCAGGTGGTTAAACACAGCTAAAAGCACTTTGCAAATGGCAAAGGATTGGACTTTGGATTATTCTAAAATTGACTTATGAATATCCTGTTAAGGATCTATGGAAAAAACTTTAAACAGGCAGTGTGGAGAAGGCATCTTTCAATCCTGGGACAGCTGGAGCAATTTTCTTATGATTTGGGGACCAAACTACCTGTTGGCAGGTACAGAAGACTCCTTAAGGCTGGGTTCACACTGGCTCAACAAACACGTCAACATTGGGTGTGAAAATCAATGTTTCCCTATGGGAGCCGTCGTAAATGGTCTGACACAAGTCAGTCCGTCTTTGAAAATGCTCCCTGAACTACTTTGGTCCAACTTTGATCCTACTTCAGCCCACTGAATATCACTAAAGTCTGATTGCGGCCTTAACTGATCCGACTTGGCATGCGACTTTTGCTCTGATGATCTAAAAGGGGAACTCCACGCCAAATAAAAAAGAAAAACGGCATGGGTTGACCCTCCAAGACCATAGTAGGCCCTTCGTTCTGGCATGTATTTTAAAGGGAAACCCCCACGCTGAAAAAACAATGTGATGATGAAGAAAAGAGGGAAGGACGGCCGCACTCCAAGGATTTTCAAACGAAAAAAGTTGTCTTTATTGTAAATCCAAAAACATGTACAGTCACAGCAATCACAGAAAACAGGACAGCCGACGCGTTTCGCACTCGATCAGTGCTTAGTCATGGCTATGGTATGGTGCTAACACAAAAACATTTATACTAAACCCCAAAATACCAAAAAAAACATGTGACTCCCTTCAGCCTATAGCAACTTAAAGTTAATTAGTTGTGATAGACATCCTGAATGGGTGTAATCAGAGTGTCAAGTGTGTGCAGGCTGAAAGTCAACACTAACATAAAAAAGGTAACCCTTAAAGAACCTGTGTATGTGTGGATGTGAGGATTGCATGAAAATGGGAAGGGATATATATATATATATATATATATATATATATATATATATATATATATATATATATATATATATATATATATATATATATATATATATATATATATATATATATATATATATATATGGTGAATGTGAGAGTGGATGTAAAAAATAGTGAAAAATAAAATAGACTGGTTTTAAGTGTCTATATATATATAGGCGAAATAGTGTGTAGGATGCCGAAGCAGTCATATGGCCCGCAAAAAAACAAAAAATAAAAAAAACCCACAAATTTTATATAAAAAACAATGTGGGGTCTCCCCAAAATCCATACCAGATCCTTATCCAAACATGCAAGCCAGGAGAAGAGATGGGAAGGAGCAAGCGAGCCCCGCCCTCCTGAACCATACCAGGCCGCATGCCCTCGACATGGGGGGGGGGGGGGCTTGGGCCGGAAGAGATGCCAGAGTTGTCAAACTTGGTTTGTGAGTAACTTTGATTGAGAGCGTTTTTATAAATGTTTTACTACATTTTGACTTGATATACAAGCAGTGTGTTGATATAAGAGTAGTGTCATGTCACCACTGAGTATAAAATAGAAGAGAGGCACCTCTAAGTGTAGCAATATGGTTACATTTAATGAAGGTACAACATTTTAGAAACTTACATGGTTGATGATTAAAACAGGCACATTTTAAGTATGCAGGCATCCGGGATAAAGCTGTCCACATAGACCATCCTCCTCACAGCCATTGATGTCATCCCTTCCACGAGTGGTTCAAGCCTTGCTTTTAGATCGCTTTACTGCAGGGTGGTCTTCCTGGTCACGATTGCAGACTGATAGCGGTGAGAGCTAGCGGTGAGGAGGACGGTCTCTGTGGATCAATTTACCCCGGATACTTGCATACTTATATGTGCCTCTTTTAATCATCGACCATGTGAGTTGCTAAATGTTGTGCCTTTATTAAATGTAACCATATTGCTACACCTGGAGGCTCCTCTTTTCTCTTTTATACTCTGTAGCTCCTGCTTGATTTTGCTTTGAATCACCTTGTGGAGGCTCCCATTTGTGGATGTACATTGTATGGTTACACAACCTATTACATTGCTTTAATCTTTTTATATGGACTATAAACTGAAGGACTTATGAATAAACGGTTGTGGAACGAATCATTTGAGTTTCCATTATTTCTTCTGGGAAAATTAACTTTGATATACAAGTGCTTTGGATTGCGAGCTTAATACATTCAAATATGCTCGCAATCTTAATACATTCAAATATGCTCGCAATCCAAGGTTTTACTGTACTTTAAAAACCTGTGTACTACGTTTTTTTTTTTTTTTTTTTTAGGTGAATGGGTAGGTGGGGGGAAAAAAATGAAAAAAGAAATGGCCCTCCCACTCAAAAAATAAAAATGTCTGATTTTGGCTTTTATTTTTGCAGAAGTGAGGGGGGTTTCTCATGGGAAAAAAAAACAACTTTTTTCAAACTTCATTTTAAAAAACGTAGTTGCCTACACACCATTGTTTTCTGAAAATGCTCTTGCAAAGAGCGGTTACGTACAACACGTACGACGGCATTCTGTTCCATTGAAGCTCACATCATAACTTGCTTCTGAGCATGCGCGGGTTTAAAAACGTCGTTTTAGCGTACACACGATGATTTTTTGACACAAAAAATGACATTCTGAAAAACAATATAAAAAATTGAAGCATGTTCGAATTTTTTTTTTTGTTGTTTTTCAGAAGACATAAAACAACGTTTTGCACACACACGATCATTTAAAATGACGTTTTTTAAAACGTTGTTTTATTTCATCACAGAAAACGACCGTGTGTACGCGGCATCAGGCCTCATGCACACTGAACATTTTGCAATCTCTCTTGTAACTTTTTATTAATTTATTTTTTATTGTGTTTGCTGTGCTGAACCATTCAAAAGCTTAACCACCTTTATCAGTAAGGAACATCTTTAAAAATGAATAGTAAAATCTTTTCTAGATACAGTATGCAACCGATTTCCCTTTTGTACAGTGCCTAGAATAAAAGGTTAATGTGCAAACCCTTTTATACCGTTAAATATATTTAGACTTTAATCCATGGGTGCTTAATCTGTGGTCCTCCAGGTGTGGCAGAACTATCATGCCTCTGCCTTTGGGAGTCATGCTTGTAACTGTCAGCCTTGAAATGCCTCATGGACTTGTAGTTTTGCAACAGTTTGGCACCCTTGCTTTAATCCAAACTCTGGATTCAGCTCCTCCCCTTCTATTCTTCTGGCCCTATCCGCTTGCAGCACCCCTGGTTTAATTACAAAAAAAATAAAAAAATGTATTTCTTTTTTTCCAGATGTCTTTGGTTGAGTTCAGTGGCATAGCAGGTTTCCTTCACCTTCTTCTGGTGGTTTTAGGAACTTGAGCCCAGGTTCACACTGGGTACGATTTGAGATGCGATTTCACATGTCAAATCGCATCTCAAATTGGTGGCAATTGTCGGCAATGACACCGTCCTAATCGGTGCGATGCCGCATCTGCGGCGCTGCACCGATTTCAAAAAGTAGTTCCTGTACTACTTTTTGCGATTTCGGGCCGCGATTTACATTGACATCTGTGCAGAAACCTGCACAGATGTCTCTTAAATCACGGCCGAAATCGGGACTGCCAGCGGGAGTGAAATCGTGCGAGTTCAGCTGAACTTGCACAGCTTTACTCCCGCAGCCCAGTGTGAACCTGGGCTAAATGCTGGTATCTTGTGGCGCAGATGTGACCAGATATTTGTGGATCTCTATGGAGAAGACCAGACTAAAAACAAAGTGAAAATAAATGTGATTTGTGGCACACAATCTAAACACAACAATCAATATTCAAGTGTGCTGCCCATTGAGGGCGCAATGCGCATGTGCTGGTGAGGTTACCAACTGCTACACATTAGAGTATCTTCCAAAATGTGCACATTTAACAGATGTTTAGTGTACCTACAGATAAGCCAGATAAGTTTACTCCCAATTTAATCTGAATGATCTTGAGGTTTGTAAACTTACTTTGTGAAAAAAAAACACACACTTTGGCCTCGTACACACGAGGGGATATGTCCGCTGAAAACGGTCCGATGGACCGTTTCAGCAGACATCTCCGCTCGTGTGTATGGGCTAGCGGACAGATTTCTCCACCCGACAGATTTCAAAGCATGCTTTGAAATCTATCCGGTGGAATCTGTCCGCCCGACATGTCTGCTGGTTAGTACACTTACCAGCAGACATGTCGTCCCCCACCACCGCCGCGCCGCCGCCGAATGGATTCGGCGCATGCGCGGAAGTGTTTAACTTCCTGGTGCGGTGACGTGGCGGCGTCAACGTCACCGCCGCGTCACCGCGCCGTCCGGCGGCGGGGAATTTGATCCGATGGTGTGTACACACCATCGGATCAAACTCCCGATCGGACATATCCGATGGAAATGGTCCGCCGACCGTTTTCATCGGATATGTCCGATCGTGTGTACGAGGCCTAAGGCGGCGTACACACGAGGGGATATGTCCGCTGAAAACGGTCCGATGGACCGTTTCAGCAGACATCTCCGCTCGTGTGTATGGGCTAGCGGACAGATTTCTCCACCCGACAGATTTCAAAGCAAGCTTTGAAATCTATCCGGTGGGAATCTGTCCGCCCGACATGTCTGCTGGTTAGTACACTTACCAGCAGACATGTCGGCCCCCACCGCCGCCGCGCCGCTGCCGAATGGATTCGGCGCATGCGCGGAAGTGTTTTACTTCCTGGTGCGGTGACGTGGCGGTGACGCGGCGGCGTCAACGTCACCGCCGCGTCACCGCCACGTCACCGCGCCGTCCAGCGGCGGGGAATTTGATCCGATGGTGTGTACACGCCATCGGATCAAACTCCCGATCGGACATATCCGATGGAAATGGTCCGCGGACCGTTTTCATCGGATATGTCCGATCGTGTGTACGCCGCCTAAGAGTCGGTTCACACTGGGGCGACTTGGGATCAGACTTGAAGTCGTCTCAAGTCGTCCCAAGTCGTGCTGTCCAGAAAAGCAATGTAAGTGAATGGGAGTGGTGTTAATACACACTACTCATGTCGCTCCGACTTCAGAAGAGGTTCCTGTACTACTTCAATCAGACTTCTAGGCGATTTGTACCCATTGATTTCAATGGAAGTCGCTTCCAAGTCTGATCACTGTTTTAATTGAAGCTACTTTCAAGCAAGATAACATACATTTCTCATGCAAACCCCTCCCTTCCCCTCCCTCTCCCAGAGCTGATTGTTGTTTTATTGGCCACTGGAATGTCTCCTGACCTGAAAAGGACTTCAAGTCGTGTTGTAAATCGCCCCAGATCGCCCTGTGGTTCATGCTCAAGTAGTGTTAAAGTTGCTTCTGAAAGTCGTGCTGGAAGTCGTGTCGCCCCAGTGTGAACCGACTCGAATTCTGCAAAATATATTCACTATACCCTGTCAACAGGCATTGCTGTATCACGTTTTACAGAGCCTGCCTTCTGACCTACAGAGGTGCTGACAGGAGGCATTTTAGGAGGTGGAGTCAATGCAGGAATCACGGTTTGTAGGCAGCATGGTACCATGGGATATGTAATCCTTTAAAAATTGAAAGTAAACATCAGAGGAGAAGCTGCAAAGCATGCAGGGAATCTAGAAAGTTGTGAAAAGAGATTGCCAGCAGACAGGCAGCACTCAACAGGAAAGGATTTTTTTTTAGGTAAGTTTTTTTTTTCATTGTATTTTCAGAATGTAACTATTGTTTACATTGCTATTTACAATGCTAATGTTATAAAAATGAAAGCGTAGGCAGTGACCATAGATTTCCGTTACCACATTTTTTTAAAAAGAACTGGGTCAGATACCTATCCCTGTGGTAGTACACCATTGTGGTTTTTAGTGCATTATGAGGATGTTCTTTTTTCACAACTTCCTTTTGGCTTCTGTATTCTAATAATTTTTTCATGTGCAATCGTCTATCCCTTATCCTCGCATCCTTGACTTCCTACCAGGCTATTATGGGAAACGGTATCAAATGCTTTAGCAAAATCCAGAGATATTACATCAATAACGTTTCTGAAATACAGATTTATGCTTATCTCCTTCATAAAAACTGATGAATCTTAGACGTGACCTACCTTTCATAAACCCATGCTGATTCTCTGCTATTCTTCACTACTTTACTATTTTGTATGTTCTGCCTCAGAATACTTTAAATGATTTTCACACTTTTCAAGGCAGGCTTGAAATGTGTATATGTATAGGGTGTGCGCAGGTGTTTTTTTTTTTTTTTTGCCACCCAAGAGACCGGTGCCCTTTTGCCCGTTTATTTCTATGAAAATGTAACAGGAAGCTTGTGTGTGTGTGTGTGTGTTTGTGTGTATACAGGCACAAACCAATTTTTACCCCAAACCTTCTACAGCATGTTCTTATTTTTCTGTTACCTGTCCTAGTGAGAAACAATGTAATCCCTGTCATAGCCATCTTTCAAAGGTAGTAGCTAGGTGGAAGGATCATCGGCAGGGTGCCCTAAGTCAGTGGTTCTCAACCTTAGTCCTAAACTTCCCCCAACAGGCCCTGTATGCAGGTTTTCCTTTATTTTGCACAGGTGCTTTAAATCGGTGTCAATGGCTTGGTATTTTAGACAGCTATTTTATCTAAGAGAAATTCCCAAAACATGGCCTGTTGGGTGTACTTGAGGACTGTAGTTGAGAACCACTGCCCTAGGTCATTTGACTTGCTTCAAAACATGGCTTTGGACATGCTTTAAGGCTCTCTGAACGCCAGTCAAAAACCTGGTTACTAAATAAAATGGTTAGCTTACAGTCCTGTTTACACTTTGCATTTGCTTTTGGCTTTGCTTCCAAAATTATACCCCATTTCACTTTAGTGGTGCTTCAAAGTGTCTTCAAAGCCTCCATAGAAGTTTATGGCAAAGCTCGCTTGAAGCACCTGCAGCTTTTAAGAAGTTTTAATTCAACATTCGCTTCGCTTTGGAGAAATTGGAGGCATGATATGGCAGGTTGGGGTGGTACAGTGGCAGGCTAGGGCTGTATGTAGTGACAATGTGCTCAGTAACTTACTGCTTTGCTGGTAATAAAGACACCCACGGCTGCTGTGTTCTCTCCTCTGTCTCCTCCTTCTAACCATATCCGCCCCTTTTTTGAGAAAAGCATCTGCCCCTTGCTGTATAGAGCGATATCCGCCCCTTTGAGAAAAGCATCCACCCCTATGGCGGCAAATATAACCAGCCCCGGGCCACGGGAGCGAGCGCCGTGTTGATTGCACATGCTCCGTCTACAGCTGACCAACAGCTGTTCGGCTCCAATTCTGTCGGCTCCAATTGCGCTACGCCTGCTGGACCCTATGCGATAGGGGAATCATCTCGATAAAACACAGGCACCACATCATCGCAACAAAGTCTGGACCCGCCAGGTGCCTGGACTGATGCCCATCTCAGCCTTTCAGCGAGCCACTGAGAGCATGAGATGGCTGTTCCCTGCCCCTCCACAGCTACCCGCTCTAGTGAGCAGAGCAGGAGAGCTGCTGATTCACAGTCGGCAGCTCTCTGCTCAGGTAACCATGAGAACCGAGCCATCGACAATGATCGATCGCTCGGTTCTCAGCGTAGAGGTGCCAGAGGACAGATGCATCATCCACCTAGGTAAGTATAAACCTGCAAAAAAACAACATACTTCTCTTTTAACAGCATTCTAAATTCTCCCCTTGAGGTACAGCGTAGGGCAGGTAGGATACACTTTAGCAAAGTTGTTAGTTTCCCTTAGAACTGAGGATTATATAACCATGCAGGTAATTCATTAGACATGATTAAGTTGATCCTGAGTTCTAGAACCTATCATTTTATCCTCACTTGAGGATGATGGTGTTGGTGGTGGTTTTGCAGAAAACTGCTACAGTCTGCCTATTTTTAGTAGTTGTATGTAGCCATTCTTTATCAAATCTACATTTTATACATGTTGTAAATTGTTTTAGAGTATTGCATGAACACATTATTGTACATTTTTGATGGGAATGTACTGAAGAACTGGTTAAACTGGATATTGCTGCATATTTATCCCTCACAAGATTTTTAACATTTGTACATTTGCTGTTGTCCGCTTATAAATAGTAGAAGAACAATGAAGTGGAAGCTGTTATTTGTAGGCCCTAATCTTATCTTGAAGCACTGTCGAGTACTTTTAGTATTTGGGTGAACATTGAAAGCTATTTTCTATAACAAGAATGTGTGCTCATGACAAATTGGGGATCCATCCTAGATCTCGCCAAATATTCCATTGTCCCCCTAACATAGTATAGGTTAAAAAAAATAAAATAATATACAGTGTGTGCGTGTGTGTATATATATCTAAAAAATACACCCTGCTATTAACTAGCTTATATGTAGAGGTAGATTGCTGTGGTAATTATATACCTTGTTTTCAAGAGACTGTCATGTCATACTGGGGAGGGAAGGCAAGCTTCTGTAGGTGTGAAGTGTCGGTGCTTAGGAAGGTTTGAGAGGCTGCTAAAAGTCTCTCTAAGGTAGAAGGTAACATCCCCTCCCAGATTGTCTCGATCTTCTGTAGATTTTACAAATCTTTATATAGTTTGCCTACCAGCTCACAACCTCAAAATAACATGGAGGAATATATTTTTTCAGGTATTTCTCAATTGACAGAACAGATTCAAGAAGAGTTTGACATTGCAATAGCGAACAAGTACAAACATTTTAATGCAATGGGACCCTGAAAGCACATATCACCGTTATTCCGAAGGAGGCTAAGGACCCATCAGTATGTGGCAGCTATCGCCCCATCTCATTATTGAATGTAGATCTTAAGTTATTTACAAAAATATTAGCCACACATATACAACCACATTTTACTGCATTAGTACACGACGACCACTTAGGCTTCATCCCAACGTGGTAGGCTTGTGATAATACCATTCATATTTTGAATCTAGTCCACTTAACTGTTCATTCTAAAAAACACTGTGTTCTGGGAACGGTTGCAAAAAGGCATTTGACCGGGTCAATTGGTCTTGTATGTTCTCAGTCCTACGGTATTTGTGTGCAGGGAGAGGATGGTAGGGTGGATCTCAAGCATATATACAAGGCTGGAGGCACAAAAAAAAAGCAAATGGAGTTCTATCTGAACCTTTTTCTATCTCTAACGGCACCCACCAAGGGTGCCTTTATCACCACTCCTTTTTGCTATCAACATTTCTTTTGCAAGGTCAGGCAAAACCTGGATATTAGGGGGTTAATAACCAGAGATTTACACCATAAAGTATCCGCATATGCGGATGATCTTTTATTATACCTTACGAAACCTGTTATATCTATGCTGAACCTATTAAGAGAATTGGACCAATATGGTGCACTGTCCAATTTAAAAATGAATATGTCCAAGTTAGTGACAATGGGTGGATCTATGACTACGACTCAAATTAAAAATGAATTTTAAGTTTTTATATGGACCTATACAGGCATCAAATACCTGGGCACGTTGATTCCACCTAAATTGGACTAAACCTTTGAGTTGAATTTTCCACCTCTACTGAGTAGAGTGAAAGTCTTGCTTTCTAAATAGCATCAGGGCCCTTTCTCTTGGTTCGGTAGATGTAACATAATAAAAATGCCAATATTCCCTAAATTTTCCTATGTCTTTCAAACTCTACCCATTCATTTACCCTCAGAATTCTTTAAACAGACTAATAGGATGATAACTGAATGAGGGGGTAGAGGTACCAGATATACAGAAATATCAGGCGGCTCATATGGCACGACTAGTAGACTGGTGTAGGCATGCAAGCGCTAAAATATGGCCAAAGATCGAGCAATCACAGTGTGCGTTGGGCGGTCTGCTGCTTTTTGGAGACCTGAGTTCCGCTCTCAAAAAGCACCCAAACTTGGGCCCTACCCTGAGTACTTTCTCGCAAATATGTTCCACCACTTCATTATCATTTGTCACCTCCCCCTTGTACCCTATTGCAGGGAACCCTTGTTTCCCTCCGGACAGATTCCAACGAACATTGACAACCTTAGAATAACTATGCGAGGGGACAGAGCCTTGCTCTCGCTTAAAGCGGTTGGAAACCGCATATACATTTTTTTTTATTTTTTTGTGAACCTGCAAGGCAAAAGGCATAATCAGCTAGTATGCACCGCATACTAGTTGATTATGAAATACTTAGCTCGCAACGAGGTGAAGAACACTTACCTGGTCCACGCCGAGCGAGATGTCATCTTGCTCCGGCGTGTCTTCCGGGTTTTGCTGCTCCAGTGCTGTGATTGGCTGGAGCGGCGATGACGTCACTCCCGCGCGTGTGCGCAAGATTTCAAATCGGCAGTGGGTTGGCGGCTGCCGGTTCTATTGCCATGGATATCCCCTGCGCATGCGCCGCTGCAATCAGCGGCGCATTGCGAGGGGAATATCTCCTAAACCGTACAGGTTTAGGAGATATTCTTTATACCTACAGGTAAGCCTTATGATAGGCTTACCTGTAGGTAAAAGTAAAAAAAAGTGGGTTTACAACCACTTTAATCTCGCAAATGTATGCACTACTGGTTGCCCCCAAGTGGATTATGTCCCTCCATATATAAGAAAGTGGGAAATTACATTAGACAGGACGTTCACATAGGCACAACATAGACAGATAGTAAATCTTGCGTTGAAATCTTCAATATCCACAAGATTCCAAGAAACTAATTTTTAAAATCATAACAAGATGGTACCGTACACCCTCATTACTTAATAAATTATTTCTGGAGATCCCGGACAAATGTTGGAGGTGTCAGGAGGAAAACAGGACTCTACTCCATGTTCTTTCGTCCTGCCCAAAACTGGAGTACTTCTGGAGGGAGATACGGCGGCGTGCACAGAAATTTACTGAGTATAACCTCCCAGAAGATTCAGCCTTATTTTTGTTACATGTCTCAAACATACCGGGGAAAACATATAGTAAATACATTTTGCGCCATCTTATCAACGCTGCTAGAACATGTATTGTACGGCAGTGGAGAGATACGAGCCCTCCCACAATTCTTACATGGGTCACATGAATTGAACAGGTTAATAGGATAAAGGATTTGTTACTATTGGCTCAAAATCGAAAGGAAACATATTTAGAAACTTGGGGCCAATGGAATACATTTAAATTTCCTTTTGGCTCTTGAGAGTACTTGAAAAAGAGGAGTAGGGGCCTTTGGGGAGCCCTAACTTCCTTGGATGATGGTATAGTAAACTCACCTTTACTTCGATGCATTTTTCCTTCAACTTCGACTCTCCTTCCCCTATCAGTGTTTTTTTTTTCATCTCTTTATGATTTTTTTTCCCTTTTTTTATGGGGCTTCTTACTTTCTCCTTTCGCCTCTTCAGATAGAGGTTTTTCTTCTTAGCAAAGTATGTTGTCGGGGCATACAAGAGAAACAGGTCTAAAGCCTCGTACACACGGCCGAGGTTCTCGGCAGAAACCAATGAGAAGCTCGCTGGGAGCCGCATTCTGCCGAGAACCTCGGCCGTGTGTACGCTCTCGGCGAGCCCCGCCCGTCGGGAAACCCGTCGAGCAAATAGAGAGCAGGTTCTCTATTTGCTCGACGCCCCGTCGGGATGAATGTTTGGTTGCCTTTCCCGATGGGCGGGTCGCCGAATCTGACGGCCGGCAGAGAACCTCGACGGGTGGAACGATGTGTTCTGCCCGTCGAGGTTCTCTGCCGTGTGTACGGGGCCTCACAGAAGATAGAATGGGGACTATCTCAAATAACTAGTTTATTTTTTATTTTTTGTGAAGATGTATTTAAGATGGGAGTAATGCTGTTAATTGGATTTTGAATGGATTTGTTGGAACTCATATGCTTGATGGATTAATGAAATTGCTTATTTCTCTGTATGTATGACAACTAAAATAAAGAAATAAAAAAAATAAAAAAAGTTTCTCAAATCTTTGTTTTGGTTGAATAGCAGGCCGTAAAATATGCAAAGCTCCAACACGTCTGGGTAGTGTAGAAGCTTGCTGCTATGCCCCCCACCCACATAGACTATCAGTATAAGTATAATGGGAAGCCTCACTGGCCAATAGCAAAGTGCAGGAGGTAGTAAGGGACCTAATGGTGCTCAATGCCCCACACTAGGCAAAAACTAGTTTCTACTACCCCTCTCTCCTTCACTGTGCCTCATATGAATCTAGAATACTTAAAATCCCCAAGAATGTGCTTTAGCATTGTGCCAGGGAATTTGGAGTACCCTGATTTTCTAAAGACTAATTCCACTTTTGTTAAGAAAAAACATTCCCCTCTGGGTGATCTATGTACAATACAAGGATAACAAACTTTGTTGCAGATTCCTACCTTTTTGTTATTCTAAAGGATTCCCTTTGTGTTTGTGTCCATGTGATAAGTGAATCTAATGGAAGTAGTTTCATAATTATCAATCAGCTGCTGCACCTGCAGGGTTCTGACGAATGAAAATGGCAGGGTCTGCATTTCTTTGAACGTTATATCCTGTTGTAAGTAGCTTATCAAAAATTAAATTGTTGTTGCATGGGATGCCTGATATCTGACTTGTATCTTAATGTAGATATTTGGGAAAAACAATGAGCTGATCATACAAGCAGGATATTGTTTCTGGGGGGTGTTCTGTATGCCATCTGTGTACAGAACGCCTCCAGGTAGCCATATTGCATTGCACTTTACAGAAAATTGCATTGGCTGCAGACTGAAAAGGAAAAGTAATTTTTTAATAACATTCAATTACAATATGAGTAGCAATTGTATATGCTATATTATTTTGAGTTGCCCTTTAGGCTGGCCATGCACACATTTTCATCCATGTATGGGCAGGGAGGTTGTACACAAGTCTACCAATCGACTTGTGTACAACTGCCCTGTTGGATTTACCCTACTGATTTAGAGCTGCCAGCAGCATTGATCAGTGTATTCTGACAGTGCGGAAGTCTCCCCGTTGTCAGAATACAATAGCTCAATGGGGAGGATTTCCCCATCCATTTCAAGTGTGTGGATGGGGAAATCAAGTTAGTGTCGGGTTAAACGGAAAAAAAAGAATATATATATATATATTTTTATCTACAGTGCCTTGAAAAAGTATTCATACTTGTCATGTTACAACCAAAAACGTAAATGTGTATTTTATTGATTTTATTGGGATTTTTTTGTGATAGACCAACACAAAGCGGCACATAATTGTGAAGTGGAAGGAAAATGATAAATGGTTTTCAATTTTTTTTTTTTTTTTACAAATATTTGAAAAGTGTGGCATGCATTTGTATTCAGCCCCCTTTTATATAAGAGAAAACAGCCGTAACCGCAATAGATGTAAATACGAAAGAAATGTATTATAAGTGTCTATCAAGATGGTACATAACACCTAGTAGAGTACATATAATAAATATCAATTGGAGAAATCACCACTGTTGGAGAGGTTGTGGGATAAAAGTAACAACTGTGAATATATGGTGGGAATGTTTGTATACAGAAATTTTTACAAGAGGTGATACATTTGATTCAGGAGCTAACAGGAGCATGCCTAAAAATCCAGAAACGTAACGTATTTATCGGCGTATAACGCGCACCCCAATTTCAGAGGGAAGTTTCAGGAATTTTTTTTTTTTTAAATGTTGTGGTCAGTGTCCAGCTGCAGCCTAATCTGTGCCTAAATACAGCATCTCCAGCCTAAATGCAGCCTATGTGCCCTAAATGCAGCCTATGTGCCCCATATCCAGCCTAAATGCAGCCTATGCGCCCCATCTCCAGCCTATGTGCCGCCTATGCGCCCCATCTCCAGCCTATGTGCCGCCTATGCGCCCCATCTCCAGCCTATGTGCCGCCTATGCGCCCCATCTCCAGCCTATGTGCCGCCTATGCGCCCCATCTCCAGCCTATGTGCCGCCTATGCGCCCATCTTCAGTCTATGTGCCGCCTATGTGCCCATTTGCAGCCTCATCTTCTCTCGTGGAGTGAGGGAATCGCCGAGGCGTCATCTCCTGTTCTTCCTGTTCATTCGGTGGCAGTCACATACACAGTCCCGCCTCCGCCATCGGCATTGGACCAGCTCCTGAGATATATAGCACACTCGTCCAATGCCAGTGGCGGAAGCGGGACTGTGTGTGTGACGTTAGAGCCAAGTAAACAGGAGAGACGGCTTGTGAATTCCTGCGGCGCTCTGTGGCACTCGGCGGCGCTCGTTCCCCTCCGAGCCCAAGGTACACTATCGGTGTATAACGTGCAGCCATGATTTTCCCCCTATTTTCAGGGGGAAAAAGTGCGCGTTTTACGCCAATAAATACTGTAGTTATTTCATAGCACTAACCTGACAAAAGAAATAAATGCAACAAAATACCTGATACCAAAACATTGGCACCCCGGCCTCTGTACTGAGGACCCGATGTGCGTGGCCGGCGGTCGCAATATCTGCCGGGCACCCCCGATCACTCCTGACAGAGCCAGAACGAGGATCTGTTCTGGCAAGGGAGAGGAGACTATGTGTTCCTAGTATATAGGAACACTAATCGGTCTCCTCCCCCGTGCAGTCACATCCCCCCTACAGTTAGAACACGCTGAGGGAACACATTTAAGCCCTTGATCTCCCCCTAGTGTTAACCCCTTCCCTGCTAGTGACATTTATACAGTAATCGCAGATTGCCGCCATTACTAGTTAAAAAAACATTCCATAAATCTATTCCCCATTTTGTAGATGCTATAACTTTTTGTGCAAACCGATCATTATACAATTATTGTGATTTTTTTTTTTTTTTTGGGGTAACTGTAGAAGAGTACATATTGGCGTAAACTGAGGAAGAATTTTATAATTTTTTTTTTTTTTATAGCACGAAAAATTTTAATTGCTGAGGTGATCAAATGCCACCAAAAGAAAGCTCTGTTTGTGGGAAAAAAGGACGTCAATTTTGTTTGGGTACAGCGTCGCAGTACCACACAATTGTCAGTTAAATTGACTCCGTGCCGTATCGCAAAAAATGGCCTGGTCAGGAAGGGGGTACATCCTTCCAGGATTGAAGTGGTTAAATGATTCCTATTGTTTGAGACCATAATTTGAAAGTTTGTTGAATGTGCTTTAGCTCACTTTTCAATAAGGCCTTTTTGTAAGCTTTTCACCTTTTTATTGCATAAACTGAATTTCATTTTCCTTGTGTGGCTTCTCTGCTGTTAATATATTTTTATTCTTCATGGGTATCCAACGGACTTATCTGTGTGAAGTGGAAGATTTATGGGGTTCAGAAGTACTGTTGTATTAGCCAGATCAATAGTATTCTAATTGAATTTACTGTTCCTAGCGTGATGGTTCACAGTGATGATAAAAAGGACCTACAACTTATGTCAAGGCAAAATAAAAAAAGAACACATGCAGTACATATTCAAAATAGATGTATATTTTCTTGTGTTTTTATCCCTTTAAAATCGCTGCAAGTACAGAAAAATACCGGTTTTATCTGGCAAAAATACACTTGGCTGCATATGTTCATGCTTTGTAAACATGGAGACATGTCTTTTTTTATCTGAAACGCTAATTAATTAGACCCATATCGCTTTCAGTCAAATTTGCAGTGCTGTTTGTCAGATGTTCTTGTTTTCCACTGAAACATTTGAAATCGGGCATCTATATTTTTAGACCCCCTATAAATACTGAATTCCAATTTGAAATGGTGCAAATCGTCAATCTTTATATAATGACAGCATGATATTTTATTATATTTTTATTTTTCAACTGAACATTCTACTTTTTCTTGCATGTAAACCTAAATCCTACAAAAAAGGATCCTTGATCCAAAGCTATTACAATTGTTCTGTGTAAAGAATGATTGATTGGATAGCCTTCGCCTTCATCTACACTCTTACTTGCTTACAGATTATGACTGAATTCAAATATTGGAGGTTTGCAGTCTACCACCCATGGCAGCCTCCACTCTGCATATTCTGAAAGAGCTGCATCACAGCAAAGCCAGGGGCGGACTGACCATTGAGGCTCTCGGGCACTGCCCAGGGGCCCCATGCCACTAGGGGGCCCCATCAGGGTTGCCAGGCTTAATAAAACCAGGGACAGTCTTGTCTCGCAAAACAAGCAGAATTCAGGTCAAAGCGGTGTGCAGTACCATGTTTGTCCCCAGGGGGTGCCGTAGCTGAGCAGCGCTGATATCGCCCGGTCGGCGCCATTCGGAAAGGCACGAGGACTGCTCGGCTGACCTCTGTAAACCTCGGGAACGGAGTCTTTCCAAGGTTTGCCGAGGTCAGCCGATGTGTCCTTGGCCCTTTCCAATGCTCTCTGGTGCTCCTCCACCCCTGGCCGCATGTGGTATTGCATGAAGTCAATGCAGAAAAAAATATTTTCGTTTGACCTCAATGGGGAAACTTGCTTTGATATGAGAGTACTTTGGTTTACGAGCATTCTCCTGGAACAGATTATGCTCGTAGTCCGAGGTTCCACTGTATTTTGACTTCTCTCTAGAACAAGAATAGATGGGAAGTGTTCCAATGGAGACACTTGTTACAGTGACAGCTGAGAGAAAATTTCTCTCACTTACCGTTGTGTTTACTGGACACCATCTTTCCTACCCCCACCACCAATTTTAATGTTCCAGTGTTGCTGGGGTTAATACAACTGAGGGGCTATCACATTAAGAGAGCTCAACTATGCCCATGCATTTCTATTTTTCTCCCTCAGAAAGGTTCTTTACCATTTACACCTTTCCCCTCAATGGTCTATAGACCTTTTGCAGCCTGTCAATCATTTCATGTTCCATAGAGACATTACTCTGCTACCTGCTTTGGATTCATAGAGTTTTATTCCAGTCTCTTTACAGTTCCTGAAAAGATGAGTTTGCCCAAGTCTGGACTTCAAGGTCCATATTACTTTTGTAGAATTCTGCGTGTTTTGCTTTTAAATTGATCCGTTCGGTGGTTACATTCTTTCAGCAGAAAGTATTTCTGGCCTCTTTTGTAATATTAGATACATGTCCCCAGACATCTTGGCTACCACAGCTTTCTGTGGTTTGTGATAGGAGAAAAAAATTACTATTTTTTGTCTCTCTCCTTTTTTTAAATTTATTTTAAATCAAAAAGGTGTTTGTTGAGCACGTAAATAAACAACTATTTCCAATGTACAAGCACAGAAAAGGAACTATTTAGAGGTCGACCGATATATCGGCTGTTTTTGGAGAAATCGGCATTGGATGATTTTACGTGGCCGCTAGCGGTGACACGGATCCAGAGCTAGGCCGAAGCCGCAACCTTTCCTGATGCTGTGACCGTGGTGGCAATCCGCGGATCCACGGAGTGCCGCAGCGGTCACAGCATCAGGAAAGACCGCCGCTTCGGCCTAGCTCAGGAGCCGCGGCCATCTTGGTACATCCAGCGCGGCGGCCCTCCTCTCTGTTTACACCCACAGAGGAGGAGAGGCCCACACTCGTGGGACACACACCGCTCTCTGGTGTCTGTACTACGGGGGGCAGTGGGCAGTGTAGTGTAGTGGGCAGTGCAATGGACAGTGCAGTGTAGGTGACAGTGTAGTGTAGTGGACAGGTAGGTCAGTGTAGTGGTGGCAAATATGGGAAGCAGGTAGGTCAGTGTAGAAATCCGGTAGGTAGGTTAGTGTAGTGGTCAGTGTGGGAATCAGGCTGGTCAGTACTATAGTAGGAAGTAAAGAGACTCGGGTTAGGGGGGCGCAAATTACTTGCCTTGCCCCGCCCTTGACAAACCATATGCCACTGATGCTCATTGTGGCCTGCGACCGGTTACCAAGTCGATAAAGTGGCCCTCGCTCCTCAAAAGGTTGGGCACCCCTGGTGTACGGGATTCATTTTGTCTACATAATGATGATTAATTTCTACAATTGATGCCCTATCCACCAGTCTTCCAGTTGTCTGTAGAAGAGCACCCCTACATGGTTGCGGATTTACCTGTTTTCCATACTTTCCTCATTTTGGATTAATGGACTACATTCATTTCTCCTTTTAGACAATTATATTTGTTGGACTTTACATTGCATTTTGTATATCCACACATATTTTTACTTTGTGCACCTTTTATTACACATGAGGTTTAGGCTCCATTCAGACCTAGGCGTCGGCGACAGCGGCGTATTCAGGCGACATGCAATAGGCGTTTTGTCCCCGCGATTTGCGGTGACAAAACGCCTATTGTTTTTTTGCTGGAGGCCAGAATTTTACACTGTCGGCTATGGCCGAACGCTGAATACGCCTGAAAAAAAGGGTCCGGGACTTGCTTCAGGCGTACGGCGTTTCGGCGTTCGGCGTAGAGGTGTGAACCATCTCCATAGCCGACAATGTAAATTTCGCCCCTCCAGCGTATCTAAGGCTGCTGCAGTGTCGGGCGACAAAACGCCTAGGTCTGAATGGAGCCTTAGTGCTACATTTTTACCATTTTCTATTTAGAATTTTTGTCTCATTCTTATGTAGCTGCTTTAGTCACTTATCACAACATTTAGGATTGTGTTTTCACAGATCGTTATTATCATTTTTTTTTTTTTCCCGAGATATTTCCCATCTTTCCTATATCCTTTAATAATAGCCTCCACCCAAGTGTAAAGTGTTGCGTTATCTGGTCCCTGCTGGGTTCTGGGACCTGTGTGTCTGCCAGAAGACAGCAGGGGGACGACGACGGAGGAGATGCCATATATGGCATAGGTAACCACAGATACTGTGGCTATCTATGCCCGTAAGTGGGAACAAATGCCTGCATTATACAGGTATCTGCTCCTTCCTCCCCCTGAAAGGTGCCAAATGTGACACTGGAGGGAGGACTCCCAAAAAGCGTAAGTTCCATTTTAGGGTGGAACTCCGCTTTTAAGCACCTACCATTCTCGATCCAGCACTCTGATACAGCTCTTCTCTCCTCTTCCTAATCTCACTGGAGGCACTGATGGCAGTGGGAGCCATTGGCTTTTGCTGCTGTCAGTCGAAACCAGTTAGAGAGCAGGTGGTGGAGTCAAGCCACGCTGTCTGTGTTTAATGGAAACCCAGAGCTCAGCTTGGGAGCGTGCCCCCATGTCAAGCCACTTGCTATGGGGGCAGACACAGAGGATGAGAGGTGGAGGGTGCCAGTGGGAGATCCCAAAAGAGGAGGTTGGAGGCTGCTCTGTGCAAAGCCGTTTCACAGAACAGGCAAGCATAACATGTTTGTTATTCTAATAAAAAAAAATTACCTTTACACACGCTTGAAGTTCTGTCTTATAAGCTTAATGGGTTGAGTTGCCTTGAAACTTAATGTCAGTAGTAAGCTATGATAGTGCATGGTTCTGTGTACAAGCTGCCAACACTATGATTTGGCGGCATCACACAGCCAACTAACAATTGCCTTAAGAAAACGGCACACAGAGCAGCATGCACACATCGCATCTGCAGCTATCCGTGTCTCGGCATTGTGGAGTATCATCAGTTCCTGCAGCCACAGTGTGTTGTCACATCACGTTGTCTTATTCCATGCTGTTCTATGGATCCAAATCAGCCTGTTGATGATGTGTTTGGCAAACCAAATCACAACTGTCGGATTAAACTCATATCTCAGGTGCATGAAATCACTCTGTAGTGAACGAAATAACAAAACCAATAAGGATTTTTTTTGTGTTGCTCAATTATACATTGATAATTTAAATTGCTAGTTCACATATATTGTGAGGGGGTTAGCCCGGCAGCGGGTGTGTGTGACCACCTGGATGGGTTCAGCACAGCAGACAATGCCAAGTGGAAAACAAAAAGGTGCTGGTTTTATTTGAACTAGATACAAAAAAGAAACACAAAACAAAAGAAACACAAAAAGAAACCCTGGTCACTTGACCACTCACTAAACATGTTGGTGTCCCTAACTAACACCTGGGTACAGCCTACGCAGTGTTTTTCAACTCCAGTCCTCAAGGCAAACCAACAGGTCATGTTTTCAGGCTTTCCATTATTTTGCACAGGTGATTTGATCAGTTTCACTGCCTTAGTAATCACCACAGCCATTTCATCTGAGGGAAATCCTGAAAACTTGACCTGTTGGTGTGCCTTGAGGACTGGAGTTGAAAAACACAGGACCTAATGAGCCCATCTAATTCAACTGGGCTCATCAAGTCCTCCCAGCAGGACTCCCAGCACTCCCCCTAGAGCAGGGATCCTCAAACTATGGCCCTCCAGCTGTTGCGGAACTACACATCCCATGAGGCATTGTAAACCTCTGACATTCACAGACATGACTAGGCATGATGGGAATTGTAGTTCCTGAACATCTGGAGGGCCGTAGTTTGAAGATCCCTGCCCTAGAGGTATAAAGTGGCATAAAGCCTGAACCTAGGACATATATACACTGCATCCTGGATGCAACCAGGGAATTTAACCTGCCTGCTGCCCCAATATTTTATAAAAGCATTTACCGTATTTATCGGGGTATAGCGCGCTCCCGCGTATAGCGCGCACCCCTAAAGTTGCCGCCATTCCTGTGGAAAAAGTTTTTTGTACTTACAGTTTTGGTGTCTTGCGCGGCGTCCATCGGCGGCTTCGGGTGTCCTCTTCGTCCGGTCCGGCGTCCGTCTGCGGCTTCGGGTGTCCTCTTCGTCGGGTCCGGTGTCCTTTTCGGCGTGTCCGGCGTCCTCGCGGCATCCTCCTCGCTTTCCCGCGCCGAGCTTCAAATACTCCGCCGGCATATACCGAGCGCAGTACACTCGGGTATAGTCGGGCAGACTCGGCTCCTCTCGCGCTGACGTCCTGTACGTCCAGGACGTCAGCGCGAGAGGAGCCGAGTCTGCCCGACTATACCCGAGTGTACTGCGCTCGGCATATGCCGGCGCAGTATTTGAAACTCGGCGCGGGAAAGCAGCTATCAGCGTATACCGCGCACCCACGATTTTGCCCTGATTTTCAGGGCAAAAAAGTGCGCGGTATACGCCGATAAATACGGTAAGTGGACCCCCCCCCCCCAAAAAAAAAAAAGAAGGGGAAAGCAGAATAGAAAACACATTTGCATCATATGAACCTTATTTTGACAATAAGTAACTTATTTCTAGGTATTCTGAGTCAATGGTGACGCAGCCAGTGCCTTCCATCTGATCCCTGAGAAGGTTACATCATTAGTGCCTTAAAGGAGTTGTAAAGGGGGAAAAAAATGTTTTGCCTAAAATTAATGTCTGCAAGGTAGACAGACAGAATAGTGTAATGATTCTGTTAAAAAACAAGTAAATACCTATTAAATTCCTTCATCTATATCCCCTCCGGCGTTCTAGTTTGTTCTCTCATTAATTTCCAGGTTTGTGGTGCTCGTTCATGTAAGAACTACATTTCCCAGTATGCATTGTGGCACGCCCAGTAATTCACACCTCCTTGAAGTCTCTAACACGTAGAGAGCGTCCTGCCACACAGATGTAATTCCCAGGAGGGGGCGAGCACGTCACTGACCACCACAGTAAAGCAACTTCTGAGCAAAAACAAACAATGAGGAAGTGAAAAGAGGAATGTCTGCAGGTAAAGGATGCTTATTATGAAAAATGTTTTCCTTTACAACCCCTTTAGGGCATTCTCTTTGGCAAACTGCGAAGGGTAAAAAAAACCCGGGAAGGGGATGTTGCAAAGATTCAATAACAAACTGCCAAAACTCATACAATGCATGCCTATCTGGTGCTGGCATCATTGGTGGGCCTGCACAAAGGAGCAGGCCAGCAATTTTTTTACAGGTGTAGGGTCAAGACAGACTGGTGGGTTTGGGGACAAGCAGAGCATGCTTCAGAGTGGAATTTTTCAGGTCCTCAAGTGGCTTTTCATAATGTGCACATTGGCACAGCATATTTGCACATTGTGGCATTTTTGTAAAGGCCTCCTGCAAAGCTGTCACATCTAAAACCTTCCTCTTCATTTCATTGCTGTCTCTTCAAGTTATTATTTTTTGTGGGATTAGAAGTCTTCAGCTGTCTTGATTGGCTTGGCCAGGATTTTAATGTAGAAGAGACATGTTGTCAGGTCACCTGTGGCCAGGTGACAAGTGCACCCCGTTGGGGTCAGGGATGCACCACAGGGTAGTGAACCCTATAGCCGACTGCTGCTATTAGAGAGGAAGTGTGAACCCAAGATTCCCCAGGGCGCAGAGTCTAAGACCTAGCTTTGTGCTCACCAGAGCCTCTAGTGGTGAGGATGGCCTTCGCCGAGGCTGAATCCAGGTCGCGACCCCTGGGATCCCCTAAGTCACGCTCCGCAGGGAGAGAGGGGAAGCAGCAAGCGGGACAAGCGATAGTGATGGTTAAGCCGAGGTCAGGGCAACAGGTAGACAAGGGTAACCGAGGGACAGGCAAAAGGTCAGGGTCACAGGCAAACAGGAGAAGTCAGGGACGAGCCAAAAACGGTACACAGGAAGGTAATCGTAGCACACTGGAGACAGGAACTTAAGCTAACAACACGGTTGAACAGAACTGCAGACCTGTAGTGCAACCGTTAATATAGACTTCCTGGGATGGCCTGGGTGGGGCCATACAGGAAGGGGAGGTGATAAAGACAACCAGAACAGATTCAGGCCTCTAATGAACAGATGGAGACAGGTAAGCTGCCAGACTTTATTGCATATCCATGACACATGTTCAGTTAACCCCCTACCATAGATGTCTATGCAGGTACATTTTAGGTTTAGTTCTGCTTAAAAAGAATGTTTGATTTCTTTAAGGGTGCAGCAAGTGTCACCCCTAGTTGAAACATATTATTGAGTCTATGAAGACAACAGGAGAACGAAGCTTTAAAGTGATATTAGTATTGTGTTTTTTTGTTTAAAAATAACAAACATGTTATACTTGCCTGCTCTGTGCAGTGGTTTTGCACAGAGGAGCCGAGATCCTCCTCTTCTTGGATTCCTTTGCTGGAGCTCCTGGCCCCTTCCTCCTGCAGAGTGCCTCCACGACGAGCAACTTGTTATGGGGGCACCTGAGCCGAGCCACTGTTCTGTGTGTCCATTCAAATACGGTGCTGTGGCTTGGCCCCTGCCCCTATTTCTCCTCTTTGGCTCACTGACTTTGATTGAAAGCAGCGGGAGCCAATGATGCCCGCTGCTGCCTTGACCACTGAGGAGGGCGAGTCCCGAACAGCCGAGGCTCTTGTGCAACATTGCTTGCTCAAGATGGGGCTTGGGTAAGTATTAGGGAGGCTGAGGGGGGCTGCTGCACATAGGTTTTTTATCTTTTTGCATAGTATGTATTAAGATAAAAAGCCTTCTGCCTTTTGACCCACTTTAAGTATATCTAAAGCCCCATCAGAAATTCCGATGAATTCCAGCAGTTTAGATGTTCTCTTCTACGCAGATGGAATTCCGATGTGATTTTGGTTGGACAAAGGTCCGATCGTGTGTACGGGGCTTTAGTAAAACAAAGTATTACCACTCTACTTCAGCAACTTTACTTCATTTAGGATGCTTAGAAATTCTGGTGCCATGTTCAAGGCTACAATTTGTCCATATGCACAGAAATTCTCCAAGGAAGATGCTTTTGTTTTTATAAATGCCAATAAACTTTCATTTGGACTTGTGCTTTGTGCGGGATTTTCTTTAGAGGACTGCTTTGACTGTAGATCAGTAGGGGTCAGGAGATATATTAAAGGCTCAAAGTGATATTAAAGCCTCCCTTTTTTAATTAGAATAATAAACATGTCATACTTTCCTGCTCTGCTCCATGCTTTTGCACAGAGCAGCCACTGGCTCCCGCTGCTATCAATCTGCCCAGCAAGGATGGAGAGAGCTGGGAGAGTTGCTACTCTTGTGCACATCACTGGATTGAAATGGGGCTTGTGTAAGTAAGTATAAGGGGGTGCTGAGGGAATCCTCTCCAAAAGAGTTTTTTTTTTTGCCTTAATGCATTATGGTAAAAAAACTTAAGGCTTTATAACCACTTTATTTTTAAATAGACTTCACCTGTTAAGATGATTTGATTGACACATTGGGGTCAATTCACAAAGCTTTATTTTCAGATTGCGAGTGTTATTTTAATGATTTTGCACGTTATTGAAGCTAGTTCAATTCACTAAACGATTTAACGCTTTGAAAAATCATCAAATAACGTTTCCCTACACAGAACCGATATTTTAAGGTGTGGATCCTTATTAAAGAGTCAAATCGTTATTTTAAACAGTCAAATCGTTAAATATGTACAGAAGTGCAATTCACAAAGATTTTTTTGACAGTTATCAATCGTTAAGCAATCGTTAAATTAACACCTCCCTCAGGGTGGCGTTATGACATTTCCCAGGCGATATTTTGTTGTCAGAGGAAGCTTTTGGCGATTTTTGTAGTGTAGTGAAGTTTTTAGTAGTGTTGGGCAAGCTAGAACCATGCTCTATTTGAACTTAAAATTATCCAGAGGCGAAGAACACGTTAGAATGTTGTTCAGATTTATAAACGTGTATTCCCTTCACATACTATTTTGGATGACTTTTCTGAAACCCAGGTGATAGCTAAATTCCGATTATCATCTCCCATGATTTATTCTCTCTATAAGGAAATACACATGGCTTTAGAAAAACACACACTAGAAGTTTTGCACACCACATGCTCAATCTCCATGTGTATTGCTTGTGTCTCTCTCTCTCTCTCTCTCTCTCTCTCTCTCTCTCTCTCTCTCTCTCTCTCTCTCTCTCTCTCTCTCTCTCTCTCTCTCTCTCTCTCTCTCTCTCTCTCCATCTGCTCTTTTCCACATGCAGCTGTTCTCCTCCCCTTCTGCTCCCAGAATGCATCTCTCCAGCATTATTTAACGATCTTAAGAGTTATTTTAACGTCCCGAATCTTAATAATAACGTCTGAGTAGTTAGCATAACGTTTGGATAAGGCTGCATTCACATCTAGGCGTACCGGCGTTTTTTTTCGGCGTTTTGTCGCGCGATTGTGCGCGATTGTGCGCGTTTGTGCGCGTTTGCATACAGCGACGTCCGACGTTTTTTTTTTTTTTTTTTTGCCCAATAGGAAAAAAAATCACCTCTGTCATCATTTGTTGCTATGTTAGGAATTTTTTTTGCCTCTTCCTGGGTGAAAATTGCTCTTCCGGGTCATCCTTGTGCTTCCGACTCCATTTTCATTTATTATTTAGAAGTGAAAATGAGTGATGACGAGATGGTTTTGTTCATGGCAGCAGCCACTGCTAGCACATATCTGCTAAACAAGAGGCATAGAAAAAGGAAGAGGCAACGCAGATTTTGGATACACCCCGTCATTGCTGGTCGGGAAGAAAGAGGTCAATTTTGGGTGATGTACAATGACCTGCGTGACCATGAAGAAAAATTTCAAGACTACACCAGAATGTCCATAAAAAGGTTAGTTAAAATTATCTGTCTTCATTCTTTTTGACATTGTACCATTTGGGTTGCCACCCTTTCTTCAAGTCAAACCCGAACACTTTAGCGGTGCACAGCTATTTTTTTTAATAGTATAAACTATACTTGTATTTTGCTATTATTTAACATTTCTAATCATATGAAGATAATAACAATAGTCCCCCTTTACATCAGAGTCCCCCTTTACATCAGAGTCCACAGAGTCCCCCTTTACATCAGAGTCACCCTTTGACATCTGAACTCACAGATTTCCCTTTCACTGTAAAGGGGCACTCTGCAGACTCTGATGTAAGCGAGAACTCTAGGTACTCTGACATAAGGGATGCTCTGGGAACCCTGATTTAAGGGGGGACAGTGAGAATTCTGATGTATGGAGAGGACTCTAATATAAGGGATAACTTACTGTTGTAAGTGGTGGTTTGAAGACCATGAATTACCCTTGTGTACTCACTCAGAGGCAGGAGAGAGAAGGGGGGGGGGTTCAGTCAGACAGTGATGCATGGTGAGCTCACTTTACCCCTTGGCAGTTAGCACCTCTCATCGAGGTGTATCTGAGGCTGCTGTGTTTTAACTGTCCGTCCCCTGCAGGCAGTAACCCTGCTGTAAAGTCATAGTCTTGTCTGAAAAATATGCCCGAGTTTCAAGCAGTCTGAAACCCGGACACATGATTACAAACCAGAACTGTCCGGGAGAATCCCGGACAGGTGGCAACCCTAGTACCATTCCATTGTCAATTAAAAATTACATTTATCTTTACAGCTTTGATGAGTTGCTGCAATTAGTGAGCAGTAGATTGCAGAGGATGGACACCTACTTTCGCAACAGTATACCCCCTGTGGAGCGACTGATCATAACACTGAGGTAATTTATATTTTTCAAAAATATTATGCTAATATACGTCTATTTTTAAGTGATCCAACCTAATGCTATATTCTTGCTATAATACCGGCATAGAAAAAACACACAGGTGCTGAAAAACCGAAATAAAGCTTTATTTTATTGTCAAAAAGGACTGCGATTATGTTTAGCCACTTCGCATAACCGCGCAATTATTTGCAACAAAACAGGTCGGGTCGTTCAGCTGACTTTGTCTTGGCCTGCTTATAGACTATTGCATGTATTACACAATATTAATATTTCCATATATGCATCAAATAAAAACCAAACACAATTTGTTGAATATCAAAATTTCTTTAATTATTCGTAAACTGCAAAAATTTGGTAGATCGTAGGTTCTTTTATTATTTACATCTCGCAATCCTAACGTTGCTTATATACAAAAATCTTTTTAAATATCATGGTATGATTGCGGGGAATCCTCTTCCCCGTGTGGTGACCTCACCACGTGCATTGCTTGGCCAAACTGAGACCAGCTGGAGGTGGGGATGTCATCCGTTGGCCAACGAGAAGGTGGTGGTGCTGGTGGTGGTGTTGGTGTTGGTGGAGGATTGTACGTTGGTTGTCTCTGGAGATGGGGGGTAAGGTGAAGAATTTGTTGTCGTCGTCATAGGGTAAGTAAAAGGTGGTGTCTGAAGATGAGGGTAAGCTTGAAGTGTTGTTGGGGTCAGAGTAGTGTACGTGGAAGGTGGTGTTGTCGGATGAGGGAAAGGCGAAAGAGTTGTCGTCGGAGGAGGGTAAGCAGAAGGTTGTGTCTGAAGATGAGGGTAAGTTGTAACTGTTGCCGTGTTTAGAGGAGTGTGAGTGGAAGGTTTTGTTGGCAGATAAGGGAAATGAGATTGAGTTGTTGTCAGAGGAGGGTAAGCAGAAGGTGGTGGTGTTGGTCGTGGTGGATGTGTGGAAATATGTGGTGCTGTCCAAAGGGGAACGGGTGGTGATGAGAGATGCTGCGTGGGTTGATTTGCGTAGGGGCCATAGGGTGGTGGAGGTTCTGAGATTTGATCGGCCTCATTTGGTGGTATAAAGGTAGCTATGTACCTTATGGTACATGCAAACATAACTGTCTGTAGATTTGGGGGGACCTTGTCCATTAAGTCCCCAAGCCATTTAGCCGACTTTTGCCCATATGAGCGACTGTTCATTGTGTCGGATATATTGGACATGATGTCCAACATTCTATCAAGCGCTGGATCCAAAGCTGGAGCCTTCCTTCTAATCCCTCTTGGAGGTGCACGAGTCAAGACCGTTGATGCTGGCTCGTCTTCTCCAATTGGTGTTGCAGTATTGGACCGCGATGAAGCTTGGCTTTCCGCCTCCTGAACCGCTATAGCCTGATCCCCCGAGGCCAAACTGTCATTGTCGCAGTTCTCTGGTTCAGTTGGAGCAGCTTCCTCCCAGCAGTTCTCAGTACTGAAAAAAGAAATGAGATATTCAAAAATAATTTTTAACATTTTGTCTACCGACCTTAGTACAGATAATGGTTTACCTCCCCAAAGCCAGCACTGGTCTTAGGAACTCCAGTTCTTTGGAATGAATGTATTCTTTGGATGCACATCCACTCCTGCGTTCCCGTTGTGCCTTCAGTTGCCGAGTGTAGGCGTCACGGAAACTTTTCCACTTAGATTTCAGCATTTTTACTGAAAAAAATATAAAAAAATTATATATATTATTTTCTTTGTAGGTATCTATCAACTGGACAATCCATAGCAAGTCTACATTACGCATTCCGTATAGGAAAATCTACTGCCAGCTACATAATTCGTGACACCTGCTGTACAATTTGGGAAGTCCTAAAGGAAATTGTCTTTAAAAAACCAACAACAGAGGAATGGGCACAGATTTCAGAAGTATTCTGGCAACGCTGCAACTTCCCAAATTGTCTAGGAGCGATCGATGGCAAACACATTCGTATTGTAAAGCCCATGGCTAGTGGAAGCCAGTACTTTAACTATAAAACATTTTTTTCTTTTGTGTTAATGGCTGTGGCTGATGCCAATTATTGTTTCACCTACATCGACATTGGGTCATATGGAAGCAGCGCGGACTCCGCTATTTTTGGGAACTCTTCTTTTGGCCAAATGCTACGAACGGATGGTCTGGACCTTCCGGAAAGCACTCCACTCCCAGGCACAAATGGCCCTCGCCTACCCAGTGTTTTTGTGGGTGATGAGGCCTTTGCTCTAAGCACACACCTCCTACGGCCTTATTCGGGGCATAATCTGAATGAGGAGAAACGCGTGTTCAACTACCGGCTAACCAGAGCACGTCGGGTAGTTGAATGTGCTTTTGGGATTTTGGCAAATAAGTGGCGGGTTCTACACACTCCGATTGTACTCAACATGCAGAATGCCATCAGTGCTGTGGAAGCTGCGTGTGCCTTGCACAACTTTGTAAGGCGGCGTGATGGTTTTGAGTATGAGGAGCCAGTCCATGAGAATCTGGAAAGAGCTCATTGGACTGGTGTACGTGGGAACACACAGGGTACACATGTCCGTGATCAATATGCGGCATACTTCATTTCTCCTGCAGGACAGGTCCCATGGCAGCTTGATTCGATTTAATGTTTGTAACTTTTTTGTTTTTTTGAAACAATGAACTGTATGCTATGCTTCTTTTGGTGGACTATAACATTTACTATGCTGTTTTACGAAAATAAAACAAAAAGATTGATGAATTAAAAAATCTCATGCTTATTTTATTTTGATAGATTTTTATCTTTGGGTTCAGTATCCCTATGATATAGTGTGCCATTTATTAATAGTGACATGCTGACAATTGTATACTTATTTTATGCATTTTTTTATGGGGTCTACAAATGTAACCAATAAAGGGCCTGTACGTGCCCGCCTAGACGTGGGTTGGGGGTCCGATCGGGACCCCGTCTGTACATCCGGAGATTCCATGGCTATGTGTGTCCCTCTGCGTGTCACTTCCACCTCCTGTGTAAACACAGGAAGAGGAAAGTGATGTGATGTCTCCTCTCGGTGGTATTTTCAAGTGTCGCTGAGGAGACATCACATCACAGAGTCTGCACAACACTACACTGACACCAGTACACGCAAGCACAAACCCCATTTGATCACCAATCCACCCCCCTGTCACAGTGTCACTGATTGCAGTGAGTGTAAGGTCCAGGGTAGCCCCCATCCCCCCCTTAATAAAGTTTGAAGCCCTTGATCAACCGCCATAGTTAACTACCAGTGTCAAAAGCGATCATTTTTCAGATCGCTGTATAGTGCCACTTTTGTCGCTAGGTAGATATAATTTATTTTTCGGGATTTTTTCTATTAAAGACATGTGGCTGAATGAATTTTGCCCTCAATGATTGACAAAAATTTTGCTTATTTTATTTATAATAAGTGCTTACTGTAATGAAAAACAATTATTCTATTTTTTCCCTATGGGCATTTAGCAGTTCAGTTATGTTTGCAGTAGTTTACCTTTGCTATCCTTGTCCTCTATGTGTGTCCAGTTGCTGTATATTTGACTTCCAATCTGTTTCCATGCCTTGCTCCGGCTGGATCGCAGCTTATACCCTGGATCCCTAGTGTCATAAAGACAGGGGTGCTGCTTCACCATTCTTATGAACTTTTCAGGGTCCAGGAGAGAAACAGTGTCATCAAATTGAGCCTCCATCCTCATTCACTTTCCTCATGTACTTGTTATCAATAAAATGGTGATTTCTTTCTCGTACATCACGGGACACAGAGCGGCATATTCATTACTATATGGGTTATATGGAGTACCTTCAGGTGTGGACACTGGCAATCTCAAACAAACAGGAAGTCCCTCCCTATATAACCCCCTCCCCTAGAGGGAGTCCCTCAGTTTTTTCGCCAGTGTCTTAGGTGTTGGTCACGGAATAGCTTTGCTCCACATCCTTAGGATTAAGGGCGGGCTAACCGGATCTGTCCAAGGAGCCTCAGTGCCAAAGTGGACAGTACCCGGGCCCCAAACCGTGGGGTTTTGCCTATAATGCTCCTCTTTGGAGGGCTGGACCCTGGGCCCAGGACTTGGAGTTTGTAAAGACCATAAGTTCCTGTTTGCCAGGGTGCTATATAGGTCCAGGACAGTGGGTACCTTCATAGGACCCCAGGGCCTGAAGGTCTACTACGCTACCCACGGAGATGGGAGAAGATTGGACCGTTTTGCAAAACGTCCTGCGGCATGGAGCAGGTAAGAGGGGAGCCTGCGGGACTTGGTTCGACAGCAGGCTCTCCAGGGGAGATCTTAAGGGGGGTAGCCTGAGTATGCTCTGCATTGGCACCATGGTCACTATGTCTGATAGACAGGATGCCCTGAAATGTTTCCCCCCATAACTTGATCCCCCTACCTATCTATGTATGTTTGCTAGCTACCTGCTGCTCGCTGGTTGAAGATCTTTTAAAAAAAAAAAAAAAAAGATCTGTCTCTAGGCTAAAGGGACTCCTTAGGGGCCTGTGTTAGCCTTACCTTGCCGGGATTCAAATCTGCCGCCTGATGCGTCCTCCAACCTGCATTCCTGGGCTCCAGAGTGCGTCTCCTCCTGGGCTCTCCTCCCCCGACAGTCGCGCACGCGCGCATGCATATAGAAATTTTCGCGCCGTTCGGGAGGGGGAGGGGGGGCGGGGAGTGTGACTGCAGTGTAGAGTGGGCGTGCCTTTAATTGCTGTTATACACAGCAGGCGCGTTCTTAGCTCAGTTCAGAGCTGAGCTGAAGAGAGAGGACGTAGGGCTGGCAGCACAGTGACTCCCGGTGGCGAGAAGGGGTACTACATGCTGGAGTCGGCTCCAATACTTTTTGTTAAGCCAAAATCCCCTTGGCAACAGGTTGAATGCTGGCAAACATGTTGGGGGTGGGGCTGTATGTGGTGAATAATATATAAAAGAAAACATACTGAGCCCCACCGGTTTTGGGGCATTAGTGATCCTATTGTCCCCTAAACCTTTATTTTTTTGTACTCCTGGCTATAACAGTCTGTTGTTGTAAGCGGAGTCCTTCGGTTTTGTATTATGGCTTCCAAGGGTTCAGGATCAAAACACAAAAAAAAAAATAAAAAAAAATAAAGAGAAAAGGCAAAGACAAAGGGATTCCTCCTCTGGTTCTGATAATATGCCAATACTTTCCCCACAGGTTATTCCTATAGGGGTCACCCTGGATAAGCCATTAAGGGGGTCTGGTGCTGAGGCTGGCCCAGGTCGGCCCAACCCTGTGTTATCACAGAGGAGATGCTAGCCGTCACCCTAGGGGGGCTAGAGAAAAGAGGTTAACAGCTATGATCGCTGGCTCTTTTTCTGGCAAGAAGCGGACTAGATCCCCATCGCCAAAAGGGGACAGAACCTAGAGGATCTACCACTGTAGAATCGTTTTCAGCCTCCCAGGCGGAGAGTCTGTGGGTCCAGTCTTTGACAGACATGGTCCGCTTGGCATTCAATTTGCCATTTCCAGAGCCTCAGGTTCCTGCGGTATCCTCTTTGGGTTCTTTTTAAAGCGCCTTTAAGCAACGCAGCTTTTCTGGCCCATCCTCTGTTAGAGGAATTGGTTTTTCCAGGATTGGGACGACCGGACAGAATTTTTTCTGCCGCCTAAAGCTGACGAGAGGGTAGTCTTTAGGCACGTCTGCCAGGAAATATGTGTGCTGGCAGGCACTCTTTCCCCTGACCAAGTGCTCTTTAAAAGGGGCCCGGATGGCTCAGTTGGTAGAGCATCGGACTTTTGATCTGAGGGTCCAGGGTTCAGGTCCCGGTTCGGGCACTGCTTTTTAACTACCCGTGAGGTCCTTGAGGCCGCATCTCCCGGAAAGCGCCCGATCTCGTCTGATCTCGGAGGCTAAGCAGGGTAGGGCCTGGTTAGTGCCTGGATGGGAGACCACCTGGAAGGTTTTCTGTTATTTACCCTATGGAAAAGACATTTTTCTAAAGAAAGGGGGCGCTCCCAACGGTGGACGCAGCCATCTCATGGGTGAATAAATCATTAACTGGCCTAAGGGGAAACATACAAATGTTTAAGGTCCCGGTCGATAAACGTTTAGAGACACTTTTTCCAGCATCCCTGGCTACAGCCAGCAGTGGCTACAATTGGAGTTTTTTTCAGGCATTAAGGAACCAGACAAAACAGATGCTTAGACGTCCCTGCCCGATAGGCAGAGGAGTTATTGGATATTCCCAGAGCTCTGTGCTTTGCGGTAGAGGCTATAAAAAGACTCCATCCAGCAGGCGTCTCGTTGTCACTATTTTTAGTGCATATGAGAAGGCTCTTTTGGTTGAAGAACTGGGCGGCCGAGCCCCATGTAAAAGACTGCTGGCAGGTTTGCCCTTCCATGGAAAGATCTGGATAAATACATTCAGACTGTTTCAAGTGGCAAAAGTACCCTTTTACCAGTCAAAGGAAGTTCCGGGGTCCTGCGTTTAAAAGGGCAGCTCCCCCCGGTTCCAGGGCCCTCAAATTTCAGGCAGTACGGTCCTCCTGCGCGATCAAACTTTTAACAATGGATCGCAAGGACAGGCCTCTGGGGATCGATCCCCGACAGAGGGGGTCCGATCATCTGTGGCCGCAGGCTACAGATTAGAATTTCTAAAATTTCCTCCACAAGGAAGGCCTCAATGCGGGCAGCATTGGATCACCTGCTTTACCAGGGCATAATGGTAGAGGTACCAGCCCAAGAACAGGGGCTAGGTTTCTATTCCAATCTGTTTGTCATACCAAGGCTCATCGGCAATGTCAGACCAATTTTGGACCTAAAAGGTTTAAATGCTTACCTAAGGGTTCGCTCTTTCCGGATAGAATCCGTTTGGCCAGCAGCCGCCACACTCCAGAGGGATCGGGCTTCTATAGACATAAAGGAGGGTTACCTTCATGTACCAGGTCTTTCAGCCACATCAAATATTTTTGTTTTTATGCTTCGCAGTGATACAGCGTCACTTCCATTTTGTGGCGCCCCCCTTCGGGCTGGCTACGGCCCCCGGGTATTCACGAAGGTCCTAGCTCCTATTCTAGTCAGTCCAAAGGATCCAAGGGATCTCGGTCCTAGCATACCTGGACGACCTCTTAATCATAAGATCACTCGCTTCCTTGGTGGAATGCGTAGTAGCCCTCATGGTTCAGTACCTCGAGAGGTTCGGCTGAGTCCTAAACCGGGGAAAGATCAGTATTTCAACCTACAAAGCAGTTGGAATATCTCGGCACGAGATTAGACACAGAACAGAAGATGGATGTTCCTGCCCCTGGTAAAGGTCGAGGCTATCAAGAGATTGATTCAGTTGGTTCTAAGCAAAAAAGAGCCAACTATTCGCCTATGTATGCGATGGCCATGTTCGAGGCAATACCACACGCTTCCACGCTTGTGTCCTACAGGCAGCAATTCTAGCAGCTTGGTTCTGCCCAGTGGTCTGGAAGGCTGGAGAGCGGTCTTGAACAAGTTCACTCGCCAAGGAACTTGGGCAGAGGCGGAGAGGCAGCTGCCCATCAAGGTCTGGGAGTTCTGAGCGGCTCAGCTAGCCCTCCTGGCATAGACATCCAGATTACAGGGGTCCTCGGTGAGAAGTCATTCAGACAAGGCCACAGCGGTGGCATATAGGTGAACCACCAAGGGGGAACCAAGAGTCAAGCCACTCAGAGTGAGAGGAGCTTGGTTTTTCGGTGGGCAGAGGTTTATGTACCCTGCATATCGGCGACATTCATTCCCGAGGTGGACAACCTGCAGGCGTACTTCCTAAGTCGCCAAACCCTGTCGCCGGGGGAGTGGTCTCTGCATCCACAAGTTTTTTTTTCAGACAATCTGCCAGAAGTGGGGAGTGCCAGACCTGGAGGTCATGGCATCAGGATTCAACAAGAAGCTAGACAGGTTCATGTCTCGAACGAGGGACCCTATGGCCTGCGGAACCGATGTGTTGGTTTGCCCTTGGCATCAATCATAACTTCTATATGCATTTCCCCCACTGCAGTTACTACCCCGCCGGTGGCGCAGGATCATAGCACAGGCCGGTTATCCTGGTAGCCCCAGCTTGGTACCGGAGGGCATGGTACTCACTAGTCCTGAAATTGGCAGCGGGAGGCCCTTGGACTCTTCCTCTAGGGCCAGACCTACTCTCACAAGGCCCGATCCTCCACCCTGCATTACGGCGTCTAAATTTGACGGCCTGGCGGCTGAATCCCTGATTCTCAGGGGTAGAGGTCTGTCTAGGCAGGTAATCCCTACCCTCATTAAGGCTAGAAAGCCGGCCTCCAGGGTAATTTTGTTACAGGGTTTGGAGGGCCTACGTAGGCTGGTGTGAGGCTAAGAGATGGGTTTCCCGCAAGTATACCATTGATAGAGTATTACGTTTCCTCCAGCTAGGAGTGGATAAAGGCCTGGCATTAAGCACGATCTAGGGACAGATTTCAGCCTTATCAGTGTGATTTCAGAGGCCGCTGGCCGCCCACTCGCTGGTTAAGATCTTCGTACAGGGAGTCTTACGTGTTAATCCTCCGGTCAAATCACCACTTTGTCCATGGGACTTAAATCTTGTTCTGTCAACTCTACAGAAACAACCCCTTGAGCCGTTGGCTGAGGTACCTTGGTTTTACTGACTAGAAAGTCGGTATTTCTGATCACCATAGTTTCGGCCAGGAGAGTATCGGAATTGGCAGCCTTATCTTGTAAGGAACCATATCTCATTTTACATAAGGATAGGGCGGGGTTCCGTCCTCATCCTTCCTTTCTACCAAAGGTTATATCCAGTTTCCACCTGAACCAGGATGTGGTACTTCCATCCTTCTTCCAAAACCCACCTCTAGAAAGGAGGGGTTGCTGCATACGTTGGATATTGTCAGGGCCATAAAGGCCTATCTTAAAGCTACAGAGAAGGTTCGGAAGACAGATGTGGTGTTCGTTTTACCGGAAGGGCCCAAGATGGGTCAGGCAGCTGCTTGATCCACCATCGCAAGATGGATTAAACAATTAATCGTTCAGGCCTGCGGTTTGAAGAGGTTGCCTCCTCCTTTGTCGGCAAAGGCCCATTCTACCAGGGCCATGGGCACCTCCTGGGCAGCACATCATTATCAGATCTCTATGGCTCGAATATGCAAGGCAGCAACGTGGTCGTCAGTCCACATGTTTACAAAATTTTATCAAATGGACGTAAGAAGGAATGCGGATACAGCCTTTGGGCAGTCGGTACTACAGGCCGCGATTCAAGCTCCTCAGGATCTGAGGGGGCTCCCTTGATTTGATTTGAGATTTACATTTCTCGTTTAAGTTGGATTTACTAGTATTTGAGTATACCTCTAAATTAAATCCTTCTTTGGAAGATGTCTCCCTCCCCTCATTAAAGCATTGCTTTCGGACATCCCATATAGTAATGAATATGCCGCTCTGTGTCCCGTGATGTACGAGAAAGAAAAAGGGATTTTTAAATACAGCTTACCTGTAAAATCCTTTTCTTGGAGTACATCACGGGACACAGAGCTCCCACCCCTCTTTTGGGGAACATTTTGGGAGGCATACTGCTTGCTACAAAACTGAGGGACTCCCTCTAGGGGAGGGGGTTATATAGGGAGGGACTTCCTGTTTGTTTGAGATTGCCAGTGTCCACACCTGAAGGTACTCCATATAACCCATATAGTAATGAATATGCCGCTCTGTGTCCCGTGATGTACTCCAAGAAAAGGATTTTACAGGTAAGCTGTATTTAAAAATCCCTTTTTTAGAACTTCCTGTAAAAAATGTCATTTCCTGTATTTCATTAGAGCAGAATAGGCGTTAAAACGCGCGTTAAAACGCTTGTTGTCGCGCTATACGCTCAATTTGCGCGTTTCCCATTACTTTCTATGGGAAAAAAAAACGCTCAAATACGCCGCAATCGCGCTATTCGCGCGACAAAAAAAGGTCCGGGACTTGTTTGAGCTTCACGCGACCGGCGTTTGGGCGTTCGGCGTTAAGATGTGAACAGTCACCATTGACTGTAATGTTATTTCATCCCTCCGGCGTATTGTAGCGTCGCGCTTCAGGCGTTAAAATGCCTAGGTGTGAATGGGGCCTAAAGAGTCAGTTGAAAACCATAACGACTATGTTAAATAACGATTATAGCTTTCGTGAATACCATGTTTGCTAGCGTTAAATAAGGAGTGCTAATTTAACAACTGAAGAAAACCAATAACGTTTCTCTTTGTGAATTGACCCCAAAGTCTCTTGTTGTTCCAAGAAGTTTCCTGTTTCCTGCAGCTTTAGATAGTCCGTCAGAAACTTCCTTATCAGTCCCACACATGCGTACCACAATCGGAGTATGAATCCTTCATAGGATTGAATTTAGGTTCCGACAAAGTCCTGACAAGAGAACTTGTAACTGGAGGATCTGCGGTGAGGAAAGCATGAGACCAAGATCTCACTGGTTTGGGCACATAGTAGAATAGGGGGGGGGGGGGGGGTGGTAAAAACAGACCATTGTTTTTAACCCCCCTACAGCTGCAAAGGAAATCAAACAAGAGGTGTACACATGCTGCAGCAAAAATTATATGCCCTGTCGAAACACTACTGCTGCTGAATGTGAGGCCCCTATCACTTTGCGGCGGGAGCCGCGCTGACGGTATAGCTAAAAATAGTGGCACTATACAGTCGGATTTGCCGCTAGCGGTGCGGTATTAACCCCCGCTATCGGCCATGAAAGGGTTAATATTGCCGAGATTTCCCTTTCTTTTCAATGTGAAAGAGTGGTATACACACCGCTCCTCTCACCGCTCCAAAGATGCTGCTGACAGGAGATTTTTTTTTCTCTCCCGCCAGCGCATTGCCTCAGTGTTAATGCCCTCGGGCTTTCACATTGAGGATGCAGTGAAGGAGTTTTTCAGGTGGTATAATAGCGCTATTTTTAGCGCTGTACTGCCTGAATAACTCATCAATGTGAAAGGGGTCTTAGTGTGGTATTTTCAGGGTTTAAAATAGGTGGTCAGAAGGAAAAATATTACCACCTTCCACCTGTAAAACTCCTTTGTAAAATGGGTCCAACACAGGCTGATTTTCAGAGGGGCAGCAAAGTCTGCTATACATCTGATCTTAGCATTTAAGGCCATAAGAGGGGAATAAGTGCCGGTTCACACATGGGCAACTCGACTTACAGCGCGACTTCAGCGCGACTTTGAGCAACTTGCAACGCGACTTGAAGTTGCCTCCAGGACAGGTGACTTTGGCTGTGGCCAATCACAGAATAATCAGCTCTGTAGGAGGAAGGGGTTTGCCTGGGTAAACTATTTTTCTTTCCCTGTAAAGTTGCTTCAGTTAAGATGGCGATCCGACTTTGGAGGCAACTTCCATTGAAATCTATGATTACAAGTTGCCTAGAAGTCGCCTTGAAGTAGTACAGGTACCTTTTTTCTGAAGTCGAAGCAACTTTAGTAATGTACATTAAGACGGCTCTCATTCACTTCAATGGAATTTCTTATGTCCAGTGACTTGGGGCAACTTTAGATCTGACAAGTCTGATCCCAAGTCGATGTAGTGTGAAGGGGCACTAAGGAGTTCACACCGGTGCGACTTGTCATGCGATTTGACAGGTTCAAGTCACATGACAAGTTGCACCATATTGTCTGCAATGGAACCGTTCAAATCTATGCGACTCCGACTTTATGGTGACTTTGTTCTTGGTTTACCTACGGTACCGCACCTGAACCCTTCCCTGCACGGCTACTGAGTTCACTCTTCCAGCACACCCCATCTATCCGTGCACCTTTGGGCCCCACACTCCCTGTCTCATTCCCAGGGGTGCGGTACGCAAGGGGCGCCCTCTCAGAAATCCGGCCTCACACCAGAGACTTGACACTGGCCCCTTTTTTGCAGGTATAGCAATGTAAAACATAAAGTACCTATAATGCACATGCTCAGTTGCTGTCTTTTTTTAGGCACTGTGCCAAATTTGTAGAAGCTGATCTGCTGACAGCCTAAAGATTTACTGCTGTTCGAGGGATTTGGCCTTCAGCAAAATGGCAACCTCCAGCAAAAAGAAACCAGAGCAACGCTGGAGGCAATTTACAACACACGCTAATTTTGGAAGCATAATTATTGATGTGGAATGTATGTTGCTTGCTAAAGAACATAATTTTTATCAAGCTGTTGCAGTTGAAGTGGAACTTTACGTACATTGAGATTATAAAAATTACAGCCTTCTTTATGCAGGAAAAGCTCATTCGCTCCTATGGGTCCCCTTTAACATCTGTCACTGCAGCAAGGCAGCAAAGTGATCTTGAAAGTGTCTGTATACACTGTGTAAGTTCTGTTTGGACTAGCCCCTGTATTTACATGCACCTTTCACCACAAGCAAACACCTAGATATGCAGGGTGCAATGGTCATGTATACTAGGCACACAAATAGCTGTGTGCGTGGCAGCCATTTTGTTCAGGTCACAAGTTTGTCATTTTGTCATAAAGACACAGCAGCAGTGACCTCCCTCCTTCCTCCAATTCATGCAATACACAAACTGTTAACTAATCATCCTTAGCTTAGGTTAGCCAGAACCTTCTTATCAGATCCTTGAGCGGACAGATGCAAACCCTCTCACACTAGTACACACTAGCAGATTTTTTTCGTTCAACCCAGCAAGCTGAACGAAAAAAACAAACTGATGGGCTTGAGAGGATCGGCTGTACGAACAATCCAATATTAGTACAGCGATCTCCCCAGCTAAGCTATTGTGTTCTGACAGGTGGTGGCCCCCCTCCCCATGCTAGAACATACTGGTCACCACTCGCAGCCATTGGCTGAGAGCGCTGATCAGATCTTGATTGGCAGACCTTTTTTGGTCATGCCCCTTAGACAAAAGCCGGATTTTCGGGCGGCTTCTGTCAGACTGCCTGCAGTGCACATGGGCTGAATGTGCGATCTTCGGCCAGTGTGTACGGGGCTTTGGTCTGAATTCACACTTCAGTCTACAAACTACCATTTAAAAATGTCAGACCCCCAAGCCTGATTTAACTACAGTTGTAACAATTGCACATAAATAGCTTGGCAAGGAGAATGGCCAATACACATTCCTGATTAACTGTTTTTTGGCAAAGACTCTAAAACTTCAGTATATTTTATAACATCTGAAATAATGACAGCACAGCCAGAACCAGAGCTGTATCCTGGCCTATGCCAACAAGGCCCAGGCCTAGGGCAGCATTTTGCAGGGGGGCAGCACGAAAAGAGTCCCCGCGGGCTTGCACTACACTGTTAGGAAAATTAGTCTAGCGCCCCCATAAAGCAACCGCGCTGCTTCTAGGATGCGGATGGCCGGAATTCTGCTTCCAATTTTGACTGTTTTGTCATCCTGGACCACAAACCTTCCTCACTGTGCTATATGTTTCTGCTGCACCACCTGCTTAAAGTAGAACTATAGGCAACACTTTTACCATCCCTGTCCCATTGCAAAGATTTCCCTTCACTTCCTGCTCTATGGGCAACCAGGAAGTAAGAGGAAATCTAAGTAAATTAAGGAAATCCCCCCCCCCCAGGCCCTCAGAACTAGTGTCCTCACTCGAAAATTTCAGGGCGGGTCTTAAACACAGGGTGTGGCCGTGACAGGAAGGGGTGGGTCATATTTAAATTGGGGGGTGCACGAGTTTAGTCAGGCCTAGGGCAGCACAAAACCTAAATACACCTCTGGCCAGAATAAGGAAAGATTTACTTCTATCAGTTAATTAGTAACGTTTAAGTCCAAACACCCCTATATTGGACAATATGGGGAGCCAACGAGACGCATTAAACCCTGCTAGGTAAATTAGGCATCAGAAAACTGTCATATTTATATCCATTTCACAGCCAATTCAATGCTGGACGATAATATGCACATTAGCAGACTGTAACCTATAGGTATTCAAAGGTATTAATATTAATACTGCTTAGGGACCTGGTACGTATACCTAATGACATGCCAGCAACCACACCTTAGACCGGATGATTGGTCAAATCTTTCCTGTCAACCCCTCCATTAAGGCCCGTACACAAATCTGAAAATCGTACGAAAAATACCACTTTTGAAGTGATCGTACGATAATCTATCCTTGGTGCAGAGGTTTCGAGAGCCGACCACAACAGTTCATCCAATATCCGATTAGACAAGCACAATTTATTTATTTTTCTCACCTGTCAAGTCATATGAGAGCCAATCATCTTGCCTGATTAATAAGACACTGCTGAACCAGGACAGTAAGACCCCCTTCACAGGGGCGCTCCGATCAGGTCCCTCTGTTAGTTTTTCAGATGGACCTGATGGGACGCTCCATTCACTCCTATGGTGACATGTCCGCTGACATCCACCGAAATCCGATCCTGTCCGTGAAATCCAGACAGATGGAAACCCTATTTTCCATCTGCCTGGAGGATCGGATGAAAACAGACAGGCTTTCGTTCTCATCCAATCTCCCATAGAGGAGAGCAGGACTCTGGCTGGTCCATCTCTGCTCATTGAGCAGAGATGGGTCGTTTATCCCCATGCTTAGCAGGGATTAAGGATGAGATACGGCGTGTTCACAGCCCACCAGGAAGTCGACGCTGGGCTAATCACCGGCAATGAGACATTGTCCCGATGCCTAGCTGCAGAGATCGGGAAATGTCTTACTGCTTGTGATCAGCGCAGTGCCGACTTCCTGGTGGGCTCCACATGGGTGTGCATCATTCCAGTCGAATTGGGGCTAGTTCACATGGGTGGCAAAAGCAGGTAGTTGAGCGGCTGGCTGTGTCAGATAAAATACAGATGTGCCGAGACACCTAGAGAAGGCATCTTCTATAAAAAATTGAATTTCAAATAAGGAAGGCTGACCATGAAATACCTTGGGGAAATGCTTTTTTTTTTCAGACACTTTGATACATTTAAGGCCTATTACAGAAATGTATTGTCTCCTTATTTTTATTTTTTTGTAACAAGTAAAGTTTCAGAAGAGAATTTACCCTTTTTCATGTTGTTCCTGTCAAGTTTGTTGCAGTTTTAATACCAGGTGGCTGTATTTGTTACTGTTTTGTGACTTGTCACTTGTGTGTAATCAGATTTTCCTGATCAGTTCAATGGGGGGAAACTCTAGACCTGCATTCTTAGACAGAAGTAGTTTTATTGCTGGATTACAGCAAGAGGGCCTGTTTATAAATGGAGACAAAATATGTTTTTATTCCTCAATTCATCATATTTTCTGTAAAATGCTACCTGATTTTTTATTTATTTTTTGCTCTAGTTTACAGGTGTCAAACACAAGGCCCGCCGGCCGAATCCAACCCTTCAGGCCTCTTCATGTGGCCCTCGCACCTCTCCTGCAGCTGAAAGAGAGCTCCAGCCCTCCTCTGGTCCTACTCCAGACCCTTAGGCCTCGTACACACGAGGGGATATGTCCGCTGAAAACGGTCCGATGGACCGTTTCAGCAGACATCTCCGCTCGTGTGTATGGGCTAGCGGACAGATTTCTCCACCCGACAGATTTCAAAGCAAGCTTTGAAATCTATCCGGTGGAATCTGTCCGCCCGACATGTCTGCTGGTTCATACACTTACCAGCAGACATGTCGTCCCCCACCGCCGCCGCGCCGCCGCCGAATGGATTCGGCGCATGCGCGGAAGTGTTTAACTTCCTGGTGCGGTGACGTGGCGGCGTCAACGTCACCGCCACGTCACCGCGCCGTCCGGCGGCGGGGAATTTGATCCGATGGTGTGTACACGCCATCGGATCAAACTCCCGATCGGACATATCCGATGGAAATGGTCCGCGGACCGTTTTCATCGGATATGTCCGATCGTGTGTACGAGGCCTTACTTTCAAGCAATGCATCCAGCTTCCTCCCAGCAGCAGCATAAGTAAAGTGGGTGCACTGTGATGTAAGGGAGAGTGGGGGACTCGGCTTCTGATGGTGAGTAGGCTCTTGACATCTAATGTAAGGAGGGATGCGCTTGACATCTAATCTTACAGATGCAACCGGCCCTTTTGAGGGCAATCATAATGCTGATTCGGCCCACAATGAAATTGCGTTTGACACCCCTGCTCTAGTTCATTAAAAATTGAAATGGAGAAGTGTAGTCCCTAAATTATTAAAACTTGTTGGGTACAGTACACTTAGGAAGACAGTTATGATGTGTCCTGCATCTCCTCAATGAAAATGGTGGAGACACTGGATTAACATTAGGGGAGCACATTCTCACTGGTCTCAGGATTAGATTACAATGATCCTGTCCACGATTCGATTCCGCGATGCATCACGATTACTGTGCAAGTGTGCATGGATGAAAAATGTTTTATCCAAAAAATTCAAGCAGTCAGAAAAACAAAAGTTTTCTCCAGTGGCACAGGGGTGGCTGGGATCTGAGGCAGAGGGGTGGCTGGGATCTGAGGCAGAGGGGTGGCTGGGATCTGAGGCAGAGGGGTGGCTGGGATCAGAGGGCCTGACAATGGATAGGTTTTAGAGGCAGACGGATAGTTGAGTCAGGCAGAAGGATGGTGGGATCAGAGGCAGAAGGATGGTGGGATCAGGCAGACATTGGATGGTGGGATCAGGCAGACATTGGATGGTGGGATCAGGCAGACATTGGATGGTGGGATCAGGCAGACATTGGATGGTGGGATCAGAGGCAGAGGGATCAGGCAGACTGATGGTGGGATCAGAGGCAGAGGGATCAGGCAGACTGATGGTGGGATCAGGCAGAGGGGTGATGCTAGTAAAGGAATGGGATCGGTGATACTGGAACTCACACTTACCTGCTCTGTGTCAGTCGATTTTACCCTCCTCCATAATGCTCAGTGTGTGTTTTTCCGGTGCCTCCAGTAAAGGCCCTCCTCATGTCGGGTCTTCTAGAGCCCCTCTCCCTGCACGATACTGGCTGTCAGCTCATCAGCTGACTTTCTTCTTCAGTGAAAGGGCTGGGCGCTTTAGCCCCATGCAGGCTCTGCCTCTGTGTTTCTGCCTAAGAGGCAGAGCACTGCACGGTGCAGAGCAACGGATGACCTCATCAAAAATCGCAGCACGGTGAACGTCTGAATCGCAATGAATTGATGATGCAATTTATGTTCAACACCCTTAATTAACATGGTCATAAACTGAAAAGGTGAATATTTGTTGTCTTGCAACCGCAGCTAAAAGCACTGTACAAATGGAGCTGATCGCTGTGCCTGGAGTCTTGAATTCCAGCAAAACATAAACAAACATGCTTTTATCCGCGGCAAAACAGCCGTCCGTGTGAAAGGGGCCTTATGCACATCTGTAGTGTGAGAGAATCTAGGGCACTGCTGTCCTGGCTGCTAGTTTTTAAAAATTTGAAGTGGCATTTGGTGATGAATGAATGAATGAAAGAAAACTTATATAGCACAGCACATGCAAACTAAATCGCCTCTGGGCGTTGTTGTTCCTGTCTCCTTTGATATCAAAAGAGATGAGTCTTGATCTTTCTCCTGAATGCTAAGTGATCCTCCTCCAACCGAATGCTGGTTGTTAAAGCGTTCCATAGTCTGGGACCTTGGATCGCGAATCTTCTTTCTCCTTTGGACTTGTAGTTGGCTTTAGTAATCTGGAGAAGGTTTTGATTGGTGGATCGCAGAACGCGATTGGGATTGTGAGCTTTTATTTTTTCGCATAAATAATGGGGAGCATTCCCATAGATACATCTATACGTTAGACAGAGTGCTTTAAAAGCAATTCTGTCTTTTACTGGCAGCCAGTAAAGGGCTCTCAGTGAGGGTGAGATTGATTCCCAGGGTTTTTTCCCTGTCACAAGTCTGGCGGCCGTGTTTTGAACGACTTGCAGACGAGCGATTTGGTATTTAAGGAGTCCGAGGTAAAGGGCATTTGCATAGTCCAGTCTGAAGTTAACAATTGCTCCCACCACGACCGCTAAATCTTCTTTGGGGATGAAAGGAGTAAGTCTGCGTAGTAGGCGCAGCAGATGGTGGGATCCACTGACTACTGACCCTATTTGTGCGTCCATTGTCATATAGGAGTCAAAAATTATCCCTAGACTTTTGACTTTTGGCGGTAGGGGAGATGATTTTGCCCAGAATGGGCGGGGGTGTCCATGTTGCAGGTTGATTCCTACGCTTGGCGTGAAACAGGAGAAGTTCCGTTAAGTTTAAGATAACTCTTTGTCATCCAGTCCTCTATCAAAGAGAGACATGTCTCTAGATTGAGGTGGTGATCCTTTTTGTTGCCAATATGGAAATACAGTTGCGTATCGTCTGCATATGAATGATAGAGCAGTTTTTGGCTGCTGATAATCTCAAAAAGAGGATGAAGATAGATGTTAAACAGCACCGGTGACAGAGGTGATCCTTGAGGGACTCCGCATGATACTGTGCATTTCTCAGAAGTGAAAGGTCCTAACTTCACTTTTCCAAAAAAGAGGAGAACCAAGATAAATCGCCTTCTGCGACTTTGGCTACTTCAGCTAGCCGTGTCAATAATAGTTTGTGGTCTACAGTGTCGAAAGCTGCGCTTAGGTCCAACAGAACAAGACAAGATTCTCCTTCATCTGCGGCCTCGAGAGCGTCGTCCCATATTTTGAGCAATGCAGTTTCCATCCCGTGTCCAGGCCGGAATCCCGATTGAAAAGGATCAAGTAGCTTGTGGGTATCTAGATGCTGTTGCAGCTGTTGTACCACTACTTTTTCCATTACCTTTGAGAGTACATTTAGGCCTATGGGATGGCGGTGGAGTGGGTCTTTGGGGTCTAGGGTGGGTTTCTTCAGGATGGGTTGGATTATGCCCTCTTTCAACTGGGAGGGCACTATGCCCTCCTTGAAAGACTGGTTTATAAGCTGCGTGATAGGAGGTGCCAGGATGTCGGCGCATTCCTTCAGCAGTTTAGTAGGGATGATATCATTTGGCGCTGTGCCATTACGCAAAGTACCAATGATATTTTTTGTGGCATAGATGGTGATGGGCTCCAGAGTAAACTTACCTGATTGTGGTGAGTTACTGTGGGTATTGTGTGAAAAATTGCAGGGGGGGGGGGCTGAGGGGGGAATTGTTTTGCTGAATGCTTTCACGGATTTCCTTCGATTTTATTAATGAAGTAATCCGATAATTCATTGGAAAATTCTTGTGTGTCCAAATTGGGGACTTCAAGACATCCTGGTTTCATGGTCTGAGTGACCATCTTGAAGAGTTCGCGTGGGCGGTTAAGGGCGCTGTTGATAGCCTCGGAAAAAAAAAATTTCTTGGCTTGGAAGATTTCTTTATGGTATTTTCTTGTTATTGCCTTGTAGATGGAGAGGTTTACCTCTGAAGAGCTTCTTTTCCAGGCGGCTTCCGCCCTTCTGCGCTCTTGCTTCAGTAACGACAGCTGGTTGCTAAACCAGCTGCAGTTGTTTTTCCGGATGCGGGTTTTACGTTTCGGCGCTACTAAGTCAACTGACTGCAATAGGGCTGTGTTTATGGCATCCAGTGTTCCTTCGGCCATTTGATGCGGCTGAATTGTTTTTATTTTTTCCCTAAATGTGGTTTTGAAGAGTTCCGAGTGGAGCTTCTTCTGACATCTAGTCCAGTGTGTTGTCACTGGTTTTGATGTTTTTGTCAAGGGAGGGATTTCGGAAATAATTAATTTAATTGCATGGTGATCTGTCCATGGCAACGGTTCATTTTTCAAGATTTTTATTTCCAGATCTTGTCTGAAAATAAGATCAAGTGTGTGACCTGAAGCATGTGTGGGCCCACATACTAGTTGTTGTAGCCCTAATCCTTCCAGATGGTCAATACAGGCGTCAGCAATGGGGTCTTGTGCGGAGTTGGCCCAGAGGTTGAAGTCCCCGAGCAGCAAAAGGTGTTTGCTGTTAAGGGTATAAGTCGAGATGAAGTCCGTCAATGATAGTAAAAGCTGCGATTTTGGACCGGGTGGTCTATAGCAGAGTAGAATCCGGACGGTCTCCTGGGAGTTTGTAGTTGTAGAGTAAGGGTTTCCATGAATGGAAGAGGGTTTTGAAGGGCTGGTTTGGTGATCGCAAGAATAGTGTTATGGATCACTGCCAGGCCTCCTCCTCTTTGCCCTATTCTGTTTTCCGTTATAATACGATAGTTTTCTGGCACCAGTTCTCCTAGAATGGTGTTACAGTCGGCTGTAAGCCAGCTTTCTGTAATAAAGAGGCAGTCTAAATCGTATTGTAGGATGAAATCATGGATTTCTAGTCAGTGTTTTACTGCCGGTCTTGTGTTGATCAAAGCACATGATATGTGCTTAGGCTGGGGTGAATGACTGAAATTTTTGACAGTCGAACGTCGATCGACTCTCAATAGTTGCTCAATTCTTAGGGCCTTTTTGGTGACGGCTGGTAATATAGTGGCAAATCGCCTCAGACCCAAAATGGTTTCTGCAGAATACCGCAGATTAGCTATTGTCGCCAAGCATCGGGGAGGCCAGGGAGGTTTTCCAATGGGTTAGGGGGGGGGAAGATTCATTAAATCCTCACTCCCAGGTTGATCCAGAGGAAGGCAAAAAACCCTGGCCGTGCTAACCAATGTGCTGCGGCAAGGGAAAAAATTCCTTCCTGACCCCTCAAGGGCGATCGGCCGAAACCCTGGATCAAGTACTAAAGGGGTGGTTGATACGCAGTTGGGCAGAATAGGGGAGATGGATCGGTCTCCAGGGGAAGGCTGGTAGGCAACTGGGAGAGGATGGGGGTCCTCCTAGGGTAGGGGGGTTTCTGGGCAGTTTTGGAGGGGATTCCTGTGTGTGAGTGCGGCGCGCCGCTAGGCCGCGGGTGAGGCCGCCGTCTTTCCTAAACTCGGCCGCCGCAAATCTCCACAGGTCGGTGCGGATGCCTGGAAACGGCAGGAACTGAGGCGGGGCGGAGGCGGGGGGTGCCTCGATTACAGATGGCTATGTGGGGGTACAGAGGAGGGTAAGCCACAAAGATTTAGGCCGCTGCAGCGGCTTGTCCTGAAAAGGACGGCCGCCAACGGTCCCAGGACCCAGGGCAGGAGAAAAAGGGACTGGTGGTTGGGGTGGTGGCGGGCCTTACCTTTGGGAAAGGAGCCGGTGGCCAGGAGGAGAAAGGAGGCAACCAGTGAGGGAAGGAACAGCAGTTGAATGCTGAAGGCTGCAGTGATTTTAGCCGCTGGAGGCTTGGAGGAGAGCCTGACTGTCTGGCTTGTCCCTGGGTGTAGCAGACTCGTCGGGAAGCGTCCTACTCCACCAGCTGACTAGCACTGACTGACATGATCTATGGTGGGTGTAATTCTCTGTGATGTCACTACTGTGCAGATCGCTGGTCTCCATGCTGCAGAAAGACTTGTTTCTGCAGTGCAGGAATCTCCTTGCTTCTGCTTCATCCATTCCATGGATCAATTAATGTTGTGCCTTTCCTGCTGCTGTTTGATTATTCCCCCCCATCAGCCATCAGATCACCAGTTTTTGGGTCTCAGCTCTGGCTTGATGAAGTAGAGCCCTGCCTCTACCAAGATGGCAACCACTATACAGAGAGACCATACAGAGCAATGTCCTGTATGCAATACTGATGACTAGTTTTTGTCCTCTGCTAGCCTTTTTTGGTACAGCTTCCATAGTTTAGATCCTCTTTAGTTCAGGGGTATGCTTAAAATAAAAAAAATGGCTGTCTAAGGCCGCGTATACACGATCGAATTTGTCCGCTCAAACTGGTCCGACGGACCAGTTCATCGGACAAATCCGATCGTGTGTATGGGCTAGCGGACATGTCTGACCGGCGGACAAATTTTAAAACGTGCTTTAAAATTTGTCCGCCGGAGACATGTCCGCTGGTCAGTACACTCAGTTTTTTAAAAGTCAGCAGCTGTCTTTTTCACAGGTGGCTGGAGCTGCTCTGTAAGATAAAAAAATCCTCCTGTAATAAATCCCCCATCTTGGCGAAAAACTATCTTTTTAAAAGGTGCCATAATGGTGCATTTGGTAATCTTAACTGCATTGATGTATATACATTATGTTGATTGCCTGTACAATAAATGACAGAACAAGCCTGATGCCGCGTACACACCACCGTATATCGGGTTCTAAAAAATTACGTTTTAAGGGTCTAGAAAAAACAACGTTTTTTTTTTTCAACCCAAACATTAAAACGGCCTTGCCTACACATGATCGTGAAAAAAAAAGCTTTAGCAAAGTGTAGTGATGTACAACACGTACGACGGCACTATAAAGGGGAAGTTCCATTCGGATGGCACCACCCTTTGGGCTGCTTTAGCTGATTTTGTGTTAGTAAAAGACGATTCGCGCTTTTCTGTCTGTTACAGCGTGATGAATGTTCCATTACAAACGGTAGTTTTACCAGAACGAGCGCTCCCGTCTCATAACTTGCTTCTGAGCATGCACGTTTTTTTTCATGTCGTTAAAGCCCTCACACGACCATTTTTTACAACCTTAAAAACGACAACTCATTAACCACTTAAGACCCGGACCAAAATGCAGGTAAAGGACCTTGCCCCTTTTTGCGATTCGACACTGCGTCGCTTTAACTGACAATTGCGCGGTCGTGCGACGTGGCTCCCAAACAAAATTGGCGTCCTTTTTTTCCCACAAATAGAGCTTTCTTTTGGTGTTATTTGATCATCCTCTGCGGTTTTTATTTTTTGCGCTATAAACAAAAATGCAATATTTTTTACTTTTTGCTATAATAAAAATCCCCCAAAAATATATAAAAAAACATTTTTTTTCCTCAGTTTAGGCCGATACGTATTCTTCTACGTATTTTTGGTAAAAAAAAATCGCAATAAGCGTTTATCGGTTGGTTTTCGCAAAATTTATAGCGTTTACAAAATAAGGAATAGTTTTATTGCATTTTTATAATTTTTTTTTTTTACTACTAATAGCGGCGATCAGCGATTTTTTTTCGTGACTGCGACAATATGGCAGACACTTCGGACAATTTTGACACATTTTTGGGACAATTGTCATTTTCACAGTAAAAAATGCATTTAAATTTGCATTGTTTACTGTGGAAATGACAGTTGCAGTTTGGGAGTTAACCACAGGTGGCGCTGTAGGGGATGTGTGCCTATGTGGTTTGTTTACTACTGTAGGGGGGTGTGGCTGTAGGTGTGACATCATCGATCGCGTCCCCCTATTACAGGGATGACGCGATCGATGCTACAGCCACAGAGAAGCACGGGGAAGCTTCGGACCGGGTTGCGGGCGCGCGCCCGCGACCCACGGCTGGGTACTAAAATCAACGTATATATACGTTGATGTGCCCAGCCGTGCCGTTCTGCCGACGTAAATGTGCAGTAGGCGGTCCTTAAGTGGTTAAAAAGTAACAGCATTTTTTAGAACCTGAAAAACGGTCGTTTGTACGCGGCATTAGGAAACTTTTTTGGCTTGTTGTTTTTCTTGTAACAAACTTTGCAATATTTTAAAATATATTGCTAGGGAAACTGCTTTAGTTAATAAGTGGTGTTTGTGAATAGTTCACTCTCTGCAAACAGAACACTGTGTTCTCAATATTGATTTATTAAGTTGTTTAAATGAGGTTTTGCATTTGAATTGCTTTCTATTCATAAATACTGAACAAAGAAAACCTCAGAAAATATTAGTATATGCAAAGTAAATCTTAAAGTGCAAGAATTACCTTTTTTATTAGATTAGATTATATTTAGAATCAAGTCATCCATGGGCTGCCAAATGGTTAATCCTGTCCCTGGTAGGTTAATACTGAAAATCGGGCACATCTCAGGAACATGTTCTAGGACTGGAACTTTGAGTAAATAGCTAGGTAGTTGCTATGCATACAGTCTGTTTGCCTGCCAAAAAAATGCAGTTATGTGTTCTAATTAGGGATGTGCATGGGTGTGGTCTAAACTTGGGTTTGGATCAAATTTGGACGCAATCAGTCACTGTGCCATATTAGCATCCAATCAGCCTTGGCCAAGGCATTCGCCACAATGCAGCTGTATGTAACAAAGGGTTGGAGAGGCTTCTGACTTGTTGTCCTAATATGGTCACACATCCATATTGATGGTCAATGCCATTGACTAAATATGGACATGTGGTCATATTAAGTAATTGCTGTTACAAGCATCCCTGTCCCTTTGTTGCATGAATTTCTTCTGGGTGGGGGACTGTCCTGGTCATGGCCGATTAGGCGCTGATTTGGCTGAAGTGACCGCTTACTTCAGGGTTCAAAAAGAACCTAAAGTGTTACTAAACCCAGGACCCTTCATTCACTATATCTGGTCTCCCAACAAACAAGTAAATGCAATTATTTTAGTAAATGTACACTGCTAAATACCTTTTCTCACCAGCAGTAAATGGCAGTCTTGTGACTTCTATCGGTGTCTGGTTAAAGCTTGTAGGAGTTTTCCTTCTACTCTTGACTGTCCTTTGAGGCTGCAGGACCCCCGATCCTCTGTACAGTGCTGATTGGCCCTGTGCTGATCACATGCACCCTCCCAAGAAAAAAGTTCACACCAAACTGAGCATGTACAGCCATGACCAAATGTTTTGAGGATTTTCACAAAGTCTGCTGCAACAGTAATTTTAGATCTTTTTCTCAGATGTTACTACGGTATGCTGAAGTACAATTACAAGCATTTTATAAGTGTCAAAGGCTTTTATTGACAATTACATTGAAAGAGTAAATATTTGCAGCATTGATCCTTCTTTTTCAAGACCTCTGCAATTCACCCTGGCATGCTGTCGTTCAACTTCTGAAAAAGGCATTGTTCTTTACCAGACTGTTTTTGAATGGTTGGGAGAAGTTGCTCTCGGAGGATGTTTTTGCACCACATTTTTTTCATACCTGTGTTCTTAGGCAAAATTGTGAGTGAACCCACTCCCTTGGCTGAAAAGCAACCCCACTCATGAATGGTCTCAGGATGCTTTACTCTTGGCATGACACAGGACTGATGGTAGCGATCACCTTTTCATCTACAGACACATTTTTTTTTTTCCGACAAACAACCAGAATCAGAAAAAATGACTAAAAAAATACCCCAGTCCTCAGCAGTCCAATCCTTGAACCTTTTGCAGAATATCGGTCTGTCCCTGATGTTTTTCTGGAGAGAAGAGGCTTCTTTGTTACCATTCTTGACACCAGGCCATTTTCAAAGTCTTCCCCTCACTGTAAGTGCAGATGCGCTCACACCTGCCTCCTGCCATTCTAGAGCAAGCTCTGCACCGGTGGTGCCCTGATCCTGCAGCTGAATCATCTGTAGAACATGGTCTTGGTGCTTGCTGGACTTTCTTGGACGCCCTGAAGTCTTCATCACAACAATTGAACCTCTCTCCTTTTTTGAAGTTCTTGATGATCTGATAAATGGTTGATTTAGGTGAAATCTTAGAAGTAGCAATGTCCTTGCCTGTACCGTATTTTTTGGGCGTATAAGACAACCTTTTGCATCTAAAATAATGCCCCAAAAGTCGGCGGTCGTCTTATACGCCGGGTACCTGTATGTCAGACGGCGGCCATCCATTATTCAAAAGCCGCGCCTCCTCCTCAGACTGTTCCGTGATAGGCGGAACACTAATTTTCCCAGCAGAGCCTCTGTTCAGTATTCCGCCTAGCACGGATGCCTTCTCATCCTCGGACGAGAGGACATTCGTGATAGGCGGAACACTAAACAGAGGCTCTCCTGGGAAAATTAGTGTTCCGCCTATCACGGAACAGCCTGAGGAGGAGGCGCGGCTTTTGAATAATGGATGGTCGCCGTCTGTACGTTGAGGCAGGGAATGGAATGGCACAGCGAGGCATGTAGTAATGGCACAGCGAGGCATGTAGTAATGGCACAGCGAGGCATGTAGTAATGGCACAGCAAGGCATGTAATTAGGGTTGTCCAGATACCGATACTAGTATCGGTATCGGGACCGATACCAAGTATTTGCGGGAGTACTTGTACTCGCACAAATGCTCCCGATACCTAAATAGAATACTTTTTTTGTATTTATCAACATGTTCTGTGAGTTTTTTACTACTGCGTGACAAGCAAATAAATTGTTTTTATTCATTTTTACTCATTTTTATGTCTTGAGTTAGAGTTCTTCATAATTCTAAAGAAAATATCCTTAGTCTGGGTTGTGGTTTGAAAACTGTCACATGACATTTTAAAAAAAGTATCGGTATTCGGTATCGGCGAGTACATGAAAAAAAGTATCGGTACTTGTACTCGGTCCTAAAAAAGTGGTATCGGGACAACCCTACATGTAATAATGGCACAGTAAGGGGTCCTCTTATACGGTGAGTATATCCCAAAACCAACATTTTAGCTGGAAAATTAGGGGGTCGTCTTATACGCCCAGTCGTTTAATACGCCGGCAAATACAGTAAATCCTTTTTGTGCAAAGCAATGATGTCTGCACATGTTTTCTTGCAGGTAACTATGGTTAACAGAGGAAGAACAATAGGTTCAAGCACCACCCTCCTTTTAAAGCTTCCAGTCTTTTTATTTTATTTTAACTCAATCAGCATTACAGAGTGATTTCCAGTAGGACAGAAAAACAACTAATCGATTCTGAAATTGATTACTATTTTCATAATCGATTAATCGGCCAGTAACATAATGGTGTTAAAAAGAGCAAATAATCGCTACTTTATTACTTTCACTGGTCCACCGTAAAAAATAAAAAAAATTAACCCCTTTATAGTAGCGATTATCTGCTCTTTTTGTACTATAAGGCCCCTTTCACACTGGACAGATCAGTGATAATCCGCCCCGTGAACCTCCGCTTGCTCAGCGGGGATTGCTCCATTGATCCCCGCTGAGCCGGTGGATGACAGGGCGGTCTCTGCACACTGTGCAGTGACCACCCTGTCTTTTTTTCTTCGCTCTCCTCTATGGTGGGATCGGATGAACACGGACCGTCTGTGTTCACCCAATCCGATCTGCAGACGGATGGAAAATAGGGTTTTCCTCTGTCTGCAGAATCGGAGGATTGCGGAACCAGGTGAGATCGGGTGTCAGCGGATATTCATCCGCTGACACCCGCAATCTCATAGGGACCAATGCATGTCCCTTTTTCATCTGTACACAGATGGATGAAAAAGCAGACACACGGTCCGCCTGTGTGAAAGAGCCCTTAAGGGCTTATTTTAGTTTTTTTAACCCCATTATGCTACTAAATGTCTTGGGCCTGGCGTTTTTTGGTGCTTTTTGCAGAAACACACTAAGGTTCATTTAACATGGTTTCCTATGGGACATGTTCACATCAGTGCTTTTTTTAGCTGCTGCGTATTTGGGAAGGGGAAAGAACTTTTTTAACGCAAAATGCTGCTTTTTTAATTCAATATACTTCAATAGAGAAGCTGCCGAAAAGCATGTACAGGTGAAACTCGAAAAATTAGAATATTGTGCAAAAGTTCATTTATTTCACTGATGCAACTTAAAACGTGAAACTAATATATGAGATAGACTCATTGCATGCAAAGCAAGATGGTTCAAGCTGTGATTTGTCATTATTGTGATGATTATGGTTTGCAGCTCTTGAAAACTCCAAATCCACAATCTCCGAAAATTAGAATATTGTGAAAAGGTGCAATATTCTAGGCTCAAAGTATCCCACTCTAATCAGCTAATTAAGCCATAACACCTGCAAAGGGTTCCTGAGCCTTTAAATGGTCTCTCAGTTTGGTTCAGTAGGAATCACGATCATTGGAAAGACTGCTGACCTGATAGTTGCGCAGAAAACCATCATTGACACCCTCCATAAGGAGAGAAAGCCTCAAAAGGCAATTACAAAAGAAGTTGGATGTTCCCAAAGTGCTGTATCAAAGCACATTAATAGAAAGTTATTTGGAAGGGAAAAGTGTGGAAGAAAAAGGTGCACAAGCAGCAGGGATGACCGAATCCTGGAGAGGATTGTCAGAAAAAGGCCATTCAAAAGTGTTGGGGACTTTCACAAGGAGTGGACTGAGGCTGGTGTTGGTGCATCAAGATCCACCACACAGACAGACGGATCCTGGACATGGGCTTCAAATGTCATATTCCTCTTGTCAAGCCACTCCTGAACAACAAACAACGTCGGTGTCTTACCTGGGCTAAAGAAAAACACACCTGGTCTGTTACTCAGTGGTCCAAAGTCCTCTTTTCTGATCGGAGGAAATTTTTTGCAAGGAAGGAAGAATGGAGAGGCACACACTGCAAGATGCTTGAAGTCCAGTGTGAAGTTTCCACAGTCTGTGTTGATTTGGGGAGCCATGTCATCTGCTGGTGTTGGTCCACTGTGCTTCATTAAGTCCAGGGTCACCGCAGCCGTCTACCAGGAGATTTTGGAGCACTTCATGCTTCCTTTCACAGACAAGTTCTATGGGGATGCTGACTGCATTTTCCAATAGGACTTGGCACCTACCCACAGTGCCAAAAGCACCAAAACCTGGTTCAATGACCGTGGGATTACTGTGCTTGGTTCCATAGCAAACTCGCCTGACCTGAACCCCATAGAGAATCTATGCAGAAGAACTGAAGGCCTCTATTGAAGCATCCTGGTCTTCCATAACACCTCAGCAGTGCCACAGGCTGATAGCTTCCATGCCACACTGCAATAATTGCTGCAAACGGGGCCCAAACCAAGATTCTTCAGCAGTGCAGTCTTGTGCAGTACAGTGCAGATCAGTGGAGTAGGTGGCTGAGGAGGAGAGTGTGAACGTTATTCTTTGCAGGGGCATATTTGTTAAATTGTAAATGGTCTTTTTTAACCACCTGTCCACCGCCCACCGTCAAATGACGGCTGGCGGAGGACTCCATTGTTCTGACATCACGTCATATGACGTGATGTCCCTTTAAAGCCGCGGGCGGGCGCGCGCGCACCCGCCGCTCTGCGGGGATCCCGTGCGAGTGCCCGGCGGCAACGATCGCCGCCGGGCACACACGATTGCTCAGTAACTGAGCGGGGACGTGGAGCTCTGTATGTAAACACAGAGCTGCACGTCCCTGTCAGGGAGAGAGGAGAGCGGTTGTGTCCCTTGTACATAGGGACACAATCGGTCACCTCCCCCTACAGTTAGAACACTCATAGGACACACATTTAACCCCTTCCCCGCCCCCTAGTGGTTAACCCCTTCACTTCCAGTCACATTTATACAGTAATCAATGCATATTTATAGCATTGTTCACTGTATAAATGTAAATGGTCCCAAAAATGTCACAAAAGTGTCCGAAGTGTCCGCCATAACGTCGCAGTCCCAATAAAAAAATCGCAGATCGCCGCCATTAATAGTAAAAAAAAAAATGCCATAAACTATCCCCTATTTTGTAATCACTATGGGCCAGATTCAGGTAGAGTTGCGCTGGAGTATTTCGATATGCGCCGCGTAACTGTGAAGATGCGCCGTCGTTTCTATGTGGCCGTACCCACCAAACTAGATGCGACAGAAAACGGGCCATTTCCGACCGGCTTAACGTTCCGACGCCAGAGTATCGTCAGCGCATAGTTTCGCTTGGCGCATCAGTCGCGCCTATTGATTTCCCCTGCAAATATGCAAATGAAGGAGATTTACCAATTCTCGCACGGATTAGCACCATACGCAGGCTACATGCGCCGCGCATATGTCGTCCGTCCGTCGCAAAGTTATTTCTACAAATGGCTGCTTTATCTTTACTCCAGATGACCTCAAGTCTGCAGGAGAGCAGCTCCAGCAGCAGCGCTACCGACGAAACTAGCAAGCTGAACAAACACACGTGCAAGGACAACACCTCTGTGTGCCAACATGCCAGGGGCAATCATGGTCCTAGAACTACTGATGGGTCCCCCGGAACGAAGGAGGCGGGCACGTGAGAGGATATACCGCACGCGCATGAGCCTCTTTGGCATGGGGGATGAGGAGGTGTATCGCCTCTTCAGATTCAGCCCTGATGCAATACTTGAACTAACCACAACCCTGCAGGGTGACATCACCAGCAAGACACACCGCTCACAAGCAGTGCAGCCACTGGTGAAGGTACTGGCAACACTTCATTTCCTTGCAAGTGGATCATTCCAGCGTACAAGTGGATTGGTGGCTGGGATGTCACAATCCTCTGTGAGCAGATGTGTGCACCAGGTTGTCCCTGCAATCCTCAGACGCATGTCCAACCACTTCATCAGACCCACCACTGAGGAGCTGCGGCTGAAGGCAATGACAGATTTCTACAGCATTGCCAGATTCCCACGCACTGTGGGGGCCATTGATTGCACACATGTGGCCCTACAGCCCCCCAGTGCCACAGAGCACATATACCGCAATCGGAAGCATTGGCATTCCATCAACGTACAGGTGGTAGCTGATGCCCAACGCCTCATATGGCACGTCCGTGCCAAACACCCCGGGTCCAGCCATGACAGCTTCATATACCGTCAGAGCCCCATCCCAGCAGAATTCGAACAGAACATGTATGGGGACAGCTGGCTGGTTGGTGAGTGACATGGGTGGCAGGCATAACTATCCCCTCCCGTGATGCACATCAGAAGTGGCACATGCATGACTAACATCCTCCTGTCTTTTCCCTTACAGGTGACTCTGCATATGCACTGGGACCCCATCTCATGACTCCTTTCCGGAACCCCCAAACCAGAGGAGAGAGAAAATACAATGAAGCACACATCAAAACCCGTGCAGTGGTGGAGCAAACATTTGGGCTCCTGAAGTCCCGTTTCCGCTGCCTGGATAAGTCCGGGGGGACCCTATTGTATTCCCCTACCTTTGTGTGTCAGATCATCGGTGCATGTTGCATTCTGCACAACTTTGCTATGAGAAAAGGCCTGCAGATTGACATACGCGATGACCTGACCCCCGACCCACACAGTCCCCACCTGCCAGAGGAGAACCAGTCTGCTGATGGAAGAGCAGTCAGGAGGGTCCTCGCCGTAGGCATCTTTGGACACTAAACCAAAACATTTATCACACAGAGAATGCACGCGTGTACACCACTGATGTCCCTAGATCACACACACCACATGCACATCGCATTGGATTAGCCCAAGTCCAGCATGTAGGACTTGGGAGCAGCAACGCCAACGTCAAGGCCCCAATGATGTCGCTGTCCATTCATACACCTTTCACACGTCATTCATACAGCCGTGGGGTTAACTTCACCACCACGGCCGAGGGTGACACCCCTTACTGGCAGGAGTGCCACCCCCTCACATTCACACACCATTCACACTGCAACGTGTGCAGTATCAAAAAATAAAAAACTCATAACCTGAGTATAAATCCAAATAAAATAAAAAAACTCATAAACTGAGTATAAATCCAAATAAAATAAAAAACTCAACCTGAGTATAAATCCAAATAAAATAAACTCATAACCTGAGTATAAATCCAAATAAAATAAAAAACAAATCATCGGGGATGCCGGGGGCTCCTTCTTGCCGAACCTCTCTGGCTCCTCAGCTGCCTGGATGGAGTGGGTGGGGGTGGGGGGGCATCTGGAGGTGGCTGATCCCTGGGTGGGACACTCCTGGCAGGTGTGGCCTGCATGCCCTCCAAGGCCCTGGCTATCCGGCCGAGGTATGTGTTGGTATGGGCCTGCATCCTGAGCTGACGGGTGACCTGATAATGCTGGGCCCGCCGACTCAGCCTCCCCTGGTCCCGGATGGCAGCACTGTTTCCCTGGATGGCAGCAGTGTTTGCCTGTACGGCTGCAGTGAGGTGCCTAATATCCCCCTGCACCTCCCCAAACTGGTCACCACTGCAGCGCAGTTGCAACTCACATCCTGCACTGCGTTGCTTATCTGGGCAACGGAGCACAGGCTGTCAGCCACTCTGTCCAAGTGCCCAACTATGTCCCCAATTTGTTGGGTCTGTCTGGCGTGATCCCTCTCCAACTGGCCCTGGACAAGATCAGACACCCCCCTGGTCTTCTGGGTCGCCTTCCTGGGGCCAGCAGATGGTTGTCCCCGGGGGGATGGAGTTGCCCTTGAGGGGCTTCCAAGGATGGGGGAGGGGATGACAGACGGCCCTGGAGAAGGGGAGGAGTCCTCCAACAATAAGGAAAAGTCCTGCTCTGCCACAGCAGGATCCTCCACAACCACCTCGGCAGGTGTGGTGTGGGCACTCTTCTCCTCCACCTCGGTGTCTTCACCACCCAGGGGCTCGGGCACACGATGGCGTTGGGGGGATGGGGTGGACTGGCCGCCGACAGATGATGGCCCAGCTCCGTCATCTGTGGATGAAACAAAGCAGATACATGTTGGTGGTCCCACACACTTGGCACATGTACCCTCCCCCCCCCCACATGCAACACATCAAATAGGGGATAAAAAACACTTACCTGTCCTGGAGCCTTCCTCCACGGAGTCATATCCAGGGACCCCCTCCACCTGCTCCCTGTCCAGGCAGCGAGCGACCACCTCCTCCTCCGTGGTCAGGCTGACCGGACATGGGGGACCACCACCTGTGCCACTCTCATGCCTCCTGATGGTGGCCACCTTGCCACGGACCTTGCGCCGCAGGTCGTTTACCTTTTTTTGGATGTCACCAGCAGTCCGGGTGGAGTACCCTAGCACATTCACCCTGCTGGCAATGGTGTCCAGGATGGCCTGCTTCCTCTCCCGGCTGGTCTTCCGACTTTTTTTGCCATGGAGGAAATGATTAAATGTCTCTATAGCGGAAATGATCACAGACACCTCCTGGGCATTAAAGTTGAGGTTCCTCCTCTCTCTGGGGGTAGCGGGAGGAGCCATCACAGCACAAAAGTATCTTCCATGGGGTGGGGGGAAACGGAAATACTTTTGCGCCGGAATGGCGTTTCCGCTAGCGCTTTTAAACGCACAACGGAACACATTGCGCTGACGTTTCCCGTGAAGTGGTGCCAACGGAAGTTGTGAGCATGCGCACAAGGGGGCGAGTGGAGCCTCACTCACAGCGCATGCTCCGTGGATGATGCGCTGAACGTAAGCCTCTGCGCTGGGCTCCGCCCATCATTTACATATGATCACACCCACTTCCACTTGCGTCGGGCTACGCCAGCGCATTATCGTTACTCTGGCGCAAGTTTACGCGCAACTGCTATGTGAATAACAGTACTTGCGCCGAAAGTGTCGGCGGAGTAACGTAAATGAGAAGCGTTACTCCGGAGTAAAGAAACTCCCATCTACCTGAATCTGGCCCTATAAATTTTGCGCAAACCAATCGATAAACGCTATTTTTTTTTTTTTTTTTACCAAAAATATGTAGAAGAATAGGTATCGGCCTAAACTGAGGTAAAAAATATTTTTTTTAGATATTTTTGGGGTTATTTATTATAGCAAAAAGTAAAAAATATTGCATTTTTTTCAAAATTTACGCTCTATTTTTGTTTATAGCGCAAAAAATAAAAACCGCAGAGGTGATCAAATACCACCAAAAGAAAGCTCTATTTGTGGGAAAAAAAAGGACGCCAATTTCGTTTGAGAGCCACGTCGCACGACCGCGCAATTGTCAGTTAAAGCGACGCAGTGCCGGAAGCTTAAATTTCGTCTGGGCAGGAAGGGGGTGTAGGTGCACAGTAGGCAAGTGGTTAAAATATGCTTAGGAGTTGAAGACAATCCTTTTGGTGCCAAATAATACTAAGACCCCTTTCACACTGAGCCGCCCCACTATTTTTGGCGGCGCTTTACCGTCGTTTTGCAGTGCTTTTTTGCCTGCTAGCGGGGCGCTTTTAATCCCCGCTACTGCCCGAAAAAGGGTTAAAAGCGCCCGCAAAGCAGGCGGGGCAGGGGCGCTTTAGAAGCAGTGTATTCACCACTCCTAATGCTCTGCAAAAAATCTGCTGCCAGCACTGAAGTGAATGGAGCGGCTCTTTCAGGGCACTTTGCAGGCGCTATTTTTAGCACTATAGCGCCTGCAAAGCACCTCAGTGTGAAAGGGGTCTTTAGTGATGTTGGTTTACTAGAACTGGAGAATGCAAAATCTGGTGAAGCTGTGCATGGTTGCCAATCAAGCTTCAAATTCAGCCTGTTTAATTAGACTTTAATAAAGAAACAAACCTGGAGCCCAGGTTCACTCTGGGTACGATTTTGAGATGCGATTTCACTTCGGCAATGGCACCGTCCTAATCGGTGCGACGCCGCATCTGTGGCGCTGCACCGATTTCAAAAAGTACTTCCTGTACTACTTTTTAAAATTTCGGGCGCGATTTACATTGACATCTGTACAGAAACCTGCACATATGTCTCTTAAATCGCGGCCGAAATCCGGACTGCCAGCGCACTGGCGAACTTGCACGGCTTCACTCCTGCAGCCCAGTGTGAGCCTGGGCGGAAGCTGATTTCTATGCAGAGCTGCACCAGATTTTGCACTCTCCAGTATCTCACAGGAAAACTTCAACTTTTGTGTGTGGCCTGGCTAGTTCTTTTATCAATGAGGAGAAAGAAGGGCTTAAATCCCAAGTCACAGAAATTGATAAGCAATCAGACATTGTATGAACAACCCTTGTTTTATAATCTTGCCTCCACTTTCCTGTTCCATCTGTCGTGCAGCATGGTTTGTGCCTCTCCCCCTGACCACTTTATACTTGCCTTTATTAGGGTCATACCCTCCCCCCCGGTCCTTCCTATGAAGTAGTTGCCACCAGTGCAACTGGTGGTAGGGTGATGGAACTGGGGGGGGGGGGGGGGGGGGGGGAGTGTGAGCACCCTTCTTCCAGGCATGGTTCTCAGTCCTGCCAATTATGCCTGAAAAACTGCATTGTGGGAGTTGGAGAGGGAGAGTATAAAGTAGTTTGGGGGGTATGTACAGACACACTTAATGTAGAAGTGCCTCTTCTACGATGTTTGAGCCACTTATGTCCATATGGCGAGTGCCCTTCTTTCCCAAGGAGAGCTTATGGCTGCCCCCATGTCTTTTGCTTATGCTGTGGGTTATTAGATTTCTTCCCCTTGTCATGCTTTTTGTAAGACACTGCAGAGTTTAAATATACCTGATTATTATGTTGTTTCATGAACTCTTGTGCTTTCTGTGCAAAGACTGATTATGCAATGAAAACGATTTCACACTCAATTTGGTAAAGTATAGGTTATTCCAATAAGAGAACAGTTTAATACTTACCAGAGAAATAAAGAAAAAAATCCTAAGCAGCTTCCGGTTACATGCACCCCCTCCCCCCTAATAAATTATATGGAAAACCTTGAGAAACAATTTTATTTATTTTCTTTCCTGTAACTAACTATATGCAAGCAGATTCAATTTTCTCCCAATCTCAGAGTTCCTTAGCATGCATAACTTGATCTTGATTAATAGGCACTTTCCATTTCTGCAAGGCGCACATCAGGCTTATGAGGTATGAAAGAAAATGCATGACTGTGGTGATGAAAACAGAATAATCCTTTTTTTTTTTTTTTCTCTCTTTAATAGAAGTGGGAACCTTTTAGCCCTGCAGAAAATATGCTAGATGGGCTATTTGTGAAATTAAATAAAAAAAACGAGAAAGATGTAATTTTCTACTTTTAGCCTGGAAATGGCTTCAGGTTTAGGTTAGCGCTAATGTTTTTAGCTACAAAAAGACAAATGAGCTGGTTTTATGTGAAGAGATTGGACATGGGGCTTGGAGGAAACATTGAATGGACTTGTTCTGTACCGAACCTGTGTAGATTAGTACAATTATGGCACACCTACAAAGCATGTTTTCCACAAATTGACCTTATACAATATTTAGGTCAGGCCGTGTTAACACTACCATGGTTTTTTAGTTGTGTAGAAAAGCTATTGAGAGAACATAGAGGTTTATTAGAATTCCTTTTCTGTTTTAATACTTGGTACAAAAAGACAAGCACATTTAACAATAGCAAATAGGTTAAGAATAGTACACATTTTGCAGAAGATGAGCATTTCCATATTTACAAGCATCTGGCTACAGGCAGTATTGGCATTTCTTATTTCTTTTGACATCTATTCAAGAAGGAATGTTTTGTTAACCACTTTATCCTCCATGACATACCAGCACGTCGTTGGGTTGAAGGGGTAATACCAGGATGATGCCTGCAGCTATCTTTTTTTTATAAAGCTGGCAATGGACTTTTATATAAAAGCACTCCTAGCTGCTAATTAGCCGCTGGATCACTTTTACAGGCGGCAGAAGGAGGTTCCACACGTTTGCTTTCTGCCTTCCCAGGCTCTCCCGTTCCACAGGGACCTCGGAACTGAAGCCAGCGGTTCTGCTGGCTGACCATAGATTATAAAAGACCGTAACGTCAATGATCATCTGTGTGGTCAAAGAAACTGGAAACGACAAGTCTGTTACCAGCCTGTAAAAGCATTATATTGGAGCGACCTTGGTTTGATCTGATGCTTTTAAGTGCATAGGAGAGATCTGGGGTCTAATAGACCCCAGATCACTCAGTATAGAGTTCCTGTCACTAGAACTGCACGATTAATCGTTAATGCCCTGTACACGCGATCGGTTCGTCTGATGAAAACGGACCGATGGATTTTTTTCATCAGATATACGATGAAGCTGACTTTCATGAGTCTTGCCTACACACCATCGGTTAAAAATCCGATCGTGTCCAACGCGGTGACATAAAACACGATGACGTGCTGAGAAAAATGAAGTTCAATGCTTCCGAGCATGCGTCGACTTGATTCTGAGCATGCGTGGATTTTTGACCGATGGATTTCCCCACAGACGATCGGTTTTTTAACCATAAGAAAATGTTAAAACAGGTTCTATTTTTTTTTTTTCACCGATAGGGAAAAAAAACTGATGGGGCCCACACACGATGGGTTCGTCCGATGAAATCGGTCCGTTTTCATCAGACGAACCGGTCGTGTGTACAGGTCATTAGAATCATTTATTGCAATTTTTTTCCCCCTTTGCGATCTTGACAAAGCATTTTCCTGATTCTTTCTATGCTGATAATTATCTTCCTTAGCCTCAGAAATAACTATAAACATTGTAATGTTTTGTCCTTTAGAATAGATCAAAGGAATGAACTTGTGTAAATGATTTTCCCCCTTTGCGATCTTGACAAAGCATTTTCCTGATTCTTTCTATGCTGATAATTCTCTTCCTTAGCCTCAGAAATAACTATAAACATTGTAATGTTTTGTCCTTTAGAATAGATCAAAGGAATGAACTTGTGTAAATGATTGAAGTTTTACCACTTGAAGACTAACCTTTTTCTGACATTTGCTGGTTTCAAGTTTAAAATCATTATTTCTTTATCGTACATCACGGGACACAGAGCGCATAGCCATTACACTTGGGTTATATGGGTACCTTCAGGTGTGGACACTGGTGTAATCAATTTCACAGGAAGTTTCCTCCCTATATAACCCCCTCCCACTGGGAGTGCTTCAGTTTTTTCGCCAGTGTCTTAGGTGTTGGTCACGTCTAGCTGTCCCTCGGAGGTCTCGGGACCCAGGATAGCTAGCCGGATCCGTCCAAAGTGCTTCAAAGCCAAGGTGTACGGTACCCGGGCCCTGCTGGAGTGGGGTTTTGCCTATAATGCCTCTCCTTGGAGGGCTGGATTCTGGGCTCCAGTGCCTTAGTCTCTTCCAAGAACTAAACGCTACTGATGCCAGGATGCTATATAGGTCCAGGGGTGTGGGTTCCTTAACACAGGACCCCGGTCCCTGAAGGTCCAAGACAATACCCACGGAGATGGGGGAAGGCTGGGCCTCTTGCATTTTGCAATACCCTGCGGCGTGGAGCAGGTAAGAGGGAACCTGCGGGACTTGGTTCGACAGTAGGTATCCCCCTGGGGGTTCTGGGTTGGCTAATGGTATGCTTGTGCATCAGCCACTATCTCCACTATGTCTTTTGAGGCAGGATGGGATGTACTAATGTTTACCCAGATAACATGTAGATATATATATGCTTTTAAAGATATGTATTTTGCTACTCCCCCCAGATTTGCCTGTTAGCATGATACTGCAGCCCCACGTGTATAGAGAGGAAGTGCTGACAAAACTCCTGTTTCCTAGGAAGCCTAGGGGGACAGCTTCCTCTATGTGTGCACTACAAAGATTAGTGGCTTACCGGGTGTCTGTGTTACTAGCGCTGGTCCAGGCTTCTCCTCTGCTCTCTGCTTCCTCCATGTTGGTTTCAGCGTGGGGGGGGGGGGGGGGCGGGCCAGCAGCGTCAGGTCTCAGATAAAGCAAAAAAAAAAAAGAAAAAAAAAGCATTTCCTGGCTGGTCATTCCTTCCTGAGAGCAGTGGAGAGTGAGGACACAGAGCGCGCAGCTGAGCCATTTCTGGCTAACAGTGACACCCAGTGGTGGTTTGTGGATCTTCAGGTCTGGACTTAGTCCACACTGACCAGAAAAAAAAAAAAAAAAAGATTTTTTTCTTAAAGGGACTCAGCCTTAGATCTGGCAGTATCTGAGTCGGTGCAACCTTGGACTCCAGCTAACGGGCATTGGTGTGGCAATACTCACAGGACTCTCCTCGGTATTGCCGCCTTCTCAGGCGTATGAAAATTTAAAAAAAAAATTTTTTTTTTTTTACCATAGCCTGTCCTTATTAATGTCTCACTTCTAGCTACAACAGTTGGGTGTTAGCTGTAGGGGTGTCTCAAGGTTGTGCAATGGCTCCCAAGGGATCAGGACCAGCTAAGGCTGCAAAAGGTGCCAAAAAGGTAAAGGGGTCTCCAACGGGGTCAGAGGATTTGGGCCAGGCTCCAGTGGTCCCACCCTCACCAGATAGACCACCGAACAGCATCATGCAGGAGCCATTGAGGGTGCTAGGGGCAGAGGCGGCCCCCAATCAACCCATTCCCGTTTATGTTACGGAAGAAATGCTAGAATCCACCCTGGGTGGGCTAGAGAAAAGGTTAACTGCTTTAATTGCCCGCTCTTTGCCGGGTGGCAAACGGGCTAGATCCCCGTCACCTAGAACGGTGTGTTCGGATGCAGAGGTCCTCTCTTTGGAGGAATTGGACCCACAGGGGGATCAAGCGGACCTGAGTCCTGACGGGTCAGACATTGAAGATTCCACTATAGATGAATTTTTTTTCGGCTTCTCAAGCAGAGAGTCTGTGGATCCAGTCTCTGACGGATATGGTTCGCACTGCTTTTAAACTTCCAGTGTCAGAACAATTAGCCCCCGCGGTATCCTCTTTAGGTTCCTTGAAGGCACCATTGAGTGGTGCGTCTTTCCCGGTTCACCCCCTTCTGGAGAGCGTGATTTTTTCAGGATTGGGCTCGACCTGATAGGATTTTTATCCCTCCTAAAAGGGTCACCATTCTCTATCCTATGGAAGAAGAATTTGCAAAGAAATGGGCACTCCCTACCGTGGACGCAGCCATTTCCTGCGTAAATAAATTCCTGACCTGTCCGGTGGAAAATGTCCAGGTGTTTAAAGATCCAGTCGACAAAAAATTGGAGACCCTACTGAAGGCTTCTTTTACCACAGTAGGTGCCGTGGTTTAGCCAGGAGTGGCAGCCATTGGCGTTTGTCAGGCTTTAAAGGATCAGACTAAACCGATATTAAGGGACATACCGGCTCAGCAAGCTCGTGAATTGGCTGACCTCCCAAGAGCTCTCTGCTTTGCAGTAGATGCTATTAAGGACTCCGTTCAACAGGCGTCCTGTTTATCTCTGCTGTTGGTTCATATGCGTCGCATTTTGTGGCTAAAAAACTGGTCAGCAGAGGCACCCTGCAAAAAGCTTTTAGCAGGATTTCCCTTTCATGGTGGGAGACTATTCGGTGAAGACCTAGATAAATATATCCAGACCATATCAAGTGGTAAAAGTTCTTTCTTGCCTATCAAGAAAAGATCGCGTGGGCCCGCATTTAAGCGACAGGCCTTCACAGGCTCGGCCCCTTCAACTTCCCGTCAGTATCGACGGCCTCCCGGGCGTTCAGCATTTAATAGCCGCCCACAAGGACAAGCCACGACAGGCAAGAGGCCATGGCCTCGCAAGCCGGTTAAACCAGTCCTCAAGTCAGATTCATGAAGGGGCGTCCCCACTCTCTTGGGTGGGGGGAAGGCTTCGGTTTTTCTCCGAAGTGTGGAAGGCCAGAATTCCCGACTCTTGGATAAGATCCGTGGTAACCACGGACTACAAGCTAGAGTTTCGGGAAGTCCCCCCTCCTCATCTTCAGGGGTCAAGTCTTCCAAGCGACCCATTAAAGAGGGCCTCTCTTGTAAAAGCATTGGATCGTCTCTGGCTCCAAGGAGTAATTGTAGAAGTACCAACCCAGGAATGGAGTCTGGGATTCTACTCCAACCTTTTCATAATACCAAAGCCCAATGGCGACGTCAGGCCTATCTTGGACCTCAAACGCCTAAATCGCTTTCTAAACATTCAGACCTTTCGTATGGAGTCCATACGTTTGGTGGCAGCCAGCCTACATCAAGACGACTTTCTAGCATCTATAGACATAAAAGATGCGTATCTGCACGTGCCGATCTACCCGGCACATCACAGGTTTCTTCGTTGTATGATAGATCACCGCCATTACCAGTTCGTAGTCCTCCCTTTCGGGTTGGCAACAGCTCCGCGGGTATTCACAAAGGTGTTAGCCCCGGTGCTAGCCGTCCTAAGGACAGAAGGCATTTTAGTCTTGGCATACTTGGGCGATCTTCTGGTTATCGACAGCTCAGCTCCCAACCTCAATCAGGCAGTAGGTCGCACAGTTCAGCATCTAGAGGAATTCGGGTGGATTGTAAACCTAGAAAAATCGGTATTGAAACCCACAAAGCAGTTGGAATATCTAGGCCTTCGGCTAGATACAGACTGCCAGAGGATAAGTTTACCTCAAGCAAAGATCAGATCAATAGCTCAAGCAGTTCAAGTGATCTTAGGCAAGAAGAGGCCGACTATTCGCCTATGTATGCGACTGCTGGGGAAGATGGTGGCCGCCTTCGAGGCTGTGCCCTATGCCCAGATCCATACCAGATATCTTAAGGCAGCCATTTTCTCTGCTTGGAACAAATCCATTCAGGCGTTAGATCGTCCGTTAGTGCTCTCCCCGAAGGTCCGGCGCAGCCTGTCTTGGTGGCTGGTCTCTCAAAATTTGTCAAAAGGGAAATCCTTTTGCCCCATCACGTGGAAGATAGTATCCACGGATGCCAGCCTGTTAGGTTGGGGGGCAGTTCTAGAAGAACAGACCCAGCAAGGGCTGTGGTCGGGGGCAGAAAAACTGCTTCCCATCAATATCTTGGAGATCAGAGCTGCTCGACTGGCCCTGATCGCCTGGACTCTCCCCCTTCAGGGTCTGCCAGTAAGGATACAGTCCGACAACGCCACTGCGGTGGCATACATAAACCACCAGGGGGGCACGAAGAGCCCAGCAGCCCAAAGAGAAGTAAACCTGATTTTCTCATGGGCCGAAGCCCATGTACCCTGCATCTCGGCGGTGTTCATCCCAGGGATAGACAATTCTCAAGCAGATTTTTTGAGTCGTCAACAGTTGCTCCCGGGGGAATGGTCTCTTCACCCCCAGGTATTCCAAGAGATTTGCCAAAGATTCGGAGTCCCAGATGTGGACATTATGGCAACGAGATCCAACAAAAAATTGGACAAATTCAAATCCCGAGCCAGGGATCCCTCGGCCTACGGGACCGATGCGTTGGTTTGCCCTTGGCACCAGTTTTCTCTTCTGTATGCGTTCCCTCCACTGCAGATGATTCCCCGCCTTCTACGGAGGATCCGGGTGGAGCGCAGGCCTGTGATCCTGGTGGCCCCAGCCTGGCCCAGGAGGGCTTGGTATGCACTCATCGTGAAGATGTCAGTCGGGGCGCCGGGGCCGCTCCCCCTGCGCCCAGATCTGCTGTCTCAGGGCCCAATCTGCCATCCTGCTTCACAGCAGCTAAATTTGACGGCTTGGCAGCTGAATCCCTAATTCTTAAGGGCAGAGGCCTCTCAGATCAGGTCATATCTACGTTGATTCAGGCTAGGAAACCGGTCTCCAGAAATATTTATTACAGAGTCTGGAGAACCTATGTGGAGTGGTGCGAGTCTCAAAAATGGCATCCTCGAAAGTTTTTTATTGACAGGATCTTGCGATTCCTCCAGGTTGGCGTTGACAAAGGGTTGGCTCTTAGTACTCTAAAGGGGCAGGTGTCGGCTTTATCGATATGGTTTCAAAGACCCTTGGCCACCCATTCGCTTATGAAAACCTTCTTGCAGGGGGTCTTGCATGTGAATCCCCCTATTAGAGCTCCCCTCTGCCCCTGGAATTTAAATCTGGTCTTGTCAGCTTTACAAAGGCAGCCGTTTGAACCTCTGACAGAAATCCCTCTTGTGCTACTAACCCGAAAGTTGGTTTTCTTGGTGGCTATGGCTTCAGCCAGAAGGGTTTCCGAGCTGGCAGCCTTGTCATGCAGGGAGCCTTACCTTATTCTGCATAAGGACAGAGTGGTTCTGCGGCCTCAACCTTCTTTCCTTCCTAAGGTCATATCCAGTTTTCACTTGAATCAGGACCTAGTCCTACCATCCTTCTTTCCTACTCCCCAGTCCAGAGAGGAAAGACGGCTTCATACTTTGGACGTGGTTCGAGCCATGAGGGTCTATCTCAAGGCTACAGAGAAGATTCGGAAAACAGATGTGCTTTTTGTTCTTCCGGATGGCCCCAAGAAGGGTCAGCCGGCTGCCAAGTCTTCCTTGGCTAGGTGGATTGAGCAGCTGATTTTTCAGGCATATGGTCTGAAGCGCGTTCCACCTCCCTTATAAGTTAAAGCCCATTCTACGAGGGCCATGAGTGCCTCCTGGGCGGCACACTATCAGATCTCTATGGCACAGGTTTGCAAGGCGGCAACCTGGTCTTCCGTACATACGTTTACTAAATTTTATAAGTTGGACGTTGCAAAGGGTACGGACGCAGCTTTTGGGCAGGCGGTCCTACGGGCAGCAGTATAGAATCCTCTGGCCCGGTTCACGCCCCCCTGTTTTTCTGTTGGTGGAGCCATGTTTTCTCCTGACAATGTTTTTATTTGGCTATTCTTGGCCTTACGGTCTCCCTCCCTTCATAGAGCATTGCTTTAGGACATCCCAAGTGTAATGGCTATGCGCTCTGTGTCCCGTGATGTACGATAAAGAAAAAAGGATTTTTAATAAACAGCTTACCTGTAAAATCCTTTTCTTGAAGTACATCACGGGACACAGAGCTCCCACCCCTCTTTTGGGGAACATTGTGTAACCTCGGGAGAATTGCTTGCTACAAAACTGAAGCACTCCCTGTGGGAGGGGGTTATATAGGGAGGAAACTTCCTGTGAAATTGATTACACCAGTGTCCACACCTGAAGGTACCCATATAACCCAAGTGTAATGGCTATGCGCTCTGTGTCCCGTGATGTACTTCAAGAAAAGGATTTTACAGGTAAGCTGTTTATTAAAAATCCTTTTTTTTTTTTGCTAGAAAATTACTTGGAATATATATAATATACAGACCAAAAGTTTGGACACACCGTCTCATTCCAAGAGTTTTCTTTATTTTCATAACTATGAAAATTGTAGATTCACACTGAAGGCATCAAAACTATGAATTAACACATGTGGAATTATATACATAACAAAAAGGTGTGAAACAACTTAAAATATGTCATATTCTAGGTTCTTCAAAATAGCCACCTTTTGCTTTGATTACTGCTTTACACACTCTTGGCATTCTCTTGATGAGCTTCAAGAGGTAGTCACCTGAAATGGGTTTCCAACTTGAAGGAGTTCCCAGAGATGCTTAGCACTTGTTGGCCCTTTTGCTTTCACTCTGCGGTCCAGCTCACCCCCAAACCATCTCGATTGGGTTTAGGTCCGGTGACTGTGGAGGCCAGGTCATCTGGCGCAGCACCCCATCACTCTCCTACTTGGTCAAATAGCCCTTACACAGCCTGGAGGTGTGTTTGGGATCATTGTCCTGTTGAAAAATAAATGATGGTCCAACTAAACGCAAACCGGATGGAATAGCATGCCGCTGCAAGATGCTGTGGTAGCCATGCTGGTTCAGTATGCCTTCAATTTTGAATAAATCCCCAATCGTGTCACCAGCAAAGCACCCCCACACCATCACGCCTCCTCCTCCATGCTTCACGGTGGGAACCAGGCATGTAGAGTCCATACATTCACCTTTTCTGTGTCGCACAAAGACACGGTGGTTGGAACCAAAGATCTCAAATTTGGACTCATCAGAACAAAGGACAGATTTCCACTGGTCTAATGTCCATTCCTTGTGTTCTTTAGCCCAAACAAGTCTCTTCTGCTTGTTGCCTTTCTTTAGCAGTGGTGTCCTAGCAGATATTCTACCATGAAGGCCTGATTCACACAGTCTCCTCTTAACAGTTGTTCTAGAGATGTGTCTGCTGCAAAAGGTGGCTACTTTGAAGAACCTAGAATATGACATATTTTCAGTTGTTTCACACTTTTTTGTTATGTATATAATTCCACATGTGTTAATTCATAGTTTTGATGCCTTCAGTGTGACTCTACAATTTTCATAGTCATGAAAATAAAGAAAACTCTTGGAATGAGAAGGTGTGTCCAAACTTTTGGTCTGTACTGTGTGTGTGTGTATATGTGTGTATATATATATATATATATATATATATATATATATATATATATATATATATATATATATTAGGGCTGTTACTGATTAAAAATGTTGTGTTCGATTAATCGTTTTTTTTTAATTGCTCGACTAATTTCGATTAATTATAGCGAACAGACAGATCCAACTACTTTTAGCTGATCTCCTTGCAGGCCGATTCCCAGTGCAGCTCCCAACCACTGAAAAAATAGATAGCAGGATACAAAAAACACACAAAGGGCTCGACGATGGGAATAGCATTAAAAATGTTATAGTCTTCAAGTAGGTAACAAAATAAATATTGCACTGGAGATAAAATCGGTGTAGCCACCTACATAAACTGTATAAATGGTGCGAGTAATACCAAACGGTAGCAAAAGCAGTCATAAAAACATGTAGCTAAGTATGATACTGGTATAAAAATGTGTACAACGATACCACTGATGAATCCAGATGAGGAGGGGTTAACATCAGTCCGTTGGCATGTAGATGTCCCGTGAAGGGAACTATCACAACTCCCAGTGAATGGTTGTAGAATCCCAGGTTGATAGAGGGAAGTGTAACAGCCCTTACGTGTGGCAGATAGTAAGGTCCCGTCGGCATGCAGATATAAAGACACAGCAAAGGAGCCCTTCAGATGGACACGGCAAGCCCCGCCGGTGTCCCTGACGTCACCGGATCTCCGACGGAACTCCCTGAAGGCTCGGAAGCCGACGGAGGTGAGTACCAATCAAAAGAATTTTGATCGATCAAAAAAATTATTGATTGATCAAAAAAATTAAAGATTAATTGATGAATTAATAGTTCATTTCCACAGCCCTAATATATATATATATATATATATATATATATATATATATATATATATATATATATATATATATATATATATATATATATATATATATAATATATATATATATATTTAGCAGAGACCCTAGAGAATAAAATGGTGGTTGTTGCAATATTTTATGTCGCACTGTATTTGTGCAGTGGTCTGTCAAATGCAATTTTTGGGGAAAAAAAGACTAATGAATTACAAAAAATAAACAGTAAAGTTAGCATTTTTTTTGGGTATAATGTGAAAGATAATGTTACACCATGAGAATCGTGATCTTTATTCTAAGCAAAAAAATTGTGATTCTCATTTTGGCCAGAATCATGTAGCTCTACATGTCACTGTTACAAGGGATTCTGTTCATTCTCTGTGCTAGCAATGAAGCTGATCTAAAAAACAAAACAAAAAATTTAACAAAGTAAAAAATATATATAAAAAATAAATAATACGTAAAGCACCCTTTCCCCCTGTTTGCATGCATGCATCGGTCCTGCATGCATCCGTAAATAGTGTTCACACCACACATGTGAGGTATAACTGCAAATATCACCAACAGCAATAATTCAAGCACCGGACCTCATGTGTAAACCTAAAGAACCTGTACAGGCTTTTAAAGCATTGCCTATGGATAATTGAATGTACCATAGTTTGACGCCATTCCACGGCTATGCACAATTTTGTAGCATGACATGTTGGGTCTCTATTTACTCTATTTACTATAGTGTATCATCTTTTATATTTGACCAAAAACTGGGTATTGTATTGGTTTTGTGCACTAATTTTCTTTTTCGACAGATTGTTGGCTCAAACTTGTTTTGCATACACACGGTCACAGAAATGTTGTTGGAAACTCAGAATGTCAAGAACGCGATCACGTACAACACTACGACGAGCCGATAAAAATTAAGTTCAATGATTCTGAGCATGCGTCAAATTTTTGTGCGTCGGAATTACCTACAAAACTTTTGTTGTTGGAAAAATTGAACCAGCTCTCAAACATTTGCTGTCGTAAATTCTGACAGCAAATGTCTGATGGAACCTACACATGGTCAGATTTTCCAACAAGCTCACATCGAACATTTGCTGTCGGAAATTCCGACCGTGCGTATGCGGCATTAAATTCATTAACCACTTCAATACCCAGCCATAGACAATTGACGGCCTGGGATGGGATTTACCATCCTAAGTGGCCGTCAATTGACGGCCTGGGTATTGCAGGCGAATATCTGGACGATGCCTGCAGCCAGAGGCATCATCCAGATATCCATCTCTTCAGCCGGCGATTCTGCACAAAGTAAGAACGATCATAGCGGCGGTTCCGCCGCTTGATCGTTCTTACAGGCCGCGGGAGGGGACATCCCCCCCCTCCCGCCGCCATCCGGTGCTTCTCCGGGCTTACCTGTACCTTCGGGGGCCCGGAGAACGAATCGTCGGCGGCGGCAGGAAGCATAGAGATGACTGGTGACCAGATGGTCACCAGTCATCTCTATGACCGTCGGAGGACCCGGGCGCGATCTGATGACGTCACGCCCGGGTCCCCGTATGTAAACAAAGCCGCGATTGCGGCTGTAAATCACCATTCATGAGATCGGTGAATTTTTTTTCACCGATCTCATGGTTTCCAGCCTGGAGGTGAGATGTGAGGTCTTATTGACCCCACATCTCTCCATAAAGAGGACCTGTCACACACATTTCCTATTACAAGGGATGTTTACATTCCTTGTAATAGGAATAAAAGTGGAAAAAAAAAATAAAAAATGAAAAAAAGTGTAAAAATAAATAAAATATAAGTAAAAAAAAATAATAAAAGATAAAAAAAAAATGAAAACGCCCCTGTCCCCGATAGCTCGCGTGCAGAAGCGAACGCACACGCAAGTCCCGCCGACATATGTAAACGCCGTTTAAACCACACATGTGAGGTATCGCCGCGTGCGTTAGAGTGCCAGCAACTAATCTAGCACTAGATCTCCTCTGTAAATCTAAACTGTAACCTGTAAAAAATAAATAAAGCGTTGCCTATGGAGATTTTTAAGTACCGAAGTTTGGCGCCATTCCATGAGTGTGCGCATAATTAAAGCGTGACATGTTGGGTCTCTATTTACTCGGTGTAACATAATCTTTCACATAATACAAAAAAATTGGGCTAACTTTAGTGTTTTGTTGTTTTTTTAATTCATAAAACAATTTTTTTTACAAAAAAAAGCGTTTGAAAAATAATTGCGTAAATACCGTGCAAGATAAAACTTTGGAATGACCGTCATTTTATTCCCTAGGGTGTCTGCTAAAAAAAACATATATAATGTTTGGGGGTACTGTGTAATTTTCTAGCAAAAGAATGATGATTATTACATGTAGGAGAGAAGTGTCAGAATAGGCCCGGTATGGAGGTGGTATAAAAGCCTAGTATTGAAGCGGTTAAAGTGTATTTTTACCTAAACCTTTGCATTTGAAAAAATGCTGTGCAAATACCATGTGACATAAATTGTGCCACTCACAATTTTATTCTCTATAGCCTCTACTTGAAAAATGATATGTTTGAGGGTTCCAAGTCATTTTCTAGCAAATCATTTTTTTTTTTTTTAAATATCTGTGAGAGAAGTGTCTAAATTGGCCAGGGGCTAAAGTGGTTAAGGGGCTCTTTCACACCAACTTCTCTTGGCACCCTTGCTCACTACAAGACCAAGGAAAAATGCTTTGTTACCTATGGTGTCATTTTGCACCCGTGCATTTCAATGGTGTACACTGAAAGCAGTGCTTTTTTTTTTTCAGCACAGCAGGTTTCAACACAAACTACCGCATTGCAATATCACTGTGTGAATAAATCTTTATGAAATAAAGCATGGAAAGCAAAATGTAAACAGTGCGGTGTGCCAGGATCGGTATATCTCCAATGTTTCTGCCAGTGTAAATCAGCGCAGGAAGCTATTAGATTATGTCTAGAGGGACCTCTGACTTCTTGAGAGAGAGACAGAGAGACATAAAAGAATAGATTGATATAGAGATGCTAAAATGTATCTTATTTAGGATATCAAAATTATACCACTTGAGGAAGGCAGTACTGGCATCCTTTTAAAGAGGTTGTAAACTCTTTAAAAAAAGAATAAAAAAAAACCTTTAGGACAAGGGCATAATGAGCTAGTATGCGTTGCATACTTCCTCATTATGAATTATTACCTTAGAACGATGGACCAGCAGTGGTGCCCACACACGACTGAGATGGCTGAGTTTATTTCAGGATAGTGGGCTTCGGAGCTGTGAGTGGCCAGAGCCGCGATGTCACTCCCATGCATGCCCGTGGGAGCTGCTGGTCATTCCTTTAGATCACATTTGCCAGTGAAGTCACTGGCTGCATGTAATATAAAGAACTCCTAAACGGTACGTGTTTAGCAGATATTTACACTATCTATTCTCTAATATTTGCCTTATTATAGGCAAATGTCTGCAGAGTAAGTTTACTTCCTCTTTAATTATCATAATGTCCATGACACTGTATTCGTGTATTGGGATGCTGTACTGCACTGTTGTATGTGCGATGCCAAATCATGAATTGTCAATAGGCCCTAAAAAGGTTTTCATTTTATATCTTGAAAATCCAAATAGCTCATTCCTAAGCTGGCTGGAAGAATGTATATGCTCTTAAATGTACATGCTCTAGGCTTGTCAGGGTGGATAAAAATCGGTAACTTGAATTTTTTTTATTTAAATCTTAAAAGAATTTGAGTAGTTTTCCAACTATGTGTGATTAACCTAAAATCAGTTCTGATATCGCTGTTTTACTAACCAGCTTATTCTAAATAGGAAACCTTAATTTTGTTTGCAAATACTAACGATTCTAAATACCAGCAAGAATGAGTCCTTACATTGAGGCCGGGTTCACACCTATGCGAATTGAATACAGATTGCCCCGCATTCAATTCGCATAGCAGGAGAATGTGACTGGTTCTCTATGGAGCCGATTCACATATCTCCGCAGCGGGTCCGGCGGTGTGCCTTTTTTGGTGCATTTCATGTTCAATTTCAGCCCAAATTTTTTTTTACTTTTTGCTATAATAAATTTCCCCCAAAAACATGTAAAAAAAACACGATCACCGCTGGAGTCCCACGATCGGTCCCCGGAGCTGAAGAACGGGGAGAGCTGTGTGTAAACACAGCTTCCCCGTTCTTCACTGTGGCGCTGTCATTGATCGTGTGTTCCCTAATATAGGGAAACACGATCAATGACGTCACACGTCCAGCCCCGCCCCCTACAGTTAGAAACACAGATGTGGTCACACTTAACACCTTCAGCACCACCTAGTGGTTAACTCCCAAACTGCAATTGTCATTTTCACAGTAAATAATGCATTTTTAATGCATTTTTTTGCTGTGAAAATGACAATTGGTCCCAAAAATGTGTCAAAATTGTCCGATGTTTCCGCCATAATGTCGCAGTCACGAAAAAAACGCTAATCGCCGCCATTAGTAGTATAAAAATACAAATGCAATAAAACTATCCCCCATTTTGTAAACACTATAAATTTTGCGCAAACCAATCGATAAACACTTATTGCAATTTTTTTATTTTATTTATTTTTTTACCAGAAATAGGTAGAATAATACGTATCGGCCTAAATTGAGGAAAAAATGTTTTATATATTTTTTTTAGGGGGGGGTATTTATTATAGAAAAAAGTAAAACATTTATTTTTTTCAAAATTGTCGCTCCTATTTTTGTTTATAGCGCAAAAAATAAAAACCGCAGAGATATTCAAATACCACCAAATAAAAGCTCTATGTGTGGGAAAAAAAGGACGCCAATTTTGTTTGGGAGCCACGTCGGCCAGGTCCTTTACCAACCTAAAGGTCCGGGTCTTAAGTGGTTAAAGTAATTGTAAAGTCTTGTTTTTTTCCCCTAAAATAACAAAAAAGTTACTTACCTGCTCTGTTGCAGTGGTTTTGCACAGAGCAGCCCTGATTCTCCTCGTCTCGGGTCCCTCTTCAGGGCTCCTGGCTCCTCCCTACTTGTTGAGTGCCCGCACAGCAAGCAGCTTGCTATGGGGGCTGACAGAGAGGTTCTGTCACTATAAGTTTACAGGAAAAGGTGACTCGGGAGTCTCATTAAGGGTTAATGCAAGGTTCAGAACTAGCATCTCTCCAGATTCTGTAGTTCTGAATCAGAACATTCAATCCTGGGTTCAGGTTTTTGATGGATGCCTGCAACCTGACTCGCTACACAGGTGTGCATGGTCATTATATAGTCAGGTCAGAGAATTGCTCATGGCTCTCGTTTTGGAGACAGCTTCCAGGGGGGCCCCAGCCAGAAGCCATGGGACAGAGGTCTCATCAAGGGGTCAGAGGACCCAGCCCCAAGGCAGTGAATCTTGGTCCCAGGAGTCAGCTTGGCTCCTATCAGGGGTGTCAGGAGAACCCCCAATTCCTAGGCCAGAGGTGGGCCATGCAGCAGGGCACTGCAACTGAAGGCTAGAGAGCCAAGTGTGCGAAAGAGCTGGATGACACAGTCAAAGGACTGGTAAGAGGAGTCGCAGTGCCAACGCTTAAGCCAGGTGGCTTGGTATTTTCGTTGTGGAGCCAGATGGCTTGTGATTTTCTTGTGTAAGAAACCCCTGTGTGGGCAACTGGTGTATAAGCAAACTTTTCTTTTACTCAATAAAAGTGGTCTGCCGCGCCCTAAAACTACAGTTTTGACTGGGGCTGCTCATTGTAAATGCACCTGCTACTTGAGTTTAAAGCGGATCTCCACCCTAAAGTGAAGATCCGCTGATCGGAACCCTCCCCCCCTCCGGTGTCACATTTGACACCTTTCAGGGGGGAGGGGGGTGCAGATACCTGTCTAAAGACAGGTATCCGCACCCACTTCCGGCCCGCAGTCTCGGGCAAAAGACGGGCTTTTCCCGTTGTGTGCTGGGAACTCTCAGCTCCCAGCACACATCGGGAGCCAATCGCGGGCGCAGCGCGACTCGCGCATGCGCCGTAGGGAACCGGGCAGTGAAGCTGGAGCGCTTCACTTCCTGGTTCCCTCGCCGTGGATGGAGGGGGGAGCAGCAGGGTGACGAGCGATCGCTCATCCTCTGCTGCGGACGCCGCTGGACTCCAGGACAGGTAAGTGTCCTAATATTAAAAGTCAGCAGCTGCAGTATTTGTTGCTGCTGGCTTTTAATATGTATTTATGGTGAACCATCCGCTTTAATTCCCCCAAGCTGAGTAACGGCTCCCTGTGTCATTCAGGCATGGAGCGCCCTCTCTCACCTGATTGGCTAGCTGACTTTGACCGCAGCGGCAGCTATTGGGAGAAAGGCAGAATCTTGGACAGCTGAGACACTCATGGACATCACTGGACAGAGAGGGACCTCAGGTAAGTATTAGGGGGGCTGCACACAGAAGGCTTTTTATCCTAATGCATAGAATGCATTAAGTTTAAAAACCTTTTGCCTTTACAACCAATTTAAAGTCCTTATTATTACAGGCTCTTGTATAGTGCTGTCAATTTATGCAGCGCTTTACAATTCTACATTGTTCTTTCCGATCAGTCCCTGACCTCAAGCAGCTTACAATCTAAGGTCTCTAACTCACATTTATACACACACACATAATAGGGCCAATTTCGACAGGAGCCAATTTACCTACCAGCATGTGTTTTTTTTTTATTTGGTGTACCATAGCACTAGTTTTACTAGTCAAGCATTGTAGTTCTGCCTTGCCCTTATATGGGTGGTTGTCTTGAGTGCTGTATTTTGTGGAAAGAAGGTATGTAGCATTATAGTTTTAAGAAAACACACACAATGTGCAAAACGTGGAACTAAAACAGAGGGGATCAAAGCAATTAATACATGTTTCTTTACAAGCACTGGAGCAGCTGCAGAGAACAGTATTGGAAAGGAGAGGTGAGGAGAGGCGACTGACACTGCAAAAGCAGTTGCAACCATTTTAACCACCTACCGCCTGCCCACCATCAAATGAGGGAGGGACAGTATGGCGCTCGTTCTCAGAGGAAGTCATATGACAACGTCTCAGAACAGCCGCTATCGCGGGGGTGTGCAGCATGGCAATCGTGACTGCGTTGTGTTGCTAGGACACAGCGGAACCCCCGACTTCTGTAAAGAGCCGTGGCTCTGTAACCATGTGATCCGCTGTGTCCAATCACAATCTGTCACATGTAAATATGGAAGCGTCATGAATCGGCTTTCCTTGCCTCACACTAACAGTGTTTGGTGAATAGTGCCGATCAGCAGCATCTCCTTGCAGGGGAGACCTGGGCAGGTAACCAGGGCACTGATCATCAGTTCCCTAATTACAGAAAAGCACCAGCAGTGCCCATCGGTGCAGTGCCCATCAGTGCTATCTAGGGCCGAAACAACTAACCGATTATTCGACAACTAATCAATTATGAAATTAATCGATTACCATTTTCATAATCGATTAATCGGCTAGTAACATAATGGGGTTAAAAAAAACTAAAATTGGCCCTTTTATAGTACAAAAAGAGCAAATCGCAACTGTAAATATTACTTTCACTGTCCAACAGTAAAATAATTAACCCTTTACAGTAGCGATTATTTGCTCTTTTTGTACTCATTTTAGTTCTTTTAACCCCATTATGTTACTAAACCTCTCACGCCTCTGGGTTTTTTTTTTTTTTTTTTGCAGAAACACACTACAGTTTACTTACATGGTTTCCTATGGGACACGTTCACATCCATGATTTTTTTTTTTTAGCTGCTACCTATTTGGAAAGGGCAAGGCTTTTTTTTTTAACGCAAAATGGTGCTATTTTTTTTGGTTCATTATACAGTACAGACCAAAAGTTTAGACACACCTTCTCATTCCAAGAGTTTTCTTTATTTTCATGACTATGAAAATTGTAGAGTCACACTGAAGGCATCAAAACTATGAATTAACACATGTGGAATTATATACATAACAAAAACAGTCTGAAACAACTAAAAATATGTCACATTCTAGGTTCTTCAAAGTAGCCACCTTTTGCTTTGATTACTGCTTTGCACACTCTTGGTATTCTCTTCATGAGCTTCAAGAGGTAGTCACCTGAAATGGTCTTCCAACAGTCTTGAAGGAGTTCCCAGAGATGCTTAGCACTTGTTGGCCCTTTTGCCTTTACTCTGCGGTCCAGCTCACCCCAAACCATCTCGATTGGGTTCAGGTCCGGTGACTGTGGAGGCCAGGTCATCTGGTGCAGCACCCCATAACTCTCCTTCTTGATCAAATAGCCCTTACACAACCTGGAGGTGTGTTTGGGGTCATTGTCCTGTTGAAAAATAAATGATGGTCCAACTAAACGCAAACCAGATGGAATAGCATGCCGCTGCAAGATGCTGTGGTAGCCATGCTGCTTCAGTATGCCTTCAATTTTGAATAAATCCCCAACAGTGTCACCAGCAAAGCACCCCCACACCATCACACCTCCTCCTCCATGCTTCACGGAGGGAACCAGGCATGTAGAGTCCATCCGTTCACCTTTTCTGCGTCGCACAAAGACACGGTGGTTGGAACCAAAGATCTCAAATTTGTGCTCATCAGACCAAAGCTCAGATTTCCACTGGTCTCATGTCCATTCCTTGTGTTCTTTAGCCCAAACAAGTCTCTTCTGCTTGTTGCCTTTCTTTAGCAGTGGTTTCCTAGCAGATATTCTACCATGAAGGCCTGATTCACACAGTCTCCTCTTAACAGTTGTTCTAGAGATGTGTCTGCTGCAAAAGGTGGCAACTTTGAAGAACCTAGAATATGACATATATTTTCAGTTGTTTCACACATATTTTTGTTATGTATATAATTCCATAATTCATAGTTTTGATGCCTTTAGTGTGACTCTACAATTTTCAGTCATGAAAATAAAGAAAACTCTTGGAATGAGAAGGTGTGTCCAAACTTTTGGTCTGTACTGTACTTCAATGGAGAAGCTGCAGAAAAGTATGTAATGCGTTTTTGCGGCAATTTGTGTTTTGTAATCTGCCCAACAACAAATTGGCCAAAAAAATGCAAATCGCTGCAAAATTCCTTTTTTTTGGGTTAATAACCGATGAATCGAAACAATAATCGGCCAACTAATCGTTTAAGAAAATAATCGTTAGTTGCAGCCCTAGTGCTATCTATCCGTGTTGCCTATCAGTGCCCACGAGTGCCACCTATCAGTACTCATCAGTGCAGCATATTAATACCTCCTCATCAGTGCCTATCAGTGCAGCCTCATCAGCACACATCAGTGAAATAGAAAAATACTTATTTACAAAATGTACTGACTAAAACGTTATTTTTTTTTTTTCTAAATTTTCGGTCTTTTGTCTTTTTGTTTTGTAAAAAATAATTCCAGTAGTAATTATCACCAAAAGTAAGCTCTATTTTTGATAAGAAAATTATTAAAGATTAATTTGGGTACAAAGTTGCATGACTGCGCAATTGTCATTCAAATTGCGACAGCGCCGAAAGTTTAAAAATGGCCGGGGGTGGAAGTGCCCTGTATTGAGGTGGTTAACAGATATTTATATGGCAATAAGGATGGTAGACTCCTTCAACATCAAGTCACAATGGGCAGCTCCTATATTCATATCATGACTGGTCCTTAAAGGGGTTGTAAAGGAAACATTTTTTTTCCCTAAATACCTTTGTTTACCTTAATGCAATCCTCCTTCACTTACCTCATCCTTAGATTTTTGCTTTTAAATGTCCTTATTTCTTCTGAGAAATCCTCACTTCCTGTTCTTCTGTCTGTAACTACACACAGTAATGCAAGGCTTTCTTCCTGGTGTGGAGAAAGCCTCCTGATGGGGAGGGGGCGAGCAGGAGGGTCAGGACGCTCTCTACTTTGCAGATAGAGAAAGGAGCTGTGGGCGTCCTGACACTCCTGCTCTCCCCCTCAAGAGGCTTTCTTCACACCAGGAAGAAAGCCTTGCATTACTGTGTGTAGTTACAGGCAGAAGAACAGGAAGTGACTATCTCTTACAAGAAATAAGGACATTTAAAAGCAAAATGGAAGGATGAGGTAAGTGAAGGAGGACTGCACTAAGGTAAAGGAAGCTATTTAGGGGGGGAAAAATCTTCCTTGACAACCCCTTTAAATCCCAATGGTAAGAAGAATTTTCTGATTTTACATTGTGGAAAATATAGGCAAGGGTTGTTTTTAGTTACCAGTTTAACAGTTGGGGAGATTTTTCCAGCACTAACAGTATAGTCTCATTGTGACTGGAGAAAGTTTAACAGAAAAGTCTGTTGTTTTTTAACTTCCTTCAACAGAACAAGCTGTGAAAAAAAAGTAGGAGTTAGAGGGTTGAAACGAACCATGTAATACTGTCAGGGGTGCTTAAAGGGGTTGTAAAGACAAAAATATTTTCCTTTTAAATTAAAGTCTGACAGTAGCTGATAAAGTAAAAAGTAATGTTTTGCATTATAACTACTTTGATACTTGTTGAAATCGAGCTGTTTTATTCTCCTCCGTCACTCCTGAATCGTTATTCTCACTGACTTCCTGGTTTGCGGTGCACATTCATTCTTGCTACATCACGGCCTAATGGGAACTACAGGTCCCATTAGGCTTAGCCTCCATGCCTGTGAGGGATAAGAGAGCATCTTCACGCAGGGCTGTAGTCATAGGGAGGGGGTGAGCACATTCTGCTTTCCACCATGCAAAACAGCTCAGGTGCTGGTGGAAAGCAAGAAGAGGAGAGACAGGAAATGGCATTTTCAAAGCTGGATTACTGTATTTTGGAGGTCAAAAGGAAAAACGAGGTAAGTGATTATTAAATGCTCTAGCTTACAGCAATCAATTGATCTAATAAAAAACGAACCTTTAGTGTTCCTTTAACATGGTCAGTTTTTATTCATCTGGTTAAAGCCTTTATTACATAAAGAAAAATGTGGAACTAAACCAGGGGTGGGCAACTTCGGCCCTCCAGCTGTGGTGAAACTACAAGTCCCATGAGACATTGCAGGACCCTGACAATCACAGACATGACTCCTAAAAGCAGAGGCATGATGGGATTTGTAGTTTCATCACAGCTGGAGGGCCGAGGTTGCCCACCCCTGAACTAAACCCATCAATTTAACCACTTCAGCCCCGGAAGGATTTACCCCCTTCCTGACCAGAGCACTTTTTGTGATTCAGCACTGCGTCGCTTTAACTGACAATTGCGCGGTCGTGCAATGTGGCTCCCAAACAAAATTGGCGTCCTTTATTTCCCCACAAATAGAGCTTTCTTTTGGTGGTATTTGATCATCTCTGCGGTTTTTATTTTTTGCGCTATAAACAAAAATAGAGCTACTATTTTGAAAAAAAAATCAATATTTTAAACATTTTGCTATAATAAATATCCCCCAAAAATATCTAAAAAAACATTTTTTTTCCCCAGTTTAGGCCGATACGTATTCTTCTACCTATTTTTCGTTAAAAAAAAAAACGCAATTAGCGTTTATTGATTGGTTTGCACAAAATTTATAGCGTTTACAAAAAAGGGGGTAGTTTTATGGCATTTTTATTAATATTTTTTTTTTACTAGTAATGGCGGCGATCAGCGTTTTTTTTTCAGTACTGCGATATTATGGTGGACACATCGGACAATTTTGACACATTTTTGGGACCATTGCCATTTTTATAGCGATCAATGCTATAAAAATGCATTGGATTACTATAAAAATGCCATTGGCAGTGAAGGGGTTAACACTAGGGGGCGGGGAAGGGGTTAAGTTTGTTCCTGGTGTGTTCTAACTGTATGGGGGGGTGGACTCACTAGGGGAAATCACTGATCTCCTGTTCATACATTGTATGAACAGAAGATCAGCATTTCCCCCGCTGACAGGAACGAAAGGTATGTGTTTACACACATACCTCCCGTTCCCCGCTCTGTAACGAACGAGCGCGCGGGCCCTCTAGCGGCCAAAAAAGATAGGACGTAGAGCTACGTGCTCCCGCGTAGCAGTGCCACCGTTCCGCAGTAATATGACGGCGGGCGGTCGGCATCTAGTTAACATTTAAAAAAAAAGTTACATTCCCGTCACGTGCCATGTATGTAAATTCTATTTAAATTTCCTAGTCCATCCAACACAACCCTCTCCAGACAGGTGGTCAGGGTGGGTCGTTATAAACAGGCAGTTAAGCTGAATATTTATCACCCCCCCCCCCAGTGTCTTACATACAGTTAGAGAGGGCTGTTCATACACTCGGGTCCATAAATATTGGGACATTGACAGAATTCTAGTCTTTTTGGCTCTATACACCACCACAATGAATTTGAAATAAAACGAACAAGATGTGCTTTAACTGCAGACTTTCAGCTGTAATTTGAAGGTATTTACATCCAAATCAGGTGAACAGTGTAGGAATTACATTTGTACATGTACTTTTTGTCACACCATATTTGCACAGCGGTCTTAAAAGCACACTTTTTTTGTAAGAAAATCTTTTTTTTTCTTTAAAGAAAAAAATAAGACAACAGTAAAGTTAAACCAATTTTTTTTTATATTGTGAAAGACAATGTTGCGCAAGTAAATTGATATCCAACATGTCCTGCTTCAAAGTGGCGCTTGCTCGTGGAATGGTGACAAACATTTACCCTTAATGCCGCGTACACACGATCACTTTTTGTGATGAAAAAAAAACGACGTTTTTCAAACTTCATTTTCCAAAACGACGTTGCATACACACCATCGTTTTTCCAAAATGCTCTAGCAAAGCGTGGTGACGTACACCACGTTCGACGGCACTTTGTTCCATTGAAGCTCCGTCTCATAACTTGCTTCTGAGCATGCGCGGGTTTAAAAACGTTGTTTTAAACATCGTTTTTCCCACACACCATCACTTTTTATGACACAAAAAATGACATTTTGAAAAACGACACAAAAAATTCAAGCATGTTCGAAGACATAAAACAACGTTTTGCCCACACACGATCATTTTAAATTACGTTTTTGAAAACGTCGTTTTTTTTTCATCACAAAAAGTGATCGTGTGTACGCGGCATAAGAGACGATTCAGTTTGCAAGCGTTGCGCTCTAAGTTTTTCACTCACTCACTTAATCTCCATAGGCGACGTTTAAAAAATTCTACAGGTTGCATGTTTTGAGTTACAGAGAAGTTATAGGGCTAGAATTATTGCTCTCGCTCCAACGATCACAGCGTTGCCTCACATGTGTGGTTTGAACACTGCTTTCATATGCAGATGCTGCTCAAGTATGCAAGCTCGTCGGGACAGGGCTCTTAAATACTTTTTTATGTATTTTTATTTTGATACTGCCTTTTTAAAAAAAATGGGTCACTTTTATTCCTATTACAAGGTATTTAAACATCCTTTGTAATAGAAAAAACCATGACAGGTCCTCTTAAATATGAGATCTGGGGTAAAAGATACCGCAGATCTCATATTTACACTAAAATGCAATAAAAAAAATGTATGTTATTCTAAAAAAGGGCCCTATTTGGCAGAAGTGACGTTGCTTCCGCCCTGCAGTTGTATAGAGATGGGTGGGGGCCATCTTCCTTTCACTTGTCTATTACCAGCTGGCAAGAGGACACGATCGCCTCCACAGCTGCCAACGGCTCCCGGAAGAGGCAGAGGGCACCGAAAAAGGGCACCGACAGAGGGAAGAAAAGGACTGTCTGATCTTGAAGAGGGTACCATGTTTATGGTAGCTAGCTACTACCATAACAACGGTATTCCTTTTCAAAGTAGCAACGTATAATGACGGCGGTCCGTAAGTGGTTAATCCCGTTAGGAACTTGTGGTCAATCCTCAAAAGGCGGATGAACAGAAAAAACACATTCTGACAAACTCCAGGCATTGAGCGTGCAAGAATGGGCTGCCATCAGTCAGGAGGTGGCCCAGAAGTTGATTGACAGCATACAAGGGAGAAATGCAGGGGTCTCGAAAAACAAGGATCAACACTGCAAACATTGACTCTGCATAAACTTAAATTGTCAATAAAAGTCTTTGACATTTATGAAATGCTTGTAATTATACTTCAGTATACCATAGTAAAATCTGACAAAAATATCTAAAATCACTGAAACAGGTGACTTTCAGAAAATGAATGTAGTTGTCATTCTAAAAACTTTTGGCCACGACTGTAAAGCTGGGACTAATGCCGCGTACACACAATCGGAATTTCCAACAAGAAAAGTTTGATGTGAGCTTTTTTGTGTGTAGGCCCCATCAGACTTTTTCTGTCGGAACTTCCGACAGCAAATATTTGAGAGCTGGTTCTCAAATTTTCCGATGGGAAAAGTTCTTGTTAGAAATTCTGATCGTATGTATGCAATTCCGACACGCAAAAAAACACACATGCTCGGAATCAATTTGACGCATGCTCAGAATCATTGAACTTAATTTTTCTCGGCTTATTGTAGTGTTGTATGTCACTGTGTTCTTGACGGTCGGAATTTTGTGTGACCGTGTGTATGCAACTTAAGTTTAAACCAGAATTCTATCGGAAAAAAAAAACCACTGTTTTCTTGTCGGAATTTCTGGTTGTGTGTATGCTTCATTAGATGTTCTTAAAACTGCCTCCCCTATGCTTCCTTCGTAGAGAAATAAGAAAAACAAAGCAGAGACAGTATGGCGATGGGGTGCTTTAACAAGCAGCAGTCAGAGTTTCATGAGTGGCAAAAACAAGTTAATAAGAGAAGAGTAAATTGGCACAAAGTGTTCGTTACAAATGGTAGTATCCACATGTGCTCATTAGAATCCACTTTCATGCTGTAAAAAAGGTTTGCAATACTAAAGCGTATATGGACATCATAACCATAATAAACCTTTAAGGAGCTCTCCACTTTTTAAGTGGTTTTGAGAACAATATGCCACGGTGATTGACAAGATCTCTAATTTGTGTATGTAAACAGATTTCTCTTTGCTGCTGCTTCTACAAGGTGAAAATTGTCCATTTTCCATACAGCCAGAGATGAAAATGTTTTCTCCGTAATCCTGAAAGCTGCTTTTGAAATTATCCTAGGAAAATGGGATAAATAACCAGCAGCACGGATGACATTAAAATCCAATTTAAACAAAATCATTTCGAAAAGAACAAACATGGACAATGGTTGTGCTTCCATTTACTGTAATAATGAGAAGAGCTTTCTGCATTAGTAAGCCTCAGAGGAAAAATATATGAGATGAACCTTAGAATGGCTGCTCTTTTGATAAATGTTTAGGTGGCGTTAGGGCACACGCAAGCTGAGATTCGGATGTGTTTACAGCTTATGGCTGGAGCTGTGCGAGTTTTTAATCCACCATGATGTGTAAATGCACCTGAATTCTGCATGTTTTATCTCAACTGTCACTGAAAAACATTCTCTAGCTGTAAGCACAGTTTATTACTCCTCATCACCTATTTTTGTTATTTAATGTGTAATTTTATTATCACAAAAATCTGTATTTTCACATTTATTGTGGTATCGATATTCAGTTTATGACAGATATGACACCCAATTAGTTTACTAAATCAGTATGTCAATGTCTGGTATAATCGCTATGGTAATTCTTAGTAGGGAAAGGAGAAGAGAAGCTACACTAAATGATAATATATAAGTACAAGACATTGAGCTTGATTTACTAAAGACTAATATACTGTGCACTGCAAGTGTACTTGGAAGTGCGGTTGCTCTAAATCTGAAAGGAAGCTCTGCTGGTTTCTATTTTCCAGTCATGTGCAAAAATGCTTTTTTTGTATTTATTTTTCTTGTATGTGATTGAGTATTATTTGCAAATTGAGCCCCCAGTCACACCAGTGCAGCTTGTAATGCGATTTGATGGTTTAAAATTGCATGACAAGTCTCACCCTATTGTCCATAATGAAAATGGTCAAATCGACACGACCCTAACGCATTGATTTCAAAAGTAGTCCTTGCACTATTTTTTGCAAGTTCAGGTACGACTTCCATAGATATCTGTGCATGAAGTCACAGATGTCTTTCAAAAAGAACCTAAAGTAGTACTACTTTGAAATCGTAATGACAGAAGGAAAGCAGTGCTATCTAAGTGCAGCATTATTAACCACTTATGGAGCGCCGCACGACTATATACGTCCTTAGTTTGAAGAGGAATATCTCGGTAACTGCAGCAGCTGCTGCCACAACCAAGGTATCCATCTCTTCTTCAGGTACGGTCCTGTAAAGGATAATGGTGTTCTCTGTAGCGGATTCGCCGCAAGATCACGGTTATTGGCGGCGGGAGAGGGGCCCCCCTCACACCACTTTCCTCCTCCTCCCTCCGCCGCTTACCGGAGCCATTGGTAGAGGCGGAGGCGATTGGGTCCTTTCTTGTGCTGGACATGGATACGAGTGAGGGCAAGATGGCCCCCACCCGTATCCATACCATAGCAGGGAGGAAGCAATGTCAAAACGTCACTTCCGCCCACACGTCTTAAAGGGCCAATTAATTTTTGTAATTTTCTCAAATGACAACATATTTTTTTTTTTGCATTTTTGTCTAAATATGAGATCTGAGGTCTTTTTGACCCCAGATCTCATATTTAAAAGGTCTTTTATTCTTTTTTTCTATTACAAGGGATGTTTTCATTCCTTGTAATAGGAATAAAAGTGACCAAATTTTTTTATTTTATTTTTTTTAAAAAGGTGTAAAAAATAAATAAATGTACTAAATTAAATAATTAAACACATTTTTTAAAGCACCCTGTTCCAACAAGCTCGCGCACAGAAGGGAACGTATATGTGAGTAGTAGCGCCTGCATATGAAAACAGCGTAGAATTTTTTTTAAACGTCACCTATGGAGATTTTTAAGGATAAAAGTTTGACACCATTCCACGAGCGGGCGCAATTTTGAAGCGTGACATGTTGGGTATCCATTTACTCGGCAGAACATTATCTTTCACAATATAAAAACAATTAGGCTAACTTTACTGTTGTCTTATTTTTTTAATTCAAAAAAGCGCTTTTAAGACCGCAGCGCAAATACGGTGTGACAAAAAGTATTTCATATGACCGCCATTTTATTCTCTAGGGCAGGGGTCTCCAAACTGCAGCCCTGGGGCCGGATGTGGCTCTTTGCTTGCCTTAATGCGGCCCTTAGGGCATTATTCCATCCAATTTAAATGGGGCATAATTCTTGTTGCTGACACCAATGGGGCATTTTGATCAAATACCACCAAAAGAAAGCTCATTTTGTGGGAACAAAATGATAAAAAAAAATTAGTTTGGGTACAGTGTTGCATGACCGTGCAATTGTCATTCAAAGCGCTGAAAGCTGAAAATTGTCCTGGGCAGGAAGGGGCGAAAGTGCCTGATATTGAAGTGGTTAAGATAGACTTGGGTTGAACTACTAGGCCACCACCTTTATCTACCATTTTGATGATTAAATTTGAGTTTTTGGTAAGGTCATTAAAGGGCAATGTATTCAGAGGTTGAAAGGTTTGGTTGAATGGTCCTTTGGCAAAGGTGGGATTAAAGACAGACTTGGGGCCAAAGGTATTATGACGACTGTGTGGGGAGGTAGGTACATGTTGAGTAAGAAGATCAACATATTGTTCTTCATCTTCAGTGTATAATTGTTATAGAAGAGATTGGGCTCTATGGTCTGAAATGATGGAATCCAATGTACCACTCTGGACTGGATCTAACTCCAGGATGGCCTCTGGGTTGTTGTCTTGTTTAAGAGCCTTTATGGTGAAGTAGCGTTTGACCGTGAGATTTCTGATGAATCTACTTGGATCTATAAAAACTTGAAATGGGTTCGGGGCTACTGAAGGAGCAAAAGTAAGGCCTCTACTGAGTAAGGACATTTCAGAGGAGGAGAGGCAATGGTCTGAAAGATTACATTTTTTTTTTTGTAGTCTCCGAACTTTTCTTTGGGTGTCTGTTTCTTCCCCCTCTTCTGCCTCATTTCTGAGTTAACTTTTCATTGTGAGCAGGGGGGTGTGGACTTAAAAAGAGGGCTCTGATGTGGTGGATGTTGATGTGCTAGAAAGTTTGGAGGGATCCGCAGAGAATGATTTTGGGATTCCTGATTGGGACAACTATGTGTAAGGCAATGCAAGTGTAAGGATAGGTGAGTAGACCTCCATTCAAGTGAAGTAGCACGATTTCAATGTCGTGATCAGTGTGTGACTGGAGGCTGTAGCTTTACCTCATTTACTAAGCTCTGGAGCAAGTGCACTTGCAGTGCATAGTACATTTGCCTTTTAGTAAATCAACCCCAATTATTACCATATAGATCAGGGGTCTTCAAACTACGGCCCTCCAGATGTTCAGGAACTACAATTCCCATCATGCCTCGTCATGTCTGTGAATGTCAGAGTTTTGCAATGCCTCATGGGATGTGTAGTTCCCCAACAACTGGAGGGCCGTAGTTTGAGGATCCCTGATATAGATTATGGTAGGAGGGGACTAACGGAATTAAAAAAATCTTGACTCGGCACAAATAATCGGCACAGTAAAGTCTTACTGCTGACTTTTAATATATGGACACTAACCTGTACAGGGAGCCCTCAATGTTGGCACCACAGCCAATCTTCAGAACTTTGGTAAGGGAACTTGACTGTGATGCCTTTCAGCTTCACAGCTGGTTCCCTACTGCGCACTCCACTTTCTAATTGGCCCGGCGGCGGAGGAGGGGGGGCCGAACTTCAGAGAAACGGCGACGCGGTTCTGTCCCCCCCCCCCCCAGAAAGGTGCGAAATGTTAGCTTAAGGGGGAGGAAGACAAATGAGCGTAAGTTGCACTTTTGGTGGAACTTTGCTTTAAAGACTGCCATATGTACAGTGGGTATAGAAAAGAATCTCCTCCTTTGAAAATAATTTAGTTTTTGTTACTTTGTAGCCTCATTTCTTGACAGTACAAATATCCCCCAAATGTCCCCTTTTTGGAAAGTAGGCAGTTCAAGGTACTTCGTAAGAGGCATGGAGAGTTGTAACTTTTTGTCACAATTTTTAAATATTTTACATCCTTTCACCAGTACAGTACAGTGTCGTCATGTATCTGGTGTAGCGGTGATCAGAATCATCAGTTTAGCTTTACAAAGGAAGTCTGGTGCTATAATTCTCATTCTCATTCCAACATGCGCAGCAATGTATAACCAGTATCTCAATTGGCATTTTCAGGCCTAGGCAGCCAGCGGCATGCGTTTACATTTGTACATGCGTTTAAGTGGGGTTGGGGGGATTTTATTTGCTTGGGTGTAACAATTTTTTTTTAAAATTAATAGAACATTTTTTTTCTTGTCGCCATGGCAATCTGGCACCTGGGGTTTGCTGAACCTGTATATTAAATAAGTATGCTTGAGGGTAGGAGAAGGAGAGGTAGGCAAGACAAGTTTAATGGTATTATAATAAAGCTAGCATCGTTTTTGATGTCCATGCTATTTCCTTATCCTTGCAGTGGAGTAATGAACTGGCCTAACTACTACCCCACTACACAGCCATCACTAGCAAGGGAAGGAAACTTTTTTTTTCACTTTCACTTGCAGGTCTGTTTCTCACCTTCACCCTGTGACTGGACAGTGAAAGTAAAAGCAACTCATCTATCCCTCTCACCTACCAGCATGCTTCTTGCACCTCATTGACACCTTGTGCTGCTTCTTCCTCCCTAATGTACATATTTTACATTTCCTGCTAGGGGCTGTTGCTCAGTATTGTACAAAGCCTGCTAGGGGCTGATACTCAGTATTGTACAAAGCCTGCTAGGGGCTGTTGCTCAGTATTGTACAAAGCCTGCTAGGGGCTGATACTCAGTATTGTACAAAGCCTGCTAGGGGCTGATGCCCATTGTTGAACATAGACTGCAAGGGGCTGATGCCTAGTATTGTACAAAGCCTGTTGGGGCTGATGCCCAGTATTATACATAGGCTGCTAATGCCGAGTGTTGAACATAGACTTCAAGGGTCTGATGCTCACTATTATACAGTACATAGATCACAAGGGGCTGATGCTCAGCATTGAACATAGACTGCAAGAGGCTGAGGCCAAGTAAAATACACTGCTTGCAATAAAAAATATATATTTAATGATGTATTATTGATTACAGAGCTGCATTCATTTGTCTCTTTTATATCTGTCTTGAGTTTAACTTTGAATGCTTTCTTTGCTATTATTTAATGCTTAGAGAGAACAGTGTATGCAGATGACTTTGCTTGGCAGAAACATAACTTTTGGACTGGCAGGACTCTTGAGGATCCATGTAGAGTTCTCAAAGTTCAACAAGACTAAAGAATAAAATAAAAGGTTGTACTTGCAATTTTAATAGATGGCATGAAAATAATAAAGACACTGAAATAAGCACCTATTTTTTGGATGTTAGAAATTCGGCATATAAAGTAGGATCAGATCCCTTAAAGTGATTATAAAGTCTTGTTTAAGAAACAAAACAAAAAAAACATGTAATGTTATCCTCGTCTCCTCTGTGTAGTTGTTTTGCACAGAGCAGCCTGGATCCTCCTCTTCTCGGGCCCCTCTTTGCTGCTCCTGGCTCCTCCCTCCTATTGAGTGCCCCCGCAGTCAGCAGCTTCCTATGTGGGCACTAGAGCCAAATCAAAGCTCTGTATGTCCATTAAGACACGGAGCCCTGCCCCCTCTCACTCCTGATTGGCTGACTGACTTTGACAGCCACGAGAGCCAATGCTGCCACTGCTAAGTCTCAGCCAATCAGGAGGAGTATCCCTGGATGACTTAGAAATTCGTGGACATCACTGGAGAGAGATGGGGCTCAGGTAATTAATTAGGGGGTGCTGGAGAGGCTGCTAGAATGCATTTAAGATAAAAAATGTCCTGCCTTTACAATTCCTTTAGATCCCTTTCACACTGGGATCATCCGTGCATTAGCATATGCTCGTTTTGGCTGTACTTTCAGCCTTTAGCGGGGCGCTTTTAACTCACTAGTGGCCGAAGAAGGGGTTAAAAACTCCTGTGTTGTGGCACTTCCGAATCGCTTTTCTGGTTCCTCCGAAACTGCTGGCCATTAATTTCAAAGGGTGGGGCATTTTGGAAGCACTGTATACCAAACTGCCCCAACTATGCTGCTTGCAGGACTTTTCCTAACATTCCGCAAGCGCACCGCCCCAGTGTGAAAAGTCGCATTGAAATTAATGGGAGGCGGTTTCAGGTGCTTTACAGGCACTAAAACGTCTGAAAACCGCCTTAGTGTGAAAGGGGTCTTAAGTTTAAGGTTTGAATAACCTACTTGTTGTTGTTTTTCTTTGATATATATGCTGGCTTAGAGTCGGTTCACACTGGGGCGACACGACTTCCAGCAGGACTTTCAGAAGCAACTTCAACACTACTTGAGCATGAACCACAGGGCGATCTGGGGCGATTTACAACACGACTTGAAGTCCTTTTCAGGTCAGGAGACATTCCAGTGGCCAATAAAACAACAATCGGCTCTGGGAGAGGGAAGGGGAGGGAGGGGTTTGCCTGAGAAATGTATGTTATCTTGCTGGGAAGTAGCTTCAATTAAAACAGTGATCAGACTTGGAAGCGACTTCCATTGAAATCAATGGGTACAAATCGCCTAGAAGTCTGATTGAAGTAGTACAGGAACCTCTTCTGAAGTCGGAGCAACATGAGTAGTGTGTATTAACACCACTCCCATTCACTTACATTGCTTTTCTGGACGGCACGACTTGGGACGACTTCAAGTCTGATCCCAAGTCGCCCCAGTGTGAACCGACTCTTATTGTTCACTGTGCATTGCAAAAATACAAACGATAAAATAAATGTGAAAATAACAAACATCTTCATTTAAAAAATTAAACACCACCTGCCGAACTTGCATTTTTATTCTCGTTAGACGTGTACTTATTCAGTAGCGATGAAAAGCAGCTTGCAGATATCAGTCTAGTATTATGCCATCCTGGTTATATAAAAAAAGGCCAATTTAATTCCCCCTGTAGCCCGAGGAAGGTGTTGGAAACAGAAATTGAGTTCTGACAGTTTTATGTTCCGTGGTTGCTGATGAGATCTTTACGATGTGCCTTTCCTGTAATATGCTTGTGATTTGTTGCTATATAAATTATAAATATTGTGAACATTATTTGGTGTGACCCGACATATACTTAACATATTATCCATCAATAATTTTGGTGTTTTTTTTAAATCCTCTATTCTCAGAATACTTAATAACACAAAAAATATCTTCTTATAGCAAATGGGACCCTTTAATTAATATTCACATGAATCAATAGGGCACATTCCATCTTTATCAAATCGATCCATTATCTATTCCTTTTTCTTAAACACAAAGCCAAAACAGCAGAGAGCACTCTCGGTACCATGAATCACTTGGTAGCCACAGGAGACAAAACTTATAGATACAGGGCCAGATTCACGAACACTTGCGCTGGAGTATTTGGATATGCGCCGCGTAACTGTGATGATGCGCCGTCTTTTCTATGTGCCCGTACCCACCAAACTAGATGCGCCCAATAACGGGTCATTTGCGACCGGCGGAACGTTCCGACGCCAGAGTATCGTCAGCGCTTATTTTCGCTGGGCGCATCAGTCGCGCCCATTGATTTCCCCTGCAAATATGCAAATGAGGGAGATTTCCCAATTCGCGAACGGATTAGCACCATACGCTGGCTACATGCGCCGCGCGTATCTGGTCCGTCCGGCGCAAAGTTATTTCTACAAAAGGCTGCTTTATCTTTACTCCAGACGGTCACAGGTCAGCAGGAGAGCAGCTACAGCAGCGTTACCGACGAAACTAGCAAGCTGAACAACAACACTAGCAAGGACAACACCTCTGTGTGCCAACATGCCAGGGGCACTCGTGGTCCTAAGACTAGTACTGGGTCCCTCGCTACGGAGGAGGCGGGCACGTGAGAGGATATACCGCACACGTATGAACCTCTTTGGCATGGGGGATGAGGAGGTGTATCGCCTCTTCAGATTCAGCCCAGATGTAATACTTGAACTAACCACAACCCTGCAGGGTGACATCACCAGCAAGACACACCGCTCACAAGCAGTGCAGCCACTGGTGAAGGTCCTGGCAACACTTCATTTCCTTGCAAGTGGATCATTCCAGCGTACAAGTGGAGTGGTGGCTGGGATGTCACAGTCCTCCATAAGCAGATGTGTGCACCAGGTTGTCCCTGCAATCCTCAGACGCATGTCCAACCAGTTCATCAGACCCACCACTGAGGAGCTGCGGCTGAAGGCAATGACAGATTTCTACAACATTGCCAGATTCCCACGCACCATCGGGGCCATTGATTGCACACATGTGGCCCTACAGCCCCCCAGTGCCACAGAGCACATATACCGCAATCGGAAGCATTGGCATTCCATCAACGTACAGGTGATAGCCGATGCCCAACGCCTCATATGGCACGTGCGTGCCAAACACCCCGGGTCCAGCCATGACAGCTTCATATACCGTCAGAGTCCCATCCCAGCAGAATTCGAACAGAACATGTATGGGGACAGCTGGCTGGTTGGTGAGTGACAAGGGAGTCAGGCATGACTATCCCCTCCCGTGATGCACAACAGAAGTCGCACATGCATGACTAACATTCTCCTTTCTTTTACCTTACAGGTGACTCTGCATATGCACTGGGACCCCATCTAATGACTCCTTTCCGGAACCCCCAAACCAGAGGAGAGAGAAAATACAATGAAGCACACATCAAAACCCGTGGAGTGGTGGAGCAAACATTTGGGCTCCTGAAGTCCCGTTTCCGCTGCCTGGATAAGTCTGGGGGGACCCTATTGTATTCCCCTACCTTCGTGTGTCAGATCATCGCTGCATGTTGTATTCTGCACAACTTTGCTATGAGAAAAGGCCTGCATATTGACATACGTGATGACCTGACACCCGACCCACACAGTCCCCACCTGCCAGAGGACACCCAGTCTGCTGATGGAAGAGCAGTCAGGAGGGTCCTCGCCGTAGGCATCTTTGGACACTAAACCAAAACATTACTAACACAGACAGTGCACGCGTGTACACCACTGATGTCCCTAGATCACACACATCACATGCACATCGCATTGGATTAGCCCAAGTCCAGCATGTAGGAGTTGGGAGCAGTAACGCCAGCGTCAAGGCCCCAATGATGTCACTGTCCATTCACACACCTTTCACACGTCATTCATTCAGCCGTGGGGTTAACTTCACCACCACGGCCGAGGGTGACACCCCTTACTTTCAGGAGTGCCACCCTCTCACATTCACACACCATTCACACTGCAACGTGTGCAGTATCAAAAAAAAAAAAAAAAAATCTCATAACCTGAGAACCAAAAAAATTAACAAAAACTCATGTCCTGAGTATAAACAATAATAATAAATAAAATAAATAAACTCATGTCCTGAGTATAAACAAAAATATATAACAACCAAAAAAAAAAAAAACCCTCATCTGGGATGACGGGGGCTCCTCCTTGGGGGCACTCTCGGGCTCCTCATCTGCCTGGAGGGAGTGGGTGGTGGTGGGGGTGGGGGGGCATCAGGAGGAGGCTGATCCCCGGGTGGGCCACTCCTGGGAGCTGTTGGCTGCATGCCCTCCAATGCCACAGCGATACGGCTCAAATACAGATTTGTTTGGGCCTGCATCCTCAGCTGGCGGGTGATCTGATGCCGCTGGTCACGTTGCCGCTGCCTCCCCTCTTCCCGAATGGCAGCAGTGTTGTCTCGAACAGCTGCTGTCAAGTGCCGGATATCAGCCTGCACCTCCCCCAGGCTGGTCACAACGCCCTGCACGCGACTGGGCAGCTGTGACATAGAGCCCAGGCTGTCAGCGACCCGGTCCAGGTGGCCAGCCATCTCCCCCATTTGCTGGGTCTGTTTCGCGTGGTCCAAAAGCACCTGGTCTTCGACCAAATCACACACCCCCCTGGTCTTCCGGGTGGCCTTCCTGGGGGCAGAGGAAGGTTGTCCCCGTGGGGATGGAGTCGCCCTTGAGGGGCTACCTAGGATGGGGGAGGGGATCACAGAGGGCCCTGCAGAGGAGGAGGACTCCTCCAACATTAAAATGAACTCCTGTTCAGGGACAGGCTCCTCCACAACCACCTCTGCTGAAGTGGTGTGGGCACTCTCCTCCTCCACCTCGGTGTCTCCAGCACCCAGGGCCTCGTCAGCAGCATCCCGTTGGGGGGTTGGGGTGGACTGGCCGGCACGAGATGGCCCAGCACCGTCATCTGTGGATGACACAAAGCAGACACATGTTGGTGGTCCCACACACTTGGCACATGTACCCACCCCCGCCCCACATGCAACACACCAAAAAGGGGGTAAAAATCACTTACCTGTCCTGGAGCCTTCCTCTACGGAATCATAGCCTGGGACCCCCTCCAACTGCTCCCTGTCCAGGCAGCGGGCGACCACCTCCTCCTCCGCGGTCAGGGTGACAGGACATGGGGGACCACCACCTGTGCCCCTCTCATGGCTCCTAATGGTGGACACCTTGCCCCTCACCTTGCGCCGCAGGTCATTTATTTTTTTTTGAATGTCTGAAGCCCTCCGGGTGGAGTACCCCAGCACATTGACCCTGGCAGCTATGGTGTCCAGGATGGCCTGCTTTCTCTCCCGGCTGGTCTTCCTGCTTTTTTTACCATGGAGAAAATCATTAAATGCCTCCATAGCCGATATTATCACTGTGACCTCCTGGGCATTATAATTTAGGTTCCTCCTCTCTTTGGGGGCAGCGGGAGCAGCCATTACAGGGCAAAAGTATCTTCCCTGGGGTGGGGGGAAATGGAACTACTTTTGCGCCGGAATGGCGTTTCCGCCAGCGCTTTTAAGCGCCCAGCGGAACGCATTGCGCTGACGTTTCCCAGGAAGTGGTGCCGACGGAAGTTGTGAGCATGCGCACAAGGGGGCGAGTGGAGCCGCACTCACTGCGCATGCTCCGTGGATGATGCGCTGAACGTAAGCCTCTGCGCTGGGCTCCGCCCATCATTTACATATGATCACACCCAGTTTCACTTGCGTCGGGTTACGCCAGCGCATTATCGTTACTCTGGCGCAAGTTTACGCGCAACTGCTATGTGAATTACAGGACTTGCGCTGAAAGGGTCTTCAGAGTAACGTAAATGAGAAGCGTTACTCCAGAGGAAAGATACTCTCATCTACCTGAATCTGGCCCACAGTGGATATAGACAAAACAAAACTGCAGGGTGCAATAAATATTATGTGGAAACTTTACCGAATTTTACATACATTTGTTTGGGCCAAGCTGGCCCAGACAAACTATGTCCCTCAGCAACATGTGAGGCCGTTGGATGTGCGGTATAAACTGTATATAGCTGAGGCTACAGACAGCATTACCGCATTGTGTTCCAGGTTCAAGCCGAGACGTCCTGTCCACATTCATAGAAAGCAATGCATTCTAGAAATGAATACAAAGCTTCCTCTGATAGGCTGAGTCAGAGGAGGGCAGATGATGTCACAACCTGTGATTAAAATGCATTGTTTTCTATGAATGGCTGATCGCCACTCAGACTCTATTGTGTTCTGGGTATGAGACAAGAAGTTCTAGGCTCCAAACTGGAACACAGTGTGGTATGAAGCTGAGGCTACATTCAGTTTATACCGCACATCCAGTGGGGCTCACTTATTAGTGAGGGACATGTAAAGTTTACCAAAAGTTGGAGTTCAGGCCGGACGGTGGTTCAGTTATTTTTGCTGGGCATCGTATAACGTCCAGCAGGATAACAGCCACCACGTGCCCATGGGAGAGTGCATTGCGACAATCAGTGGCGTGGTGTGTCCGTCTGTACACCATTCTCGGTAAAGAGCCTCTGACAGAGGCCTTTTACCATGTGATCAGCTGTGTCCAATCATGGCTGATTACGCTTTAAACAGGAAGAGCCATCGATCAGCTGTTCCTCCTTTCTACTCACTCTACTCACGTCTGACAGACGTGAGTAGAGTAGAAGAAGGGGAGGAATCGCGCTAAACGTGAGACAATGCCTCATAATGGCACAGTATGTTACCAAATAAAAAATATTCATAAAAGTTATAATATGTAGTTGAAACACAAAACCTAAATTAATATTTTTAAAGTCCACAAATAGAAAATATATATGTGAAAAAAACTTGTGAGTCAATCGTGAAAAAAGAGAGGTTAAGTTCTTTGTAATGGTCAGAGGTCCATCTGTGAAGCCAATGATGCTGAATTTTTCAAAAGAAATACAGGAAGATCAATGTCCCTTTACCAATCACGATTATCTTGCACTTGTAGGTTTCAATGTGAAGTCACAATACCGGAAAAGAGAGAAACAAAAAACTTGCATAGTGTAATACCGTTGAAAATTGTAAATAATATCCACCCGTGGGGAATAGCTGTATGGTAGACAGGGGGCAGTGACAACCCTCCACCACAGTACACACTGACCCTTACCAGATAATATGACCCTCGTGAGGTCGGTAACAGCCTTAAGAATAGTGTATTCAAACTTTGCTTTACATCATCATATATAGATAGGATGGATCCTCAGTGAAAAAAAGACAAAAAAAATGTTTCATAGTATAGACTGCATGAATACAGATCACAATCACCCGTGGAAAGAAAACAGCAAAAACTGTGAGGAAGAGAGAGTGCTGGTCCCACCACCGAACGAACACACTGACCCTTACCAGACAGTAGGATCCCCTCTGGGATCAATATAGGCAGCAAAAGAGTGGATAAACTGCTCTCGCCTTATAACATGTCAACACGTCAGAAACCAATCCTCGATGGGTCACAGTGAATAGCATGGAATCGAAAAAAAGGACACACTGTGTGTGAAACATCTTCATCTCCAGTCATGTGACATTGGTGATAGAGAAGGAGAAGGCATCCTTCCCTCACTCCACAGTCAGCGGCGCTCTCTGTTGCCACCTGCAGGCCGGAGGGAGAAGTAAGCTCAATCAAGTCGGCTGGTCTCCTGACGGCGGGGTCTGTGCTGATTGTTTATCAGCGCAGCCCCCCCCTCGGATGCATGCCCAGGACCACCAGGGATGGCACCACACTGGACTAACACGAATGCCAATCGGTGCCCAGGCAGCTGCCAATCGGTGCCCATCCACAATGCCTGCCAGTGCCACCAGTTCCGTCAATCAGTGCCACAAATGAATTTCCAGCAGTGGTATGTATCAGTGCCACCTCTCAGTGGCACCCATAAGTACTCATTAGTGCAGCCTTTCAGTGTTGCCTATCATTGGTGCCGTCTTGTCAGTGCCGGCTTATCAGTGCCAATCAGTGAAGGAGAAAAACGTACTTATTTACAAAATGTTATAACGGAAACAAAAGAAAAAAAAATTATTTTGTTTTCTGTACTCGTGTTTATGATAGCAACGCCGTATACTTAATGCAGAGTTCCAGCCTTTTACTGTTTATTAGCTACAAAAAGTGTAGCTGCTGACTTTTAATAAATTAACACTTACCTGCTCTACGGTCCAGCAACGCGTCCGCTCCTCTCCTCCCCTCTCTGGCCGGCGCCTTATTTCATAGTGTGGGCACCCGGCTGTGACAGCTTTCGTCTTCACGGCCGGGCACTCGCTGTGCATGTGCAAGTCGCGATGCGCTCTATGAGTGGACAGGCTATCTCCTGGGACCTGCCACGTGTCCCAGGAGATCGCCTAAAGGGAGGGGCCGCCTAAGGTGAGAGGAGGAGTAGCCAAGGTGGTCCTTGAGTGGAAGTAAGAAGTGGGACAGGAGTGCTTAAAGCAGAAGTTCCACTTTTGGGTGGAACTCTGCTTTAAGTACATTGGCACACATTCATTCATATCAATAACTGGCTATACGCTTCACCTGGGCTGCTTGGGCAGAGGATATACTTCATTAGTAACACTGAACGGGCTTAGCTGGTTTATGTACAAGAGCCCGAAAAGGGTGAGAAGAAAACTGGGCAATATGATCATTGTGTAGCTAAAATTAAACAGTTTCCTAAGTTAGTCAAAGCTGGCACACAGTGAACATTGAGGCCTGGTTTACACTGATGAGCACATGTCGCATGAAGTGTGCAAATCAATGGTTCCCTATGAGAGCCGTCTTAACTGGGCCGACACAAGCCGGTACACTTTGAAAAAGATTCCTGCACTATTTTGGTGTGACTTTTTAGCCCATTGAATATCATTGAAGTCGTATTCTTGTCCTAACCATCCTACTTGTGACATCCCACATGGTGATTACAGCAGCAGTAAAAGCTATTTATGTCACACTGAGATGGATTGGATTGGTCAAAGGACAATTGCAAAGTTGGAGCAGAATCGTATCCTGTTCATTCAAGTCGGATAGAGGTAGGACTGATATCGCAGGGCAAAGTCAGATTGACAGTCATACAACATCGTTTTCAGTGTGATCCTGGCCCTAGGTGGACTTTTTCTAAATAATCAAGTTTGGTTGGAGGGATTGATTGATAGGATCAACCTGCAAAGGCACTCCTTCAATACTTTATGGCAGGGGTGCCCAATCGTTTGAAGAGCGAGGGCCACTTAAGCAACTTGGTAATCAGTCGATGGCCACAATGAACGGACGGATGACAGGTCACGGCTACTCTATAGGCCCTGATGGAGGGGTACAAGGGGACAAGCCTAATGCCCCGTACACACGATCGTTTTAAAAAAAAACTTTTTTAAAAACGTAATTTAAAATGATCATGTGTGGGCTTCACATCGTTTTTCATCTTCTGAAAAACGACAAAAAAAAAATTTGAGCATGCTGCATTTTTTAACGTCGTTTTTAAAAATGTAGTTTTTCGGGTTGTAAAAAATGATTGCGTGTGGGCTAAAACGACATTAAAAACCCGCGCATGCTCAGAAGCAAGTTAGGAGATGGGAGCTTGAATGAAACTTCCCCTCTAGAGTGCCGCCGTACGTGTTGTACATCACCGCGCTTTGCTCATCATTTTTTGAAAAACGATGGTGTGTGGGCAACATCGTTTTTAATGATGAAGTTGGAAAAACTTTGTTTTTTCTACATGCTGAAAAACGTTTTTTTTTTTTTTTAATGCCGAAAAACGATCGTGTGTACGCGGCATAAGACTGTTTTCACACCAATGTCCTGTGGTTTACCCACAACACGGGTGCACCGTAGTGCACCTGTCTATCCTGCGGGTTAGCTGAATTTTGCAATAGACTCTGCCTGTGGCAAAATCCGGTGCTGTAGATGATGCATCGGCTTATGGGGCTCTGTTCCGCAGCCGCTTTCTTCCTCTACCACCAGCCTTATTCACAACACTGATGCTGCGGTATAGCGGGTCGGGATCTTGTCTTGCCAACCCGCCATTCTAGAGCAGGGGGTTACAGGCCACATCAGAGGGCTCCATGGGCCACATGTGGCCCCCGGCCCACTGGTTGGCCACCCCTGCTTTATGGGGATTATTTTTATAATTGTTTAGTGATGAAAAAGTATTCACTTTTTTTTTTTTTTTTATAAAAAAACTACCACTTGCTTACCGTCATTTTGGAAAAAGTTGCCTTAGCTACATATTATACAGTACATAGTAACAAAGTTGTCAGAAGATTAACACACACTTGTGAGATTTGCATGACAGCAGTTAAACATTTATTTATTTTTACATTTATTTATTTTTACTAAAATAAGAAACATATTATACTTGCCTGTTCTGTGGAATGGTTTTGCATTGAACGGCTCCAAACCTTTTCCTTTGGGTTCCCTAACCGGCGATTTTGGCTTCTCTTCCCTTTGTGCCACCATAGGAAGCTTCTCCCTATGGTGACACAGATGCAGACTCGCCTCCGAGCTGGGCATCTAGACACATGCACAGCATGGTGTAACCATAATTTGAAACCCAGAAAACAAACAAAATGCATGAATAAAACAAATTCATGTATAAGCTGAACATACAGTTGTGCTCATAAGTTTACTTACCCTGGCAGAATTTGATTTCTTGGTCATTTTTCAGAGAGAATATGAGTGATGATACAAAAACATTTCTTTCACTCATGGTTAGTGTTTGGCTGAAGCCATTTATTATCAATCAACTTTGTTTACTCTTCTTTTTTTTAATCATAATTACATCAGAAACTACCCAAATGACCCTGATAAAAAGTTTACATACCCTGGTGATTTTGGCCTGCTAACATGCACACAAGTTGACACAAAGGGGTTTGAATGGCTATTAAAGGTAACCATCCTCACATGTGATCTGTTTGCTTGTAATTGGTATGTATAAAAGATCAATGAGTTTCTGGACTCCTGACAGACCCTTGCATCGTTTATCTAGTGCTGCACTGACGTTTCTGTATTCTGAGTCATGGGGACAGCAAAATAATTGTCAAAGGATTAGCGGGAAAAATTCTAATTGAGAAGTGAAAAATGAGGGGTTCTGTTGAAACCAAACCATGGTCAGGTAGACCAACTAAAATTTCAGCCACAACTGGCAGGAACATTTTTGGGATGCAAAGAAAACCCCACAAATAACTTCAGGTGACATACATGACTCTAAAAACATGTGGTGTGGCCGTTTCCAGATGCACAGTAAGGAGACACTTGAAGAAAGATGGGCTGCACGGTCGAGTCGCCAGAAGAAAGCCATTACTGCGAAAATGCCACAAAGTGTCCCCCTTACAAAACATCCAAACAGCTCAGAGACAAGCCCCAAACCTTCTGCCACAAAGTAATTTGGAGTGATGAGACCAAAATCTAGCTTTTTGGCCACAACCGTAAACGCTACATTTTGGAGAGGCATCAACAAAGCCTATGATGAAAGGTACACCATTCCTACTGTGAAACACGAAGGTGGATCGCTGATGTTTTTGGGATGTGTGAGCTACAAAGGCACAGGAAATTTGGTCAAAATTGATTGCAAGATGAATTGCATTCATCGGCCAGGAAGCTGCGCATCGGACGTACTTGGACATTCCAACATGACAATGATCCAAAACACAAGGCCAAGTCAACCCGTCATTGGCGAAGGTGGTGGAGGGTTCTGGAGTGGCCATCTCAGTCTCCTGACCTCAATATCATTAAGGTCTTAAAACGTGCAGTTCATGCAAGACGGCCCAAAAATGTACAGTAACTGGAGGCTTTTTTCCAAGAGGAATTGACAAATTTACCATCTAAGAAGATAAAGAGCCTCATCCACAAATACCACAAATGACTTCAAGCTGGGGTATGTAAACTTTTGGTCAGGGTAATTTTGTAGTTTCTGTTGTGATTATGATTTTAAAAACGGTAAAGAAATTTGATTGATAATAAATAGCTTCAGCCAAACACCAACCATGAGTGAAAGGAAAGTTTTTGTGTTATCATTCATATTCTCTGAAAAATGGCCAAGAAATCCTAAATTCTGCCAGGGTATGTAAACTTATGAGCACGACTGTATATAGTCCCAGATATCTTAAAGCAGTAGTAAAGCCACTTTATTTTTACCTATAGGTAAACCTATAAAAAGGCTTACCTGTAGGTAAAATGAATATCTCCCAAACGTGCACTGTTGAGATATTCACCCTGGATACAGCCGCTGGTGTCACCAGCGCATGCGCTCTGAAGGTCCAGCATACCTAGAGCAAGTATCAATTCATGGAAGAAAAAGTCTTGATAGTTCTCAATGCAAGAGTACCAGCAGAAAAAATGGTCAAGACCACCCAAAGACCCAAGGTAGAAGAGCACGCCACCCATGTGACAGTTGGGGGCTTACTACAAATAAATGACCACTAGAGAATGGTCAAAACATGCATTTGGCAAATATTAGAATCCGCAAGTCCTCTGGTCACTAAGCTTGAAAGTGAATGTCATGGATCCCTATTCTTATCACAAGAACAGCGGTTCTCCAAGTAAATAGGTCTCACAGATCAGACTTGAAAATAAAACAAAACAAAGCATTCCCCAAAGCAATGTTCTGTTGGCACAACTGTACATTTATTAAAATTCCAATGAAAGGGAAGCGTGTACAGCATACAGGAGAACTTCCAAATCTTTCTCCTGTATGCTGTACACGCTTCCCTTTCATTGGAAGTTTGTAAGTGCAATATGTTTTAATAAATGTACAGTGGTGCCAATGGAACGTCACTATGGGGAATTCTTTGTTTCATTTTCATGTCTGATCTGTGAGACCTATTTACTTGGCAGAGAACCAATGCTCTTGTGAGAAGAATAGGGATGCATGACATTCACTTTGAGGCTTAGACCCCTTTCACACTGGAGCGTATAGCAGGCGCTATAGTGTTAAAAATAGCGCCTGCAATCTGCCCTTAAACAGCTGTCACACTTCACTCCAGTGTGAAAGCCCGAGGGCCTTTACACTGGAGCGTTGCGAATAAAAAAAATCCTGCTAGCCACATGTTTGGAGCGGTGAAGGAGAGGTGTGTTTACCGCTCCTCCACCGCTGCTGCCCATTGAAATCAATACTCTCTCTCTCTATATATATATATATATATATATATATATATATATATATATATATATATATATATATATCAATACTATCTATACCGCCCGCAATGCGCTGAAAATCCACCCATAACGCCGGCAGTAAAAATAGCGGCGTGTTACTGCCGACGCTATGGGCTGCTTCGTGTGAAAGGGGTCTTAGTGACCAGAGAAGCTGTGGATTCTAATTATGGTTGTACCGATACTAGTATCGGTATCGGGACCGATACAAAGTATTTGCGGGAGTACTTTTGCTCCCGCAAATACCCCCGATACCCAAATAGAATACTTCCCCCCCCCCCGCCGCCAACGCCGCATAAGCGAATCCGACCCCGCCGCCGTATATACAAAGCCGCCGCCGCCGCGAACATTATAGGCACCTTTGAATAGCTGTTTTCCCGCTGCGCGTGTATAGACACTCCCCCTTGCTCGGATCTGTCCAATCCCGAGCAAGAGGGAGTGTCCTTAACATAGCGCGCGGCAGGGAAAATAGCTATTGAAAGGCACTGCCTATAATGTTCGCGGCGGCTTTGTATATACGGCGGCAGCGGCACCATCATCAGGTAGGGGGGGCATGGCTGCAATATGGGGGGGACATGGCTGCAATATGGGGGGGCATGGCAATATGTGGGAACATACATGGCTGCATATGTGGGGGACATACATGGCTGCATATGTGGGGGACATACATGGCTGCATATGTGGGGGACATACATGGCTGCATATGTGGGGGACATACATGGCTGCATATGTGGGGGACATACATGGCTGCATATGTGGGGGACATACATGGCTGCATATGTGGGGGACATACATGGCTGCATATGTGGGGGACATACATGGCTGCATATGTGGGGGACATACATGGCTGCATATGTGGGGGACATACATGGCTGCATATGTGGGGGACATACATGGCTGCATATGTGGGGGACATGACATGGCTGCAATATGTGGGACATGACATGGCTGCAATATGTGGGACATGACATGGCTGCAATATGTGGGACATGACATGGCTGCAATATGTGGGACATGACATGGCTGCATATGTGGGGGACATACATGGCTGCAATATGTGGGACATACATGGCTGCAATATGTGGGACATACATGGCTGCAATGTGTGGGACATGACATGGCTGCATATGTGGGGGACATACATGGCTGCACTATGGGGGACATAACATGGCTGCATATGTGGGGGACATACATGGCTGCAATGTGGGGGACATACATGGCTGCAATATGTGGGGGACATACATGGCTGCATATGTGGGGGACATACATGGCTGCATATGTGGGGGACATACATGGCTGCATATGTGGGGAACATACATGGCTGCATATGTGGGGGACATACATGGCTGCATATGTGGGGGACATACATGGCTGCATATGTGGGGGACATACATGGCTGCATATGTGGGGGACATATATGGCTGCAATGTGGGGGACATACATGGCTGCAATATGTGGGGGACATACATGGCTGCAATATGTGGGACATGACATGGCTGCAATATGTGGGGGACATACATGGCTGCAATATGTGGGACATGACATGGCTGCAATATGTGGGACATGACATGGCTGCATATGTGGGGGACATGACATGGCTGCAATATGTGGGACATACATGGCTGCAATATGTGGGACATACATGGCTGCAATATGTGGGACATACATGGCTGCAATGTGTGGGACATGACATGGCTGCATATGTGGGGGACATACATGGCTGCACTATGGGGGACATACATGGCTGCAATGTGTGGGACATAACATGGCTGCATATGTGGGGGACATACATGGCTGCACTATGGGGGACATACATAGCTGCAATGTGGGGGACATGCATGGCTGCAATATGTGGGGGACATGCATGGCTGCAATATGTGGGGGACATACATGGCTGCAATATGTGGGGGACATACATGGCTGCAATATGTGGGGGACATACATGGCTGCAATATGTGGGGGACATACATGGCTGCATATGTGGGGGACATATATGGCTGCAATGTGGGGGACATACATGGCTGCAATATGTGGGGGACATACATGGCTGCAATATGTGGGACATGACATGGCTGCAATATGTGGGGGACATACATGGCTGCAATATGTGGGACATGACATGGCTGCAATATGTGGGACATGACATGGCTGCAATATGTGGGACATGACATGGCTGCAATATGTGGGACATGACATGGCTGCATATGTGGGGGACATACATGGCTGCACTATGGGGGACATACATGGCTGCAATGTGTGGGACATAACATGGCTGCATATGTGGGGGACATACATGGCTGCACTATGGGGGACATACATAGCTGCAATGTGGGGGACATGCATGGCTGCAATATGTGGGGGACATGCATGGCTGCAATATGTGGGGGACATACATGGCTGCAATATGTGGGGGACATACATGGCTGCAATATGTGGGGGACATACATGGCTGCAATATGTGGGGGACATACATGGCTGCAATATGTGGGGGACATACATGGCTGCAATATGTGGGGGACATACATGGCTGCATATGTGGGGGACATACATGGCTGCAATGTGGGGGACATACATGGCTGCAATATGTGGGGGACATGACATGGCGTCATATGTGGGGGACATACATGGCTGCATATGTGGGGGACATACATGGCTGCAATATGTGGGACATGACATGGCTGCATATGTGGGGGACATACATGGCTGCACTATGGGGGACATACATGGCTGCAATGTGGGGGACATGCATGGCTGCAATATGTGGGGGACATGCATGGCTGCAATATGTGGGGGACATACATGGCTGCAATATGTGGGGGACATACATGGCTGCACTATGGGGGACATACATGGCTGCAATGTGGGGGACATACATGGCTGCATATGTGGGGGACATACATGGCTGCACTATGGGGGACATACATGGCTGCAATGTGGGGGACATACATGGCTGCATATGTGGGGGACATACATGGCTGCATATGTGGGGGACATACATGGCTGCATATGTGGGGGGACATACATGGCTGCATATGTGGGGGACATACATGGCTGCAATATGTGGGGGACATACATGGCTGCAATATGTGGGGGACATACATGGCTGCAATATGTGGGGGACATGGCTGCATTTGGGGACACATTTAAAAAAAGTATCGGTATTCGGTATCGGCGACTACTTGAAAAAAAGTATCGGTACTTGCACTCGGTCCTAAAAAAGTGGTATCGAGACAACCCTAATTCTAATATTTACCAGATGTGAGTTTTGACTATTCTCTAGTGGTCATTTATTTCTGGACCTCGTTGCACATGGGTGGCATGCTCTTCTACCTTGGGTCTTTGGGTGGTCTTGACTTTTTTCTGCTGGCACTCCTGCATTTAAAACAATAAAAACTTTTTTCTTCCATGAACTGATACTTACTCCAGCTGTCTCTGGGTTGAGATCAGGACTCTGTGCAGGCCAGTCAAGTTCCTCCACCCCAAACTCACTCATTTATGTCTTTATGGACATTGGTTTGTGCACTGGTGTGCAGTCATGTTGGAACAGGAAGGGGCCATCCCCAAACTGTTCTCTCAAAGTTGGGAGCATAAAATTGTCCAAAATGTTATAGTATACTGAGTCTTAAGAGGATTGCTCTTTTCGGCATTTAGATTTTCCCACTTCTGTATAAAGAAGAGGGCCAGGAGGACCTATGGCATTAACGAGCCAGTCCAAGGATTGCTGGATTGCCTTTTTTTTTTAAGGTTGTAGGTGTGGGCAGTAGGTAGAAGGGGTGGGGGAATGGGACGCCGGGAGGGGAGAGAGTTCTATGCACAGAGTTGGGCTTGTACACTGGGTCTACTCCTAGTCTGTCTTTAATAGGGCTAGACTAATGCCGACTGCGTATATGGCAACTCTACACCCTCATGGCTTGGAATACCTTGATGTGGATTCCTATGTTCACCAGCAATTGAACAGACTGGCACAATGCTGCATTGTATCCTGAGTGCCTGTAACCTTAAGGGGACTTGGGCTTTACAACAAGTGTTCTTTACTAGAAAGTCTGACATAGTAACAATCAGTAATGGGTACATTTGTAGCACATATTGTATAGATGATATGCATTATACCATATAGATTATTATACTGTTCAAGCGTCCAGGCAATTTTTCTCCTGACTGGCGTCCTCCATTAATAGGTGGCATGCAATTTGGTTTCCTGCGGAGTTTTCACCTGAGGGTCATTCACATTCTGAATATCGTGTCCCTATTCTTTTTCCACTCTCTGCTTTTATTCTTTCACTGAATAGCTTTAAAGATTGCTGCATTTTGATGTATAGCTTGAAAATAACTTTCACCTGTTGAATGTATTTGAATAGCTTTTTCTGTTCTTGCTTTATTGTGCACTCATCCAAGGGAATGCCATTAAATCTATCATAAGAGAAAAAGAAAGTGGACTTCTTATGTAGACAGGGCAGTACAAGACTTTCAGCGGAATGTTTGTACAATACTGAAGATATAGGTCGACTGACCTGGTCTTGTTAAAAAAAACAAAAAACAACACTGCAGAAAAGCTTCAGCATACAAATTGCAAGTTGCTATTCAGGTATTTTTCTTTACTTGGGTGCATAGGTGTGTGAAGTATATTGCCTTAGGGTGTGCACCACAAAGCTCAAACACACATGTCTTTCAATGCAGCCTCAGCTGCACGGGGCAGTGAATGAATGTTAAGTTCTCTGTGCAGAGCGGCTTCCTCAACAGTTTACAATGCTTCGTTATGAATGGACACAGTGAGCGAGTGTTGATTAACCACTTAAGAACCAAGCCTCTTTCTAAGATTTGGTGTTTACAAGTTAAAAACATATTAATTGAATTGATTGGCATACAGTTGGATACACACCATTTTTGCAGGACACTTCTGTTTATGAAATGGTTGTTCTAAATGATAGATCATGTAATCTTGTTGTAATTGCACTTAAAAGTTAGTAAAGGCTCTTTAATGCTTGTGGTCCAGAGGTAAAAATAGATGATTTTACCGCCCTCTGGTAGCACCCCTTGAACTAACAAGGGGACTGTATGAAGTTGTACACATGCCATAGTTATGTTGCTAACAAATGCCACCCCTGTTGCATAGAGTTGGGGTACAGCAACCAAACACAAACCTTTAAAGTGAATGTGCCAGCACCACAACTTCGAGACAAATGTTAGGCTCAAGGTTGCTGCACAGTATTCCCATTCAAGAACCCCGTTTTGCCAGTAAAAAAAAAAAAAGCATTCAGGAGGCGGCAGCTTCCACCCACCGCAGATCGCTTTTCAGAAACCGATGCAAGTCAAATGCAGACTGATGCATGTCGATGCAGTGCTCAAATGATTTAAGTGGATGTAAACCCCCTCCTATACCCAGTGAAGTGAACAGCCTCATGATACAAAGAGGAAACAAATCTCCGTAGTTTCATCTTGCTTGCTTGCTATATTCTTTAGAATTCTTACAGCGTGTTTTTTACTTCTTCATTCAGCAGTAGGAGTGTAGTCTTGCCTTACACTGTGTGACAGCTGATTGGAGGAAAGGCACACACACCCCTCCACATAGGCAGAGGAATAAAAAAACTTTCAGAGCCGTGCTGTGAATAGACAAACTCTCTGCTAATCTATGTATATCGCCCACATCCGACACAAATTTCAAGCTGCTTTTATCTCCCATCTTGGAGAAGTTATCAGTCTGATAACCGAGGAATGGAGCCACAGAAAGGCACGTCCATCTGTAGAGTCCTGTGTCTAAGTCAAATTTCACAAATTGGCTTTACATCCACTTGAAAGTAAAACTCAAGAACTTACTAAAAATTGAATATTTACATTTTCTGTAATGTTTAAAATAATGTTTCAATTGCTTTATAATACAATCCCTGAAAAAAATGCTTTTTTGTTTTAACCACTTGAGCCCAGGGCTGGACTGGGACAAAAATTTGGCCCTGGACTTCATCCAGACTGGCCCACTTTGACAGGTCTCTCCCACGGCGGCTGGACAACTCCCGCACTCCCCTGCCACCCAAGCCCCCTCTCCCCCTTCACTAGCCACTAGCCGTTCTACTTTATTAGAGTAGAACAGCTGGTACTGGTACTCTTATAGGCAGTACCAGTGGGAAAGCTAGACATTATTTCACCCGGGGCAAAGCATCACTTTGGTGCCCCCCCCCCCCCTTATGGGACAAGATTAGGCAGAAGTGAGAAACTCCCAGGCCGTAGCTGTTGAGTCAGCTGTCTGTCCCCTCCCCCATGCTCCTCTGTCATCCCCCCTGCTTCTCCGGTCCTCCTCCTGCTTCTTTGTTCCCCCCAGGTGAGCGCTGCGGGGAGGGAGAGGAGGTGAGCGCTGTGGGAAGGAAGAGACGGGAGCGGAGGGGGACGGTGGTCCACTGTCACTAAAGCCGGCCCACTGAGCCATTGGCCCACCGGGAAACTCCCTGTAGTCCCAATGGCCAGTCCATCCCTGCTTGAGCCCCGAGCCTGTTTTTTAGACTAAAACAGTTTTTTTGCTAGAAAATTACTTAAAACCCCCAAACATTATATATATATTTTTTTTCTAACACCCTAGAGAATGAAATGGCAGTCATTGCAATACTTTTTGTCACACAGTATTTGCGCAGCGGTCTTACAAGCGCACTTTTTTTGAAAAAAAAAATACACTTCTTTGAATTAAAAAATAAGACAACAATAAATTTTGCCCAATTTTTTTATATATTGTGAAAGATAATGTTACGCCGAGTAAAATGATACCCAACATGTCACGCTTAAAAATTGCGCCCGCTCGTGGCATGGCGTCAAACTTTTACCCTTAAAAATCTCGATAGGCGACGTTTAAAAAAATTCTACAGGTTGCATTTTTTGAGTGACAGAGGAGGTCTAGGGCTAGAATTATTGCTCTCGCTCTAACGATCGCGGCGATACCTCACTTGTGTGATTTGAACACCGTTATCATATGCGGGCGCTACTCGCGAATGCGTTCGCTTCTGTGCGCGAGCTCGTCGGGACGGGGCGCTTTAAAAAAAAATTATTTTTGTTTTCTTATTTATTGTTATTTAGTTTATAATTTTTTTACACTGAAATAAAAAAAAAAATGATCACTTTTATTCCTATTACAAGGAATGTAAACATCCCTTGTAATAGAAAAAAAGCATGACAGGTCCTCTTAAATATGAGATCTGGGATCAAAAAGACCTCAGATCTCATATTTAGACTTAAATGCAAAAAAATAAAAAATACAAATAAACTGAAATTTTTTCAAATGACAGAAAAAAAAATGTTTCTTTAAGACGCTGGGCGGGACTGACGTTGTGACGTCACTTCCGCCCAGCAGAGATATGGGGACGGGTGGGGGCGATTTTTCCCTCACATGCATCCCCGCACAGCTGCCGAACGGACCCGATCGCCTCCGCCGCTACCGACGGCTCCATTTCCCGCCACCGAAAACGGCGATCTCGCGGCAAATCCGCCGTGGAGACTGCAGTTATCGTTTACAGGACCGTTGGCACTAAAGATGGATACCTCGGTTGTGGCAGCAGCTGCTGCCGTTACCGAGATATCCATTTTTAAAAACAAGACGTCTTTTGACGTGGGGCAGTAACCAAGTGGTTAAATATTTGATAGCAGAAGACAGGAGTGATTATAGGACTAGGATAAAGCATGTTGTGTTTCTTTTGGAACGGTGAATTGGACTGAACAAAATACGCAGAATTAAAATGTGAAAGTCAATCTCCTGTGCTGTCGTTGAAATGCCTTCTCCTTTATGTTAATATTTGTAGTTTACGGTTACGGGATGAGAGATGGCACTCGGCAGGAATCTGCAAGGTTATTGCATTCAGGCAAATAATCCTAAGTGATATGCTATTCATTTTATTTGAACACTAAAAATCTGCGCTATTGATAAAACTGAACTTCTAATAGACTGTGCTAGCCGTAAAAACACTGGGGATTATCAAATAGTGGAATGACTACATAAAAAAGAATTTTATAAGGTTACTTTGCCTGAAATGCTGCGATTTTCTATTTTTTGTTTTTGTAAAGGGTTTTGAGACATTATTCTGAAGTTTACAAATACGCAGGGTCAGAATAAAGTCCAGAGACCTTTGCTCTGTTAAAACTTCCGCTCATCAGATTCCCCCCCCCCCCTCCGGTGCCACAATTGGCACCTTTCGGGGGGGACAGGATACTTTCCCACTCCCGGGAGTCCAGGCCGCGGCCCGTGACGACAGCGTGGGGGCTCCCTCCTCCTCCCCCGGCTTCTGGACCAGTAGGAGAGAGGAGCGGGCCTCGCGCATGCACAGTAGGGTTCCCGATGTGAACCTGAAAGGCTACACTGCTGGGTACCCTTAGCTACAATGGCAGCGGCATCAGCTGTCGGGTGCTGACATCGCTAGACTCCAGGACAGATAAGTGTCCATTTATTAAAAGCCAGCAGCTGCAGTATGTGTAGCTGCTGGTTTTAAATATGTATATATTTTTTGCCCGGATCACCTCTTAACTACTTGCCGAGCGGCCGCCGTCATATTACTGCAGGACGGTGGCACTGCAGGGCGAGAGCCCGTAGCTATACGTCCGCTCTAAAGCGGCCACTAGGGCGCGCCCCCGCTCACCCCCGAGTCCCACGCGCGTGCCTGGTGGGTACGATCGCCGCCGGGCACGCGTGCTCTCGGTCCTGTCAGCGGGGGAAACGCTGATCTCCTGTTCATACAATGTATGAACAGAAGATCAGTGATTTCCCCTAGTGAGGCCACCCCCCCATACAGTTATAACACACCCAGGAACACACTTAACCCCTTCCCTGCCCCCTAGTGTTAACCCCTTCACTGCCAATGGCATTTTTATAGTAATATAATGCATTTTATAGCATTGATCGCTATAAAAATGCCAATTGCCCCAAAAATGTGTCAAAGTGTCCGAAGTGCCCGCCATAATGTCGCAGTACTGAAAACAAATGCTGATCGCCGCCATTACTAGTAAAAAAAAAATATTAATAAAAATGACATAAAACGACCCCCTATTTTTGTAAACGCTATAACTTTTGCGCACCGCAAACCAATCAATAAACGCTTATTGCGATTTTTTTTTTTTTTAACAAAAAATATATAGAAGAATACGCATCGGCCTAAACTGAGGAAAAAAAATGTTTTTTTATATATTTTTGGGGGATATTTATTATAGCAAAAAGTAAAAAATATTGAATTTTTTACAAAATTGTCGCTCTATTTTTGTTTATAGCGCAAAAAATAAAAACCGCAGAGATGATCAAATACCACCAAAAGAAAGCTATATTTGTGGGAAAAGGACGCCAATTTTGTTTAGGAGCCACGTCGCACGACCGCGTAATTGTCAGTTAAAGCGACGCAGTGACGAATCACAAAAAGTGCTCTGGTCATTGGACAGCAATATGGTCCGGGGCTAAAGTGGTTAAAGGATAACTTCACTTTTAGTACAGTTATCCTCTAACAGCCTGTCACCCTGCTAAACCCCCCCGCCCCCCCCAAAAAGTCACCTATCCTCCTCCTTTTTTTTGTCTATTACTCACACTGGATACAACTTTTTACAGAAATAAAGATTTATTTTGTGCACATGTGCAGTATAAGTAGCTTCCCAGGACAGGATTTGTAATGATGGCTGAGCTGTTATAATTATGCTAGAAAGAGAACTGGCGAGTATAATGCCGCGTACACACGATCATTTTTTGTGATGAAAACAAACAAAGTTTTCTGTGAAGTAAAAAACGACGTTTTTGAAACGTCACTTTTCAAAGACGATGTTGCAGACACACCATCGTTTTTTTCACAAAAAGCGAGGTTACGTTCACCATTCTTTTCCATTGAAGCTCGATTCATAACTAGCTTCTGGGCATGCGCGGGTTGAAAAACGTCGTTTTAAACGACGTTTTTGCTACACACGGTGACTTTTTGTGAAACAAAAAACGACGTTTTGAAAAACGACACAAAAAATTCAAGCATGTTGGAATTTTTTTTTGGTCGTTTTTTTTAAGACAAAAAAGTACGTTTTGCCCACACACGATCAATTTAAATGACGTTTTAAAAAACAACGTTTTTTTTCATCGTAAAAAATTAACCGTGTGCACGCGGCATAAGAATTTGGGAAGGCTACCGGGAGACAGGGGTTAGTTAAAGTGGTTGTCAACCCTTGCATGGTTTGAAAAGAAAATTAGATGCGCAACCATAGGATTATGCAAACAAAGTGCTAGTGGATAAAGTGCTATTTATACACAAAGCCTAGAAAAATTCAATTCAATGAAAACCAAAAACAATGTCTGTTTTAAAGTCGGCTATGAGAGCTTTGCTGCACACACAGAGACAGTGGAGCAGATCTTCATCCTATGCTTCCACACGGTAGATGAAAAACAGTAAATATACAAAGAGGCCGCTTACCAGATCTGTTAGATCTCTATCACGGAGATTATACGAGCTCAACACATTTGGGGTCACTCAGATAACGGCAGTAGCCGGATACACCCTCATCCAGACCCTCTCCTCCACTGAAAGTCCAGGGACTGCAAATGATCTCCTTCAGGGTTTTGGTATAGATAGAACCCTTACATATACCCAGTGAAGTGACTAGCATCTGGTGATACAGAGGGAGGAAACAAATCCTCCTACATATGTTATACCTGTTTATCTGCTGCCCTAGAGCCTTCTTGAAGCAGCAGGCATCCTTCTCAAATTCAGCAGACTGATGTCACGCACAGTGCAGCATTGAGCAGAGCTCAGTGTAATCTGAGACGTGAGTGCAAGGAAAGGACATCAGTCACAGAGAAACATGGACAGCCGAGGATGTCCATCACCCTCTGTGTGCTTTGGGCACGCATCTCCTGAGATTCTGTGGTGTTGGGATAACCTGTCAGAAGTAACAAATACCGATCGGAGAGGAGAGGGGGTAGGAATCGTACTCTGTGCTTTGGATTGAGGCTAGTAAATGTAATAGAGGGATGTTATCTTATCATTTCAGAGGTTTACAACCACTTAAAACTTGGCTGTACTGAGAGTACATCTTTTTTTTTTTTAAATGCAGAGCATGCGTTGTCCTTCACTTTAAACTATGTCTGCACACCTAAACTTATGATCCCTGATATCCAGGCCGGAGTAAAAAATGAACTCCTTACAAAAATTATTTGCTCTTTTTGTACCAATTTTTTTTTTTTTTTTACCCCATTATGTTACTAAACATCTCAGGCTGGGTTCACACCTCACACATGGTGCTTTTTGCAGAAACACACTACAGTTCATTTACATGTTTTCCTATGGGACACATTCACATCCATGATTTTATTTCAGCGGTTGCGTATTTGGAAAGGACAAGGACTTTTTAAAGCAAAACGGTGCTATATTTTTTTGGTTCAATATGCTTCAATGGAGAAGCTGCAGAAATGCATGTAATGTGGTGTTGCTGCAATTTGTGTTTTATAATCTGCCCAACAACAAATTGGGCCCAATTTTTTTTTTACATGCAATTTTTTTTTTTCAAGGCTATTATTCGATCAATAATCGGCCAACTAATCGATTATGAAAATAATCGTTTGTTGCAGCCCTACTCCAGACCTAAACCCTATTGAGCATCTGTGGGACATCCTCAAACGGATGGTGGAGGAGTGCAAGGTCTCTAAGGCCTCGTACACACGATCAAATCTGTCTGCTGGAAACGGTCTGCTAGACCGTTTCAGCAGACAGATTCGATTGTGTGTACGGTCTAACAGACGGATTTGGCCACCCGACAGATTTCAAAGCATGCTTTGAAATCTGTCGGCTGGGAACCCGTCCGCCCGACATGTCTGCTGGTTAGTATGCTAACCAGCAGACATGTCTTCTCGCACACGCGCCGAATGGTTTCGACGCATGAGCGGAAGTGTTTTACTTCCTGGTGCGGTGACGTGGCGGCGTCAACGTCACCACCACGTCACCGACACGTCAGCGCGCTGTCTGCTGGCGGGGATTTTGGTTTGCTCGTGTGTACACGCGAGCAAACCAAAATCCCAGCAGACAGATTTGAACAAATCTGTCTGCTCATGTGTACGAAGCCTAACATCCACCAGCTCTGTGATGTGATCATTGAGGAGTGGAAGAGGACTACAGTGGCAACCTGTGAAGCTCTGGTGAACTCCATGCCCAAGAGTGCAGTGCTGGAAAATAATTATGGCCACACAAAATATTGACACTTTGTGCCCAATATGGACATTTTCACAAATTTTACACTGTTATACAAGCTGTACACTCACTACTTTACATTGTAGCAAAGTGTCATTTCTTCAAAGATGTAATAAAATATTTACAAAAATGTGAGGGGTGTACTCCATTTTGTGAGATACTGTATATGTGTGTGTGTATAATATATAAATATATATAGTATATCGGGCTGTGAATTGCTGAAACATCTGTGCAATAAAGTTACTATATTGACACTGCTTGTTTATGTGAAGGACCTTTGAACGTATACTTTTCCTATGCAACATTATTTGTTTTTTGTGAAGCAGACAGACAATTATCCTAGATGGAGTGTAATATATACAGAGTGTGTGTGTGTGTGTTTTATTACAACCCACAGAAGGCTCTAAATTGCCATTACCTGCACTTTTCTCTTGGCTGTCATGTTCACGCTCTACCTGTAATACATCTGTTACTCTCTGATTATGCATCATTAGGAGAAGAGGAGAAAAGTAATGTAATAACATTAAAATTAATTATCCTGATCAGCAGCAGCATCCTGGCAGTGTTCCTAATAATTTCATCAAGTGCTGTCTGTGACAAGGTGGTGGAGAATTGTCAGTTACCATAACTAATAGATAATCAGGATTTCAGACATAAATGGGGAGCCCTTCTTAAAATAGTACTTTTCATAAGTAGCAAAGAAGCTGCCCATCTCACTTTGTAATTATTCTAAAGGAAAGATTTTTTAAATGCCAAAAGTGCAGAGTGCCCTAGCAGGCTCACTCCCAGGCCTCTTTGTGTCCATTCACAGAGTGCAGCTTGGCCCTGTCACTGCGTTCTCCTCATTGGCTGTGATCCCGCTGCTGTGTGAGCCAATAAGGAGAGAGAGACTAGGGAGAGGCGGTGCTCTTGTGCACATTGCAGGATAGAGATGTTGCTAGGTTAGTGTAAGGAGGGGAGCTGCACCCAGAGTGCATTAGTGGATGTAAACCCTCTCCTATACCCAGTGAAGTGAACAGCCTCAGATGATGCACAGAGATGAAAGGCATTTCCCTGCATTCGTTTTAACATGTATATCTGCTGTCTTTCCCTTTCTACGCTCTTTAAAAAGTGCACATTGTGTTTCAAATCTCTCTTCCTCATTCAGCAGTGGGTGGAGAGTCTGGGCTTACACTGTGTGTGAGCTGATTGGAGTAAAGGCACACACCATGTCTCCATATAGGCAGAGGAATGAAGAAAATTGCAGAGCTGCAGTTTGAATAGACAAAGCTCTCTGCTAATCTACCTCCAAGCTCCCTTCTGGACACAAATTTTCAGCTGCTGTTATCTTGTGTGTCGGAGAACTTGTTAAAAGTGACTCTGCTGATAACAGAGGAACGGAGCAGCAGAAAGACACGACACTCAGAGCTTTGGAGACAGATACAGTAAGTACACCCCTAAAGCCTCGTACACATGATCAGTCCGGTCTGATGGACAGTTTTCATTGGTTAACCGATAAAGCTGCCCGATGGTCCATCGTGCCTACACACCATCGGTTTAAAAAACGATCGGGTCAGAACGCAGTGACGTAAAACACGACGACGTGCTGAAAAAAATGAAGTTCAATGCTTCCAAGCATGCGTCGACTTGATTCTGAGAATGCGTGGATTTTTAACCGATGGTCGTGCCTACTAACGATCGGTTTTGACCTATTGGTTAGGAATCCATCGGTTAAATTTAAAACAAGTTGGCTTTTTTTTTAACCGATGGTTAAATAACCTATGGGGCCCACACACGATTTTGACCAATGAAAACGGTCCATCAGTCCATTGTCCTCTGTTTAACCTATCGTGTGTACGAGGCCTAAGATACTGTATGTGCTCAAATTTCATGGATGGGGTTTCCAACCACTTTAAGGCCTCGTACACACGATCGAATTTGTCCGCTGAAAACGGTCCGATGGACCGTTTCAGCAGACATCTCCGATCGTGTGTATGGGCTAGCGGACAGATTTGTCCACCCGACAGATTTCAAAGCATGCTTTGAAATCTATCGGGTGGGAATCTGTCCGCCCGACATGTCTGCTGGTTAGTACACTTACCAGCAGACATGTCGTCCCGCACCGCCGCCGAATGGATTCGGCGCATGCGCGGAAGTGTTTTACTTGCTGGTGCGGTGACGTGGCGGCGTCAACGTCACCGCCACGTCACCGACACGTCAGCGCGCTCTCTGCTGGCGGGGATTTTGGTTTGCTCGTGTGTACACGCGAGCAAACCAAAATCCCAGCAGACAGATTTGTTCAAATCTGTCGGACGGACAGATTTGAACAAATCTGTCCGCTCGTGTATATGGGGCCTAAGAGAAAAACTTCAGCCATTAGAACCACCAGTGTGTGTGTCTTTTGACTTAAACTTGTCTTGAGTTTTGGATAAAGAAGGGAGGTATTAGAACCTCTGTCAGTTTTTGTTTGTATCCCATCTGGTGAGATGGATAAAATGTTGCCAGCACACGTAGGGGCTTTGTAGAAACATCCAAGGCCGCGTACACATGATCGGTCAAAACCGATGAAAACGGACTGAAGGACCGTTTCATCGGTCAAAACCGATCGTGTGTGGGCCCCATTGGTCAGTTATGCTTCGGTCAAAAAAAAGAGAACTTGCTTTAAAATTTGACCGATGGATGCCTGACCGATGGGTCAAAACCGATTGTTAGTATGCAAAAGCATCGGTTAAAAGGCTGTGCATGCTCAGAATCAAGTCGACGCATGCTTGGAAGCATTGAACTTCGTTTTTTTTCAGCACGTCGTGTTAAAACACGTAAACGTCACCGCGTTCTAACACGATCTTCGGACCGTTCTCATTGGATGGACTGATTGTGTGTACGTGGCCTAAGCTTTTATTGCAATTCAATTATCGTTGACTTTTAGACTCACTTGAGTGTTCTCCTCTTTCTCCTGCTGTGTCTCTAGGATAGGGTGACCAGACATCCCCGGTTTCAGGGGACAGTCCCCAGATTGAGGACACTGTCCCCAGACCAAGTCTGTCCCCAGTTTTGTCCCCAGATTGTATTTGAACAGGGGCTGGGGCAATTTCAAAGACAGTCAATGCAGTAGGAGCTAGTAGGAGCTCTACTGCTCTTATCCTCCGCACCCCACCCAGTAGTAGCCGGGGCCCGGAGAGTAAGACTTGACAGGCGGCTGCGGCGATGGGCAGAGACTCGCTGATTGCTGCCATTACTAGTAAAAAAAAAATATGTCCCCGGATTTTGTTTTAAAAATCTGGTCACCTTACTCTAGGACAGGAATTAGGATAAATGACAAGACACAGACAAAAGTGACCGGGGTCTTATGGTCTGTATGCTATCTAAAAAAAAAAAAAAATCAAAGAAAAAAAAAAAAAAGTTGCGCTCAGAGAAAAAAATAGTCATGAGATTTATTTTATGGCCCTCCCTTCTTGTTTTATGGCCACATTCACACTTCACATAATGGAAACTCATGTTCCCATTTACCATTCTTCTTTGGTGATTTTCCATGAGTTTCTGCGCATCGCGTATAGAGCAGCTCATGGGCTGCACTATGTGCGTTTGTCACCCAACTAAGGCTCCTGCTTTTTTTTTTTTTTCTTGGGCGACAAAGCTTCATATGATTTTTAGAGGTGTGTTTTGCCACACGACAATCTCGGCAATATCGCACCACAGAATGGCGGCTGTTCCGCTCAAGTTTCCGAACCGCCAAGCGTGAATTAGGCCTAAAATAAAAGGTCCTGCTTTCTTGATCACCTTGTCTGGTTATTGGTCAGTGAAGAGCAGTGAATAATGACTGGGTCGTTTACGCTCTCCCTTCCTGTAAGCAAGTTGTTAGATTGACAGCACTTTGCAATGCAATAAAACCTGATTAGCCCACTGTTGTCTCCCTGATACTCTGCTTGTATTTATAGCAGCATTGTTTAGCACAGCAGAGCCTTTGTAACAAAAAATAAATAAAAAAAGAATATCTTCTTGTGTCACTTCTATCACAAATCACAAAAATAAGAAGTTTAATCCTTTGTGTTAGAATAGTAGATGGAGCAATGCAAATAATTCCTTATGGACCTGGGGCAATCTGTACATCAAGAACTGCTGGTTTATAGAGCCATTTATTCCAAACTGCATTCAGCTTTTTCTGGCTTGTTGGCCATAATCCATGATGTGCGTAGAAACAATGGCTGGATGAGCAACAGAGACGTGTAAGTACTGTCCTAAAATGAGGAATAAACCCTTTTATTTATTTTTTACATATGTGACAGAAGTCGGACATCTAGAATCTGTTTTAGAAGGGCTCTACTGTACTTCGCACTGAATTAGTGGAGGGTAATTTGGATCCTTTTGGACAGTCTTCATCATAATCTCTATGGGTAACATTTATACTAGTGGCATTTATTACCCAACTCTGGGCATAAAAATTATCCCATTCAGTGGGGCTGTGCCAACAATGCAAGGGTTAATAATATTATGGTTGCACCGATACTGTTTTTTTTTTTTTTTCTATTAAAAATAGAAATTATAATAATAATAATTGAAAATAATTGTCTCAAATCGGACTGCAAAGAATCGATTGCGATTTGAACAGGAATGTAGTGGGATTCAAATCTGAATCACATGATTTCCCCCATCGCTAGCAAATCAGGGCTGCTGGAGGAGAAGTTCCCGGGACCCCGTAGTTATAGGGTGGAAGTGATGATAGTTTGGGGCAGCCCTATGAGCACCTCTAGCAGCCCTGATTTGTTATCATCGGCGGACTGGGACACCTATGTAGATTTGTTTGCATGTGGACAGGTATGTACTGTGAGTTCTAAAATTTTAAACTACCCACCAGATGGCGCTTCCCTTGGCACACGCACGGTAAGGGGAATCGCATTTGATTCGGACAGAAATCACACTGCATTACTGTTCAAATTGCATGCGATTCTTTGCAGTGCGACGTGTGGATCGGGTAAGTATATCTCCTTTGATTTTTCCCCTAGACATCAACAAGCAATTAACCCTTGCAGTGCAGGAAATAATTCCTTTGCCCAAAGATGGTCTTTAAATGACATTAATGCTACTATTCTGTGAAATCCAAACTTCTGATATACATTCTGTATAGCTTAGTTTTTTTTTTAAAGTGTATTCTGTGCATGAACTCGAGCGAGAGGAGCCGGACTGCAGGAGTTGGGAGTAGGCAGACCCTCCCCCCGGAGGCAATCGCCATTCTTCTCCATGCCCCCGGTGGCAATGGCGGGTGTGAGGGGGGGCCTCCCACTCACCCCCCCCTACCTGCTCCACTTGGGAGCCCGACTGGGGCCCAACGGGACCCCAATGGGGCAGGAGGACTCCCCCTATGAGGGAGTGAGGGGGTCTAGCCCACCCAACCAGCCCCGTAGGTCCTTCGCCTCTCTTTATTTTAGGAGACCGCATGGCCAAAGTGCGTGTGTGTGTTAAACCAATTTCGTGTGCGTGCAAGTGTGGTGGTTTTTGGGGGGGGGGTGGGCGTACTAAGCACAGGCGTACCTTGCATAGCACACCCACTGGGAGCCGGGCTGAGACTGTATAGCTTAGTTGCATTGGAATCGTTTTGAAATACTGTCACCAGAATAAAGCTGGATACATACTATGCAATTTCCTTTAGACTTTTTTCCTCTAGATTTACCAAAACTAGGGTTGCACTGATGCTAGGGTTGCACCGAATACAAGTAGTACTTTTTTTTTTTTTCCTCAAGTACTCACCGATACTTTTTTTTAAATGTCATGTGACAGTGGCACATGTGTCAGTAGTGTTTTTTTTTTACAATGCTTTTGTTTTTCATGTTTTTTTACAATGCTTTCGTTTTTCGCGATGTCAGTGATTATTCTTGACAATTTTTAACCTTGAAATATGTATTAAAATTTCCTTTTTTTCAGCCCTGTTGGGGGGGGGGGCTTTGGACCCCTGACATCTCCCCTTTGAGACAGAGAAAGGCACTAAGGACACAGTCCCTTTCTCAGTAGCCTCAGTTGCACTGCAAATGAATTGACAGGAGACGGCGGCTCCTCTCCATTCATAAACACAGGTTACAATGTTTCAGTTATGAATAGACAGAGTCAGTGACTCTCCATTCAAAAAGGAAGGTGTCCGTAAATGACAGATTTACTGGCTCCTTGCTCCGTTCTCCATCTTGAAAGATCTGGGACATTGGGGGACCTGAGGAGGACTGAAGAAGCACATAGAGAGCCGGAGAGGACCCAGAGGGACCCGGAGGATGACACAGAAGGGGACTCGGAGGATAAAACGGATCTGGAGCACAGAGGGGGACCCAGAGAAGGACCTGGGGAGCACAAAAGGGGACAGCTGGGGGTGATTGATGTGGTGGTGGGGGCAGTTACAATCACCGATCTCCACGACAGTTGTGGGAGGGAGAGGAGGAGAAGCGGCTGTCAGAAAAGCTATACAGGGAGATCGGTGCTTGTAACTGCCCCCACCGCCGCACTGATCATCCCTGAGGCTGCCCAAGGTCAAAGTCAAGCATCGGAGCATTTTCATGAGTACAAGTGCTCTGTGTCGTCACCGGGACTAGTATTGGTATAACCCTAACCAAAACCATTTAATATGAGGTCAAACCTAAACACTTTGAATTTGCATGCAATCAGGCAGGCCATTGCACTACATAGTTGAAGGTAAATCTAAATGAAATTTCACCCCCCCCCTTTTTTTTCTTCTTTTCCCTTTTACTTCTTTACTTGCTATTTATTAGAAATGTTCTATTTGCTAAAATAACCCTTAAGACCATACCAAGACCTAATACTCGAATCCGAAATCAGACTTATTAAATGGTCACTGATTTTTATGTATGTTCTCCATCAATACTAATATCTGAACATCAGTTTTACTGCATTATTTATCTGTATTGTTATGATTATCTGAAAAAAAAATCAATAAAAAAAAAAGGAAATTGAACAACGAAAGTTGCATAGTGTGTATCCAGATTAAGCTTTCTCAATATTATTTTCGCCATCATCTCCTTTTCTCGCGACAACCGGAAAACTTTGAATTTCTCATCAGTTTCTTGTCAATAGAAAATGTTAAGGGGTTAAAGCTGTATTAAACCTCAAAGCAAGCGTTTATCATATTGCAGCTTACCAATTTTAGATGTGATGGCTGCATTTGTTTTCTTTTAAGGCTTTCTTTCTTCTATTTTCGATCCAGTCAATAAGTCAATAAGATCCAGTCAATAAATATGTTGTTTTTTAAAAGAACAAGCTCTCTTCCAGATATATCAATTTACCGGGGTGAGACAAACTATTTAACACTGGTAGGGGAGCTTACAATTGTCAGCTTTTATTTATTTTATTTATTTTTATTTTTTTCAAATTATTTTATTTTCAGAAATAAAATAAAAATTACAATAAATCACAATACGTATCAATATGGACATAACCTAGTAAATGTCAGCAGGAACTAAAAAAGACTTAGAGAGAGGGAGATAGAAAATCTCCCCCCTTCAGATTTGGGGAGAGAAAAAAAAATGTAAAATTAAAGATCATACATTGTAATAAAATATGTGAGTATTAAGGCCACGTACACACGATCAGACCGGTCTGATGAAACTGGTCCGACGGACTGTTTTCTTTGGACCAGGCTGAAGTGGTCTGATGTGTGTACACACCATGGCACCAAAAATCCGATCAGACCAGAACGCGGTGACGTAGAACACAACGACGTTCTGAAAAAAGTTCAATGCTTCCAAGCATGCGTCGACTTGATTCTGAGCATGCGCAGGTTTTTGGTCCGATGCTTTTGCGTGCTAACCATCGAATATGTCCGACGGACAGGTGTCTGTCGGACAGATTTTAAAGCAAGTTTTAAAACTTTGGTCCGACAGACAACGGTCCGATAGGCCGTACACACCATCGAATTGGTCCGATGAAACTGGTCTGCAGACCAGTTTCATCGGACCCGTCTGATCGTGTGTACACGGCCATAAAAGTTAAACAATAAAAAAAAAAAATTATATATTGATGTAAGAAAGGACTCCTTTTATATAAGCTAACTCAATAAGGATACCTATCGGGTTCAAACTGCACCAGGAGCGAAATCCTTTCGACATACTGAATTACACTCTGAACCAAAGCCTATGTTGCTAGATAAATCCCCTTACAAAACATCACTAGGCTCCCCTAAAGAAGGGCAGAAAAATAAAAAAAGTGGGAAAAAGTCGGAGAAAAAAAAAGGGACAAAGAAGAGAGGGAGGAAAGGGGATAAGACGAGCTATATACCTAATTTACAGTGTTTGCGGAAATCGAAGAGGCATCCTGAGTAAGAGAAATACCTATATATCTGGCCCAAGGTTCCCAGATCGTTTCAAATTTCAAAACAGTGTCATTCAAAATGCTAGCTAACTTTTCTTCAGTCATTCTCCAAGAGATTTTTTATTTTTTTGCTTCCGAGAAAGAAGGTTTAGGTTTTTTCCAATTTTTGGCAATTTTAAGCTTAGAGAACAATAAAAAATATTGCGCTAAAGGATATAAATAGCTAAAATTTAAAATAAATATGTGTAAATGTGAAAATGTTAACTTAATAACCCAAGCAGCAATCTTTAGCTACACATGGTAGTCATGTAAATACAAGTAGAAAACATTGGAGAAAAAAATTTGCACTAGTCATACCATGTGGTGAACAAAGTGTTAAGAAATAATTAAATAGATAAATAATATTAAATATAAGAAATATATTAAACTCTAGGGAAAGAAGGTAAGGAAAACCTTCTAGTGAGACAACCAAAATAAATTGAATTTTTGACTGTGTGAAAAAAATATTAATAATATAAATAAATAAAATCCATTCAGTCCAAAAAGATCTGTGACTTCTTAAACATAATGTCCCCATCAAAGTATCAACTCCATGGATGTATGTTGAAGGGGGGAAAAGCCAAGATGAAAGGGATTCCGCCACCAGTCGGGTTTGGATAGAATAGAAAAGATCCACCAGGAGGGGGGTAGGTAATAAACTCTTACCAGATTCCCAGCTAGTAAAGCATATAGATCCACTCGATCCCAGAAAAGAGAGGGGGGGGGAACTGCAGCACTCCTCTGCATTCAGTTGGTCCTCGTTTTGATAGGTGTGGATCCCGAACTCCTTTCCAGGTCCTAAGCTGGTTGTACAGCTCCAAAGGATCCAGTTGGAGACCCAGAAAAAAGGGGACTCAAATAGTGAAGTACTGTAATAATCCGGGTTTTATTAAAATTGTAAGAGTATACACTAGATGCACTTCATAAGTCCAAAATACAAAGGCATTACATCCAGTCAAAGTAAAACAAAATATAACAAACAAAACGAACGTGCTTACGGGGTCACTTCTGGACGCGGTAACGTCAATGCGTGGCTCCTCCCTGACTAGTTTCGATCAATATGATCATTATCAAAGGGTTACCTAAAAAATCATTAACATTTTTTTATTCCAAAATGACCTTATTCTAGGACACTCCCACCAGATAAGAGTCATAATTCCCAGGAGTTGACATCCCCTAAAACAATTCGGATCTACTGTAGGGAAAATAGAAGCCAGCTTAGAGGGAGTTAAATACCACCTGGTTATTACTTTAATGTTGGCCTCCACCACTGAAACGTTTAGAATCCCCTTGAAGGATTTTGTAAATGATCTATGCCAGGTGTCTAAGTCCCAACTAAATTGAAGATCATTTTCCCATGTCTCCATATAAGAAGCTTTCCCTGTAGGGTAAGTGAGGCACGAATATGCAACCGAAACACCCCCCCTCTGTCCCTCAGCTCTTTCACACCACATCTCGTAGTTTGTAAATTGTGGGGGGAGAGGTTTTTCCTTCCAGATCATTTGTAAAAAAAATTGTAAATTTGATGAAAACGACATTCCTCGTATTCCGGAAGTTTTAATGTTTTTTTTGCAATGGTTTAATGACATGGGTTTACCAGTGTAAAAAAACTGTCCAATAAGATTAAGTCCTTTATCCCTCCATCTTTTTAGGGGGACACCAAAATAGGTATTCAAGTGAGCATTGTGGAGCCGCTTGTTTTTCAATATTAAGCCAATCTGGTTGTTCGGATTTAGAATAGATCATCAAGATCTGTGCTAGTCTTGCTGATAGAAAATATTTATAGAGATCAGGAAGACCTAGACTCCCCTTTTTTCTATGACAAAAAAGGGTGTTTTGGGGTATTCTATAACCAGAGGTGTTCCATGTGAATTTGACAATTTTACCCTGAAGTTTTTTCAACTGGAATTTACGGACCGGGATAGGGAGAGACCTGAAATAATATAGGATTCTAGGGAGTAATGTAATTTTAATCGAATTGATCCTGCCTAACCATGACAATTCATGTTTGGACCAAGTCGAAAGATCATTTTCTAACTTCTTGAATAGTGGGGGATAATTATGTAAATATAAAGTTTCTACTCGGGCCGTCAATATAACACCCAGATATTTGAGGTGTCATTCCACTCAAAATTTAATGTTTTAATAACAAAACTTCTTGGGGCGTAAGTGAAACATTAAGGGCCTGAGATTTTGCATAATTGACCTTAAGGAGGAGTTCCACCCAAATTTGGAACTTCCGCTTGTTCCACTCCTCACCCCCTTACATGCCACATTTGGCATGTCATTTTTTTTGGGGGGGGGGGTGGGGGCTTCAGGAGGAGTGGGACTTCCTGTCCCACTTCCTCCTTCCGCCGAGGGCTGGTAAGGCGATTAAGCTTAATCGCCTTACTGCAGCCCCTCCCCTAGGTGATCATCTAGGACACGTGACAGGTCCTAGACGATCGCCTGTCAAATCAGCGGCGAGCCGCGCGCGCATGCGCAGTGCTGCTCGCGCATGCGCTGTGGTTGCCCGGCCGTGAAGCCGAAGGCTGTCACGGCGGGTGCCCACAGTAGCAATGAGGATGCCGGCCGGGGAGGGGGGAAGCGGAGCGGAGCCCTGGCCGGCACGTTGCTGGAGCAGGTAAGTGTGTGTTTATTGAAAGCCAGCAGCTACACTTTTTGTAGCTGCTGACTTTTAATAAACACCAAATTTGGCTGGAACACCCCTTTAAAGCCTGAAATTTTAGAAAAATTATTTAGGACTAGGCAGATATTGGGAAGGGAGATTAGTGGAGAGGTCACAAAAAGAAGTATGTCGTCCGCAAAGAGCCCACATTTATGCATTTGAGAACCACATGTTACCCCTTTAATATTTGTATTTTGTCGGATGGCTATAGCTAGAGTTTCAATGGCCACGGCAAAAATGAGAGGAGAAAGTGGACATCCTTGCCTAGTGCCTCTTGTAATATTAAATGGGTTGGAGTAGTGACCTTGTGGACAAATAAATGCATTAGGGCTAGAATAAAGCGAGTGTAAAAGACCCGTAAAATGCTCACCAAAACCCCAACGTTCAATAAGTGCGAATAAATATGGCCAGGACACTGTATTGAAGGCTTTTTGTAGGTCCAATGACAGGAGGAGACCATGCTGTCTTTTACCTCCAACCCAATTTGATTGTAGTAATGATACTAAGTCGATTGCTCTTCTAATTTGATCTGGACCTTGTCTACCTGGGATAAAGCCTACTCGATCTTTATGAATGTAGGAATTAATAAATTATGATAATCGATTGGCCATCATTTTTGTCAGTATTTTTATGTCATTATTTATAAGGGAGCTAGGGCGGTAATTACTGATTTCCTCTGGATTTTTGTCTGGTTTCGGGATGACCGTAATTTATGCTGTGTTTAGGTGTGTGTCCAAGGGATCTCCTTGTGTTTTATCATTAAAGTATTTGGTCAGATAAGGGACTAAGGCCGCGTACACATGATCGGTCCAACCCGATGAGAATGGTCCGACGAACCGTTTTCATCGGGTCACCGCTGAAGTGGCCTGATGGTCTGATGTGCGTATCAACCATCAGTTCAAAAACCGATCGTGTCAGAACGCGGTGACGTAAAACACGACGACGTGCTGAAAAAACGAAGTTCAATGCTTCCACGCATGCATCGACTTGATTCTGAGCATGCGCGGGTTTTTGAACTGATTCTTTTGCGTACTAACCATCGGTTTTGACCGATGGTCAGGCGTCCATCAGTCCGATTTTAAAGAAAGTTTTAAAACTTTGGTCCGAAGGACGACATACCGATGGGCCGTACACACGGTCGGTTTGGACCGATCGTGTGTACGCGGCCTAAGACATCAGCAAAGGCTTTATAGTATGGGATAGATAGGCCATCAGGGCCTGATTTTAGGCATGGTATGGAATCTGATACTGGAAGATAATTTTGCTGCTAGTAGTGGTCCCAATTTGTTTGCTTGTGTATAAAATGTATTGCCACTTCATCTTAGTGCCTTTTCAGCCTGGGTAGTTAGAGCAAGGTTAAGATTTAGTCTAGCCCTGTCTAATAAAGCCATGGGAACCTTGGAGGGATTTATTTTGTGCTTAGTTCGTAAAGCTTTATATTCCGCTTCCAAACGCTCTGTTAGCCCTACGATCTATTTTGGCTGTATGGCAATTTGAATAAGTTTACCCCGAATAAAGGTTTTTATGTGAAGCCCAAAGAACTTTGTTTGAAACGTCACCTGTGTCATTAAGAGAAAAGTATTCTCGTAATGTTTTATCTAAAACTTCAATTGAGGCTGGATTAGATGAAATAGACTCATTAAGTTTCCAGTGACTTAGTTTCATACCTAAACCCGAGGCGCGAAAATAAATCATAACTATTGAATGGTCAGACAGTGCCGTATCTTTGATGTGAGCATTGATTATAAAAGGAAGCATGGGTGAAAGAGTAAAATATGGTCTATCCTAGCATATGTGTTATGGGGATGAGAATAATGCATATAGTCCCTTTTTAGATGGGTTTAATTCCCTCCAAATATCCGAGGGGTTTTCGGCAGAGAGAATTTGTGCAATTTTTTGGCTTTCTCTGGTTGGTCTTTCAGGGGTTTGAAAAACCACTGTACCCGCTAACATAGGATTTAGGATGTTCATTATGGTCCTGAAAAATTTTGCTTGACCCCTGTTAGGGGCATAATAGGAAATAAGGGAATAGAGATTTCCCTCTATCGTGCCTTGTAATGGTATAATTCTTCCTTCGGGATGTACTCAAATGATTTTTCATCTTTGATTTTACATTGTTTTTGAAAAAATGATGGCTACCCCTTTAGTTTTATTCTCTGCATTAGCAGGGTGGAATTGAGGAAAATAAGGATGTATATACTTGGGATTATATTGTGTAGGAAAGTGTGTCTCCTGGAGCATGATGACATCTAATTTGGGAGATTAGTAATAGAATTTTTCTCTGTTTTTATTTGGGAATTCAAACCTTGGACATTATGAGATGCAATTTTAAGATGTGTCTGTGAACTAGCCATGGGAGTTCAGAAAGGTACATATATATAAAATGTCCCCACTCACCCTTAGTTCTTCAATCGGAAACTTCGCAGGAGTCAATTGTACCAGATAATTAGAGAAAAAGGCATTCATCTGTAGTCTAAAGAAAATAAATTCTGAATTATACTCGAAAAACAGGTAAATAGGAAAATGTAAAATAAAATAACAAAGAGAAGGGGAAAAAGAAGAGAAGTGTGAGCGAAGTCTCCCAGCATATACGACCAAGAACCAGGAGGGGAGACACTTCCTGATTCCATACACTAATCACAAAAAGAGGTCTGACCAAAAAGGATCAGACAACCTAACCCTCGGAGGCCCGTATGCCACCAAGGAATAGGAGGAGGTACATGTGAACCACCCCCAAACAGGGCGCCCATAGTAAAACAGGACACTACATCTTGAGCACAGCAAAACGATTGTTTATGCAAATCTGAAAGACAGAATTGAAGAAAAAAAAAAAAAAAAACAAGGGAGAAAAAAAAATGTTAATTCAAGCAAGTCAGAGAAACTGCAGAGCTTACAATAAATACAGGATGCATTTGTAAATGGGATGAACCCCAAAAAAGGAACCCAGACAAGTCTGAGGTCAGACTCTGAGTCTGAGATATATAAAAAAAATGGACATGTGGAAAAGAAAAAAAAAATAGGAAAAAACGTGTCATCTTTTTCATTTATCTAACCTACATTGATCATTTCTCCTCCTTTTACCTTCCTTACCCAAGTCTGGGACTCTTCATGTCCCCTGATGGGGCGGATATATAGGAGGTATTTTATCCTTATAATAATGACAATAACTGTATGTAATACCCTTTTTTTCAGTTTTGGCAAAAAAACAAAAACCTCTGAAGAAGACCTCTTGGTCGAAACGCGTTAGTTTATCTTGCATCACCTGTGCAATTACCAGGCCATGTTATGATATTGCCATGCCTTGTTCTAATGTATGGATATTTTTATGATTGTTAACCAATGCCGCAACTTTTTCTTTGATCACCTCTCAATCATTTTAACCTTTTGTACCAGCCATCAATAAAATCTCCCTTTTTTACTTATTCTTTTGCCTTGTATAATTTTTTACCTTAGCTGCCTCAAAACCCCACTGGGGAAAGTTTCTCTGTCTATATTACGGGGTGTGCAGCTCCTATCCCTCTGCCCAAAGGTATATTCTCTCTAAAATGTGTCATCTTTCCTTTGTTCCAAATAGGAGATTGTGGGCTTCTTGGGGTAGGTCTTTTGGTTGAACCAGTGCTGGGTGTAGAGGAGTCCATTTCCGCTTCTTGAGAGATGAGTTTAAGGTGGAGAAGAATACGTTCACCTTCTTGAAGGTTAGTGAGGAATAAGATCTTCCATTTAGAGAAAACTTGACTGCAAAAGGGAAAATCCATCGTTATTTTATATCTTTCTGCGTCAGAATAAGTAATAGTGGTTTTACTGATCTTCTTCGTTGGATTGTGGAGGGCGAAGGATCTGCAAATAACTGGACAGGGTGACCCTGGCACAGAATTTGGGTGGCAGATATAGCTTGTTTCATAACTTCTTCCTTTATGGAATAGTAATGAGGCTTTGCAATAATGTGGGGGTGGGGGGGGTCCAAGGGCTCTGCTCTAGTTCAAGACACTGCTGGGGGATGGTAGGTAATACTGACTTTATTAGATCCTGAACTGCAGAATTAACATCTAGCACTGTTTCAGGTCAACCTCTTATTCTGATGTTAAACCTTCTGGATCTATTTTCAAGGTCGTAAATTCTGGAATTGGCGTAATAAAGTTGATAATAAAGATCTCAATGGCCATGACTAAGCACTGAACCAGTGTGAAACGCGTCGGCTGTCCCTTTTCCTGATTTTTGCTGTGATTCTGTGGTGCATTTTTTACTGTTTTTATCAACTGAAGACAACTCAAGTGTTCTTTTTGGAGTGCGGCTGTCCATCCCTTTGAAATCTTCATTATCTGCTTAGTGCATTGCCAGCACCCTCGGTATTCTGAACAGTCCTTGATTGCTTAGTAGACCCACCTGGAGCGGTGACTCCCTTTTCTGGCGTAATCAAGTTGTTTCTGGATTGTAGATAATTGCATGGAATGTTGATTTGAAACCGAGACTGTTTCTTCAAGTATATGCTCAATTGTATCTATTCTTGCTCCTAGGTTTTGAAAATCAGGTTTCAGGTCCCTGGTGATTTTAGTGGCTGTTTGAGCCAGTCCCTTATCCAGTAATTCAGAGAACCTTTGGAAAAGGTCTTCTATTTGGAGAGAATGTTCTCTGAGGGGAATATCTGACATAAATGCACTGTTTGGAGCAGCAGAGATATTCCCTCTATTGGGGTGTTTAGAGCCAGATACATCCATAGTAACATGGGATACAGCGGGGATTTGTGAGGGGAGAAGTACTTGTGGGATACTAGTCTGGGTTTCTGAGGCAAGATTTTGCTCTGCTGAGTCAATGACATTCCTGTGCTCTGTGAGGGAAACTGCATTGGGAACTGTAATCCATGCTCTGGTGGCCATTTTGGATTTTTGGCCGCAAATTATGGGCTTATTGCCGCTAAATAAGCCCCCTAAAAAAGCCTCTCCGGTACCCCCACAGCAAATTTGGTGACAAACCGTTCACTGGGCATTGAGATATGGGCGCCGCTGTTCACAGGTGGAGCAGAGCTCTTGGCTCAGGCAGCCATCCACAGAGCCCTGCACATGCTCACCGGTTTTGACATTATGCCACACGGTATTTGCTCAGTGTTTTTTCAAACACAATTTTTTGAGGAAATACACTTTTTTTTTATGCAAAAAAAACAGTACATACGCCAATTTTTGTTGTAAAATATATTATTTTATTATTATAGATGTTACGCAAAGTAAATCGATACCAAACTTGTCACGCATTGGCGACAAATGTAAATTTTGCTATCCATAGGCGATATTTTAAAAGCCTTTTACAGGTGACTACCAGAGGATGTCTAGTGTTAGAATTACTCCCCATGATCTGTTCGTGGTGATGCCTCACATGTTTGAAATGGTTGCTGTTTGCGTGTGACACGCGCGTTCGCCTTTGCACAGGAGGACAAGGGCACTTAAAAAAAAAATTTAATTTCTAATTCAATTTTATTTTTATTATTTTTTAACTCTTGCTGTCACAATGAATGTAAGCATCCTTGTGACAGCAATAATCAGTGAAGGGTACTCCGGTTTACTGTTATGAACAGCCGATCAAACCTGATTCCAGCTTTGCTTGGCTGTCTGGCCAGCTGGCGGACATGCCGGCTGGTCACTCGGGTCTCCCGGTGGGGCAGGAGAGCCCTTGAGAGCAACGGTGGGGGACGGACATCCCCTCTCTTGTAATAACAATCCAGTGGCTAGTGAGCATGTTTGTTTTGTGAACTATCCTCTTCAGATACGCCTGTAAACACCTATGTATGGATGGACATATAAACTAACATAGAGGGGCATTTAGAGGAAAAAAAAAGCCAAATGCCTGTAAAAGCAGCCCACTATGCATGAGGACTAAAATGTTGCTCTGCTTTGCATTGGCACAGCACAGGTTCACGTTTATCTCAAATTAAAATACTGCAGTACGGGGCCTTTTTAGTTAGTTGTAGCCGATCACACCTTAACTGTAATGGTTTTCCTGCAGTCGACAAAGAAATAGTTTGCTTTGTAGTCACTCATTTATTCGATTTTTCTGTACTGGAAGAGATAAAAGGAGAGAAGTTTCACAATCCGATTACTGGTGAATCATCACTAGACAGCCTGAGCTGTGTGCTAACCATTCAAAAGCTGCCTTTCCATGTAGTACTGTCCATGTCAGCAAGAGAAACGCTTAACTGGAATTTGAAAGTATCAACAGCTAAACTGAAACAGAAAAAGGGGGTTATATTAAAAGCTTCACATCACAAACTTAATGCTAACCAACACCAAATAACATATCGATTTTATTATTGTATGTAATGGCAGGTACCCAAAGACGATTGGTATAGAAAATAATCGCCCCCCTTTTAAATCGCATTTTGTTGCTTTTCAGTCTGAAATGAAGACAGACACTGTTTATTTTTAAATCCAGCTGTATTTAGGCCTCATGTACACTGCTGCTGGTAAACGGACGTTTAGCAACAGTTGGGCATTTTTTTCAGCTGCTTCTGAACTCTCCTCTGTTATCTTTTTTTTTTTTTTTATCCAGATTTTTTTTAATTTAAGAACTTGTAAAAAAAAATCATCGAAGCTACATAAACAATCCGTTACATTTCCAAACAAAATAAACCATACGACTGCACATTCTGCACATACAACCCATACCATTCTTGACTTTCCAAGCACATCTCCCACCTCCCACTGTGTTGGGCTGCCAGTGCCCTCAGAGAAGACCCAAACACCAAACATATAACCTGTTAAGGTATCTAGGCCCAACAATCTGCCCGTGACCAGATCCACCGTGGCCAAGCCCGGTACATTCAGCCACGGGCCCCGCAACTTCTCGAACTTTTGGGTGCAACCCCTGTGCTGGTATCTTACATGTACACAGGGTTGTTTACAGTCATTTCTAGGCAGTTGAGTTTAGATTTTTTTTTAAATGCAATAAAATGGGTTCAGAAGCTGAGTTTAAAGGCATTTCAAGCACCAAACACCAAACTTCTAAACGCGGTAACTCGCGTACAGGAGCTTTTCATTTTTGGCAAATAATTTTTTTAAACGCTTCGAAACACAAGCATGGCAAAACACTGCCACGCGACATGTTAACACAATTTAAATGCAGGTTACTATCAAGTTAAATTGTTCAGGAGAGGTTGTAAAAAACGTACCGTGTAAATGAAGCATTACTCAGTGCAACTTATAACATCCAAGTAAAAGATATAACACCAACATGTCAATTTTTTTTTTAAACTCAGAAACTGAATCACTGAGTTGGAAAAAGGATTGCCCCTTGTGTCACTGAGTTGGAAAAATGGATTACCCCTTTTGTCAGTATTTTGTTGAGCCACCTTTTGCTTTAATTGCATCCTTTAGTCTGTCCGGATATGTCTGCTAACTTTGCTCATCTAAACTTTGCAATATTTCTCCACTCTTTGCAGAACTACTCAAGTTCGGTTCAATTTGATGGTGACCATTTGTGGACTGCAGTCTTCAAGTCATTACACAGATTTTCAATGGGGTTTAAGTCTGGGCTCACGTTTTTTTTTCCCCCTTCAACCACTGTGCGGTAGTTTTTGTTGTGTGCTTTGGACTATTTTCATGTTGGACGGTGTTATGGAATGATGTTATTTGGATGGTAAGCTGTATTGGATCTCCACCAGACCTATCGTTTGGTTTTGAGGCCAAATAATTCAATTTTAGTCTCATCTGATCATAACACCTTTTTCCATGCATCCTCTGAATCGTCAAGGTGCGTTTTGGCAAAGCTTAGTCCTGACTTTGTGGCCTTTCTTGGGAAGTGGCTTTTTCTTGCAACCCTCCCATACAAACCACCGCTTGGTAGCCTCTCTGACCAGTTTCCTCTTGGCTCTTTTATTTTGTCTGTTATACAAAATATCTTCCACTTCTTAATAATAGACTTCACTGTGCTTCTAGGCATTAATAAAGCCTTTAAATTATTTTTCCACAACTTTATTCCGGAGTTTCTGGTGACAGTGCCTTGCCACCTATAGTTGATTGCTTCAGTTGCACTACCAGGGAGGGAAATGCTCCAGGAAAGCTTATTTCATGCTGAGCTAATCAAAATGACCACAGCTGATCACAGTTGAAAGTCAAATGGCTTTGTGTGCCATTGAGAAGGTGATTAGCTACACCGTAACTACACAAGTCATTTTTAGGAGGTGGTTGATCCTTTTTCCAACTCAGTGAATCTGTTTTTGAGTTGAATGTTTTCTGACATGTTTGGTATTTATATATTTTACTTGAATGTTGTAAGTAAATACAACTGGATAAAATACAGCTGAATATGTGGTTCTCCAGGGGAGAAGGAAGGCACACAGTTTTTGGCTTTTTTTGCAAAGATGGTGAGAACCCCCACCATGGGAAGACATACCTATGTGAATTTTGCTGTTCATTTAAATACGTGTACAGAAAAGCCCTGAAAACTATATCTGGCGTGGAGCAAACTCACTGTTTTGGCACTACTAGCCGAGAAACCCAGACGTGTCACACCTAAAATAGGCCCTGATGTATTTTCTATGTTTTGTGCTTTTCATGTAATTTAAGGGTAAGTATACTGTACTTTCAACTAAATTATACTGGCTGTGTTTTTTTTACCTTTTTTTTACTTGCAGGTGTCTGTGAGGCCAGGTGGGCATACAGCTACATTGAGTTTAGTTTTGAGTAGCAGTATTTTGGTAGGAACAAAATTGTTGCAGGTGGCATGTTTTCATTTTTGGCTAAATTTGGATGTGCGACTAAAATGCCACTTGTAACCCTTTTCAGAGACATTTGACAGACAGAAAGGAGGCAACATAATGCCCCTCAGTGTCTGTCTTAACATCACTGTTTTGTTTTTTTAAATGCTGCACCCGCACCAACTGTGTCCCCATTTGCTTGAATGAGTTGAGTCTGGTACTGCTACTGCCCGCAGAATGTAACTGGGATCATTTCTGCAGCAAGCTCAAAAGCATTTCAACCATTGCATCTGAAAAAACCCTCAACCCACTGCCTTCGCAGCTGGGGGGTGGGGGGCGGAAGGGTTTGGGAGTTGGGGGAAGCTAAAAAGGTGGGTCATCTTTTATGTTAACACCACCCCTTCCCCCATCCTCCAACCACGAGTCTTACCTGGTTGTGAACATTTGGTAGATGCTGCCAGTGCATGATGTGAGTTTGGTGAAATCTTTATGTTGGAGTTTATCTTGTGAATTAAGTGGACTATGCAACCAAGGGACCCCGGTAGGTTAAAATATACTGTGTAGTTTTAAAAAAAATTGGCTTAAAATGGTTTTGATAATTTTTTTAAAAACAATATTGCGAAATTTCGCTAATGCGAATGAGAAATTTCGTTAATGCGAATGCGAAATTTCGCTAATGCGAATGCGAAATTGATTGCGAAATTCTCGTCAACACGCGAAAACGGAGATCATTTCCTGGATTACTAAACTAATATGCACTAAACACTAACTCTACTTACACAAACTTATATGACTAAACTAAAGCTATTTTTTTTTTTTTTTTTATACACAAAACACAGAAGGGCAGAGAAAGTATTTGCGAATATTCGTAATACGAATATTCGCATTGCGAATATTCGGCAACATAAAAGGACTTGATGGGCGCGGCTTGATGGGCGCGGCTTGGGATTTCCCATTGCTTCTCCATGACCACGGGTCTCTATATCTTGGGTGTTTGTCTATTCATCCCTACATTCCGCTGAAGAAGTCCTGTCCTAGGGACGCAACGTTCGGAGGGAAGGACGTGACGGCACCCGCAGCCACTGCAACACATGTTTTTTATCGCTGTTTACCCTGGCACTGGATCAGTGCCTTGAAAATGTGAGTTTTATACATTTGTTTTATTAAACCTTGTGCGCATACAGAGTACACTATGTTATCTCCTTTTTTTTATGAATGAATCATCATCTGGTCGGAGTGTATCTGTTTTGGCTTCATGCTTGTCAGCTGGCAACTTCATCCCCTGGATTTATCCCTTATGGGAAAGCGCTATTGACCCTGATCTCATTATAGGGTCTGATCTGGGAGGTGAGAGGCCATTTTTACTACTGGTGGAGGTGTTTTTCTTCTATCCACGATTCATCACCTGCATGTGTGTGAATTTTACCACTATTGGATTATCACAAGGAGGATCTTTGGATGGACTTTTATATAGCGCTGCACTATTCTTTGTTTATAACATAAAAGGATCGCCTCAGCTACTCGGCCCAGGGTCTCTAATCATAGCAGCAATGCTTTTAGACGTCGATGGAGATCACTAGGATGTGATGTTTTAAAAATAAATTTGAAAAAATACGAATATTCGCAATATCGAATATTCACCGCGATATTTGATTTATTCGCGAATACTCGAATATGCAATATTCGTTACGAATATTCGCAATGCGAATATTTGTGAGCAACACTAGTTATCAATGCATATTTAAAGCATTGTTCACTGTATTAATGTGAATGGTCCCAAAAATGTGTCAAAAGTGTCCGATGTGTCCACTATAATGTCGCAGTCCCGAAATAAAATCACAGATCGCCGCCATTCCTAGTAAAAATAAAATAGAAAATAAAATCATAAATATGTCCCCTATTTTGTAGGCAATATAACTTTTTTGTGCAAACCAGTCACTATACGGTTATTGCGTTTTTTTTTTGTTTTTTTTCACCAAAAATATGTAGAAGAATACGTATTGGCCTAAATTGAGATAAAAACATTGGCCCAGATTCACAGAGCGATTACGCCTGTTGCGCGTGCGTAAGTCTAAATGTGCGCGTGCGTTTAGATGCGCGCGATTCAGAAAACGATTTACGCCAGAAATCTACTTTTTTTTGTCCGGCGTAATTTCGTTAGACAGACGCATCCGTCCGCGCAAAAATGCGCTAGACACACCATTGATTTGCTAGTCAAATATGCTAATGAGGGAGTTGCGGGGATCCACAAAAAAACGCAGTTGCTGCGCAGGCTACGCGATGTGCGCAACAGCAAAATGTCCTGTCTAAAGTTAGAGCACATAAAAGCTGGTCTAAATTTTGAAAAAACGTCTACATCTCACAGAAAGCAACACCGTTACTGAGGAGCAGACCACACACACGTGTTGCACTACAATTTGACTGCCAACATGCCAGGGGCATCGTCGCTCATAGCTGCACTAGTGAATTTAGATGACCAAAGAAGGAGGGCACGGAGGATGGCACGGGAGAGGGTATACCGCACACGCATAGACCTCTTTGGCATGAGTGATTCTGAGGTGTATCGCATCTTCAGATTCCCCCCTCATGCCATCCTGGAATTAACCACAACCCTGCAGGAGGACATCACCAGCCCAACACAACGCTCACATCCAGTGCAGCCACTGGTCAAGGTACTGGCAACACTCCATTTCCTTGCCAGTGGCTCTTTTCAGCGTACAAGTGGAGTGGTGGCTGGGATGTCACAATCCTCCATGAGCAGATGTGTGCACCAGGTTGTCCCAGCAATCCTCACACGCTTGGCCAACCTAATCATCAAACCCACCACTGAGGACCTGCGGCTGAAGGCAATGACAGATTTCTACAGAATTGCCAGATTCCCACGCACCATCGGGGCCATTGATTGCACACATGTGGCACTCCAGCCCCCCCATGAGACAGAGCACATGTACCGCTATCGGAAGAATGGGCACTCCATCAACGTACAGGTGATAGTTGATGCCCAAGGACTCATATGGCACGTCCGTGCCAAACACCCCGGATCCACCCATGACAGCTACATCTACAATCAATGCCACATCCGAATGGAATTCTATCATAACGTGTATGGGAACACCTGGCTGGTTGGTGAGTGACATGGGAGTCAGGCATGACTATCCCCTCCCGTGATGCACACCTCACAAGTGGCACATGCATGACTAACATTCTCCTGTCTTTTCCCTTCCAGGTGACTCTGCATATGCACTGGGACCCCATCTCATGACTCCTATCCGGAACCCCCAAACCCCAGGGGAGGAAAGATACAATCAAGCACACATCAAAACCCGAGCAGTGGTGGAGCGCACCTTTGGCCTCCTGAAGTCACGTTTCCGATGCCTGGATAAGTCTGGGGGTACACTGTTGTATTCCCCAAACTTTGTGTGCCATATCATCGTTGCATGCTGCACAATATCGCAGTGAGGAAGGGCCTGCAGGTTAAGCTACGTGATGACCTGACCCCCCAACCAGACAATCAACCCCTAACCGAGGATACCCCGTCTTCTGAGGGAAGAGCAGTCAGGAGACAGCTCATATTGGGCATCTTTGCACGTTAAACACACACATTAATCATGGCACAATGAGAATGCATGCATGCACACCACTGTGGTCCCTAGCACACACACCCCACATCCTCATCAAATTGGATTGGCACCAGTCCACCATGCACGACTGGTGAGCAGTAACGCCACGTCAAGGCTCCAATTATGTCACTGTACATTCATACACCATTCACACGGACCTGGGAATCACTTCTCCCTGGTCCTGGGGAACCCTTCTCCACCAAAATTGAGGATGACACCCCTTTTCCAGCAGGAATGTCACCCCCACATTCAAACAGCATGCACAACCCAAAATGTAAAAAAAATGTCAGCAAAAAAACAAAAACAAATGCCAATTATTGCCCTCTGCGTGAGCCACGCCTGGGGCGCCCCCGGCCACGGCCCCGGCCCCTCAGGGAAGACTCATGGGGGAGGGGCAAACCCGGGGAAGGAGGAGCAGCCCCTGATATCTGCCCACCTGGCGGCCTGCCCTCCAAGGCCACGGCAATTCTGTCCAGGGAAGCACCAAGTGTTGTCGTGTTGGCCTGGATAGCCTGGGTAAGGGCCCTCACATCCTGCCCAACGCCTGCTGCTGTAGTCTGCAGTTCATTTAGGCAGGTTGTGAAAGCCCGGGAGTGGGAGTCCAGGTTACCCAGCGTATCCTTCATGGAGGACAGGCTCTCCTCCACCCGCCCAAAAGTCTGGCAGAGCTGTCCCAGATGGCGGGTCTGGAGGGCCTGGTTCCTTTGCAGACTGGCGGGCAGGAGATTGGGCGCCCCCCTGGTGCTCTGGGATGACATCCTGCATCCAGCTGATGGTTGTGGGCGGGGAGAAGGGGAGGCCCTTGTGAGGGGAGCCATGTTGAGGGAGGAGGGGGGGGGCTCCCCCTTAGGGAGGGCAGGCTTCTGCCAGCCAGAGGGGAAGAGTCCGCACAAACCACTCGTCCAGTGCCTGACTCCTCCTCCTCATGATCGTCCTCCTCATGATTATCCTCCTCCTCATGATCGTCCTCCTCCTCATGATCGTCGTCCTCCTCTTGAACCTCCTCCGCGGACTGTGGCCTTGTTGGGGGGGCCTCATTAGGCTGCTGCCCTGGGGTTGGAGCGGTCAGGCCAGATGGCCCTGCACCCTCCTGCACATCTGTGGATGACACAAACCATTCACAGGTTGGAGGATCCACACACTTGGCACATATTCCCTTTCACCCCCTCCCCCACACATGCTACACACCTGATAGAAAAAAAAACCTTACCTGGCACCACGGGGACCGGACTTGTGTCAAAGCCTGGCAGGCCCTCCACTTCATGCCGGTGAAAGGTCAGGGCCACCACATGCTCCGTCGCTGTAAGCCTAATACGGCATGGTGGGCCCCCTCCTGTGCCCCTGGCATGGGCATGCATTGCGGACAGTTTTTTTTTCACCTGACGCCGGAGATCATTTATTTTTTTGTCAATCCCAGACCGGGTCCGTGTCTCCCCCTCCCCCGATGAATTCATCTGCTCCGTGATCCTATCCAAAATCTCCCTCCTCCTGGCCGGGGTGGTGTTGGCACTCTGCGGGCCGTGGAGAAAACGCCCATACTCGCTAATGGCCCGGGCAAGAATTCTTTTTTCCCCCACAGTAAAATTCAGCTTTCTTTTTCTCTCTGTCATACTTCCAGATAAACTCACTACTAGTCACCAAAAATCAGTCACAAATACAAGCACAACCAATCAGGCAAGAACACACACAAAGAGAAAACGAACACCTCAAAATCACACTAGCACTCAGCAAGAAACAGTCACAAAAAAAGAAAAAAGAAAAAATAAAGCAAGAAAACACACGCTCAGAAATATATCAATCAAACAAACAGTCTCTCAAACACTTATCAAAAAACACTTTCACAAATATACCAACAAGAACTTGATCACACAGAACACTAATCTGACAACTACAAGACACACTGCAACGAACAACAGGAACAAAAGCACTTGGTTAAATGGGAAGGGACACAAAGGGATGTACTTTTGCAATGCAAGTGCGTTTGTGTGTGTCTATTTATGCTGTCTGCGTAGTTCACAACGTTGCCCTAGTCCATTTCCAATTTCACTGATTGCGCCGCTCCCGAGTTGTGAGCATGCGCACAGCGGAGCGGACATGGTCTCCTTCACGCGCGCATGCGCGAGCCGGCCGGCCCTTCATTTGCATGGGGTCACGGCTCATTTCAATGTAACACGCCCACGTCCCTCCCAATTGGTATTACTCCTCCTTACGCCTCAGCAAAAAACCTTACGCTTGCGCAATTTCCTGCGCAAAAGCTACGTGAATCGGGGGATTACGCGGCTAGATGGCGCAAGTCTAACATAATGGCGGTGCGCTACGCTGGACCGATAATGCGCCGATGTACGTGAATCTGGGCCATTTTTTTTTTTTTTTTTTTAAATGGGATATTTATTATAGCAAAAAGCAAAAAATATTGTGTATTTTTTCAAAATTGTCGCTCTTTTTTTTGTTTATAGCGCAAAAAATAAAAACCGCATGGGCGATCAAATACCACCAAAAGAAAGCTTTATTTGTGGAAAAAAAAAGGACATCAACTTTGTTTGGAAACCACATCGCACGACCGCGATGTCGGTTAAAACGACGCAGTGCCAGAAGCTAACATTTTGTCTGGGCAGGAAGGGGGTGTAGGTGCACAGTAGGCAAGTGGTTAAAGAGTAACTTTCTCCTAATCAATATAAAAAAGATCCATTGTTTTTTTTTTTTTGTGTGTGTTTGACAATAAAACTTATATAAAAAAAAATAAAAAATCAAGTCTCAAGATGGTAAATACTTTGTATTTTTCTTCTTTTTTTTTTTTCAAAATCTGACCAGGATTCTCAGGCTTGTGGGTCATGTTTGGATATTTTAATGAGACCTTTGCAGATCTGTTATTCCTGACAAGCAATCGCCTTTTTGTAGTCAAAGCTGCCGGAGCAATGAAGTATACATTCTGATTGGTTCTTGGTTGCTGCCTTTGCATATTGGCTATGCCAATATTCACTAAGTCTCCGCTTCTGACTAGTACAGATTAGTGTGGCCCAAGCTGTGCAATTCCTTCGGCAGACTTTTTTTTTTTTTTTTGTAACAAAAATTTGATTCCTTCTTCAGAGAGTTTTTTACTTTCTTCGTCCTATTTTTTTGAAGGGAAATACTAATATTTTTATCTACAGGATGCATTTACTTATAACATTTGTTAGCTGCAGCCATTCCACTACTCAATTGAATTGCCCCAGGCAAGCATTAACTTCCTGCATGTTGCTAATAGAGAATCCTTGAGGAGTGTTTACTGTCAGGTCTCTTGCTTAGGCCCCTTTCACACTACTGCCACTTCAAAGTCACGTGATGTTACCGTCATGGACCAAAGTAGTGCAGAGACTACTTTTGAAGTCGGGACGATTTGAAGTCGTACTAATATGAATGGTTGTCATTGGAACTCATGGGAAACGACTTGTTTGGCATAAGTGTGAAAGGGGCATTATGGCACCGTCATCCCTGTGGATGCACTTCTGGTTTCTAGCAAGAACAATTGTAAAAAACGTTCCTAAGTGCTCAATCGAATTGCAAAAGCTCCAAACAAGCGAAGGGGGTGTAGAAACAAAAAATAACTCTATATAATGTAGAATAGATAGATACATAATTCAAAACTAAAACTATAGCTAGCATCAGTATGTGTGCTGTTTAAAAAAGCGGAGACACCGAAGACCTACTAGCCTATGTGGTATGTAATACAGTATCTAACAAACGTGAGTACATCCCTCACATTTTTGTAAATATATTATATATTTTCATGTGACAACACTGAAGAAATTACACTTTTCTACAATGTAAAGTAGTGAGTGTACAGCTTGTATAACGGTGTAAATTTGCTGTCCCCTCAAAATAACTCAACACACAGCCAAAGGTTGTTTCGGCCTATCACCTGAATGAGGACTTTGTTCTTCCATCCTTATGTCCTCGGCCGGTGCATCCTAAAGAGGTTGCGCTTCATTCTCTAGGCGTGGTACACGTTTTGCAGGTGTACCTGCCTGCTACAGGTCAGTTTTGGGGATCTGACTAATTTTTTGTGCCGGGTCCACAAAAGGGGCCTGGCGGTCTCGTCGGTCACCATTTCTCGTGGATCAGGCAGACCGTCATGCAGGCCTATGCTCTTAGGGGGCAGGCGCCCCATTTCTGGTCACGGCACTTTCGACCAGAGCAAATTGGTGCTTCCTGGGTTTTCTGACATTCAAGCGTCTGTCTCACAGGTGTGCAAGGCAGCGACTTGGTCGTCCGTTCACACTTTTTCCAAATTTTTTCAAAGTTAATGTGAGTGCATCTTCTGATGCTTTTTTCGGCCCCAAGTTTTTGCTGGTGGCTAGTTAAGGTTGCAACTCCTCTGTTCTTGGGGTGAAGTTAAATTGATTTGTTTAATTTAAATTTAATTTAATTACTACTTGATCTGTGGTCATTTATATATTTATTCTATTTGTGGTAGCGCGATTTAATTTTTTCTTATGTTCATTTCTTGTATTTATTGTTTACATGTAGATTGCAGCACCTGGGGTAGCACATTTTATTATGTTTTAGCTCCCTTTTCTTTCCTATGTATGTTTTAGCGCAGTGATTCCCTTTTTTTTTCCAAATTGATTTTACTGATACTGTTCCCACCCCTCGTTTTTGATACTGCTTGGGGATGTCCCACTTGTCAAGATTTAAGGAGCTGTGTCCGTCCATGGACGATAAGACCCCTTTCACACTGAAGTATCTTACAGCGTTTTAGCGTTAAAAATATTGCTATTAAAATGCTCATAAAACGCTCTCCATGCATCTCAATGGACCCTTTCACACAGAGTCCTGCAAACAGCATCTTTGGAGCAGCTTTTTGTCGCTGGAAAAACGCTCCAAAAACGCCCCTCTCCATTCAAATTATTTGAAAGCGCTGTAAAAATGCCTTGCCCTTTCACACTGAGGCACTGCAAAAACGCCCTAAAACGTTAAAGTCTTAGCGATGCTTAACCAGCGTTTTTCGGGCGCTGGCAGTGTGAAAGGGCTCTGAAAGCACTCGAGCTTTCGCATTGGGATTGCAGATGAGGCTTCGCTCAAATAACGCTGAAAAAACACCCCAGTGTGAAAGGGGCCTAACAGAAAATAGGATTTTTTGTACTCACCGTAAAATCCTTTTCTCTGTCGTCTATTTACCGACACAGAAAATACTGGGGCAGATTCACATAGATGTAATCTTCCGCTGCGTAATCGAAATACGCTACGCTGCCGTCTATCACCAGACTCTACGCCGAATTCAGGTAGTTTTTTTGCGCGTACGCTATTGTATCGTATTTTTTTTCCGCCGCGCAATCGAAATACGTGAGTAGGGGGCGTGAAGCATTTAAATTAAGCGCGTCCCCGCGACGATCGAACTGCGCATGCTCTGTTCAGGAATTTCCCGCCGTGCATTGCGCGAAATCACGTCGTGACGTCATTCGTTGTTTGAGTAGCGGCGTTTACGAACATTCCTATTCCCGGACGACTTACGTTAAAAATAATAAAAGAAATCGAAAAACGTTGAAATTCGACGCGGGAACGACGGCCATACTTAACATGGGCTGTCTAATATTAGACCAGCAAAAAGCTGGTATAGTGAAACGGAAAAAAAAGATGACTAAAGGTGCCGTAAGAGATTGCGTTTGAAGAGCGAAATTTTGTGGATTCCAGGCAAAAGCTCATTAGCATACCATGAAGGTGAAAAACAACAGGAAGTCCGCCCAGTGGCCGCAATTTTCAGGCAGCGTAGATCTGAAGGCGTACTAACACGTAATAAAGTCGAAATTTAGCACGCAGGTGTCTTTTCATGGTTTGAGGATTTCGACTAGCGTAAAAACGCTCGTAAATCGAAATTACTCCTGTCTAACAACATTTACACAGGCGTAATCGCTTTGTGAATCTAGGCCACTATTTTTTTTTCATTATTATTGGCTGTGTGTTGAGTTATTTTGAGAAGACAGCAAATTTACAATGTTATACAAGCTGTACACTCACTACTTTACATTGTAGCAAAGTGTCATTTTTTGTGTTGTCACATGAAAAGACATAATACAATATTTACAAAAATGTGAGGGGTGTACTCACTTTTGTGATATATTGTATGTGTATGCATACACAAACTGAAAACAATATTAACAATGTACACAATGACAAGTGTCTTAAGACCCGAATGACCACGGGGGGTTAAATGCTAAATAGAGGAATCTGACATCTTGCTACCCTGAAAGTCTCATGCTGCTAGGAAACCAGTGAGGGAGCTCCGGGTACATGCAAAGATAAAACAAGGAGAAACCAGCACAAGGGATCGACGTGTAGAGGTTTATTGAAAATGTATTAAAAAGCAGATGCAGTCACAAAAGGGACAGTTGCAGTGGCTGCGGGTATAATGAAACTGTTCCGCTGTACCTTCTGGACTATTCAGGTCATCCCCCCTCCAGAAATTCTTTGGTCTGGGCACACGCCATTAGAAGAACTGGCTTCTGTCAGTGGCTTCCTGCACGAGAGCAATGTGGCTCACTCCGCAGGCCGGCCATACATTTTCCCTTTTGAATCAGCTGGATGACACAAGCTATCCGAGAAGTACAGCGGCACACTGTCTCATTATACCAGCACCCTGCGCAACTATCCTTTAGTGAGTGCATCTGCTTTTTATTCCATTTATAATAATGGCTAAATACATCCCTTAATTGGCTAAATCTGACCATAAATGGAGCAGTTTTCTTTCCTGCAACCCATAATGCAGGAAAGAAAATCGCTTGATTCCTCCATCAGCACAGTTAGTGTTGATGGGTGAATCCCTCCCACAGAGCTATTGTGTTCTGCCGGCTGGGAGAACATATCATGATTATTGCTAGCGGCTGTAGCCACTGGCAATGATTGCATGAAAAATCTGACAGACTGGTCAATTAGCCTGCCTATAGATTGAACAGAGAATCTTCGGATCGGCAGCACACCCACACAGAGAGTAAAGTGGAAAGTCTTTATTGAAGCATAAATATTAAAAGCACTGGATGAGTACAGGCAGGGGAAATGCAGGTAGGTTGACGCGTTTCACACTATGGAAGTGCTTTGTCAAATAGATTGATTGAATCTTGCTGAACTGGCTGATATTCTAACCATATACGGCTGGCTTGAATACCTCCCTGACACTAGTAACTTTTTTATTTTTTTAGGTATGACAAATGTATTGTTGGGGTGGCCTGACCTTTGGTCATGATAATGCTGATATTAACCTCTTGCCTGGGCGAGAGCCTGTAGCTATACGTCCGCTTTAAAGCGGCCGCTAGGGGGCGCGTGCGGGCGCTCGCCCCTGAGTCCCGCGCGCGTGCCCGGCGGGTACGATCGCCGCTGGGCACTGGCGATTGCTCGTTACAGAGCAGGGAACGGGAGCTATGTGTGTAAACACATAGCTCTCGTTCCTGTCAGCTGGGGAAACGCTGATCTCCTGTTCATACAATGTATGAACAGAAGATCAGTGATTTCCCCTAGTCAGTCCACCCCCCATACAGTTAGAACACACCCAGGAACACACTTAACCCCTTCCCTGCCCCCTAGTGTTAACCCCTTCACTGCCAATGGCATGTTTATAGTAATACAATGCATTTTTATAGCATTGATCGCTATAAAAATGCCAATGGCCCCAAAAATGTGTCAAAAGTGTCCGAAGTGCCCGCTATAATGTCGCAGTACTGAAAAAAAATGCTGATCGCTGCCATTACTAGTAAAAAAAAAATATTAATAAAAATGCCATAAAACGACCCCCTATTTTGTAAACGCTATAACTTTTGCGCAAACCAATCAATAAACGCTTATTGCGATTTTTGTTAACGAAAAATATGTAGAATACGTATCGGCCTAAACTGAGGGAAAAAAAACGTTTTTTTATATATTTTTGGGGGATATTTATTATAGCAAAAAGTAAAAAATATTGCATTTTTTTTCAAAATTGTCGCTCTATTTTTGTTTATAGCGCAAAAAATAAAAACCGCAGAGATGATCAAATACCACCAAAAGAAAGCTCTATTTGTGGGAAAAAAAAGGACGCCAATTTTGTTTGGGAGCCACGTCGCACGACCGCGCAATTGTCAGTTAAAGCGACACAGTGCCGAATCACAAAAAGTGCTCTGGTCATTGGACAGCAATATGGTCCGGGGCTAAAGTGGTTAACACTCGGGGGCTTACTTACAGCTAGGCAGTTGGCTCATACTTTTGCTGATTGCACAGCTCTAGCTGTGACCCACAGAGGGGAACATATTGGACCGCTGTAGGGAAGGGAATAGTGCTCACACAACACAATGATAGTAGCGGTTCTCTCTGCAAGCTGTGGCTGGGGTCTGGAGATGTTATATTGCTGCTGGAGATGAAAACATTAAAGCCGGATTCACATCCTTTGCATTGCGTTTAGCACGTACTGACATGGTTTTTTTAAGTGCTTTAAAGGACCTTTCTTCCCAGCATGAGTCAAAATCAGTTTTTTATTCTTTCATGTATAATGCATTGCCCTGTGCTTAAGGGGGATCTAAAGTCGCTATATAGCTCTTGGCAGTGTATCAGCATCATTGGCCCCTCCAAACGCTATGGAATTATTTCAGTAAAATGCTTCTTTACTGTGCTAAATGTCGTTTTATGTTTTGTTTGCTCCCTTGTAGTGGGGTTCAATTGAATAACCTCCCTTACGAAGCACACATTAGCTCCCAACATACCGCATTTTAATGCACTATATTGGACTGCACAGGTGTGATGATATCCTGGCACACAACATTAGAAAACCATAGCATTTGCTTTTGTTTGTGTTTTTTTTTTTGACTGAGTACTTGTACAGTTTTAACAGGTTGATACTTTAAAAAACAGGGTTAACTCTATTGCTGTTGTCATTCAGTAAATAATAAAAAAAAAAAATATGTAATGTTGTTTTTTTATATTGCTACCTAGAAAAGTGGAAATGTGCAGAGAAATCATCTGCTGACATGTTAATTACGGTGCGGATGTGGAAATGCGCCTGGTACAAAATAAGGCGTCCAAGTGATTGCATTTGCCATCAGGTGTGACAGGCAGCCGTGTTTATTAACCTTTTTGGTGACAGGGGTCATTACAGATTCCTCGCTGTTCCATGGTAGGCGTTCTCCATGGAGTAAATAATCATGTTTACATGTTTGCTGAAAACCCTTTTAATAGAACATCCTTAAAGCTGAACTAAATAGCTAAATACAGAGCTGTATTGCATACATAAATGGGTACTGATTTGCCTTGCAAAAAATTTGTAAGTCTGTGCAACAAGTTCTGCCATTCCTGCCACACAGCATAGCCAGGAGGGGGACCCACAGTATGCAGACCTGGGCACACGCCCAGCATGCAGATTGATTCTGCTGAGCCTGATTCAGTTTAAGCCCAGGTAAACATATGTGCGGGTTGGAAATCGGTGCATAAACGCACACATTCCTAAACGTAGGAATGCATGCTACTCTTTATCAGAGGCACACCATGCATTGGAAAAAGTAGCGGGGGTTCCCATGCGTGTTCTATGTGGCTGAGCTTTTAAAACGGGGTGGAAGATTGCTTTCCCTGTGTTTTTCACAGGTACAGTAGCCCATTCAAATAAACAACGAAACACAAAACCCTCTGATGGGACTTTGAATGGCAGTGAATACAAATATTGTGTGTGGACAATGATTCTTTAAAATGGATATATGTTTGAATAATTCAAATTCTAAAAAGCATAAATACATTCAAAAATATTGTATCACAAGTTTACAAATTCTTTGAAATGTATCCACATTGAATCATAACAAAACCACTTGTTTTATATCACTCTAATACAAATGTATAAAATGAACACGTGACACGTTTCATTTCTCTTCATCAGGAAAAAGTGGTATAAGGATTTATATTCTCTATAATTCAAAAGATACAGTAAGTACAGATATATACATTTTCATAATACATAACGCAGGTGCTTAAAGGGGTTGTAAAGGTACATTTTTTCCCCCCTAAATAGCTTCCTTTACCTTATTGCATTCCTCCTTCACTCATCCATCCTTTTTTGCTTTTAAATGTCCTTATTTCTTCTGAGAAAACCTCACTTCCTGTTCTTCTGTCTGTAACTCCACACAGTAATGCAAGGCTTTCTCCCTGGTGTGGAGTGTCGTGCTCGCCCCCTCCCTTGGACTACAGGAGAGTCGGGACGCGCACTAACACACAGCTACTTTCATTACTAACACACAGCCTTGCATTACTGTGTGGACTAAGACGGAAGAACAGGAAGTGAGGATTTCTCAGAAGAAATAAGACATTTAACAGCAAAATGGAAGGATGAGGTAAGTGAAGGAGGACTGCACTAAGGTAAAGGAAGCTATTTAAAAAAAAAATTGTACCTTTACAACCCCTTTAACCACTTCCATACCAGGCACTTGCGCACCTTCCTGCCCAAGCCAATTTTCAGCTTTCAGCGCTGTCGCACTTTGAATGACAATTGCGCGGTCATGCTACACTGTACCTAAACAATTATTTTATAATTTTGTTCCCACAATAAGAGCTTTCTTTTGGTGGTATTTGATCACCCCTGTGGTTTTATTTTTTGCGCAACAACTAAAAAAAAAGACCGAAAATTTTGAAAAAGGTGGCACTGATGGGCACAGATGAGGTGACGCTGATGGGCACTGATGAGGTGGCACTGATGGGCACTCATGGGCAGCACTTATGGGTGGCACAGATGGGCACTGGGCATTGATGGGCACTGAGAGGTGGCACTGATGGACACTGAAGGGTGGCACTGATGGACACTGAGGGGTGGCACTAATGGTATTGCTGGTCATCACTTATTTATTTACTAATATTTGACAGTGCCCATGTTGCCAGTCAGTGCCCATTTGTGGGCACTGATTGGCATCTATTGTATTTTTTTTTTTACATGTGGATGGCCATGGGGATTTTGTCTATTTCTGGCTATCCCCATGTTGCCCCCTTCCCTGGTGGTCCTGGTGGCTTCCTTGGTGGTCCAGTGTGGGCATCCGAGTGGGGGCTGCACTGATAAACAATCGGTGCGAACCCCCCTGTCAGGAGAGCCACCAATCGGCTCTCCTTTACTCGCGTCTGTCAGACGCGAGTGAGGAAGAGCCGATCAACGGCTCTTGCTGTTTACATCATGTTTACATCGTTGGAGGCTCTTTACCGAGATCGGAGATGCAAGGTGTCAGACTGACACCCCGCATCACCGATCCCGCGCTGTGCGCCCCCATGTTATCCTGCTGGACCTCAATAGACGTCCAGTCAGGATTACACAACCACTTCCCGGGGCAAAGATGGACCAAGAAAGGGCCAAAGAACGACCAAGAAAGCAATGAAGATCTAGAGGGGGAGCCAATTGAAGGGGAAAGAGGCCCGCACCACGTCTGAGTTGTTCATGGCATAGAAGCCTGTAGACCAAATTTAAATAACATAAAGAACATAAAAAAATGCACAACCCACACAAGTGTGAACCTACTCTTAGGCTTGGTACACACGTATGCGAATTGGATACTTTTTGAACAGTCCCTGGGTGAGGACAGTACTGGATCTCTGGACAGGTACCGTAAGTTTCCTTTTACTGAAATTCTGCAGCTATAGCATAAGTAGCTGCTGACTTAAAATGTTTTTTTTTTTTAAGTTGGGTATGGCCTGAAGATCCTTTTTAAAGTGGACCCCTACCCTGAACTAAGTGTCCGATTACTCTACCTCCTCCCTCTCTCCATCTGCACTACCAACCACCATCCGACTGGAGTCGGACCACTTGGCCTTCAGGAGAAAATGATTAAAACTAATCTCTTCTGAGGTAAAGGGTTTCCTTACCGAAGGAATGGTAACAGCGCCCAGAGGAGATTCAGTTCGCAAGTGTTGCGCTTTATAAGTTTCTCACTCACTCATCTCTCACAATTGGATATCATTTTTCTTTTTTATATGAGGCTTTTTTTTTTGTGCTTTAAAGCAGCACTTTTGCATTTCTTGCCTAGGCAAGATGTTTGTGTCCTTTTGCCCCCTCCTGAATTTTGCACATGTACAGATGTGCCATGGGGCTTTGGGCCCCAAGTGAGCAACCCCCAACATCTGTGCATGTGTGGATTTCCTCCATGTGTATGCAAAGACGACAAATATTGGATTCCCAAACCTTTGCTGTGGTTATGTGTGCGCAGATGTGCCAAAGGGCTCTTCCAGGACTGCAAAACTTGGCAGAGTCCTTTAACACATTTGCCCATAATGGCGGCACTGAAGGTGGTGGCAGTATCCTTAAAGAGACACTGCTTTTTAACTGAACTGAAGATACAAAGATCAAGAAAAGTGTGAAAAAGATTGTGCTTGGAGTAGGGCTTTCAGAGTAATTACCATAATACAATATTCTTAGCTATAATGTGCCTTGGTGCATTGCTGAAAATACTCTGTGAAGTTTTCAGATCACGTATGTTTATTGTTTATTGCTTTGCTAGTATTTTCTCTTTTGCTAAACACAGGCAGTTTTGCAGATTCTCCGTGGAATATATTTTTTTATGGTGCATTTCTTGGTGCAAATAATCTCCATGCTTGCGTGCAGTTTAATGTGCTGAGCTCATAAAAATGGTCATAAACAGTTGAACCCTCGTCCCAATGGTGACAGGGAAAAGCAGATTGTTTATTTCATTTGGGCACAGGGCCCAGCTCCATAACAGCTGGAGTTTCCAGGCCTCTTAAATAAAGCTGATCCAAGGATCGTTATACGGCAATTATAACTTATGTTGCTGAAAATGTTAGTTGGTCACACTTCTGATGGTTAAGAGACATATTTATACACATCCTCTGTATGCATCGTGCCTAAGAGAAACACATACAGAGGAACAGAGACTTGTTAATGATTAATACATATAGGATTTTTATGATAATATATGTTTTGCAAATCTGTAATTATTATTGAAAGTTTTATACATGCAAACCCAATCTCTAAAATCTCATTTAAGTTTTAACGTAAAGTAAATTAAAGTAATTTAATAGTCATTTTCATTTTCAATACAATTTTATTAAATATTTGGAAATGATAAACTGCAATGAGATAGCAGAGTTTCACATAGTCATGAAAATGACTTTAAGCCAGCATACAATAACAACCGTACATACAAGTACTGTATGCATCTCTATTATTATGGCATTTTAAAAGGGTCCTGAACCTATGGAGTTGTTGGAAGTTATGCCAAAAGGTAAAGCTATACTAGTAAGCACAAAAATCATTAAGAAATAAAGGGAAAGGTGGAGGCGGCCCTGATTTAAAGTGGAACTTTTCATCTATTAAATCTTCTGCCCTTGTTGTTTTAACTTTGGATAGTAAAATATAGGTTTGATAAACGGTTGCGCAAATATAGTGCAACATAATAAAATTTTTTACAATTACCATATATACTCGAGTATAAGCCGACCCGAATATAAGCCGAGGCACCCAATTTTACCACAAAAAATGGGAAACATTTCTGACTCGCGTATAAGCCTAGGGTGTCCATCTGCATGCCTCACTTTGCCTCACTGTGCCCATGTCTATGCCTCACTGTGTCCATGCCTCACTTTGTCCATGACTAGACTTGCGTTTAACATGGGAGTATATAGAAAGGGTGCCCGGCTTTGAAATATTATTGCTCCCCGGCCATAGGTCCCCCAGACAGTTTCCGGTCTAGGGGACCTACGGCTGGCCGGTACCGGGACCCCAAAGTTACTGGAGAAATTACCATTTAACATGGGAGTCTATGGAAGGGGTGCCGACTTTGAAAAATCGGTGCTCCTCGGCCGTAGATCCTCTGGACAAAAAACTTTGCACACTTGTAGAGGAAGAGTGGTGCTATATGTGTGCCAAGTTTGACCTACGGCTGTACCGGGTCCCCAAACTCCGGGAGATCAGGCACAAAAAGGTGACTCGAGTATAAGCCGAGGGGGGCAGTTTCAGCACCAAAAAATGTGCTGAAAAACTCAGCTTATACTCGAGTATATACGGTACATTTTTAATATAAAGGGTCTCTGCTTTTAGAAAACATAGAATTTTCTGGGGTTTTAAATAAATATACAGCCACAAATGTAGATTTTAACGTGTGTGAAAAATTAAATAATTACCTTAGAGGGGAACTGGTAATGAAGGAAACAATTTGTTTGGGCCAGCTGGTCCAAAATGAAATATTTAAAAGAGTCGGTTCACACTGGGGCGACACGACTTCCAGCACGACTTTCAGAGGCAACTCCAACACGACTTGAGCATGAACCACAGGGAAATCTGGGGAGATTTACAACACAACTTGAAGTCGTCGTCTCCAGGACAGGAGACTTTCCAGTGGCCAATCAAACAATCAGCTCTAGGGGAGGTAGGGGGGGAGGGGTTTGCCTGAGAAATGTATGTTATCTTCTTGGAAAGTTGCTTCAGTTAAGACAGTGATCAGACTTGGACTTCTGAAATCAATGGGTACAAATCGCCTAGAAGTCTGATTGAAGTAGTACAGGAACCTCTTCTGAAGTCAGAGCAACTTCAGTAGTGTGTATTAAGATGGCTCCCATTCACTTACATTGCTTTTCTGGACAGCGTGACTTGGGATGACTTGAGGCGACTTCAAGTCGGATCCCAAGTCGCCCCAGTGTGAACCGACTCTAACACCTGTGAGTTCAGCTTTAATTTTTTTGTTTGCCAGCATCTTCACCCATGTATCTCCACAAATGCAAATCTCTTCAATTTTGAAGACACGGCCCTGATAGGTAAAGAGGAACTGCAGTCTGCTCACATAGTTTGTAATAAAAACATCTTTGGGCATTTTGAGGCTTCCCTCCAACCACTTTGCATATTTTATAAATACTGTGATTCTGTACTTGCCAAATATGCTACAGAAATCTCCCCTTTAATGACACGCGGTAACACGCGGTAACACGAAATCACCAAAAGCAGCCCAAAGGGTGGCGCCATTAGAATGGAACTTCCCCTTTTATAGTGCCGTCGTACGTGTTGTAAGTTACCGTGCTTTGCTCAAGCATTTTTTTTCATGATCGTGTGTATGCATGGCAGACTTGAGAGGAATCGCATTGAGAAATTTTTTTTTTTCAATGAAATGAATAACGGTCGTGTGTACGCGGCATTAGACTACTTTCACACTAAGGCACTTTACAGAAGTTTTAGCGCTAAAAATAGATCCTGTAAAGCGCATTTCCTGTCACTCTAGTGTGAAAGCCTGGGTGCTTTCACACTGGAGCAGTGCGCTTGCTGGACTTTAAGCAGAATTTACATGAAAATCTGAATTTTTGCTAAAAATGTCAATTGTGGTTCCCTCCTCCCTCCCAAGGCTAAATATCTTTCAGGCCACGATCACCATCATTCATGCATATTTTTAGCAGTGTGTTGACATTCATTTTAAGTTGCACCTCAATGCACAGACAATAAATCTACCTAACAGTATACCTATTCACTTTTGTGTTAAACTTATTTGTACCCTCAAATTGTATGTGTTATGTACTGTATTTGCTAAAGTTAGATCCATTAAAGTGGTTGTAAACCCTTGCATATACCCAGTGAAGTGACTGACCTCTGGTTATACACGGAGATTAAATAAATTCTCCCCCAAATAAGTTGTACTTCTTTATCAGCGACCACCTGTTCAGTACAGCCATTCAAAGTCCAAAATGTACACAGGATCATTCAGCTCTAAGCAACCAGGGAGCTAGAGCTGAAGTTATACTCCCTTTCTTACAGCACACAGGGACAGAGCTGGGGCTGTCAATCACATGCTGTGTGCTGGAACTCCCTCCCCTGTTACATTTTTTTTCTCTCAGTGTCAGGTAAACCTGTCCTACATGAATCATGCTGATAGTAGAGGTTTGAGGCAGCAAACCAAAAATACTTGGTGCTCAGAGTTGAGGCAAAAACAGAGAGATATGCTTTGTTTATATCTTTATAAATCTTTATCTAAAAGAAAGGCTTTTTGTGCTAACTATAACAACCATTGACATCTCAGCTGTCATTTTTGCAGTGTAGAGCTTGACTGGCTAGAGGTGTTAATATGGATGTTTCCTTTGCATTTTTTTGCCCTTTTAAGCTTACCATACACTAATATGGATATTGTGAAAAAAAGTGCAGCGCCAATTAAACCATGGTGTCCCACAAAGGGAATACCCAACAAAAATGGGTGATAACCCCAGATAAGGTATAAAAATCCGGTTATGTGAGAGTGTCAGTCTCCACCGGAGACTGTAGACCCGCAGCTCACCATGCGGGTCTACAGTAGTCGGTAAGCGTAGCAATTCCAATTTTATCTTACGCCTACTATACAGGAATGTGGAGTTTTACAGGAATGTGGAGTTTTAGAAGAACTGTATGACACTGATCAGTACTAAGAGTCCCCTTTGAACAGAATACATATAATCCCTAGACGTTGGAAAGTTATTTAACAGAGGACATTATTATTTCTATGATTGCATTTGGACTGCTTTGAAGATTGTTTATTGATATTCACAATTTTATATCGGATTAGTTTATTTCACTATTAGGATTGTACACTGTTTGTAATATTGACAGCACTGTTATTTTTATATATTTTCACATATAACACTAATTTTGAAAAGTTTTTTCCGGTGGAGACTGACACTCTCACATAACCAGATTTTTATACCTTATCTGGGGTTATCACCCATTTTCGTTGGGTATTCCCTTTGTGGGACACCATGGTTTAATTGGCTCTGCACTTTTTTTCACAATATCCACTTACAATATTTTCCATTGTTGTGTTGGCTGCCTTTACCCCCCCCCCCTTTATTAGTTTTCACGTATTTTACATAATACTATTGTATGTCACATATTTTTTATATATTTTCACTTTGGATTAGCGCAATATATTTTTATTTAACATACACTAATATGGCCTTTCTCGATCTTCAGCCTAGAACAAACCTGGAAATCACTTTTAGGTCTCGGGAACTCTTCCAGAAACCAATATATTGGTGGTTAGAAATACCTCTTTTATTGCTGGTCAGAATGTCACTTTTATAGACAGCCAAAAAAGATCATTGGGTCCCTACAGCTTGCTCTACCAAGTGTCATTGACTCTGGAATTATGTAGGCAGCATCAACTGGGAAGTGAAATAAATAGTCACAGCTCAAGGAACCCCTAGGAACCTGTGGAGGAAGCCCAGGGTTCCATGGGACTCAATCATTTTGCTAACATTAGTTCTCAGTCATAGTGATGAGAAAATAAGCAACAGGATCAAACCTTTTTCTTGAATGAACAAACTTCTAACAGGATCTGAAAATTCTATTATTCACTCCAAAATCGAATGTTAAAAGCAAACATTTCTTTATCATACACCACCGGGACACAAAGCCATTGATTACATAATGGATTAAGGGTCACCAGCAGTGATTGAACACTGGCACAACCCATTGAAGACAGTTCCCCTCCATATAACCCCTCCTATCAGGGAAGCACCTTGGTTTTGTAGCAAGCAATAAGGTTCCCATAAGAAGGGGGGGACCTCTGTGTCCCGTGGTGTACTCCAAGAAAAGGAATTTACAGGTAAGCCATTATAAAAATCAAATTTTCTATATCGTACACCACAGGACACAGTTTTCTCGCCAGTGTCTAAAGGTGTTGGACACAATAGGATGCTAAAAGGAAAGCTCTGCCAAATAGACCCTCTGGGGGTAAAAGAGCTATGCTCCCGGACCCACCCAAGACACCTAAAGTAGGTCAAAACTGGATGGTATCCGGGCCTCATGCATGAGGTGTCGTCTGTAATGTCTCTTTGGAGGACTGGGCTCTGAGGTCCAGCACACAATGCCCGCCATGAGGGGTGAAGATTGGTACTGTCTGATCTCAGCAGAAACCTGCGGTGTGGATAAGGTAAGAGGTCAGATTCCTAAAAAAATTTTTTTTGGAACCTTTCCTATATTTTAAGTGAAGTGTCTTCTCTAAAAGCCACCACTGGGGGGAGTAAAGAGTTGTAAGCTCACCACGTGTGTTATGTCGGCTTAGCTCCATTTCCCTGCTGCAAAGCATGGCTTCAGCGTCTCCTCCTCCCCTCCCCCTCTTGGGAACACTACAGGTGGCACAGAGGTTAGTAATGGGGAACAAACTACACAGGTTTAAACAGCCATTACTATGCTAAGCTAAGGGCTTCTACCTAACGACTTGAAGGGACAGGGGAGAGTAAAATGTACCTATACGATCACTGCCATTGCCGGGTCGATCAGAGTGGGGGCGCGCGCACGAAAATGGCGCCAATTCAAACGCCATGTAAGAACTACAGATGCCAGTAGGCTTTCTCCTTGAATGGATACAGCAGCACTACAGGGGATACGTGAGACTCCATGTGGTTGGGCTGGTATACACCAAGAGAGACACTCATTTGGGCATTGAAACTGTGTGTTTTAAAGTTGCATACTTTATGTAGATTGCTAAACTAAGCACAGTAGTATATGCTGTGAGGTAGCTCGGCTTTGCTTAAACAGTATGTTTAAATAAAAAAGGGCATCATCACTTCAGACAGAAGGCTCTAGCAATACTGGCTCAGTAGCTTCCTCACCGGTTTTAGCTGACGCATCTGTACAGGATGAGCCATTGCCGCTATCAGGAAAAGCGGCCTCCCTGTTAGGTCTGGGTCTACATATGTCACTGAAGACACTTCGGCAGTAGCCCTAGGTGATTTAGAAAGTAGAATCGCACATAAATCGCTATATCCACAAAAGAGGACAAATGGCGAGACAGATCTCATTCTGTGGTAGATGCTTCACCTGCAGAGGATGAGGAGTCGGATGGATCAGGGATATCAGCGGAGCCTTTCTCTGCGTCCCAGATTCTGAAATCGCAGGTGCAATGCGATGCTGATACAGTGGGTTCTGCATTTGTTACCTTGTTAACTGAATCGCCTGTCTCCTCCCTGGGTTCATTAAAATCCCAGCAGGGTGCATGCTCTTCTCCGGTTCACCCGTTACTAGAAGAGCTAATGTACGCAGACAAGCATTTCTCACCTCCTAAGAAGTTTGATATTCTTTATCCTATAGAGGAAAAGTTTTCCAAGAAATGGAGCCTGCCTTCGGTAGATGCAGCTATTTTTTGTAGAAATAAAAACCTGACCTGCCTGGTGGATAATGCACAAGTGTGTAAATATCCATCGGAAAAGAAATTGGAATCTTTAAAAAAAAAAAAAATCCTAATTTCTTTTGGCAGGTTCAGTTACTTAACCTGCTGTAGCAGCAGTCGGGACTTGCCAGGTTATCAAGCAACAGGTAAAACAGGAGCTAAATGATTTACCTCCGGAACAAGCCAAATTTGGGGAATTTACCTAAGGCTTTATGTTTTACAACAGATGCCACGAGAGATTCTGCTCGGCAAGCATCGTGCCAGCTGGTGCATGCGCGCAGAGTTCTTTTATTAAAGCATTGGCCAGCAGAAGCTCCATGCAAAAAACTTCTGGCCAGTTTCTCTCTCCATGGCGAATGCCTTTGGGGACGACCTGGAAAGGTATCCAGAAGATATCAAGTGGCAAGTCCACTCTTTTTTTACCTGAGAAAAAAGGGCAGCATGGGTGCTCGCCTACGGCCACATCACCCTGAAAGCGCCTGATCTCGGAGGCTAAGCAGGGTCGAGCCTGGCAAGTACCTGGATGGGATACCGCCTGGGAATACCAGGTGCTGTAGGCTTTTAAGAAAAACAAGCATACTTGTTTTAAACGTTCTCTTTCCCCTGTTTTGGGAAAAACTGCCTCCAGCCAGTGGCAACGGCCTTTTCAGCCAGCCACAAAGGCCAAAGGAAATCGGGATCAAGAAGCCGTGGGGTTTAAGAGCTAACAAGCAAAGACCCCAAAGCCCCTCTGAAGGGGTGCTCCCGCTCGGCATGGCAGACGGAAATCCAGGACAAGTGGGTAGTATCCTCAGGGTACAAACTGGAATTTCGAGAGATCCCATTCTTAGTCTTAGTTCCGAAGTTCAGGACTCTCCAAGGATCCACAAACAAAAGGATCCTTCTTCAAGGGTTTGGATCGCTTGCGGTCTTAAGGGGTAGTTACAGAAGTACCCCCAAAAAAGCAAGGTTCAGGTTTTTATTCAAACCTCTTTGATCCCAAAACCTAATGCAGATGTCAGACCCATCCCGGATCTAAGATCTCTAAAACGATTTATGAACATTCGCCATTCCTGAATGGAAAAGAGTCGATCCATGGTTGCCACCCTACAAGGTGGGACATTCAGGACGTCCATAGACAGCAAGGACCCATATTTACATGTACCCATCCATCCTGTGCACCAAAGATTCCTAAGGCTTGCGGTGGAACAACGACACTTTCAATTTGTGGACCTACCCTTTGGGGTAGCTACCGCACCTAGAGTATTTACAAAGGTGCTAGCTCCTCTGTTGGCAAATCTGAGGACATAAGGCATAGTGGTAACAGCCTATCTAGACGATCTACTTGTGATAGATCAATCAGTGGCAGGATTGGATCACGCTGTGCTCACTATGGTAAAATACCTGGAGCATTTAGGATGGATTGTAAACCTACAAAAATCCTCTCTACAAACCCAAAGAAGGGTAGAGTATCTGGGCATGATCATAGACACAGCCCAAAGCAGGGTATTCCTACCAAAGCCAAACGTTAGTCTCTGAAAGACCTGATCTACAAGGTCAGGGCAAAGAGGGGGCCTATTGGGTAAGATGGTAGCCTCGTTCGAGGCTGTCCCTTACGCCCAGTTGCAGTATCCTTACTGCCTGGAACAAAGAGATCCAAGCTCTGGATTTACCCATGCATCTGTCTCCACAAGTACGCCAAAGCTTCAACTGATGGCTAAAGACCGAAAACTTGCAGAAAGGAAGATCCTGGAAGGCGGTCATAAGGAGAGGTAACTGTCAGTGCAGATACAAAGTGCATGTATAAGTAGGGGTTTGGTGATTAGTCCATTAGAAATAATAGTAACAGGCAGTTCAATGGTTAAAAATGCAGGTGATGTGGCTGTTCAATGGCGACTGCTGTCCTCAGAGAGCTGACTCTGTGGTAATCAAAAGAGGGGTAGAGAAAGGAAGCGCCACCTAAGTGCAGTATTTAAGAGGTTCTTTTAATGACACATTTGTACAAAACACACTTACAAGAAGGTAAGGATAGAAGGCTCATCTGTAACATCCAGTAGTCCTAGTCCTGGATCCATGGGCTGGTTAGAAGCTTAGAAGTTCAGGCCAATAGAAGGAGCAGTGGCTCTGAGCATGTAGCCCAATCAGCCTTTGTTCTCCCTGTCTGACGTGGAATGACGCGCTGGAGCTTTGACATTTCTTATAAAACGGAGGCAGGGCAACCCATCACGTGACCCCGCCCCCTCTGATGCAAGGGGGAAGACCGGGCTTTCCCAGTGATGTAGCAGAGGGTGCATCGGAGGGGGCGGGGTCACGTGATGGGTAGCCCGCCTCCCCTATATAAGAAATGTCAAAACTCCAGCGCGTCATTCCGCTGGGCTGTGTCCAGCGGAGAGAGGAGGTCGGCTGTTGCGCTCTGGATGGATGGATCTTCTCATCACTGGACCGGACCGCTGATCACCTGTCGCTGGATAGAAGACAACTTTGGAGCAGGGAGCCGCATCGAGAGTGGATTACCACCGCTGGATTTTACCAACGCTGGTACCCCATTACCAATTCACATAGGGACCCAGGTCCCCAAACACTTTTTAGGACAATAACTTGCATATTAGCCTTTAAAGTTAGCAAATATTCGAGTCCCATAGACTTTAACAGGGTTCTAAAGTTCACACAAACATTTGGTGTGTTCGCAAGTTCTAGTGTGAACCGAACAGGGGGGTGTTCAGCTCATCCATAATGCAGAAATATAAAAAAGCCAAATTTGGTGTTTGACAAAACTTACCCGAGGAAGCCAAAATCGTTTTGGGAGCATGTGCTGTGGACAAAACAAAACAAAATTACAGCTTTTTAGGAAAGCTCACCATTGTACTGTTTTCAGATAAAGAAATTAGGCCTTTAAAGAAAAAAAATACAGTCCCTACAGTCAAACATGGTGGAGGTTCACTGATGTTTTGGGGTTGCTTTGCTGTTTCAGGCACTGAATGTCTTGTGTGCATGACATTATGAAATCTACCAAAAAGTTCTGGGATGCAGTGTAGGGCCCAGTGTCAGAAAGTTTGGTTTCTGTCAGAGGTCTTACAGCAGGACAATGATGAAAGCACACTTCAAAAAGCACCCAGCACAAAGCGGCGGAGAGTACTGAACTGGCCAGCAATGAGTCCAGATCTTAATCCCATTGAGCACCCGTGGAGAGACCTCATAAGAGCAGTTGGGAAAAGGATCCCTTCTAATCTGAGAAACCTGGAGCAGTTGGCGAAAGAAGAGTGGTCCAAAATTCCAGTAGAGAGATAAAAAAAAAACCTCAATGGTTACAGAAAGCATTTGATTTCAGTTATTTTTTTTCAAGGGGGTGCTATTTTTTTCCAGTCCATTTTTGGAGTTTTGCGTGAACTGTGTCAGATTTGGCTTTTTGTTTTGCCATTTTTTTGTGTCATACCGATACAAACAAAATAAATAAACATGAGAATGCCTAAACATTTGTAATTGCAACACTTTTCTGGGTGAAGTGCTACATAATCTGACAGAAATGCCAGGGTGCCAATATTTTTGGCCATGACTGTATGCCTTTTATGTTTTTAATGGTCTTCCTTACTGAGTACCAGGTAGAGGACTCTTTGTTCTTATGTTTGAATATGTTTTGTATGACGACAGGAGGCTTATCTGTAGGTGCTTGAAATATCTCCTAAACCTCCACGGTTTAAGAGATGTTTACAATAATGACGAGCGCCAATGTCTACTGCACACTTTAGCATTACTAAAGGAGGCCGTGCTTGACATCATCCCGGGCTCTGGCCAATCAGTGCTGGAGCCGCGATACCCAGAAGTAACCCACAGGAGAAATGTCGATCGCCCGAGTCGTGTATGAGGACGGCTGCGGGGGCTTCGATCTGAGGTGAGTATTACATAATGATCTAGTATGTGATGCATACTAGCTCATTATGCCTTTGTCTTGCAGGTGGTGTTTTTCTTTTTGGGAAAAGTGGGTGTACAACCACTTTAAGACCCCTTTCACACTGAGGGTGTTTTGCAGGCGCTATAGCGTTGAAAATAGTGCCTGTAATCTGCTCTTAAACTGCTGCTCTATTCACTCCAATGTAAAAGCCCGAGGACTTTTGCATTGGAGCGATGCGCTGGCAGGGCATCAGAAAAAGTCCTGCCAGCAGCTTCTTTGGAGCGCATTAGCAGCGTTGAACTCACTGCTGCTAATGTGCTCCTGCCCATTGAAATCAATGGGCAGCAGCGCAGTAACGCCGGCAATACTCCGCTGTATCAGCGCATTGCGGGCGGTATTAACACTTTCTCGGCCGATAGCAGGGGTTAAAAGCTCCCCACTAGTGGTCGAAATGCGCCGCAAAAATAGCTGCGCTTTACTGCCGACGCTATGGGCGTTGGCAGTGTGAAAGGGGTCTAAGGGTACACATTGTATTGTTTATTGAACTCATGTTCTATATAATGACATGGCTGTCTAATGTTTTGTAATTCAGCTTTGAAAAATGTAATAAACACATTGAAATGAAAAGCAAACAACATTTTGAACTACCTGTATTTTGGAATTATATTCGCCAAGCCTCTGCATTATCAAATGTACTGATGTGATTTTACCCACAAAGTTTTGTACTCAAATCCACCAGTGTATGGCCAGCTTTAGGTCTTTAATCTTTGGATAACATGCATAACTTCTTTGCTACAGTAAAAATAATCCCTTTTTTTCTACAGTTGATTTGATGCCAACAGTGTTTTTTGTAATCATTATATTCAGTTTCATAAAAAAGAATAATGCACAGTATTCCTGCATTTATCTCTGTCTTTATGTGCAACTGTCACACTTGAAAGGAAATATTCATAGACCGACATCAGCATTGTATAATCTGCAAAAGGTGGTTTATTTGAAATCTTTAAAGTAAAAATTGTATAGAGCTGGAGAGTATGATAACAATGAATAGAACGGTATCTACTGGAAGATTAGAATAAAAAGAAATGGGCGGGTTGCAAACAAATACGATTGGTGGTGAGCTGTTGCCCGTGACTCTAAATATCGTTACAAAACCGTCATTTTCTTTACCTTCCATTTTTTATATGCTGTGCCTTTTGTTATTGTAGCCAACGTTCACACAAACCGCTAAACAATTCGATTATAGCTGGCCTTGGCATTATACAAATTTTTCTGCCACCTGTTCACATTTTTAAGACTGATAAGGCACTAGGCCCCCGATGTACTGCCTACAATTATAATCTACAGAAGCATGTTTATTAAAACAAATTTAAATGCGCTGAATAAATAGAACAGTTATTTGGACTGATGCTAAATGTACCTTTGTGTCTGTTCTCTACTGCAGTAGTTCTTTTGAGAATACATTCGTAGTATAACCAACCTCGCTTAGAGCTGGTTCACACTGGGGCGGCCTGGGATCCGATTTCAAGTCGCACCAAGTCACACGGTCGAGAAAATGAATGGAAGTGAATAGGAGCCATCTTAATGTACACTACTAAAGTCACTCCGACTTCAGAAAAGGTTCCTGTACTACTTCAATCCGACTTCTAGGCAACTTGTACCCATTGATTTCAATGGAAGTCGTCTCACAAGTCGATCGCTGTCTTAAAGCGGAGGTTCACCCTAAAACTACTCTGTCTCATAGCATCCAGCATACTGGCGTCAGCGCCAGTTTGCTGGGTTTTTTTTTTATCGCTGTACTTACTGTTAAATGGGGGTGAATGGTGCGGCTATGTCACGTCACGCCTTCCGAAAATAGCCGATTTAGGACTCTGCTCTTTCCGGCGCTATACGGCGCCTGCGCACAGACCTAGGAGCTGACTGTGCAGGCGCCGTATATAGCCGAGTTCTATTTTGGCTTTTTTCGGAGGGCGTGACGCCATAGAACTCGGCTATATACGGCACCTGCGCAGTCAGCTCCTAGGTCTGTGCGCAGGCGCCGGAAAGAGCCGAGTCCCAAATCAGCTATTTTCGGAAGGCGTAACGTGACATAGCCGCGCCATTCACCCGCGGTGGACAGAAATGAAAATTCTTCATTAAACAGTAAGTACAGCGATAAAAAACAAAAAACAAAAAAAAAACAGCATACTGGCGCTGATGCTAGTATGCTGGATGCTATGGGACAGTAGTTTTAGGGTGAACCACCGCTTTAACTGAAGCAACAATACAGAAAGATAACATACATTTCTCAGGCAAACCCCTCCCACAGAGCTGATTGTAGTTTGATTGGCCACTGGAATGCCTCCTGTCCTGGAGGCGACTTGAACTTGCCTTGAAAGTTGCCTGATGAATCATACTCAAGTTGGTTCCAAGTTGCCTCCCAAAGTCATGCTAGAAGTCCTGTTGCCCCTGTGTGAATGGACAGGAACTGTCATCTCTCCACCCAGGATGTTTACATTCCTTGCGATGACAATAAAAGTGATCAAAAACTTTATTTTTTAAACGGACAGTGTAGAAATCAAAAAAAGTCATAAAGCGCATTAGTGAACGCATACATAGGTCACACCCACATATGTAAACGGTGTTTACGCCACACATGTGAGGTATCGCTGTGAACCTCTGAGTGAGAGCAGTAATTATAGCACTAGATCACCTTGTAGCTCTAAACTAGTAACCTGTAGAAATGTTTAAAGTGCCGCCCGCCTCTGAAGATTTTTAAGTACCGTAGTTTGGAAATATTTAAAGGCACGACATGTTGGGTATCTATTTACTCGACATAACATCATCTTTCTTTTTTTTTTTTCATTGTGGTGTGTGTGTTTATATGTATAGGGACTGACCGGAGCATTTCGCATAAAGAAGCAATACAAGGAGAACAGGATCATTTTATTTTATACACGTACATGGTACAGCAGCAGTATGACGTGTTGGGTTTACATACTCTTTCACTAGATGCCGCCCGCCCGCCGTCATATTACTGCGGGAAGTCCGCTCTCCTGGGCGAGAGCCCGTAGCTACTTTGCGTCCCTGCTCGCCCCGAGTCCCTTGCGCGTGCCCGGCGGGTACGATCGCCGGCAGGCACACACGATCGCTCGGTACAGAGCGTGGACCGGGAGCTATGTGTGTAAACACACAGCTCCCGGTCCTGTCAACGGGGGAAACGCTGATCTTCTGTTCATACAATGTAGATCAGTGAGTCCACCCCCCATACAGTTAGAACACACCCAGGAACACACTTAACCCCTTCCCCGCCCCCTAGTGTTAACCCCTTCACTGCCAATGGCATTTTTATAGTAATCCAATGCATTTTTATAGCATTGATCGCTAAAAAAATGCCAATGGTCCCAAAAATGTGTCAAAAGTGTCCGAAGTGTCCGCCATAATGTCGCAGTACTGAAAAAAAAATGCTGATCGCCGCCATTTCTAGTAAAAAAAAATATTAATAAAAAATGCCATAAAACTACCCCCTATTTTGTAAACGCTATAACTTTTGTGCAAACCAATCAATAAACACTAATTGCGATTTTTTTTTTTTTTTACGAAAAATATGTAGAAGAAAACGTATCGGCCTAAACGGAGGAAAAAAAACATTTTTTATATATATTTTTTGGGGATATTTATTATAGCAAAATGTAAAAAATATTGCATTTTTTTCAAAATTGTCGCTCTATTTTTGTTTATAGCGCAAAAAATAAAAAATGCAGAGATGAACAAATACCACCAAAAGAAATCTCTATTTGTGGGAAAAAAAGGACGCCAATTTTGTTTGGGAGCCACGTCGCACAACTGCGCAATTGCCAGTTAAAGCGACGCAGTGCCGAATCACAACAAGTGCTCTGGTCATTGGGCAGCAATATGGTCCGGGGGTTAGGTGGTTAATGATGTAACAGCCGTGGTGCCCAACCTGTAGCCCTCGGTGACCATACATTATCCTGCGTTTCCTATCACCTGTGATTCCTTTCCTCTTGCAGTGATCTCTAGCAGTCTCATGTGATGTGTCTTCAGTCTATTACAACCTCCTGGGGCATGTTCCCAGTATCCAACAAGTGCTATAGCATGTTGGCAGTCTCTAGCCATCTCCTGTTCAATGTCTGCAGTCACTAACAGCTTTCTGTAGCATTACATTATTGTGCGACTCTTTGGGAATGTCAGGGCCCAAACTTGACATTTCTTAAAAGCCGAAAAGCCCTGCTATTACATCGGTAAAGCACTGCTAAAATTAGCGGCGCTTTACCGCTAACACACAATCCCCCCGCCCAACCCCCGCACCAGTGTGAAAGTAGCCTTATGCCCTGTACACACAATCCGAAAATCGGATGACAGAAATTGGATTGGTCACTAAAGTCACACATTCTTGTACGACGGGAAACAAAATCTGAAGTGATGCCATGTGTTGTAATTTATTTGTATTGTATTTTCGGACGACAATTATACCGGTTAAATGAAAATCGAACGATCTGGCATCGTGCGAGAAACATTTTCGTGCATGTTCGATAAAGGAATATCGGATGAACTGTCATGATCGGCTCTCTAAAGCTCTGTAGTAACAATCAGATTTATCGTACGATCGCGTCCTGTTTTCAGATCGTGTGTACATGGCATTAGTGTTAAACTCAATAAATATCATTGGAAAAGAAAGGGTGCAATTTATAGCGGTCTTGAACAAAAAAAACACCTTTTTATTTATTTTCTTTTTTCTTTTTGTAAGCTGTCTGTCAGGCAAAGTAGTTTGTTATTTTGTACACAGGACATGCAATATTTTCACTGACATGCTATTTTTGAGATGTAAAGTGAAATTTCCTGTTTAGAAGAGTTCTTAATCTCATAGGTCGGGTGTATCTGCTGCTCGCTCTTGTTACGCAGCAATTTGCATAAATATTGACCTCTAAAATTTCCACGCTCTGTAGCGAAACAACCTGTGTTTAAAATTTAGTTGAGGTTGTAATATTACTGAAATGCGCAGAATGGGCTTTATTGTTGAAGTGGAAAATGATCATTTCTCTAATGCCGTGTACACACGGTCGTTTTTTGTGATGAAAAAAAACAACGTTTTTTAAAACGTCATTTAAATTGATCGTGTGTGGGCAAAACGTCGTTTTTTGTCTTAAAAAAAAACGACCAAAAAAAAATTCCAACATGCTTGAATTTTTTGTGTCGTTTTTCAAAACGTTGTTTTTTGTTTCACAAAAAGTCATCGTGTGTAGCAAAAACGTTGTTTAAAACGAAGTTTTTCAACCCGCGCATGCCCAGAAGCTAGTTATGAAGCGAGCTTCAATGGAAAAGAGTGGTGAACGTAACCTTGCTTTTTGTGAAAAAAACGATGGTGTGTATGCAACATCGTCTTTGAAAAGTGACGTTTCAAAAACTTCGTTTTTTACTTCACAGAAAACGATCGTGTGTACGCGGCATAAGTGTTTACAATCTTGATTACATTCACCTCCAAATTAAGCTCTGGTGCAACTAGCTGCCTCCAAATATCACTTAAAATGTAATTCCACTTTTGCACCTAAAAATGTAAAGATTAATTCCCAACAATCCCCTCCCCCATGCCTCTGTCTCTGCTGCTCTTACCTACCTTACCAAGAATCATCCACCTCACACTTTTACTGGTATACCTAATCTGTACACTTTTAGGGCCAATTTACACCAGAGCACAGTGCGGGAAACCCATTCCATGCTCGTTTCCAGCACCGCGTTAAAAACACACAGCACTTATAATCTGCAGCAGGTGTTCGTTTTAACACCCCAAACACAGGTCACAAACACTGTGCGTTTTTGCTTGCGCTGGATCTCATGGTACAGTAGTACCATGCAATTTGGTTGCTGTGTATTTTTAACCACTTCAGCTCCAGAAGATTTACCCGCCTTCATGACCAGGCCATTCTTTCCGATACGGCACTGCATTACCTTGAAAATTACATGGCGTGCAACACTGTTCCCAAATAGAATTGTATGTCCTTCCCCACCCCCCACAAATAGAGCTTTCTTTTGGTGGCATTTGATCACTTCTGCAGTTTTTTTTTTTTTGCACTTTAACCATTTCCATACAGGGCATTTTCACCCCCTTCCTGTCCAGACCAATTTTTAGTTTTCAGCGCTGTTGCATTTTGAATGACAATTACGCGGTCAGGCAACACTGTATCTAAATTAAATCTTTGTTTTTTACCCCACACAAATAGAGCTTTCTTTTGGTGGTATTTGATCATCTCTGCGGTTTTTATTTTTTGCGCTATAAACAAAAGAAGAGCGACAATTTAAAAAAAAAACTATTTTTTATTTTTTTATTAACCACTTTCCGACCGCCCACCGCAGGTATACGTCGGCACTTTGAGGATGGATATCTCGGTAACGGCAGCAGCTGCTGCCACAACCGAGATATCCATCTCTTCTGTGGGCGGTCGGGTAAACGATAATGGCGGTCTCCGCGGCGGAATCGCCGCGAGATCGCCGTTATCGGTAGCGGAGGAGCGTGCCCCCCCCCTCCCGCTGCGCTCCCGCGCTCTCCGCCGCTTACCGGAGCCGTCGGTAGCGGCGGAGGCGATCGGGTGCGCTCGTCTGGTCAGCGGGGGATGCGAGTGAGGGAAAAAATTTCCCTCGTCCATCCCCGTAGCTCTGCTGGGCGGAAGTGACGTCAAACGTCAGTTCCAAACAGCGTCTTAAAGAGACATTTTTTTTTAAATGTCATTTGAAAAATGACATTTAAAATTTTTTTTTTTTTTTTTTGCATTTTAGCCTAAATATGAGATCTGAGGTCTTTTTGACCCCAGATCTCATATTTAAGAGGACCTGTCATGCTTTTTTCTATTACAAGGGATGTTTACATTTCTTGTAATAGGAATAAAAGTGATAATTTTTTTATTTTTTTTTATTTTAGTGTTAAAAATTGGTAAAATTAATACAAATAAATACGAAAACAAAAAAAAAAATGTTTAAATCGCCCCGTCCCGACGAGCTCGCGCGCAGAAGCGAACGCATACGCGAGTAGCGCCCGCATATGAAAACGGTGTTCAAACCACACAAGTGAGGTATCGCCGCGATCGTTAGAGCGAGAGCAATAATTCTAGCCCTAGACCTCCTCTGTATCTCAAAAAATGCAACCTGTAGAATTTTTTAAACATCGCCTATCGAGATTTTTAAGGGTAAAAGTTTGACGCCATGCCACGAGCGGGCGCAATTTTTAAGCGTGACATGTTGGGTATCATTTTACTCGGCGTAACATTATCTTTCACAATATGTAAAAAAATTGGGCCAAATTTATTGTTGTCTTATTTTTTTATTTAAAAAAGTGAATTTTTTCCAAAAAAAGTGCGCTTGTAAGACCGCTGCGCAAATACGGTGTAACAAAAAGTATTGCAATGACTGCCATTTTATTCTCTAGAGTGTTAGAAAAAAAAAAATATATAATGTTTGGGGGTTTTAAGTAATTTTATAGCAAAAAAAAATGTTTTAGTCTCGTAAACACCGAATCTGAAAAACAGGCCCGGGGCTAAAGTGGTTAAATAAAAAATAAAAACAATTTTTTTTTAAAAACATTTTTTTCCTCAGTTTAGACCGATACATATTATTCTACGTATTTTTGGTAAAAAAAAACGCAATAATCGTATATTGATTGGTTTGCGCAAAAGTTATAGCGTCTACAAAATAGGTGATAAATTTATGGCCTTTTTATTTTATTTTTTTTACTAGTAATGGCGGCAATCTGGGTTTTTTTCGTCTGTGACCGTGACATTGCGGCGACACTTTTGACACGTTTTTGGGACCATTCACATTTACACAGCGATTAGTGCTATAAAACTGCACTGATTACTGTGTAAATGTGACTGGCAGGGAAGGGGTCAACACTAGGGGGCGCTGAAGGGGTTAAAATGTTCCTTAAAGTGTGTTCTAATTGTAGGGGGAGGGGACTCACAGGGGGAGGAGACCGATGTGTGTTCCTCTGTACTGGGAACACACATCAGTCTCCTCACCGCTGACAGGAGGTGGATCTGTGTGTTTACACACACAGATCCACACTCCTGCCATGTTTCGCGGGTAATCGCGGGGTCGTGGGTGGTGCCGCCGGGCGGCGCGCGCGCACCCTAGATCGCTGGGAACAAAGGACGTCATATGACGTCCACCCGGATCGAGGAGGGGTTCCTGCCGCCGTCATTTCACAATGACGCGGTAAGGAAGGGTTAAACAAAAAACGACCAACAATTATGAAAAAAATATTTATTTATTTTTTACGTTCTGCTCTAAAATGCATCCAATTAATGTAAAAATGTAAAAAATCTAATTTCTTCATCAGTTTAAAGTAAACCAATATGTATTCTGCTACATATTTTTGGTAAAAAAATCCCAATAAGCGTATATTGATTGGTTTGCACAAAAGTTATAGCGTCTACAAACTAAGGTGTATATATATGGAATTTTAGTTATTTATTTTGACTAGGAATGACAGCAATCAACTTTTTTCTTTAATAGAAAACATATCATACTTGCCTCCACTGTGTAAAATAAAAAACTTTGATAATAAAAAAAACTACTTGCCTCCACTGTGCAGCTCGTTTTGCACAGTGTAGCCCCAAACCTCGTCTTCTGGGGGCCACCACGCGTGCTCCTCCCCGCATTTGTAAACCCCCTAGGAGAAGCGCTTTCCCTGGGGGTTACCTTGTGGGATCACTCCCGAGTCTAGCATTTGCATGCATAGACAGACTCCCGCGTCATTCGATTTCATTGAAAGCAGCGGGAGCCAATGGCTGTACTGTTATCAAACTTTTCAATCAAGAGCCGAGAACCAAGGGCAGAGATGGTGTGTGCGTCTCCGCTGAGGGAACCAACGGGCTTAGGTGAGTAAAACCGGGGGCTGGGGGGCCGGTCAGTGTCAGGCCCCGTACACACGGCAGAGAACCTCGACGGGCGGAACACATCGTTCCGCCTGTCGAGGTTCTCTGCCGGCCGTCAGAATCGGCGACCCGCCCGTCGAGAAAGGCAACCAGCCATTCATCCCGACGGGCCATTGAGCAAATAGAGAACCTGTTCTCTATTTGCTCGACGGGTTTCCCGACGGGCGGGGCTCGCCGAGAGCGTACACACGGTCGAGGTTCTCGGCAGAATGCGGCTCCCAGCGAGGTTCTCGCTGGTTTCTGCCGAGAACCTCGGCCGTGTGTACGGGGCTTCAGACGTTTTTTCACCTTAATGCATAGGATGTATTAAGGTGAAAAAACACAAGGGTCTACAACCCCTTTTAATATCATTCTTGTATTATTTTAGGTCAGTGGTTATCAGGACCCACTAACAGGCCAGGTTTGCAAGATACCTGAAATACATCACAGGTGATATCATTTGCTGCTCAGTGATTGCAGTATTCTAGTCTGCATCTCCCCAAGGTAATACTTAAAATCTGGCCTGTTAAGCCATGTACACAATATCGGACCAAACCAATGAAAATGGTCCGACGGACCGTTTTCATCGGTTCACAGACTGATGGCCTGATGTTCTGATGTGCGTACACACCCTTGGTTCAAAATCCGATCGGGCCAGAACACGATGACGTAGAACACAATGACGTGCTGAAAAAAAGAAGTTCAATACTTCCAAGCATGCGTTGACTTGATTCTGAGAATGTGCGGGTTTTCGGTCCGATGCTTTTGCGTACTAACATCGGCTTGGCCCGATGGTCAGGCGTCCATCCATCCCATTTTAAAGCACGTTTTAAAACTTTGGTCCGACAGGCCGTAAACATGATTGTGTGTACGTGGCCTTAGTGGGTCCTGAGGACAGGTGTTGAGAACCACTGTTTTAGGTGGTGGTGGGAAATGCTATAAAGAGACCATTTTAAGGTTTATAACTAAAGTACATTATTCAATATTTAACTGCTTGCCGACTTGCCGCCGTCATTTTACTGCGGCAGGTCGGCTCTACTTGGTGTGAACACCCATGCAATCCAATTATGTTGCTGACCAAAAAAAGGGTCCTGTGCAAGTTTGGTCCCAATGAAATGCGAATTCAGCCATACTATCTGTATGGCTGAATTCGCATCACACCGACATCACATGCGATCTCGCACCACGCAGCAGTGTGAACAGCCGGCTCTTGGACAGGGAGTGTGTTGCTAGCCTACATCACCAGGTGAAAAAAAAAGGGGGAAAAAATGAATAAAAAAGCTATTGCAGCCCCACATTTAAAGATTGTTATGTTATATGTTATATTTTTTGTTTATGGATTTAATTCCTGCCTTAAAAGCTTTGATGAGATACATATTTATATAAAATAATTTACACAGCAGGTTGAGTTGGCGCTTTATTTAGAAAGGCAGATAGATATTCGCTTCTCACAGAGCTGACTAAAGTAAACTGGAATCGGACTCTTTGCACTGTCTTTTGGAATACACATTTATAAAGGTTCCCTAGTCGTGAAATAGTCAAATGAATGGTATGTAATAAAACAGGTTCTCTCAGTGAACGCGATACTTGGCTTCCAGTCATTTTGATACAAGAATTTCTAGCGGTTGACCTTTTGTGAATTTTCCTATTTTTTCATTGCATAATATTAGAGCTAAAGTCTTGTCTTATTATGTGGTGAAGTCTATCTTCTACGGTTGTCCTATTACTGCCTGCTACTCCTCTAAGCTTTATAATCCCCGACAGATGCAACCATACATATACTGGACTGACATCCAGGCAGCATAGAGATATCTCCTCTGTACCGTTCTTGTTATTCCACCAGGCTCTGTGCTCCTTGTAACCTTCCATGCACAAAGCCCATTTTCCTTAAGCTTGTTTGACAGTCTTAGGGGCATGCAAAAGTTAGAATTTTTATTTTTATTCAGCAGAATCCTGCTATGGTGCTGCAAGGTTTGGCATTGTATTAAATGTTTTTTCTTTGTCCTTTCTCTAATTTATTTTGGTAATCCACTAATATTTATCATCTGAATCATGAAAGGCTGATGTTTTAATAAAGGCAGTGCACACTCATTTAGTGTCAGTTTGCACCCCTTCTGTAGGCTGATGACTTTTGGAGGACGTGGGTCATGTGATCTGTTCTCACTTGCCCCTTACTTGTGCATTCATAGTGTTTTAGCTCCAGGTTACCACTGGTGAAATGTTAACAGCACCCCAAAACGCCTATTGTGGCAAATGCAGCCCCTATTTCTAGTAACTGAGATTTATTTTCTAACCTCCCTAGTAAGCATACAGTGGGGAAAATAATTATTTGACCCCCTGCAGATTTTGTAAGTATGCCCACTCGTGCCTCATACACAGGACCAGTTTTCCCGTCGGGAAAACTGCCACGACAGCTTTTGGCCAGGAAAACCGACCGTGTGTATGCTCCACCGCAGTGTTTACCATAGGGGTGTGTAGAGGGAAAAGCTACCAAGCAGGTTCTCCTTTTTTCTGGTGGACTTTTTATTGCCGGCAAAACCAATCGTGTGTATAAGTCATAACAAAGAAATGAAGAGTCTATAATTTTTATAAGGTGTGTATTTTAATTAATAGAGACAGAATATCAACTACAAATCCAGAAAAAAATGCATAAAACAAATGCTTGAGTGAGTAAAATAAGTATTTGATCCCTAAGCAAAACATGACTTAGTACTTTGTGGAGAAACCCTTGTTGGCAATTGCAGCCATTTCTTGTAGTTAGTGACCATGTTTGCACACATCTCAGGAGGGATTTTGGTCCACTATTCTTTACAGATCTTCTCTAAATCTTTATGGTTTTGCTTAAAAACTCAAATTTCCTTAAATTTTCTATAGGATTAAGGTCTGGAGACTGGCTTGTCCACTCCAAGACCTTAATGTGCTGCTTCTTGAGCCACCCCTTTGTTGCCTTGGCGATATGTTTTGTGTCATTGTCATTAGGGTTGTCCCGATACCGATACCAGTATCGGTATCGGGACCGATACCGAGTATTTGCGGGAGTACTTGTACTCCCGCAAATACCCCCGATACCAGAATAGAATACTTTTTCCGCCAAACGCCGCCGCATCGAAACCCGCCGCCGCACGGGTTAAACATTGTGCAGGAACATCACAGCATTCATTTGAATAGCTGTAGTCTTCCCGCCCGCATAGACACTCCCCCTTGCCCGGGATTGGATGGGTGATCGTGATCTGTCCAATCCCGAGCAAGGGGGAGTGTCTATGCGGGCGAGAACACTACAGCTATTCAAATGAATGCTGTGATGTTCCCCGGGCGGCGGTGGCTAGGTAGGGGTGACATGGATGCATATATGGGTGACATGGCAGTATATATGGGTGACATGGCTGCATATATGGGTGACATGGCTGCATTTGTGGGTGACATGGCTGCATTTGTGGGTGACATGGCTGCATTTGTGGGTGACATGGCTGCATATGTGGGGGGACATGGCTGCATTTGTGGGTGACATGGCTGGATATATGGGTGACATGGCTGCATTTGTGGGTGACATGGCTGCATATATGGGTGACATGGATGCATATATGGGTGACATGGATGCATATGTGGGTGACATGGCTGCATATGTGGGTGACATGGCTGCATATGTGGGTGACATGGCTGCATATATGGGTGACATGGCTGCATTTGTGGGTGACATGGCTGCATTTGTGGGTGACATGGCTGCATTTGTGGGTGACATGGCTGCATATATGGGTGACATGGCTGCATTTGTGGGGGACATTTAAAAAAAGTATCGGTATTCGGTATCGGCGACTACTTGAAAAAAAGTATCGGTACTTGTACTCGGTCCTAAAAAAGAGGTATCGGGACAACCCTAATTGTCATGCTGGAAGACCCATCCACGACCCATCTTCAGTGTTCTGGCTGAGGGAAGAAGGTTCTCATCCAAAATTTTACAATACATGGCCCGGTCCATTGGCCCCTTAACCTCCCTGGCGGTATGATTCTTTAAGATTTTAGGTGCTAAAAGCGGTACCATTATTTGCAAGGGAATTTGGCGTTTTATACTGTAGGCTTGTAATTCTTAGGAATAACTCACTTAAATCTATTCAAACAAGAGTCTAATAGGCATCCCGGGTATGATTTTTTTTTTTTTTTTTAATTAAAAATTATAATATAATAAATAATTATAAAAAATGATCACAAATGATAATATAATTATAGTAAAAATTATTCAATAATGTAATCAAATCAAAATCACTGAAATTTGCTCAGTTGCAGAATTTTTGCTGTCATTTTTTTTTTTTTTTTATGACGAATTTCCCCATAAATCGCTATCGCTAAATTCTGCAAGTGATTCTGATTTATTATCGCTGTTTTTTAGCTGCTCTAAAACAATTTTTGCCATAAAAGGGACACTTTTGGTTGCTATGGGCAATCTACAGTTTGCAGGGAGAAAGAAAAGTTTTTATTATACAAAATGACATGTAGTGTACAGGGCAGACCACTAGGGACATGGGGGGTGTGTATTTTTTACATACAGTACTGTAATCTATAAGATTACAGTGTACTGTATGTATAGTGTTTGTTTACTTTTTTAAATTTGGCGCCGTTCCCCCCCCTACGTCGCGACGCTCGCAGGGAAGGGAATCGGAGGTACACACAGCATCAGGCGGACATCCGCCCGCCGTGTACTGCGGGGATTCATCGCTGGATCGCAGAGAAAAGGTAAGTAAACTTTTTCTGCATCCAGCGAGGTAAGCGCGTGTGTGGCACGGGGTTACCGATATTAGCTTAAAAATCTCACCCCGTGCCACACACGTGAAGACCGCCAGGGAGGCTAGTCTGACCGGGGGAAAAAAAAAATGCACCCCGAGCGTGACTCGGGGTTACCGCTTCTGGCACTGAATGTTAACCCCGAGTCACGCTCGGGAATACCGCCAGGGAGGTTAAAGCGGTAAATTCAGCCTGTACCTTTAGCAGAGAAACAGGGCCAAAGCATCATGTTACCACCTCTATGCTTGACTGTAGGGATGGTGTTCTTAGGGTCACAGTCAGCATGTTTCTTCATCCAAACATAGCGAGTTGAGTTAATGCCAAAGAGAGTCAATTTGTTCTCATCTGACCACAGCACTTTCCTCCAATCCTTTAGATGTTCATGGGCATGACTGTACATGTGCCTTCTTGAGGTGGGGACCTCGCCATGTTTGGAGGAAAAAGTGCTGACTATGACCCTAAGAACACCATCCTTGCAGTCAAGCATGGAGGTGAAAACATGATTCTTTGGGACTGTTTCTCTGCTAAAGGTACAGACCGACTTTGCCACATTGATGTGCCAATGGAAGGGGCCATCTTGGATGAGAACCTTCTTCCCTCAGCCAGAACACTGAAGATGGGACATTGATGGGTCTTTCAGAATGATAATGACCCAAATCATACCACCAAGGCAACAAAGGGATGGCTCAAGTAGAAGCGCATTAAGGTCATGGAGTGGCCTAGTCAGTCAAAATGTATGAATTGAGCAGAAACTTTGAGTTGCCAAGTGACAGCCAAGAAACCTTAAAGATTTAGAGAAATCTGTAAAGAAAAGTGGACCAAGATACCTGCTGAGATGTGTGCAAACCTGGTCACCAACTACAAGAAACGTCTTACCTCTGTGATTGCCAACAAGAGTTTCTCCACCAAGTACTAGGTCATGTTTTGCCTGGGGCTCAAATATTTATATTAATCACTGAACTGCAACTTAATTTATTGCATTTGTATCACATGTTTTTTCTGGAATTTTGGCTGATATTCTGTCTCTATCATATAAAATACACCCATTATAAAAATTGTAGACCCATTTTTTTTAAGTGGGCAAACTTAGAAAATCTGCAGGGAATCAAAAACTTATCTGTATACAGAGCTGAATTTCTACCTTTGTCACCAACATGATCCCAACCACTGCAATGATCCATCATAGTGGGACTTTAATGATAAGCAGCTCTGTCATATTGTTCCTCCACATTGGTGCCAGCTACTTCCTTTGTTTTTAAGTGCTAGCCCTATATCTTATGCTTGCTAGAACAGAGCTGCTTCTCAAATTATGATGTGAAACGCGTCAGCCATTTTTGTCCCTGCATGTCCACTTTTTGTTTAATTTTTGGATTATTTTGCATTTTTTGGATTTTATCCTTTGCTATTTTTGGATAAAACCCACTTAAACAGAGTGCGGCAGTCCAGGATGTTTCCTTTTCTATATGGATTAGTGCAGAGTCAGCACCTGTTGGTGTAACAGGGCGGGAGCGATCTACAGGTGTTCGGGGGCTTGGAGCGGTACTTTTTCTATATGTTCGGCCTCTGGGAGGAAGAGGATGAAATAATGAGATGTAGTGTATATTTGGTCTCTGGAGGGATGAGGATGCAGTAATGAGATGTAGTGTATATTTGGTCTTGGGAGGGAAGAGGATAGAATAATGAGATGTGGGGTATATTTGGTCTCTGGCAGGAACAGGATGGAATAATGAGATGTAGTGTATATTTGGTCTCTGGAGGAAGAGGATGGAATTATGAGATGTAGTGTATATTTGGTCTCTGGAGGGAAGAGGATAGAATAATGAGATGTAGGGTATATTTGGTCTCTGGAGGGAAGAGGATGGAATGAGATGTAGGGTATATTTGGTCTCAGGAGGGAAGAGGATGGAATAATGAGATGTAGTGTATATTTGGTCTCTGGCAGGAACAGGATGGAATAATGAGATGTAGGGTATATTTGGTCTCTAGAGGGAAGAGGATGGAATAATGAGATGTAGGGTATATTTGGTCTCTGGAGGGAAGAGGATGGAATGAGATGTAGGGTATATTTGGTCTCAGGAGGGAAGAGGATGGAATAATGAGATGTAGTGTATTTTGGTCTCTGGCAGGAACAGGATGGAATAATGAGATGTAGGGTATATTTGGTCTCTGGAGGAAGAGGATGGAATTATGAGATGTAGTGTATATTTGGTCTCTGGAGGGAAGAGGATAGAATAATGAGATGTAGGGCATATTTGGTCTCTGGAGGGAAGAGGATGGAATAATGAGATGTGGTGTATATTTGGTCTCTGGAGGGGAGAGGATGGAATAATGAGATGTAGGGTATATTTGGTCTCTGGAGGGAAGAGGATGGAATGAGATGTAGGGTATATTTGGTCTCAGGAGGGAAGAGGATGGAATAATGAGATGTAGTGTATATTTGGTCTCTGGCAGGAACAGGATGGAATAATGAGATGTAGGGTATATTTGGTCTCTGGAGGAAGAGGATGGAATTATGAGATGTAGTGTATATTTGGTCTCTGGAGGGAGGAGGATAGAATAATGAGATGTAGGGCATATTTGGTCTCTGGAGGGAAGAGGATGGAATAATGAGATGTGGTGTATATTTGGTCTCTGGAGGAAGAGGATGGAATTATGAGATGTAGGGCATATTTGGTCTCTGGAGGGAAGAGGATGGAATAATGAGATGTAGGGCATATTTGGTCTCTGGAGGGAAGAGGGTGGAATAATGAGATGTAGGGTATATTTGGTCTCAGGAGGGAAGAGGATGGGATAATGAGATGTAGTGTATATTTGGTCTCTGGGAAGAAGAGGGTGAAATAATGAGATGTAGGGTATATTTGGTCTCTGGAGGGATGAGGATGGGATAATGAGATGTAGTGTATATTTGGTCTCTGGGAAGAAGAGGGTGAAATAATAAGATGTAGGGTATATTTGGTCTCTGAAGGGAAGAGGATGGAGTAATGAGATGTAGAGTATATTTGGTCTCTGGGAAGAAGAGGGTAAAATAATGAGATGTAGGGTATATTTGGTCTCTGGGAGGAAGAGGATGGAGTAATGAGATGTAGAGTATATTTGGTCTCTGGAAGGAAGAGGATGGAATAATGAGATGTAGGGTAGATTTTTCAGCTGAGTGCCAAACAAAAGATTTTTTTTGGAGCCATGGAATTGTGGTATTTATTATTTTGTACATTCTACGCAAAAAATTTCAGTGCACACTATAAATTTAGATTAAATTGTTTAAGGTGAGTAAATCCAAATTCCAATTAGGGTTGGAAATGTGTGGACAGATTGTGTTTTTTTTTCTATAGATAACTTGGATTGGCTCCGTGGCTAAAATGCTAATGTTGTTTATGGACAATGTTTAGGTTTAGGACGTTAATTTTCTTTGTTTCTGTTCTCCACAAAACATATGTAGGGAAGCTTAATATGTCTTAATTTGTATTCTGTCTGCTCTGCCTCTCTACATCCTGCACATTTTCTGAACGTGTGTGTTTGTAAATAACTGACTACTGCCCCTCCAACTTCCTAGTTAATTATAATTTCTGCGGAACAAAATGCAGATTTCGGTTCGTGCAGCTGATAAAACATCTGTGTAGAAATTAAATTATTACTCAAAAGACTCATCAGTGAATCTGTGAGAGTAAATGAGAGGCTAGGGAAGTGGATGAACAAGGAAATTTCTCCAAAGTTGAGTTGGTCCCTGTTCAGGGGAAATGTGAGAGCAATACATTCTTTATATATTTTTAGTTTTACATAAGTGAGGCTGTTTTTTTAGATTTTTGGCATAAGTGAAAAGTATTTCAGGTGCGTGAGGGGCTGTTTTCCTCTTAATATCAACATATCAACATATCCCCCCCCAGACCAGCATTGCATAGCACTTAACATTGTCCCGCCCGCATGGCGGGTTTCTACGGCCACATTGTGGCTCTGAATTGCCGGGAGGCCATCTATATAAGGCCTCCGGCCTCCAGGCCACTGGGGGGCGCGTGAGCACGCCCGCTGCGTCAGTCAGGTGCCGATGCACGTGCCTGGAGCCGTTTGAAGGAATTTGGGGGCCCCAAGCAAAATGGACAACAACATTTGTTTTCACGTTGAGAAGCGGGGGGGTTATTTTCAAGAGTTAAGAAGTGGGGGGGGGGGGGGGGCTGCAGAGTTTTTCCAGTTAAGGGGAGGGGCAGGGTCCTTCCTCCTCCCATGCATCGAGTGGAGAGGTGGGGACCCCAGGCCTGCTGGGGGCCCCAAGCAATTGCTTGGCTTTTCTGTCCTGTCGCAACGATGTTTTGTTTGGGCACAGTGTAGCATGACAGCGCAATTGTCATTCAAAGTGCGACAGTGCTGAAAGCTGAAAATTGGCTTGGGCGGGAAGGTGCGCAAGTGCCTGGTATGGAAGTGGTTAAGTAAGCTCACATTTACAGTCATTATTGCAGCAGTTACCTGAAAGTAATTGTTCAATGTGACTTTTACCTTTTACTTTTATTTCTACTTCATGTTCTTGTTTTGTGTTTTATAAAAAACTCCCCTTACTGTAGTTGGGCTATTGCTTACTAGGCATTTAACCCATTTGTAGCCAATCTGAAAGTATAATGTGATCTGGAGACACAAGTGCAGCGTCCTGCCCTGCAGCCAGTCAAAGTCAATGTCATGTTGAACTACACTGTGGCTGGGTGATGGCCAATGCTGCCTGGAGTGATACTCTTCTTAAGGCCCCGTTCACACTGGGGCGGAGCGGCATCGGGCAATTTTGCAGCGCTATTCGTCTGCTAGCGGGCGGTTTTACCCCCCACTAGTGGCCGAGAAAGGGTTAAAAACCACCGCTAAGCGCATTGCCGGTGGTATAGCCGTGGTGTCCCATTGATTTTAAAGGACAGGAATGGTGGAGGAGTGGTATACACACCGCTCCAAAGATGCGGCGAGCAGGACTTTTTTTACCGTCCTGCTAGCACACTGCTCCAGTGTGAAGGCCCTTGGGGTTTCAGCGGCTGTAATAGCGCCTGCAAACTGCCCCAGTGTGAAAGGGGCCTTAGTGCTGTATGCGTTCAGGGATTTAAGAATACCTACAATCCAGGCATACATACCTGAATGCATAGGGTCCTACGTGCAAATATCACTCATTACAACATTCATCCCCATTGAGCTGCAGCTTATTTCAGCCTATGTAGACATTGACAGGCTGCAGGACTTAATATGCAGTATATGCAATATACTAAAACTGGAGAGTGCAAAATCTGGTGCAACTGTGCATGGCAGCCAATCAGCTTTCAAACTCCAGCCTGGTTACTTAAAGTGTTTGTGAAGGCAGATGTTGTTTTATCTTAATGCATTCTATGTGCAGCAGTCCCCCCCCCCACCCTCAGCCCCCCTAACACCTACCTGTGCCCCAACTCTATCCAGCGATGTGCAGGAATGCCTCAACCATCCGGGACTCTCCCTTCTGATTGACTGAGACACAGCATCGGCGCCATTGGCTCCCGCTGCTGTCAATCAAAGTCAGTTAGCCAATCGGGAGAGAGAGCTGCGGCTTGGCTTGAGTACCCCCATAGTAAGCTGTTTGCTGTGGGGACACTGAACAGGAGGGAGGGGCCAGGAGCACCGAAGGGGTACCCGAGAAGAGGAGGATCCAGGCTGCTCTGTGCAAAACCATTGCACAGAGCAGATAAGTATAACCTAGTTGTTGATTTTAAAGAAAAAAAAAAGAAGACGTTAGTATCACTTTTAAGCTTTGACAAAAAAACAAAAAAACCTGAAAGCTGGTTTCTATGCAGAGCTGCATCAGATTTTGCACTCTCCAGTTTTAGTAAATATCAGAATTCAAGAATAAAGCAAATCCTCTTTAGGTGACTTCTACAAATTATATAAGTAAATAATAAAGGTATAACTTTATACTCAGAATAGCAATATATCTCTCAGAAAGGGAAACCTTTAATATTATTATAAATTCAAATAATTTATATTTATACAGCTTAAAAACACTGAAAAGCCTTTTTAAGAACTATATCCATGCTACCTATAGCACCAATGACATTATTACATATAGGAAATATGTCTGTTCATGATTCCAACATCAAACATTATGGCAGACAGTCTGAGTAAAGTTAAATATGCAATGCATGCAGTGATGATATAGTCCTAAAGTGATGCAGTACACATGGAACTAGATTTGGCGCCAATTGCTGCAACGCCAATCATATCTAAGGAGTACCCATATGCCACGCGTACTGTAAAACCAGTCAAATTGTTAGGTTTGGACATTTTCCACCTGCAGCCTGAAATAATAAGACTTTATAACCTCTCATTATGTTTGGATTGGAACCACATTATTTATTAAATAATAGATGTTTGATTTGGTTCTTGGAGATTAGTGCGCATTAACAATGGACTTTGTGTAGCACACACTGGCCAGGAGCACTGTGCCAGTGGTCTTTGGAGAAAGGACTATTGTACCAAATACATTTTTAAAGGGGTGTTCCAGCCTGTTTTTAAGTTTATTAAAAGTCAGCAGCTACAAAAAGTTTAGCTGCTGGCTTTTAATAAAAAGACACATACCTGCTCCACGGTTCCAGCAACGTGCCGGCCGGGGCTCCGCTCCTCGCCCCCCCCTCTTCATTTCTAGTGTGGGCACCCGGCAGTGACCGCTTTCGGCTTCACGGTTGGGCACCCACTGCGCATGCGCGAGCGGCACTGCGAATGCGCGAGGGGCGTGGCGCCGTCCGATTGGACAGGCGATCGCCTACAGGGAGGGACTGCAATAAGGTGATTTAGATAGTCGCCTTACCAGCCCCTCGGCGGAAGGAGGAAGTGGGACATGAAGTCCCACTCCTCCTGAAGCCCCCACTCCCCCCCCCAAAAATATGACATGCCAAATGTGGTATGTAAAGGGGCAAGGCGTGGATTAAGCGGAAGTTCCATTTTTGGGTGGAACTCCGCTTTAAACAAATCAATGTTTTTTGTTAGTTTTTTATAAAATACATTTTTTTATGTTTAAGTACAGAAAGAGTCCAAAATTGTTGAATCATCCTACATCAGAAAAGATGAATTTAGTGTCTGAGTAAACATTCAAATCAGTAATACATTCCAGGTATATAACATATAATGCAATACAATATTATGGCAAGGCTATAACATCACTACCATGCATTGAGCTTGCCCAGGGACACGAAATAGCAAGCCATCTTAAATATGGGTCGGCCGATTATCGGAGTGGTCGATTATCGGGGGCTGATATTCACATTTTTCAAATTATCGGTCAGAAATGTACGGATATTGCCGATGTTGGTTAGACCTCCTCCCCCCTGTCCCCGCACAATGCTCACTGCAGTCTCTGCCATTTTGTCAGCGCTACAGTGGGCACCAGAGAGATGACATCCTCTCCTACTGCCCGCCTCACATCACCGCTGTTCCGCCCCTCTTGACAGAGCTGCAGCAGTGGGCAAGCAGAGAGATGGTTTATGTCATCGCTCACCTCCTGCCCACATGTGGAAGTTTACCCACTTGGGGGAGGCTGCCAGAAGTAGTGAAAGTAGTGACAAACTGCATCTGGTGGCAGGTGATGGTTGCAAGCGTCACTCTCCATCTGGGTGACAGGTGACAGTGGCAAGTGACATGCTGCATCTTGGATGGCAGGTGACAGTGGCAAGTGACGGTGATGTTCAGAATATTGGTACCTGATATCGGTCTGAAAGGTGACCGAAAAATCGGTATCGGCTCTGAAAAAATGATATCGAAGGCCTTGTACACACGATCAAATGTGTCTGTTCAAATCGGTCGGACCGACCGCTTTGAACAGATCTGTCTGCTGGCATTTTGGTTTGCTCGCGTGTACACACAAGCAAACCAAAATCCCCGCCAGCAGACAGCGGGCTGAGGTGGCGGTGACGTTGACGCCGCCACGTCATCGCACCAGGAAGTAAAACACTTCCGCGCATGCGTCGAAACCATTCGGCGCGTGTGCGAGAAGACATGTCTGCTGGTTAGCGTACTAACCAGCAGACCTGTCAGGCGGACGGGCTCCCAGCCGACAGATTTCAAAGCATGCTTTGAAATCTGTCGTGTGGCCAAATCCGTCTGTTTGCCCGTACACACGATCGAATCTGTCTGCTGAAACGGTCTAGCAGACCGTTTCCAGCAGACAGATTTGATCGTGTGTACGAGGCCTAAAGGGGACAAAAAAAAAACTGTATAAGAGGGCGTTAACAAAAGTGCTAACACTCATAACAGGTACAATAGACTTAAAGTGTGATTCATTTTTTTAAAGTTTACCTTTACAAAAATGTTATACTTGCCTGCTCTATGCAGTAGATTTGCACAGAGCTGCCCAGATTCTCCTCTTCTTGGTGTAGCACTACCCCCGAAGGAGCTGCTGGTTTGAATTTGGGCCTGCCGTTACCTTACCACGTTCGTCTTATGGGTCCTCCTTTACGAGTTATCCACAAATGTTGACACCAACACTTAGTCTCTTTTCTTCCAAGGTTTAATTGAACAAACTCAAACGGAGATAGAGGGTTAGGGGAGATTTAGGTACCTTGCTTTGCAGATCATGGGTACGTTCTTGGATCCAGAGGACAAATTGTTTCCACATTGGATTTAGCAACCACCAGATAGGCCTCTCTCACTGACCTAGCAGTAGGTGCGAAGCTTTATCAAAAGTCTCTGCCGCAGACTTGATGAGTGTAAATGAGTCGTTGCACAGTCCTCTGCCACATGACCACAGCTACACAGTACCAGGATCTTTCAGCCAGCCGGAAGTACAGTGAGGTAGATTGGCCAGGATGCGTCCTCCAATTGAATACCCAATTCTTCGGCTTCTTCCCACAGGCAAGACAGCACAGGACCACGCCTGGACCAGTAGGCCCCAGAAACTCCCAGGCCTACTGTCGGTAACGGAGCCACGGGCCAGCAGGCCCCGAGGCCGGAAAAAAAACTGCTAGCCCATCCCTGAGGCCAGGAGGGCATCAGGTCAGGATCGGAAGAACCCTGCCAGAACAGTGTCTGTCCCTTAAGTACCCTCTCCCAGAATGCACAGCGACAGGGACCACACCCACTGAGCTGCTTCTGGGAAAGAATACTCGATGCAACCCAACCCGCTGCGTTTCCATCCTTCACCTGTTGTAACAGCGACACCCACAGTCAAGTGGAAAATGTGCAACGCAGCTGAACTGGAACAGAAACCAATAATTTGGCATAATAATTCTGAGCTAAACTACAGCTCAGACAACTTACATTTACAAATAGCGCCTACCCAACAGGAGCAGGGCACTACATTGGGTTAACCACCTGCACTTCTAGCCCCTCCCTCCTGCTGGGTGCCCCCGCAGCAAACTGCATGCTCGCTCCCCGGCCACCTCTGTGTGTCTATGAGACACTTAGTGCGCCCCCTGGCTTCCTCCTTATTGACTGTGATTGACAACAGCCAATAGCTCCAGCTGTTGTGTCTCAGCCAATGAGCAGGGATGGGCCTGAAGAACATCTGCTCATGTGCATATTTAAACATTTGCCCTGAAGGAAGGTGAGTTAATGAACTTGTTTTTTTTTTGTTTTTGTTTTTTTGCGTAATAATTGCACAATGCAGCAAACTTGCTAGTCCAGGTCTAATTGCAGATACACTAATTATTGTGGCTTTATTGATCAGCAGGCTGGTAATATCTGGCCTTTTGATTTCAAGACTAATTAAAATGCAGGAGTTGTTTGAAAATTAGGAATTGTTGAAGTCCTTAAATTTTAATTAATGACAAGCATTCGCTTACCTATTTTTCTTGCAACAAAGAAATGCTAATATGATGGTTTGCAGCTCTGTGGTGCTCAGCATCTTAGCAAACTTTAAGTTCAATCATTATTTACCATAATGTCCATGATATTCAGCAAGAAGAGCCAATGAGAGCTGGAAAAAACAGATTTGTGGCTAAAAATAGAACAATAATTGTGGTAAATGACACATGGCTTACACCTTAGTTAACTGAGCCTTTTGTCTTGATGCCAGTCGCTCTACTACCCGTGTTTACAGTTTGACATTTTAAAAGGGATCTGAGATGGGAAAGCACCATTACTTTTCTAATATACCATGTTGGATTTTAAACCCTATTCATGTTGCAGAAATAGATGTTTAAAGTGGTGGTATACTCTATGCTACCACTTTCCCTTACAGGTAAGCCTATAATAAGGCTTACCTGTAAGTATAAATAATATCTCCTAAACCTGTACGGTTTAGGAGATATTCCCCTCGCAATGCGCTGCTGATTGCAGGGGGGGATCCACGGCGAAAGGACCGGCAACCGCCGGACCTTGCCGAATTGAAATCTCCCGCGCGCAGTGACGTTATCGCTGCTCCAGCCAATCACAGCGCTGGAGCGGCGATACCCGGAAGACACGCAAGATGACATCTCTCTCGGCGTGGACCAGGTAAGTTCTACTTTCCTCGTTCAGAGGTAAGTATTTCATAATGAGCTAGTATGCGGTGCATACTAGCTCATTATGGCTTTTCCCTCGCAGGTGTAAAAAAAAATAAAAAAAAATGTTCTGCGGGTATACAACCGCTTTAAGCCTGATGCACGCAGGTCATTTTTTTTTTTTTCATTGAACTCAGCGGGCTCAACGAAAAAAAAGTATAAACTGAGAAGCTAGCCATACAACCTATGTGAGTTTTGTACAGCCATACTTACTATTTAATTTTAGTACAGCAATCTCCACGCTGAGCTATTGTGATCTGACAGGAGGACTGCCCCTCCCACCAGAACACACTGGTCACTGCTTGCAGCCATTGGCTGCGAGCACTGATCGGATGCCGGTTGGCTTCTGGTTTTCCACCATGCCTATTCAACAGAAGCTGGACAGACAGGTATACACACTGGCCGAATGTACAGTGCGGAAAATAAGTATTTGAACACCCTGCTATTTTGCAAGTTCTCCCACTTAGAAATCACGGAGGGGTCTGAAATTGTCATCGTAGGTGCATGTCCACTGTGAGAGACATAATCAAAAAAAAAAATTCCAGAAATCACAATTTATGAATTTTTAACTATTTATTTGTATGATACAGCTGCAAAGAAGTATTTGAACACCTGTCTATCAGCTAGAATTCTGACCCTCAAAAACCTGTTAGTCTGCCTTTAAAATGTCCACCTCCACTCCATTTATTATCCTAAATTAGATGCACCTGTTTGAGGTCATTAGCTGCATAAAGACACCTGTCCACCCCATACAATCAGTAAGAATCCAACTACTAACATGGCCAAGACCAAAGAGCTGTCCAAAGACACTAGAGACAAAATTGTACACCTCCACAAGGCTGGAAAGGGCTACGGGGAAATTGCCAAGCAGCTCGGTGAAAAAAGATCCACTGTTGGAGCAATCATTAGAAAATGGAAGAAGCTAAACATGACTGTCAATCTCCCTCGGACTGGGGCTCCATGCAAAATCTCACCTCGTGGGGTCTCAATGATCCTAAGAAAGGTGAGAAATCAGCCCAGGACTACACGGGAGGAGCTGGTCAATGACCTGAAAAGAGCTGGGACCACCGTTTCCAAGGTTACTGTTGGTAATACACTAAGACTTTATGGTTTGAAATCATGCATGGCACGGAAGGTTCCCCTGCTTAAACCAGCACATGTCAAGGCCCGTCTTAAGTTTGCCAATGACCATTTGGATGATCCAGAGGAGTCATGGGAGAAAGTCATGTGGTCAGATGAGACCAAAATAGAACTTTTTGGTCATAATTCCACTAACCGTGTTTGGAGGAAGAAGAATGATGAGTACAATCCCAAGAACACCATCCCTACTGTGAAGCATGGGGGTGGTAGCATCATGCTTTGGGGGTGTTTTTCTGCACATGGGACAGGGCAACTGCACTGTATTAAGGAGAGGATGACCGGGGCCATGTATTGCGAGATTTTGGGCAATAACCTCCTTCCCTCAGTTAGAGCTTTGAAGATGGGTCGAGGCTGGGTCTTTCAACATGACAATGACCCGAAGCACACAGCCAGGATAACCAAGGAGTGGCTCTGTAAGAAGCATATCAAGGTTCTGGCGTGGCCTAGCCAGTCTCCAGACCTAAACCTAATAGAGAATCTTTGGAGGGAGCTCAAACTCTGTGTTTCTCAGCGACAGCCCAGAAACCTGACTGATCTAGAGAAGATCTGTGTGGAGGAGTGGGCCAAAATCCCTCCTCCAGTGTGTGCAAACCTGGTGAAAAACTACAAGAAACGTTTGACCTCTGTAATTGCAAACAAAGGCTACTGTACCAAATATTAACATTGATTTTCTCAGGTGTTCAAATACTTCTTTGCAGCTGTATCATACAAATAAATAGTTAAAAAAATCATACATTGTGATTTCTGGAATTTTTTTTTTTTGATTATGTCTCTCACAGTGGACATGCACCTACGATGACAATTTCAGACCCCTCCATGATTTCCAAGTGGGAGAACTTGCAAAATAGCAGGGTGTTCAAATACTTATTTTCCGCACTGTAGTCTGGTTTCTTTTGAACTGGCTGATAATTGGCCCATGTGTACCAGCCTTTAGTTCAATATACTTTGTAAGGGAAGGCTAATAGACCTGATCAGCCTCCCCCTCTTCTCCCTATTCCTCAGTACTACTAGTCTGCAAGAGGATGCTTTTGTGATGTGGGATGTGCCAGCAAAGGGTACTAAGCATAGGACAGAAATTTACATTACAACAAAAATATATTTTAAGGCATGGTTTGCATGCAAGTACATATTATTTAGAGTCTACTGAATGTGTTGCAGAATCTTACACAACTCTATATTGTGCTGAGGGCTTATTATACCCCTTTGAAGTTATTTTGAATTGGAAAACTACATGACCCAACTTGTAGCAGGTGTAAAAGTGACCATGGAGACTTTGTTCATAGGCTGTGGTGATACACAAAACTGCATAGATACCACAGACCGAGGGCCACTTGTTAATAATTAAAAGAATATTATCCTTAAACCATTATCTTTGTATCTTAGGCACTCTATAATCAGGGGGGGGGGGGGGGTTTGAGATCCCTGTTTCAGGCTAGGAAATTAATATTACAGTATTGGAAGTCAACTTAAACCTTCCTCTGCAGTAAAAGGTACAGCTTATGAATCGTCCAATATATCGTGAAACAATATTTTTCTACATAGGGGAAATACATTTGAAAGATTTTGGGGCATATGGCTTGATACTCCAGGTGTGCTCTCCATGGATCTGGTCATTAGCAGGTCTCTGTAGTTCAGATCACTGACTTTCTATGTTGGCCTAATGCAAAGATGTGTGCTTTAACTCGTGTGACTTTACTATTTAAATATTGGCATGCATTAAAAAGGGAATCAACTCAATAATAAAGATAATACGATAATTCTCCCGCTCTACAAGACTCTGGTCCAGCCGCACCTAGAGTATGCTGTCCAGTTCTGGGCACCAGTCCTCAGGAAGGATGTACTGGAAATTGAGAGAGTACAAAGAAGGGCAACAAAGCTAATAAAGGGTCTGGAGGATATTAGTTATGAGGAAAGGTTGCCAGCACTGAACTTATTCTCTCTGGAGAAGAGAAGCTTGAGAGGGGAATCCTGTACGTGGCCACTCATTAAAATTAGAAGAAAAGAGGTTTAAACTTAAACTGCGTGGAGAGTAATTTACTGTAAGAGTGGCAAGGATGTGGAATTCCCTTCCACAGGTGGTGGTCACAGCTAAGAGCATCAGTAGTTTCAAAAAAGTATTAGATAAGCACCTGAACGACCACAACATACAGGGATATACAAGGTAATACTGACATACAATCACACACATAGGTTGGACTTGTGTCTTTTTTTTTTCAGCCTCACCTACTATGTAACTAACTAGCTGTATACTCTATGTACATGCTGGTTCGACTTCTTTTAATTAATAAACAACCGCCAATACATATCTAAAAATAAATGTAAAAAAGAGGATGTTTAGAGTTTTACATTTCTGTACATGTACCTGCAGTAGCACCACCAGAAAAGGCTATGCTGTTCTTTGTTTCCTTTAGGAGTCAGTCTTTAATTATTTGCAAATGCAGTTTATGCATTGTGATGTTTTAAAATTTTATGTGAAATACTACAGTCCTTTCTTACATTGAGAAAAGCGTTCCTTGTACAGCTAGTATTTGTTCCCCTCATTTTACATCTGAGTCTTTTCTATTCAATAGGGCTTCTTGGGAATACTGCTGCACACAGCCCTAAAGAGAACACCCCACTGACTTTGGTAAGTAACTTTGCAAATATTTTACGTTGTTAACTGAACTTACATATGAAAACTCCCACTCACCTCACTCGCGCTTTTCACAGAAGAGAGAGAAAAAATAAAAGGAAAAAATATAATATAAACACAGGTGTAGACTTTCATGGCTTTCATGAATGTTTTTTTTTTTTTTCATTATCTTGGGAATTGACCGCCTCTACAACAGTGCACATGTGGGTTTGCTATAGTTTGCATACATCAGTTATAGGATGGATTCACACCTATGCATTTGTAGTGCTTTTTGCATTTTGCAGATTTGCACTACAGAATGTGATCCATAGGAAACAATATTAAATGGACTGTAGTGGAAATCTGAAAAATCCAAAAAGCACTAAAACTGCATAGGTGTCAATCCAGCCATAGAGAATTTTAGTTTTCCCATCTGATAGCTTGCCACAAGATGATGGGTAAACCATTAAACTCTATATCTAAAGCCAGTGCTTGCACACTGAGGCAGCATTTTGCAGCCTTGGGTAGCCTAGATGACTGTGTCTAAGCTATCAGCTGCAGGGGGATCCCAGGCAATGCTGATAACTTGCCCTTTGCCCTCCTCTTCCTTTTTTTTGGGCACAACTTCCAAAATGTAGGTCCTCTTAAAGGGTAGACATGAAATGCTTTTCTAATATTACTGGTTTTAGTGCAGGACAGTGATTTGACACTATGGGGTTGATTTATTAAAGGCAAATAGACTGTGCTCTTTGCAAGGGAAATTGCTGCAGAGCCTAGTAAAGTAGGGGGAGCTCTGTTGACTTCCTCATCCAATTGTATTTTACTTGCATGTGATTGGTTATCCTTTGTAAAGTGAAGCTTCATCTCATTTACTAAGCTCTGGAGCAGATGCGCTTGCAGAGTGCACAGTCTATTTTCCTTTAGTAAAACTACCCTTATGAATGACTAACACATTATGATTTACCATATTATGATTAATTGCAACAGATAATCTTTGTACATCAGAACCTACAAAGAGCTGACTCTGTTATAGAATTCTTATTTGATTGCTTAAAATGTTGGTATTATTGATCCTTCTATATTAACACTGCTTTTATATGACAGTACATCAGCACCCTTATTGAACTTTCTATATGCTATAAAAAAAGCAAGACATTAAACCTTAAGACAAATGGTATTGGAAAAAAATTCTGCTAGGTGGGTCACAGTTATGACAGAGGCCAGACAACCTAATGCCTATGCTGAAAATTCCTATAGAAACTACAACCAGGCACAGAAACTGTGGGGAGAATGCAATGTAGCTTTTATTCTAGCTGTACAGCGATTTAAAATTTCAATAGCTTTCGTTAGACACATGGTAAATGTGGGTAGTTCTTAATAGCACCACTTTTACAAAGAGGTAATATTAGTGCACCAGATAAAAAAATAAAAAATAAATACACGTCACTTCATAGGTAACCAAACTGGCGGTAATTAGGATCACCTGGAAGTTGACATACAGTACAGAGACAAGCAAGGGTGCCCTTTCTCCATACAACAGGCAGCATGTTTGTTGCCATTACCCCTGGCCCACCTCTCCCCACCTCTCCCCATCCCACCTCTCCCCATCCCACCTCTCCCCATCCCACCTCTCCCCACCTTACCCCATCCAACCTCTTCCCACCTCACCTCACCCCACCTCCCCCATTTCACCTCACCTCATCTTACCCCACCCTACTTGTCATTAGTTGTTAAGGACAATGGATGGAGCCTGATGGAGAAGATGACACACTAGTTCATCCTCAGGTCTGCTTTCTTCTTGACAGCAGGCAGTGGGCGGATTGTATAGCTAATAGTGGGCTGTGCATTGGCTATAGATTGGCTCTGTTCACTGCTTGCTGTTAATCATTAGGGGAGTAGACCTAATGGCCAGTCTCTAAATCCCTATCAGGCCCCATCCCTGACACAAAATTATTTGAACTGTTGTCTGTGTGACAGCTACAGTGGTGGGCAGGGAGATCAGTTGGAGTGTCTATATGGACATTGTGGTCTCAATTCACCGCTGGACATGGTGTGTGCCATGAAATTCATGTACCTGTTTCCAACAGGTACATTAATCTGTTGCCCACACCAACATTTGTCATGTGGAGGCACATCAAAATTCTAAAGTGTGCAGTAAAGTGATTGTAAAGTATTGTGTTTTTATTTAGTGAAGAATAACAAACCTGTTATACTTACCTGCTCTGTGCAGTGGATTTGCACAGAGCATTCCAGATCCTCCTCTTCTCGGGTCCCTCTTTGGCTCTTGTGGCCCCTCCCTCCTGTTGAGTGACCCCAGAGTAAAATCAACTTCCTATGGGGGCACCAGAGCAGAGTCACAGCTCCCTGTGTCCATTCAGCTGGTTCGCCCCGCCCCTTTCTCTCCTCATTGGCTGGCTGACTGACTTTGACAGCAGCGGGAGCCAGTGGCGCTGCATTGCTGTTTCAGACAATGAAGAGGGGAGTTCCAGGCAGCTGAGACATTCCTGCAACATCGCTGCATCTAGAGGGACCTCAGGTAAGTATTAGGGGAGGCTGCTGCACACAGCAGGCTTTTTATCTTAATGCATAAAAAAAAAAAAATACTGCCTTTACAATCACTTTAAGTATGGGTCTTAATCATTTGCAAGATTGGTAAACTACAGCAATGACATTAGGGGACTGATATTTGCTCTGAGAATCCCAGTTTTTGCAGGAGCTGGGGCACCATTGGAGTCATTTCATCCACTGAAATCAAGGAAATCTGTTTTGCTTAAATTCTCCCTTTTAAATGCAAAGAAGCAAAATCTATCTTTACCACACTGCCTCTTCTTATGTTCTATAAAATCATCTTTTTTTTTTTTCATTTTCTTTTTCTTATCACTGGTAAGATGGAAGGTATACTAGCTTTGGACATGGTAGGAGAAATCGACTTGCCTTGGTATAGAGAATTCTCAGTTTATATTAATATCATGTTAGCCGTGATGTACTCCCCCTGGTCAAATAGCTGCAGAAATCAGATTGAAATTTCATCCACCAAACAAATAACCAGGGAGGAATAATGCAATGTTGTTCAGGCAGCATCCACTTGTACTATTAAGGGATACCCTGCAGCAGTTCCTTGCTTGCTGATCATATAGACTAAAATAGTCTCTGATTCAGGCAGCTGTTATAAAGGGTCTTTCTGGAGTGAACTAAAAATTAATCCATGCTCCAGACCAGTAGGATTCAATGCATCACCTCTTGTTGCACTTTTATAATTAATGTCTCTGTTAGAGTGCTCTTCTTCACTGTTTAATCATCTGGTTATCAGTATCAAACTTACAGGTCAGATTAGAACCACAGGAGATGAGAAGAGAAGTAGATCATGCTTTCTACCAGCACACTATCGTTCTTTGAATGCACTGTATATCAAGTCAAAATAATATATATATATTTTTTTTTTATTACATCTCTGGTTTACATCCACTACGCCATTTGTTCTATCCCTTTAATAGTTTGGGGTAGTTAATAAAAAAACAAACCTCCTTTTCTCACTTCTATGTTGCATAATCTGTCTGATGCTGCAGCTGCCCCCTAAGCCAGAGAACCTAGCGATTACATGACCGTTGATTGCTCAGTTCTCAGTCTGTTCGGCTCTCTACTCTGCTCCTCCAGCACTCAAGTACTAGGTTGGAGAGGGGACGGGAACAGCTGGCTTTGGCTCGCTGCCACCACCATGTGATTGCCTTGACCAATCACTGCAGATAACATGATAATTGTACACAATGGATGGGCATCTATTCATGCCATTCATTGTGTACATTTGTTTTGCTAGCTATGATTAGTCACAGTGATCACATGGTACATTCAGGGCTAATCACAGCCCACCTGTACCAAGTGATTAGCTGTGACCAATCACAGCTAATCACAATGGTAAACACAGAATTTGTTTTACTCAGTAAAAATGGTGGCTTATATCAATGAAATTCACGGGTGTAAGCTATCATAATGTGTACTATGTTTAACACCCTCATCCTAGAATAGGGCTACAGGTACATTTAGTTATGCTGGGTGGTAGCCAGCCTGGCTAATTTGTAATGTTTAGTGGTTAAATGACTTCTGTTCTAATTATTCAGTTGTGGCTTTTCCCTTTTTTCAGTAGGTGGCACTGTTAAAGTACATTCAAGTTATGGATAAACATATGGTACTTTCTCTTATCGTCCATGGACGGACACGGCCTTCTCAAGTCTTGACAAGTGGGTTATGTTCCTGTTCACAGGAGAGGACTAGGCAGAAACATGTTAGATATTTAAATACATGTTACTTTAACAGAGTTGAACAGCCCCACCCGGTCCCTCCGGACATAACCCTCCTCCCTGCAGCATGCAGCCTCAGGAGAAGGACGTATGGCTCCCATTGGGTCCAGTGTGATGGCCGGGGAGGGGGAGCCCCACGGCCACGCACATACGCTTAATGGTTAGCTACTTAGTTCTTGGGGCTAGGAGCCCAGGGTCTGGTGGTATTAACCCTTAGTGAGGGTCGGATGGTATTAACCCTCTCTGTCACGTGACGCCACTGAAGTCTTGGTATACCCCAGGAAACTACAGCTCTGGGGGCCTCCGTATCCCCGCTAGCTAGGGTGGTAATAACACAGTCCACAACAGGGGTCAATATAACGAAGGCTTTACTGGCATGAAGACAGATGTCAAAATCTTCACAGCGTTCACACAAAGTGTCGCAAAGGTTCCACAGACAGTCTCTAGAGGACCACACAGCTGATAATGCTTGGGCTTGGCTTATCATATATCCTCGGCTTTTGCAGCCGGATTAGTAATACTGGGCCTATGCTTGACTAGGCTGAAGAATAGATGCACTTACTGAAGTGTCGGTAGACTTGAGGCTTTTCATCGGAATGACGGATTGATCCGATAATTGCGCTGAAGTACTGATTCTATAGTATTTAGGGGTACTCCGCGATTTGCTGTACTTTCTCCTGAACGGGAGGTCTCTGGCCTGCACTGATTCTCCTCTGACTGAAATCTGCTCTGACTGAAATCTGCTCTGACCTGCCAGAAACTGTGTGTAGCGCTAGACTCTCCTAAACAGGGACTCCCACCCCTTATATAAATGTGAGGAGACTGAAGCCCATTGGTTGAGAGCTGAGGGAGACTGAAGCCCATTGGTTGAGAGCTGAGGGAGACTGAAGCCCATTGGCTTGAGAGCTGAGGGAGACTGAAGCCCATTGGCTGAGAGCTGTGGATCATAGAGACTTATCTGTATTCCCCTTGGAACTTACATTTAAAGTTTGTTACAAGTTAAAGTATAATACAACACCATAAGGTCTTGTCTAGCACTTAGTCCTACTGACTCTCATACACTCTGACTAAACATAAAATGGCGGACTAAACCTCTTAAAGCTATACGCACCTAATAAATGTATTATCAACTATAACAGTATAAATCACATCATAACTAGCTGAGTCCCTGCAGAGGAGGCCCCACAAGCCGAGGGTCTCAATCTAACAGGGCCTACAGCAAATACCTGTACTGGGACACCACAACTCCCCTTCTCGTGATTGGACGGATCCCTCCAATCCCGAGAAGGGGGGTGTCTATACATGGTGACGCGCACTTTACAAGTATTCACAACGGAAGCTTGTAATGCGTGCGCGGCGCTACGCTACGCTGTAATGCAGGGGATTAACGGCAGTGGTGGCCGCGGCATCATATATACAGGTATGGGGACCATACATGGCTGCATATGTGGGGGACCATACATGGCTGCATTATGTGGGGGACCATACATGGCTGCATTATGTGGGGGACCATACATGGCTGCATTATGTGGGGGACCATACATGGCTGCATTATGTGGGGGACCATACATGGCTGCATTATGTGGGGGACCATACATGGCTGCATTATGTGGGGGACCCCAGAAAGCTGCCATCTAGATAAAGGAAGGACTGTGGATGTGGTGTATCTGGATTTTAAAAAGGCATTTGATACAGTTCCCCACAAATGTTGACTGTACAAACTAAGGTCTGTTGGCATGGACCATAGGGCGAGTACATAGATTGAAAATTTGTTACAGTGGCGAGTCCAAAGGGTGGTGATAAACGGGGAGTACTGGGAATGGTTTGGTGTAAGTAAAAAGTGGGGTCCCCCAAGGTTCTGTCCTTGGACAAATCCTTTTTAACCGCTTCAGCCCCGGACCATTTCACTGGCCAAAGACCAGAGCATTTTTTTCGATTCAGCACTGCATCACTTAAACTGACAATTGCGCAGTTGTGCGATGTGGCTCCCAAACAACATTTTAAGTCCTTTTTTGCCCACACATAGAGCTTTCTTTTGGTGGTATTTGATCACCTCCTACTGGATTCCCACGCACCAATCGGGGCCATTGTAGTGCACACATGTGGCACTACAGCCCCCCCCCCCCCCTGTGCCACAGAGCACATATATCGCAATCGGAAGCACTGACATTCCATCAATGTACAGGTGATAGCTGATGCCCAATGTCTCATATGGCACGTCCGTGCCAAACACCCCGGGTCCAGCCACGACAGCTACATATACTGTCAAAGCAACATCCCAACTGAATTTGAACAGAACGTGTACAGGGACAGCTGGTTGGTTGGTGAGTGACATGGGAGTCAGGCATGACTGTCCGACCCTATGATGCAGACATCACGAGGGGCACATGCACGGCTAACATCCTCCTGTCTTTTTCCTTCCAGGTGACTTGGCATATGCATTTGGACCCCATCTCATGACCCCATTCTGGAATCCCCAAACCAGAGGAGAGCTAAATTCCAATGCTGCACACATACGTACCCGTGCAGTGGTGGAACAAACATTTGGCCTCCTGAAGTCCCGTTTCTGATGCCTGGATAAGTCTGGGGGGGCCCTGTTGTATTCCCCAAACTTTGTGTGTCAGATCATCGGTGCATGTTGCATGCTGCACAACTACGCCATGAGAAAGGGCCTGCAGATTGACATATGTGATGACCTGACCCCCGAACCACACAGTCCCCCCATGCCTGAGGCTACCCCGTCTGCTGAGGGAAGAGCAGTCAGGAGGTGCCTCGCGGTAGGCATCTTTGCACGTTAAACACACACACATTAATCATGGCACACGGACAATGCACGCATGCACACCACTGTAGTCCCTAGATCACACACACCACATCCACATCACATTGGATTAGCCCAAGTCCGGCATGCAGGACTTAGGAGCAGCAACGCCGCACCAAGGCCCCAATGGTGTCGCTGTCCATTCATACCACATTCACACGGCCGTGGGGATAACTTCTCCACCACGACTCAGGGTGACACCCCTTACTGGCAGGAGTGTCACCCCCACATTCACACACCATTCACACTGTAGTCTGCACTACTGACCGTGTGCAGTCATAAAAAAAATAAGACTCATGACCTGAGCATAAAACAAATCAAAAAACTCATATCCTGAGCAGAAACAGTAAGTAAAAAAATATTATGAGGAAAAAAAAAGGCACTCATTTGACCTGACGGGGGCTGTGCCTGGTGCCACCTCTCTGGCTCCTCACCTGGCTGGAGGGAGCTTTGGGTGGGGGGGTGGGGCATCTGGAGGTGGCTCATCCCTGGGTGGGCCACTCCTGGCAGGTGATGGCTTCCTGCCCTCCAAGGCCACGGCAATGTGGCTGAGGTAGTGATACGGCTGGGCCTGCATTCTCAGCTGGCGGTTTAGATTGTGGCGCTGGTTGCGCTGCCTCTGCCTCCCCTCATCCCGGATGGCAGCCGTGTTGGCCTGGACCGCCCCAGTAAGGGTGTGAACCTCTGCCTGCAGCTCCCCCAGGCTGGTGACCACTGCAGCACAGTTGTAGATGACATCCTGCACTGCATCATTCATCTGTGCCACGGATGTCAGGCTGTCAGCCAGCCGGTGCAGGTGTCCAGCTAGTTCCCCAATATGCTGGGTCTGCTGGACCTGGTCCCTTGCCATTTGATCATGGACGGCATCAGAAACACCCCTGGTCTTCCGTGTCGCCTTCCTGGGGGCAGAGGATGATTGGACCCAGGTGTAAGGTGTCGCCCTTGAGGGGCTTACCCTGCTGGTGGCTGAGCCAGAGGGGCTTCCCCTGATGGGGGAGGAGGTGTGAGAGGGCCCGGCCAAAGAGGAGGAATCCTAAAAATAAAGGCAACCATGATCTAAGGTCACCGTCTCCTCCTCAACCACCTCCACAGGAGAGGTGTGGCCACTCCCCTCCACCGCTGGATCTTGGCTTCCTAGGGGGTCAGGATCAGGATGATGTTCCGGGGATGATGGCGTGGGATGGCCACCGGCAGCAGATGGCCCGCTCCCTCCTGCACATCTGAGGATGACACAAAGCATTCACATGTTGGTGGACCCTCACACATGTCACATGTCCCCTCACATGCTACACACCAGATGGGGGATAAACAACACTTACCTGTCCTCGAGGCATCATCAAGGGAATCAAAGCCCTCCGCGCCCTCCAACTGCTCCCTCTCCAGACACCCGGGTGACCACCTCCTCCTCCGGGGTCAAGCTCACCGCACATGGGGGTCCACCCCCCCGTGCCCATCTGGTGCCTCTTGATGGCGGCCACCTTCTCCCCTACCTTGCACCTCAAATCATTGATCTTTTTACTGATCTCCTTGGCTCTCTGGGTCTCATAGCCAAAGCTGTTCATTTCTGTGGCGATGGTCTCCAGGATGGCCTGTTTCCTGGCCCGACTGGTATTCCGACTTTGGGCACCATGGAGGAAGGCGTCATACCTCTCCATGGCAGAGATGAGGGCTGCCGTCTCCTGTGGCAAAAATGTTTTCTTCCTCTTGTCCCTCTGGGAAACCCTAGCAGCCATTGCACAGCAAAAAGTACCTTGCTCGGGGGGGGGGGGGGAGCAGGATGTACTTTTGTGTCGGATGGGTGCATGTCTGGTTATATTTATGCGCTCGGCGTAAGACTGTACGCCGGGCGTATCCCAGGAAGTTGGGCCGGCGTAGTTGTGAGCATGCGCACAGGGAAGTGATCATATGTCGACGTCACTGCGCATGCTCCGTGGATTATACGCCAGGCGTAAGTCTCTGCACCAGGCACAGGCCATCATTTGCATAAGGTCACACCCACTTTCACTTATGCCGGCTTGTGCCTTCACATTTACGTTGCGCCGGCGCAACGTTGGGAGCAAGTGCTTGGTCAATACTGTACTTGCCTCTCTAGGTTGCGTCGGCGGATCGTATATGCTCTGCGCTACGCCGGCACAAAGATGCGCCCATCTACCTGAATCTGGCCAATAGTGTCTATAAAATAGGGGATAGTTTTATGGCATTTTTTTTTTTTTACTAGTAATGGCGGCGATTAGCGATTTTTATTATGACTGCGACTTTATGGCGGACACATCGGACACTTCTGACACATTTTGGGACCATTGTCATTTTTACAGCGATCAGTGCTATAAAATATGCACTGTTTACTGTGAAAATGACAGTGGCAGTGAAGGGGTTAACCACTAGGTGGCGCTGAAGGGGTTAAGTGTAACCTAGGGAGTGATTCTTACTGTTAGGGGGCGTGGCTACGAGTAGCATGTCACTGATCACTGTTCCCGATGAGAGGGAACAGACTATCTTTGACAATGTGTAAAAGGCGCCTGGCGCGGCTATGCGTTTCACGCTGGAGCGCAACGTGGCGACCTCGCGATGACGTCATTGCCCGGCGCCGCGTGCGTTCCAGTTTGGAATGCAGAAGTGCCCAGCGCAATCAGCGCTGTATAGGGCACACATGCCTCTCACCTATAAACAGAACACCGTGCATTACACACACCATTCTTTTATTGTCAGCCGTAGCTCGGCCATACTACAATGCCGGTGCCATCGCTCTCCATGCTATACTTCTACCCTACCAGGAATCCCTGAAGCTATATAGCCACTATTATTACTGCTGACACCCTAGGAGGAATTCCTTGCTGACACCCTACACTGCAGAATCCCATGCCTCAAGTACTGCAAATGAATAAGTAGCTGTTGTTGTACTTGTAGTGCCTTAAGAAGATCTGCTACACTTATTGCTGCTAAACAAATGCTTTACTTAACGTTGCCTTGTTAATCATCTTTATATTACTTGAGACTGACTGTTGTGTCTTGGCTGTTTGCTGTAGAAACATCTTAAAGGAACATATACTTTCAATTAAGCTGAGCTATATATGCCTCTCCTATGCAACTACTAATTGCTACCAGTATTCATATTTTCTACGTGCTTGACGTAAGTTTTACTTGTTTAGGGACCCTTGCCCTAAGTTGCTGAACATGTTTGCGTTAACTTTTCTATACTAAGGGTTAAAGGTACTTCATACCAACTACCTTAGTTACCTAATGCATTTCCTTATGTTTACGTGATATGATGTAGAGAACCCCCAAACTCCTGTGGAGTGATGCCTGGGGTCCCGTACTGATGGTCACTTGTATATAGAAGTGCATTGGAATCTTGATCTGTATGCTATAATTTTAAACGCTAAGCTTTGGTCGCATGTTGTAAAATGTCCAAGCTTAGTAGCTCAACGCCCTTCCTTTTTGTGTGGAGTGACGCTTGGTGTCCAATACTGAATTCTCACATAGAGCGGTGCATTGAAATCCTTGCTAACCGGAGTTGAGATTCACTCCGTTCACCAGAGCTGTTACACAATGTCATTAGGCAGAACAGGGAGATGCATGTTTACACTTGCCTCTCCCCGTTCTGCAGCTCTGTGACCCGATTGCGGGACACCGGCTGACATCGAGTCCACGGGTCCCGCGGGCACAGTCAGTTCCTAGCACCAGTCCTCAGGAGGGATGTGCTGGAACTGGAGAGAGTCCAGAGAAAGACAATGAAGCTAATTAACCACTTAAGACCCGGACACATACGCTGCTAAATGACCCAAGGTGTTTTTACAATTCGGCGCTGCGTCGCTTTAACAGACAATTGCGCGGTCGTGCGACGTGGCTCCTAAACAAAATTTGCGTCCTTTTCTTCCCACAAATAGAGCTTTCTTTCGGTGGTATTTGATCGCCTCTGCGATTTTAATTTTTTGCGCTATAAACTAAAATAGAGCGACAATTTTGAAAAAAATCACTATTTTTTTACTTTTTGTTATAAAAAAAATCAAATAAACTAAATTTTAGTAAAACATTTAGGCCAAAATTAATTCAGCCACATGTCTTTAGTAAAAAAAAAAAATCGCAATAAAAAAAATAGCTACCTAGCGGGAACAGCGACACTAATACAGCGATCAGAAAAATGATCTCTTAGTGATGCTGGCAATAGGGAGTGAAAGGGTTAACTAGGGCAGTGATCAGGGGGTTAAAACTTTATTAGGGGGGGTGGGGGGGCTATCCTGGACCTAACACTAACTGATTTTACATTGCCTGTCACACTGACACTAAATGCAGTGATTAGATCTCTGCATTCAGTGACACTATGACAGGGGGGTGGGGGCGATCACAAGGGGTTAATGTGCCTATGTGAGTGTGTGTCAGTGTTGTGTTGGTGCACACTTACTGTGGATGTCTTCTCTCATCAGCAGCGGTGGGAAACACCGCTGCGATGAGAGGTGACATCATTTCCTCCTTCCTGTGTAAACACAGGAGGAGGAACTGACACGAAGGGACCCCCGAACCGCACGAAGGCGGGGACGTAAATTTACACCCTTGTGCCTGTACGAGCCATTCTGTGGCCGTATATGTGCGTGCGGGGGTCCTTAAGTGGTTAAGGGACTGGAGGATCTCCGCTATGGGGAAAGACTACAAGCATTGGATTTTTTCTCTCTGGAGGAGATGCTTGAGAGAGGATATGATATCGATGTACAAATACAATGCACTGGTGACCCTAGCATAGGGAACAAACTTTTAGTGAAAGGGAATTTAAAAAGACACTGGGCCATTCAATAAATCTAGAACATAAGCGGTTTAACCTTAAAATCTGTAGAGGGTTCTTTACTCCTTAGAGCAGTAAGGATGTGGAATTCTCTTCTACAAGCAGTAGTATCAGCACGGAGCATCCATAATTAAAAGAAAAACTACAATGTACTATTAACATAAACACGCACAAACACATAGCTTGCGTTGGATGTTATTTTTTAACCTCACCTACTATGTAACTATATCTGTATTTTAGAGAACATTAGGAATAGAAAAGCAATCAATCACTGAGTACAGTCCTTGACTGGTTAGACGTGTTGGGTCACAATTCACTGGCAAAAAGTGTTTGAGGAGTTCATACTTTTTGTAAACCTGAAATTCTTTTCATATTGCTTTGTTTTTAGTATGTCCAGTCATTTATTCTGGCTCTGTTTCTATAGCCACTCTTTATCGGAGCCCTTGCCCTGCTATTTTGGAGTAAAACTACAGGGTGTGGGGTAGAATATGACCACCCCCATGTGTGTGTGTGTGTTACATTTTATATATATATATATTTTATACCTGATCATACATAATGGTGCATGGGGCAATCTGTTTAGATAGAAACAGAAATCAGATTACTGTTTGAGGATATTTCTCAAACTAATGCCTTGGTAACCAAGCTGTCCTTCCAGCTGTTGCAAAATTACAAGTCCGATCATGCCTTTGCCTGTGGGAGTTTCACAACAGCTGGAAGACCGCCATTTTGAGACCCCGTCGTAAACAATAGATTGAGAACCTGACATATATTATATATATATATAGAATTTATAACCTATGGCATGTATAGATGCCATATATGATGCCATCTTGAGGTAGAATTTGAGAACGCCTCTCTAATTGAAAACTACAATTGAGCAGTCTTTTTTGAAACTAAGGTAAAGACCAAAAGAAGATGCTTTCGCTGATCTCCAGCAACTGCTTATAAAATCTTGGGTCCTTGTTGCTATGTAGATCATGAATTCACTGTAACACGAGTTAAAGCGGAGTTCCACCCAAAATTTGAACTTTCGCTTGTTCCACTCCCCTCCCCCTTACATGCCACATTTTTTTTGGGGGGGGGGGGGTGGGGGCTTCAGGAGGAGTGGGACTTCCTGTCCCACTTCCTGCTTCCGTCGAGGGGCTGGTTAGGCGATTAAGCTTAATCGCCTACAGCAGCCCCTCCCTGTAGGCGATCGCATGGGACACATGACAGGTCCCATGCAATCGCCTGTCCAATCAGCGGTGGGCCGCGCCACTCGCGCATGCACAGTGGGTGCCCGGCCGTGAAGCCGAAGGCTGTCACGGCCGGGGGCCCACAGTCTCAATGAGGATGCCGGCCGGGGAGAGGGGGCGAGGAGCAGAGCCCTGGTCGGCGCATTGCTGGAACGCTGGAGCAGGTAAGTGATTGTTTATTAAAAGCCAGTAGCTACACTTTTTGTAGCTGCTGACTTTTAATAAACATACATTTTGGCTGGAACACCCCTTTAAGTAACTTTTAAGTGTACTTTTACTGTGTATAGACTATAGTTTCTGTTTATTTGCTAGGCATTTTGCTTGTTATAGGTATAGATGTCAGTCTTAAATTGGTATTCCTAATATTGTAATAGTTTTGTATATATAGCAATTTTGTTTAGTAAAAGCACATTTCTACACTGCAGAGGTCTGAGCTTCCTTGCTTTTACCGCAAAGTAACCTTACAATGTGCCAGTGCTGGAATACCACCATGTGTCAGACACATCTGACACTGGAGCTTGCCCTTGGTGTACCTTTCCCATGGGAGAGCATGTGACTCAATAAGTATTCCTTCCTAGAGGGTGGCCTATTGGGAAGTAAAGTTTATCATTAAAGGGGTTGTAAACCCTTGTGTTTTTCCACTTTATGCATTAAGGTGAAAAAACTTCACACTGGCTGGCCTCCTAAGACTTACTGTGTGATGTGATCTCTCCTCAGCGGCGGTTTACACAGGAAGAGGAAATGACACTGCAGGGGAGCGCGCGGATTGGCTGGGAGCGTTTCCGGAGGGGACGGACAAAAACGAACCGCTGCCCCCTCAGCACGGATCGCTCCTTCAGCAAACCGGACCGCTGCATGTACCGGGGGGTGGGGGGGGGTCCCGATCAGACACACGACCCACGTCAAGGCAGCAACGTATATATACGTTGATGTGCCTGTCTGTGCCATTCTGCCGACGTAAATGTACATGCGGCAGTCCTTAAGGGGTTAAGCTGTGTGATGCCTATTTAGTATAATGACCAAGAACAAAAAACAAAACATTTTTGCTTTAGATTATACTTTGAAAACAAAACTTAGACAGAAGTAAACCTGTTATATTTCATGCATTACAAGGTTTTTTTTCTTCTTGAATTGTATTGTAAGCTTTTCACTAGCTAGTATCTTTTTATACTTTTTCAGAAATTCCTCATATTTGACAGATTTCCTTTAGCCCTAACGTAAAATTGAAGGTTTCATCTACTTGATAAAGACAGTGAATCCTTTATATTCCCGACCTTGACTAGCTTAAGGTACAGACTTATAAATAATGGCCATCAAAGTGTCAGAGATTGTGACACTGCTGTGAAAAGGCACAGACGAGAATGCTTCTGGGATGAAAGAATTTAAGAAAATTGAAATGGAAGATCTGGATGGAGAGAGTTCTGGGCGCCCAGAGCATACTCCCTTTAAATACAAATCTTTTCTTATTCAAGTTGTCATTTGTGTACTCCACGCTTACTGTAATGATCACATTAAATGAAATAAATCATGAAAAGCTACTCATGACATGCATTCTATATTTATAAGAGGATAATAAAGTGGATCTATAAGCCTTGAAGTGTTTAAAGGCCAAAAATATATATATTTTTTTTATCGAGTTATATTTGTAGTGTACTAGTCTGGGAATTACTTTTGCTAACTTGTGTAATGCAAAGAAGGAATTACTGAAAACAAAGACATAAGTTTACTTGCATGGTTAGGTTGAAAAAAGACACATGTCTAATTCAACCAATATAAAAAATAAATGCATATAAAATCTACATCTACAGAATCCTATACCCACAGTTGATCCAGAGTAAGGCAAAAATAATAATAATCATAATAATAAAAATAATAAACCATGGTCCAATTTTCTCCAGCGGGATTCCCAGGAAGTCAGTTGGATATTCCTTTATTTACAGTGCCTTGAAAAAGTAAAAGCAGATAATGCAACACTCAAAATCAGTGTAAGTCCTTTGCAGGCTTTTTGATGAAATCCACAATGGGTGCTCTGGCTCTGGTGCTCTTTTACACCAGTACAGACATAAATACAAAGAATAGAGCTGACAACTCAAACGTCCTTTTTGCTTCTTTATTAGTGAATAAAAAAAGTGTTTAAAAATATACAGGGGCTCACGCGTTTCGGGTACAAGCCTGTGATCAAGGCTTGTAAGCCGGAATGCATGAGCCCTGTATATTTTTACTCAATTGAGCCCTGTATATTTTTACTCAATTTTTTATGCACCAATAAAGAAGTAACAAGGGCGTTTGGAGTTTCCGGCTGTATTCTTTGTATTTCTGCCTTTAAAAATGTATTCATACCTCTTGAAATTTTCCACCAAAAACGTAAAAAAAATTGTGGATTTAATGTAATAGACAACACAAAGTGGTATGTAAATGTAAAGTGGAAGGAGAATGATAAATTGTTCAATTTTTTTTTTTAATTTTTTGAAATGTGTGGCATGCATTTGTATTCAGCCCACGAGTCGATACTTTGTAGAACCACCTTTTGCTGCATTTACAGCTACAAGTCTTTTTGGGTATTTGTCTACCAGCTTTGCACATCTAGAGAGTGACATTTTTCCCATTCTTGCCCATAGTTCAAGCTCTGTCAGATTGGATGGAGAGTGTCTGTGAACAGCACTTTTCAAGTCTTGCCACAGATTCCCAATTGGATTTAGGTCTGGATTTTGACTGCTTTGAATATGCTTTGATCTAAACCAGGGGTGTCCAACCTTTTGAAGAGCAAGGGCCACTTAAGCGACTTGGTAACCGTTTGTGGGCCACAATGAGTGGATTTGGTGGATGACAGCCCACTCTGCTTTATAGAGCCCACTCTACTCTCAGCACACTAAACTCCCAGGTAATAGAAGTCTATGGCTCAGTGCAGGTAACCCACTGGTGCACATGGCTTCTCGCAAACTGGATTTCTTATAGCTTTCTTTCAATGATGCCTTTCTTCTTGCCACTCTTCCATAAAGGCCAGATTTGTGGAGTGCACGACTAATAGTTGTCCTGTGGACAGATTCTCCCACCTGAGCTGTGGATCTCTAAAGCTCCTCCAGAGTTACCATGAGCCTCTTCTCAGATTAATGCTCTCCTTGCCTGGCCTGTCATTTTAGGTGGACGGCCATGTCTTGGTAGGTTTGCAGTTGTGTCATACTCTTTCCATTTTCAGATGGTGGATTGAACAGTGCTCCATGAGATGTTCAAAGTTCGGGCTTCACAGGACAGCTGTATATATACTGAGATTTAATTCCACACAGGTGGACTCCATTTACTAATTAGGTGACTTCTGAAGGCAATTGGTTCTATTATATTTTAGTTAGGCGTATCGGGGTAAAGGGGGCTGAATACAAATGCACGTCACAATTTTCGGATATGTATTTGTAAAAAGAATTGAAAACCATTTATCATTTTCCTTCCACTTCACAATTGTGCGCCACTTTATGTTGATCTATTTCATAAAATGGCAATAAAATAAATCTACATTTTTGGTGATACTTTTTCAAGGCACTGTATTGGGTATTGCCATGCACACTGATGTGAGACATTTATTGTTAACTAGTCTAAACTAATAAGGTGCATTTTTTTTGGGTTCAGACAGTTTTGAGGCTTGACATATTTGGTATTTCTTTCCATTATACAATTTAATGTTTTATTTTGCCTCAAAAAATTGGAGGTTTATTTTTTGCTTTTGAGTTTGTACACACTAAAACATATTTTATATATTATTATATATAATAATTATATATATTATTTTACTATTAATATAGATTTCATAAACACGTGTCTGCTTCTTCTTGCCTCATTCACATTTATATTGGCCAAGAAAGCAGCCCATTGTGATGGGATATTGGTAACGTGGGGATGGGAAGAAGACAGAATGTTTACATTCGGGCATTTCTGTACTGTCATCCTGGAACACACCTCCTTGTGGTGTTTCAACAGCCTTCTTGATGCCTTTTGCATACAGGTAGCCTTAGCCTCAGAATGTCCCTCTCTTAATCAACATTGACTATTAATTCTTATGCTGCTAGACAGGAAAATATGTCCTATCTTATGGCTTTAACCTTTTTTATTTTAAATTTCTTCAGTTGTTATTTCCTGGTTACGTTGCCTAGGAAAATTATGTCGTACATTCCAGGAGTCTTTAGTAGGGGAGGAGGGGCTTTCTCAGATAAGCACAACCTTTCCTGCTTGTATGCCTGAGCTAAGGGCAGGTGGATTTCAGGAAGTAAATGCTACATGAATCATCTACCCTTTCTCAAGATGACCACGACCAGAAATGCTAGTTTTTTTTCCAAAGTGATTTCTCAACAAAATAAAGCATAGAGACATGGATGGGTTGGTGAGTCTACTTTGAATAATAAAAATACTTTAAATAGCATTTTTGGTTTGTGGTTCTCAGATGTAGTTTAGCTCCATTTTATGTAAAAAAAAAAAAAAAAGCACAAGCAAGCTTCCCGTGCTATTTCAGCTACCGTTTAGATTAAAACCTGCTTTGGTCATTTGAATGTACTGTTTAAAGCTAAAGCAGAAAGAAGGGAAGTTAAAAGGGTTGAACCCTATTTTTTTTTTATTAAAAAAATATCATGCTCCACTGTGCAGTTAGTTTTGCACAAAGTGACCCTGTTCATCGTCTTCTGGGGTCCCCCAATGGTGCTTGCGGCTCCTCCCCGCATTGGTAAACCCCCTAGGAAAAGTGCCCTCCCTGCGGGCGCACTTCCGAGTCCGGCATTCAGCGTCCATAGACACTGAATGCCAGGCTTGGCCTTATCCCCCGACACCCATGTCATTGGATTTGATTGACAGCAGTGGGAGCTCAGGTGAGTAAAATAGGGGGGGCCCTCTCAGTGACAGAAGTTCTTTCACTTTAATACCTTAATGCATCCTATGCAATAAAGGTGAAAAAAAAAACATGAGGCTTTCCAACCCCTTTAACCAGCACAGTCTTCAGAAAGTACAGACTGCCCTCTCATTGACCCTGTGAGGTGGTCTGTGTGTGCTGTAGCTGCAGTGGATTACAGAGAACTCAGACAAAGGTAAATGGAGTGAACTGCCTAATGTTACCACAATTGCAGTGTAGTGGGTAGCATTAATATGTTGCATTTTTTATTTTTTTAATCGATAAACTGTACAAAAAAAGTCACATAACCACAGTGGCTCCATCAGGGTACATGAGCTATAATAACCAGCAGTTCTGCAGGGAGGATGAGATGGATAAGCTGTCTCTTTTCAGCACATCCAACTTGACAGAAGACCGCAGATTCATGAGCAGGGAAATACATCTCTGATGTCCTGTAATTGTGGATAAGAGGTGTCCTGTAGGGTTATAAAGATTAGCAAAGCCAGAAGAAATCAGTCACTGCTGAAGGCTGACCTTTTCAGGAGAAAAGAAATATAAGGAACATAGAATATAAAGTAGTTTATAGGTACTGTATTTATTGGTGTATAACACTCACTTTTTTACCCTGAAAATAGAGGGTAAACTGTGCCTGCGTGTTATACGCAGGGGGATGTGGAAAGTTGTTTTCCTGAAACTTCCCTCTTAAAGTTAGGGTGCATGTTTTATGCCTGCGCATGTTATACACCGATAAATACGGCATTTTTATATAGTAGGATTGGTAAATTTGTAGTGTTTACTTCAGTTTTGCACCAGGAATCAGGTGCAGTCTCCAGACTCAGCGGTACTTCCACATAACACATGCATTTATTGTAAAGTGTGCATTGAATGTGTGCTTTCCCCAAGAGTAGGGACAAAAATTGGGGAAAACGATTTACATTATAATAAGACTAGCTGCTACATAGAAGGTAGAAGGGGCTATTGTATAAAGTCAACTAGAGCATAGCAACAAGGCTTAAAAGGGTTTTAAAGATTTTTTTTTTTTTAAATAACAAACATGTCATACTTACCTCCTCTGTGAAAGGGTTTTGCACAGAGTGGCCCTGACCCTCCTCTTCTGGGGTCCCCCAGTGGCGATCCTGGCTCCTCCCTGCATCAAATGCCAAACTCAGAGACCCACATTCCAAGGGGACACCTGTGCGGTAGCGTTTCCGAGTCCTGCTGCTGAATCCATTGGTACAGACACCTTTCACCTTAATGCATAGAATGCATTAAGGTGAAAAACCTTGAGGGTTTACAACCCCTTTAAAGATAATGCATTTGCCTCTGAACTCTAAAGCCGCGTACACACGATCGGTTCAAACCAATGAGAATGGTCCGACGGACCGTTTTCATCAGTTCACCTCTAAAGTGGCCTGAGGGTCTGATGTGCGTACACACCATCAGTCCAAAATCCGATCGGGTCAGAACGCGGTGACGAAAAAACACAACGACATGCTGAAAAAAACGAAGTTCAATGCTTCCAAGCATGCGTCGACTTGATTCTGAGCGGGTTTTTGGAGCAAGTTTTAAAACTTTGGTCCGACGGATGACGGACCGATGGGCCGTACACACGGTCTGTTTGGACCAATGAAACTGGACTTAAGTCCATTCTCATTGGTTTGAACCGATCGTGTGTACGCGGCCTTAGGGACAGAAGCTATAGGCTGGTTCTCTGTTGATCCTATGAAAAGAATGCAGAGAGGAGCACCATGTTGGGCTTTGTAAAATAAAATAAAAAAGCGTTAAGGTGCTGCTCTCTGTGGCCTGGATTTAATGGATACTTTGCTATGCAGTTTTCACTAAGCGTTTCTTAAATATTTTTGAATTAAATAACCTCTGGCTTTATATTCTTAGCAAGTAGTACATGGACTTAAAGGGTCACTAAAGTTTTTTTTTTAAATAACAAACATGTTATACTTGCCTCCACTGTGCAGCTCGTTTTGCACAGCGTGTCCCTCGGCGGCTGTCTTGGTTCCTCGTTGCAAAAGCTTGCCACCTTCATGCGAGCGAGCGATCATGGTGAAAAGCTTTTGCGAGCGCGCTGCCGTGATACAGCGGCGGGCATAGCCGCCGACTGTATCGCTCGGCCCCTGCCCCCGGTGCGCCGCATCCTCCGCTGTGATTGACAGCAGTGCCAGCCAATGGCTGCGCTGCTATCAATCCATCCAGCCTAGCCAATCAATGGCCAGGCTGGGAACCAAAGAGGATCACGTGGACATACGCATTACTTACGAGGGGTCAGGTAAGTAAAACGGGGGTTCGGGGGGGGGGGGGGGGCGGTACCGTCGGATGTTTCTTCACCTTAATGCATAGGATGCATTAAGGTGAAAAAACATTTACTTTTACAACCCCTTTAAAGTGATTCTGAAAACAGGAGTTTTTTTCATCTTAATGCATTCTCTATGCTTAAAGATAAAAATGCTTCTGTGTGCATCAGCCCCCCTAATACTTACCTGAGCCCAATCTGGTACCAATGATGACCACGAGTGCCTCGGCCACCTGGGACTCTCACTCCTGATTGGCTGAGACACAGCAGCAGCGCTATTGGCACCTGCTGCTGTCAATAAAAGTCGGTTAACTAATCAGGAGAGAGAGGGGCTAGGACAAACTGTGGCTTTGTGTCTAAATGGACACACAGAGCTGCGGCTTGGCTCGGGTGCCCCCCTAGCAAGTTGCATGCTGTGGGGACACTGGGCAGGAGGGAGGGTCCAAGATAGTCGGCATGGGACCTGAGACGAGGAGGATCTAGGCTGCTCTGTGAAAAACTACTACACAGAGCAGGTAAGTATGTTTGTTATTTTTAAAGAAAAAGAGACTTTAGTATCACTTTAAAATGAGCCTTCACTAAACTTTGTAGCTGCAGGAGCTATGGAACAGTTTATTTTCAATGCTCATAGCAGAAGCACTGAAGTCGTTCAAGATAGTTCTCTCAGCAGCTCCGCTCCCTCTAATCCCCCTCCCCTCCCAGAGCTCTTTCTCTGTGTCCCAGAGATCGAAAGGATGTCAGGCCACTGCTGGGAGTGGTAAGCTTAGTTGCCTTAGATAACTTCAAGGGATTGTAAAGGTTTGTCTTTTATTTTCTAAATAGGTTTCCTTAAGCTAGTGCATTGCCTACACCACAGGTGTCAAACACAAGGCCCGCGGGCCGAATCCAGGCCATTTCATGTGGCCCTCGCACCTCTCTTGGAGCTGCAGGAGAGCTCCAGGCCTCCTCTGGTCCTACTCCAGGCCCCTACTTTCTGCTTTTAAGCAATGCATCCAGCTTCTTCTCAGCAGCAGCATAAGGAAAAGGGGGTGCACTGTGATGTAAGTGAGAGTGGTGGACTCAACTTCTGATGGTGGTGTAACTCTTGACATCTAATGTAATGGGAGGGAATGAGCTGGACATCTAATCTTCCATAATCAACCGGCCCTTTTGAGGGCAATCATAATGCCCACAATGAAATTGAGTTTGACACCCCTAGCCTACATCATTCGAGACCTTCTTCTTGTTATCACAACACCTCTAAAATTTAAAGTAGATCTAGAGTAAAAAAATGTAATCGTATAATTTTTTTTATTGAATTTCATTTATTTCTAGTCTACTCCTATTAATATGAACATGAACTTGTGAAGATCCCCACACATTTACTTCCTTTAATCCTGTGATGTGTTTTCATAGTACTCTGTGAGTAGGCACCACTGTGTCACAGATTTCAGAGTGTGTCTTTTGAACTGCAGAGATGTCAAGAGGGGGAGTTTTTCAGGTGGGGGAGTCAGTGCAGGAATCAGTTTGTAGGCAGCACGGTACTATTGGATATGTAGTCCTTACAATTTAAAAGTAAACCGCAAAGGAGAAGGTGCAAAGCATGCAGGAAGTTGTGGAAAGCATGAAATTAGTTTACTGTATATTGGATTGTCAAATATAGCTATCATTTACTGTATATTGCTATTACAATTCTGATGTTGTAGAGCAGGGGTCTCCAAACCGTGGCCATCCAGCTGCAAGTCCCATAAGACATTGCAAGACTCTAGCAGCCATAGTCAGAGACACAGTGAGACCTGTAGTTCCTCAACAGCTGGAAGGCAGTAATTTGGAGACCCCTGTGATTGAATGAAAGTGTATGCTGTGACCAGATGTCTCCTTAAAGCTTAGTTTCCCTTCACATTCTGTCTCGGTGACTATGATCGATAGGATATTTCAAGAGGGGAATCTCTCCAGATGGATAAATATCAAAATTAAAGCTTGGTGGGGTCTAACTATTCACATTTATCCAAATCCAAAAAAAAAAATGCTCTAACCCAGGGGTCGCAAACTTGTGGCCCTCCAGCTGTTGCAAAACTACAAGTCCCATGAGACATTGCAAGGGTGGCAGTTACAAGCATGACTCCCACAGTCAGAGGCATGATGGGACTTTTAAGTGAAGATTAGTTAGAGAGCTAGGAAGGATGAATTAATGCAGGGGTCTCAAATTGGTGGCCCTCCTGCTGTTGCAAAACTACAAGTCCCATCATGCCTCTGCCTGTGGGACCCTTGCACTGTCTCATGGGACTTGTAGTTTTGCAACAGCTGGAGGGCCACCAATTTGAGACCCCTGCTCTAATCCATCCTTCCTAGCTCTGTAACTAATCTTCACTTATACGCCCCAACCCCACTGTCTTATTTACATCAGTAGCACAGTCATATGTTTACAGGTTCTCCAACTTCAATCCTTTGAGCGCTCACCATTTATTGCCCTGTGTTAATATTTATGTGATTGTCACCAGGAGACAAGATACTGGAGACATATTTTCTGAGGCTAATTTATATATTTAGCACTGCTCACCTTACAGAAAATAAATTGAATGCAGGTGCAGTGCACAGAATTTTGCCAAACTTGATCTAAATCTACCAAGAATACATAATTCAGATGTTTTTGCATCTGTAAACACTTTTAGAAATGAATTCTATAAACCAACCAGTTGTAGAACTACAAGTCCCAGTCAGTCTGTGTGTATGACAGAGGACAGGGCATAGTTGGACCTGTAGTTTTATAACGGCAGAAGCACCAAATTGTGGGGATGGCTGGCTAGTCTGTGACCTATACCTATCAAATCTGCCCAAACATAAGCCCCTCACATGTAGAAGCTGCATGAAGGTAGGGAATAACTCCCCAATATCTTAACATTCTTTATGTACGCTTTTCACTGTCTCCTGCAGCTTTCCAACACACTGACAGCAAGGTTCATAAGTACAGTGTGAATTATATACAGTTTTAACAATGCTGTGCCACTAAGAATTCAATGCAATACTATCCAAACACTACATTGAAATAATAAGCTGTCATTCTTGGAATCCTTGCTTACCATCACCGAGCTTTGAGAGACCTTAGAATTATGACTTATCTCCGTGCTGTGAAACATTATCGCATTCTTTTTTTTTTTTTGTTTAATTGGCTCCAAGGGTTTTTCATACAAGATGGACTTACAGTTCCATAACAACTAGATAACCCCATTTCACCTGTCTCCTGAAGTACACTTTTCCATTAAGCATGTACAGTATGTGGTGATTTTATTTATTTCTTTTGACAATAGTTGACTTTTTGAGCTTGAATTATTCAAACTGCAGTGTCTCGTTTTAGTCAGTGGATAGTCTCCCTTTCTTCTGGCTGTGACTAATGCAGCCCCGGCTGTTCTATAGTTTATACGTTACACTTTTTCTTACATATTTTGCAGCTAAATACTCAAGGGAATGTTTTATGGCTCCATTTTCTGAGATTACATTTTGTAAATTGCAAGCTTAACTATAATGTTGCACACCAAAGTGCCAATATCTTTTCCTGGAATTAAGTAGGTGTGACCCCAAGTTCCCTTTTGTATGTGGTATGTAGGGATGAGCCGAACACCCCCCCTGTTCTGTTCGCACCAGAACCTTCGAACGGACCGACCGTTCGCGCGAACATTTAGAACACTATTGACGTCTATGGGACTCAAACGTTCAAATTCAAAAGTGCACATTTTAAAGCCTAATACAGTATGCAAGTTATTGACATAAAACGTCTTTGAGAACCCGGGTCTTGCCCCAGGGAACATGTATCAATGAAAAAAAAGTTTTAAAAAAGGTTGTTTTTTCTGGAGAAGTGATTTTAAAATTCCATTGATACTGTACATGTTCCCTGGGGCAAGACCCGGGTTCTCAAAGACTTTTTCACAGGCATACTATTGACACCCAGCAGGTACAATATTTAAAGGAAATTTTCATTTTTTTATTTCTTATTTAAGCATCATTGATGTTTAACTAGTTACCGACCGCCCACCGTCGTTATACGTCGGCACTTTAAAGATGGATATCTCGGTAACGGCAGCAGCTGCTGCCACAACCGAGATATCCATCTTTACAGTGGGCGGTCCTGTACACGATAACGGTGGTCTCCGCGGCGTTCGCCGTTATCGGTGGCGGCAGAGGACCCCCCCTCCCGCCGCTCTCCCGCGCTCTCCGCCGCTTACCGTAGCAGCGGAGGCGATCGGGTCCGCTCGTCTGCTGTGCAGGGATGCGAGTGAGGGAAAAATGTCCCTCACCCGTCCCCATAGCTATGCTGGGCGGAAGTGATGTCAAAACGTCAGTCCCGCCAAGCGTCTGAAACATTTTTTTTTTTTTGTCATTTGAAAAAATAACAGTTTAAATTTTTTATTTTTATTTTTGCATTTAAGCCTAAATATGAGATGTGAGGTCTTTTTGACCCCAGGTCTCGTATTTAAGAGGACCTGTCATGCTTTTTTATATTACAAGGGATGTTTACATTCCTTGTAATAGGAATAAAAGTGATAATTTTTTTAATTTTTTTTATTTCAGTATTAAAAATAGTAAAATAAATAAAAATAAATACGAAAACAAAAAAACATTTTTTTTAAAGAGCCCTGTCCCGATGAGCTCGCACGCAGAAGCGAATGCATACGCGAGTAGCGCCCGCATATGAAAACAGTGTTCAAACAACACAAGTGAGGTATCGCCGCGATTGTTGGAGCAAGAGCAATAATTCTAGCCCTAGACCTCCTCTGTAACTCAAAATATGCAACTTTGTAGAATTTTTTCAACGTCGCCTATCGAGATTTTTAAGGGTAAAAGTTTGACGCCATGCCACGAGCGGGCGCAATTTTTAAGCGTGACATGTTGGGTATCATTTTACTCGGCGTGACATTATCTATCACAATATATAAAACATTGGGCCAAATTTATTGTTGTCTTATTTTTTAATTTAAAAAAGTGAATTTTTTCCAAAAAAAAGTGCGCTTGTAAGACTGCTGCGCAAATACGGTGTGACAAAAAGTATTGCAATGACTACCATTTTATTCTCTAGGGTGTTAGAAAAAAATATATATAATGTTTGGGGGTTTTAAGTAATTTTATAGCAAAAAAAAAAAGTTTTAGTCTCATAAACACCGAATCTGAAAAACAGGCTCCGGGGCTTAAGTGGTTAAATAATAAAAAAATAAAATAATAATAATTCCTTTAAATATTGTACCTGCTGGGTGTCTATAGTATGCCTGTGTAGCTTTATGGTGCACACTGCAGAGGACACAGGCAATACACCACGTGAGAATACTGCAGCTAGCACAATCACCTGCCTGCCAGTAAAAAGAGCTGATCTAGCTATACTATACAGTGTATAAATATATGTACAACACCTGGGATGCATATATATCCGCTACACACTGTAACTTTAACTGACTAGCCTGCCTGCCTGCTCTAGCTACCTGCAAAAAATGACACTCTGGGGGTGATTTACTATTGAAGCTGCGCTGCGCCGGTACATGCCTTAATACGTGTGCTGGATGAAGCCTTAATTAGGCGCATGAACCGGCCGCAGCAGCAGCGCGATGCAATTGATAAGTAAAGCCGCCGCCGAACTCCCTGTTAAAGTCTATGGGGGAAATCTTAATTGTGAATTTTAAAGGCTAATCTGCAAGTTTTGTCCTAAAAAGTGTTTGGGGACCTCAGTCCTGCCCAGGGGACATGTACCAATGCTTTTTTTATTTTTTAAAACGGCCGTTTTTTCGGGAGCAGTGATTTTAATAATGCTAAAAGTGCAACAATAAAAGTGTAATTTTTCTTTAAATTTCGTAATATGGGGGGCTCTAATGTCAGCATGTGAAAAAGCTCATGTTTCCCTTGGTTAGAACTGTCTCTGCACAAAATGACATTTTTCAAAGCAAAAAAGCCGTTTAAAACTGACTCGCGGCTATAATGAATTGTCGGCTCCCGGCAATTGCAGGAGAATTCATTCATTAAAAAAATGAAAAAAAAAAGCGTGGGGGTCCCCCAAATTCAATAACCAGACCCTTTAGGTCTGGTATGGATATTAAGGGGAACCCCGCCGTCAATTTAAAAAAAAAATGATGTCGCTCTATTTTTGTATATAGCGCAAAAAATAAAAATTGCAGAGGCTATCAAATACCACCAAAAGAAAGCTCTATTTGTGGGAAGAAAAGGACGCAAATTTTGTTTGGGAGCCACGTCGCACGACCGCGCAATTGTCAAAGCGACGCAGTGCCGAATCGCAAAAACCCCTTGGGTCATTTGGCAGCATATTGGTCCGGTCCTTAAGTGGTTAAAGGTGGAAAAAGTTCTGTAATTATTTATCTTTGCCTCATTTTTTTACATCACAGAAAGCTGACATTTTAACAGGGGTGTGTAGACTTTTAATATCCACTGTAATATTTAATATACTGCATAGTTAAAGGGCTGTTTTTGCTAGAAACCTTTTTTTTCTGTCTCTTTTCACCTATATGACAAAGTTGGTAACCTAGCTTACCTCAACCATGTGATTGTTCTCGCATCTGTTGCTGTGATTGGCATCCTGTCCTCTTCTAGTGTATATCAAGATTTGGGAAGGATGATGGCATGGAAAGTGGAAACAGCTTTTCCAGGAAAGAATAGACCAGACTTTTTCTTTCAAATGATTTTTATTAAAGTTTTTTTTTTTTTTTCAGATAACATATATAAGCCGAAGTACAATAACGGCACATACCGCACCGACAACATGTCTGTACAGAGTAGGGCTATTAACAGAGATGAAAAGTAAAAACACAAATGATGAACAAACAAATAAAAAAACAAAAAAAAAAAACAAAACCACATCTCTAGGGCTATGTCTGTAAATCCGATATAGTAGAACGGGCCTAGCATCCTACGTCTACATGTGGATGCGTCGGCCCTAGGAGCCGGTGAGAAACAGACAACATTATATCAATCTCCACTTATATCCAGATACACTGGGCTTGCAAGAAATAAAGTAGAGCAGCACAGGATAATCACAAAAGGGAGGGGAAAGGAATACAAATAAACTAAAATAAAAGAAATAAAAAAAAAAAAAAAAAGAGAAAGAGAAAAAACGTCATAACATGAGATAAGTCCCAAATCAGTACGAGTGGGAGAAGGCGCACGTACAACCGGGAGATTGAGAGTATCAAATCACAGTATATACAAATATGGCCTATTGTTCAAGATGTCAGGCAATTCACGGGGTGGCATCTAACCCAAGGGATTAAATTTGGATAGCCATGGAAGCCACCAGGTATTAAATATTTGTAGTTTTTGGGATTGAATGGCAAAATGTTTCTCATACGAATGCTGGACATTGACCCTGCGGATGACCTCAGATACCTCAGGGGCCAGATTGGATTTCCACTTAGAGGTGATCGTCAGTCTTGCGGCTATCAAAACATGAGTTACTATAATTCTAAGTTGCTTAGGGACCCTGTTAATCGTCAGGGAAAGGAGAGCGAGTTGAGGGGAGGGCGCCACTAAGGTGCCAGTAACAGAGGACAATAATTTGAAAACATCGCACCAAAAGTTGCGCACTACCGAGCATTCCCAAAGAATGTGGTATAAGTTTCCCCTTGAACCACACTGTCGCCAGCATAAACTGGAGTCCAGTCTAAAGATCATAGAAAGTCTTACTGGAGTAAGATAAGATCTGTGAAGTATTTTTAGTGCAAGATCCCAATGGTTAGTGCAGTGGGAGTACTTGAAGCAGGAGCCTATGGCTGCTTTCCATTCCGCTGGGGAGAATGTAGAACCTAAATCCTTTTCCCAGTTAGACATGTTAGAAATTTTGAAAAATGTATCACGTTGCTGGAGTAGAGCGTAAAACCACGACAGCCCATTAGGCCTATCATGTTTAGACAACAGATAACTCCATGCGCTGCTATGGACATCGTACGAGCAGCTAGGGTGCCTAGATCTAAAGTGAAGTTTTTGCGCTTTAGCATATGCATGTGATGAGGGGTTTCTGAGGAGCAGGTCTCCCCATGACTGAATACCCTCTTCCAGCCACAAATGAATATTGAGGTGCGGAATCAAAAACTCATAAATTTTGATATTAGTGACTTCCTGATGCAATCTAGAGGCAGAGTCCGATATCCTATGCAACGACTCCCACACCGAGAGAGTCGCCACAATGGAGGGCAGTGAGGGGGAGGTAAACGCTATACCGGTCAGTTTGGCAAGTAATAATGAGGGAAGGTCCCTGTTTTGTACTATGGCCTTTTCGATCTGAACCCAGAGCTTCTCAGACTCCGGCTCAAACCATGCTTTCATTTGGTCCAGAACAGCGGCTTTGTAATAAGCGCGAATGTTTGGAAAACCCACACCCCCATTGGATCTATGTCTTTGGATAGAGGAGAAGGTAACTCTGGGTAGACTGCCTTTCCAAATGAATTGCCTGAACAGCTTGTCAATTGAATTGAAAAAAGCGCCTGGTAAGCATATGGGTATAGTCCTAAAATAATAAATTAGCTTAGGCAATAACAACATTTTCAGAGCCGCTATCCTCCCTAACCAGGATAGCTCATATGATGAGATATGTTGCAAATCAGCTTTAACAACAGCAGTCAGAGCAGTAAAATTAGTATCATACATGGAAGATACCGGCGATGTCAATCTAATACCAAGGTAGGGGATGGACTTAGACACCCATTGGAATGGGTATTTTTCCTTTAGTAAAGAAATGTGAAATTTGTTAATATTGATAGGCAGTACGCATGACTTAGTGATATTGAGTTTATAGTAGGACACTGCGCTATATTCCTGGAGGATCTCAGTAAGTCTATTTAGGGATGAAGTCGGGTTGGATAAAGTAAGCACCACATCGTCGGCAAATAACCCTATCTTGTGGGAGTGATGAGCCACTTCTATTCCAGTAATAGCAACGTCTGCTCTAATCGCCTCCGCTAGAGGTTCCATTAATAAGGTGAATAGTATGGGCGATAACGGGCACCCCTGGCGCGTGCCATTAGTAATAAGGAATTTGTCAGATAGAGCGTTAGAGGTAAACACCCTCGCTGACGGAGATGAGTATAAGGCTAAGACCGCTGAAAGGATCATCCCATTGAGACCAAACTTCTGAAGAGTCGCACTGAGATAACCCCAATGGACCCTATCGAAAGCCTTCTCGGCGTCAAGGGCTAGCACCACAGTGGGTATCTTCTTGGTTTCAACTATGTGGAAAAGGTTAATTAGTCTCCTAGTGCCATCAGGGGCCTGCCTGCCTTGTACAAACCCAACCTGATCTGCCTTAACTAATCTAGGAGTAAACTTGGCCAACCTATTGGCCAATATTTTAGCATAGATCTTCAGGTCCGTATTCAATAGAGATATGGGCCTGAAGTTCTGAGGTGAGTCCGGTTGTTTACCCGGTTTAGGTAAAGTAATGATTGTGGCCTGCAGCATTTCCTCGGGAAACGCAGCTGCGGTAGCAGCGTTGTTAAACAGCAGACATAGGTAAGGAACCAGGGTATTGGAAAATGTCTTGTAATATTCCGATGAAAAGCCATCGGACCCAGGGGACTTATTATTAGGCAGGGCCTGGATTGTGTCAGTAATTTATTTGGCCAGTATGGGAGCATTAATTAGGAGTAGGTCCTCCTCTGTCAAAGATGGGAGGGAGACCGAATCCAAAAACGCAGCGATAGAGTGTGCCGTAGGCTGGGGCGTGGAGCAGTCAGCTTTTAAATTATATAAGTCATTATAATACTTCATGAATGCATTCGCTATCCTAACCGGATGATGTTCTGCTATCCCTGTATGAGGGTCTTTAATGGAAGGAAGGTTGGATCTTCTCTGTCTTTTAGATAAATAGTTGGCTAACATCTTGCATGCCTTGTTACTCTGAGCATAAAATTTAGCTTTGGAACGCCGAAGCAAATTCTGATGGTCAGAGAGCAATAGTAAACGCACCTTCTGCCTACAGTCAAACAAGTCCTGTTCGAGAGTACGGGAAGGGTTCTGTTTATGAGAATTTTCCAAGTTTGCCAGTTCCGTAAGTAAATTTTCAACGTTACCCCCCTACTTCTCTTCTTTCTGGCTGCTGCCTGAATGAGTAGACCTCTGCAAAAAGCCTTATGAGAGCACCACAACATATTGATATTGACATCACCGGTATCATTTAGAACAAAGAATTCGAGAAGCTTCTCATTAATTGTTGAGGAACTGACTGGGTCTGCCAGGATCCCTAGGTTGTTCCTCCACAGGTATGCCTGCGGAACGGAACCTTGACCTCTAATCTGAATGGAGATCGGAGCGTGGTCCGACCACGTGATAGAGTGGATTTCAGCAGACTCAGTCCTTTGGAGCAAATAAGATCAGTCAAAAAAAAATCTATTCTAGAATACACCCTGTGGGGAGATGAATAGTAAGTAAAGTCTCTTTCTGAAGAGTGTAGACACCTCCACGGATCGTATAGGCCTCTGTCCAGTAGGATAGACTGAAGTTCCTGCCTGTTAGCAGGATTGGTTCCCGTATAGTCCATGTGTCTGTTGACCACAGAGTTGAAGTCCCCACACAGAATAAGAGAGCCTTTTTTAACCTTGTCCACCTTTTTAAGTAGAGATTTCAAAAAAGAGCATTGCCCCTTATTAGGAGAATATAGGTTCACCAGGGTGTAAGTGCTTCCGTTTAGGTCACAAATCAGAATGATATACCTGCCATTCATGTCCTTGATACATTCATGTAGTTGAAAAGCAACGGAATGTCTAATGGCTATGAACACACCTCTCTTTTTCACCGGGGCTGGGGCATTGAAAACATGGGGGAAGGCCCTATGTGAGCACTTTGGTAGGTTAGTAGCCATAAAATGAGTTTCTTGCGCACACAGAACTTCCCCTTTAAGCTTGTTAGCTTCTCTCCACATTGCGGACCTTTTAAAAGGGCTGTTCAAGCCATGGACATTCATAGAAATTATAGATAACGCCATCATCCTGGAGGGAAGGGAAATGCTGAGATTAACAATGGACGGATGTGATAATTATGTAATACTGATTTGTTACCTTTAGGTGGCGGCAGAGGATCAAAAACGGGCCACCAAGTCAATGTTGAGTTGAATGCCATATGAGAAGTAGACTGACTGACTTTAAGCATAGATGCATGACTCCGGAGATCTTCAGGAATGACGTGGAAAAAAAGGAGAAGCAAAAAAAAAACAACAAAAAGTAAAAAAGACAAAACCAGAACATAAAAACAAAACGTTAGAACCAGTCACAAAGTGCGAATATATTCCGCATAGGTACACCATAGGGGGTAATGAACTCCACGTGAGCCTCACTGAGCTTTTCTCATAACCCAAAAGAGTAGGACTCGTAAATAGCCAGTGCTCTTTGCCAGTATAACAATTTAGGTAGTAGACCACTCAGGGGATAGCCTAGCAGGCGCTTGTTTAGGTCTGGGGTCAGGATCATCTTCTGGCAGCAGGTCCCATCTTTTAGCTAGAGTGAGGCCCTCCTCCAGACTCCTGATAACAAAGGTACAATTCTCCTTGACGATCAGTAGTTTAGTAGGGAACCCACACGAGTACGGAATCTTATGATTTTGAAAAAGCTTAGTGATGGACAGCTTCCTTCGGGCCTGCATAGTATGCTGGGATAGGTCTGCGTAAACCGAGATATCTGAGTAGGGAGCTGGCAGGGGGTGGTTTTTCCTTGCAAACCTCATTAGATCGTCTTTGATGTGGAAAAAGTGAATACGAGCAATCACGTCTCTGGGTACAGCGTCAGGGAGGAACTTGGGTTTAGGAAGGCGGTGTGCCCTGTCTACAATAACTTCTCGCTCAGGGGTCTCAGGCAACATGGCGGCTATGAAACGCTGCACATAACGTCTCAGTTCCTCTGGGGGAACAGATTCCTCCACCCCCCGCATCTTAATGTTATTGCGCCTAGATCTATCTTCGAGGTCCGCGATCTTGTCCCTCATATCTTGCATATCCCCCTCCGTGTCATTATAGGCATCAACTAGCTCGTTGTGTGCAATAGCAAAATCCCCCATTTTCTCCTCCACATGGCAGACTCTTTCCCCAATAGAAGTGACATCAGACCTGATCTGTGCTATACAATGCATCATGTCCCTATGCAGGGACCCCCTCAGCGTCACTAGCATGTCCTTCATCACAGTATCACTCAATGGCAGTCCAGAGGTAGGGAATTCATTGATTTGTTCAACAAAGACCCTCGTGCTGTCCTGTGACTCATCGTGGTCATCTTGCTCACCTGCGTATGTGTGGTTGGTGGAGCGCTTCTGCGAGGATTTCTGCGGGCTGGATATGGGAGAGGAATCTGGGGTAGAGCCTCCGCTGCCCGTCCGGGATGTTGCCGCCGCCTGTACACCTTTCGCTGCTGCTGCGGGCCTCCCGTTCCGCGGCGAGTCACGCCGCGAGGCTGAGGCTCCGGGCGCCATCTTGAGGCCCAGGCGTGCTTGTCGGCGGGTAGAAGTCCGTGAGTTTACGAGGCTTCTGCTCGTTTTTTCTCTTGCCCATCGTGCCACCGTGCGAGTGGGGTTCTCTGGCTGTCTGATGCGGGTCACCAGGGTTAGAGATGTCGCTATTAGCCGCAAGTTTCTGGCTCACTGAGCGGAGCTCTCTCCTCACACGACCGTCCTCATCGGATGCCGGCCACGCCCAGACCAGACTTTTTCAAGTTAACTTCTTCCCTGGTAAATGTCTTTCACTTCAATAGACTGGTAATTGCCAGCAGTCTTAAAAGTATAATTGCTTAAAAAATACCTTTGTAGTATTTGCATATAAAGTAGATTCATAAAATAGAAAACCTCACAAACACTTTTGGCTAGAGTACTGTCATTGGCTTTAATATTGTCCATCTTCCTGATCCAGAACAAGCATGCAGCATTTAAAGACAGTACTTTTTTTTTTTGGTCAAACTCAGAAGGTAGTGAAGTCAAAAGACAGATGGCTAGCGTTTCAGAACAATGGCAGCAATGGCAGTCTGTGTATTGCTCTCCATAGAGGCTGCAATTCTGTAATTAAGATCTTTACATATGGATTTTCAGATTCAAGTGTCTGTATTGCAGCATTTTTCGCATAGTACAGAAATACAGACTGCCTGCTCATAAATCATTGTGTCACGATCTCCTTACTAATGTGACTTGTGCATGCTCACAACCACATCAGGGATGTCTTTGGCAATATAAAACAGATGTTGCAAGACTTGAAGCGGAGGTCAAGGCACCAAAATAAAGATGTAATTCAGTAAAGCTAGCGCTTATGCCTGACCGTAGCCCTAAAAAAAGACCTAAGGGATGCTGTAGAATGCTGATTGTGAGCTACTCGCCTTACAGCACAAGGCCCAGGGTTTTCAACTGGGATATTAAAAAAGCAAGATTATTAGGTGTGATGGGTCAGGTACAATGTGTGTGTGTAGAGAGCCTTTAAGGAACTTGGTACATTGATCATGCTAGGTTTTGGGTCTTCTTATATTTTTTTATTCACAAAGGAGACGTAATAAAGGGTTCTACCCCCACAGCGGTTATTCTGCATAAGGTTTCTTCCACACAGGTTGTATCCAATCCGTTAAGAAGGGGATCTGTTATTAGATCTCGTGCTTGTTTTAAGAACAGGACAGATATCACTTTTGTGACATCCATGGCTGTCAAGTTTTTTTTTTTCATACATTTTGACAATAGATCTTTCCGGACCTGTGTTCAATCTATGGGCTGCCAGTTGCTTCTGATTATATCAGGTTACCTCCGATCTGTCATGTTTAGGTGTAGAAAAATGAAAAGAATGCAGTCCTTTTCCTTTTATGGATGGACTTTGAGGTAAGCGGATATAACTGGACGCATGTCCATCTACATATGCCTGTCCATAGACGTACATACAGCTTCCTATTATGCCTGTCAAAAATAAATAAATTGATAGGCAGACTTGAGTGGAAAACTCCACTTCCTTAATCAGGCCTTCAGAAAAAAACTTAAGACCCACCTCTTCTAAAGGACCAGAACGACTGTGGATACAGAGCGCCTTGAGGCGATTCAGTTCGCATTTGTAGTGCTATACAAGTTATTCACTCACTCTTAATAGCAATAACTTACCAGTCTCTCTGCTTTGAGGACACAGCCTTCAGTCTCTAATCACACTCTTAATTTGTGCTATCTGTACTGATTGCTCAGGTACCCTTTTCCTTGACAACAGTGACATACACACAATATAGAAAGCTATGCAAACATATGCCACAGACAAATCAAATAACTCAGACTTTTTATATACTGTGTAAACTGCAATGATAAGTCATAAAACCTTGCACCAGATATGTCATTCCAAAAATCTCAAGTGGATCCTGCAATGTATATATAGATACATATTCAGAATGCAGGGATAATGCGTCTCCAGAGAACAGAATGAAGTATAACCTCTCGGCACACAGTAATCATTGCAAAGAAGAGCAGATCAATTTACAGTACCAAGCAGTAGCAATCCTATGCCTAATTGGAAAATGTAGATGGTTGCTAGGTGATTCTAACAAATTGGTGATGTATTTAAAGTATATTTCAATAATATCTGAACATTTACCAACACATCAGTGATGTGTTTAGAGTATAATCTAAGAATATCTGAACATTTACTATTCTAAGGCACTGTATATTTATAAGTCAAGTGCTCCAGGCCACAACCAGACACACTCAAGAAATAGATTGTAACAACGTGGTAAGGAAACGTGGAGCATTCAAAGTTGGTGACCCACTGTGTTTGGTGGAGATAATAGTTTTAGGAAAACTACTATATCTGGGATGGATTCCTGCAAAGAACCGTAATCGGGTAAGTACAGAGCGTAGGGAGAAAGGAGAGAGTGTTTGGGCTCACACCTGGGGGAGGGACCCGGGAATTTGAAGTGCATAGCTAAATTATTAACATGTGGTAAATGGTGTAAAACAAATCAGTGATGTGATACTTTGTCTGACACAGATACAACCACTTGCAGACCAGGGCTATTCTGACACCTCTCTCATGCATGTAAAAAAATCTATATTATTTTGCTAGAAAAGTGCTTGCCCCCCCCCCCCCCCCCCCAACATTTAGAGTTACAAAGGAGGTCTAGAGCTAGAATTATTGCCCACGCTGTAACGTTCATGGCATGACGTCACGTGTGTGGTGTGAACACTATTTACATATGCGTGGCCACAACTGTGCAAATAAATTAGTTGAGCTAAAATAACATTTAGAGTGTATATAGAAACGTCCAAGTAGTTATTGAAATACGAAATAGAAATAATAAACTAATAAAAAAACATGTTAAACAAGTGCATGTACTACACAGATAAGTGACATACAGTGAAGAGCACCGAATGTATATAAACGCAACATATATTGAAATGCAAACCATCACACAGATCCCTTCTGCGTGAAACAAATATCTGTGAAAAGTTTTCATCTTACCTTTTAAACCCACCTTAAAAAAAGAGAAACAAGTACTACAATAATTGGTAGTCAGTGACACTTTAACCTGTTTTACACCAATGTATGTTAATAGCAGATTGATGGACTGTTTTTCCCCAGCGACGCTTATAAACGTCAATGGAACACTCTAAGCTGCGGTTGCACCCATTAATCTGAGCTGATAGGTGCCTTGTTATCAATGTGATAGCCAATCACTGTAATCACACACTACTGTTTACTTTGTTGGTCCCTCCCTTCCTCTGTTGTAAGAGGAAGGAAAGGTATTGTAATAAGTTATGAATGAATAAATGAATTTGTATCAGCGGCTGCTGATCCATTAATTAATTTCCTACTGAATGTAAGATGTGTTTTTTTTTTAACCCTTTCACCTCCTCTGGCCTTTTACATATCTGATCTCCGCACTGTCTCTGCATGTAAACTATATATTAATCCTTCATCTCCCTTATCCTGCACATCAGCCTCCTACTGTATGTGACCTGTACATTGACCCCTTCCTCCTCCCTGTTTATGGCCTGTATATTTTATTACTCACTGTATCTAATGCATCATTACCACGTTTCATGTTTTAACCCCCGAAATACCAGCATGTTCATTTTACAAGAAATTGTGAGAAAAATTTGATCACGTTGGGATGTCTACTTTTCAAAAAATGTGTCCTTTTGGGGATTTTAGTACAGTCCAGGCATTTTCAAAGAAGGAAAGAGAATAAAACCAAGCAGTCAATAAATTCCACCCAAAAAGCTGTATATGTCTCAAAGTAAAAATAGATACAATTAATGTGGGTTCAGTTCTGCATGAGAGAGTAGTTGTGAGTCAAACTACCATAGCACTGAAAAATAGCCCAGTAATGAAGGTGTATTGCAGACTGCTACTGAAATAAAATGATGGCGAGGTTTGAATAGAAGAAAGAGATTCTGTGGACGGGTGTCTTTTATACACATAACAAGTTGTCGTTAGGAACACCTTTTTAAGGCCCGTATACACGGTCTGACTTTTTGCCAACAAACTTCAAAAACAGCACGTTTTCAAATTAGTCCGATCGTGTGTACGCTCCATCGGACACACTTTTTTGGGTTTCATCAGACAAAAAGTTTGGTCTGCAAACGGACAAACTTTACGTCAACAAGAGTCCGACTTTTTGACAAAGTACAAATGCACATGCACTGAAGCAAAGACCAGCCGGAAGCGTTCTGTCTGGTAGAACTAGTGTTCGTATTTGAAAGAGCACATTCGTGATGCGGCAAGTTCTGAAGAAAAGCAGCACACATTCTCTTCTTCTTTATAATGTGATAATACTAAAAGCTGCTTTGCTAGTGATACTGACGGAGTAAAAACAAATATCTTTACTTTGGATTAGTGTATTTTGGTTATGTGAACATATTTCTATATTTTTTTTGTGGGTCAGGTTAGCACAACCCTATTGCGCAACATGTCTGCTTGATGAACGGAAGTTCAGAAACAAACAAAATTGCACGTAACTGAAAATCGCGAATGCACACAGACAAAACCTCTACTAACTCTCAAAAATAGATATAAAAGTGAAATGATGAGCGCAGCTAAAACTAAACTAAATAATCAATCCAAAAATTAACAAGTGAGCATCGCTATAGGAAACAGTGATAATGTTGCAAAATAGATAAATGGAATAATCCAAATAAGTGCAAACAAGTGCAGCAACAAGTGTCCCAAATGAGTAAAATCCAGTGAGGAGACGAATGTAAATCAATCAGTGACAAGGCTTCTGTCCATGTAAACAACGAGATCATCCAGATGAGACTTCACAGATGAACGTGCTCACAGAGTGCTTACCTTCCACAGGGAAGAAAAGGGGCATCAACACATACATCGATGGTCCTGTAGACAGCCGTCTCTAATATGGATCTTTAAGCCAACCTTAGCCACACTCCATCCATATTAGAGACGGCTGTCTACAGGACCATCGGTGTATGTGTTGATGCCCCTTTTCTTCCCTGTGGAAGGTAAGCGCTCTGTGAGCACGTTCATCTGTGAAGTCTCATCTGGATGATCTGGATTGGGGTCCAGGGTGGGTTTCTTCAAGATGGGTCTAATTACGCCCTCCTTCAACTGGGAGGGCACTATGCCCTCCACGAAAGATTGGTTAATAAGCTGTGTGATAGGAAGTGCCAGGATGTCGGTGCATTCCTTCAGCAGTTTGGTGGGGATGATATCATTCGGCGCAGTGCTGTTACGCAGAGTACTGATGATATTTTTAGTGGCTTGGGTAGAGATGGGTTCCAGCGTGAACTTACCTGGTTGTGGTGAATTACTACAGGTGTTGTGTAAAGAATTACGGGGGGGCTACGGGGGGAATTGTTTTGCTGTTCATCTGTGAAGTCTCATCTGGATGATCTCGTTGTTTACGTGGACAGAAGCCTTGTCACTGATTGATTTACATTTGTCTCCTCACTGGATTTTACTCATTTGGGACACTGGTTGCTGCACTTGTTTGCACTTATTTGGATTATTCCATTTATCTATTTTGCAACATTATGTTTCCTATAGCGATGCTCACTTGTTCATTTTTGGATTGATTATTTAGTTTAGTTTTAGCTGCGCTCATCATTTCACTTTTATATCTATTTTTGTTGTTAGCACATACCAGATTTGAGCTGCATGTAATTAGTTTATATTTTTCTCTTATTGGGTCTATTCACTGTTGGCTAGCGCTTTAGTTTCTTTTTCTATATACTCTACTAACTCTCGATTAGCAGAAGGAGCCCAAAAGGTGACACTGGAGAATTGAACTTCCTCTTTTAAACTCTCGTCAGTACGTTGAAATGTCACTACTTTCGTCTTTGTTACCGAAAAAGTCTGAGCGTGTGTATGCTATGGGTGTGACCGGACAACTCCCTTCAGGCAAAAATTCAAGGGAATTAAATAATTTTCCCCACTGTAACTATGTGATGTACATCTCATTGTACGTTCAACTGTCACATTTAATCCTTTATAATCTGTCCTTGTAGCTAGTTTTAACTTGTGCTTTTTATTGATGGTACCATCTCATTTATGCATTTTGTTTTTACCATACACAGTGCTCCGCATAAAGGGGTACACCCCTTGTGAAAAGTAAGATTTTAATCAATATCTCAATGAATACAAGAACAATTTCCCAAGTTTTAACAATCTGTTCTATAGAACATTTGCTTAGCTCATTACATGAAAGGTTAATAATATCATTTAGATTACAAAATCTTCAGTTTTACTCCAAATTATATGATACAAAAATGAATACACCCCACAACAAAAACTACTCCCTCAAGTATTTTGTATGACCTCCCATGTTTTTTAAGGACAACACCAAGTCTTCTAGGCATGGAATGAACAAGTTGGTGACATATTGCGACATCTATCTTTGTCCATTCTTCAAGAACAACCTCTTTAATGAATGAATGAATAAAAACGTATAAAGCGCGGCCCATGTAAACTAAATCGCCTCTGGGCACTTGTTGTTCCTGTCTCCCTTGGTATCAAAAGAGATGAGTCTTGATCTTTCTCCTGAATGCTAAGTGGTTCTCCTCCAACCGAATGCTGGTTGGTAAAGCGTTCCATAGTCTGGGACCTTGGACCGCGAATCTTCTATCTCCTTTGGACTTGTAGTTGGCTTTCGGCGTCTGGAGTAGGTTTTGATTGGTGGATCGCAGAACGCGATTGGGATTGTGAACTTTTATTTTTTCGCATAGATAATGGGGAGCATTCCCATGGATACATCTATGCGTTAGACAGAGTGCTTTAAAAGTGATTCTGTCTTTTACTGGTAACCAGTGAAGGGATCTCAGTGAAGGTGAGATTGATTCCCAGGGTTTTTTCCCAGTCACAAGTCAAGCAGCCGTGTTTTGAACGACCTGCAGACGAGCAATTTGGTACTTGGGGAGTCCGAGGTAAAGGGCATTTGCATAGTCCAGTCTGGAGTTAACAATTGCTCCCACCACGACCGCTAAGTCTTCTTTGGGGATGAAATGAGTAAGTCTGCGTAGTAGGCGCAGCAGATGGTGAGATCCGCTGACTACTGACCCTATTTGTGCGTCCATTGTCATATAGGAGTCAAAAATGACCCCAAGACTTTTGACTTTGGCGCTAGGGGTGATGATTTTGCCCAGAATGGGCGGGGGTGTCCAAGTTGTTGCAGGTTGATTCATGCGCTTGGCGTTAAACAGGAGAAGTTCCGTTTTCGCTCCGTTGAGTTTAAGATAACTCTTTGTCATCCAGTCCTCTATCAAAGAGAGGCATGTCTCTAGATTGAGGTGGTGATCCTTTTTGTTGCAAATGCGGAAATACAGTTGCGTGTCGTCTGCATATGAGTGGTAAAGCAGTTTTTGGCTGCTGATGATTTCAAAAAGCGGACGAAGATAGATGTTGAATAACACCGGTGACGGGGGATCCTTGAGGGACACCGCACGATAATGTGCGGTTCTCAGAAGTGAAAAGGTCCCAACTTCACAATTTGCGATCGGTTCTCCAAAAAAGAGGAGAACCAAGATAAATTGCCTTCTGCGACTCTGGCTACTTCAGCTAGCCGAGTCAATAAAAGCTTGTGGTCTACTGTATCAAAGGCTGCGCTTAGGTCCAACAGAACCAGAAGACAAGATTCTCCTTCGTCTGCGGCCTCGAGAGCGTCGTCCCATATCTTGAGCAATGCAGTTTCTGTCCCGTGTCCGGGCCGGAATCTCGATTGAAATGGATCAAGTAGCTTGTGGGTATCTAGATGCTGTTGCAGCTGTTGTACCACTACTTTTTCCATTACTTTAGAGCAGGGGTCCTCAAACTACGGCCCGCGGGCCGCATGCGGCCCGCCGAGCACCTTTATCCGGCCCACTGCATGCAGACCTCAGACCAGCTCGTGTGATAGACGCAGTGTTCCGTCTATCACATGATGGGCATGGGTTGGGGGACTTTCAGTTTTTTTTGGCGGGGGGGGGGGGCAGGGGCGGCGGCAGTGAAGGACCCGGCCCTCTAACGGTCTGAGGGACAGTGAACTGGCCCCCTGTTTAAAAAGTTTGAGGACCCCTGCTTTAGAGAGTGCATTTAGGCCTGTTATGGGACGGCGGTGGAGTGGGTCCTTAGGGTCCAGGGTGGGTTTCTTCAAGATGGGTCGAATTATACCCTCCTTCAACAGGGAGGGTACTATGCCTTCCTTGAACGATTGGTTAATAAGCTGCGTGATAGGAGGTGCCAGGATGTCGGCGCATTCCTTCAGCAGTTTGGTGGGGATAATATCATTCGGCGCAGTGCCGTTACGCAAACTACCAATGATATTTTTAGTGGTATGGATAGAGATGGGTTCCAGCGTGAACTCACCTGGTAGTGGCGAATTGCTACAGGTGCTGTGTAAATAATTGCTGGGGGGGCTACAGGGGGAATTGTTTTGCTGAATGCTTTGCCGGATTCCCTCGATTTTATTAATGAAGTAATCCGATAATTCATCGCAAAATTCTTGTGTGTCTGAATTGGGGGCTTCAAGACATCCTGGATTCATGGTCAGAGTGACCAGCTTGAAGAGTTCGCAGAGGGGGTTGAGGGCGCTGTTGATAGCCTCAGAAAAATAGTTTTTCTTGGCTGTAAAAATTTCTTTGGTATTTTCTTGTTATTGTCTTGTAGATGGAGAGGTTCTCGTCTGAGGGTCTTCTATTTCAGGCGACTTCCGCTCTTCTGCGCTCTTGCTTCAATAACGTCAGTTGGTTGTTGAACCAGCTGGAGTTATTTTTCCGGATCTGGGTCTTACGTTTCGGCGCTATTAAGTCAGCTGACTGTAATAGGGCTGTGTTTATGGCATCCAGGGTTTCTTCAGCCGTTTGATGCGGCACTATGCCCTCCACGAAAGATTGGTTAATAAGCTGCGTGATAGGAAGTGCCAGGATGTCGGTGCATTCCTTCAGCAGTTTGGTGGGGATGATCTCATTCGGCGCAGTGCTGTTACGCAGAGTACCGATGATATTTTTAGTGACTTGGGTATAGATGGGTTCCAGCGTGAACTTACCTGGTTGTGGTGAATTACTACAGGTGTTGTGTAAAGAATTACGGGGGGGCTACGGGGGGAATTGTTTTGCTGAAGGCTTTGCCGGATTCCCTCGATTTTATTGATGAACTAATCCGATAATTCATTGCAAAATTCTTGTGTGTCCGAATTGGGGGCTTCAAGACAACCTGGATTCATGGTCTGAGTGACCAGCTTGAAGAGTTTGCGGGGGCGGTTGAGGGCGCTATTGATAGCCTCAGAAAAATAATTTTTCTTGGCTTTGAAGATTTTTTTGTGGTATTTCCTTGTTATTGCCTTGTAGATGGAGAGATTCTCATCTAATGTGCTTCTTTTCCAGGCGGCTTCTGCCCTTCTGCGCTCTTGCTTCAGTAACGCCAGTTGGTTGTTGAACCAGCTGGAGTTTTTTTTACGGATGTGGGTTTTGTGTTTCGGCGCTTGTGAGTCAGCTGACTGTAATAGGGCTGTGTTTATGGCATCCAGTGTTTCTTCAGCCGTTTGATGCGGCTGAATTTTTTTTATTTTTTTCCTTAACGTGGCTTTAAAGAATTCCGATTGGAGCTTCTTCTGACATCTAGTCCAGTGTGTTGTCACTGGACTTGATGTTTTTGTTAAGGGGGGAAATTGGAGATAATGAATTTGATTGCATGGTGATCTGTCCATGGCAATGGTTTAATTTCCCAAGATTTTTATTTCCAGATCTTGTCTAAAAATGAGATCGAGTGTGTGACCTGAAGCATGTGTGGGCACACATACTAGTTGTTGTAGCCCTAATCCTTCCAGGTGGTCAATGCAGGCGTCGGCAACGGGGTCTTGTGGGGAGTTGGCCCAGAGGTTGAAATCCCCGAGCAGCAAAAGGTGTTTGCTGTTCAGGGTATAGGTGGAGATAAAGTCCGTCAATGAAGGGAGAAGCTGCGACTTAGGGCCAGGTGGCCTATAGCAGAGTAAAATCCGGATGGTCTCCTGGGAGTTTGCTTGCAGTTGTAGAGTAAGGGTTTCCATGAATAGAAGAGGGTTTTGAAGGGCTGGTTTTGTGATCGCAAGATGAATCTTATGGATCACCGCCAGTCCTCCTCCTCTTTGCCCTATTCTGTTTTCTGTTATAATACAGTAGTTATCTGGCACCAATTCTTCTAGAATGGTGTTAGTCGGCTGTGAGCCAGCTCTCTGTAATAAAGAGGCAGTCTAAATCGTGCTGTAGGATGAAATCATGGATTTCTAGTCGGTGTTTTACTGCCGATCTTGTGTTGATCAAAGCACATATGTGCTTAGGTTGGTGCAAATGGCTGAGATTTTTGATAGTTGATCGTCGATCGATTCTCAAAAGTCACTCAGTTCGAAGGGCTTTTTTGGTGATGGCTGGTAGTATTGCGGCAAATCGCCTCAGACCCCAAATGGTCTCTGATGAGTATTGCAGATTGACCATGGTCACCAAACACCGGGGGGGGGGGGAGAGATTGTCAAGGATTAACTGAATCCTCTATCCTGACTTGGTCCAGAGGAAGGCAAAAAAAACTGACCGTGCTACGCCAATATTCAGCGGCAGGGAAAAAAATGTCTTCCTGACCCCTTGAGAGGTGATCGGGCGAACCCTGGATCAAGTTGTAATGGTGTTGAGTAAGGGGAGCTTGGGACTGGGTGTAGTAAGATGGCCGCCGATCAAGCAGCAGGATCCAGGCTGGTGAGCTCCCAGATTGGGTGGATCGGTGCTGCCGTGGGGGCCAGGATAGATCGAGCGGGAGTGGAGGGTACTTTCCAGGGGTATGGGGAGGGTTTCTGGGCCGTTTTCAGTAGTTTAGTGACACTTGGTGGGGGTGAGAAGTGGCGTGCCGCTAGGCCGCGGGTGAAGCCGTGGCCTTTCCTAGTCGCGGATGCCGCGATTGCTTCCAGGCCGGCGCGGAGAAATAGAAAAACCGCCTGAAAAGGCGGAAAATGGCATCGGATGGGAGACTGATGGGTTGCTTGAGTGGGGGGAGATAGCGTGGGGGTACAGGAGGGCAGTTATGGAGAGGGGGAGAGCCGAGGAATTGAGTAGGCAGCAGCAGCTTGTCCTGAAAAGGACGGCCGCCTGCACCCACAGTGGATAGCTTACCTGCTGGTTCCCCTGGAGAAGGGGCGAAGGAGGGGAGCCAGGGAGGGGTCTGGTAAAGCCGGGGGAAGCCAGATGGTGAGTCTCTGGGGGGATAGAGAGAGCCTACCTAGCAGTCTGTATGATCACTGTCTGTCTATCTGGTCCCTGGCGAGAGCAGACTCGTGCGGAAGGCCGGAGGGTCCTACTCTCCCACTGACACTGACTGACTGACATGCAGGTACTGCAGCGTCCTGTTGTTGATGTCAGAGGAGAATGGATGCTGGATGGAGAGTGATGCTCAACTAGTATCTTCAAAATTCCCCATAGGTCTTCAATTGGGTTCAGATCAAGAGACATACCTGGCCACAGAATCACTTTGATCCTTTTTTTTTTTCTTCAGAAATGCAACAGTGGCCTAATGCCACGTACACACGATCATTTTTTGTGAAGTAAAAAACTGCGTTTTTGAAACATCACTTTTCAAAGACGATGTTGCATACAGACCATCGTTTTTTTTCACAAAAAGCGAGGTTACGTTCACCACTCTTTTCCATTGAAGCTCGCTTCATAACTAGCTTCTGGGCATGCACGGGTTGAAAAACTTTGTTTTAAACAACGTTTTTGCTACACACGGTGACTTTTTGTGAAACAAAAAACGACGTTTTGAAAAACGACACAAAAAATTCAAGCATGTTGGAATTTTTTTTTGGTCGTTTTTTTGAAGACAAAAAACAACGTTTTGCCCACACACGATCAATTTAAATGACGTTTTAAAAAACTTCGTTTTTTTTCATCGCAAAAAACGACCGTGTGTACGCGGCATTAGATGTGTGTTTGGATCATTGTCATGTTGGTAGAGGCAAGTTCCAGAAGAGGTTTTTTAAATGTCCTGTGTACATGAGGCCTAATGAATAATTAGACTGACCTGTTGTTGAATTCTTGTTAATTCAGATTTTGTTTTCTAAAATTTTTCTTTACTCCTTATGCACGTACACACAATCGGAAATTTTGACAGCAAAAGTCCGATATGAGCTTTTGAACAGAAATTCCGACCGTGTGTATGCTCCATCTGACTTTTGCTGTCGGAATTTCCACCAGCTTTTGCTGATTGAGAGCTCCACACAAATTTTAAGAAGGAAAAAATCCTATTGAAAAATCCGATCGTCCGTAGCAATTCTGACGTGCAAAAGTGCGACGCATGCTCAGGGGAAAATTCAGCACGTGCTCAGAAGCATTGAACTTAATTTTCTTGGCTCATTGTAGTGTTGTACATCACCGTGCTCTTGATGGTCGAAAGCTCAGAGAACTTTTGTGCGACCGTGTGTATGCAAGCCAAGCTTGAGCAGAATTCCGATCGTGTGTATGCGGCATTAGACTTTCATTGGGGGGTATTTGTGCAACATGGTTTCAAATTCATTTGTTGGGAAAAATATATATTTTTTTTGTGTAAATTCACAAATATTGGTTGTAAACAATGTCCCGCATTTGTGGGAGTATTTTGTAGTATAGTGTCCCATAGAAAATGTTGATTCTGAAAGGAAAGTAAAGGTTTTCGGACAAATGTAATTAATGCTGAGCACTGTAGTAAGAAATAGTATATGGTGTTTATCAGATAGATAGGATCAGGGCAAGTAAAGTAGATACTTTCTAAGCATTTCATACTAACATTGGTAAACTACTAACATGAGCTATAGCAACAATGTAAAATGTTCTGTGTGTGTGTGCATGTATGTAGAGTACCTTGAAAAGTGTTCATACTCCTTGAAATTTTCCACATTTTGTCATGTTGCAACCAAAAACTTAAATGTATTTTATTGGGATTTTATGTGATAAACCAACACATTCGCTCAAACTCTGTCAGATTGGATGGAAAGCGTCTGTGAACAATAAAGTCTTGCCACAGATCCTTAATTGAATTTAGGCCTGGATATTGACTGGGCCATTCTAACACATGAATATTCTTTGATCTAAACCATTCCATGTAACTCTAGCTGTATGTTTAGGGCCATTGTCCTGTTCAAAAGGTGACCCTCCGCCCTAGTCGCAAGTCTTTTGCAGACTCTAAGGTTTTCTTCTAAGATTGCCCTTCGTGAACAATACTCATGCATGCCCTGTCTGGTGTGTTCCCTGGCCTTCATGATGCTGTTTGTTCTATAAGGCTCTCTAACAAACCTCTGAGGGCTTCACAGAACAGCTGTATGTATACTTAAAATAAATGACACACAGATGGTCTCTATTTACTAAATAGGTGACTTCTTAAGGCAGTTGGTGCAAGTGGGCTGAATACAAGTACACACCACACTTTTCAGATATTTATTTTTAAACCATCTTTTTTTATGTTTTTATTGAAAATTTTGCAAGAAAAACAAAACAAAAGGGTGGAGAGTACACAGAAATAGGAAAATACAACAAAATACAAAGTATAATCGCATCAAGGATAACCTTATACAGGTGTTCACTAGAGAACTCAATAAACACATTAACACAAGGAAGCCGATGCTACCAGGCTGTATATTTAAGTAGAGGACAGAGCACCTGCCCTCTATCAATTACCAAACTAATAAAGGGGAAGAAGTGGAAATAGGAGGGGAGGGAGAAAAGACATAAAGGGGGGGATGAAGGAGAGAGGGAAGAAGAGAAAGAAAGAAAGAAAAATAGAGGAGAGAAAGAAAGAAGAAAGAAAGAGAAAGGTGAAGCATTGCAGTAGTAGGGTAATAGGGAAGAGCCAATCTGCAGCTCAAACAACATAGGACAAATAAGTGAGTATAACCAGTGAAGAAAAAAAAAATACAGGAATCTTATCTTTTGTTATCATACCAGGAGGTCCAGATCTTCCACTGAGCGTCAAACTTTTGCCCCTCGCCCCTCCTTCTCGCTAAAAGAGATTCAAATACATAATGTGTTTGAGTGATCAGGAGAACTTCTGATGCATTAGGGGCTTTGTCAGCTTTCCACTGTTGTGCAATTAACGATCTGCTAACAGGATATGTGTCACAACTACTCTGAGATCTGGAGGGAACAATTCAATGCCCACATGCAAGATCGCCAAACTAGGATTAGGTCGGGATAGGATCCCAGTGATTCTAGAGATGTAGTAGAAAACAGAGTTCCAAAAACTAGTCAAATGTTTACAGGACCAGAACATATGAAATAAATTACCTATAACTCCACAGTTCCTCCAACATAAAGGAGAGCTGTGTGTCCCAAATTTGGATATTCTATAAGGGGTAAGATACCACCTGAGGGCTATTTTTTGGGACAATTCCCAGTGGTTGATATATTTTGAAGATTTATACAACGACCTGAACGCCAGCTGCCACTGATCGTCCGTGATGACCACTCCCAAGTCGGATTCCCATTTCCTGAAGGGTTGGGATTTAACAAAGTGCAACTTGTTTTGAAAAAGATTGTAGAAAAACGATATTCCTTTTTGAGGCGTGGGGGGGAAGTATGATAGAAACGCCACACGTCGCTAGCTACTGCTATTCGATGTGTGTCGATATTTAAGGAAGTGGCAAATGCGTAAATGGATGTATTGATCTGAGGAGCCTAATCGAAACTTCTCTTTAAGGGACTTAAAAGGGAGAAGGGTATCTCCCCGGTATAGATCCCGGACAGCACCAATCCCCCTAGCCTTCCAGCTAGCCAGGGAGAGGTCGGGAATGACCAGAGAGAGAGTCTCAAGGGGTATAGGGACCTCTATCAGTTTGGAGGAAGGGAACGGTATATTCCGCAGATCCCTCCAGGCAGCAAGGAAGGCCTGGAGAGTGAGCAGGAGTTCACGCAAATCAAACGGTTTCCAAACATCCGCGAGAAGGAGGAGACCAAGGTTATCGGAAGGACTTAAAGCCTGTTCAATCGATCTCCAGACTGAATCAGTGTGCAAGTTCATCCAACTTTTGAGTTGCGTTAAAATGGACGCTTTGAAATAATCTCGGATGTCTACTAAACCCATACCCCCCGTTCGTCTGTGTTTAATCAGCAGGTGTCTGGAACACCGGGGCCGTTTAGAGTGCCATACAAATTTAGAGAGGAGCCCATTTAAAGCTTTAAGGTACGGGCTGGGTAAGGGGACAGGGAGCGTTCTAAAAACATAGAGCATCTGCGGAAGGAGTAGCATTTTAAATGCAGCGAGCCTTCCTGTCCAAGATAGTTCTACATTGGCGAGTCTGCTAACGTCTTTGGCTATTTTATCGATCAAGGATGGGTAATTGGCATTAGCTAAGTTATGGGGTCAGGCGTCAATTTTAGACCTAGATATGAGATACTAGATTTGGCCCAGGAGTAGGGAAAGATCGACTGAAGTCTTGTCTTCAAGGGTGGAGGAATTCCAAGATCAAGGATAACTGATTTATTAAAATGTACTTTATAAAAGGAGATCTCACTAAATACTTTCAAAGTATCGTGAGCATGACGCAGGGATATTAGGGGGGACGTCAAGAAGAGGATAATATCATCTGCAAATAAGTTCACAACATGGGACCTATCCTGTATACTGAATCCTGCAATATTCGGGTGGGACCTGATCCTCTCCGCCAACGGCTCCATCAGAAGATTAAAAATTGAGGGGGACAGGGGGTATGCCTGACGGGTGCCATTTGAGATAGAGAAGGTGTTTGATAGTAGGTTTGAGGTGTATACCTGGGCACATGGAGAGGAATAGAGAGCAAGTACGGCCGAGAGGATGGGTCCCACAATCCCCCCACCCAAACTTCCCAAGGGTGCTTTTCATGTAACCCCCAATGTATCCTGTCGAACGCCTTCTCTGCATCCAAAGATAGTAGCAGAGAAGGCGTCCAACAGGACCTAGCGTATTGCATCACCCCCAGCACCCGTCTCGTGGCATCCGACGCCTGCCTCCCAGGAGTGAAGCCAGACCTATCGGACTTGACGAGAGATGGGAGAACAAGTAGGATTCTATGTGCCAAAATCTTTGCATATAGTTTCACGTCAGAATTCAATAAAGAAATCGGCCTAAAGTTGGATGGAGTATTGGGCTCTTTACCCGGCTTCTGAATAGTAACCACAAACGCCTTAAGCATCTCAGAAGGAAACGAGGCAGAGGACACTGCATTTGCATATAAAGCCCGGAGAGCCGGGACCAGACTATCTTGGAACACCTTATAGTAGTCATTCGGAAGACCATCTGGTCCCGGAGATTTGCCCAGAGGGAGTAGATTAATAATTTTCCTAATTTCTAGATCTGAGATAGGGGCATTAAGAAGTTCTAATTGCAACTGTGAGAGGGAAGGGAGGTTAATACTCGCCAGGAATTTCTGGATCATTTCATCTGAGGGTTGGGGGGTATCAGGGTCATCCCTAAGATTGTATAGGGATGAGTAGTAGTCAGCAAATGAGTTTGCTATTTCCTTAGGATTGACAATTTTATGTTTATTGGTCGGATGAATCAAAAATGGGATCTTAGACTTAGTTCGAGCTGCCTGGAGCCTTTGGGCTAAAAATTTACCAGCTCGATTGCCTGATGAATAATGGGTCAGTTTCAGACGGTGCAGATGTTTATCATATTGTTCAATAAGAAGGAGCCTGAGATCCGCATGGCATTGAGAGAGTTTTTTTCCCCAGTGCCACACTGGCATCAGATTTATTTTGGGCCTCTAAACTTTTAAGATCGTCTAAGAGACGATTTACACTTTGCGTCCTCTGCCTCTTCTCCTGTGCACAAATCTGAAGGATCACCCCCCTGGCCACTGCCTTATGGGCACACAACAAAGTTGCAGGATCAGAGACAGATCCCTCGTTATCCTCAAAAAATTCTGACAAACGTTTACTAATTGTGGCAACATGAGAGGACATCTGAAAGATTCTACAATTGGCACGCCACACGTATGCAGGACTTGGAGTGTGCCCCTCCACCACCGTGATTGAGATAGGAGCATGGTCAGACCATGATATAGTGTGGATGGTGGAGGAGGACACTGCCTGCAGGAGTATTTTGTCTACCAATATAAAGTCAATCCTGGAATAGGAATTGTGTCTGGCGGAGTGGTAGGTGTAGTCCCGCTCAGCTGGGTGATGACACCTCCAGACATCAAATAGGTCTTCCGAATGAAACAGAGGTTGGAGTTGAGGAGGAGGTCTTTTCGCTGTGGAGGAGGAGTCCAATGCATAGTCAGCTGTCAGATTGTGATCCCCGCAGACCACCAGGGACTCCTGCCTGATGGATGCAATTTTGGAATAAGTCCTCTTCAAGAAGCGGAATTGGTGGGAGTTAGGTGCGTACAGGTTGGCCAAAGTAAAAGGCTTATTGTTAATTACTCCTACTACGATAAGGTATCTCCCCTCCGGGCCCGCAAGAACCTGCTTTAAGTTGAAAGCAACTGAATCTTTGATAGCTATCAATACACCTTTGCGTTTGGCTGTGGATGAGGCAAGAAAAATATGCGGGAATCGTTTATGTTGAAAATTAGGAGATTTGTCGGCCAAAAAATGCGTCTCCTGGATGCACAAAACATCAGCCTGAAGGCTAAGAGCTTCTCTCTAAACCGAGGCCCTCTTGGCTGGATGGTTGAGCCCATTCACATTAAAGGAAACAATTTTCAATGCCATTGGTGAGTTGTAAGCGATAATGATAACAGTACCTTGTCTTCATCTGTGAAAAGTAAATCTTTTTATGCCATTGACGACCTCCAGATCCAGATAGAGAGATCCTTCCCGGGGTGATAGAGGAGAAGAGAAGTATGCACAGGACAGTCCGGTACAAAAGAGGACTAATATAACAGGAGAAGAAAGAAAAAACGATCAAACGAAAAAATATCAACATGAAGTTCAGTAAAAAAGCTTGTACGAGCAAGAACCAGGGGGCAAAACTCTTGCCCATGATCAGGGAGGGATAGAGAAAAAAAAACGAACAAACTAAACGCTCCGAATGGGACGAGAACCTCAAGTAGTGTAGCGAGCCGCTACATCCCAGAGAGGAAAAAAAAGAGAAACAAGTAAAATTTATGAAGCATGCTTTTTGCCACTTTTCTTTCTGGACACAGTTTGCCATTGGTAATGCTGGGCAATCTTGGCAGATGGCAAGGGGCCTTCAGGTGCCTGATCAGGGAGAATACCAAGAGAGCGGAGTAGTGCGAGACCCTCCTCCAGCCCAGTGATCACAGTGTCTCCCCGATCATGTGTGACAGTCAGCTTTACTGGAAATCCCCAGCGGTAGGGAATATTATGATTCCGAAGGGCCTTAGTCACTGACACCAATGACCTCCTCTTCTGCATGGTGAACTGCGACAGGTCCGCAAATAATTGAAGCTTAGCAAATTGCTCCGGGGGTTGTTGGGCCTTCCGGAATGACGTCATGAGTTGTTCTTTCACTTGATAAAAATGTACTCTCATCAAAACATCACGGGGCACATTGTCAGGAAGGAAACCTGGTTTGGGCAGTCTGTGAATACGGTCAATTTGCAACTCAGACTCCAAGATATTAGGAAGGAATTGCCGCAATAAGTCCTTGGCGTATTGCTGTAGCTGGGCAGGAAGCACGGTCTCGGGGACCCCCCGTATTTTAACATTGTTCCTTCTCGACCTGTCCTCAAGGTCTGCGACCTTTGCCCTCAACCATGCCAATTCCTCAGTATGTTCAGAGTGGGCATCAATCAGGGAGTTATGAGAAGAAGCAAATTCACCAATCTTTTCTTCAACATGGGCCACTCTGTCCCCCAGGTCACCTATGTCAGCTTTAAAGTTCCTCATGCATTGCAACATGTCAGCGTGCATGGAGCTCCTGAGGGAGACTAACATGTCTTTAAGGGTAGTGTCAGAGACTGCTTGTCCTGTGGTGGGGAAGGCAGTAAACGGATCCACCAGCTCCCTCGTGTCCTCCATGGACTCATGACCCCCGCTCACCTGATTAAGATTTTCCTCCAGGAGAGGCCGAGATTTTGCAGGGCTCCGGTACAGCGGAGTAGACACCTCCGGAGTCTTCTGCACAGCATCCGACAGGGTGCGCGGGCTTGAAGCTGAAGATCGGGAGCCGCAGGAGGAAGAAGGAGACACGTCCCCGAGACCGGCGCCATCTTGGTTTAGGCCGCGACCTTTCGGCGGGTAAAACTCCTCTAATTTCCGCGGCTGGGTCCCCTCTTTCCGTTTGCGGGTCATACCGCTGAGGTCTCAGGACCTTTAGGCAGAGATGGGGCCGGTGATAGGCAACAGCGTCGCCGGAGCAGCGCGATCACGCATCCATACAGCTGCGCGGTAGCCATGCCCCCCCATTTTTAAACCATCTTGAAAACCATTTATCATTTTTCTTCCACTACACAATTATGTGCCACTTTGTGTTGGTCTATCACAAAAAATCCCAATAAAATACATTTACGTGTTTGGTTGTAACATGACTAAATGTGGAAACTTCAAGGGGGGTGAATATATTTTCAAGGCACTGTATATAGAATAATCACACACACAAACATATACACATACATACATACATACATATATACACGCGCGCACACACACATATACATATATATATATACACACGTGTTTGTGTGTGTATATAAAATAATCTTTCATACTTTAAGATGCTATTGCTGACAGTTGAATTCCTACTTGCCTCATTTAGCTTTGTCCTCTGTGCTTTTGAATAAGCCCCTCCATACTATTGAGGGACCATATTTTTTTAAAGTTTTGTATCATGTAGAGAGGGATTCACACCCCTGTCAGGTTTTAGTGGTGTCCCCATTGGGTAGAATCACCCTCTCTATTTGTCCTGTTAAACCGCTTCATGACCGTATACTGCAGGGGTGTCAAACTCCAATACACAGTGGGCCAAAATGTAAAACTTGAACAAAGTCGCGGGCCAGCATTGAACAAATGAACCTTTTAACATGGACCCAACCAAGATTTGCTTTAACATTGAATATGGTACAAGCATATTCATTTATTAAATAAGATTTAAATAATACTTTTTAAAATAAAATAACAATAATAAAATCAATCAACCATTCAAGCCCATGTCTTGGAGTAGCAAGAAAAAGTGCATAAAGAAAACGTTAATTAATGCTCAGTTTGCTGCACACTGATCTAATCTGATGTGCCCAAGCCAGATACCTGGCATCTCTTCTTGGATGATAGTTCATCAATGTCTGGGCTCAGGCTTTGAGCTGAGGAAATCCTCAGTATCGAGCGAAGGTGTTCATCAGTGAGGCCGTGTACACACGACCGAGGTTCTCGCTGGAAACCAGCGAGAACCTCGCTGGAAGCTGCATTCCAGCGAGGACCTCGGCCGTGTGTACGCTCTCGGCGAGCTTCCCGTCGGGAAGCCCGTCGAGCAGAAATAGAGAGCACGCTCTCTATTTGCTCGACGGCCCGCCTGGAAGAATGGCTGGTTGCCATTCCCGAAGGGCGGGTCGCCGATTTCGACGGCCGGCAGGGAACCTCGACGGGCGGAACGATGTGTTCTGCCCGTCGAGGTTCTCTGCCGTGTGTACATGTGAGATGTTTTGGTCATCTTCATCGAGGAGAAAAGTTGCTCACATAGATAAGTGCTGCCGAACATGGAGAGCATCTGAGCAGCTTGGGTGCGGAGCTGAGGCATTGTGTCAGGGATGAACTGTGGAAACTGAGCGGCGCCCACAGCATCATACTTTGACTTCAGCGTGTCATTACACTGGAGTTCATTTAGCTCCATTTAGAGGTTGGTTGGTGCGTTTTCCACATTAACTGCGAAGGGATTACTGAGCAGTTCAAACCTACATTTCTGGACATCAAAGTCAACAAATCGCCGGCTAAACTCAGCGCCGAGTACACTGAGTTTTTCAGCAAACTGTGCACATGGGAACAAGTTGGTAAAGAACTGCGTTTTCATGGTTTGGCAGGGAAAATGGCCAAGGTTTTCTTGCAGCATCTGATTCTCCCACAGGCACAGTTTAGTTTTAAAAGCCCTCACTGCAGAGTACATGTCTGTGATGATGCGCCCCCGCCCCTGAAGCTGCAGGTTCAGCGCATCGAGATGGCTCGAGATGTCACACAGAAAGGCCAGCTCACACAGAAACGTTTTCTCCCGAAACTCTGCTGTGTCCTTCCCTTTGCTTTCCAGAAAATGACATATTTCCTCATGCAGCTCGAAACATCTATTCAGTACTTTTCCTCGGCTTAACCATCTCACCTCTGTGTGATACGGCACGTCTGAATACGCCGAACCACACTCCTCCAGAAAAGACTTACACTGGCGGTGATGGCGGCTCTTATAAAGTTAACTACTTGTGTTACTGTGGTCATAACATGTTCCATCTTTAGGGCTTTGCCACACAGTGATTCCTGATGTATGATGCAGTGATAAACAGTTAGTTCACCTGCACAGTTCTCTTCCTGCATCTTCTCCCGGACCCTGCCCACCAGTCCACTTGTTTTACCGCACATCGCTGGCGCACCATCTGTCGTTAATCCCACGAGTTTATCCCACGACAGCTTTAATTTAGTTACACATTTGGAAACCTCCTCAAAGATTTCCTTTCCTGTGGTTGTGCCATGCATTGATTTGAATCTCAATAGCTCCTCCGTAACACACATATTTGAGTCCACTCCACGGATGAAGACTGACAGCTGAGCAGTATCAGATGCGTCGTTGCTCTCATCCACAGCAAGTCCACAGCAAGGGAGAATGCAACAAAATCTTTTCCTCCCTTTTCCAAAAGCTGGTCATACAGATTGGTGGCAAGATCACATGTGCGATCAGCTACTGTGTTCCTGCTCAGGCTCACGTTTGAAAAGGCTTGCTTTTTCTCTGGACACACAATGTCACAAACTTTCAACATGCACTTTTTCACAAACTCTCCCTCATTAAAGTGCCGGGCTGATTTTGCGATCTCTACTGCTACAATATAACTAGCCTTTACAGCAGCCTCACTTTGTGATGTGGCTTTTTTGAACATATTCTGTTGTGAAACCAAACTTCTTTTCATCTCCTCCACTTTCTGGCTCTTTTGAGTCATGTCCAGGTCCTTGTACTTGTCATGGTGTTTTGTTTCATAGTGTCGTCGAATGTTGTACTCCTTAGTTATGGCCACGTTGACTCCACAAATCAGACAAACAGGTCTGTCTTTTACATATGTAAACAGATATTCTGTCTCCCACCTGTCCAGAAAGTTCCTGTTGTCTGCCTTTCTTTTTGCCATTTTTGGGAAGGGGTTCCACAGTGACAGTTGTAGCTTGAGATCGCTATGACTTCTGTCACACAGGAGAGGGCGTTTCTGGGACCTGTCCTGATTGACGCGCCAAAAAAGCAAGGCATTATGGGATTTGTAGTATTAGCGATGAATGAATGCGCTGTATAATACCGGCGGGTTAGCTCTAGTAGTCATTTGGTATAGCCTCGCGGGCCAAATATAATTACACTGCGGGCCAAATTTGGCCCGCGGGCCAGAGTTTGACACCTATGATATACTGTATATCTACGGCAGCAAGGTGGCTCTCCTGTACAGAATCACATACAGTACTGGTAAGTGATTCTTCACTTCTGGGTCTGGGGCGCAATACAACAGAAATGGAACAAAACACAAGCCAATCAGTGGGTCTGGTGGACACAGTGTACGCAGGGATCCACCGATCATTCAGAACACAAGCAGAAAGGCAGTCTGCCGATTTAAACAAGGCAGATCGCTGTTATGTGAGAAGGGAAGGTTTTGATCCTGTGTTCATACAGAAACACGGATCTCTGTACAGCACTCCCCCCCCCCCCCCCCCCCCCCACACACACACACAGTTAACAAGCACTTTCTAGGAACACATTTAACCCTTTGATCGTCCCTGATGTTAACCCCTTTCCTGCCAGTGTCGGTATAGTGACTGTATTAGTGTCACTGGTCCCCAAAATGTGCCACTTGGTGTCCGATTTTTCCACTGTAATGTTGCAGTCCTGCTATAAAGTCGTTGATCACAACAATATGTAGCAGAATACCTATTGGTCTAAATTGCTGAAGAAATTCATTTTTTTTCCATTCTTTTTTTTTTCATGTTTTAAAGCAGAAAAAAAATTGTATTTTATTTATTTTTTTCAAAAGTGTCTGTCTTTTTTTGTTTTTGGCACAAAAAATCAAAACCGCAGGGGTAGGCAAATACCACCAAAAGAAATCTCTCTTTGTGGGAGAAAAGGACGTTTTATTTGGGTACAGCGTCGCAGGACAATTGTCAGTTAAAATAACGTTGTGTCGTATCGCAAAGAAAAAATGGCCTGGTCATGAAGGGAGTAAATCTTCCGGAGGGCAAGTGGTTAACATTATGATCAAAATTAAAAGAAAAAAGGAAAATCTCCTCCCCAATGAGACATGGATGGAAATACTGGCGGGTTATTACCCTCTCTTACTTTATCCAAAATAATAATAAAAAAGTTGCTTTTAGTTCTACTTTAATTCTGAAAGTCATAAGTTACTGTATTGAAATGTAAACTGCGAGTGGGTCTGCTTTTGTGTAAAGTGGCTCAGCCTACACTGCTTATCATGATCTTCAAAGGGTAACCCCACTTTTCTGGGATAAAAGTTGGCAAATAATAAAAAAATAAAATAAAATGATATATATATAATCGTATACAATTGCTACATAAGTCATATTGTAATGAAATTGTATTAAAAAATTACCTTTCCTTTTCAATCTGCAGCACTGTAATTTCCTGCAAAATGGAATGCAGTTTGGCTACCTTGAGGCATTCTGTACACAGAATGTATAGAGAACGCCCCCTGAAAAGATAATTTCCTGCTTGTATGATTGGCTTACTGATTTTCCCAGAAGTCTGCACTTAGATACAAATTAGATTTTGAGCATACCCTGCAACAATAAAGGCATTTTTGGTGAGATTCTTCCAAAGGGAAATCACGTCTAATGGGAAGCAGACCTTGCAGTTTCTCCTTAAAGCCCTGCATGTGCCGCAGCTGATCGATAGTTACAAACCCACTCCCATACAGATTCACTCAGGGGCTGGATTTTAACAATTTCTCATATAATCATCACATACCGTTACCTCAAAAATTGTATTAATTGAAAACTTGAGGTGTGTTCCTCTGATTTGGGATAAGCATACAAAAAAGAGGGGAGAGAGAAATTTCCCAAGCAATTCTTCAACGAGGAACAGCCTGATTTATCAAAAATTATATTGATTGAAAAATATATATTTATTGAAAAAATCCACATAAACACTGAAGGCTAGTAAAAATGTGTACATACCGTAACAAACCTCCACCACATACAATAAAAATAGACACAGATGGCCACCACAAGCAGACAAAGTAGTCAGCGGATCCCACCATCTGCTGCGCCTGCTACGTAGACTGGGAAAAAACCATGGGAATCAATCTCACCTTCACTGAGATCCCTTCATTGGTTACTTGTAAAAGACAGAATCACTTTTAAGGCACTCTGTCTGACGCATAAGTGTGTTCAAGGAAATGCCCCCCAATATCTATGCGAACAATTAAAATGTCACAGCCCCAATCGCGTTCTGCGATCCACCAACCAAAATCTACTCCAGATACCCAAAGCCAGATACAAGTCCAAAGGAGAACGCAGATTTGGAATCCAAGGACCTAGACTATGGAACGCTCTACCAACCAGCATCCGGTTGGAGGTGAATCACCTGGTCTTCAGAAAAAAACTTAAAACCCATCTATTCTAAGGGCAAAAGTACAGTAGGGAAAGGATACCAAGCGCCCAGAGGCGATTCAGTTTGCATGTGTTGCGCTATATAGGTTTCTCACTCACTCACTCACAAACACTCCTCAAAGATATCATGATCTACTAATCCTCATAGAGAAATCCCAGTGTGGACAAGAATGCTTGTAGTCTCCGAGCAATTTGCTCAGTATCTCATGGATACCACACATTGAGCATTTATCCTATCCACAACTGAGTTAGATAAACAATATTTAAGAGCAGTTTCCAGATTTAATCCTGCTAAGGCAAATTGAAAATGAATGATGCATGAATAGCAGATGTAATGATGGAATAGACATACAGTTTCTTAATAGTGTAAATTGAACATAGATGGGCATGACAGGAGTGTTCATGGTTCCCCCAGGTAGTAGGTGTACAGTAAATGTCCAGGTTGTCGGTTACAGGTGGGATGGGCTATTGGATCTCTAGGGGGGCAGATGCGTGTGTATGTATATATGTATATATATATATATATATATATATATATATATATATATATATATATATATATATATATATATATATGTGTAGCACTGACCCCCGAATGAGATGCTGGTTTAATTTGGGCCTGCACTCTACCAATAAACCCCACTAACTTGGCTCAATCCCCTTGGCACAGCTGTGATGCAATGCAATACAATACAAAATACCTGTATTGTAACCCCAGGATCTACTGACTGCACTTGGAGGGTGAAAAACAGTACGCCACATTAACTGGATACTTAACCAGAGATATATTTTACTGTGAAATATGCAAAAAAGTGATTACAGTAATTGTGCTGTCATCCCAACGTAAGATGACGGCACAATTGATTTCAACATAAACTATTTGAAAACAGTATACATATACATAGGTTTATACCTGGGAGCTCCCCCTACTTTATAAGGTATGCGTGAGATCTCATTTAAAGTACTTAGTCCTGGATCTTCTTTTCTTTGTTAGCTAAAGTAACTCCTTGTGATTTGCAATCCACAGTTTTGATGAGTCAAATTGAAGTGAAAGTGCTCCTGGTGTAACTGCAACTACTATTTTAAAATTGATTGAAACGTCAATCTAGATAGGCCTCAAGCCTTCTCAGTGTCGGTTTCTCTGCTCCTCTGTGGAACTATAAATCCCATTGAGGCCTGTATATGAGTCTAACTGCGTGTGGAACTTGGCAAACTGTGGGTCGTGACCCGCTCACCCACTGGATCGGAGCAACTTGCTTCTCCGTCAGCTCCGCTGGATGAATCCGGCCCTCCGATGCTCGGATGAGTGTCTCTCCGTCTCTGCAATCCGGCCACCGTCCCTCGGGCACCCTCAGATCACTTGCCCGACAACCGGGATTGTTTTCCCCTCACTGTGTGTCCTTGTCTCCAAGGAAACCAAAAAATAAAACAAAACATCTCTCTGCATTACCAGTATTTGGTCACTAGATGGCTCCAAATACTTAAACATAGCAATGTCCATAGACGTTGTATTAAAGTATACAAATAAATACAGCAAAAAGTTGGCATAGAAAGTGGACGTGACCATAAAGGGTGTGTTTAAGGATATCCTGGCAAACCCAATAGCTCTTGTTGAGAATACAGTGAAAAACAACACACTGTAACACGTGCTATAAAATATTTAGAAATCTTCATTTGACGCTGACCTTTCTGCTGAGTACTGTGATGCCTGTTGAGCCTACTCACTGTGTCCTTTTACCAACAGAATATGATTTAAAGCATAACTCCACTTTTGTTGAGAAAAAAACATTCCCCTCTGGGTGATCTATGTACATTGCAAGGATTATAACAACCTTGGTTTCAGATTCCTACCTTTTGTTGTTCTGAAGAAATCCCTCTGTATTTCTCTGTGCCTCTGTACTAAGTGAGTCTAATGTGAGTGGTTTCATAATTAGCTGTCGGCTGTGCACCTGCACAGGACTAATGAGGGAATCTGCTGGGCCTGCATCCCTTTAGACATGTTCCTATTGAAAGTATCTCTCCAAAAATGACATTTTTGTTGCAGGTAGTGCCTGAAATCTGATTTGTATCTTAGGGCAGACTTCTGGGAAAAATGGTTAGCCAATCACACAAGCAGGAAATTATGTTTCTGGGGAGTGGTCAGTACACACTCTGTGTACAGAACAACTCCAGGTAGCCATATTGCAATGCATTCTCATAAAATTACAGCGGCTGCAGATTGAAAAGGAAAGGTAATTTTTAAGAACATTTTTTTTCTCCATGAAAGTGGAATTACCCTTTAATGACTGTGCAACAAGCAGGGTTTAACAGAGACACACACACCTCAGCACACACATTTTTAACATATGAAACTGTTTTATTACGCATACCTTTATGCACATAGCCTGCCTTAAAGAGGAGTATTATAATGTGCCGAGAGTGCAGAGGTCAGGAGTATGTCCTATAAATGCCACTATACAGCGTGCTGTGGTCAGGAGTATAACATGTATAACACAGCGTCCATCATGCAGGGTCCTGGAGTGTGCAACGCGCAGAGCGCAAGGGTCTGGCGTGCATAAAGTACAGGTGGCAGAAGTGTGGTAATGACTTACCAGTAACAGACTCTCTAAGAAACCATTCACCTTCATCATGGCTTGTTCCATTGCTGGCTAAACCAGTGAAGGTATGCATTGCTGATCCCTCACTAGCTGTCAAGATCTGCCAGCAAGGGAGTAATGTGCATTAGCTAGCAACTGAAAAATGCCACTAGAAGCAGAATTTGACCATGGCCCTTAGTGTGTGGACATTTTAAAGGATACGTTCCCCTTTGTACTAAGATCTAAACAAAAAAATTGTAGTAGGGGCCTGGAAAACATTGCACCAGTGATCGAGATTGATGATGCAATGCAGGTCTCCTTCATGCTGTCATCCCATACAGATAAACCGATACTCGCTAATCAATGAACTACCACAGCACTCCACAACCCTGTGGTAGTTTGAGAACTAAAAGCCGACAGCTGCTAAGGCTCCCAGACTTGCAGTTCATTCATACACAGAGCTGTGTGTATGAATGACGTGACCATGTGGTTGCAGCCCCGTACGGTTGTGCTGCTTTCAAAAACTGTCAGCTACTACAGGGAACTTCTCCCCATACTGCTGCCACAGGAAGTAGGGGGGGGGGAGCATGCAGCGTCGGCAGAACCTTAAAATTGGGTGGAACATGTGACATCTTCCCATAGGTGAACTTATTTTTTTAAGATCTTAGTGAACCTGATGGCATTATAAAAATATAAACTATTTGAGCAGTTTAGAAACTTATTATCATTCAGGTGTGATTCCAGACTGACACTTTAACCAATGCTTAGAGAATACCGTCACCTTCTAGAGACGACACTGACAGATGTCTATCTGCTTCTCTGCACACCGATCAATTTTGAAATGAAGCAAGTAATTGTCTCTAATGCATTCAATTTAGAGCCATGCATAGAATAGTAAATTGAACTTTGCTCTGTCATTTCTTCAAGTGATACAGTCTAGCAGCTCAGGCAGGAATTGTTATAAATATATTATTTATGGGCATTAATTTACTGAAATCATACCTATGTTTTCAAAAGACTTAAAGAATAGATCTCCAGGAAGAATGAAATCTCCATCTACCTGTTATTTTTTGGGATATCAGCTGGAACACAAACTGGAGTTTTAGAGCTCTTCAAAACTAGGCCAAAATGGAACAACAAATAGCGAGTCTAAAGACCAAGAACAAAGAGCTTTGCAGGTTTGTGGCTACTCAGACAGGGCTTCTTTAACCACTTCCTTACTGGGCACATATACCCTTTCCTGACCAGGTGAAATTTCAGCCTGTGGCACTGCGTCACTTTAACAATTGCGTGGTCGTGCGACGTGGCTCCCAAACAAAATTGACGTCCTTTTTTCCCCACAAATAGAGCTTTCTTTTGGTGGTATTTGATCACCTCTGCGGTTTTTATTTTTTGCGCTATAAACAAAAATAGAGTGACAATTTTGAAAAAAAAAAACAATATTTTTTACTTGTTGCTGTAATAGCCCAATTTAAAAAAAAAAAAAAAAAAAACATTTTTTTTTTTCTCAGTCTAGGCGATACGTATTCTTCTACATATTTTTGGTAAAAAAAAACGCAATAAGCGTCTGGTTTGCGCAAAAGTTATTGTGCTTACAAAATGGGACAGAATTATTATTTTTTTTTACTACTAATGGCGGCGATCAGCATTTTTTTCGTGACTGCGACATTATGGCGGAGACATCGGACACTTTTGACACATTTTTGGCGCCATTCGCATTTATACAGCGATCAGTGCTATAAATATGCACTAATTACTGTATAAATGTGACTGGCATTGAAGGGGTTAACACTAGGGGGTGAGGAAGGGGTTAAATGTGTACCCTGAATTGTGTTCTAACTGTGTGTTGAAGGGGGTGACTGGGGGAGGTGACCGATATATGTCCCTATGTACAAGGGACACAGATCAGTCTCCTCTCTCCCCTGACAGGACATGGATCTCTGTGTTTACGCACAGAGATCCACGTCTTGTCCCAGGTACGCGCATCGGCATCTCAGCGATGCGGCGGGCACAGTGGCCTGGCGGAGCGCAGGCCGTAAAAATACGGCCAGTTAGAGAAGTAGAACCACCCTGCGGCCTTACAAAGTCGTACGACCGGCAGGTAGTGGTTAAAGAAATCCACGAGCTCAAGCAAAAACATGGGACCATGGATCATGTGGCTGTAGTGACGCAAAAGTTCAGATGGATCACTCACCAAATATGTGTTTTTTCAAGTTAAGCGATACACTGATAGAATGCATGTAGGGGAGGGGTAGATGAGCTGGGCCAGCACAGAGAGTTATTAAATACTCCCAGAAGAGGAGAGGGCTGTGACATGCAAAAGGGAGAGGATTTTGCGAGGGAGTGAACTCTTCCTGGAATAGTCAAAATTTTGCAAATTCAAAAGCACATAGCAAGTGAATAAATAACCCATTGAAATGAAATCACGCTGACTAAGCATTTAAAACTTGATTGCTCTGTGCTTTTTTTCTGCACTTTTTGTTGGTGACAGGGTCTCTTTAACCACCTGAATACCATCTTATAATAATCCTTCAGTACCAGGACATTTACATTTTTCCAGTGCTATTATACAGTAACTGACAAGCACTTGGTTCTGCAACACTATTCCAAGAATAATTTCTTCATATTTATATTCATTTTTTCAACAGATGCATTGTGCATTGTTTTTGTGGTATTTAAGGCAGTAGTAAACTGCTGGGAAAAAAACAAAACAAAAAACCTGCAAGACAATAGCATAATGTCTAAAGCACCTTAAAATGAAGCCCCCACAGCGTGCCTGGTCACCTCTGAGAGAGCTGACCTGTTCCCTTTGTGTTTCTTCCGGGTTTGCAGGCTCATTGAGATTTAATTTTTCTTCATAAATTTTGGCCAAAATTTATACTGCTACATATGTTTGATAAAAATAAGTACAAATTGGTATATATTATTCGGTCTTTCTGAAAGTTATAGAGTTCACAAGCTTGGTGCCATTATCTGAAAATTGATCACACCTGAAGTACCGACGGCCTATCCCATTTCTTGAGACCCTAACATGCCAGAAAAGTACAAATACCCCCCAAATGACCCATTTTTTGGAAAGAAGACATTCCAGGGTATTTAGAAAGAGGCATGGTGAGTTTTTTGAAGTTGTCATTTTTTCCCCACAATTCTTTGCAAAATCAAGATTTTTTTTTCTTTTTCTTTTCACAAAATTTTCATATTAGCAGGTTATTTCTCACACACAGCATATGCATACCACAAATTACACCCCAAAACACATTCTGCTATTACTCCCTAGCTCCCTAGTATGGCGATACCCCATGTGTGAGACTTTTACACAGCGTGGCCACATACAGAGGCCCAACCTGCAGGGAGCACCTTCAGGCATTCTGGAGCACCCAGGCCAATTCTGACATTTCTCTCCTACATGTAAAAATATCGCATGGTATTTGCGCAGCAATTTTTCGAACACGTTTAAAAAAAACCCAGTTAAGTTAGCCCAATATTTTTGCATAATGTGAAAGATGAAGTTATGCTGAGTAAATAGATACCTAACATGTCACCCTTCAAAATTGCACACACTCTTGGAATGGCGCCAAACTTCGACAAAGGTTTTTAGTTACAGAGGAGGTCTAGGGCCAACATTAATGCTCTCGCTCTAATGTTCGCAGCGATACCTCACATGTGTGGTTTGAACACCGTTTTCATATGTCGGTGGGAATTACGTATGCGTTCGCTTCTGCATGCGATAGAGTTGTCCCGATACTAGTATTGGTATCAGGACCGATACTGAGCATTTGCGTATGCGTTCGCTTCTGCATGCGATAGAGTTGTCCCGATACTAGTATTGGTATCAGGACCGATACTGAGCATTTGCGTGAGTACTAGTACTCGCGCAAATGCTCCTGATGATTCACCGATACTTTTTGCGGAGAGCGGGTGGGGAGGGGGCGGAGAGCGGGTGGAGAGGGTGCGGAGATATGCTGCCGCTGTCTAGTCCCCGGAGAAAGCCAAGCCCCCCCTGCGGCCGCCACCATCACCGTCTAGTTGATTAGCGCTGGAAACATTACAGCTTTCATTTGAATAGCTGTGTGTTCCCGACCCGCCTTGTCATATATAGCCCCTCCCCCCTGTCCGGGCACTTTGATAGACAGATCACCCATGCCAGGATTGGATGGGTGATCTGTCTATCAAAGTGCCCGGACAAGGGGGAGGGGCTATATATGACGAGGCGCGGCGGGGGAACACACAGCTATTCAAATGAAAGCTGTAATGTTCCCCGCGCTGATCAACTAGACGGCGGGGGGGGGGGGCGGCCTTGGCTTTCTCTTTGGGGACAAGGCTGCATTTTGGAACAAGGCTGCATTTGGGGACAAGGCTGCATTTGGGGACAAGGCTGCATTTGGGGACCAGGCTGCATTTGGGGACCAGGCTGCATTTGGGGACCAGGCTGCATTTGTGGATACGGCTGCATTTGGGAACACATGGCTGAATTTGGGGACACATGGACACATTTAAAAAAAGTAATCGGTATCGACGAGTACATGAAAATAAGTATTGGTACTTGTACTCGGTCCTAAAAAAAGTGGTATCGGGACAACCCTAGCATGCGAGCACACAGGGACAGGGGCGCTTTAAAAAATATATATATTGTTCATTTTACTTAATTTATTTTAGTTTGACACTTTTTTCCCCAAAAATAATTTTTTTGATCACTTTTATTCCTATTATAAGGAATGTAAACATCCCTTGTAATAGGAATATAGCATGACAGGTCCTCTTTACAGTGAGATGTGGGGTCAATAAGACCCCACATCTCACCTCTAGCCTGGGAAGCCTGAAATAAAAAAAAAAATCAATCCTGGCTTTGATCGTAGCGGTGAATCGGTAAAAGCACCGGAGGGTGTCGGGAGGGGGGGGGGGACGTATTGCGGATTATTGCAGGGTGTTGGAGTATTGCAGGGTGTTGGAGTATTGCAGGGTGTTGGAGTATTGCAGGGTGTTGGAGTATTGCAGGGTGTTGGAGTATTGCAGGGTGTTGGAGTATTGCAGTGTGTTGGGGTATTGCAGTGTGTTGGGGTATTGCACAGGCTATTGGCGTATTGCACAGGCTATTGGCGTATTGCACAGGCTATTGGCGTATTGCACAGGCTATTGGCGTATTGCACAGGCTATTGGCGTATTGCACAGGCTATTGGCGTATTGCACAGGCTATTGGCGTATTGCACAGGCTATTGGCGTATTGCACAGGCTATTGGCGTATTGCACAGGCTATTGGCGTATTGCACAGGCTATTGGCGTATTGCACAGGCTACGGGCGTATTGCACAGGCTACGGGAGTATTGCACAGGCTACGGGAGTATTGCACAGGCTATTGCAGGGTATTGCACAGGCTATTGCAGGGTATTGCACAGGCTATTGCAGGGTATTGCACAGGCTATTGCAGGGTATTGCACAGGCTATTGCAGGGTATTGCACAGGCTATTGCAGGGTATTGCACAGGCTATTGCAGGGTATTGCACAGGCTATTGCAGGGTATTGCAGAGTATTGGACAAGGATGGTTGGATGGCTGGACTCCGTCGCCAAAGCCGGTTTGTTTACAAGTGATCGCTCCATCATTAGTGCGGTCGGCAATAGGTTAAAGCACCGAGATGACCACACCACTGGACAGCAATTCAAACTGTCATTGAGATACCACAAATCTTAAAGGGGTTGTAAAGGCAGAAGGCTTTTCTATCTTAATGCATTCTATGTATTATATAAAAAGCCTTCTGTGTGCAGCAGCCTCCCCAGCACCCCCTAATATTTACCTAAGTCCCATCTCTGTCCAGCGATGTCCACTAGTCCTCTGACTGTCCGGGACTCTCCCTCCTGATTGGCTAAGACACAGCAGCAGCGCCATTGGCTCCCATTGCTGTCAATGAAAGTCATTTAGCCACTCGAGAGAGAGGGGGCCGGGCCAAACGGCAGCTCTGTGTCTGAATACACACACGGAGCTGCAGCTCAGCTCGAGTGCCCCCATAGCAAGCTGCTTGCTGTGGGTGCACTTGATAGGAGGGAATGGCCAGGAGCAACAAGGAGGGACCCAAGAAAATGAGGATCCAGGATTCCCTGTGCAAAAGCAACTACACAGGTAAGTATGACATGTTTTGTTTAAAAAAAAGAAGAGACTTTACAATCACTTTAATAGAAATCCTTGACGAGCACATCGTAGTACAACATTGGTGAGGTATCACTAATCTCCAAGCCAAACTAGAATCAGTGAATAAAAAATGTGTCTATAATGTGCATATCTACATAGCATACCTTCTGCCTCTATATCCCAATAGAATAGCACTCTCCATTCCACTGCCTTAAGTAGTTCTAATGGCAGAAGTCTCTTTTTTTTTTTTTAGCTTAATGCATTGTATGTATTAAGGTAAAAAACCTTCTGGGTGCAGCTCCCCCTAGCCCCACTAATACTTTCTTGAGCCCCATCTTGATCCAGCAATGTGCATGGCAGCAGCATCTCTTTCTAATTTTGCTTTCACAGCAGTGGAAGATATCCGCTTCTGCTGCTGTCAATCACAGCCAGTGAGCCAATGAGGAGAGAGTGGGAGGCAAGGCTGAGCTGCAATCTGTGTGTGAATGGACAATATCCTGGGAGCCAGACTGCTTGCATGCCCCTTTAGCAAGAAGCCTGCTATTGGGAGCAAATGCCACCAAAAGAAAGCTCTATTTGTGGGAACAAAATAATACAAATTCTGTTTGGGTACAGTGTAGCATGAACGCGCAATTGTCATTTTAACAGCGACAGCGATGAAAGCTGAAAATTGGCTTGGGCAGGAAGGGGGTCTAAGTGTCTGGTATTGAAGTGATTAAACTTCAACTTCACTGGTCTTAAAATGGTGTACTCAAAACATGTACCCAGTATAACCTAACATGTTTCACCCTAATTTCAAGGGCTTTGTCAGAAGTGCAATAATGTGAACAAATAAAAATCAAAAATCAGTTGCTAATGGACAAAATACACTTTCGGTCTGAGAGGTTTCTATGCTCCTCCTATGAGTATAATCACAGTAAGAAAAAAACTTTTTTTTATGATCTCAATTAAAGTTATATTTTAGACTAAGTGGGTTTAGATGCATGGTGAACAAGCGCATTACCCTTATTTTTGTTATTAGACTCCCTGGCCGGGATTCAGAAAGCTTTTACGGCGCGGGAATTTCAAATCTGCGCCATCGCATCTTTATGGCGACTCAGAAAGGCAGTTACACCTGAATTTTTCCAAGCTATGACCGACGTAAGTCTCTTACGCGGTCGTATCCTAGTTGCATATTTACGCTGGCCTCTAGAGGGGGGTTCCGTAGAATATGCAAATGACCTAGATACGCTGATTAAGGAACGTACTTGCGCCCAGCGTATTTCTATACGCCATTTACGTAAGGCGTACGACCGACATAAAGTTACCACTGCTATATGAGACACAGCGAATGTTAAGTATGGACGTCGGAAAAGCCGTCAAATATGACGTCTTTTACGTTGTTTGCGTAAGTCGTACGCGAATAGGGCTGTGCGTAAGTTACGTTCACGTCATAGGCAGTGTTCGGCGTATCTTAGGTATTCTATCCGACGTGATTCTGAGCATGCACACTGGGTTACGTCCACGGACGGCGCATGCGGCGTTCGTTTCGGCCATGCATCTGCATGGGGTCACGCTTCATTATCATACAACACGCCCCCTACCTGCCTACTTTGAATTACGCGGGCTTACGCCGGCCCATATACACTACGCTGCTGTAACTTAGGGCGCAAGTTGTTTCTGAATACGGTACTCCAATGGATGAAAAGACTTAAAAATAGTGCCTGTTTATTCCAGTCAAAAAACTAAAACAGCAAAAACAGCAAACAGTGGGGGAAACAAAAGCTGACGCGTTTCACATCGACAACCGATGCTTAGTCATAGTCATATGAGATGCATTACGCCCGCCTAAAAATACGCCAGTCTTTTTGAATCCCGGCCACTTTGTCCACAATGCAAATGCATAAGAAATACAAATAGTGGCGCAAAAACAATCAGTAGTATGTAGCAGCTAGAAAGTCCGCTATTTTTTTAGAAAGTCCTTCATAAAGACAAATTATTAAAAAGTTATGTATGTGAGGATAAAAAGGACCTGTAGATGAAAAGTGGAGACATGGAGGGGAGAATGCTGATTCTGTTTAAAGCTGATGGTCCTGGTCGTTGTCCCAAGGCAGGCCTTCAAAGATGGGGGAGACAAAAGCCCAGACTCCAGGATATGTAGAAAGAAAAAAAGGAAGAGGGCGCCAATGGGTTAAACGACAGCTTTAATTGGTTTTTAGATCGCAGCATCCACTTACATATAAAAGGTTGAAAGTCCAGTATGTAGATCCTGTGTACAAGTCTTTATTGTGGCGTCCTTCCGCGCTGGTTTTTGGCTGAGAGTGCTCACAAGCCTTACGGTGTCCGTCTGCCCAGATCGTCGGTAAACCGGCTAGCATGGAGGGACTGACTGAGAGCGAGGCCTGGAGCGCAGCTGAGTAAGCAACCCAGTGACGTCACTGCGACTCCGCTGCGCTCCAGGCCTCGCTCTCAGTCAGTCCCTCCATGCTAGCCGGTTTACCGACGATCTGGGCAGACGGACACCGTAAGGCTTGTGAGCACTCTCAGCCAACAACCAGCGCAGAAGGACGCCACAATAAAGACTTGTACACAGGATCTACATACTGGACTTTCAACCTTTTATATGTAAGTGGATGCTGCGATCTAAAAACCAATTAAAGCTATCTGTCGTTTAACCCATTGGCGCCCTCTTCCTTTTTTTCTTTCTACAATGCAAATGCATGGCTGCTCTCAGAGAAACACAATTGTCGTTCGCATTATACCTTTTAAATAAATAGGGATCTGCAGTCCTACCTTTGATGTCTGCTTCAAACACAGGAATACACCCATCTACACAAACATTTACACTAGTGCTGACTTTCTCATTGTAGCCGTATGCCTTTTCTGATCTATAATGTTTTGATGTAGTTATAGAAAATCTTTTTTTTTTTCTTCCCTTCAATTATCATGATGTGCATACATAATATTTGATTGGTTCACGTGACATTACCACCCCTTCTCTCCATCTCATCCAATCAGAGAATGCTTTGCATTCTTTGAGAAAATGCAAAGCAGTCTATGAAGAGCACCCGTGGCTGACCTGTGTACAGAATGCAGCAGGGTAGTTATACGGTACAGAATCTGGAAATTGGTGACTACTGGAGTAGCAGTGCCTACTACAGTGATTTCCAGCTTCTAGAGGGTTGCCACAGGTATGGCATATGCATGGTTACGTTGGACCAATGTAACTACAGAAAAATATCCATACCTGTAATTCTTCTTTAACCACTTTACAACTGCTCAACGACAAAATACGTCCTCGACTTTGTGCAGTGATATCACCGTCTTCAGCTGGCGATTCTGTGCACAATAAGAACGATCAAAGCAGCAGTTCTGCCGCTTGATCGTTCTTATAGGCAGCGGGAGTGGACGTCCCCCCCCCCTCCCGCTGCCATCGGGTGCTTCTCTGGGCTCTCCCACGCCATTGGGGGCCCGGAGAGCGAATCGGCCGGCGCTGGCTGGGGAAGCATAGAGATGACTGGTGACAAGATGGACACTGAAGGATTGACTCCTCTTTCAGTCGGTACCTGGGCAACGTTAAGAAGAAGATCCAGGAGGGCTACCTCCGTATCTTTAATCAGAGAGGGCCTGTGGCAGAGGTGTTTCCCTAACGTTCGTTCAGAGAGGGTCTGTGGCAGAGACATCTCCCTAAGTTCCGAGTGATACTCTGGCTGCCAAGTCGGTGAGAGAGACCTGTCCAGGTACACTATATCCACTCTGGCTGGAGTAGCGAAGAAAACCCAAGTGTTGTCGGAAGCAGGACTGTTTCCCTATTTTACGCCTAAATCTGCTGTTCACCTTCCAACCTTCATCTGTCCTGTTCATCACCTGTTTACTGTTTTTACCCGGCTGGGTAATAAAGAGCACATAAAAAGACATTCCTTTGCGGACATTCCTTTTTCTACTACTTCATTCATCATTCACCCTTAGACGTTCGGAAGAAGCCATGAGGTAATGTGCCATCCCATTCTATTACCAGCAGCCCCTTCGGGGGTATTGCTACATAAGCCTGGAGGAGAGATTTGGAGTCTTATTGACCTCACATCCCTCCATAAAGAGGACCTGTCACAGTGATCCCTATTACAAGGGATGTTTATATTCCTTGTAATAGGAATACAAGTGATCAATAAAAAAATAAAATAAAAGTATAAAAAAAAAAATAAGTAAAATAAAAGGAAAACATTTTTTTTTTAAAACGCCCCTATCCCCGGTACCCCGCTCGAAGAGGCGAACATGCATTTAAGTCTCGCCCACATATGTAAACGCGGTTCAAACCCCACATGTGAGGTATTGTCGCGTGCGTTAGAGCGTGTGCAACAATTCTAGCACTAGACCTCCTCTAACTTGAAAATGGTAACCTGTAAAAAAATTAAAGCGTCACCTATGAAGATTTTTAAGTACCGAAGTTTGGCGTCATTCCATGATTGTGCGCAATTTTAAAGTGTGACATGTTGGGTATCTATTTACTCGGCGTAACATCTTTCATTATATAAAAATATTAATATAAAAAAAATTGGGTAACTTTACTATGTTGTTGTTTTTTTAATTCATGAAACCGTTTTTTTTTCCCCCAAAAAAAGGCGTTTGATAAATGATTGTGCAAATACCGTGCGAGAAAAAAAGTTGCAATGATCGCCATTTTCTTTCAAATGATTTTTATTAAAGTTTTCTTCAGATAACATATATAGCCGAAGTACAATAACGGCACAAACCGCACCGACAACATGTCTGTACGGAGTAGGGCAATTAACAGAGATGAAAAGTAAAAACACAAATGATGAACAAATAACTAAAACAAAACAAAAAAAATATCTTTAGGGCTATGTCTGTAAATCCGATATAGTAGAATGGGCCTAGCATCCTACGTCTACATGTGGATGCGTCGGCCCTAGGAGCCGGTGAGAAACAGACAGCATTATATCAATCTCTACTTATATCCAGAAACACTGGGCTTGCAAAAAATAAAGTAGAGCAGCACAGGATAAACACAAAAGGGAGGGGAAAGGAAAACAAATAAACTAAAATATAAGAAGTATGAGGAACAAACAAACAAAAAAAAAAAAAAAAAAAAAAAAAAAAAGGAGAAAACGTCATAACATGAGATAAGTCCCATATCAGTACAAGTGGGAGAAGGCGTACGTACAACCGGGAGATTGAGAGTATCAAATCACAGTATATACAAATATGTCCTATTGTTCAAGATGTCAGGCCATTCACGGGGTGGCACCTAACCCAAGGGATTAAATTTGGATAGCCATGGAAGCCACCAGGTATTAAATATTTGTAGTTTTTGGGATTGAATGGCAAAATGTTTCTCATACGAATGCTGGATATTGACCCTGCGGATGACCTCATATACCTCAGGGGCCAGATTGGATTTCCACTTAGAGGTGATCGTTAGTCTTGCGGCTATCAAAACATGAGTTACTATACTTCTAAATTGCTTAGGGACCCTGTCGATCGATAGGGAAAGGAGAGCGAGTTGAGGGGAGGGCGCCACTAAGGTGCCAGTAACAGAGGACAATAATTTGAAAACATCGCACCAAAAGTTGCTCATTACTGAGCATTCCCAAAGAATGTGGTATAGGTTTCCCCTTGAACCACATTGTCGCCAGCATAAACTGGAGTCCAGTTTAAAAATCATAGAAAGTCTTACTGGAGTAAGATATGATCTGTGAAGTATTTTTAGTGCAAGATCCCAATGGTTAGTGCAGTGGGAGTACTTAAAGCAGGAGCCTATGGCTGCTTTCCATTCCGCTGGGGAGAATGTAGAACCTAAATCCTTTTCCCAGTTAGACATGTTAGAAATTTTGAAAAATGTATCACGTTGCTGGAGTAGTGCGTAAAACCATGACAGCCCATTAGGCCTATCATGTTTAGACAACAGATAACTCCATGCGCTGCTATGGACATCATACGAGCAGTTAGGGTGCTTAGATCTAAAATGAAGTATTTGCGCTTTAGCATATGCGTGTGAAGAGGGGTTTCTGAGGAGCAGGTCTCCCCATGACTGAATACCCTCTTCCAGCCATAAATGAATATTGAGGTGCGGAATCAGAAACTCATAAATTTTGATGTTAGTGACTTCCTGATGCAATCTAGAGGTAGAGTCCGATATCCTATGCAGCGACTCCCAGACTGAGAGAGTCGCCACAATGGAGGGCAGTGAGGGGGAGGTAAACGCTATACCGGTCAGTTTGGCAAGTAATAATGAGGGAAGGTCCCTGTTTTGCACTATGGCCTTTTCGATCTGAACCCAGAGCTTCTCAGACTCCGGCTCAAACCATGCTTTCATTTGGTCCAGAACAGCGGCATTGTAATAAGCGCTAATGTTTGGAAAACCCACACCCCCATTGGATCTATGTCTTTGGATAGAGGAGAAGGTAACTCTGGGTAGACTGCCTTTCCAAATGAATTGCCTGAACAGCTTGTCAATTGAATTGAAAAAAGCGCCTGGTAAGCATATGGGTATAGTCCTGAAATAGTAAATTAGCTTAGGCAATAGCAACATTTTCAGAGCCGCTATCCTCCCTAACCAGCATAGCTCATATGATGAGATATGTTGTAAATCAGTTTTAACAACAGCAGTCAGAGCAGTAAAATTAGTATCATACATGGAAGATACCGGCGATGTCAATCTAATACCAAGGTAGGGGATGGACTTAGACACCCATTGGAATGGGTATTTTTCTTTTAGTAAGGAAATGTGAAGTTTGTTAATATTGATAGGTAGTACGCATGACTTAGTGATATTGAGTTTATAGTAGGACACTGCGCTATATTCCTGGAGGATCTCAGTAAGTCTATTTAGGGATGAAGTCGGGTTGGATAAAGTAAGCACCACATCGTCGGCAAATAACCCTATCTTGTGGGAGTGATGAGCCACTTCTATTCCAGAAATAGCAACGTCTGTTCTAATTGCCTCCGCTAGAGGTTCCATTAATAAGGTGAATATTATGGGCGATAAAGGGCACCCCTGGCGCGTGCCATTAGTAATAAGGAATTTGTCAGATAGAGCGTTAGAGGTGAACACCCTTGCTGACGGAGATGAGTATAAGGCTAAGACCGCTGAAAGGATCATCCCATTGAGACCAAACTTCTGAAGAGTCGCACGGAGATAACCCCAATGGACCCTATCAAAAGCCTTCTCGGCGTCAAGGGCTAGCACCACAGTGGGTATTTTCTTGGTTTCAATTATGTGGAAAAGGTTAATTAGTCTCCTAGTGCCATCAGGGGCCTGCCTGCCTTGTACAAACCCAACCTGATCTGCCTTCACTAATCTAGGAGTAAACTTGGCCAACCTATTGGCCAATATTTTAGCATAGATCTTCAGGTCCGTATTCAATAGAGATATGGGCCTGAAGTTCTGAGGTGAGTCCGGTTGTTTACCCGGTTTAGGTAAGGTAATGATTGTGGCCTGCAGCATTTCCTCGGGAAACGCAGCTGCAGTAGCAGCGTTGTTAAACAGCAGGCATAGGTAAGGGACCAGGGTATTGGAAAATGTCTTGTAATATTCCGATGAAAAGCCATCGGACCCAGGGGACTTATTATTAGGCAGGGCCTGGATTGTGTCAGTAATTTCTTTGGCCAGTATGGGAGCATTAAGTAGGAGTAGGTCCTCCTCTGACAAAGATGGGAGGGAGACCGAATCCAAAAACGCAGCGATAGAGTGTGCCGTAGGCTGGGGCGTGGAGCAATCAGCTTTTAAATTATATAGGTCATTATAATACTTCATGAATGCATTCGCTATCTTAACCGGATGATGTTCTGCTATCCCTGTATGAGGGTCTTTAATGGAAGGAAGGTTGGACCTTCTCTGCCTTTTAGATAAATAGTTGGCTAACATCTTGCCTGCCTTGTTACTCTGAGCATAAAATTTAGCTTTGGAACGCCGAAGCAAATTCTGATGGTCAGAGAGCAAAAGTAAACGCACCTTTTGCCTACAGTCAAACAAGTCCTGTTCGAGAGAACGGGAAGGGTTCTGTTTGTGAGAGTTTTCTAAGTTTGCCAGTTCCCGAAAGTAAATTTTGCAACGTTATCCCCCTACTTCTCTTCTTTCTGGCTGCTGCCTGAATAAGCAGACCTCTGCAAAAAGCCTTATGAGAGCACCACAACATATTGATATTGACATCACCGGTATCATTTAGAACAAAGAATTCGAGAAGCTTCTCATTAATTGTTGAGGAACTGACTGGGTCTGCCAGGATCCCTAGGTTGTTCCTCCACAGGTATGCCTGCGGAACGGAACCCTGACCTCTAATCTGAATGGAGATCGGAGCGTGGTCCGACCACGTGATAGAGTGGATTTCAGCAGACTCAGTCCTTTGGAGCAAATTAAGATCAGTCAAAAAAAAATCTATTCTAGAATACACCCTGTGGGGAGATGAATAGTAAGTATAGTCTCTTTCTGAAGAGTGTAGACACCTCCACGGATCGTATAGGCCTCTGTCCAGTAGGATAGACTGAAGTTCCTGCCTGTTAGCAGGATTGGTTCCTGTACAGTCCATGTGTTTGTTGACCACAGAGTTGAAGTCCCCGCACAGAATAAGAGAGCCTTTTTTAACCTTGTCCACTTTTTTAAGTAGAGATTTCAAAAAAGAGCATTGCCCCTTATTAGGAGAATATAGGTTCACCAGGGTGTAGGTGCTTCCGTTTAGGTCACAAATCAGAATGATATACCTGCCATTCGTGTCCTTGATATATTCATGTAGTTGAAAAGCAACGGAATGTCTAATGGCAATGAACACACCTCTCTTTTTCACCGGGGCTGGGGCGTTGAAAACATGGGGGAAGGCTCTATGTGAGCACTTTGGTAGGTTAGTAGCCATAAAATGAGTTTCTTGCGCACACAGAACTTCCCCTTTAAGCTTGTTAACCTCTCTCCACATTGCGGACCTTTTAAAAGGGCTGTTCAAGCCATGGACATTCATAGAAATTATAGATAACGCCATCATCCTGGAGTGAAGGGAAATGCTGAGACTAGCAATGGACTGATGTGATAATTATGTAATACTGATTTGTTACCTTTAGGTGGCGGCAGAGGATCAAAAACGGGCCACCAAGTCAATGTTGAGTTGAATGCCATGTGAGAAGTAGACTGACTGACTTCAAGCATAGATGCATGACTCCGGAGATCCTCAGGAATGACGTGGAAAAAAAGGAAAAGCAAAAAAAAACAACAAAAAGTAAAAAAGATAAAACCAGAACATAAAAACAAAACATTAGAACCAGTCACAAAGTGCGAATAAATTCCGCATAGGTACACCATAGGGGGTAATGAACTCCACGTGAGTCTCACTGAGCTTTTCTCATAACCCAAAAGAGTAGGACTCATAAATAGCCAGTGCTCTTTGCCCGTAGAACAATTTAGGTAGTGGACCACTCAGGGGATAGCCTAGCAGGCGCTTGTTTAGGTCTGGGGTCAGGATCATCTTCTGGCAGCAGGTCCCACCTTTTAGCTAGAGTGAGGCCCTCCTCCAGACTCTTGATAACAAAGGTGCGATTCTCCTTGACGATCAGTAGTTTAGTAGGGAACCCCCACGAGTACGGAATCTTATGATTTTGAAAAAGCTTAGTGATGGAGGACAGCTTCCTTCGGGCCTGCATAGTGTGCTGGGATAGGTCTGCGTAGACCGAGATATCTGAGTAGGGAGCTGGCAGGGGGTGGTTTTTCCTTGCAAACCTCATTAGATCGTCTTTGATGTGGAAGAAGTGAATACGAGCAATCACGTCTCTGGGTACAGCGTCAGGAAGGAACTTGGGTTTAGGAAGGCGGTGTGCCCTGTCTACAATAACTTCTCGCTCAGGGGCCTCAGGCAACATGGCGGCTATGAAACGCTGCACATAACGTCTCAGTTCCTCTGAGGGAACAGATTCTTCCACCCCACGCATCTTAATGTTATTGCGCCTAGATCTATCTTCGAGGTCCGCGATCTTGTCCCTCATATCTTGCATATCCCCCTCCGTGTCATTATAAGCATCAACTAGCTCGTTGTGTGCAATAGCAATATCCCCCATTTTCTCCTCCACATGGCAGACTCTTTCCCCAATAGAAGTGACATCAGATCTGATCTGCGCTATACAATGCATCATGTCCCTATGCAGGGACCCCCTCAGCGTCACCAACATGTCCTTCATCACGGTATCACTCAATGGCAGTCCAGAGGTAGGGAATTCATTGATATGTTCAACAAAGACCCTCGTGCTGTCCTGCGAATCATTGTGGTCATCTTGCTCACCTGCGTATGTATGGTTGGTGGAGCGCTTCTGCGAGGATTTCTGCGGGCTGGATATGGGAGAGGAATCTGGGGTAGAGCCTCCGCTGCCCGTACGGGATGTTGCTGCCGCCTGTACACCTTTCGCTGCTGCTGCGGGGTTTCTGTTCCGCGGCGAGTCACGCTGCGAGGCTGAGGCTCCGGCGCCATCTTGAGGCCCAGGCGTGCTTGTCGGCGGGTAGAAGTCCGTGAGTTTACGAGGCTTCTGCTCGTTTTTCCTCTTCCCCATCGTGCCACCGTGCGAATGGGGCTCTCTGGCTGTCTGATGCGGGTCACCAGGGTTAGAGATGTCGCTATTAGCCGCAAGTTTCTGGCTCACTGAGCGGAGCTCTCTCCTCACACGACCGTCCTCATCGGATGCCGGCCACGCCCCCTCCAATGATCGCCATTTTATTCCCTAGGATGTCTGCAAAAAAATTGTGATTTTTACATGAAGGAGAGAAGTGCCAAAATAGGCCAGGTTGTCAAGTGGTTAAGGTTTGCTGTACTCATTGGGCCAGATTCAGGAAAGAAATAAGCCGGGTTATCTCCAGATAAGCCGTCTTATTTCTGCGTCTGAGCCCTCCTATCTATGCGCCTGATTCATAGAATCAGTTACGCATAGATTTCCATAAGATCCAACTAGCATAAATCTCTTACGCCTTTGAATCTTATTTTCATATTTTAGGCTGGACGCTAAGTGGCGTTCCCGTCTAAAATATGCAAATGAGCCTAAACGCCGATTCCCGAACGTACGCCCGGCCGGCGCTATTTTTTTACGTCGTTTGCGTTAGCGAGTACCGTTGCAGCCAATGTTAAGTATGGACGGCGTGGCGGCGGTTTTTACTCACGTCGTTTACGTAAAACGTTCGCGAATAGGGCTTTGCGTAAGTGCCGTTCACGTCGTTTACACGTCATATTGACGTCGAGAATTTGGAGCATGCGCACTGGGATCAATTCACGGCTTGCGCATGCACAGTTCCTTCGGCGCGGGGACGTGCTTCATTTAAATAATACACGCCCCCTACCCGCCGAATTTGAGAAATTTTGAGAATAAAGCACTTGCCTGAAAAATTTGCGGTGGCGTAGTGTAAATACCAGATGCTAGGCACGCCTAAAGATAGGCAATTCTACCTGAATCTACCCCATTGTTTTCACTGCCTTGATAGAGATGACCTACTTGTCCTTGAAGTTAAATTGTTAAAGCGGAGGTTCACCCTAAAAAACAACTTTTTACCATGCCATCCAGCATACTAGCGTCAGCTACAGTATGCCTTTATTTTATTTTTTTGCGCTGTACTTACAGTTTAATCCATTCGTTTGTTTCAGGCTACCGCGGAGGAAAAGGCGTTCCTATCAAGAGGGGAACATGATTGACGGCCGGCTATGGCACGTCACACGTTCCGAAAATAGCCGGAGTAGGACTCGGCTCTTCACGGCGCCTGCGCACAGACTAGGAGCTGACTGCGCAGGCGCCGTGAAGAGCCGAGTCCTACTCCGGCTATTTTCGGAACGCGTGATGCGCCATAGCCGGCCGTTAATCATGTTCCCCTCTTGATAGGAACGCCTATTTCCTGCCCGGAGTCTGAAACGAAACAAAAGGATTAAACTATAAGTACAGCACAGGAAAAAAAAAGGCATACTGTAGCTCACGCTAGTATGCTGAATGTCAGTGGAGACAAAGATTTTTTTTTTTTTTTAGGGTGAACCCCCTCTTTAAGTAAAGAGGCGTCTTTTCATTATTCTTGTATTGATATTATCTACTTCTAGAGGCCCCTGACCTGAAATTCTGGGTTTAGGTGCAAGGGGGATGCACAATTCTCTATACCAGTTTGTGAAATCATTTTGAAGGACAGTGATGGAGGAGAGCATCTCTGAAAATAAGTCTGGAAACTTCTGCTGCCACCTGCCAGCACAGGTCTTAGTTGAATTGTCTTGAGTTTAATATAGGTTTAATTTTATGACCTAATAAAAGGTGGTTTTCTTTAAAACACTATTTTATTTTTTATTTTTTTGCGCTAGAATAATATAGGAATCTAGAAAGAAGTTCTTTCTTCAAGGCTTCATAAATAATCCCTAATACATTGCAGGAAGAAGAGGCTCCAGTGATACGTGCCCTGTTGAATTTAAATCAGAGGTGTTTCTCACTTTGTAAAGGGCAGCTTATTTTACACCAAGCAACTTTACTGTTCCAGTGATGTGAGATAAGTATTGGTTTTGATGGAAATGTGTGTAAAAAATGAAGAGAAAGCAACAGAGTTTACAATAATTTCTGATTAAAAAGATATGCTTGGTCTGTTATGCTGCTTTGTGCTTTCCGGCATCTCAACACTTGTCAAGCTTCCATTTGTCTTCAGGGGATAATGAAAGACCCATGAGAAGGTGTGAATGCAGAAAGACACAGTAGCCAGTGCATTTTTTTTCTCCATTTTTAGATCAGTGGAGGACTGATTAGGCTGGTATGCTGTAGCTTATTGCACTTTCTGTAATATTCTTCGCTTCATTGAATAACAAAATCAGGCAACAAGAAATGTCTGTCAGTAAACTTCAGATTGTATGCAGAAAACATTGTAATACTGCCGACGTTGGATATTCCACCCTGTCTACCTTAAAGCGGAGGTTCACCCTAAATATAATCTTTCTCATGTGATCCAGCATACTGGCGTCAGCGCCAGTATGCTGTTTTTTTTTTTTTTTAAATCCCCCACTTACTGTGTAATCTTTAATTTTTATATCTTTCCCCCACGGTGGATGGCGCCTATACAGCCCGTCACATCTTACGAAAATACCCGATTTAGGACTCGGGTATTCTCGGCGCAATGCGGCGCCTGCGCACAGACCTAGGAGCTGACTGCGCAGGCGCCGTATTTCTCCGAGTCCTATTCCGGCTTTTTTCGGAGGACGTGACGCGCCATAGCCGTAGGACTCGGAGAAATACGGCGCCTGCGCAGTCAGCTCCTAGGTCTGTGCGCAGGCGCCGCATTGCGCCGTGAATACCCGAGTCCTAAATCGGGTATTTTCGTAAGATGTGACGCGCTATACAGGCGCCATCCACCACGGGGGAAAGAAATTACGCAGTAAGTGGGGGATTAAAAAAAACAAAAAAAAAACAGCATACTGGCGCTGACGCCAGTATGCTGGATCGCATGGGAGAGAGTATATTTAGGGTGAACCACCTCTTTAAATTGGAATTCCAGCCAAAAAATTACTAGATACAAATACATTTCTCATTAAAAGCTAAAATAACAATGTCCACTTGCGTAACAATATTCATCTTCAACCCAGACATTTCCACCATAGCACTTTTTTCTACTGCTAGATTCCTCTGTCTAGCGGCCATCATCATTAAGCTCACGTCTTCTGAGCCCAGGTTGTCCTGAACCCCCGTTAGTGGACAGTAAAAAGAGAAGCAGCTCAGGGACGAGCTCATCTGTCACCCTGCCCTTTCTACCTTTCAGCATGCTTATTGTCAGTACATGAACTGATTGGCTTGTGCTACTTTTTCCTCTCACATTCAAGCTCTGTTGTACAGGGTTAACAGGTCAAATTCGGGCACTGATTTAATAATAATAAAAAAAAAGATTTATGATAATAGATGTTTTCATTTGTGTCTTTTTTTAATAATCTGCCTACAGTTCAATTTTAATCTTTTGTAATATTGTATATTAAAGTGGTTCTAATGGCTCAAGGTCTTGTGATTGAAGTCTGAACCTTCTGTGTGCACCAGCCCCCAGTTACTCACCTAAGCCTCATCTCGATTCAGCGATGTGCAAGAGGGACCCTCACTCCTCGGCTCTTCAGAGACTTTCACTCCTCATTGGCTGAGCCAGTCTGTGGCTCCCCATACTGTCAATCACAGCCAGTCAGCCAATCAAGAGTGAGGGTGTGGGGCTGTGGCGCAGCTCTGTGTTTGAATGGACACCCAGAGCCACGGCTCAGGAGTAAGCCTGCTTGGATGCCCCCAGAGCAAGTTGCTTGCTCTGAATATAATTAAATGGAATTCCGGGTATAGACTGAGCTACTGCCTCCCCAATAAAACACACTATTCCTATTACAAGGGATGTTTACATTCCTTGTAATAGTAATAAAAGCAATCGGGAAAAAAAATGTAAAAAAAGTGTAAAAAATAAATAAATAAGTAAATTAAAAAATAAATAAATAAAAAACATCCCCTTGTCCCCGGTAGCTCGCGCTCAGAAGCGAACACACACATAAGTTCCGCCCACCTATGTAAATGTCGTTCAAACCACACATGTGAGGTGCCCCTGCGTGCGTTAGAGCATGTGCAACAATTCTAGCACTAGACCTCCTCCATAACATTAAACTGGTAACCTGTAAAAAATTTAAAGCGTCGCCTATGGAGATTTTTGAGTAACAAAGTTTGGCGCCAGTCCATGAGTGTGCGCAATTTTAAAGCATGACATGTTAGGTATCTATTATCTAACATCATCTTTCATATTTTACCAAAAAATTGGGCTAACTTTACTGTTTTGTTATTTTTTAATTCATGAAACCATTTTTCATTACAAAAAAAAAAGGCGTTTGAAAAATTATTGCGCAAATACCGTGCAAGATAAAAAGTTGCAATGACCGCCATTTTATTCCCTAGGGCGTCTGCTAAAAAAACATATATAATGTTTGGGGGTTCTGAGTAATTTTCTAGCAAAAGAATGATGATTTGTACATGTAGGAGAGAAGTGCCAGAATAGGCCTGGTATGGAGGTGGGTTTCAAAGCCCGGAAATTGAGGTGGTTAATAAAACATTAAAAGTGACTTGTGCAGGATACCAAAGTGACATTTGCATACACTTTATCCCAGCTCAGATTTACACCATGAGTGCTCATTCTTTTTTTTTTTTTTTTTTTACTTTCAAAGTATTTTATTTTATATAGAAGGAACAAAAAACCAGACCTTCCAAAGCTCAAAAAGTACAGGAAATTCAAATCAAAATCCAGAAAGGTCCAGGTAAAAGACATAACAGCCTAGACAAAAAAGGTTAACAACAGTGAAAAAGGCTGGTTTCATTAGAGAACAGATTTTGTATAAATATACCATCATAAAAAATAATAGTAATAAAAATAATAAAGCAGAAAATAAAATAAAAAAAAACCTTTATACAAAGCACTCTGACATCCACACCCCTAACGGGAACATACTGTGTGAATGACCAGAGGGCAAAGCCAAAGGGAAAACCATAGACAAAAAGACTAACCTGGAGTCACGCAATCTACACAAGAATACAAAAAAAAAAACACACAAAAAAAAAAAAAAAAACAAACAAAAATAAATAAAAATATCCTGAGTTAACCTTCAACAAGTAGGAGAGAAGGAGACCAAAGAAAGGGGAAAGGAAAAGAAACAAAGTACATGTAGAAGAAAGAAGAACAGATAAGAAAGCTAGAGAGAGAGCACCTCCGCCTGACCACCAGCCAAGACAAAAAAATTGAAAAAAATATATATATAAAAAATAATGAGAAAAAATAAATAAATAAAATAAAAGGGGGGAAACCCCCCCCCCCATAATAATAAGTTCCTTCAGGAATTTCAAGCATTTATATATGTGACCCAGGGTTCCCAAGTCTCCTCAAATTGTCGGGTTGTATCTAACAGATAACTCACTAACTTTTCTTGTGTCATAATCCAAGAAATCTTTTGTTTCGTGGTGCGAAGGGAAACCTTAGGAAGTTTCCAAGATTTTGCGATGGTGAGTTTAACCCCCAAAAATATAAAGAATATAAGCTTCTGGATAAACTTAGAAATCTTGGGAATTTGGAAATTCAAAAGAGCGACAGAAGGAGACTTTGGAACCCTAACACCCGTAACCTTAAAGATCATATAAAAAATCCTATTCCAATAATCTCTAAGCCTGGGACAGTCCCACCATATATGCTGCATAGTTCCCTCCAACTGACACCCCCTAAAACATAGGGGGGAAGCTGAAGTGAAGATCATGGAAAGCCTGGACGGAGTCATATACCATCTCGTTATAACCTTAAGACACGCCTCAGACAAAGAGATATTAAGAATACCCTTATAAGAGCGGAAAAAGGCCACATGCCAAGCATCTAAGTCCCAACTTTCCTGTAGATCAGTCTCCCATGCAGTCATATAACCAAGCTTCACATCCGAATGAGCAAGCGACGAGTAGATTATTGAGATCCCGCCCCTCTGCTCCGTAGTCTGACCACACCAAAGCTCATATGGGGTAAATTGGGGCTGGCAGGGTTTAGTTGTCCAAATAGAGTGCAAAAAATGAGAGATTTGGGAGAATCTGAAACGTTCAGAGTCTGGGAGATCAAGTTTTCGGATACAAGTAGCCAGGGAAATGGGACCTACCGAGGTGAAAAAATGACCTATACGGAACAGTCCCTTGTTTAACCACCAGCTAAAAGACTGGATCTCCATCCCCAGAGGGAAGTCAGGATTGTGGAACAAGTGAGCAAGGGGTTTACATGAGGAGACTAAAGAGGATGGCTGTTTGAGTTTATCCCAGAAGGCCAAAGTATGAGAGAGAGATGGGGATAAAACTGGCGGGCGAGATTTAGGGGTACACCACGGAAGATAATCAAGTGTATATAGGGGAACAGATTGTCTCTCCATATCTACCCAATCAGGCCTACCCCGCCTTAGATAGATCGAGGAAAATTGAGCGAGACGAGCAGCCTATAAGTACCAAAAAAAGTTTGGCAGTCCCATGCCTCCCTCCTTCCTCAACCGGAACAATACATGTCTAGAGAACCTATACCCCTTGTTACCCCAGATAAACTTAATAACTTGATTTTGGATAGAGAGCTAGACCCATCATGAGAACTATACAAATCCTCATAGAATCTGTGGAATTCCTTCATTATGCTAACGGGATTAGCTGACAAATGTCTACCCCCTAATCTAATTTTAGGGAAAACACGTGATTTAAACCTAGGGGAAAGTTTAGAGGCAAGAAGCGGGCCCACCTTGTCCCTCTGATGATAATATCTCGCCCCACTCCATTGTATACTCTTCTCTGCCGACGCAGTGAATGCTAGATTCAAATCCAATCAGGCTTTATCCAAACGGGCCATAGGCACCAGGGAGGGGTTTTTCTTATGCTCCCTCTGAATGGAGATAAAGGATTCCTCGAGTTTCTCCACCTCCAATCGTTTAGATTGTTTAAGCCGAGATGAGATTTGAATAAGCTTTCCCCTAATTGTAGCCTTGTGGGCTGCCCACAATGACTCTGCAGAAATGCCCTCAGTATCATTAAGGGTGAAATACTCAGAAATGGCCTCCTCAACCTCATACCTGACAGCTAGATCAGTGAGAACGGCTTTGTTAAGCCTCCAATGGAAAAGTGAACTAGGACTTGCGGACTGTTTTTCAATAGACATAATCACTATAGAGTGGTCTGACCAAACAGTATCTGTTATATATGCTTTAAGGACCCTGGGGATTAGCGCATTAGTGACGCATAGATGGTCAATTCTAGCATAAGATTGGTGCGCATGAGAAAAATGGGTATAATCAACCTTAGAGGAATTCAATTCCCTCCAAACATCTATAAGGCCCTGCTGAAAGATCATTTTAGCAACCTTCGAACTAATCCTGGCTGTGCGGACAGATTGAGCATGTAGGGGCTTAGATTTATCTAAACTACGATCAAAAGCAAGATTAGAATCCCCACCAAAGATGACCGTACCCTCTATATGGGGATCAAGGACCCGAAAGAGATTCTGAAAAAATTTAGGTTGACCTGAATTGGGCGCATAATAGGACACAAAGGAATATAGAATACCATCTATTGTACCCTTCACTAAAATAAATCTGCCCTCCCCGTCTCCATTTTCTGCCTTCAGAGTAAATCTACAACGTTTAGAAAAAAGCACAGCCACCCCTTTAGATTTGTCTTCAGCGTTGGAGAGAAAAAATAAAGGGAATTGGGCATGGATAAAAGGGGGTTTATAACGAATCGGGAAATGGGTTTCTTGGAGAAAAAGAACATCTATTTTACGGGAATTCATATAATCCAGGACTTTTCTCCGTTTAACAGGTGAATTTAAGCCTTGAGCATTGTGGGTGGCCACCCTCAGGGGAGCGGCATGATCAGAACAGTCAGCCACGGAGCCTAGAAGCTAGAACCATCAACAAATAAACGCCACTTACCATCCAGAGGATTATCAGCCTGTCAAGACATTCAGCCACAGGAAAGGTGAGAACTCCCTGGAGGAAGAGCGTCTTGATCGGAGACCACCGGAGGGCTGCAAGAGAGAAGAAAGTGAGAAAAAGAGCATGAAGAAGAGAAATAAAAAGAAATTCCAGCACTTCAGCAGACCTGGAAGAGCCCCAGGGAAAGAGAAACCTGGTGCTCTTAAAAAAACAAAACAACACCACACCCTGTATAAGGGGTAGCAACCTGTTCCACAGAGAGAGAGAAAAACCCAAACCATGGAAAAGGTGGGGGCACAGCATAACTGCCGCGGCAACAAGCCACCTAAATAAAAAGAGGCTCAAAGTAAAAAAAAGAACAACCTGAGATATGGGGGATTAACACTTATTACAAGAAGACATCATTGTAACACCTTAATAGATAAGTCCAAAAGCTAAAAACAATGGGGGAAGAAAAAGTTGAAACCTAGGAACCCAGTTAGGACACAGCAAAAAGGGGGAACAAAAGAGAAAAAAAAAGTGGGGGGAGGCAAAGCCACCCCCTCAGTGAACCCTGAAGATAGAACAAGATGAAGCCGATCCTTGGTATCGTGATGAATCAAGGCGGTTGAGTGTCCTTGGATCTCTTAGGCTTGGGGTTGCTCCAGACATTGAGAGGGCTCACAGGCGACGGACGTTTAGTAGGACCAGAATTGGAGTTGGCAAAGTCCATTCCCGCTTCTTGTGAAATAAGGTGTAAGTCCAGCAGAATACGTTCGCCCTCCTGGATGCTACGGAAAGAATAAGTCTTGCCCTTGAAATCAAACTTTAAGGCAAAAGGGAAAGCCCACTTGTACTTTATCTCTCGTTGCGTCAAAATATTCAGCAGGGGCTTAAACGATCTTCTCCTTTGTATCGTCGATGGGGACAAGTCAGCAAACACCTGTACATCATAACCACGGCAGGACAAAGCTGATTGAGAGCGACTAAGCTTCATCACTTCTTCTTTGACAGAAAAAAAATTAGGTTTCACCACAATATCCCTCGGGAGGCCATTTCTCCTTAGAGGACCCAAGGACCTATGAGCTCTGTCAATCTCTAATTTATCGGGAGGGATATTCGGTATCGATTGCTTTAGAAAGTCCTGAGCCACTGAGACAGAGTCCTTGATTGACTCAGGAATGCCCCTGATACGAAAATTTTCCCTCCTGGACCTTTTCTCAAGGTCATCTATTTTAGACAATGCTATGTCCAATTGGTCTGGAAGGACCTGGATATGATCGGAATTTTGAACGGTTCTTGAAACCGTCATATCCAGTTTATTTTCAATATTCTCCATTCTCGTCCCCAGCATTTGAAAGTCTTTCCTGATATCTCCCGTTATCTGGGCAGCAATATTAGCAAGGCCCTTATCTAACAAGGCAGTCAAATGAGAGAGGAGATCAGGAACCGTGAAGACCGCAGACAAAGGCAGAGCTGCAGACCCATGCCTGTCCAAAGCCTGAACTGAGCTAGGCCCCAAGGGGGATTCCGACAATTCCTCCATAGTCTGCTCTAATAGTGATTCGGTAGACGCCGGGGAATGAGCCCCAACCAGGGGGATACTCACAGGAGTAGCTAGGGAGTAGAGCAGGGTAGCAGGAGCTAAAATCTGCCGAGAGCAAGTTGTGTCCTCCGAGTGCTGCGGAGTCGCGCCCGCCATCTTGGATTCAGGCCGCACGGCTTCCGAGTTAAACTGCGGTCCCAAGTCTCTGCGAGCCAGGTTAGTAGACATCAGGGAAGACCCCCAGAACCGCGACAACCCCCGATGTCAAAAACGAGCGGTGTCTCGCTTGGTATCCCCCGCTATGCGGCTCGATTAGCCACGGCAGTGCGGAGCTCCAGGATCAGGCGTCCATTCCGGAGTCCGCAGCGCATGCGCCACCGAGTGCTCATTCTTTATACTAATTTACATGTGGATACCCCACTATCTAACACGCCACAGAGGAGGCAGTCAAATTGGTTATCGGGACATCAGGACGAAAGTTAGACCTAACTACATGCCTTTTACCCCTGCAGGGGTACAGAGATTTAGTGAGTGTGGAACCGAGAGGGGAGCACGAAAGTCACTTAACTTTTTGGCACGGAAGCTGTGGCACGGAATAAGTGTATGCAAAAGTCACATTGGAATCCTACACAAGTCACAATTTTTTTTTAAGGACATTATTTGCAAATATCTCTGTGCAAAACCACTAAACAGAGCAGGGAAGTATAACATGTATGTTATTTAAAAAAACAAACAAACAAAAAAAAGGCTTTATTATCGGTTTAGGTTAAATGTTTCGGCAGTGAATGAAAATAATAGATTCATACATACCGTATTTGCCGGCGTAATTGTCAATAGTCCCAATAATGTGTCAAAGGTTTTCCATGTGTCTGCCATAATGTCGGAGTCCCGATAAAAATAGCAGATCGATGCCATTACTAGTAAAAAATATAAACAATAAAATGCCATAACTCTATCCCCTATTTTGTAGACACCATAACTTTTGCTCAAACCAATCAATATTCGCTTGTTGTGATTTTTTTTTACCAAAAATATGTAGAAGAATACATATCGGCCTAAACTGATGAAAACAAATTGCTTTTTTAAAAATAAAATGGGGTTATTGTAGCAAAAAGTGTTTTTTTTCCCCTCTAAATTTTCCCTTTTTTTTTTGTTTATAGTGCAAAAATAAAATAAAAACCGCAGAGGTGATCGAATACCACCAAAAGAAAACTCTATTTGTGGGAAAAAAGGACATCAATTTTGTTTAGGTGCTGCGTCGCACAACCGCGCAATTGTCAGTTAAAACGATACAGGGCCACTTCGCAAAAAATGGCCTGGTCTTTGAGCAGCCAAATCTTCCGGGGCTGAAGTGGTTAACAGTGTCTTCCAGCGATCACATGACTCCAGGCTATCTGCTCTCCCCGTCTGATATCTCCAGTGGGCGGGGCCAAATTCCCCTGCTGACGTCACCCAGGGAGGAGAGGAGTAAAGACCCCGGAGTCATTTGATCGCTGTAAGATGCTGTTAAAGCAGGTAGACTTTTTTTTTTTTTATATAAAGCATAGGCAGTAGGATGCTTTTTATCTATCAGAGGGAATGATCTACAGATCAGTTTGTTTTGAAGCAGCGGGGAGAGGAGCAGATCACTGATAGTGAGAGATGACAGGCAGAGAGGGGAGGGGGGAGGAGGACAGGGGGTGAAAGGAAAGCTGCAGATAGCAGCGTATGATGGAGGCATGTACATTGACAATGGTATCAGAGCTCAGCAGTCCTGATTTATATTGTGGTCAAAGTACAGGGGGAGGTAGAAACTGGCAGAATCAGCAGGTGTTTCAGGTGATACAGTGGGCCAAATGGCACAGCACAAGCACTGTGCTATATAACATGTTTTAAAGGAACAGGATCTTTATTTTATTTTTCAAGATAGCTAAGAAGCCCTGTTGCCTATTTCTGAGCTTTGCATCAATGACCTCAAGCACCCCTGCGTAAGACTGAAGATGATTTGGCTGCTGTTCCCATCATGCATGAAACAAGTATTATACAGTTATAACCAGTCACAATCTATAATAACAAGATACTAAGCCAATTTAAATTGATAATGAAGCATGGCTATATCACATATACTGCATGATAAATTAAGAACACGCTTGTAGTAGAACTTAACATGTGTGCTTGCTGTTTATCCTGTGTATGGAGGTAAGGCTGCAGTTTAGGCATGGTGCTGGAACCAAGGAACACACAGGCTTGTAATTTCTTGGCTCAGATTTAAGCCTCGTACACACGATCGGATAATCCAACTGGAATTGTGTGATGATGGAAAATCCGACTGTTTTTTATATGCTCCATCGGACAATTGTTCTTGGATTTTCTGTGAATAAATGTGGGAAAGCATGTTTTAAAATTGTCAAATTTTCCGACAACAAATGTGTCTTGTTGGATTATCCGATGGTGTGTACACAAGTCCGTCTGACAAAACTCCAAAGTACAAACACGCATGCTCGGAAGCAATGCTCACCATAACGCAACATTAGCAGAAGTTTCCCAAAGGGTGGCGCTAAAGAGCTGAAAAACCTCATTGTTTGTTGGCCGACAATTCTTTGCCGTTTGTTAGCAAGACAAGTTCATGGCCAACGCCCTTCGGACAAAAGTTCTATGCTTTGTCCACAGAAAGTCTGATCATGTGTAAAAGGCTTTAGGGTCATTTTAAACACTGATATCTACAGGGTTTTTAACTAGTAGAGCGAATAGTTGCTCAACATGAACCTACCAAATATGTTATTTCACACTAGGCATTAATTATAACAAACTAAAAAATGTTAATAAGAAAGTCAATGCTAAAACTAAAATCCTTGCATCTATAGACACTCATGATCTAACACTAAAGAAGAAATCTGTATACATGCATTTTCTGAAGCCGATCCAAACCGATCTCCAGCGGCAGAAGCTCTGCAGAGGACATGACCGACAATGGCTGTGAAGTCAATGGGGAGTGACGTCACCCATAGAGTTTCTATGGGGCTTCTGTTGTCGGACGTGTCCTCTGCACCCACCACCACAGAGAAGCCGCAGATGGCAGCTGAGCATGGGATCGGGTCAGAGCGCCTTCACAAAAAGTATGTATACTGGTTTCTTCTTTACAGGGCTAGATAGGTTAGTCTTCGATCATGGATGTCTATAGATGCAGAGATTTTAGTTTTAGCACAGACTTCTACTTTAAATAACAATCCCCAAAATATATATATATATTTTTTCCCCTAGGTCATCGATTGCATAGGATAAATTATTTGAACAAGTGGTTTAATGTTTTCTAAAATTAGCCAATTGTGTTTGATTATGTAATGCTAGATATTTTTATTTTAGACATGCTCAAGAAAGGTGTTACATTTCAGTCATTTAAAATCAAAGTAGCCAACTACACAAAATGCACTTTTAGAGGTTCACAAACTAAAAAGGAGCCAGTGCAGCCACATTTCTATTTTTTCTTCTTCCCTTGTGAGAAGAATTTTGGTTCTTTTAGCAGATCAGTTTCCTTGCTGCCCTCCACTGGAAATTCTCAAAACTACAGCTGCTGTTTTTACCACGGTTATAAGCATCTTAATATAATTTCATTATGATGAGTTCTATCATTGCAGTATATTATTGCAGTTTTATTACAATATTTTATTGTGTTCATTTTTATTTTCCTTTTCACTCCATAGTAATACATCTGTAATCTAGATGTCCCCCTATTTACAGGCTACTGGATCATCAGATCCTGTGTGTCATCACAAATGTATATGCAAGTATCTAATACAACCATCTTTATTAACCACTCGGCCACTGGAAGATTTACCCCCTCTTTATGCCCAGGTTTTTTTTTTTTTTTTGCGATTTGACACTGTAATAGCTAGTCTAAAAATAAACGTGACCGGCCACAACTAGCACGTGCACGCCTCCATCCCTAAATATGCATGTGTTAAAAGTAAGAAGAATCGGTGGGACTTTAAATAAGATGCGTCTGTGCATTTAATAATTGGGATAAATAATATATTATATTTTTTTCCTGTAATAAAGTCTAATGTCGGCATTATGTGATGCGTTGGTTCCGCATGTTTGTGCAAAGCCAAACGCACACATCTGACCAATAATGTAAATAATATGATTAAATAAATTGGAGATTAATGGTTGTGGTAGCAATAATGCATCACCACTAATAATGTTAATATTAGACTCATAATAATAATAATAATAATAATAACAACATTAACTCTAATATCGATATGCTTTTAATCAAAAAACATGTCAATTCATAGTCAGATGATACAGAAATTAAACATTGATAAAAAACAGGGAGCGTGTTTAAAATCACATAGACATGATCAGCAACGCAAATCCATAGTAACATATTACACCCAACCTCGGTATATAACATTATAATAAAAATACATTAATATCCATGATTGCAACAAGCTTGTTGGGGCACCCTTATTGTAGACTTTATGCGTTTCGTAGCCTTTTTTTCTAACATCCTAGGGAATAAAATGGCGGTCATTGCAATACTTTTTGTCACACCGTATTTGCGCAACAGTCTTACAAGCCCACTTTTTTTTAATTAAAAAATAAGACAACAGTAAAGTTAGCCCAATTTTTTTATATATTGTGAAAGATAATGTTACGCCGAGTAAAATGATACCCAACAGGTCACGCTTCAAAATTGCGCCCACTCATGGAATGGCGTCAAACTTTTACCCTTAAAAATCTCCATAGGAGACGTTTAAAAAATTCTATAGGTTGCATCTTTTGAGCTACAGAGGAGGTCTAGGGCTACAATTTTGCTCTCGCTCTAACGATCGCGGTGATAGCTCACGTGTGTGGTTTGAACACCGCTTTCATATGCGGCTGCTACTCACATATGCGTTCGCTTCTGCACGTGAGCTCGTCGGGACGGGGCGCTTTAAAAAATAATAATTTTTGTTTTCTTATTTTTTATTTATTTTATATTTTTTTACACTGGAAAAAAAAATCACTTTTATTCCTATTACAAGGAATGTAAACATCCCTTGTAATGGAAAAAGGCAAGACAGGTCCTCTTAAATATGAGATCTGGGGTCAAAAAGACCTCAGATCTCATATTTAGACTTAAATGCAAAAAAAAATAAAACATGTTTTTTTGTCATTTGAAAAAATGGCATTTAGAAAATATTGCTTTAAGAAGCATGGCAGAAGTGATGTTTTGACGTCACTTACGCCCTGCTATGCTATGGGGACGGTGGGTGCTGTCTTGCCCTCACTCGTATCCCCCCTGATGAGAGGAAAGGACCTGATCGCTACCGACGGATATACCGATGGGCCCCCGCCCCCCCCCCCCTACCAGGTTATATAAGACGAGACCGACCTGTACTCCACCTCATTCCCCACACCACCAGGACGGCTTATCACTCACACTTCTCAATATTCATGCCAGGTACATGAGGTTACACTTGGCTCCACTATATACCTAACTCTCTCTTTATATATACATTTTTTGATTATATCTGTCTTCAATTGACACATATTTCACTCATACATTACTTCCTATTTTTAGGAACATAGTGTTATTTTACTTGTTTTCACTCATTGCAACCTAACACCTCTTCACCTCAGCACATACACAGCTGCCACCAACCTAATCCTACATAGGATCTCAGACATTCATTTTACATATTCACATATTCTCACAATCTCCACACACATACACACATCATTTATACATTTCTATTTTTCCTAATTCTTACTTTATTAAATTTATAACTTTATTCGTATTATTATTTTTACATTCATTTTCATTCATATATATTTTTTCACACACACTTTCACCTTTAATCTGGCATACAAGTATGTTTTTTCATATATTTACAATTATTTTATTTTATTAGGTTAAATACCTGCCCCAACACACAATTGACGCATACATGTGGGGATTGCAGTGGTGCATTGGTCCTAGATCTCTCGCTTTCACCCAGCCCAACATCAGAGCTCTCCCCGATTACATCTGGGGACATTGGGTGGGGCCACCCCCATCTCAACACCGGGTGAGAAACTCTGTCTGGACCCCTAGTCTCTCCATCCTGGATGTGGGCTTAGCCCATGAACCTTATTGTAAGTTTTCAATTAATTAATTTGGCCCCTTTTTCATAGCTGTGGCCCCCTACAGTGCATCCCATGTTAACGGTTCCCCCCCCCCCTCTCTCTCTCTCTTTTTTATTTTTTTCAATCATAGTTTTATCTTGGCATCATACTCCTGATGAGTAGCTTTAGGCTAAGAAACGCATAGAGTCTACAATAAGGGTGCCCCGACAAGCTTGTTGCAATCATGGATTTTAATTTAATGTATTTTTATTATAATGTTATATACTGAGGTGTACATTGGATGTAATATGTTACTATAGATTTGCGTTGTTCATCATTTCTATGTGTTTTTTTATCAATGTTTCATTTCTGTATCATCTGAATATGAATTGACATGTTTTGTGATTAAAAGCATATCGATATTAGAGTTAATGTTGTTGTTGTTATTATTATTATGAGTATTATTACAAGTATCATGAGTATTAACATGATTAGTGGTAATGCATTATTGCTACCACTACCATTAATCTCTAATTTATTTAATCATATTATTTACATTATTGGTCAGATGTGTGCGCTTGGCTTTGGACAAACATGCTAACCAACGCATCACATCATACCGACATTAAACTTTATTACAGGAAAAAATATATAATATATTATTTATCCTAATAATTAAATGCACAGACGCGCCTCATTTAAAGTCCCACCAATTTTTCTTACTTTTAACACATTGGCACTGTAATACTTTAACTGACAATTGCGTGGTCATACAGTACAGTGCTGTACACAAAAATAATTGATGTCCTTTTTTTCAACAACAAGAGCTTTCTTTTAGTGGTTTTTAATCACTTCTGCGTAATTTTTTTTTTTGTTTGCGCTATAAACAAAAAGAAAAACAGTATTTTTTACTTTCTGCTATTTAAAAAAAAATTAAATATCTTTATAAATTAAGGCCAATATGTATTCTGCTACATATTTTTGGTAAAAAAATTCCAATAAGCGTATATTGATTGATTTGTGCAAAAGTTATAGGGCCAGATTCACGTACATCGGCGCATTTTTTGACTGGCGTAGCGCACCTCCTTTACGTTAGACTGCTGCAATGTAGCGGCGCAATCACCATATTCTCGTTTGATTTGCGCAGAAATTAGCGCCTGTGCAACGTAATTTCAGAGGCGTAAGGCGGAGTAATTCAAATTGGGAAGGACGTGGGCGTGTTACATTGAAATGAGCCGTGACCCCATGCAAATGAAGGGCCGGCCGGCTCGCGCATGTGCACATGAAGCAGACCATGGTCAGCACCTCTGTGTGCATGCTCACAACTCGGGAACGACGCAAACAATGAAATAGGAAGTGGACCCGGGCAACTTAGTGAACTACGCAGACAGCATAAATAGACAGACACAAACGCACTTCCTTTGCAAAAGTACATCCCTTTGTATCCCTTCCTATACAGCAAGGTGCTTTTGTTCTGTTGTTTATTAGCATTTGTTTGTTTGTTTGTGACGTGTCTTTGAGATATTTGGGGACTGTTTTGCAGAGTGATTTTTGTCTTTTATGTGTTTTCTTTGTTGTTATTTTTTTTTTAACCACTTGTCATCTGCCCACCGTCAAATGACGGCGGGCAGATGACTCCATTATCCTGACATCACGTCATATGACGTGATGTCCCTTTAAAGCCGCGGACGGGCGCGCGCGTCGCCGGCGGCGCGCGCACGCACCTGCCGCTCTGCGGGGATCCCGTGCGAGTGCCCGGCGGCAACGATCGCCGCCGGGCACACGCGATTGCTCAGTAACTGAGCGGGGACGTGGAGCTCTGTATGTAAACACAGAGCTGCACGTCCCTGTCAGGGAGAGAGGAGATCGATTGTGTCCCTTGTACATAGGGACACAATCGGTCACCTCCCCCAGTCACCCCCCCTCCCCCCACAGTTAGAACACTCATAGGACACACATTTAACCCCTTCCCCGCCCCCTGGTGGTTAACCCCTTCACTGCCAGTCACATTTATACAGTAATCAATGCATATTTATAGCATTGTTCACTGTATAAATGTAAATGGTCCCAAAAATGTCAGAAAAGTGTCCGAAATGTCCGCCATAACGTCGCAGTCCCAATAAAAAAATCGCAGATCGCCGCCATTAATAGTAAAAAAAAAAAAAAAAAAATGCCATAAACTATCCCCTATTTTTTAAAGCGGATGGTTCACAAATACAAAAATATTAAAAGCCAGCAGCAACAAATACTGCAGCTGCTGACTTTTAATATTAGGACACTTACCTGTCCTGGAGTCCAGCGCCGTCCGCAGCAGAGGATGAGCGATCGCTCATCGCCCTGCTGCTCCCCCTCCATCCACGGTGAGGGAACCAGGAAGTGAAGCGCTGCGGCTTCACTGCCCGGTTCCCTACGGCGCATGCGCGAGTCGCGATGCGCCCGCGATTGGCTCCAGCTGTGTGCTGGGAGCCGAGTGTTCCCAGCACACAACGGGCGGGAGACGGGATGTGATGTAATGCCCGTCTTTTGCCCGTGAATGCTGGGCCGGAAGTGGGTGCAGATACGTGTCTATCTGCACCCCCCTCCCCCCTGAAAGGTGTCAATTGTGACACCGGAGGGGGGGAGTGTTCGGATCAGCGGATCTTCACTTTAGGGTGGAGATCCGCTTTAAACGCTATAAATTTTGCGCAAACCAATCGATAAACGCTTATTGCATTTTTTTTTTACCAAAAATATGTAGAAGAATACGTATCGGCCTAAACTGAGGGAAAAAATATTTTTTTTATATATTTTTGGGGTTATTTATTATAGCAAAAAGGAAAAAATATTGAATTTTTTTTAAAATTGACGCTCTATTTTTGTTTATAGCGCAAAAAATAAAAACCGCAGAGGTGATCAAATACCACCAAAAGAAAGCTCTATTTGTGGGAAAAAAAAGGACGGCCATTTTGTTTGGGAGCCACGTCGCACGACCGCGCAATTGTCAGTTAAAGCGACGCAGTGCCGGAAGCTTATATTTTGTCTGGGCAGGAAGGGGGTGTAGGTGCACAGTAGGCAAGTGGTTAAATTAGATTTTTGCTGGGCATTTTTTCTTTTTGCTGGTCATTTTTTTTTTTTTTTTTGGGGTTCGGTTTGTGAATGATTTTGGAATGTGGGGGTGACATTCCTGCCGGAAAAGGGGTGTCACCCTCATTTGTGGTGGAGAAGTGATCCCCAGGTTTGTGTGAATGGTGTATGAATGTACAGTGACATAATTGGAGCCGTGGCATGGTGTTGCTCTCAAGTCCTGCATGGTGGGCTTGTGCCAATCCAATGTGATGAGGATGTGATGTGTCTGTGCTAGGGACCACAGTGGTGTGCATGCATGCATTCTCATTGTGCCATGATTAATGTGTGTGTTTAACGTGCAAAGATGCCTAATGTGAGCTGGCTCCTGGCTGCTCTTCCCTCAGAAGACGGGGTAGCCTCGGTTAGGGGGGGATTGTCTGGTTCAGGGGTCAGGTCATCACGTATGTCAATCTGCAGGCCCTTTCTTACTACAAAGTTGTGCAGCATGCAACATGCACCAATGATCTGGCATACAAAGTTTGGGGAATATAACAGGGTACCATGGGGGGTTCCGTATAGGAGTCATGAGATGGGGTCCCAGTGCATATGCAAAGTCACCCTGAAGGGATAAGACAGGAGGATGTTAGTAGTGCATGTGCCCCTTGTGATTTCAGCATCATGGGGGGGGGGCAGTCATGCCTGCCACCCATGTCACTCACCAACCAGCCAGCTTTCCCCAAACATGTTCTGTTCGAAGTCTGTGGGGATGGGGCTAGGATTGTATATGTAGCTGTCATGGGTGGTGTCATGTGTTGGGCTGGTGTTGGGCTCCTGCAGGGTTGTGGTTAATTCCAGGATGGCATGAGGGGTGAATCTGAAGATGCGAGACACCTCAGAATCACTCATGCCAAAGATGTCTATGCATGTGTGATATATCAAGTGAAGAGGGGCTTGTATCAGATTAGATTATTATATCCGTCAAGGTTTTAAAGGGCTATTGAAAGATAGTGAGACTGTGTTTGTAATTTGTATGTATGTTATGTATTGATGTATATATGTATGTATTTTTTTTGTAAAAATGTTTATAAAAGCAAAGATTTTTTTTTGAAAAAAAAAAAAAAAAACTCTCCCGTGCCCTCCTCCATGCCCTCCTCCTTCTTTGCTCATCTAAAGTCAGTAGTATAGCTATGAGCATGGATGCCACTGGCATGTTGGCATATAGTTTGTTGGGCAGTAAGTGTGACTGCTCAGCTCCTCACTAACAGTGTTGCTTTCTCTGACATGTAGACGGATTGTCTAACCTTTTATATGGTCTAATTTTAGACAGAACGTGCAGCTGTTGCGCACAGCGAGTAGCCTGCGCTGCACCAACGTTCTTTTGTGGATCCCCGTAACTCCCTCATTAGCATATTTGAATAGCAAATCAATGGTGTGTCTAGCGCAGTTTTGCGCGGACGGATGCGCCTGTCTATCGAAATTACGCCAGACAAAAAAAAGTAGATTTCTTGCGTATCTCGTTTTGGGGATGCGGCGCATCAAAATGCATGTGCAAATTTAGACTTACGCAGCATATCTCCTGTAAGGCCTCGTACACACGATCAAATCTGTCTGCTGGAAACGGTCTGCTAGACCGTTTCAGCAGACTGATTCGATCGTGTGTATGGGCAAACAGACGGATTTGGCCACCCGACAGATTTCAAAGCATGCTTTGAAATCTGTCGGCTGGGAACCCGTCCGCCCGACATGTCTGCTGGTTAGTACGCTAACCAGCAGACATGTCTTCTCGCACACGCATCGACTGGTTTCGACGCATGCGCGGAAGTGTTTTACTTCCTGGTGCGTTGACGTGGCGGCGTCAACGCCACCGCCACGTCACCGACACGTCAGCGCGCTGTCTGCTGGCGGGGATTTTGGTTTGCTCGTGTGTACACGCGAGCAAACCAAAATCCCAGCAGACAGATCTGTTCAAATCGGTCGGTCCGACCGATTTGAACAGACACATTTAATAGTGTGTACGAGGCCTAACGCTGGCGTAATCGCTCTGTGAATCTGGCCCACAGTGTCTACAAATTATGGGATATATGCAGTTTATTTTTACTAGTGATGGCGATCAGCGACTTAGAACAGTACTGCGATATTGTGGAGTACAATCGGACACTAATTGACACTTTTGACACTTTGTGGGAATCAGTAACAGTGATCAGTGCTAAAAATATGCACTATAACTGTACTAACAAACATTTAAATATGCATGTAAATGTGCATGTAGAAATGCACCAGAATGCTAGAATTGTGGTGTCGGTAAGCTCTTAACTGAACTGAACTCTGAAAGCTGTGCATAAATAAGGCAGGCAGAGGACAAATAATTAGTCACCAATACTGCCTGCCTTATTTGTGTGGAGCTCCTTGCAGTTGATTCTTCCCAATTATTGACCTACCATGCCTTCTTTTACACTGTAACTTTGTGACGATGTGACCATCTTGTTCAAGGCAAGGCTTGCTTTGCTTCCTTATGTTAGCGCATCCGAGTATTTCTGTACTAACAACTGTTACAAACTTCCTAAAACTAGCACTCAAATACACAGTGCCTTAGATCTCACACTGCAGATATACAGGCACACTCGCATGCAATGAAGAGCATTGATATTTTTCAGGAGAAATTCCAGTCAAAAGGTACTGCTTATGTACAATTCAGATTTCTAGATGTTCCCTATAACAAAGCAAATCTTTACTTTTTTTTTATTTTTTATTTTTTTTTAGATCCACTTTAACCACTGAGCACTTTAACCATTTAAGGACCGAGCCTCTTTTTGATACTTGATCATTTATTTATTTTTGCTAAAAAATAACGTGGAACCCCCAAACATTATATTTTTTTTTTCAGACACCCTACAGCATAAAATGGTGGTTATTACAATACTTTGTCACACTGTTTTTGCGCGGCGGTCTTACAAGTATAAAGTTAGCCCAATTTTGAATGGCGACAAACTTTGGCACTTTAAAAAGCTCCATTGGCGACATTTACAAATTTCTACAGGTTACCAATTTTGAGTTACAGAGGAGGTCTAGAGCTAGAATTATTGCTCTCGCTTTAACGATTGTGGTGATACTTCACATGTGTGGTTTCATATGCAGGTGCGACTTACGTATGCGTTTGCTTCTGCGTGCAAGCTCGGCGGGACAGGGCACTTTATTGTAATATTTTTTTTCTTATTTATTTTACCCTTAATTACATTTTTTTACACTGTCCTTTAAAAAAATAAAATAAATTGGGTCACTTTTATTCCCTATTTCAAGGAATGTAAGCATCCCTTGTAATAGAAATAATGCATGACATGACATCTTTAAATGTGAGGTCACTCAGTATCCAGGCAGTGAGGGGAGCGGACGCGAGACAACCAGAGCACAGCGGGAGGGGGGGCGAATCCTCTGCAGAGACCACTTTTCTCTTAAAGAGAAACGCACGCAATTCCTGAAAATACAGGGGTCATGTCGGCTAGCAGCTGCCATAAATGGTATTTAGCGTCAAAGTACCAACGTATGGGTACAACGTTTTGCTTGAAGTGGTTAAGGCTTCTTGCACATGATAATCCTGTTTGAGCATTCATTTTTTCCAGATGCTTTCTTTTGCACGTGTTTGCGCATATTTTCCCTCGCACATAAACGCAAACCTATCCTCGTGCTCACGATATGTTAATAAACATTTGTGTGCAAATGTGCGCATTTGCACGCATGAGGCGTAAATTACTGACCACAAATGCAGATTTTTCCTGTGTTTTTTTTTATTTTATTTTTTAACTGAAGCATACACCGCGTTCATTTACGCACCTGTGTGCATAGGCACATTACAATTAATGGGCTGTATTTTAGCTCAGTAAAAAAATAAGCTGTACTGAGCATTTTCAAGCTGCAGTGTTCTAGAGTCCTTAGTCCCTTCCTGCCTAGGCCAATTCTCAGCTTTCAGTGCCGTCGTACTTTGAATGACAATTGTGCTATCATGCAACACTGTACCTATATGAAATCTTATAGACTGTAAGCTCTAACTACCCTCTGATTTCCTCCTGTATTGAATTATATTGTACCTGTACTGTCTGCCCTCACGTTGTAAAGTGTTGCGCAAACTGTTAGCAATATATAAATCCTTTCAAAAAAAAAATTGTATTCATAATTTTTATCTTTATTTTTACACAAATAGGGCTTTCTTTTGGTGGCATTTAAATCACCAGTCACTGTGTTTTTTGTTATTTTGCTAAACAAAAAAAAAAAGACCAAGTAGTTTGTAAGGCAGAGTTCTGTAGTTTGTAATGTAGAATACTGTGCGTTACAAACTATTGAAATCTTCCTCACAAACCTCTGAACTCAGCATTCACAGTTCAGTAGTTTGCAAGCCAAACTTTGCCTTACAAACAACTAAACTGCGAATGCTGAGTTCAGAAGTTTGGAAGGCAAAGTTCGGCAGTTGGTAACGCACAGTTCTCTATGTTACAAACTACGGAACTCGGAAATTTGTATTACCAACGCATGAACTCAAAAACACACAATAGCCATTAGAAGAATGTATTATAATGGAAAACATATATATTCTTTATTTTGTGCAAAAACAAACATTGATAAGATAAAAAATCTAATAAGAAATGTAACTAAACATTTCTGTCCTGCCAAGACACTCAACGTTTGGGACAAACAAAGATCTGCAAATTGATTGTGACCCATGCAGTGGCATGCAAATCCATACACTGGACATCCTTAGCAGGGTTTTAGGGGCACAGGTTCACAATAGTCTTTCTTGTTATCGACTAGAAAATTATGGAGTACACAGCAGGCCACCCACCCCTTTTTTTTTTGCATTTACAACATCCAGCTGCATGCAGGAAAGCAGTACTCACCATTTTGCAGTACATGCACCAAATGCACACTCCATAACTTGATGGGCACGTCTCACTTGGTAATTCATTACTTTTTGTTTGTGGCTTGGTTTGAAGTCCCTGTCCACTGTAGGGTCGCATTAAAGCGGTGTTCCAGCCACAAATATATATTTTTAAAGCCAGCAGCTACAAACACTGTAGCTGCTGACTTTTAATAAGGGCACTTACCTATCCAGGGGGCCCACAATGCCGGCTCGTCCATCGGATCGGCTGCAGCCACTGCCATTGTAACTAAGGGTTTCCTACTGCACATGCGTGAGTCTTTATGAATGACCCTGTTGTCTTCTGGGACATACACAGGTCCCAGAAGGCAGCAGGGGGCAGGAGGAAAAGATGCACTGGGCCGCGGCCGCGCTAGGATGGAAGTACATTATGTACTTCAGGGAAGGAAGGAAAGAAAATAAATAAATTGTTATGCAAAAAGAAGGGGTATTCTTTCCTTTAAGACCAAGTTGTAAAAGTGGGTGGAACTCTGCTTTTAAGTTCTTCGTAAGTCCAAAGGCCTTATCTGCCATGATGTCAAATGGCAGACTCAAATTTGTTGTGCATGGGAGAGGCCTTCTTTGGGTAATCAAAAGCCGTCCTTCATAGACCTGACATCCTATTGCAGTCTCTCTAAAGATTCTTGCATCACCCTGACTGCCGTAGGCTCTAACATCAACGCCTATGAATTTGAGGTGGGCATCCGCCAATCCCAATAGGACAATCAAAAATTATATTTTGTAATAATAAAAAAAAAACCTGAACCTGACATGGGAGGCATTTTCACCCTAATTCATTTGCCATCAAGGGTTCCTATGCAGTTGGGAAACACTCTTCTCTAAAAATTCATATGCAACATCTTTCCACATATCTTCTGTTGGCAACATGATACAGCTCCCCTCACAACACCAGATTTCCCAGGTTACCTTTGCCACTGTGCTCATAACCAGTAGGAATTTGTGGAGAGACACAACATTCTGTCCTGTTTCCAGAAACCTAGTGTAGCGGTACCCCCGAAGGAGCTGCTGGTAGTTGAATTGGGTGGCACATTTACCTAATGGCTCTTTCAGAATGTCTCGGGGTCAATGATGCATACAGCAGTTGTAAAGGAATGTCCGCAAAGAATGTGCTTTATTACCCAGCCGGACAAAAACAGTGAACGGGTGATGAAAGGGACAGATATTGAAAGGAGAACAGCAGATTCAGGCATAGTATTTGGAACAGTCCTGCTCCCATGCGTAACACTTTTCTTACCACTCCTGCTGAGTGGGCTAAGCGTACCTGCATAGGCCTCTCTCACCGACCTAGCAGCCGAGGTATCGCTTGAACCTTTTCTGGACAAAGTCTCTGCCACAGACCCTCCCGAATGAAGGTCGGGGAAACGCCTCTGCCACAGGCCCTCTCTGATTGCAACCCGCCTAGGTAAAGTTACGCCTTCTTCTTAACGTCACTCAGGTACCGACTGAAAGAGTTGTCAATCCTTCAGTGTCCGGCTACCTTGATCCCTGGTGGTTCGTCGGAATCCTTTTGGATCGCCAGCCTCTCATTGGCGTTCCTCAGATTGACTCCCCACCGAAAAGCTACACTGCTTGGGATCTTCAAAGTGGAACCCAGTCGACTACTGAGTCCCCGTCCTGTTCAAATGTTCCGGACCAACATAAACCCAAAACCAGGAACACCTCGTAGCTAGTACGCCCCGGGCCTGTAACCTAACCGTGATGTGGTCACGCTGAAGGTGGGTGCCACACAGGAAGAAGACCCAGACTAAATGGCATCTGTTCCATAAGTACCCTCTCCCAGCATGCACAGCGAGGCCCAACCTCCTGATTGGCCGCTGGGAAAGGACACCCAAACCTCAACTCCACTGCCGCCACCTACCGCACCGGGGTGGAAATAACACCCCAGTGCAACATAATGAGCCCACAGCACAACCAAGCTGAAACAGAGACCCTAATCAAACATTGAAATTGGAATCAGAGTCATTTACACTCTGATTATCCCATAAATTTCGATAGCACCCGTACTTGGAAGTAACCCGGCCCTACACTAGAATCGAAACATATTTTACTATGCAAATAAATAATAATAATTACAATTTACCTTATGCCCTTAAAAAAAAAAAAAGACACAGAGTAAAGCAAATTAAAGTATATGAACAATTACAAAGTAAAAAAAAAAGATTATAGTAAAGACAACAAAACAAAAATAAAATATTTTAGTAAATATTTTTAAAAAGTGGAACATTTTGTAAATACCGGTTTTATTATATGAGACATGCATAAACAATATCCCTTTTGTACTATGATTTGTAAACCATAAATTGGATCAGCACCCTAGAGCCTTGAACTTCTACATAAAAATCTAATATCAACTTGAAATAAACCCAATGAAAGAAAAGGCTGTACTTTGCAATCATATCAAAAATCACTTTAATAATCGTAAAACAAAAATGATTACAAGTTTATCATAAAATATATGTAAGAACTCTCCACTTGTGGAGTGGGTGATTATATGCAGATTTTCCAAGTTATTTAGTTATACACAAGACTCCTTCACATATACAGCATCTAAATATGTTAAACTGAGATTATGCAGACAATTGGATCTAGCAAATAAAAAAAGTTCTGAGACCCATGCTCTCAATCTTTCCGAGACTGCTGTGATTTAGTCATGATCTAAATAATAATAAAAAATATTGCTGTCTGGAAATACAAATTCTGTATTAAAATTACCTTGAATACGTGCATGCAGATATCCCAATGTGGCCCAACTACTACCACACATGTCCCAGGGACATGGAATATTTAGGTTGTAAAAGAAGTCTGGTTTGTTATCTGCCTTATATCTGGTTCTGATGTGGCAAAACTGGTTGGCGTGCCTAGCAGGGACACTCTCCAATGTGGTTAGGATAAGTACCACTCATGGACTGCCATTTGTTTTGTATGTTTTGTATATTTATTTTCATTATCTGTACTGATTATAATGTAGAACTTTGTTTTATAGATACCCAAAATTAACTGCAATTAGTTTTGTATATCTGATTTTGAAAGCTATGTAGCTTGTCGTTGCCTTGAATTTGACATACTGGGTCATACTTGTAAATTAATTAAAATATAGGCTGGATGCACATGGTGTTGCTTAGTAAAACACAAAAATAGTTCTGTGTACAATTCAGTAGTTGCATTGACTTATACAGCATGAAATGTGGAATTGTTTACTCTAAAGGTTTCCATACTGTATAATGTAAGCATCTTTGCAAGCTTAGCATATTGGCACATTCATAAAGAAATTTGCTGTATGTTCACCTTGCTGCTTGCACCTGTTAGACTGTTCATAAGGAGATTTTCATTTGCAAAATGTATTGAGTGCAATGTATAACCCCCACTCTTTAAACAGAGCATAGAATGTATTTTTTATGGTGGAATCTATACACCAAAGTGATACTAGTCTCGTTCTTTGTTTCTTTAAAAATAACAAACATGTTATACTGACCTGTTCTGTAAAGGGGTTTTGCACAGAGCAGCCCAGATAACGGAAAATTGAATACTTACCCTTCTGTAATTTTCCTTTCCTGGTGCCTCTCCATGGCAGCATACATATGGTTGGTAACCCCGCCCTCAACCAACCCACAGGACCAATTAGAACTCTTTAAAAGAGTGTCAGCCTCTCTCATACACCATTCTTATAACTAGACTCAAACAGGAAAGGAAAATTACAGAAGGGTAATTATTCAATTTTCCGTTTTCCTGATGCCTTCCAGGTCAGCATACATATGGTTAATAAATCGGTTACAATCAGGGTAGCTGCCAAAATATTTTTTAACTTTTGACTATAGATCAGACAGCTCAAGAAGCCCCCCTGCTTCTCTAGTTTTATTTTTTATATTATCATTATTTTTATTTATTTATTTTAAGTTGTGGGGAGCAAGTGCGACCAAGATTAGACCATAGTAGGTCATGAATGAGGTAAAAGACGACCATTTTGGTTGCCTGATAGAGTTTCTGGGAAAAAAGGAGCTACAGTTGCCCAGGAAAAAGCCATTAACTGTGTAGAGTGAATACTTTTTTAATTTCTGGAACCGGAGGACCACTAGCTTGATATGTTCACCGAATGAGATAACTGATCCAACTTGCCAAAGTTGTCCTTCATATTTATATATTCCTAGATCGTTTAGGGAGGAAGCCTGATGATCTCACGATAAGTTTTGTGCCAGACTTCTGCAATGTCCGAGAGTTCTTGATATATCCAGCTTGTGTAATTTCGGGGATGCTGAATCTTTCCCTAAAAGCTGGAAGCACCCATTCCTGGTCAAGGTGGTTTGTAGAGGGAATTCTAGACACGAACTGCTGAAATTTATCAGAGAAGCACCCTGCTTGGAAGAATGCATTTACGAAGTCCATCTCCCTTAGGGCCTGGGTACCTGAGACTCTTCAGTCGGCGATGACGGTGACTAAAAAAAAGGAATTTGCTTTGAAAGCAATGTTTCCTAAAGAGCAAACTTGTGCTTATACAAGCGGTGGAGCCGTAGCCGCACCGAATACCCAAGGCAAAAATGTTTTTTTCTTTTTTTAGGATGTAGTGATTCACCCGGAGATCTTAAGCTAAGAACTGTTTTGAGAAAAAAAAAAAAAAAACCTCTACCAATGGATACCAATGGATTTCAAACCTATCTGATGACTGGCAAGGCAAAAAAGGCTGAAGCCTTAACCTCCAGGGAGCTAAGTCCCTGAGTTAAATCTAACCAGGATGCCCAGAGCTGAGACAGCTAGTTTCAGCAAATAAAAAAAAAAAAAAAAACTTCTACCAAATCCTGCCGTAGGTATTAATGGTGGAAGTTTTAATCGACTTGAAGCAACCTTTGCAAGACTCCGTGGGAGAAAGCTAATTATACTAGCTTTTCTTTGCCTAACTTTCGGGTGCCCAACTCCAAGATCTTTGGAACTGGATGGAAGAGGTCTTCCCAGGACCTAAGATTGTGCGTGCTGAAAGGATTGCCAAGGGACAATTTGGACAGTATAGAGAACTGGGGCCTACTTGACCAATAAGGAACTACTGTTCAGATGGATACTTGTCTTTCTGTTAGGTGATGGTGTCCAGCTGGACAAGGGGCACCAAACCCTGCCGATCCCTGGACTGGAGTACCTTGTGACGAAGCGAGGTGCCTTGATATTTGAGATATTTGGATTGACATTCTGAGGACTTCCTCATTGGGGGTAGACCCATTGGAAGGTCTACTTGTAATAAGGACCAATTTCTGGTACTGTCAAATTTCCTTGAAGAGTGATCTGCCAGGTAATTCTGGAGAATTGGACTATAAGAGGCTCTGAGCCTGGAGCAACCCCTTCTGCCTCTGAGTATTATCAGCGTTAACTCTTTGGACGATGATCTATTATGTGTGTCCTTTTCTTGGCGCTCTATACAGGTTAAGGCTGGCTTGTGGACCAATTGTAGCGTGATGAATTCGCCTCTCAGAGAAAATGCCTAGACGAGACATTGCTATGCAAGATGCACCTGACTGCAGAATGTTAGAAAATTTTAGCTCTGCGTATTGAACTGCCACTTGTCCTGGAAGAACCAACTTTTCTCAAGTGGATACCTCAATCTTGTCCTCTGATGCAAGAGTGAATCAAAAAGGTGCAATCAAGCTTGTAGTGACTCCACAGGTTGTGAGGGTTCGTCTTTCATCATAATCAGAGACTTCTGAGATAAGAATTTCCTTTCTTTCTTATAGTGATACAGTCTCCTGCTGAAAAATGCAGAGATGCTACCGTGCCCACTGCACTATTGAAATGTAGGTGGAGAATAACCCCAGGAGATTCGGACATGTTTTGCCCACTTGATTCTGCTTGTCACCATATTTAGGCCATGATTAGAGTAATTTTCTCCACAGGGAGGGAGACATCACCCCCTCAAGGGTACTGAACAAGGTTCTGAGAAAAAAACTTCCTCCGTGCTGGCAAAAACTGACCCCCTTTCCCTTTTTTTTGGGGGGGTAGTTTACTGACCAACCGCAAAGTTAAAGTATACACCACCTTCTATAGGTGAGTTTGGGATGCTTCGTTGTTATGAGGCGGGAACAGTGTACCGCCATGTTAGCGTAGGATACGTAACTTCTTCTCCTGAAGAAAGTCATTATCACTAGCCCATTTGTAAAGGTTCTGGCGCTGACAATGTGCCGAAAGGTAGGCTGTGGATGAGGGTCCCCAATTTTTTGGGGACGTGGCGAAAAATGAGTAGGTAGGCGTTATTGAGGTCTACAAAGACCACCTAATCCTCTGGTCGAAGTGGTAGGATTTCCGTATTTAGCAATTACATCTTGCAATGTTGCAACCTGAGGGATATGCATTGACTTAGATCCGGAATCGACCGTACTCAACTCCGATTCAGCTACCTGATTACTTTGAAAGGGCACTCTAAGAGATTGGGCAACAAAACCCCACCAAAACCCTTTGATTCTGGAGCCGTTGATACTTTCATTGATGTCCCAACTCTTGTATAAATCAGACAAGAAATTCCTGTCTTTCCTCAGGATTTTGGTGAGTAGAAATATAGCATAGGATGAGCTGTGCTTGAATCCCCTGGTGTGGCTGCGGATGATTATAGAAGTGATCCATTGAACTTCCTAGGATCCTCACCCAGACTAGAGTGAAAGCCCCGCTATAGGTACCACCCAGTAGATGGGCCCTCTCCTGGACTGTTTTGGGTGGGCGAAACGCTAAAAGGACTTCTAACTTTCTGGAGAAGTAGATGTAGCTTTCTGTTTCCCTGCATTTAGGAGGGCAAATTTTAAGTCCTCTGGCTTTTTGTACATTCCCTAGTGGTTACTGCATGCAGTTGCGCCTGTGTGAAATAACTCACTGTATCAGGCATAAAGCCTGAATTCAACTTCAGTTCCTCCAGGGTTTTGACAACTTTGTCTGACTCGACGCCCTGTTTCTGGGTTGAAATCCTTAGACTACCTCTTTGCCGTCTCGGAAACTAAGTCACAGCAGCTGCCGGAATACATGCCTCATTATCCGCTTGACTACACTTTTTGAGGCCAACCTCCAATCTAGATCCAGCAAACTTCTGAATGAAGCTGTCTTTCTGAGGGCAGTGTCGTATCCCCTGCCAGCTAGAGTATTTAACTCACGTGATTGGTTATAGGTGACCGGTCCCCCTCGATCTGAGCCGGGGTTTTCATGGGAACCAAGCCTGATGAAGGAGAAATGGATCTTGAAATGAAGTTAAGCCATGACTTGAGCCCCTTATTAAAAATTTTTAATGGTATCTAGGGATTCTTGGCTCCTTTTCCTGGCTGTTCCCAGAGAGCAAGTACTGCATACCCCCTTTTTTTTCTTTTAGAAGAGGTTTCCATTAACGGGCCCAGCAGGGTTTTGGGCAGGCACACAATGTGATGAGGGAGGTCTTTTAGCCAAATGCAAAAAGGGTCTGTGGCTATGGGGTGCGTGAGCAGAAGAGTATTTTCTCTTTGAGAAACTGCGCTCCCTGGACCTTCCATCTTGCACATCTCCATCATTGATTGATGGTGCGGGCTGAAAAAAAAGAAAGACAGGAGACTCTGGCCCAGATTCATAGAGCGATTACGCCTGTCTAACTGGTGTTAGACAGGAGTAATTTCAAATTTCGCGCGCCGTATCACTAGTTTCAGTGGCGGCTTGTGCTCAAAATTTTTGGGGGGGCGCAAACGAAAAAAAATATATTGCAGCCTCACTGTGCCCGTCACATGCAGCCACTGTGCCATGCCACCAAATGCAGCCACTGTGCCACCAAATGCAGCCACTGTGCCATGCCACCAAATGCAGCCACTGTGCCATCAATTGTCACCACTGTGCCATGCCATCAAACACATAAACTGTGCCATCAATTGTCACCACTGTGCCATGCCATCAAATGCAGCCACTGTGCCATCAATTGTCACCACTGTGCCATGCCACCAAATGCAGCCACTGTGCCATCAATTGTCACCACTGTGCCATGCCATCAAACACAGCAACTGTGCCATCAATTGTCACCACTGTGCCATGCAACACAGCAACTGTGTATCAATTGTCACCACTGTGCCATGCCATCATATGCAGTCACTGTGCCATCAATTGTCACCACTGTGCCATGCCATCAAACGCCACCACTGTGCCATCAATTGTCACCACTGTGCCATGCCATCAAACGCCACCACTGTGCTATCAATTGTCACTAATGTGCCATGCCATCAAACGCAGCTACTGTGCCCATCAATTGTCACCAATGTGCCATGCCATCATATGCAGTCACTGTGCCATCAATTGTCACCACTGTGCCATGCCATCATATGCAGTCACTGTGCCATCAATTGTCACCACTGTTCCATGCCATCATATTCAGTCACTGTGCCATCAATTGTCACCAATGTGCCATGCCATCAAACGCAGCTACTGTGCCCATCAATTGTCACCAATGTGCCATGCCATCATATGCAGTCACTGTGCCATCAATTGTCACCACTGTGCTATGCCATCATATGCAGTCACTGTGCCATCAATTGTCACCACTTGTGTCACCAATTGTGCCATGCCATCAAACGCCACCACTGTGCCATCAATTGTCACCAATGTGCCATGCCATCAAAAGCAGCTACTGTGTCCATCAATTGTCATCACTGTGCCATGCCATCAAATGCAGTCACTGTGCAATCAATTGTCACCACTGTGCCATGCCATCAAATGCAGTCACTGTGCCATCAATTGTCACCACTGTGCCATGCCACCAAACGCCACCACTGTGCCATCAATTGTCACCACTGTGCCATGCCATCATATTCAGTCACTGTGCCATCAATTGTCACCACTGTGCCCCATGCCACTGTGCTCATTGTCGCCTCTGTTCCCCATGATGCCACTGTGCCCCATGCTGCCACTGTGCCCCATGCTGCCACTGTGCCCCATGCTGCCACTGTGCCCCATGCTGCCCCTTTCCCTGTAAAAAAAATCACTTACCTGACGCTTCCATGTCCTCCCTCGATGTCTTCTGCCGCCGTGGAGAAGCTTCAGCCAATCAGGTTCCTGAAAACCAGAATCCGGGAACCTGATTGGCTGAAACGGCTGTCAGTCTAATGCAAGGACCGCAGGTTGCCTGCGCTCCGAGCATAGACTTCCGAGAGCCGGAGGGCGGCACTGGAAAAGCCTATCAGAGCCGCTGGCTTTAATAGGCAGTTCCCCTCAGCCAACCAGCTGCCGCTATTCGGGTAACCGGCGTCCCATGTCCGGTTATACGAATAGACCAGGCAGCTGGCAACAGTAACACACGTCCAATGCATAGCATTGAACGTGTGTTACTCGCGAGAGGGGGTGGCGCCGCAGCGCCCTCTATAGACGGCCGCCAGAACTTCGGCTAAAATGTCAAAATGACATTTTAGCCGAATAAAAGTTCTTAAAGGGCCCGTTTTTTTTTTTTTTCTTGTGACTGCAGGAGGGGGGGCGGCGCCCGTGCGCCCATATGGGCGGGCCGCCACTGACTAGTTTGAATCCTCAAACCATGATACGGTGGCTTCGGGCTTCGATCCAAGAGGCTTACGTCCTCGTAAGCCTTCGGATCTACGTTGCGATATTTTTGCGGCCGCTGGGTGGAGTCCGCGTCGTTTTCACCGTCGGGGTATGCAAATTAGTTTTTACGGCGATCCACGAAGGTACGAGTGTCCCTCGCAATCGCCAAGTCATTTTTTGGCTACGTAATGTTAGAGCAGCTTTTTGCTGGTCTAACAGTGCGTAACCCATGTAAAGTATGGCCGTCGTTCCCGCGTCAAATTGAATTTTTTTTTTGTACGTAAACGACGCTACTACGACGTAACGACGTGATTTCGCGCAATGCACGGCGGGAAATTTGCGAACGGAGCATGCGCAGTTCGATCGCCGCGGGAACGCGCCTATTTTAAATGCTTCACGCCCCCTACTCGCGTAGATGGATTGCGACGGGAGAAATACACTACGCCGCCGTCGTTTACTGGACAAAATCTACCTGGATTCCACGTAGAGCCAGGTAAAAAACGGCGGCGTAGTGTATTTCTGATACTCTACGATAATCTAATTCTCTCTGAATCTGGCCCTCTGTCTTTTCCCCATACAGGGTCCCCGACTGCTCTTTTTATTTAAACTTACCTGGTAGTTGCAGCCACCTATCTAATGGAATGCTGAGGATCTTTTTAATTATTAGACTGCGAGGAACAACTGTCGGAGGGGGACACCAGATAGAATAATTCTTTGAGGTTTTTTTTTTAAACGGAAGAGAAAGATGTATATACCAATATACACACATATATATATATATATATATATATATATATAAAATATATGCTACTACTCCAGTGTATATCAATAGATTCCTCCCTCTACAAGAGGATAAAGAGGATTTTTTTCTTTTATTATCCATAAATATAATATATACACACACACATATACATTTATCTATTATATACACATATATACACACGTACATATACACACATGCATCCATGTTCATCTATCTATCTATCTATCTATCTATCTATCTATCTATCTATCTATCTATCTATCTATCTATCTATCTATCTATCTATCTATCTATTTTTTACTCAAAAGGAAAGTGGGAATTCACACATCCCCCTACATATACCTGTACCTACTGATTTAACAGAAAATCATCCAAATATACTTGATATAAGCAAACTCCTTCCCTTTGATATAAATATATATATATACATATATATGATACACAAATCCAGCCTGCTTCTAATATTTTTGGGCTGGCTCCATAAGGGAATCCATGCATCATATAGGGAGAATGTTCCCCTGTAAGAGGTGCTCCCTAAATGAGACCTGCTGCCATAATGAAGGCACCCAGTACCTACAGACGGACTTCCAGGGTGCACCAAGATGGCCACCGACGGCATCAAGTGTTTACCACGCTTGCGCCGAAGACTTTATGCCCTGTGACACGGCCCTGCCCCCGGAAGGAATAAGCCAATCTGGGAAGCCGCACGCGAAGCGCCGCAGACGCCAGTCAGCATGGGAAGACGTATGCCCACTCAGTGGGACCAGCCTTGTCCCCGTGGGTGAGGACGGTTCCCTATGCAAGTCATGAAAAATAACAACCTCGCTAGTGGGGAGCGGGTCTTGGAGAAAAGCAAAGAGGGGATAGTGAGCCCCTTCACCATGTCTTTTTGGTATACATAATTCAACCCATACCTGCGGTGTTCCTCCATTGACAGACAATAAGTAGGCAAAATAACACAGCCTAGCATTAATTAATTTAATTCGCGTCAGCCGCTTGTAAACTCCCAGGTTGAATATGGCCATGGGAGGCAGTCTTTTACCTTGGAGCAGTCTTCTCAGTCAAAGGATAGAGGAAATACCTGAACTCCAGACCCAAAAAAGATCCACAGAAAAATGGGTTCCCAAACTTTTTGGGTGCCTTTAGCAGCCTAAGATATTGGACCCCATATACAGGAGAGCATTAACATGCAATGGTTGGGCCGACATAGTGGCCTGGTAAGGGCTGATCCAGGTGATCCATGATCCTGCAGGTTTGAGGACAGAGAAAAGAATGGTGTATGGGAGAGGCTCACACTCTTTTAAAGAGTTCTAATTGGTCCTGTGGGTTGGTTGAGGGCGGGGTTACCAACCATATGTATGCTGACATGGAAGGCACCAGGAAATTCCTTTTCTCTGGTCCATCGCCATCTCACTTGGCCCCTCTTTCCTATAGAATACCCCCACAGCAAACGGCTTGCTATGGGGGCAACCAAGCCCAGCCACAGCTTTGTGTGTCCATTCAGACATGGAACCCCAGTAAGGCCCCACCCCCCTCTCCTAATGGGCTAACTGACTTTGACAATGTCACCACTGCTGTGTCTCAACCAATCAGGAGGGAGAGTCCCGGATGGCCAAGGCACTCATGCAACATTGCTGGATTGAGATAGGCTTAGGTAGGTATTAGAGTGGCTGAGGGGGGCTGCTGCACACTAAAAAAAATGTTTTATGTTAATGCAGAGAATGCATTAAGATAAAAAAAACTTATGCCTTTACAGCCACTTTAAGCTGGCCACACACTAGTTTTATTCAACAATTTTTGTTTAAAGATTTCTTTTGATTTTCGAAATGTTCGCGACAAATCAAGAATTGTTTTTGGTCATAGTGATGAGACAATATGAAGGATCAGAATTTTTTTTTTTTCTCAAACAAATTTTTAACAGTGTATGTGATTTTCTTTCAAAAAAGTATATTCGTTTTAAGCCTGTTCTTGATTTTCTATAGTTTAGAGCTTATTAATTTTTAGCTTGACACATTGATTGTATTGATAGTCCATATCTGTAATTTGACTTACTAAACTTTTTGATTTTCTTTAAGTTTGTCAATTTGTTTTTGTACCACCATTTTTTACCCAATAAAAGTTTGTACACAAAAAAGTATATTTGATCCAAAATTGTTAAGTGTAAAACTCAAATTGAATTTTGAAGTGCTTTTGAACAACATATATCAATTAATTAAATATACTTTATTCAGACAATTTTATATATTTTTTTTTCGTACAGTGGTCATTTAAAAAAACTATTGAGAGGCTATATACAAAGTTGAATTGGTGTGATATTTATACTTCAGTTACATAGTAAATCTGGTTAAAAATAAGACTCTAGTTCCATTCAGTTCAACCAACAGAACCACACACAAATGCAAAACCTTCATATTCACTATCATATACCCTATCATATACCCACAGTTGATCCAGAGGAAGGAAAACAAAAGAAAAACAAAACAAAAAAAAGAAACAATTCCTTCCTGATCCCCCAAAAGGCAATTAGATATTCCCTATATCAACTTTACCTATAAATATTTGTATCCAGTTATATTATGTGTATCTAGGAAATTACTCAGGCCTTTCTGTAAAACAATCTACTGAGATGGCCAGAACCAGCTCTTACTGTGAAACAAGCCTTTCCATATTTGGAGGTTATATCTCTTTACCTTCAGATGTAAAGAGTGCCCACTTGTCCTCTGTGAGTAACTCAACACCAAGCTCACTATATGGACCACATATTTTGTTATACATGGTGATCATTAGGGTTGTCCCAATACCACTTTTTTAAGACCGAGTACAAGTACCGATACTTTTTTTCATGTACTCTCCGATAACCAATTACCGATACTTTTTTTTTTTAAATGTCATATGACCGTTTGACTGATGGGCATTGAAAGATGGCACTGACTGATGGGCACTGATAGGCGGCTCTGATGGGTGGCTGGCACTGATGAGCAGCACTGACAGGTGGCAATGATGGCACTTATGGGTGGCAATGATGGATGGCACTGATAGTTGGCACTTATAGACACTGATGGCTGGCACTGACGGGTGGCTAGCACTGATGGGCGGCACTGATAGGTGGTACTGATGGCACTTATGTGCACTGATAGGTGGCAATGATGCACGACACTGATAGTTGGCACTTATGGACACTGATGGCTGGCACTGACAGGTGGCTGCACTGATGGGCAGCACTTATGAAGTGCTATGCTGTGACGCCCATCTTGGTACACCCTGCAATTGACATCAGTAAGTATCAGCAGACATCTTGTTACACCCAGCCTGAACTATATGGGCTGGGTGTAACAAGATGTCCGCTGCTGGCTTACTGTGGTCAAGTGCAGGGTGTACCAAGATGGGCGTCGGGATGTCCAAGCTGACGGTCGCCAATCCTGATGCGGCTGTGCCCCCCAACACTTCCAGCTTACCTAGCTGAGGATTTGCTCTCGGGCCCCACTGACCCTGCCTACGGACGCGTCCCACCCACTCCACCTGCCCTCTCTGCTCGCAAACTCTGCCCACCCTCTCTGCTCACAATCTCCCCCCCGCCCTCGTAGATTGCAAACTCCGCCCGCCCTTGTCGCTTGCAAACTCCGCCCGCCGACCAGGTATCGGATCTGGCATCGGGAGCATTTGCACGAGTACAAGTACTTGCGCAAATGCTCTGTATCGGTCCCGGGACAACCCTAGTGATCATATCCCCCCTTAATCTCCTCTTCTGAAGAGAGAATACATTCATTTCCGCTAATCTGTCCTCATAGCTGAGCTCTTCCATGCCTTTTATCAGTTTGGTTGCCCCTCTCTTCACTTTCTTCAGTCCCCTGATATCCTTCTTGAGAACTGGTGCCCAAAACAGAATTACATATTCCAGATGAGGTCTTGCTAATGATTTGTATAGGGATACAATGATATCGTTCTCTCAGCAGTCCATACCTCTTTTGAAACCAGAAATTATTTTGCTCTTTGGAAACTGCGGCTTGGCATTGCATGCTATTAATAATGTGGTTGTAAAGGCTAAAGGTGTTTACCTTCATGCATTCAACGCATGAAGGTAAAAAAACATTTTGTGCTGTTCTCCCCACCCCCCCCCCCCCCCAAATACTCACCTGAGCCCCCTCTCAGCAATGTACACAAGAGCCTCGGCTGTCACGGAATTCTCTCTCCTCGTTGGCTGAGACAGCTGCTGTCAACAACAGCCAGTGAGCCAATGAGAAGAGAGCGGGGGCAATTTCTGTTCTGTGTTCACTGATTCCAATATTCCCTCCCAGTCTGTTATGTTTACTGCTACCCAGATGTTCTTTTATATGAATATTGGTAATAAGCCCTGCATGGTTTGAGATTACCAGGTCCAACAGAGTATCATTATTAGTCAGAGCCTCAATAAACTGGATCATAAAATTGTCTTGTAATATGTTTATAGATTTGTTTCCCCTTACCCTTACCATTACTTTGTCAATTTCCAGGTAGTTAGAATCCCCCATTTTCCCTGTCTCAGCCCTATGTAGCCCTTTCTGTCTGTGAATGAGCTTAGTCTGCACCTCCTCATAAACACTGGGAATGTATATACCAAACTCTAATGATTATCCTTGTAGTACCCACACCCATATGCAGTTCCACCCATAATGCTTCAGTCTCATCACACTCTCCGTCAACTAGGTGCTCTTTCACACTCTTCTCACATAGAGACGGACACCTCCTGCTTTCCGTTTTTCAATGTCTCTCCGAAAGACAGCATAGCCAGGAATATTAATAGCCTAGTCATGTAAAGAATGAAGCCAAAATACAGAAATACCAATTAATGTTTCTTCTAAGGAATTGAATAACTTTTACAAAAAAAAAAAACTTAGATGATATAGATAACTACTATATAAGCCATTTTACATATTATATTTTCACATATTCCGTGGCAGACTCGCTTCTATGGAAAGGATGATTGGGTGCTGTATGGGAGATTTCAAAGCGAACTTTGTAGTTCATGATGAATCGATGGGGCACTGCTAATGCTGTGCTCACAAACCATACAACTGGCAGACTGCCTTCTTAGAACTAGAGGGTATGGCCGCTGTATGGAAGCTTACAAATCAGGTAAGTGGAATACTATGGAAGTATATTTTTAAATATCCACTATTATAATATTCTCCGAGCCTTTTACATAATCACCTGCTAATAATACCCACTTGACCACAGGAAGTTTTTTTTTGCTATGATCACCACTGGGTTTTGTATTTTTTATTTTGTAAACAAAAAAGACCGAAAATTTCGGAAAAACAATTCTACTTGGTTATACAATATATCCAATAAAATAAAATAAAAAAATGTTTCCCTAAATTTAGGCCAAATATATTCTGCTACATGTCTTTGGTAAAAAAAAAAAGAAAATCACAATAAGTATATATTAATTGGTTCGTCTGCAAACGATTGTACAGGGGCAAAAATAATTATTTGATCCCCTGCAGATTTTTTAGGTTTGCCCACTTACAAAGAAATGAAGGGTCTGTAATTTTTTAAATGATAGAGACAAGATATCAACCAAAAATTCTGAAAAAAAAACACTTGATACAAATTTTATAAATCAAGTTGCAGTTCAGTGAGTAAAACAAATATTTATTCCCTGATCAACCAACAATAATTCTGGCTCCCACAGACTGGCTACAGTATGTGCTCATGTGGTATACAGAATAGTCTTGTCAATTTTAAGAAGGTGCGCATAACGACAACTCATTATGTCCACACTGTCCACAGGATCTTTTTTCTATTCAAACATAACCATCATGGACAAAACTAGGGTTGTCCTGATACCGATACCAGTATCGGTATCGGGACAGGCAGCTTTCATTTGAATACTTGTAATGCCGCCGCGCCGTGTATAGACACTCCCCTTCTCGGGATTGGACGGATCTGTCCAATCCCGAGCACAAGGGGGAGTGTCTATACACGGCGGGCGTTACAAGAATTCAAACGAAAGTTGCATGTAATGCACGGGGATTAACGCAGCATCATCTACTACTAGGTATGGGGGACATGGCTGCAATATGGGGGACAGGACATGGCTGCATATATGGGGGACATGACTGCATCTATGGGGGGACATGGCTGCATCTATGGGGGACAGGACATGGCTGCATATGTGGGGGACATGCATGGCTGCATATGTGGGGGACATGCATGGCTGCATATGTGGGGGACATGCATGGTTGCATCTGTGGGGGACATGGCTGCATCTGTAAGGGACATGGCTGCATCTGTAAGGGACATGGCTGCATCTGTGGGGGACATGCATGGCTGCATATGTGGGGGACATGCATGGCTGCATCTGTGGGGGACATGGCTGCATCTGTGGGGGGCTGCAATATATGTGGGGGGACATTGCTGCAATATATGTGGGGGGACATGGCTGCAATATGTGGGGGGACATGGCTGCAAATTGTGGGGGGACATGGCTGCAATATGTGGGGGACATACATGGCTGCAATATGTGGGGGGACATGGCTGCATTTGGGGACACATTTAAAAAAAGTATCGGTATTCGGTATCGGCGAGTACATGGAAAAAAGTATCGGTACTTGTACTCGGCCCTAAAAAAGTGGTATCGGGACAACCCTAGACAAAACCAAATAGCTGTCATGGGACATCAGGGACAAGATTGTAGACCTGCACAAGGCTGAAATGGGCTACAAGACCATCGGCAAGAAGCTTGATGAAACGAACACAACTGTTGGAGTGATTATTCGCAAATGAAAGAAATACAAAATAACCATTAATCGCCCTCGGTCTGAAGCTCCATGCAAGATTTCACCACATGGGGTAAGAATGATAGTATGAAAAGTGAGGCATCATCCCAGAACTACACAGCTTGTAGATTATCTCAAGGCAGTTGGGACCACAGTCACCAAACAAACCATTGGTAACACAATACACAGCCATGCATTGAAATCCTACAGTGCCCGCTAGGTCCCCCTCCTCAAGAAGGCACGTGTACAGACCCGTCTGAAGTTTTCCAATGAACATATAAAAAATTCAGAGAATGATTGGGAGAAAGTGCTGTGATCAGAGTTTGGGTTGTAAAAAATTATAGTGTGTGGGCTAGAATGACGTTTTAAACCCGCGCATGCTCAGAAGCAAGTTATGAGATGGAAGCTTGAATGGAACTTCCCCTTTAGAGTGCCGTCGTACGTGGTGTACGTCACCGCGCTTTGCTCATCTGTTTTTAAAAAACTATGGTGTTTGTCGTTTTTTTTTTTTTTACTTCAATAAATTTTTATTAATAAAAATAGTAAATGAGTACAGAAACATTAAAAGATACAGTAATAAACAGAATGTGCAGGGAATGTATTGGGAGAAGTTCCAAGCACAGAAACATATGGATTATACATAATGCGCCTGTTTCACAAAACTTTATCTCTGTGGAGTGCAATCTTCTTCAAAAGCAACAGATACAGAGTATTGCTAATGACAGGTCAAGCCCAGAAGGCTTGTGTCAGACGAGATGTTGAGCGACCCCCTGGGCCGTTTTCTGTTCCTTAAAGGCTCTTTGGGCACTATGCCCTGCACAATAGCAACTTTATACGCCCCTAACCGAGATCAGTCCACTTTTATTTCCTGCACCCTTCGGAAGCTGTCTGATTTCGCACACGGGTGTGTTCTCCTTGCGGGAGATTTTAATGTCTCGTTGGATCCTGCCATCGATACGTCGGTGGGGGGTTCCAACATTTCGCGGAAACGTCTGGCTTTTATTCGCAGGCGCCTACACGAGTCCCAGTTGATGGACATCTGGCGGATAGCAAACCCGCGTGCAAGGGATTACACTTACTTCTCGCAAGTTCACTCTTCCTATTCAAGGATTGATTATTTTTTAATAGACCATCATCATCTTTCACTGGCCAAGAGTGCAGCAATCGCGACCTCTACTTTATCTGATCATGCCCCTATCACACTTTCCTTACAAGTCCCCTCTGTTCCATATCGTCAGACTAATTGGAAACTTAACGATAACTTGATTTTAGACGACATTGACAAACGATCGATTTCCGATGCTTTGGCTTTGTATTTTGCGGAAAATTATGACCCTGAGATTGCCCCTGGTACGCTTTGGGAAGCTCACAAGGCTTTTGTCAGGGGAAAGCTTATTGAGTTGGGGGCCCGGAAGAAAAGGGAACGTATCCATTTACAGTCCCTATTGCTAAAAGACATTGAAACCTTGGAACGTCAACATAAGGCAGATCTTCTGCCCCTAACTTTCCAGGCTCTGACTCAGAAGAGGGAGGACTTGAAGGAGCTCCTCCATCTGGATCAGGTGCGACGGTTCCGCACGGTAGCTCAACGTTGGCATGAATGGGGCAACAAGCCTGGTCGGCTGTTGGCTCGTTCGTTACAACAGAAAAAGTCTGCCGCCTACATCCCTAAAATTAAATCATCCTCTGACTCTCTGGTTTATGAGACGTCTGCTATCGCTAAGGAATTTAGAGCATTCTATCAAGCCTTATACAATGTCCAACATACGGTGGCAGACAAAGATGCTAGGACACGACTCATTCAGGCCTACCTACAACAAGCCAACCTCCCGTCACTTCCTTTAGACACCCTAGATGTTTTGGAGGGGGAGTTCACCACATCGGAGATGCGAGTTGCACTTAAATCTATGGCCAATGGGAAAGCACCTGGCCCTGATGGCTTCACGGTCGCCTACTATAGAGCCTTCTCAGACTTCTTGATCCCTCACCTAACTAAATATGCCAACTTGGTCCTTGATGTGGGATTTCTCCGTCCTGAAACAACTTACGCACACATTACTGTTCTCCCCAAACCTGGGAAGGACCCATGTCACTGTGGGAGTTATCGTCCTATCTCCCTTTTGAATTTAGATGCCAAGCTATATTCTAAGGTCATAGCGAATAGGCTCCTTCCCTTAGTCCCGAATTGGGTGTCCAGAGATCAGACTGGCTTTATCCCGGGTAGGGAAACGCGGGATAACTCCCTCCGTACATTGTCTCTCATTGCCCATGTTAGGAGGACCTCCCAGCCCACCCTTTTGCTTTCAACCGATGCTGAGAAGGCGTTCGATAGGGTGGACTGGGAGTTTCTTATGGCTACACTCGCCCACCTGGGTATTGGTCATTCCCTTAGGTCACGTATTGCTGCTCTTTACAACTCGCCCACGGCCCAATTACGTGTGAATGGCATGTTGAGCGAATCCTTTACACTCCACAATGGTACTCGACAGGGGTGCCCCCTTTCCCCTATTTTATTCGCTCTCTCTCTTGAACCTTTTTTGTCTTCGATTAGGCACAATACGGACGTTCGCGGAATTAGGGTTGGTGGATATGAGCACAAATATGCCGCCTACGCGGACGATATTCTATTTTATGTGCAGCAACCAAAGTTGACGCTTCCAATCCTTATGGCTGCGTTCGAAGCCTACGGTGTGGTCTCTAATTTTAAAATAAATCTGAGTAAATCAGAAATTTTAAATTTGACAATTCCTCCCCGGGTTGTGCCCTCTTTGAAAACATCTTTTCCCTTTAACTGGCAGGCCAAAACACTGAAGTATTTAGGTATCTCCCTCACAGCTGATCCCTCCTCTCTGTTTCGTTCTAATTTTATCCCCTTATTAAATGTTTTTCGGTCCGACTTGAATAGATGGTCGCAGCTGGCTCACTCTTGGTTGGGAAGGATTAGCATCCTTAAAATGAACGTCCTGCCTAGATTGTTGTTTTTGTTTCAAATGATCCCATACAGAATCCCAATAGGGTATTTTACGCTATTACGTTCATTGATAGGTCGCTTTGTCTGGAATAGGAGGCGGCCTAGAATTGCACGGTCCATACTGACTAGGCCTAAGAGGGAGGGTGGCCTGGCTCTCCCTGACATTAAACGATATTTCTTAGCTACTGTTCTTACTAGAATCTCTGATTGGAAATATCGGGGTGGGTCTAAATTGTGGGTGTCACTGGAAGCGGACTTATGTGGGGTAGATCCATACACTCAAATTTGGATTCCGCGTAAATTTAGGTCCCTGTCTGCTACAACCTCTCCATTGACTCATTCCACTTTGATGATCTGGGATAGGCTAGGCAAATCCTTTGGTTGGTTACATAATTCTCCCCTGATGCCCTTAACCAGGCACGATTATTTCCCACCTGGAAATACTAGGCTCCCGCAACGTCCCTGGGCCCTGCTACCATGCTCCACCACGTGGTCTCTTCTTCTGGTGTGCTCCCTTTAGCACACTTGGTAGATCCCCCCCTGTCACTCCCATGGTCTTGTGGCAGTATCGTCAGCTACTGGCATTTGTTAGCTCCTTACCGAAGCCCTTGAGGGGCTTGGCTGACTTACATTTCATAGAACGTGCTTTTGTCGAGGATCGACCGGTGGAAAGGCCTCTCTCATTTTTCTATTCGGCTTTATATGATATGTCCACAAAGGAAACCCCGAGGTTCCTACTTAAGTGGGAGGGAGAGCTGCAGAGGACTCTCTCGCCTTCCCAGCGGGATACCGTTTTATTTTTTGCGCATACGTCCTCCATCTCTTCTAAGATTGCTGAGATCAACTACAAACTGCTCACGAGATGGCACTACAACCCGGCGTTCCTCCACAAAACTTCCCCCCTAGTGTCTCCGCTTTGTTGGCGTGGGTGTGGGGAGATTGCAACGCACGCACATGTATGGTGGTTTTGCACACATATTCATTCGTTTTGGGTGTCGGTCTTGCACTGTATGAAGGAGATCCAAGTTTTGAGACTGCTAGGGATCCCTGGGTGGTTTTACTGCATTGTACTTCAGAATCGATCGGATTATATAAGAAATCTCTTACGCCCCATTTATTGAACGCGGCAAAATCTCTTGTTCCAAGATTTTGAAAACAGACTGCTGTGCCCACTTTGCGCCAGTGGTTGGTGGAAGTTGATCGCATTTACCAGATGGAGAATCTTACCTTTTCACTTAGGAACAAATCTGATTTATCTCAGAAAATATGGTCTGATTGGTTCGCTTTTAAATATACCTCAGTTTATGCTGATTTAATGTCTTAAAATTTGTGTTCAGTGCACTGCTACTAGGCGGTATTATAGGCCTCCTTTTTTTTTTTTTTTTTATGTTCTTTCGACACAGGTTGACGTCCAGAGGCGGAGGATCTTTCACCCCCCCCCCCTCACCCTTTCCCTCTCCCTCTTCATCTCTTTCTTTCTCTTTTTATTCTTACTGGTCCTTATTTGTTATATTGTTGGTTTCAACGCCTTCCATGGGCATGTTTGTTTCGACATGCTCGGTAGGCGTTTGGTGAAGATCAGGCGCCCTTCTTACCAGGCTCGCTGCGGAGCTGAGAGTTCATGTGGCTTTTGTCTCCGGTCTCTCTGCTATTCCTATCTAATGTTTACCCTATATACTGTTTGGACCATGGGTGTGTATTAGCATGATTATCATTGTTGAGTATTATCCAGGTCTTTTGTGCTATGTATTAGTATTGCTGAGTTTACTCATGCTATATAAGGCGTGAGTCTGCTGATCTTCTTGTTTTTGTTTTCGTTTTTGTTTTATGTCTTATCTGTCGAGTGTTCTTTTATTTTATGTTTAATAAACACATATTGAACAAAAAAAAAAAGAAGGCTTGTGTCAAAAGTATGTCAGTAAACAAGGGGGTTTAACCAGCTACGTAGAAGAGGCCACAGAGGTCCCGTGGCAGGGAACCAGACCCCGGGAGCCCCCAAGGGGAACACGCTGCAAAGCCTCCAATTCGTACCACCTAGAGGTGGCCCCTCCCGGAAACCACTGTTTCAGTTGGGCTAGGATGGCGGCCGTATAGTAATCTTTTATAGAAACAAGCCCCACTCCTCCCGTCAGTTTAGACTTCAACAATTTGTGCATAGCGCACCTAGCTTTCCGGCCTTGCCATAAGTATTTGTTAATTTGAGACTGTGCCAAGGTAAAAAAACTTTCTGGGACCGGAATAGGGAGGTTCCTGAATAAGAAAATAAATTGAGGTAAAATCATCATCTTAAATGCAGCCAGACGTCCTGACCAGGTCGATTCCTTCCAAGAGAGATCCTGCAGTTTGCGGCTCAAATCCCGGAGGAATGGGGTGTAATTGGCATTAACCAGGTCCTCCACCTTGGCAGTCAGCATTATACCTAGATACTTAATTCCCTCATCTCTCCATTTAAAGGGGAATCGGGACTCAAGCGCGGAACGTGTATCAGAACTAATACCTAAACCCAGAATGAAGGACTTGCTTTCGTTGACTTTGTAGTACGACACACTATTAAATAGTTTAATGCATTAGAAACCGCGGTAAGGGAAGGGCCCACCTCAGACATAATCAGAATTATGTCGTCAGCGAAAAGACTGATAGAATGCATTCGACTCCCCACCCTAAATCCCTTAATATCCGGATGAGACCTCACAAATATAGCGAAAGGTTCCATCACTAAATTAAATATAAGAGGGGACAAGGGACATCATTGCCTTGTTCCATTAGATATGGTGAACAGAGTGGATAAAATGCCTGACGTAAAAACTCTAGCAGAAAGATTAGAATACAAAGCCAGAATAGCGGATAATATATCACCTCCAAAACCAAAAGATTCCAATGCTCTCTTCAGGTATGACCAATGAACCCGGTCAAAGGCCTTCTCTGCGTTCAACAAAAGGAGCAGAGAAGGCCTTCGCTGCGCCTGTGCTAAATGAATGATATTAATCATTCTGCGAGTAGCGTCCGATGTTTGCCTATGTTTCGTGAAGCCAGTTTGGTCCGGGTGAATCAACAACGGTAAAATATTCACTAAGCGCAATGCTATAAGTTTTGCATATATATCTTAACGTCGATATTCAATAAAGAAATCGGTCTAAAATTAGAGGGCTGGGTGGGCTATTTCCCCGGCTTTGGCAAAGTAATAATCAGCGCTTCCAACATCTCTGGCGGAAAAGAGGCCGAGGCAGCAGCGGAGTGGCAGACCTGTAGCAAATATGGGGATAAAACTGAGTGGAATGCCTTGTAATATTCACCACCAAAACTGTCCGGTCCTGGAGATTTATTTACAGGAAGGGATTCAATCACCCTGGCCAATGCTTGGGCAATAAACGGTGAGTTTAAAGAAATTGGGTGTTTCGGCGATAATTTAGGGATATCTAAACCATTCAGGAATCGGTTAATACCTTCTAGGGTAGGTTGGGTAGTGGAGGGATCATCCTTTAGGTTATATAAGGAGCTGTAGTATTCGCTAAAAGCATCTGCTATCTTTTGGGGGGTGGTATAGCTTCTGATTTGACCTGTGATGAAAAACAAAAGGAATCTTAGACTTATACCTGTGGCCTTTGAGAGTTTGTGCTAACAATTTACCTGCCTTGTTGCCGGTAGAATAATATGACATCCTAAGTTTTTTGTTCATCCGTTCAAAATCATCCAAAAGTATAATTCTAAGATCATACCTGAGCTTATTCAGCTGATCAGAGACGGTCGGGGTAGTGTTAGCTTTATTAATTGATTCTAGTTTGGTGATTTGATCAGTTAGTTCAATAACTCGCTGCTGCCTCTGCCTCTTAAGTCTCGCCCCTAACTGAATTCCAATACCACGCATATACGCCTTATGGGCGTTCCACAGTACGAAAGGACTCTGGACAGAGCCAGCGTTATCAGTGAAGAAATTTAACAAATGCGATTTAATCTGGTCCTTCATATCTGTGCGCTGTAAAAGAAAGGTGTTAAATCTCCATACAGGACTACGTTTGGGAGGGACAGGGTCTTCCACCATTAGAACCAAAGACGCGTGGTCAGACCACGTTATAGTGTTTATATCTACCGACTTAGTCTTCAACAGAACCTGTTGATCCACCAGGAATAGAGCAATCCGGGTATATACTCCATGCGGTGGAGAAAAATAGGTAAAATCCTTCTCGGTGCCATGTAGGCAGCGCCAGGCATCGTAGACACCCCGGCAGTGCAATAATGACAGCAGAGCAGGTTGGTGGGGAGTAGACCCAGAGGTTGAGTCAATCCTAGGATCAGGGGCAATGTTGAAATTGCCACAAAGAATAAGATGACCCTTCTGGACTGCAAGGATTTTATTGACAACTTTGTTGAAAAAACGAATTTGATGGGTGTTTGGAGAATAAGCGGTAGCAATCGTATACAGGACAGAGTTTACTTCGCATAACAATATAAGAAACCTGCCCAGTGGATCCTGTATCTGAGCGTGTAGAGAGAAGGAAACTGAGTCCTGTATGGCAACCCATACCCCTTTAGTTTTAGTGTCTGTGTTAGCAGAAAACACATAGGGGAAGCATTTGTGCGAGCACTTCGGAGGTGCTTTGCTGTTGAAATGGGTCTCTTGAATACAAAGAATATCGCCATTATGCAATAAAGCTTCCCTCCACATAGATTTCCGTTTTACCGGGTGATTCAGGCCTTTAACGTTCATAGATACTACTTTTAGTGGCATAGTATAGGGAGAAGGCAAATGCTAGCGAGGCAAATCCATTCAAGTGGCCAAAGCACGGAATAATCCAAGTTCAATGTGGTAAGGCGGCAACAGTCAGTATTAACATACTCACAGTTAGAAGGCCAAGATGGTGAGCATCCAGTAAGAGCAAACCCAAGTCGAATGTCGTCTTTCGATTTTCCAGGATGAGGTGGTGACTTCAGGGTTACCAAGATCTCAGGCAGGAGAGGCAGAGAGGAAAAATAATGTAGGTGAAACAGGAACAAAGAAAAACAAAAAGCAAAAAAGTAAAAAAACGACTTTAAACAGCAAAACAATGCTGCTGCGACCAGAGCAGCAGCCAGAATAATCAACCAGTCAATTGGGGCAGCAAACAGCTGCAACACTGTTGGGGTATTTAGTTCAATGTTGTCCATTTAAGGGCAGGCAGGGGATATGGTATTGTGTCAAGAAACTCCAACCCAAACTTCATTAAGCATTGGATTTCGCATTCTTTGACGTCACCCGTTTCCAATCTGATTCTACAGGATGTGGAGTGCTGGTCATGGCCTGTGCATCCACCCCATCAGGGAGGATGTTCCACTCCCTGAGGAGATCAAGGCCCTTTTCTAGAAACAAGATTGTATAGGTGTGATTATCCTTGGTAACAGATAGCTTTGTTGGATAGCCCCAGCGATATATTATTTTGTGGTTGCGGAGAAATTTAGTTACAGAATTAAGGTTTCGTCTTTTCAATAAAGTGTATTGAGATAGATCAGCAAAGAACTGCATGTTCTGATATTGCTCCAGGGCCTGCTCACGCTTCCTCATGACGGTCATGAGCTGTTCCTTGATGTGAAAAAAATGAAGATGTAGCAGCACATCTCTTGGAAGCTGGTCTGACAAATGGGATGTCTTTGGTAGACGGTGAATACGATCAATAATGACATCAAGATCGGTGAGGTCTGGCAGCAAGTCTTTAAACATAGATATGGCATAGTGACGCAGGTCAACCTGTAATACTGATTCAGGAATCCCCCTAATTTTCAGGTTGTTTCTCCTGGATCTATCTTCAATGTCAGCTAACTTGGCTCTGACCCACTCATTATCAGCCTCTCTCTCCTCATTGGCATCCACCAAGTCATTTATTGTAGTGGCATACTCCTCCATTTTGGATTCTATGTGTCCCACCTCTTGTATGTCCCCAGTTAAACAGTGCATACATGATGCCATATCAGCCTGCAAGGTGCTCCTTAACGAAATCAGCATGTCCTTGAGGACAGTGTCCAGCACAGGGTGTGTGGGGAATGACACTATGGACTCAGGCAGATCTCTAGTATCCTCCCCCAAGTCCGAGGCCTGACTAGCTGACGGGCTTGTAGGCCTGCTGATTGCCTGTCCATCCAGCCGAGGTTTTGATTTGCCCGGGCTAAGGAGGAAGGCATAGGTGGGGGAAAGGAGAGTGACCCGTTCGCCATTTTAGGGAGGGAGCAAGTACCTGTAGCAGCCGCGCGGAGCCTGGAGGGATCCCGCTGAGGTGAGTAGGCCTCGACGCCATCTTGGCCCATGCGTCCTCCGGCCGGGGCGAAGGAATCCGCCAAGCGGTGCGGTTTCTTGTCCGATCTCCGCTTCCTGGGCATGGCGGAGGTGCTGCGGACAGTAGTGGTCAGATGTGTGGGCGAAATCTGCTGGTAAAGGGTCGGTACGAGCCGATAGTATCCCCGTTGTGCCGGAGCTCCGTGCTCACACGTCCATCCGGCTCCCTTGCCAAGCCACGCCCCCCGGTGTGTGTCATTTTTAATGATAAAGTTGGAAAAAAAAGTTGTTTTTTTCTACATGCTGAAAAACAACGTTTTTTTTTCATGCCGGAAAATGATCGTGTGTACGCGGCATTATGTTTGGGTCGAACATTGGCTGTTTGCCTGTTCGCCGAATAGCAAACAATTTGGGGTGTTCGCGGCAAATTCAAAAGCTGCGGAACACCCTGTAAAAGTCTATGGGAGAAATAAAAAGTGCTAATTTTAAAGGTTAATATGCAAGTTATTGTCATAAAAAGTGTTTGGGGACACGGGTCCTGCCCCAGGGGACATGTATCAATGCAAAAAAAGGGAGCAGTGATTTTAATAATGCTTAAAGTAAAACAATAAAAGTGAATTATTCCCTTAAATTTCATACCTGGGGGTGTCTATAGTATGCCTGTAAAGTAGCGCATGTTTCCCGTGTTTATAACAGTCCCTGCACAAAATGACTCACGGCTATATTGAATTGCCGGGTCCCAGCAATACAGATATAAAACTAATTGAAAAAAGATGACATGGGTCCCCCCCCCCCCAGTCCATTACCAAGCACTTTTGGGTCTGGTATGAATATGAAGGAAAACCCGAAACCAAAAAAAAAATGCGGGGGGGTTCCCTCAAATTCCATTACCAGGCCCTTCTGGTCTGGTATGGATTTTAAGGGAACCCCACACCAAAATAAAAAACAAAATGGCATGAGGTTCCCTCCAAAAATCCATACCAGACCCTTATACGAGCACACAACCTGGCAGGCCGCAGGCAGGAAAGGAGGGGGGAAGAGAGAGTGCCCCCCCCTCCTGAACCGTATCAGGTCACATGCCTTCAACATGAGGAGGATGTTGCCATGTTGGTGGGGACAAGGGCCTCATCCCCACAACCCTTGCCCTGGGGGTCTGTGGACGTGGGGCTTATCGGAATCTGGAAGCCCCCTTTAACAAAGGGGACATCCAGATCCCGACCCCCCTATGTGAATTGGTAACTAGGTACATTTTACCCCTACCATTTCACCCAAAAGAATACACACACACAAAGTAAGTACAAGTCCTTTAATAAAAAATAAAAAAATCCAGCGCTAAAATCCTTCTACGAGTCTGACCTGCCGCTACAATTGATACCGCCTCCATAGGAGGTTTCTGGCTGAATGACGCGCGACCCATCTGACTCCTTCTTCAGGTAGCAGGAAAAAAAATCGCATTATGTATGGCCTGCCTTACTGACTCACTGATGTCGCTAGCAACACAAATACAGTGATCAGATATAATACTATACTAATTACACCAGCTAGGAAGAGGATCAAGGGGTTAAACATATGCCGAACAAGTGCAATGTATATAACGTATGCTGCTTTTATTCACATATCTGGCTGTTTTCTTTTCTCCCTGCTTTTCAGGGAGGAGAAACAGCCAGATCGCTGTTCTGTGTGTTTATAAACACAGAACTCTGTGCTGTGATCGAACCTAAAAGAGGTTTTAACCCTCTCGCATTTTATCACCTAAGAAAAAATGGCTTTAGATGCACTTTAAATATTATTAACGTAAATCTTCTTGTGGAAATTGTGTACGTCATGACCCATTGTCATGCCATGATATTTTACAATGCAGTAGAATTAATTAAGCATGTGAACAGACCTTTCTTCTGCCTCTGAGTCAGTCTAATCATCATGTAGATTGTTCATTATTGCTATATATAGATTTGCATAAAATGATTTTTTTTGTATTTCCTTACAGAAAAATGAAAAGGGTGGGTTGCCTCCTCAAATTCCATTAGGTAAGATATTCAGTGGTTAATCATTATTTTTGACACATTATGGGAAATGTAGAAATATTGCTTGTCTTCTGGTAATCGTCTAATTGGAGTGATGTATGAAAAGTATGCTTTATGAATAATCTCCTATTGACCTTCGGTTATACTACAATGGAGATAAAAAAATATCAAATGTACCTGTCTGATTTTAGTTGTCTTATCTGTATAAACTGTGCTAACAGACGATGGGCATCGGTTCTCAAAACATTGAGATTGTACCATCTACTTGCCCTTCCTTTTCCAACAAATACAGTTGTATTCAAAATTATTCAACCCCCCAATGCTGTAAAGGGTTTTAGGGAATTTAGTGTACATTTGTAATTGTATTCAGAATGAAATCCTACAAGGACTTCTTAAAGAACCATATGCAACTAAAATGACATCAATTGGTTTTGTAATACAGTAGTAAATGACATCCACAGGAATTGAAAACACCTGTGGATGTCAGGGAGCAGCAATAAAGCCTAATAAGCACCAATTAGGCAGCTTTAAAATGACTGTGACACTCAGCTCCTTCTAGACATTTACTGGTGTGGTTACAAACATGGTGAAGTCAAGAGAATGGTCCAGGAAGACAAGAGAAGAGGTGATTACTCTTCACAGGAAGGGCAATGGCTATAAGAAGGATGCAAAGATGTTAAACGTACCAAGAGACACCATAGGAAGCATCATTCGCAAATTCAAGGCAAAGGGCACTGTTGAAACGCTACCTGGTCGTGGCAGAAAGAAGATGCTGACTTTGACTGCTGTGCGCTACCTGAAGCGTAGAGTGGAGAAAAGTCCCTGTGTGACTGCTGAGGAACTGAGAAAAGATTTGTCAGATGTGGGTACTAAAGTTTCTGCTCAGACAATACGGCGCACACTGCGTAATGAAGGCCTCCATGCCAGAACTCCCAGGCGCACCCCCTTGCTGTCTCCAAAGAATAAGAAGAGTCGACTGCAGTATGCCAAAAGTCATGTGGACAAACCACAGAAGTTTTGGGATTGTGTTCTGTGGACTGATGAAACAAAATTAGAACTGTTTGGGCCCATGGATCAACGCTATGTTTGGAGGAGGAAGAACAAGTCCTATGAAGAAAAGAACACCTTGCCTACTGTGAAGCATGGCGGGGGGTCAATCATGCTTTGGGGCTGTTTTGCTTCTGCAGGTACAGGGAAGCTTCAGCGTGTGCAAGGTACGATTAATTCTCTTCAGTACCAGGAGACATTGGATGACAATGTGATGCAGTCCGTCACAAACCTGAGGCTTGGGAGACGTTTGACCTTTTAACAGGACAATGATCCCAAGCATACCTCCAAGTCCACTAGAGCATGGTTGCAGATTAAAGGCTGTAACATTTTGGAGTGGCCATCGCAGTCATCAGACTTAAATCCGATTGAGAACCTCTGGTGGGACTTAAAGAAAGCAGTTGCAGTGCGCAAGCCTAAGAATGTGACTGAACTGGAGGCTTTTGCCAATGACGAATGGGTGAAGATACCCGTAGATCGCTGCAAGACACCTGTGTCAAGCTATGCTTCACGTTTAAAAGCTGTTTTAACTGTAAAAGGATGTTGTACTAAGTACTAAGATTGAATGTCACTTGGGGGTTGAATAAAACTTATAAATATGTGAGCACAGAAAAGACATTTGTGGTTATTTTATAATAAATGTTATGTTATATTTGTCTGACCTACACGTGCCTCTTTGATTTAATTGTAAGCAGGATGACTGAATGATCAAAATCAATGTCAAACTGGCCAAAACAATCAATTTCAGTGGGGGTTGAATAATTTTGAATACAACTGTAGGTGTTTGCCTCCTCTATGGTGGACTGATTAAAAAAGCCACAGGCATTTTAAAATCATCTTAGTGCTTGTATCCTTTTTACTATAGTTGAGTAGTGAAGCACAGGAGAACCCTGCTCTCTCACTTCTAATTCCAGCATTGGAGTAATGTTAGAAACAATACAAATACTTTTAGGGCTTGTTTACACTTTCTTCAAAATGTGCCATTTGGCACACTTTTTTAAAGTGCCACTAAACCCACATCATAAAAAACAAAACACAAAAAACTATCAATAAATAGTGCATTGCATGCTGTTCATATTCACACAGGCACTATAAAATTAGTTTTCTGTATTCTGTGATGATCCTGCTGCTCTCTTTTTCCACCTTCTGTCCATGTCCCCAATTTGGCTAGGGATTTTGCAGCTGTGGTGGCAACACTGCACATGCTCATTTTTCAGTAAGTTTTTATACTGAACATTTCCTCCCTATCACATCTGAAGAGCCCATGTGGCTATAGAGTCACACATGTAGGTGTATACACAGTGATAAATCACAACCCATTTCCACCTCCTCCTCCTCCTCCTCCTCCATGCCCACTAACCAGCTAAACACAATGGGGGCAGGATATCACATATAGATTGACGGTAACACCCCTCTCTTATTCTAGGACACAGGCTTGGAGGGGTGTGACACAGCCTGTGACTGGCAGAAATCTGCCCACACCATGTTATTTCCACAAAATAATAAATATTAGATTTCAAATATATATATTTGTATGTCCAATTTAAAATGGTTTAATGATATTTATTTATTTCTACTCCGTATCCTAAAGGCTGTTTTTTTTTTTTAAATATAGAACACGTGACCAGCATCAGAGAACTAGAAGCTCTTTCTGCATATGTTTCCCTGCAGACAGGCAGAGAATGTGCTGGGTCATGAGAAGGCTGTAAATAAAAAAAATCTGTGAGCAATGCACGTGATTGCTGGAGCAACTTGAATGCCCAAATAAAGAATAAAATATATAAATGAAATACTTGTTATCAAGCAAGTGCACAGTGAAAGAAATACACAAATATTGAAGTAAACATTAAAATAACAAAAATTCTTAATTCCACAGTGGGGAATATATATATATATATATATATATATATATATATATATATATATATATTCAAAACTTATTTTCAGCCATAATATAATATAACATAATATAATGTCCCATAAAGTGACTCTGATGATGATCAAAATAATATTAACCGTGACTTCACACACGTGCTCCCCCTGTGTGACTGCGCTCACCACCAATTGTGTGACCACACAATTAAGTTTGGTCCACAATAGCAGCTGAACCACCTCTAGGCTCTAAGTAGCAGGATTTACAGGCTCCCCCAGGTGTAATCCAAGGATAGTATCCTCAATTTAAAATACAATTGAGGATAACAGATAGTGCATTATCAACTAAATATAGAAATTTATTGTAGGTAAACATTAGGGTACTCATACTTTATAGGTGCATTGCAGCGCACCAGGCTATAGAAAACATATAGTACAATGTTGGAATCCTCTCCAAATGGAATCAGTAGCCACCATCCTGGCCCCTCCCCTACGCGTGACGGCATGGGATGATCACGTTTTACTCTGGGGGATTTGCTATGTGACGACTGTATATAGATTAGAAAAATAGTACTGCAATGCCATTAACCACATACAGAAATAGAAGAGACAATGTCAATTAAACCGTGTGTGCTTTGCATTCCTTTAAAGCACGATGAATGCTAATCAAAACACCACACAATAAACACAATAGTTAACTTACAGTCCTCTTCACATTGTTGTGTATACTTTGCTTTAAAAATGATACCCCATGTCACTTTCTTGATGCTTCAAAGCATCTCCAAAGCCTCCATAGAGCTCTATCGCAATGCTTGCTAATGGCAGAGCTCGGGGCACTACTGAGTGGGGCATCAGTTGTTTCGACGTGATTGTGAGCATGCACACTGGGATACGTCCAAGGTACGACGCATGCACAGTTCATTTTAAGTACTTGTCTGAAGCGCGCCCACTTCCAGCTCACTTCCACCTACTTTGACTTACGCCTACGACTATACGCTACGCCGGCGCAACGTTGGGAGCATTTGCTTAGGGAATTCCATGCTTCCCTCTCTGTGTTGCACCGGCGTAGCGTAAAGAAGATACGCTACGCCAGCATATATATGCGCCGAGGTATGTGAATCCGGTAGTATGTGTGTTAAAGCCAAAGCAAGTGATGAGCCTTTACACAGTGTAGGTAGGAGACACACAAGTTCTCCCTCATGCTGGCACCCTCTTCTGTCATCATATATAGATAGATACATTTATATATATATATGCATATATATGTATATATACACAGATTTATTTCCACATATACATATGGATGAATGTTGTTTAAAAATGTCACTTGAGTTTAACATTGTATTTTAAAACGTTTTCTATTCTGCTCATTCGAATTTTACCCTTAACTGTGGTCGAAAAAGAATGTTGATTTGACCCCACTAACGACTAGAAATGAATGTTCTTATAACAAAAATTGGTGAATGCCGAGCATAAGTGACAGAAGGCGCATGTAGCTTGTATCAAGCTGCCTGCCTATGACAAGGGACTCTGTCATGCATAATATAATATAACAGTCCTTTCTGAAAATCTAAAAAAAAACTGCTAAAAAAAATGCTTTTAAGGTATTTAAAAGCAAAACTTCTTTGAATAAAAATTTGGTTCTCATAGTCTGATAATATGTGCCAGATTTAATCGCTAAAGCCTTGTACACATGATTGTATTTTCCAACAACAAATGTGTGATGGCAGGGTTTTGTCAGATAATCCGGCCGTTTAAATCGGACAATTGTTGTCGGAATTTCCGACGACAAATGTTTTATAGCATGCTTTCAAATTTTCCGGCAACAAAGGTGTCTTATTGGATTATCCGATCGTGTGTACACAAGTCCATCGTAAAAAATCTAAAGTACAAACACGCATACTCCGAACCAATGCTAACCATAGCACAACATTAACAGAAGTTGCCCAAAGGGTGGCGCTAAAGAGCTGAAAAACCACATAGTTTTGTGTATGTTGGCTGAAGTTCTGCCATCTGTATACATACCAAGTTCATGGCCAACGCTCTTCGCACAAAATTCCATGGATTTGTCCGATTGCGTGTATGAGGCTTCATCATTCTTACCTAGATTGGTCACAAATCACTATATGTATGGTCAGCTTTAGCTATTACCCTGTTTAGTTTTGGCTGGAGACGCTGGCATCCCTCAATAAACCGTAATGGTTTTTCCTGGTGACCAAACCATTCTTCTACTATACTTTTTTGCTTCAGATGCTAAATACATTTGTAGCGCCCCTGTACTTTCAGTACGGACACTATTTAAATTTAGAGGGGGATGAGAGAGTTACTTTGCTCTCATCCATGTTGATTTGTATAAATTAGGTTTTTGCCAGGCTGGGCTGCCTGCGGTTTCATTCTGTGTTCCAAGGATACATTTCCATCTTTGGTCGACAGGTGGCGCCAGAGGGGTCCAGGCGTAGACGCCTTTCTCCAGCAGTCAATTAGAGTAGTGTTTCCCTCGCGGGGCATGCTGGGGAGGGTATTTTTGGCGCAGCCACCATTTTGTAGGGGTTCTTCGTCTTCTACCCGTTCCTGTTTCCAGGTGCGGCGCCCACCTTTAGGGTGTGCGTACATTCACGGGCCCCGGCGATATGGCCTACCAGGCCGGGGCGCACGTGCTACGTGGAGTTCCTGACTCTGTGCCCACATGGCCCGGAGCAACTGAAGATGAAAAGGGGGCCTCAGTGACTTGAGTCCCTACATCTATGAGAAGATCCCAAGCGAGTTTGTGCTGTTCGGTGGAGAAGTTGGTCTGAGGTGAGCCCCAGAGGCAGGTGATCCTAATAGGTTATATAATCCACCAGGGGGGCCGAGTTGCTGTACATTGACGAATTATATGTTGTAATTTGTCAGTCAGTGATTCAAAAAACAAAACAAAGATGCTACCTGAGGGAGATTCAGGCAAATTTACTTATGGAGAAGGAATTGCTCCATTGAACTGCATTCCAGAGTAGGGGCCTGTGGCAGAGGCACCACTCCTAATTTACATTGAATCAAGCCTGTGGCAGAGGCTTGATTTTCCTTCTCAAAGTTCTTAGTGATATTCCGGCTGCCAGTTCTGTAAGAGAGACTGTCCGGGTGCACTACAACCACTCCGGCTGGAGTGGCGACCAAGCAAAAGTGTACCATTGCAGCAGGACTGCTTCCACAAATAATTGAGGCCTGAACCTGCAACTTTATTCTGTTCACCATCTTCTTTATGCACCTGAAGATACCTATTTGCCGTGTTGGGCAAGAAAATAAAAGCACAGAAAACGACACCTTGCTGTTTGGACATTCTATAATTGCTCACATCATCTACTCATCATCATACCCCTAGACATGCTACAGAGGTGACACGCCGATTCCAAATCTAACCAGCGGCTCCTCCGGGGGTGAGCGATACACATTACATAATAAAAACAAATGACCTTTTTCTACTGATAGCAAGTAGCAATTTCGCTCTTAATCCTAAATGACCTGACTTATTTTTATTACAGAAATTGGAGAAATTGTCTTTGTGATACAGAGTCAAAGTAATTCTTTCCATGAGATCAAAGCACATAACCTACGAGAAAACATTCTGAAACAGGCAGCTGCAATTAGCAAGGTAGGTCTTATTTCATTCTAACTTCTAGGTGTTAAAGTGACCCCGTCACCTGTACTCGGTGTACACTATGTAAAAGTAGGGACACTACACCTAGATTTCCTGCTTTTTGGGTGATTGATTACGTACTCCCCTCTGCTAGAAATCGAGACTCATCAGACCAGGCTACATTTTCCAATCTTTTATTGTGGTGAGCCTGTGCGAATTGTAGTGGCACCCGGTGTGATCTTCTACTGCTGTAGCCCATCTGCTTTAAGGTTTGATTTGTTGTGTTTTCAGAGATGATATTCTGCATACCTTGGTTGTAACGAGTGGTTATTTGAGTTACTGTTGCCTTTCTCTGATCTCAAACCCATTCTCCTCTGACATCAAAGTCACTTAAATCCCCTTTCTTCCCCATTCTGATACTCAGTTTGAACTTCAGCAAGTCTTATTCACCACATCTGAACACGTTACATTCGTCAGAGGAACTTCCGCTGAGGAAGTTCTGAAGAACGTAACGTGTACGGGGAAGGAGCTACACGTGGATGATGTCACCTGCTGCCATCCTTTATAACAAACCGCACACGGTTGTGCTGTATGCTTGTATCCTTCTTAATCATGAGTAGTTTTTATTTGGACATAAATACATTTTAACGTTTGCACAGTGAGCACTTGGATCTCCCGTTTCTTTTTATATATATATATATATATATATATATATATATATATATATATATATATATATATATAATATATGGTTTGGTGCCCCCATTGTGAGTAACGTTCTGGAGGAGAAGTCATAATTTGAGCCTATTTTGTTACCTACCTTTTGTGTGGGACCTGCTTGCATTACTACCTGTTGGCTCTGGAGTCCATGCCTTAAGGTGAGTGTAGGACAGATCAAAGGTAGAGAGTCTGTCACCATTATTGAAATTACTTGTTGTTCGCCAGCATCTTGGATTCTGTTTTATTGTTTCATTGCTCTGCGCTTCATTTCATTTTATAATTTGTTATTGATTTTTGTGAAAATCTTTCAGTGTCCAGCTGGCATTTTTGGGGGTTTTAATGGTTTTTGCACTGTTTGCACCTTCTTTTTACATGTGTTAGTTACTAATTTATGTATCACCTTTCTTGTTTGGCTCACTAAAGCAGTGGTGCCCAACCCTTTGAAGAGCAAGGGCCACTTAAGCAACTTGGTAACCAGTCGCGGGCCGCAATGAGCAGAGTGAGCGGATGACAGGTCCGTGTCCACTTTGCATATGTAGAGTGTGCACAGACACAGCCCATTCTTCTCTATGGGCCCTCTGATCTGATCAGATGGAAGTGACGGATCCACTTCTGTTTTTTTAGCAGATCGTATTAGAGATAGGTGAGTGTAAACGAACACAAGTCTCTTTACATCTCCAAAGAGGTGAATGGAGGGTCCAATTGGGTCAGACTGATTGTCTGAGGTTGCTTTTACACTGATGGTCTGTGGTCTACTCATTCTGCAGGTGCAGCACAGTGCACCTGTGTTTTTTCCTGCGGGTTAGCTGTACTTTGCCATAGAATTCTATTATATCCTGCAGGTGTGGTGCACTTTCTGAAAGCGCCTCAACCCACAGGTAAAACCAGAAGTTTATGGCTTAGTGTAGGTAACCTGCATGTACACTGCACTGCATCTGCGGATCCATTTAAAAACCCAGTAACCACTACAGATATGTCCATATATACACTGTGATTTTAGTGATAAACTTACCATGGATAACTGTTTTCCAATCAGGTATCACCAGCTGTTGCTGTCCCAGGCAGAGTGCATTTGGTATCACTGACTCCGCCTATGACAGGACCAGCGCTATACAGGAAGCATTAGCTTATGGGGTTCTGCTCTGCAGCTGCTTGCTTCATTCCCAATACTAATGCTCTGGGATGGCAGGTCAGCAACCTGCAATCTGGGCATGCCAACCTGCTATCCCAGAGCAGGAGATCGCAGGCTACATGTGGCCCCCGGGCCACTAGTTGGGCACCCTTGCACTAAAGGTTCTATAGCACAGATCTGCTAATTTCTTTATCGTACATCACGGGACACAGAGCGGCAATCCATTACTATGTGGGTTATAGAGTCTACCTTCAGGTGTGGACACTGGTGTAATTAACTACACAGGAAGTTCCCTCCCTATATAACCCCTCCCATACTGGGAGCTCCTCAGTTTTTTCATCAGTGTCTAAGGTGTTGGTCACGAGTGAACATGTGCTCTTAGGAGCTCCACTGGAGGGATCCATGCTGGATGTAAAGAACCTCCATAAATCCGGATCCGTCCAAGGTGCTTCATAGCCAAAGTGGACGGTACCCGGGCCTCGGTACGAAGAACGAGGTTTAGCCTATAATGCCTTTCTGCGGAGGGCTGGATCCTGGGTTCCAGAACTTTGTGCCTTCTAAGGACCAAATGTTTTTTCTGCTGCCAGGATGCTATATAGGTCCAGGGGAGTTGGTGTTCCTGCCATGGACCCCGGTCCCTGAAGGTCTAGGACAATACCCACGGTGAAGGGGGAAGATTGGGCCTCTTGCTTGGCAATACCCTGCAGCGTGGAGAAGGTAAGAGGAGGGCCTACGGGACTTGGTTCGACAGTAGGTCCTCCGTGGGGGACTTGGGTCTCGCCTATATTATGCTTCTATGCATGGGCAATGTAAACCACTATGTCTTCTGAGACAGGATGGCTCAGGGCACCCATATACCTCCCCTAGCCGGCATGCAGCCTGGCCCACCATGTCTGTTAGACAGGATGGCTGCAGTACCTATATATCTCCCCTTGAAGGGGCCGGTACATAAATAAAAAAAAAATAAAAAAAAAAAAAAAAATATGCCCTTAATCCTATACAAAGGATTGTCTTCCATGAGTAGTTGCAAGTCTTATCTGTGTTTCCACTACTATGGGCAGTAGAAGACATGCCTGATGTTTTTGCTTACCATGCTTTCCAGAAAACGGAAGCTTAAGTGTTAGCTGATCTATTATGTCCCACTTCGCTTCAGGCTCTACCATGTTGCACGTGCTCACCGGCTCAGTGCAGTCGCAGAGAAGGCTCTTCAAAGGGCCCGGACGTCAGAGCTCTGTAAAGCTAGGGGGACACAAACGTAAGCACCTTGTGTGAGTTGGATACAGATTCATCTAAGACGCCTACTCGCATCTAGCTGTGCAGATTAGCAGGCATTGTGTCAGACTAAATTCAGCTATTTGATGCACCTGGGTTAAGTGCCTCTGCTTTAGCTTAGGACTTGGTCTCCCCATTGAATAAGTTCAGGGGTAGGAATATAAAGAGGGATCGCCACCTGAACCTGGTGGACCCTTATTCTCCTCTGAAGAGACTTAAACAGCTCATAGATTGAGCCATCAGACCTGTCAGGCATTGCAGCCTTCCCCCAACATTGCAATCACTCTGCATGTGTTTTGTGTTTTGCAAGAAAAAAAAAAAGGGGGTGTCCCCCTTTTCCTGCTTTAATCCTGAAACAAAGGGATTAGAAAGCTTGGGGATAAACGTTTCACTGTCAGAGGACAGGAGACAGGAGCTGCAGCCTAACAAGGAGAAGCTCTACAGGTTCTGATTACACCTCTATCTTCTCCTTAGAGTGTAAAGAGAGGTTTTCCTATAGGTGGCTAGTAAGACCTCCATATAATCCTCAGCCTGGTGTCGGCTTCAGGCTAACCAAATGCATCGGAGGGATGCACAGTTGCGGGCACACATTGCTAATGTCTCTTAATTGAGGAAACACACATCTGCAGAGGATAATTTCCTCTTTACCAGTCCGCATGTTGCATAACATACATGAGTTTGGAATGCATGTGGGATAAAAACAAGTAACAGAGCAGATTCTATTGTGGATCGCATAAACATACATGTTTCTGTCTATATGGTGCTGCATGTTTCCACAAAAGAGGTCGCATAAAAGATGCTTGTAATGCTGAATCGCATAATCACGTTTGTAGGCATAAAAATGCTGAATCACATGATTACCTGATCACCCAAGTCCTTGTTTCCCCCAAGGATGTTTGGTTACACAGAAGAGGTTTGTTTCCACAGACAGGCCTAAAATCGCATAAAGTTGCTTGGATGCAAAAAAAGATGCTGGATCACACATGGTTAACTGATCATCAACGTCCTGGATTACCCAAGGATGTTTGGTCACACAAATAGGCTTGTTTCCACAAAGGTACCTAAAGTCGCATAAAGATGCTTGTATGCATAAAAATGCTGAGTCACACATGATTACCTAATCACCCAAGTCCTTGTTTCCCCCAAGGATGTTTGGTTACACAGAAGAGGTTTATTTCCACAGAAAGTCCTAAAATCGCATACAGTTGCTTGGATGCAAAAAAGATGCTGAATCACACATGGTTACCTGATCATCAGCGTCCTGGATTACCCAAGGATGTTTGGTCACACAAATAGGCTTGTTTCCACAAAAGTACCTAAAGTCGCATAAAGATGCTTGTATGCATAAAAATGCTGAATCGCATAAAGGATGCTTGTATGCATAAAAAGGTTGAATCACACAGGATTACATGATCACCCAAGTCCTTGATTCCCCAAGGATATTTGGTCACGCAAAGAGGCTTGTTCCCACAGAAATGCCTAGAATCGCATAAAGAGGCCTGAAGGCATAAAAATGCTGAATCACACAGGATTACCCGATCACCCAAGTCCTGGATTACTCAAGGCCTAAAGGGATCGCTTAAAGATGCTTGAATGCAAAAAGAAGCTGGATCACACATGGTTGTTGGATCAACAGAGTCCTGGATTACCCAGGGATACTTGATCACATAGAGAGGCTTGTTTCACAGAAATGCCTAAAGTCGCATTAAGATGCTTGGGTGCATAAGGATGTTGGAACGCACAGGGGTGCTTGGTCACACAAGGGTTCTTGTCCGCACAGTAGTGCTTAAAATGCATAAGATGTTGATCGCATGGAAGATGCTGAATCGCATGCATGGTTACTTTAAAGTTGCACATGGTGGCTTAATTAAGCAATACAGGATGCCTTGTGTTTGCATAGAGATACGTGTCTGCATGGGTTCATGTTGCACATTGTTGCATAACACGTTTATAGCGCTTGCTTGCAAGGATGCTCGTTCCAGAGCACACATGCTATATGCATGTTTGGCGTGAGACATATTTATATGATTTCATGCTTCCATGAACACACACTGCCATGTACACACGCCTCCATTGAGGCATATGGCTTTAACACTTGCCACATACACATATGGGGAGCCAGTTGCATATGTGTTTATTTACTTGGGACTGCAGAGGTTGTCTGCGTTGTGCAGGGGAACAGCACTGTCTCCAGTTGGTGGTCTTGCCCTTTTGGGTTAGCCTCCGTGTCTGGGTTGTCAGGGTGCTAGGGCCCGCCTCTAGCAGGTCTGTAGGCCCAGGGTATAGCAGTAATGGCATACGGAAGCAGACTCCTGCTGATGGATCAGTCAGCAGCATGGCTGGACCTAAGGGTGTCCAGCATGGTCAGGTATCTGGATCTCCTGGGTTAGGATTCCAGTCTAAAGATACATTCTTCATTGACAAGAAGCTGGGTATGTTTTGCACCAGGAGAGTACTTTTGGCCTAAGACAAGACCATCGCTATAAGAAAGCTGGTCTAGGTGGTTACGGCAAGGAACAGTTCCTTACTTTTGGCCTTCTGTTTAAGGCACTAGAGAAGATGCTGCTTCATTCAAGACAGTTCCCTATACTTTTATTCAGGACTGTTATAAACAGTATTGTGTTGGCCTAGAAGGAGTGGATCTTGACCTAGCATTATCCAAAGAACCGGTCCCAGAGATAGGCTGGAATTCCTCTTGGTGGTTCTTAACTAAAGGGTTTGCCAGGTCAGGAAGAGACCTTGGCCCAGGGGAAGTAGTCGAGCTCCAAGGGAGCCTTATCTGTCAGCTAGAGCTACCGATGGAGCATCTGGCTTAGGGGCCTGAACGTTCAGGGGCTGGTTGGTTCGGTCAGAGTTCAATCAGACTATACCATATTAAGTTATTTACTTAATTTACCAAGGAGGAGCTTGTGCCTTGCCTATTGACATTCGTCATTTCATGAAATGCAGAATTGGCAGGCGATTCGCTGTAGCCGTCAACAAGTGTCTCCAGGAGAAGGACCTCTACACCCCGACTGTTTTCCTGACCAAGGGCCACAGAAATAGTACCCTGTACATAAGATGTATTGGCGTCCAGGCTCAACAAGAAATTGAACAGCTTGAGGTCAAGGACAAGGGATCCACCCGCATGCGGGGCAGATGTGTTAGTAATCTGGTGGGACCAGTGGTCACTGGTTATGTCTCTCCCCCCAGTGCCGCGGCGTTTGTGGCTTCCATGCAACATTTGAGGATGGCGGAAGCTGGCCTGATTACTCCGGCATAGCCCTGACGACCTTTTCTGTGCAGGGACAGTAGGGGTGGTAGTAGAGGACCCACGGTCCCTTACATCTTGTCCAGGCCTACTTCGAAGGGGGTATTACATCCTGTCATGCAACAGGTGAATTAATGGTCTGGCTATTTTAGCCCACATTCTTCAGGATCAGGGTTTTTAGAATCAACGGCACTTCCTTGATTCATACAGGAAGGCTGGCCTCCAGGACCAGATATCCCAGGATCGGGAGAGCCCATGTTCCTGGTATGAAACAGATGGTGGCATCCTTGGAAGTTTGTCAAAGATAAAATTCCTGCCTTCCTGCATTTGGAAAGGAGACGGAGCCAGCCTTAAGTTACATCAAGGATCCGATCTCGGCCTTGCCTCCAAAGGTCGCTTGCTTCACACTCTTTGTTCCGAGCCATTATACAAGGGGTGACGCGCATAAGTCCACCAGTTTAGTCGCCCTTGTGCTTGGAGGATTGGCTCTAGTTTTGTCGGCTTACAGGGTCAGCTCTGTGGGCCGATGCACCATATTTCCCTTCAGCCTTTAACAAGGGAATTGGTGTTCTTGGTTGTGGTAGCCTCCAAGAGAGTTTCAGTATTGGCAACCTCTTGGTATAAAACCATACTTATTCTTACTAGTAGGGTGATGTTAATCCTCACCCAGCCTTATTTACTAGAAGGATCTAGTGTTCATTTGAATCTAGATATTCTTACCTCCCCCTTTTTCAAAACCTTGTTTTCGGAAGGAAAGGTTATTGCTTTCTCTCAGTAGAGATGAGAGCAGTTAAATATCTATCTGAAGGTTCAGATATAGAAATCTGAAGTTTTTATTGTGCTGCCAGAAGACCCTAGATGTGGGCAGGCAGTGTTCAGTTCAGCTATTAAAATAGTTACACTCTCTCCTTTGGAGTAGAAGGGTCAAGGCCTATCTGAAGCGGCTGCTCGGATACGGAAATCTGATGTTATTGCGCTACCAGGAGGCCCCAGGAAGGGGCAGGCAGCGTCTAAAATCAACTGTTTTCAAGATTGATTCATCAGGGTATTATTCAGGCTTGTGGTTCGGAGAGTGGGACTCCCCCTGTTTCTTGGGGGGGGGTGCTCCGTACCAGGATAGTAAGCGCTTTATGCGCGATGCTTTACCGAGCCTTTATGACGCAGATTTTCAGGGCCGCAACTTGGCGTCTGTGCTTAGGTTCACTGATTCTTGTCAGATGTACATAGGAGGGCAAAAGGATGCAGCTTTTTGGCGCAGTATGCATCTGGCAGCATTATAGATCCTCACATCTGATGGCGGCCTGCGTTGTTTGTGTCTCCCTCCCCTCAGTAAGCATTGCTTTCGGACATCCCACATAGTAATGGATTGCCGCTCTGTGTCCCGTGATGTACGATAAAGAAAATAGGATTTTTTATGACAGCTTATTTTTATATTTGTGAATTAGCTTTTACTTGCAGAATACAAAAATTCTATATTAAAACATGAAAACAGTAAAAATAGGATTTTTTATGACAGCTTGTCTGTAAAATCCTTTTCTTGGAGTACATCACGGGACACAGAGCTCCTGCCCCTCTTGTTTGGGGATATTGGGACACTTATTGCTTTGCTACAAAAACTGAGGAGCTCCCAGTATGGGAGGGGTTATATAGGGAGGGAACTTCCTGTGTAGTTAATTACACCAGTGTCCACACCTGAAGGTAGACTCTATAACCCACATAGTAATGGATTGCCGCTCTGTGTCCCGTGATGTACTCCAAGAAAAGGATTTTACAGGCAAGCTGTCATAAAAAATCCTATTTTTACTGTTTTCATGTTTTAATATAGAATTTTTGTATTCTGCAAGTAAAAGCCAATTCACAATTATAATTAGGCCTTTGGTTCCTGCAAGTTTTGGTAGCTGGTGTTGAGGCGAAACTAAACTGAGCTATATACTGCTTTGAGAAATCATCTTTTTGTATTTAGCTGCCCAAATCCTGCAGCTGAGTTAATGCATATGATCTGGACTTTCTAGATGGTGACATTACTTACTGGTGTTTAAAGTGGAGGTTCCCCTAAAAATAAACTTTTAACATTGCATTTATCATATTATTGACATCTAGAATCGGCTGTTTTTTTTTTTTTAAATCCGTCCGTACGTACCATTTCCTACAGGTAGTCTCACAGTGGCTTCTGGGTATGATGGACGGGGATGGGCGTGCCTACTTGATTGACAGGCATCAGATCGACGCATACAGCGCGTCACGAGATGCTGAAAGAAGCCGAACGTCGGTGCGCAGGCGCCGTATAGAGCCGCACCGACGTTCGGGTTCTTTCGGCATCTCGTGACGCGTTGTATGCGTCGATCAGATGACCATCATACCCGGAAGCGGCGGTGAGACTACCTGTAGGAAACAGTACGTACGGACGGATTTTTTAAAAATAAACAGCCGATTCTAGAAGTCATTAATATGATAAATGCAATGTTATAACTTTATTTTTAGGGGAACCTCCCCTTTAAGTAGAGATTTACAGATCCAAATGTGTAGGAACTTTAAATTAAATTAAGCAAAGCGGTCTCTAACTGACACCAAGTAAGTGAAAGAGATGATCCACATATCGTATCACTCCTCTCCTCCCAAATCTGGAACCTCCGCCACCTATTGTCCCCTGCACCTGGTTGCAGAGGGTGAGAGACATTAAAAAGTTCTTTATATAGTTCTGATAATGTTTTTTTCATGGATTCGACCAGTATAATAGTCTGCAGAATTGAAGACCGCATTTCCAGCTTTGTGGAAGCAGACTGGGAGAAGAAAGCATGTCTCAGTTGGAGGTAGCAAAAGATATATGGATTAGGTAGGTCAAATTTCAATTTTAAATCTGCAAATTGTAACAACTCGCCCCCTGTAGTGACATCACCAAGGGTGTTACTCCCCGTTGACACCCATATTATTGCATCAGATATAGTGAGTAAATGTGGGGGGAAACAAGGATTCCGCTACAGCGGCAAAGTCGGTGGCACCAATAAGTCCTGAACACTGTCCAAGGCTTTAATGGAGACTCGCATTGTACCCCGTCAGTGGAATTTAGCCCCCAGAGCCTCTGTACATGAGGAAACTCAGGCTCTCATAGGAGTCCAAAACCGCTGTTTCTAAGATTGTAGCATCTTCCCTAAGAAGCCATCTACGTTAGACTCCCTGGCCAGCCAAACAATATTTGTAATGATCTGGGAGAGCCAAGCCCCATTGTCCCCAGGGTTCCTGAAGTGCAGTATGGCCTATTCTGGGAGGGGAGTTCCCCTATATGAAAGAACCAAACATTCCATCTACACGACGAAGAAACGAGCAAGGAATCCAGATAGAGGAATTGTGCATAAAATAAAAACTGAAGTATCTTCATTTTCAGGAGGTTTAAACATCCTAGCACAGATGGGGGAGATTCTTCCATATCTCAGTTTTCCTTTTGAAAAGATCCAGCAGAGGCAGCAGATTCAGACCAAAGTAATCCGCACTCCGTGGAGATATATGAACCCCCAAATAGGTAAACTGAGTGTCCCATTGTAGTGGAAAACCAGGGTCCACTGCCACCCTTGTACCAGAGTCTAAAAAAGGGATATAGAAGATCCAATTTTTAACGCCATCTGAGGTTTACTGTACAATAATGACACAAACTTACAAAAATGTGGCCCAAACCCCATACGTTCTAACACCTCTATCATGTAGCCCCAATCAACCGAATCAAAAGCTTTGGCCATATCAAGTCAGACCACTGCCCTAGTTTCAGTTATTTTATTGGAGATCTGCAGATGAGTGAACAAACAACATAAATTGGTATCAGTAGACTTCCCTGGCATAAAGCTAGTTTGATCCACATTAACCAGGGCCGGGAGCACTATGGAAAATCTGGTGGCCAAAACCTGGTAAGGAAGTCCGCATTAAGGAGAGCAGTTGACCTAAAGGAGGAACGACTGGTGAGATCCTCACCAGGCTTAGGGAGTAGAACCACATATGCATCTAGCATGTAAGGGGGATAAAGCCCCATGCGGAATAATAAAGGAGTATAATGCCTGTAATCTAGGGCTTAGTGTGTCTTAAGTATTGTCTATACCACTCCACCGGCAACCCATCTGGGCCCGGAGATTTGTTTGGGGAAAAAAAGAATGGCTGCCTCGATTTCTTTAAGGGTAATATCCTGTTCAAGCCACGCTCTATCATCTGCCTCTAAAGCGGGGATAGAACGACTAGAGAGCAGGTCCATAAAGTCAGTCATGTCAAAGGGCAGTATTATTTTTATTTATTATATAGCATCACCAATTTGCACAGCGCTTTACAACATCAGGGAAGACAGTACAGTTATAATACATTTCAATACAGGAGGGATCAGAGGGGCCTGCTCATTAGAGCTTACAATCTAGAAGATAGGAGAGTATAGAGCTGAATAGTACTCTATAAATCTATGCATGATGGCCTCCGGGACGTAGTCAATTCACCCATCTGAGCGTATACATGGCACAGTAACTGGAGCCCTCTGATCTGCTACCAACATTGCCAGCAACTTACCATTTTTGTCACCCTTTTCAAAAAGTGATTCAGCTACATGAAGCAATGTAGTGTGTGCCAGTTCTGTATCAAATCAGGCAAGTTGATGTTTAGCCCCCTCTAAGGATGCAACTGTGGCCTCCCGAGGGGCAGCAGCATATTCCGCCTCTAGCCTACACTCCTCAGTTTGCAAATTCTCCCTTTCCGCCACATGGTTCTTATGCACTGCCTTAATGGGTGATATATACTGTCCCCTCATCACAGCCTTGAAGCTATCCCAAACCACCGTGTCTGCAGCAAAGGATAAATTGTCATCCCAGAACCTAGACATTGGCATTTGCATCTTTTGTGTCATCTGCTCCGTCTGTAACCAACCAGGCGATGGCCTTCATACACTTCCTCCAATCCTGGTCACCAAAGATCAATAAAGGATCATGATCTGACAGACCACCCACCAAATAATTAACCACTTGTACTAGTTTTAAAAATAAATCATTGGCAAAAGTGAGACGGATACTGGATTAAATTTTATGAGTACGGGATAAACATGAGTATCTAGTAACCCTTTGATTTTTCCACCTCCACAACTCCGTGAGTTGAGCAGCAGATACCAAGGACAGCACATCCTTGGGGGAAAGCCTTAGCGGATTAATAGCATCCAGCCTGCCATTCAGAATGGCATTAAAGTCACCAGATAGGTTAAGAGGAAGATGCATATAAGGAGCTAATGTTACCAACAGATCATATAATGGTTATGACTGAAAAGACGGAGAAACATACACACAGGCAATTAATTGAACATTTTGATGTAAAAAATATGTCAACTCAAAATAACGATTACACATAAACTAACGCTAGAATTGGTTATGTTCAGAGGTCTGTGTGTATTTCCAGTCAATATACTAGTGTTATTTTTTGTTAGGCATTTAGGCTGGTAACAGGGGCGTCACTACCACTAGTGGCAGAGTTATGCAGGAGAGCCTTTCACTTTCTTCTGTGGAATCACTTCTTCCTGGCCCAGCATGCTACCAAATCTCCCTAGCTAGTAAAGGAGCAGTAAGGAAGTGACATCTCATTGGCCCTGCTAGCGAAGGAACAATTTCATAAAGGTTGGCAAACTGTCTCTTAACGACCCTGAAGCTAGAAGTTTGTCACTACCATTAAAGTGATTGTAGAACAACCTATCCAGTTTAAAATAAAAATAAAAGGTAAAACTGTGGTCAGTTTTTAATATGAAAGCAGATAGACTGGCAGGCATACCATGGATTTCACATAAAGGAAGCAATACAAAGAGAACAGGATACTTTTTCATACAAGTACGTAGTACAGCAGGCACATATCAGGAATATGAAGTGTTGGGGTAACAAGCGCTTTAAAGTACTTGTAAAGTAATTTTTTTTCTTTATAAATAACAATACGTTGTTAAACTTACCTGCTCTATTGCAGTGGATTTGCACAGAGCAGCCCAGATCCTCTTTCTAGGGTCCCTCTTCTTTTCTCCTGGCCCCTCCCTCCTGTCGAGTGCCCTCACAGCAAGCAGCTTGCTATGGGGGCACTTGAGCCAAGCTGCAGCTCCGTCTGTCCATTCAGACACAGAGCGGCTGTTGGGCCCTGCCCCCTCTGTCTCCTGATTAGCTAACTGACTTGTATTGATAGTTGCGGGAGCCAATGGCGCCGCTGCTGTGTCTCTGCCAATCAGAAGGGAGAGTCTAGGATGGCCGAGGGACTCGTGGACATCACTGAATAGAGATATTAGGGGGGTTGGGGATGCTGCTACACACAGAAGGCTTTTTATCTTAATGCATAGAATGTATTAAGATAAAAAACCTTCTGCCTTTAAAACTCCTTTAACCACTTAAGGAACACTGCACGCACTTTGACATTGACAGAATGGCACGGCTGGGCAAATGGACGTGTATATATGTCTCCTTTAATTTGCCGGCCGTGTGACCCTGTCGCGAGCTCGGGACCCACAGACTTGATGTCTGCCGGTGTCCCACGGACTCGATGTCCGCCGGTGTCCCACAATCAGGTCACAGAGCTGAAGAATGGGGAGATGTTAGTGTAAACACATCTCCCCGTTCTGCCTAGTTACATGTCACTGATTGTCTGTTCCCTGTCATCGGGAACAGCGATCAGTGACGTGTTACGGCAAGCCACGCCCCCTAACAGTTTGAAGCACTTACTAGGTCACACTTAACCCCTTCAGCGCCCCCTACAGGTTAACCCCTTCACTGCCAGTGTAATTTTTACAGTAATCAGTGCATTTTTATAGCACTGATCACTGTAAAAAGGACAATGGTGTCAAAAGTGTCCAATGTGTCCGCCATAATGTTGCAGTCACAATAAAGATCGCTGCCATTACTAGTAAAAAAAATAATTACTAATAAAAATGCCATAAAAACTATCCCCTATTTTGTACTCGCTATAACTTTTGCGCAAACCAATAAACGCTTATTGCGATCTTTCTTTTTTTTACCAAAAATATGGAGAAAAATACATATCGACCTAAACTGAGGAAAACATTTTTTTATTTTTTTTTATATATTTTTGGGGTATATTATAAAAAATACCACCAAAAGAAAGCTCTATTTGTGGGGAAAAAAAGGATGTCAATTTTGTTTGAGAGCCACGTCGCACAACCGCACAATTGTCAGTTAAAGCGACGCAGTGCCGAATGGCAAAAAGTGGCCTGGTCTTTGGCCAGCCAAATGGTCCGGGGCTTAAGTGGTTAAAGTAGAAGTCCACCCTTACAGTAAAATCCCTGCATCTATAGACATCCACAATCTAAGGCTAACCTATCTGGCCCTGTAAAAAAGAACTCCGTATACATACCTAGCTAATCCAACCCAATCCCACGCTGAGCTGTCATCTGCGGCTTTACTGTGTAGACGGGTGCAGAGGACACATACGGCAATGGAAGCCCCATAGTAAGTCCCCATTCATTTCACAGCCACTGTGGGCTATGTCCTCTGCAGAGCTTCCGCCCCTTGGAACAGGATCGGATCACCTTCAAAAAAGGTATGTATACTGATTTATTTTTTCCAAGGCTAGGTAGGTTAGTGTTAGATCGTGAGGGTCTGTAGATGCAATAATTTTACTGTTAGGGTGGACTTACACTTTAAGTTTGCCACAGTGACATCCGCCTTAATTGTTGGAGCCTAATGTATGTGCTTTGGGCTCTTGTAAATAGCTGAGAGAGGATCTGAAAATAAAGATAAATGGCTACAATGCAGAATAACGTTATAAAAAGACATCTAAATCCTTACCACTCGCAGTTTTCACTATCTGGAAGGTCATTAAAAACAGAATTCTGAAAATCAAGGCAAAATCATGGAGTCCAGTAAAGAAAATATCCAATTATAGACTAGGAAAGTCAGATGCCCATATCTCTGGAAAGAGCCAAGTGTTTAGGCCAAGACTTATACCTCTACACACAGTGCCTCAACCCTTTATATTATATACAAAAGTGTCCACAGTCTAATTGCATTATTTACTGAGGTTAGATTAATTGCATGCAGAAAAATCTGACTGTTTTTAAAATTTGCTTAGCTCTAGCAAAGAATGTTCTAACTTATCCAATAAACAATTCATAGGATCACATACAAATTGTATTACTTTTTATGTGAGTCTTCACTTCTTTTAATCTCTGCTTAAACTCAGCAGATTGCAAGATCCAATTTTAAAATGCGTGGCCTTGCTTTAACTAGCTGTACTGTTTTAGGTAGCAGTTGCTGTGTACACCTACGCCTCTTCACTGTATTTCTCCAATCGCCTTTCAGGACAACCTCGGAGAGAGCGTAGCTCCGCCCATTTCTTAGGAAACACCCATGATCCTTTAAGATGCCTCCTCTTCCACCATGGCCTCAGTTATTGTGTTTCCTCCGCCATGGTGGAAGCATCTAGGGAACTGTGGTAAGGGTCTGGTGACCGAGCGGTAACCGGCGCGGGTCGGCGGTGTTCCGCATTCTCAGTTCCGGGTCCCGGCTAGCGAGTGCGTCACGCACAGTGGCGCTGTTGGTTCCCAGCGCCTGGAACGCAGCGTCTGTGGGGCAGGTCAGGTGACCGGTACTTCCGTTTCCGGCCCCCGATGATGACACGGGAGGCCGGGGAAGTTTAAAATGGAGTGTTTTCTCCAGCTACTAGTGTGACTGCGCTCTACAATGGAAGAGAGACAGACAACACCAGCGGAAACAGGCGCTGCAAGCACCGGTCAGGCCCAGGTAAGAGGGGTACAGCGGTGCCTTTTATTCTTACTGTGTGTGGGCCTAAGTTTGTTTATTGATGTTCCTCCCTGAGGGAGCCTGTGGTTAACAGTCCAGGTCAACGCTCTTGGTCTGTATAGCCGTTAGAGGTGGTGGCACTTAGTTTCAGGTTTTTTTGTTTGTTACTTGGCGTCACTGGGTGTTTTAAAAAAAAAAAAAAAAAAGAGATGGTGATTTTGTTTTCATCTCATTTCAGGAAAAGTCTACAACCAAGGCTAGGCACTTGCATGCACCCAGGAAATGCCCATCCTGCAAAAATCCTCTAAGGGATTCTTGGCAAAAGCCAATGTGCAGGTCCTGCATCAAAAATCTGGTGGAAGAGGAAACTTCAGAACAGTATAGGGACCTCTTTTCCTCAGTTCAAGAACTGGCAAGCTCTTTAGGCTCAGTTAAGGATCTGATCACACAAGGTTCCGCAAATTTGGGGGAACCCCAGCAGCCACCACCTAGCCCGAAAATCCCGGTTTCTAGGCAAACAGATGGGGATTCGGCAGATGAAGGAACTAGTACTCTCCCCTCCCTCAGGGATTCAGATGAGGAGGAGCAAGAGGAAGAAGATAGTAGCAAAAGTTCTAAGTTTAAATTGCCCTTGGATGAAGTAGAGGACTTACTTAAGGCAATTTACGCTACCCTGGGTATCCAGGAAGAGAAGATTCAGTTATCCATACATGATAAGATGTATCAAGGATTGGATGAATCTAAAAGCCGGGTTTTCCCGGTCCACAAGGTCCTTTCGGACACCATCAAAAAGGAATGGAAAGACCCCGAAAGGGCCCCCCTTTATTTCCAAGACCCTTAAAAGAAGGTTTCCGTTTGAAAGCAGTGAAACAGAGGTGTGGAACAAAAAGCCCAAGGTAGACGCAGCTTACTCGCAGGTGTCTCGTCATACAGACTTGGCTTTTGAAGATATGGGGGTCCTAAAGGATCCGATGGACAAGAGGGCGGATTCCCTCCTAAAGAAGGCCTGGGATTCCACTGCAACCAGTTTGAAACCAGCCATGGCCGCCACAATAGTCACCCGTAATCTAGAATGCTGGGTGGAGAAATTAAGGAATCATGTAGAGGCAGGTACCTCAAGAAAGGATTTATTAGAGTCCTTCCCCTTAATTTTGAAAGCCATCAAATATATGGCAGATGCTTCTGCTGAGTCCATTAAAATGGCTGCGCGGTCAGCAGCCCTGGTGAACTCAGTCAGGCGAGCGGTTTGGTTGAAGACCTGGTCGGGTGATGCCCCCTCTAAGGTCAAGCTCTGTGGGCTACCCTTCTCAGGGGACCTTCTGTTTGGTCAGGACCTGGAAAAGGTTCTCGACAGAACGGCTGATAAGAAGAAGGCTTTCCTCCCTAAAAAAGGTCAAAACCCCAAAAAGAATTCTCGTCCTTTTCAGCAGTCCCATAAGAGTAAGGAAGAAAATAAAGAGATGGGGGTCCCAAAGAGGTATAGGTAGAGGAGGTATCCTTTTTAAAAAACCCTCAGAACCAGCTACCAAAAGTAAGTGACGATCTGCTTCCGGTGGGGGGAAGACTGGCTGCCTTTCTCCCACAATGGAAACAAATAACCATAAGCCCCTTTGTGGAAAAGATCATCGCGGAGGGGTACAGTCTGGAAGTCAGGGAGTGATTGTTCAGGTCCCAGAACATCAGGAGGGTCAGGGTTTCTATTCCCACATTTTTTTGGTCAAGAAGCCCTCAGGCAAATTCCGCCTGATCTTGAACCTAAAGGTGTTAATCAAGTCGATCAAGTACAAACGTTTCCGTATGGATACGATTTACTCAATAACAAAGCTACTGACACCCGGTTGCTTCATGGCATCCCTGGACCTCAGGGATGCCTACTTACATGTCCCGATTGCCCAAGCATCTCAGCAATTCCTCAGGCTGGCAGTGAATCTAGGGACCAGGATATGGCATCTTCAGTTCAGGGCCCTCCCTTTCGGGCTGTCCTCCTCACCCAGGATTTTTACAAAGATCATGGCAGAGGCCTTGAAACCACTGAAGCTGAAAGGGATTGCGGTCATCCCATACTTGGACGACCTGCTGTTCTTTGGGGACTTCCGGAATCAGCTTGCGACGAACCTTCAGGTGTCGCAGGTCCATCTTGGAGGTCTCGGCTGGTTGCTAAACCGCGAGAAGTCAAATCTGATACCTTCTCAGGAGACAAGGTTTCTGGGGTATACCATAGATTCAATCCTTCAGAAGGTCTTTTTACCTCAGGAGAAGATAGAGAAGATCTTGGTTGCTGTAGCTCAGGTACAGACAAACCAAGGGGTGTCAGTCAGGACAGCAATGGCAGTCTTGGGGCTGTTTACAGCCTCAATTCCGGCAGTCCCATGGGCGAGGTTACATTCTCGTCCTCTTCAGACGTGTATCCTTCAATCTTGGTCACACCAAGAATCACTAGAGAAACGTTTCAGATTAACATCAAACGTAAAACAAGCACTCTGGTGGTGGAGAAACCCGGTCAATTTGAACAAGGGTCTTCCCTGGGTATTCCCGGTAGGAAAACGTCTAACAACAGACGCAAGTTCCTGGGGTTGGGGAGCCCATCTAGAGGGACAGACTGCTCAGGGCACCTGGTCCAAAACAGAATCCATAAGGTCCTCAAACTGGAGGGAGTTGAAAGCTATTTTCCTGGGGCTTCAAGCCTTTCATCAGACAGTGAAGGGTCACCAAGTGCAGGTCTTGTCGGACAACACCACGGCGGTGGCGTATGTCCTCAAGCAGGGGGGGACCAGAAGCAGGGGCCTTATGCAGTTGGCCAACCATCTCCTGTCCTGGGCAGAGCGGAATGTGGCATCCCTATCAGCGGTGCACCTAAAAGGGTCTCAGAACCTGTTAGCGGATCTGCTAAGCAGGAGATGCATAGTAGAGGCAGAATGGAGCTTAAACCCAGAGGTCTTCAGGGCAATCACTTAGGAATGGAGCCAACCGCAGATAGACTTGTTCGCCAACCAGCAGAATACGAAAGTGCGAAGGGTCTTTTCTCTCCACAGAGAGGACCAGGCAGTAGCCATAGACGCGCTGGCCCAACAGTGGCACTACCAGCTGTGCTACGCCTTCCCCCCCTTGACTCTGATACCTCTAGTCCTAAGGAAGTTCAGGGAAGAAAAATCCAGTCTGATCTTAATCACTCCCTACTGGCCAAAGAGACCGTGGTTTGCATCTCTTCAGAATTTAGCCACAGAACCACCGTGGAAACTTCCACTCAGGAAGGACCTACTGTCTCAGGGTCCTGTGAACCATCCGGAGGTAGAACGTTTACAGTTGACAGCCTGGTTTCTGAAGAGGACCTCTTAAGGGCAAAGGGACTCTCTAATAAAGTGATAAAAACTTTGCTAGACAGCAGGAAGGCGGTGACCAGGGCAATTTATCTTAAGGTCTGGCGAAAATTCAACTCCTGGTGTACGTCCAAAAATTTCCAGGTTAACAGTGTAATTTCCGTTGTAGAGTTTCTTCATGCAGGAATGGAGAAAGGGTTAGCAATTAGCACCCTAAAGACGCAAGTGGCAGCTCTTTCGGTTTATTTAGAAAAGACTTTATCTAAGGAACATTTAATTTCAAGATTTTTCAAGGTATTAGGTCGAAATAGACCAGTAGCCTTTAGAACCTTTCCCAATTGGGATTTATCGATTGTGTTACAGGGTCTCACGGGGGCCCCGTTTGAACCCATAGGGGATATTTCTTTGAAGAATTTAGTGCTAAAAACAATTTTTTTGGTGGCCATCACGACCGCAAGAAGGGTCAGCGAAATCCAAGCTTTGGCAGTTACAGAGCCTTTCTTAAGAATTTTGCCGGACAGAATAATTCTTCAGACTGATCCAGCCTTTCTTCCTAAGGTCTCATCAACCTTTCACAGATCTCAGGAGATAATCCTTCCTACTTTTTCTTCAACTCCCTCTAATGCAGGGGAAGAAACCTTTCATACTCTTGACGTAAGAAGATGTGTACTTCAATACCTCTCTGTCACCAAGGAGTTCAGGAAATCAAGCGCCTTGTTCGTAATATTCTCAGGGTCACGAAAAGGAGAGAAGGCTTCCAAGAGTACGTTGGCTAGATGGCTTAAACAAGCCATTGTTGAAAGTTATCAAGCCAGAGGAGAGGTGCCTCCTTCGGGAATTACGGCCCATTCAACAAGATCTACGGCAGTTTCTTGGGCCGAAAGAGCCGGTGCCACGCCTGACCAAATCTGCAAGGCAGCTACGTGGTCCAGCTATTCGACTTTCCTGCAGCACTACAGGCTAGACTTATTGTCCGCTGCAGATCAGGCCTTCGGCAGGAAGGTACTGCAAGCAGTGGTCCCACCCTAGGGTAAGTTACTCGGTTATCCTCTCCGAGGTTGTCCTGAAAGGCGATTGGAGAAAGGCCTAGTTAGACTTACCGGTGACAGTATTTCTAAGAGCCTTTCAGGACAACCGCTATTTTCCCTCCCTAGGTATTTGAATAAAATAATGTTTTTAAATGTCTATCATGGTTTGTTGTGGTTGTTCTGTGCTTTATTTTCCAGTGGGCGGAGACCACAATAACTGAGGCCATGGTGGAAGAGGAGGGATCTTAAAGGATCATGGGTGTTTCCTAAGAAATGGGCGGAGCTACGCTCTCTCCGAGGTTGTCCTGAAAGGCTCTTAGAAATACCGTCACCGGTAAGTCTAACTAGGCCTTTTTCCCCACACATCACCCTCTTTAACAAAGACATCACCCCTACTTTACTTATAAATTCTGGATATTCATATACAAATATGTAAGCTGCTCACACACCACTGTTATTGCATTATCTACTAATGCCACTTGAAAACATGAATTTTAAATATCTTGAAATGGATGAAGTTAAGAATGGGCTATAAAATGTGTTCATAGTAAAGCTGGTCACAAATGTTATACATTCTTCTTTAGATTTACCGACATTGTGTTATAAGGGCATTTCTAAACAATACATCCAGTCATTCAGATGGATAGGTCCTTGCACAGCATTGTCATCAGTAAATCTTTTATGAGATTATACAATTAGATTGTAGACTGAGGCCAGTTTAACCATTTATATACACATCTGTTTTTCTTAGGACAATAGTAAATATTAGGACTGCTTTGAATCTTATGTGAGCCTACACATCTTCTATAGATTTCTGTACAAGTGTATCTAAAATACCTGATTGCGTAATCAGATAGCAATGTATCAAAATCCCAAGATGTCTGGCTTCTATGATCTGAATAGTAGCATATAAAAGTTAAAAGAACGTCAGAATTTCAGTTTTTTATCTGGTCAGTGACTCTGAAAATATTTAGTCCATAAATGCCAGGCAACCTTTACTGAGGGGAGGTCAGCAGTGGCAGCCCCCATTCCATGGTATCTCTAAAATCTAGAAGTGTTTTTTTCTTAATGAATTCTCTGCATTAACCCTCGTTCACATTGGAGGCGGTTTCATTGCGAGTTCGGGTTGGATTTGAAAGACATCTGATGTCTATTGAAATCGCCCCTGAAGTCACCAAAAGTAGTGCAGGAACTACTTTTGGAAATCGGTGCGGCGTTGCATCGCCGTTGCCGGCAATAGGCTTCGATTTGACATGTCAAATCGGCCTGATGTGAACAGGCGCTTAAAGTGGTTGTAAACTCCATGTGTCATAATTATTAAAAACTAACAGATGTTGCAATCTGTAACATAATCAAGTAAATCACATTATTTGTTCCTTGTTATTCCACTGTGTATTCCTGTTACACCCGACTGAATTTTTCCTTTTCCATGGGTGTGTCGACAGCCTAAAGCTCAGGAGGCGGAGTAATGAAATCACTGGCACTGGACTTCCCTCCTAGCTATACATGCCTCCACAAATCTCCCTGTCTCAGACAAGTAGAGCACGGCAGATGTACTAATGCGCACACGGCTCTCACCCCCACAGCACAAACCCTGTCGGCTGGCCACGCCCCCTTTACAACTACCAACCAATAAAAAATCCAGGAAGGCACCACCTAGCTTCATCTAATCCCACAAGGCTGAGGCACCAAACAGCCAATCCTGGGCTAGCTGGAGGTGGTAGGTGGAGCAATCTGTGTTGAAAAGCTGTGTGTATGGACACACACACCCTCTTCTTTCATGCTTGTGCATGAGACTGCTACTTAGTCTGTCAGTCACAAAAGAGGGGGTGTGGCAACAGAAACTTTCTTTGTGTCGTTTTTTTGCACTGCAGGAAAGTGTCATTGATGTTAAAGGGGGCAATACACAATATTAAGAACTGGGGTATGTAAACTTTTGATCAGGGTCATTTGGGTAGTTTCTGTTGCCATTATGATTTAAAAAGAGTAAACACAATTGATTGATAATAAATGACTTCAGTCAAACACCAACCATGAGTGAAAAATGTTTTTGTGTTATAATTCATATTCTCTGAAAATGGCCAAGAAATCATAAAATCGAAACGTATGAGCACAACTGTAGACTGCTCATTTTGATTTTTCATATTTACAACAACTTTAGGGTAAAAATTGCCCCACTATCCTTCCTAACCCCAGTGTCTCTAAACACTTAATCTGGCCCCTGTCACAAATCCAGCACTGTTTTGGCTGCAGCACAGCTCCTCCCACTTCCTGCGTATATAGGAGACAGTAAAGGCAAAGGAAGCCATAGGCTTGTTGCTGCTGGCAGTCAAAATCCTGTGAGGAGAGAGCGGGGCTGTGGTTTACCAGCGCAATGTGTGTCTTTGGACGTACACAGCCAGGCTACACAATGTGTACATTAGAGCAGAAAGAAGGTGACAGTGTCGGCAGGGGGCAACCTACTCTCAGCCAAATTCTAATCCTAATCTAGCTAGTCCTGTAGGGCAAAAATCACCATACTTCCCTGTTCTGCAGCTGTTCCAGTATGGTCCCAGGCTGAGCTGTCAGTTGCGGCTTCAGTGTGTAGGCGACAACTGACAACGGAAGCCCCATAGTAACTCTATGGGTGAGGTCACTTTCCCGGCATTTCCCAGCCATTGTCGGCTTTCTCCTGGAACACACATGCCACCACTGGTTCCCACACTAGAGCAGCTGCAGAACAGGTAAGTATAGCCATGTTTTTCTAAACAGGGTTAGATAGATTAAGCTAAGAAAATGGATAAGAGTAGTTTTAGAGTTAATTCGATTTTACCTTTACTTCCGATTTAAAGCCCTGTTCACACCTGTGCATTTTAGCGGTGGTGCATTAACAAATAAAAAGTCCTGCATGCTTTATCTTTGTGCTTTTATTAAAGCAGTAGTAAACCGCAGTTGATAGGCAAAAAAATAAATAAATCCCCTGCAAGGCAATATCATAATGTGCTAGTAAGCATCGTATGCATTATGAGAGACTTACCTTAGAACTAAGCTCTCCAGCGCCACGCTGTCACAGCTGAGAGGGCTGACATCTTTACCCAGTCTTCCTTCCGGGTTCACGTTCTCTGTCTACATGGGTGGCCGGTGGTGCAGTGATGTCACTCCCGCACATGCACGCAGGGACAGACGTTTTTACAGCATGGACTCTGAAGGTCTGGCACGATATGCCGGACCTTCTGAGTGCGTTCACCAGTAATATTATCGAATGCATGCACTCTGAATATCTCCTAAACTGTGCAAGTTTATCAGATATTCACAGTACCTACAGATAAGCCTTACCACTTGCAGACTGCCCAGCATACATTTACTGCAGCAGGGCCACCGCTCTGTGCCAGATAACCTAGTAGAGTTGCGCGATCTGGCATGTACAGATTCTATACCGCGGGGGCAAATCGGCAGGTATGGCAGACTAGATGTCCGCCAACACCCACCGATGCTTCGGTACACAGTAAGGGAGACTACAGTTTTTGTGAGTACAGAAGGCATGGATCCTGTCTTTCTGTAAAGCAGGAATACCTATCCATGCCTTCCACTAGTAAAAGCACCCCCCCCCCCCCACTAAATCACAGGCTAGGCACGCAGTTAACCTCTTCTCAGCCAGGGTGTTTAGTACAGCGACAGTGTATATTATTAGCACTAATCACTGTATTAGTGTCATTGATTCCTAAAATGTGTCAAGTATCAGTTAATGTTCGATTTGTCAGCCAAAATATCACAGTTCCACTAGAAGTCACTAATTGCTGCCATTATAAGTAAAAATAAATAAGTTACTAAAAATATCCTATAGTTTGTAGACACTATGGGCCAGATTCAGGTAGAGTTGCGCTGGAGTAATTCGATATGCGCCGCGTAACTGTGAAGATGCACCGTCGTTTCTATGTGCCCGTACCCACCAAACTAGATGCGCCCAATAACGGCCATTTGCGACCTGCGGAACGTTCCGACGCCAGAGTATAGTCAGCGCTTAATTTCGCTTGGCGCATCAGTCGCGCCTATTGATTTCCCCTGCAAATATGCAAATGAGGGATTTTTCCCAATTCACGAACGGATTAGCACCATACGCTGGCTACATGCGCCGCGCGTATCTCGTCCGTCCGGCGCAAAGTTATTTCTACAAAAGGCTGCTTTATCTTTACTCCAGACGGTCACAGGTCAGCAGGAGAGCAGCTACAGCAGCGTTACCGACGAAACTAGCAAGCTGAACAACCACACTTGAAAGGACAACACCTCTGTGTGCCAACATGCCGGGGGCACTCGTGGTCCTAAGACTAGTACTGGGTCCCTCGCTACGGAGGAGGCGGGCACGTGAGAGGATATACTGCACACGTATGAACCTCTTTGGCATGGGTGAGGAGGAGGTGTATCGCCTCTTCAGATTCAGCCCAGATGCAATACTTGAACTAACCACAACCCTGCAGGGTGACATCACCAGCAAGACACACCGCTCACAAGCAGTGCAGCCACTGGTGAAGGTCCTGGCAACACTTCATTTCCTTGCAAGTGGATCATTCCAGCGTACAAGTGGAGTGGTGGCTGGGATGTCACAGTCCTCCATAAGCAGATGTGTGCACCAGGTTGTCCCTGCAATCCTCAGACGCATGTCCAACCAGTTTATCAGACCCACCACTGAGGACCTGCGGCTGAAGGCAATGACAGATTTCTACAACATTGCCAGATTCCCACGCACTGTGGGGGCCATTGATTGCACACATGTGGCCCTTCAGCCCCCCAGTGCCACAGAGCACATATACCGCAATCGGAAGCATTGGCATTCCATCAACGTACAGGTGATAGCCGATGCCCAACGCCTCATATGGCACGTCCGTGCCAAACACCCCGGGTCCAGCCATGACAGCTTCATATACAATCAGAGTCCCATCCCAGCAGAATTCGAGCAGAACATGTATGGGGACAGCTGGCTGGTTGGTGAGTGACATGGGAGTCAGGCATGACTATCCCCTCCCGTGATGCACATCAGAAGTGGCACATGCATGACTAACATCCTCCTGTCTTTTCCCTTACAGGTGACTCTGCATATGCACTGGGACCCCATCTAATGACTCCTTTCCGGAACCCCCAAACCAGAGGAGAGAGAAAATACAATGAAGCACACATCAAAACCCGTGCAGTGGTGGAGCAAACATTTGGGCTCCTGAAGTCCCGTTTCCGCTGCCTGGATAAGTCCGGGGGGACCCTATTGTATTCCCCTACCTTTGTGTGTCAGATCATCGGTGCATGTTGCATTCTGCACAACTTTGCTATGAGAAAAGGCCTGCAGATTGACATGCGTGATGACCTGACCCCCGACCCACACAGTCCCCACCTGCCAGAGGAGAACCAGTCTGCTGATGGAAGAGCAGTCAGGAGGGTCCTCGCCGTAGGCATCTTTGGACACTAAACCAAAACATTGATCACACGGACAATGCACGCGTGTACACCACTGATGTCCCTAGATCACACACGCCACATCCACATCGCATTGGATTAGCCCAAGTCCAGCATGTAGGACTTGGGAGCAGCAACGCCAGCGTCAAGGCCCCAATGATGTCACTGTCCATTCATACACCTTTCACACGTCATTCATACAGCCGTGGGGTTAACTTCACCACCACGGCCGAGGGTGACACCCCTTACTGTCAGGAGTGCCACCCCCTCACATTCACACACCATTCACACTGTCCCCTGCACTCCTGACCGTGTGCAGTTCAAAAGAAATAAAAAATCTCATAACCTGAGCAAGAAAATAAAATATAAACTCATAACCTGAGTATAAAAATAACAAAAAACTCATAACCTGAGTAATAAAAAACAAAAAATATAAACCAAATAAAAAAAAAAACCTCATCTGGGATGACGGGGGCTCCTCCTTGGGGGCACTCTCGGGCTCCTCAGCTGCCTGGAGGGAGTGGGTGGTGGTGGGGGTGTGGGGGCATCTTGAGGAGGCTGATCCCCGGGTGGGCCACTCCGGGCAGCTGTTGGCTGCATGCCCTCCAAGGCCACTGCAATCCGGCTCAGATAGAGGTTAGTCTGGGCCTGCATCCTCAACTGGCGGGTGACTTGATGCCGCTGGTCACGCTGCCGCTGCCTCCCCTCTTCCCGGATGGCAGCAGTGTTGGCATGTACAGCTGCTGTCAGGTGCCGGACATCAGCCTGCACCTCCCCCAGGCTGGTAACAAGGTTCTGAACACCACTGGGCAGCTGCGACATGGAGCCCAGGCTGTCAGCGACCCGGTCCAGGTGGCCAGCAATCTCCCCCATCTGCTGGGTCTGCTTGGCGTGGTCCAACAGCACCTGGTCCTCGACCAGATCACACACCCCCCTGGTCTTCCGGGTGGCCTTCCTGGGGGCAGGAGAAGGTTGTCCCCGTGGGGATGGAGTCGCCCTTGAGGGGCTACCGAGGATGGGGGAGGGGATGACAGAGGGCCCTGCTGAAGAGGAGGACTCCTCCAACAATAAGATGAAGTCCTGTTCAGGGACAGGCTCCTCCACAACCACCTCTGCAGAGGTGGTGTGGGCACTCTCCTCCACCTCGGTCTCTTCAGCACCCAGGGGCTCATCACGATCCCGTTGGGAGGTTGGGGTGGACTGGCCGCCAAGAGATGATGGCCCAGCTCCGTCATCTGTGGAAGCAGTCCGGGTGGAGTACCCCAAGACATTCACCCTGGCAGCAATGGTCTCCAGGATGCCCTGCTTTCTCTCCCGGCTGGTCTTCCGGCTTTTTTTCCCATGGAGTAAATCATTAACAGACTCCATTGCTGATATGATGACCGAGACCTCCTGGGAATTAAAATTGAGGTTCCTCCTCTCTTTGGGGGTAGCGGGAGCAGCCATCACTGAGCAAAAGTATCTTCCCTGGGGTGGGGGGAAAGGAACTACTTTTGTGCCGGAATGGCGTTTCCGCCTGCGCTTTTAAGCGGCCAACGGAAGGCATTGCGCTGACGTTTCCTGGGAAGTGGTGCCGACGGAAGTTGTGAGCATGCGCACAAGGGGGCGAGTGGAGCCGCACTCACTGCGCATGCTCCGTGGATGATGCGCTGAACGTAAGCCTCTGCGCTGGGCTCCGCCCATCATTTACATATGATCACACCCACTTCCACTTGCGTCGGGTTACGCCAGCGCATTATCGTTACTCTGGCGCAAGTTTACGCGCAACTGCTATGTGAATAACAGTACTTGCGCTGAAAGGGTCGTCAGAGTAACGTAAATGAGAAGCGTTACTCTGGAGCAAAGATGCTCTCATCTACCTGAATCTGGCCCTATATAAAATATTTCAACTAATCAGTATACACTGGGATTTTTTTATTTATTTTTTTAACCACTTAAGACCCGGACCAATACGCTGGTAAATGACCCAAGGTGTTTTTGCGATTCGGCACTGCGTCGCTTTAACAGACAATTGCGCGGTCGTGCGACGTGGCTCCCAAACAAAATTTGCGTCCTTTTCTTCCCACAAATAGAGCTTTCTTTTGGTGGTATTTGATCACCTCTGCGATTTTTATTTTTTGCGCTATATACAAAAATAGAGCGACATTTTTGAAAAAAAAACACTATTTTTTACTTTTTGTTAAAAAAAAATCAAATAAACTAAATTTTAGTCAAACATTTAGGCCAAAATTTATTTAGCCACATGTCTTTAGTAAAAAAAAAAAATCGCAATAAAAAAAAATAGCTACCTAGCGGGAACAGCGACACTAATACAGCGATCAGAAAAATGATCGCTTAGTGACGCTGGCAATAGGGAGTGAAAGGGTTAACTAGGGCGGTGATCAGGGGGTTAAAACTTTATTAGGGGGGGTGGGGGGGCTATCCTGAACCTAACACTAACTGTTTTTTACAGTGCCTGTCACACTGACACTAAATGCAGTGATTAAATCACTGCATTCAGTAACACTGTGACAGGGGGGTGGGGGGGGGCGATCACAAGGGGTTAATATGCCTATGTGAGTGTGTGTCAGTGTTGTGTTGGTGCACACTTACTTGGCATGTCTTCTCTCATCAGCAGCGCTGGGAAACAGCGCTGCGATGAGAGAATACATCATTTCCTCCTTCCTGTGTAAACACAGGAGGAGGAAGTGACAGGCTGGGAGCGCGCTCCCATTGGCTGGGAGCGATCGCGGGGGGGGCGGAAAACACGAACATCCGCCCGCAGATCCCGGATCGCTCCCAGAGGTAGGGAGACCCCCGCACGCCGCGGAGGGGGTCCCGATGGGACCCCCGAACCGCACTCAGGCGGGGACGTAAATTTACGCCCTTGTGCCTGTACGAGCCATGTTGTGGCCGTATATGTGCGTGCGGGGGTCTTTAAGTGGTTAACCAAGATAGTGTAGCAGAAAACTGATGAAGAAATTAGATTTGTTTTTATTTTATTTTTATTGGAGATGTTTTATAGAAAATGTTATATATATATATATATATATATATATATATATATATATATATATATATATATATATATATATATATATATAATATTTTAACTTGTCTGTCTATCTTTGTTTATAGCTAAAAAAAAAAAAAATGCAGAGGTGATCAAATACCACCAAAAGAAAGCTATATTTGTGGTGAAAAAAAAGGCATTGATTAAATTTGGGTACAACGTTGCATGATCGCGCAATTGTCAGTTAAAACAACGCAGTGTCTTATCGCAAAAAAATGGCCTGGTCAGGAAGTGGGGGAGGGAGTAAATCTTCTGGAGGTCAAGTAATAAAAACGCACATTCTATAGCGCTCCTGTATAACACGGATATCTCCATCAAGTGTGTGTGCTCAGTGTCTGCAAATGTCATTGAGAATTACAATGCAGCAACAACATTATTGTCATGTTGCATTTTGGTTAATTTATTTCAGTCACAGTAAATAAACACATTTAGAAACATAGGGCCAGATTCACAGAGCCCTTACTCCTGTCTAACTGGTGTTAGACTGGAGTAATTTCAAATTACGCACGTTTTTTTAGCTAGTCGAAAACCTCAAACCATGAATAGACGGCTGCGGGCTTCTATTCGACTGGATTACGTGTTTGTACGCCTTCAGATCTACGCTGCAATAAAATTGCGGCCACTGGGTGGACTTCCCGTTGTTTTCCGCGTCGGGGTATGCTAATGAGCTTTTGCTGGCGATCCCAGAAATTACGATCTTCAATCGCAATCTCTTACGGCATCTTTAGTCATCTTTTTTTTACGTTTCACTATACCAGCTTTTTGCTGGTCTAATATTAGACAGCCCATGTTAAGTATAACCGTCGTTCCCGCATCGAATTTCTACGTTTTCCGATGACTTACGTTAAAAATAATAAGTCGTCCGGGAATAGGAATGTTCGTAAACGATGCTACTCAAACAAAATATGACGTAACCATGTGATTTTGCGCAATGAACGGTGGGAAATTTCTGAACGGAGCATGCGCAGTTCGATCGCAGCGGGGACGCGCTTAATTTAAATGCTTCACGCCCCCTAATCGCGTATTTCGATGACGTGGCGAGAAATAGACGCCGCCGTAGCGTACGGGCAAAAATCTACCAGAATTCGATGTAGAGCCTGGTAAAATACGGCAGCGTAGAGTATTTCGATTACGCAGCGCAAATTTAAGTGTATCTTGACTTGCCATGCTTTGTTTCAAACGCATAATTTTGCTATCTTTATAAACAGAACACATTTAAAATTAAGTGTGCTCTATTTATCCACAGTAACCTTAAATATTTAAAGACTAATGCCCTGTACACACGATCGGTTCATCCGATAAAAATGGTCTGATGGATTTTTTCATCAGCTATCCGATGAAGCTGACTTTCATCAGTCTTGCCCACACACCATCAGTTAAAAAAAACATTGTGTCGGAACGCGTTGACGTAAAACACAACAACGTGCTGTGAAAAATGAAGTTCAATGCTTCCGAGCATGCGTCGACTTGATTCTGAGCATGCGTTGATTTTTAACCGATGGATTTTCCCACAGACGATCGTTTTTTTCTATCGTTTTTTTAAACATCCGATAATTTTAAAATAGGTTCTATGTTTTTTCACCAATGAGAAAAAAAACTGATGGGGCCCACACACGATCAGTTTGTCTGATGAAAACGGTCCATCAGATCGTTTTCCTCAGACGAACAGATCGTGTGTATGCGGCATTACAAAGGTCAGACTAGAAGAAAATAGCTACAGTATTTTTGTTTTTCATTTAAAACTTTGTGCCCAGACTATGGACACAAAACTATTTTACATACTGTGTAAAAGGGTTCAAATTTATCACTGACCTCTCTTGGTTTTTAAAAGGTTAGAAACATTTGCCCCATACCTATATTCTCTATGTAGTGCCCCTCTCTTCTGGATCTCTGACTGTTCAGGTTGAATTACATCAGTATATGCATGCATTAAGGCTGGGTTCACACTGGTGCGATGCAGGAACTAGCGTGATTCCTTTGCAGGTTCCCGCATCACATGTCACTTGCAGGCAGTTCACACAGCCCTCTGTAAACCGCTGCGGGTGTGTCAATGTAAAGTTAATGACACCCCCAGATTGGTTTGCAGATCGCAGTACGAACTGTGAATAGGTACAGGAATCAGATTGCATGCGATTCGATTCCAGTGTGGATCAAAAAAATGGGTCCTGTGCCATTTTTGTCTGAATGTGATGCAAATTCAGCCATACAAACTGTATGGCTGAATTACCATTGCACAGACATCTCATGGTGATCTTCACAGCAATGCGCTGCGAATCACATGCAATGTTTGTGTTCACACCAGTGTGAATCCAGCCTCAGTGTTAACATGTTTTAATGTATAACTACAGGCAAAACATTTTTTTTTCCTTATGGATGAAGTGGAGAGGCATTAGAACAGATTTGTATTGCTGTCTATGCCTCCTTTAACCACTTCAGCCCCGGAAGAACTGGCTGCCCAATGACTGGGTCATTTTTTGCGATTCGGCACTGCGTCGCCTTAACCACTTAAGGACCGCCTACTGCACATTTACGTCGGCAGAATGGCACGGCTGGGCACATCAACGTATATATATACGTTGGTTTTAGTACCCAGCCGTGGGTCGCGGGCGCGCGCCCGCGACCCGGTCCGAAGCTCCAGGACCGGGACCGCGGGATTCGCGGACCCGATCGCCGCTGCAGTGCGGCGATCCGTCCCTGGAGCGGAAGAACGGGGAGAGCCGTGTGTACACACGGCTTCCCCGTGCTTCTCTGGGGCCGGAGCATCGATCGCGTCATCCCTGTAACAGGGGGACGCGATCGATGACGTCACATCTACAGCCACACCCCCCTACAGTTGTAAACACACCATTAGGGCACACATTCCCTACAGCGCCCCCTGTGGTTAACTCCCAAACTGCAACTGTCATTTCCACAGTAAACAATGCAATTTAAATGCATTTTTTGCTGTGAAAATGACAATTGTCCCAAAAATGTGTCAAAATTGTCCGAAGTGTCCGCCATATTGTCGCAGTCACGAAAAAAATCGCTGATCGCCGCTATTAGTAGTAAAAAAAAAATAATTAATAAAAATGCAATAAAACTATCCCTTATTTTGTAAACGCTATAAATTTTGCGAAAACCAACCGATAAACGCTTATTGCGATTTTTTTTTTACCAAAAATATGTAGAAGAATACGTATCGGCCTAAACTGAGGAAAAAAAATGTTTTTTTTATATATTTTTGGGGGATATTTATTATAGCAAAAAGTAAAAAATATTGAATTTTTTTTTAAATTGTCGCTCTATTTTTGTTTATAGCGCAAAAAATAAAAACCGCAGAGGTGATCAAATACCACCAAAAGAAAGCTCTATTTGTGGGAAAAAAAGGACGCAAATTTTGTTTGGGAGCCACGTCGCACGACCGCGCAATTGTCTGTTAAAGCGACGCAGTGCCGAATCGCAAAAACCCCTTGGGTCATTTGCCAGCGTATTGGTCCGGGTCTTAAGTGGTTAACTGACAATTGCCGAGTCGTGCGACGCTGTACCCAAACAAAATTGGCGTGCTTTTGTTTGGTGGTATTTGATAATCTCTGCAATTTATTTTTTTTGCGCTATAAACAAAAAAAAGCGACGATTTTGAAAAAAAACATAATATTTTATTATATTTGCTATAATAAATATAAATTTAATAAATATCCCCTTTTTTTTGGAAAAATACATTTTTTTCTCAGTTTAGGCCGAAATGTATTCTTCATAATAAAAATCACAATAAGCGTATATTGATGGCTTTGCGCAAAATTTATAACGTCTACAAAATAGGGGATAGATTTATAGCATTTTTATTATTATTTTTTTTACTAGTAATGGCGACGATCTGCGTTTTTTTTTTATCAGGACTGCGACATTATGGCGGACACATCGGACACTTTTGACACATTTTTGGTACCTTTGGCATTTATACAGCGAACAGTGCTATAAAAATGCACTGATTACTGTAAAAATGTCACTGGCGGTGAAGGGGTTAACCATTAAGGGGTGATCAAGGGGTTAATTGTGTTACCTAATGTGTTTATAACTGTAGGGGAAGGGGACTGATTAGAGGAAATCACAGATCGTGGTTCCTAGCTATTAGGAACTCACAATCTGTCTGTCCTCACAGAACGGGGATGTGTATGTTTACACACACACGTCCCTGTTCTGCCTCTCGTGCCCACGATTGAGGCCACCGGACACAAGCATCAGCCCCCCCTCGCGATGCAGTGGGCGCGCGCCTACTATCCCGCTTTATGGGACCGACGTACAGCTACAATGGTTCGGGGGATCACGCTGACCTGCCGCCGTTATACGGCGGCTGGTTGGCAAGTGGTTAACAAGATTCACCTCTCTATTTGTCCTGTTTACCATTATCATTGAAGGTAAAAGAAAATACCAAATTTTGGGTTGTCCCCAGAACAGTAATAGAGTGGAAATCTTCCAATGGTGACCTCTAATTTGCATGCATTTCCTCTAACTTCCTGTTTGGCTATGGGACAGGATATACATAAAAAGGTATGGTTTTGGTGCTGGGGTAAATACATAATCTTCCATACTTTCCTCTACTCAAATTTTTATAAACGTATAAAGCAAAAAACAGGTTGTACTAAAAATGCATATGACAACCGTGTTATAAACTATTACTCTCAATTACACATCACTAAATTACAAACTAGTTTTGGAGCTGCTTTTGAACACTGGGAATTAATAGTAGTTCTATGTATATTTGTATGTCTGTATCACTGTTGTCACATTATTTGCCTATTTTGTGTGTATGCATTTTATATATGCTGCTTAATATATTTATTTTTGGATCATATGGAATTTGTATAAAAATGGAGCCCATGAAGTACAGAGCTTCCATGCGATTACTTTCCTATTTTGACACTAGATGTCAGTGTTGTATTTCTGATTAGCTTTGTTCCTCCAAATAAAATATGTTAGAGCAGGATAGTCAAGCTAGTGCTTTTCGAGTCGCATTTGACTGTCAGACTCCATCCTTGTGGCCCTCTACAGGATTAGAGCCCATTTATACCAGATGCAGTGGAATTTTTAATGCATTCCCACAGCAAAGACCGTCTAAAATCCATGTTGGTAAAAGCATTGGGCCTGATTCACATACACTTAATATTGCGCTGCGTAATCGAAATACTCTACACTGCCATATTTTACCAGGCTCTACACCGAATACTGGTAGATTTTTGCCCGTACGCTACGGCGACGTAGTCTATTTCTCGCCGCGTAATCGAAATACGCGATTAGGGGGCGTGAAGCATTTAAATTAAGCGCGTCCCCGCGGCGATCGAACTGCGCATGCTCCGTTCAGAAATTTCCCGCCGTGCATTGCACAAAATCACGTTGTTGCGTCATTCGTTGTTTGAGTAGCGTCGTTTACGAACATTCCTATTCCCGGACGACTTGCGTAAAAAATAATAAAAGACGTCAGAAAACGTAAGAATTTGATGACGGCCATACTTAACATGGGCTGTCTAATATTAGAGCAGCAAAAAGCTGGTATAGTGTTACGCAAATAAAAGATGACTAAAGGTGCCGTAAGAGATTGCGATTGAAGATCGTAATTTCGGGGGTCGCCGGCAAAAGCTCATTTGCATACCCCGACGCAGAAAACGACGGGAAGTCCACCCAGTGGCCGCAATTTTATTGCAGCGTAGATCCGAAGGCGTATGAACACGTAATCCAGTCGAATTGAAGCCCGCAGCCGTCTATTCATGGTATAAGGTTTTCGACTAGCTAAAAAATGTGCGTAATTTGAAATTACTCCAGTCTAACACCAGTAGGCGTAATGGCTCTCTGAATCTGGCCCATTGTTTTTGCATTCTACTGCAGTGCAGTAAAAAATTACAGTAAGCTTTTTTTCTACAACGCATGTAAACATTACTCTGGGGGAAAGAAAACAAGTTTAGCTGCTTCGACTGCCTATCCTTCATCATGCCAAAAATGCATTGCAGATGTAAGTTAAATGCATCTACAGAAACAAATAAAAAACAATGGCCCAGAGAGCCATTACGCCTGTCTAACTGGTGTTAGACTGGAGTAATTTCAAATTAGAGCTATACTATTTTTTCTGGAATTAACCCATTGATGCAGTGTAACACGAATATGTGGGGTCTTAGGTTTGGTCTTCTTCTAAGGCACCACATATATGCTATATTGAAAAAAGTATTACACGCCCATGAAATTACATCCCAGCCTTCGTCCATAGGGTTCAATATTGAGTTTGCAGCTATACCAGCTTCAAATCTTCTGGGAAGGCTGTCCACAAGGTTTAGGCGTGTGTCTATGGGAATGTTTGACCATTCTTCCAGAAGTGCATTTGTGAGGTCAGGCAGTGATGTGGACGAGAAGACCTGGCTCGCAGTCTCTGCTCTAATTAATTTCAAATGTGTTCTGTTGGATTGAGGTCAGGACTCTGTGCAGGCCAGTCAAGTTCCTCTACCCCAAATTCACTCATCCCTGTCCTTATGGACCTTGTTTGTGCACTGGTGTGCAGTCATGTTGGAACAGTAAGGGGCCATCCTCAAACTGTTCTCACAAAGTTGGGAGCATGAAATTGTCCACAATATCTTGGTATGAAGACGCCCTAAGAGTTCACTTTACTGGAACTTACATAGTTAGTCAGGTTGAAAAAAGACACAGGTCCATCCAAAATCAACCACAATAAATAAAAGAATAATAATATTGTACAATCACATATACCCGATTCTTTACCCACAGTTGATCCAGAGGAACTAAGGGGCCAAGCCCAACCCCTGAAAACAACCCCACATCATAATCCCCTCCCCCCACCAAATGATTTGGACCAGTGCACAAAGCAAGGTGCTCATTAAAACCCGCCCTGTACTCTGTTTTTCCTTTTGAATGGAGCAAAATATACATTTTGCCCTTTGCTCCTAGCCAGTTGAGGAGAATGTACACCAAGAAAGGCTGTAGAAAATAAATAAATAACAAGTTAGTTAAAATAGCTAGGTCAGGACTTGAGAGATAACGCACCAATAAGTAGAGCTGCACGTGTAACATCATCTTTCACATTAAAACAAAAAAAAAAGTTGTGCTAACTTTACTGTTTAGTTTTTTTTTTTTATTCATTAAAGTGTATTTTTCCCAAAAAATTGCATTGAAAGACCGCTGGGCAAATACAGTGTGACATAAAATATTGCAGCAATTGCCATTTTATTCCCTAGGGTCTCTGCTAAAATATATATAATGTTTGGGGGTTCCAAGTAATTTTCTAGCAAAAAAAAAAAAAAAATTATTTTAACTTAACCACTTGCCTACTGTGCACCTACACCCCCTTCCTGCCCAGACGAAATTTAAGCTTCCGGCACTGCGTCGCTTTAACTGACAATTGCGCGGTCGTGCGACGTGGCTCCCAAACAAAATTGGCGTCCTTTTTTTCCCACAAATAGAGCTTTCTTTTGATGGTATTTGATCACCTCTGCGGTTTTTATTTTTTGCGCTATAAACTAAAATAGAGCGTCAATTTTGAAAAAAATGCAATATTTTTTACTTTTTGCTATAATAAATAACCCCAAAAATATATAAAAAAAATATTTTTTTCCTCAGTTTAGGCCGATACGTATTCTTCTACATGTTTTTGGTAAAAAAAAAAATGCAATAAGCGTTTATCGATTGGTTTGCGCAAAATTTATAGTGTTTACAAAATAGGGGATAGTTTATGGCATTTTTTTTTTTTACTATTAATGGCGGGGATCTGCGATTTTTTTATTGGGACTGCGACGTTATGGCGGACACTTCGGACACTTTTGTGACATTTTTGGGACCATTTACATTTATACAGTGAACAATGCTATAAATATGCATTGATTACTGTATAAATGTCACTGGAAGTGAAGGGGTTAACCACTAGGGGGCGGGGAAGGGGTTAAATGTGTGTCCTATGAGTGTTCTAACTGTAGGGGGAGGGGGGGTGACTGGGGGAGGTGACCGATTGTGTCCCTATGTGCAAGGGACACAACCGCTCTCCTCTCTCCCTGACAGGGACGTGCAGCTCTGTGTTTACACACAGAGCTCCACGTCCCCGCTCAGTTACTGTGCAATCGCGTGTGCCCGCCGGCGATCGTTGCCGCCGGGCACTCGCACGGGATCCCCGCAGGGCGGCGGGTGTGCGCGCCCGCCCGCGGCTTTAAAAAGACATCACGTCATATGACGTGATGTCAGAACAATGGAGTCCTCCGCCCGCCGTCATTTTACGGTGGGCAGTGGACAGGTGGTTAAACACTTCAATACAGGGCTTTTATACACACCTCCATACCGGGCCTATTCTGGCACTTCTCTCCTACATGTACAAATCATAATTTTTTTGCCAGAAAATTACGCAGTACCCCCAAACATTATATGTTTTTTTTAGCAGACACCCTAGGGAATAAAACGACGATCATTGCAACGTTTTATCTTGCACCGTATTTGCGCAATAATTTTTCAAACGCCTTATTTGGGGAAAAAAATTGTTTCATGAATTAAAAAAATAACAAAACAGTAAAGTTAGCCCAATTTTTTTGTAAAATATGAAAGATTGTTACACCGAGTAAATAGATACCTATCATTTCACGCTTATAATTGCGCACACTCATGGAATGGCCCCAAACTTCGGTACTTAAAAATCTCCATAGGCAACGCTTTGACATTTTTTACAGGTAACCAGTTTAGATTTACAGAGGAGTTCTAGTGCTAGAATTGTTGCTGGCACTTTATCGCACGCGGCGATACCTCACATATGTGGTTTAAATGGCGTTTACATATGTCGGCGGGACTTGCGTGTGCATTCGCTTCTGCGGGCGAGCTACCGGGGACAGGGGCGTTTTATTTTATTATTATATTTTTTTTTTACACTTTTTTTTTTTTTTTATCACTTTTATTCCTATTACAAGGAATGTAAACATCCCTTGTAATAGGAATGTGTTTGACAGGTCCTCTTTATGGAGAGATGCGGGGTCAATAAGACCCCACATCTCTCCTCCAGGCTGGAAACCATGAGATCGGTGAAAAAAAGAACATAAGAATGATCATAGCGGCGGTTCCACCATTTGATCGTACTTATAGGCGGTGGGAGGGGGGTATATTTGACGTCCACTCGGGATGGGAGATCCCCTTTGTGGACGTCATATGACAATGGACCGATATTGAAGGGGTTAAACAAGTGTCAGACAAAGATTTAGACTTTAAGTGGTTAAACTTTCTGCATTTACACACAAAACTTGGCAGACTGGCCAGATTGATTCTTTACACACACAGAAGTTTATCTCTTTGATCCAAGAAGGAAGCGTTGGTTACAATGTTTCCTGTTAAAAACTTGGCAGACTTTTGACAGCTGAGTGAGCAGATAGTCTCTCCACTTGTATGAAAGAATCGCCAAACCCTGCATTGGAGATCGTCAGGGGGGTTAAATCGAGATCACAAGTGTTTACCAATTAAGCGTGCAGCTCTACCAATAAGGTCCTTCAGTCCCTTTTTGGCTGCCAAGGTAGAAAGCTTTGTCAATGATTTTCTGTGATGAAGTGCTAGGCAGCTTCTGATCGGACTAAACCTCAGGAGTAAGATAAATTATTATAAGGGTTTTTGGTGGTGGTTCATGGTAATGGCAAGATATACTGTATGCAGCTTAATATATACAGGTAATTACAAGATGTAATGTATACAGCGTAATTTAAAGAAAAACAGTAGAGATGCCCATTAACATTTACATCAAAACAAAAGGCAATTGTATTCTGAAAACAAAGGGGGGTAACTCACCTGGATTCATACTTACAATATGTACAGATTTATGAACCATGGGGTGTGTGTATATACAGTATGTGTGTTTGTGTGTGTGTGTATATATATAATATGCATTTAACAGTTACTTTGGGACTAGCATGGTGTTTAAGCTCTGGCCTGAGTGCAATTAAATAAACACAGTAGGGATTTATAGTATCGCAATTACAATGTTTTCTCTGAAAGTTCTCTTGAAAGGATTATATTAATTGAAGAATAATGGCCAATCAATATCATTCTATATTATACAGCATTAAAGCTATCACTCAGGGCTCGTACACACGACCGGGGAACTCGTCGTAAATGAAACATCGTTTTCCTCGACGAGTTCCTTGTTAGGCTTTTCGAGAATCTTGACAAGCTTTCTTTGCGTACACACTGTCGAGACAAAATCTTGTCGTTCTCAAACGTAGTGACGTACAACGCGTACGACGGCACTATAAAGGGGAAGTTTTATTCCACTGGCGCCACCCTTCTGAGCATGTGCGGGTTTCTAAGCATACACACGAACGTGTTTCTCGTCGAAAACCAGCCGATGAGGAACACGACGAGGAAATTGAGACTTGAGAACTTGTTCTCTTTTTTTCCCTCATCGAGTTCCACGACAGTTTTCTCGATGAAAAACATACACACAACCGTTTTCCTTGGCAAAAAAGCTCTGCCACCAAGTTTCTTGATGGATTCTGTCAAGGAAAACGGTCGTGTGTACGAGGCCTCAGACATTTTGTTTACTAATACACTTTCCTAAAGTGTACCTGAAGGGTAAGAGCGGTTCAAAACTGGGCTGCTTCCCATCTGAGATGCATGTATAATGTTTGCTACGAGTCCTAGTATGTATGACACTGTTTGCAGACCTCTCTTTGTATCTTTGAACAGTGTAGACTAGGTTTTCTTTCTCCCTCTCTCACCGCAGGTGATCGCTGTATGTGCGGCCGATGGCTTGTCATTGCATGGGCTCAGCAATCCTATCTACAGTGGCAAAAATAATTATTTGATCCCCTGCAGATTTTGTAAGTTTGCCTACTTACAAAAAAATTAAGGGTCTATAAGTTTTAGCATATGTGTATTTTAAATAATAGAGATGTCAATCAAAAATTCAGAAAGAACAATGATACACATTTAAAAAAAAATTGTATTGCATTTCAGTGAGTAAAATAAGTATTTGATCAATCACAGCCAGTGAGCCATTGATAAGAGAGGACACGCAGAGCAGTGGTTTGGGAGCCTGCACAGTAAGCAGTTTGCTGAGGGGGAACTTGGCAGGAGGGAAGTGCCAGGAGCGCCAGGGAGGGCTTCGAGAAAAGGAGGATTAGGGCTGCTCTGTGCAAAACCATTGCCCAGAGCAGGTAAGTATAACATATTTGTAGGTTAACAAAAAAAAAATGTTGACTTTAATATTACTTAAAGATGAGAATGAATCAAGCAATTGGATACCTTTTAGGCCACAACACCCCTCCACACAGGTTGTTTACTTGTCGGTTATTAGGTAGAGGTAAAAATGCCTTTTTGTATTGGATTAAACCCCCAACAAAAAAGGCATATCCCCTGCTTTGGAGCTCACAAAAAAGAGCTTAGCCAGTCGCCTGATAGGGTGGGGGAACCTCCCTTGAAGAATCCACAGATCTATGGCGTCCGGCTCACAATAGTAAATAAGTAGGGTTGTCCCGATACCGATACTAGTATCGGTATCGGGACCGATGCCGAGTATTTGCGCTAGTACTTGTACTCGCGCAAATACCCCCGATGCCTAAATAGAATACTTCCCACCCCCCCCCCCGCCGCTGCCGCCGCCGCATTGAAAGCCGCCGCATCGCGCCGAATCTGCAAATCCCCTAAAAAAAATGGCTGCGCTACACTAAGCAAGAGCGGGGATAAGTCAAATGCTGTGCGGTGCCTGAGTATTCTCTCCGCTCTGCCAGCTCGCCGTCGCCGCCACTAACATCATTGATTACAGGGAGGCGCAGCAGGTCTCTCCTACACATAACATCGAATCACTCCCCCTTCCTCCCCCTTCCTCCCCCTCCCCACACTCTCCTACCTCACTCACACAAGCCTGAAAGCACTGCAGGTCCAGACAAAGGGCGGGACTTTTCAGGTTACAAAGTAGATGATAGCTTGCTAGCAACCAATCACCCGTCTTTAACTTGAAATGTCCCGCCCTTTGTCTGGAGCTGCCATGCTGTTTCCCGGCTTGTGTGACTAAGGTAGGAAAGTGTGGAGAGGGGGAGGAAGGGGGAATGCTGAATTGATAAGTTGATAAAAAGGACAGTCAGACTGTACTGGTGGAGCTGGAGCTGGGATGTGTACTGGTGGAGCTGGGATGTGTACTGGTGGAGCTGGGATGTGTACTGGTGGAGCTGGGATGTGTAATAGTGGAGCTGGGATGTGTAATGGTGGAGCTGGGATGTGTAATAGTGGAGCTGGGATGTGTAATAGTGGAGCTGGGATGTGTAATGGTGGAGCTGGAGCTGGGATGTGTAATGGTGGAGCTGGGATGTGTAATGGTGGAGCTGGAGCTGGTATGTGTAATGGTCGAGCTGGAGCTGGGATGTGTAATGGTGGAGCTGGGATGTGTAATGGTGGAGCTGGGATGTGTAATGGTGGAGCTGGGATGTGTAATGGTGGAGCTGGGATGTGTACTGGTGGAGCTGGGATGTGTACTGGTGGAGCTGGGGCTGGGATCTGCAATGGTGGAGCTGGGATGTGCACTGGTGGAGCTGGGATGTGTACTGGTGGAGCTGGAGCTGGGATGTGTAATGGTGGAGCTGGAGCTGGGATGTGTAATGGTGGAGCTGGGATGTGCACTGGTGTAGCTGGGATGTGTACTGGTGGAGCTGGGATGTGTACTGGTGGAGCTGGGATGTGTACTGGTGGAGCTGGGATGTGTACTGGTGGAGCTGGGATGTGTACTGGTGGAGCTGGGATGTGTACTGGTGGAGCTGGGGCTGGGATCTGCAATGGTGGAGCTGGGATGTGCACTGGTGGAGCTGGGATGTGTACTGGTGGAGCTGGAGCTGGGATGTGTAATGGTGGAGCTGGAGCTGGGATGTGTAATGGTGGAGCTGGGATGTGCACTGGTGTAGCTGGGATGTGTACTGGTGGAGCTGGGATGTGTACTGGTGGAGCTGGGATGTGTACTGGTGGAGCTGGGATGTGTACTGGTGGAGCTGGCATGTGTACTGGTGGAGCTGGCATGTGTACTGGTGGAGCTGGGGCTGGGATGTGTAATGGTGGAGCTGGGATGTGTACTGGTGGAGCTGGGGCTGGGATGTGTACTGGTGGAGCTGGGATGTGTACTGGTGGAGCTGGGGCTGGGATGTGTAATGGTGGAGCTGGGATGTGTAATGGTGGAGCTGGGGCTTGGATGTGTACTGGTGGAGCTGGGATGTGTAATGGTGGAGCTGGGATGTGTAATGGAGCTGTAATGTTAGGGCACTGATGTAAGGGTATGGGGGACATGGCTGCAATATGTTGGGGGACGTGGCAGCATTAGGGGACATATTTAAAAAAAGTATCGGTATTCGGTATCGGCGAGTACACAAAAAAAAGTATCGGTACTTGTACTCGGTCCTAAAAAAGAGGCATCGGGACAACCCTATAAATAAGTTAAAACAATCTAGTTATGGTTAACAATGTTTCTATTCATTTTTCTCCCCCACCTATCCAAAAGTAGGATCATTGACCTTTTATTGAAGTTTTTCATTTTAATTAAATAACAATCCATAAAAAAAAATTGATTATACACATACATATCCGCTATAACTTTATGACCACTGACGGGTAAAGTGAATAACATTGATGATGTCAGTACAATGTCATCTGAAAGTCGATGAGATATATTAGGCAGCAAGTAAACATGTTATCCCTAAAGTTAATGGGCCAGATTCAGGTAGGACTTAAGCCGGTCTATCTCGAGATGTGCCGCCTAAGTGTAAATTTGTGCCGGAATATCTATGCACCGTACCCATAGAACTAGATACGCACCAAAATAGGCTATTCCCGACCGGCCTAACTTGCCTACGCCTGCACATCCTAGGTGCACATTTATTCCGTCTAGGTGCACATTTATTCCGTCCACCATTGATTTCATATGCAAATATGCAAATGAGAGAGAAACACAGATTCCTGAACATAGGCCCATTCGGCGCAGGCTAGGCGCGGTGTGCCTAAGCTGTTTGGCCGGCCTAAAGTTACCCCTCATATAGCAGGGGTAACTTTGCACCAGACTTGCTCAAGTCAGCTGGAGGGCAGCTTCAGCAGCACCGTTACAGACGAGCTGAGCAACCACACTTGCAGGACAACACATGACAGCCATGGTCCTAGCACTACTAATGGGTCCCCCGTCACCAGGGCCGCCATCAGGGGGTACAGGCAGTACACCTGTAAGGGGCCCAGGGGTCCAGATGGGAACCCCCTTAAAAAAATAAAAATAAACTTTTTTTTTTTTTTTTAGGGGTTCGGAGGCCACCAGGGCCCCAGATGGCAACCCCCCTTTTTTTTATAAAAATAAATTACCAAATAATGGGGGGGTTAACATCCTGGACCTCTGGGCCCTTTAATAATAATAATGATAATAATAATTATATATATATTTTTGTCCGAAAGGCAATGGCCGTGAACTTGTTCTGCATACAGAACTTTTTCAGCCAACATTCACGAAACTACGTAGTTTTTCTGCTCTTTCGTCGGATGGAGCGTACAGACGGTTTAATTATACGACAAAACATGTCCATCGGAATATTCGATCGTGTGTGCGATCCTTTAGCCTGTAGGGTTCAATATTGGGTTGGCTCATCCTTTGCAGCTATAAAAGATTCAACTCTTCTGGGAAGACTGTCCACAAGGTTTAGGAGTGTGTCTATGGGAGTGTTTGACCATTCTTCCAAAAGAGCATTTGTGAGGTCAGGCACTGATGTTGGACAAGAAGGCCCGGCTCACAGTCTCCGCTCTAATTCATTCCAAAGGTGTTGAGGTCAGGACTCTGTGCAGGCCAGTCCAGTTCCTCCACCCCAAACTCACTCATTTATGTCTTTATGGTCCTTGCTTTGTGGGCTGGTCCAAATCATTTGATGAAAGGGGGGTTATGGTGTGGGGTTGTTTTCAGGGGTTGGACTTGGCCCCTTAGTTCCATTGAAGGGAACTCTTAAGGCGTTGGCATACCAAGACATTTTGGACAATTTCATGCTCCCAACTTTGTAGAAACAGTTTGTGAAGGGCCCCTTCCTGTTCCAACATGACTGCTCACCATGGCACAAAGCAAGGTCCATAAAGACATGGATGAGCAAGTTTGGGGTGGAGGAACTTGACTGGCCTGCACAGAGTCCTGACCTCAACTCGATAGAACACCTTAGAAATGAATTAGAGCAGAGACTGCAAGCCAGGCCTTCTTGTCCATCAAAAAAAATATAAATAAAAATATATTATTATTTTTATTTTTTTTATAAAAAATAAATAAAAAAGGGGGGTTCCCATCCGGGCCCCTTACAGGTGTACTGCCTGTACCCCCCTGATGGCGGCCCTGGTCATAAGTCTCCATTGCTGTTATGAGGGCTGACATCTCCTGGGTGTTAAAGTTTTTTTTCCTCCTCTGCCTGTGGGGAACGGGAGCAGCCATCTCACAGCAAAAGTACCTTCCCTGGGGGGGGGGAATAAAACTGGATGTACTTTTGCATCAGCTGGGCGTAAGTTGGGCCGGCATAGTTGTGAGCATGCTCACAAGGGAACGAACGTACTGAGCATGCCCCGTCCATGATACGCCGGGCGTAAATCACTGCTCCACGTTCAGAACATCATTTGCATAAGGTCACACCCACTTCCACTTAGGCCGACTAAATTAAGTTAGGCCGGTCTAAAGTCAGGCACAAGTGCTTTGTGAATACTGTACTTGCCTCTCTGAGTTATGTCGGCGTAGTGTATCTGAGATACGCTACGCCCACCTAAAGATAGGCAATTCTATCTGAATCTGGCCCAATGTGTTCAAATCCGAAAAAAACTCTTTCACACTGCAAAATAGGCTAAAGAATTGTTTGAGGAACACAATATTGAGTTTGAGGTGTTAACCTTGTCTCCAAATTCTCCATATCTGAGTCCAACCAAGCATCTGTGGGATGTGCTGGAAAAACAAGTTCCATTTTTGAAGGATCCACCTTGCAACTTACAAGACTTAAAGGATCTGCTACTGATTGGTTTAAGGCTGTTTTGGAGGAAAAAGGTGGACCTACTCAATATTAGTTAGGTGGGTTTCTCCCATGGGCTTTTCAGTTATGAGACCATACTTACATTGTGGCAAACTGGACAGGTGTAACCACACAATACAAAGCATACCTGGAGTTCTCCTTGACCACTTGCTGACCGGTTTCGGGTATCGTGAAACGCCATACCCGTACATCTGCTCCTCTAAGAGCCATAGCACAAACTTACAAAGGGAACACATTTAACCCCTTGACCGCCCCGTAGTATTGGCCGTTTCCCTGCCAGTGACATTTACACAGTAATCAGTGCATATTTATAGCTCTGGTCGCTGTATAAATGTCAATGGTCCCAAAAATGCATCAACATTGTCTGATCTGTCTGCCACAATGTCACAGACCTGCTAAAAGTTACAGATCACCGTCATTACTAGTAAAAATAAAAAAATGCCATAAATCTTTCCCATAGTTTGTAGATGCTATAACGTTTGCCAAGCCAAACAATATATATGCTTGTTGCAATTTTTAATTTTTATTTTTTATACCAAAAATATGTAGAAGAATACATATTCGTCTAAACCGATGAAGAAATTTGTTTTTTTAAAACATTTATAGCAAAAAGTAAAATATACAGTTTTTCTTTCAAAATTGTCACTCTTTTTGTTTATAGCGCAAAAATAACTGCAGAGGTGATCAAATACCACCAAAATAAATCTCTATTGGAAAAAAAAGGACGACAATGTTGCATGACTGCGCAATTGTCAGTTAAAGCAACGCAGTGCCTTATCACAAAAAAAAATGGCCTGGTCATTAAGGGAGGAAATCTTCTGGGGCTGAAGTGGTTAAAAAAATAGCAGGGAAGGAAAATGAGAATTGGCGGATGAGGAAGGTAAGAAGGGGTGCAGGGGGGTAAAGGAAGAAATATACAAAGGAAAACCAACTGTAAAAACAGCTGTGCAGTCTGGGTTCAGCCAATTTCTTATACAGCACCTATAAACACCTTTGTATCATGCTGCGTATTAGTCTTGTTTTGTTGTTTTTACTTCCCATAAATGTTTCTGACATCTTTTTGAATTGCCTAGGAAATGTTTTATGACCCATGATTGGATTCCAAAACAAAGAGCCTTGACTGGACTCGCTCCTCACATGATATTGCACTGCCTAAATCAGGCTTGGTGTTGGCACTACAAATGCAATTTAGCTGTCTGTAACATATTGTGAAAAGGGGAATGTTTGAAGAGACTGGTTCATTTTTCTTTATTAAGTGTTCAGTTATGAAGTACAGTGATGTGAAGCATTTGTGAAGCATACATGAAATGAACCAGCTGGTGGCAGCAGTGCACTACTCAGGAAGACTGATCATGGTTTGAAAAAATGCAGCAGGGAGAAGAACAAGTCACACTGCTAGGTGCATGGTCGGTCTTAAGATCTTTGCTTTTTTGTGATACTTTGTCCACGTGACAATCCTTTTAAAATGTTTATAAACTCTCTCAATGGATATCTCTTATTTTCTTCCTTCTGGTCTGTTAAATATACCATTGAAAGTGTTTTAATTATATCGGTTTGGCAAGTGCAAAAAAGAGAAAAAAATAAAATAGGTTTTCATCCAGGCAGACATCCTGTGAGCTAATAGCCTCTTATACTCTCTGCCCCTGGACTAGTATCAGTTAGCACTGCTGCCTACTATCTCTGTTGACTACAAAATACCCCCCCTCAGGGAGGTTTCAAGCTAGCTTAGGTTATTTTTTTTTTTCTGTTTAGCCAGCTGAATGAAAAAAAAATAACTGATTCCTTACCCACACAGGTAGATGAAGGAATCCCCCCCCTGCCGGGACATTGCATTTTGGCAGCAGGACCAGCAGCTGCTGCTGGCTGATCGAAAACATTTTCCAACAAGCATGTTCGACAGAAGGCACTCTTAAAATGTAGTTCCGCCTGGGTGAAAAAAAATGTCAAAGTCAGCAACTACAAATACTGTAGGTGCTGACTTTTAATATAAGGACACTTGCATGTCCAGGGAGCCCGCAATGTTGGCACCTGCCGCTGACCTGTTCATCGGTTGCGGATGTAGGTGCCTTATTAAGGGAAACAGCCTCTTTTCTACAACGCTTGCATGCATCTTCTGGGATCTGTGTGTCTCCCAGAAGGCAGAGAGGGGGGGGGGGTGTTGTTTTTAGGAGGAGGAGGGGCTGGAAGTGTCGTAGATTGCCACACAAGGATGCAACGATCTTACACAGACGTGTACGCGGATACCTGGTCTTGACAGAGCTTCCTTATGGGATTTAAGTTGACTTTTGTCAAACAGAAACAGCTGCACTTCAACCAAAATGCAGCCTCTCCATGATTATCTAACTGACTTTGGATCCATTCTTGGCCAGCTATAGTGTGTGTTTCATCCTAGGAAAGGAAGTGACTTACTGGCAGGAATACAAGGTTAAAATAAAGGGAAAAAATTGTTTGAAAGGAAACTAATGCAACCACCACACATAAGGACCCATACGCTGCAATATGATCAGTTTTTGTTCTTGTGTTTACATACTTAATGTAAATAATGGAGAAAAATACAGATTTAATTTGCAAAAGTGTGGCAACCGTTAAATAAATCTTATCTTTTGTTGGCCACGTTCTTTGTATATCATCATGGGCGGTATTGTACCTCAAGCCATGTCCGCTTGTATTGAAATTTCTGTATTGCTTGTTAAATTACTAATAAAATCTTTATGGTAAAAAATAAATTGTATTGCTGGCAGAGGCAGCTACAGAATTGTTATCATTTAGACATAACTGAGTCTATTGTTTTTTTGCTGAGTGTGAGGAGCGGTCTGTATCTCCCTCCCTACTCTCCTCTTCTTCCCCTGTTGCCCCCGGGACTTCTGCGTGCGTGTGGGCAGGACTATGTGAAGATACCCCGCTCACCCCTCTCACCCCTACCCTCCTAGCAGTGGCTTGAGCCAATAATGGGACAGGAGGACTTGTAACGTGGCTGCAATGGGACCAGGGATTTGTATTTTTTAAAGGTGAGCTGCACAGTATGAATGAATAGAGGCTTGGACTTCATTACCCAGGTTTTCTCGCACAGAAGGGGGACAACTAAGGATGGTTTCTAACGGAAATTTAAACTGGAGGTTGGAAGAGAGAGGGCAGTGTGGGGATAGTGCACAAAGACCTGCTGCAGTGCCCTGTGCCCATCTGTCGTCATCAGAGTACAGAGGGCTGTGCCACTGGGAAGCCTTTACAGTAAGGTGACCAGATTTTTTAAATTAAATCCGGGGACATATTTTTTTTTCACTAGTAATGGCGGCCATCAGCGACTCTCTGCCGGTCGCCGCCCGCCTCACAGCCTGTCAAGTCTTACTCTGTAGGTCCGACTACTACTGGGTCACTCTGACAGGGAAGGCAAGGAGATAAGCAGGCAGGCGGCTGGCCGGGACTTAACCCAAGACAGAAGAAAATGCGAGCGGAGCTGGATGGGCATGCACCCGAAACTGAAGAAATATTCCCTCTGCTTTGACCAGCACATGATCATCAGAAAGGGCGACAGATAATGTAAAAAAATACACCCCCTAAGCTAGTAGGAGCGGTGGAGCGGGGTGTGTGTAATTTAGAATACATGTTTTTCATTCTGCACTGACTGCCTTTGAAATTGCCCAGCCCCTGTTCAAATCCAATCTGGGGACAAATCCGGGGACAGACTTGGCCTGGGGACAGTGTCCTCAATCCGGGGACTGTCCCCTGAAACCGGGGATGTCTGGTCACCCTACTTTACAGTGCTGAGGAGTATTAAGCTAAAACCTGTGTGCTGAGGACCTGAGCCACTGCCAGGATGCAGTCTCTGCTGTGCTGAAGACCGAAGTCACCCTAGGTGTGTTGCTGTGTCTGGTGAGAAGGCCTTGCAGCCGTAACTTGTTGCTACCACTAGATCCCCTATGAACTAACTACTGTACACAACTGTTCATAGCCATATAACTGACTGCAGGCTAAATTATACTAAATTACCTGTACAGTGTTTGTGTCTTGTTATTATTTTCTATGCAAGTGATAAAACATTTTCTAAGATTTGTCAAAAACTAAAAAAAACAAACAAACAAAAAAAAACAATATGCTAATAAGCTTATGCTGTTGTATTTGTGTCTATTGCGATCTTCCACCTTATTACAGAATAAAAACATTTGTGCACGTTTGAGCAAATACACATTCTGAAAGTATGCATAAAATAAAACATATAAACCACCAAATGCCAGAAGTCCAGTAAAAGACTGCTCCCAAATAGTGCTCCCAGTACACTGAGTACACTATAAAATAATATTGCTTTCTTTGTGATAAACAGCAAACCGTCTTCATTCCACCTCTTATGAAATGGCTCACTCATTAGAGCTTGTTTGACCCCTTATAAAATAAGAAAGGTCAGCATGCACTCTTTACAAAATCCTCCAGAGTTATAGATAATCCAACTTCACCGTCATCTACCTCTGGCTAATGTTATGCTTCTCACTAGGTTGAAGACCATTTCCCAGTTCAATCCACTCGGGGCAACTCATTTTGCTTTCATGCTCAATTGAATAGAACATAAAAACATTTGCATAGCATAACATTTTTAAACATTTATTTGTCCAGACATTAAAAGCAACTCCTTACCTTTTATTAAGGTGTAATGAATCGACTTCTAGAGACTCTGGGCCAGATTCACATACAATTACATTGGCGCAGAGTATCAGAGATACACTACGCCGCCGTATTTTACCTGGCTCTACGACAAATTCATGTAGATTTTGGCCCGTAACTTACGGCGACGTAGTGTATTTCTCGCGGCGGAAACGAAATACGCGATTAGGGGGCGTGAAGCATTTCAATTAGGCGCATCCCCGCGGCGATCGAACTGTGCATGCTCCGTTCAGAAATTTCCCGCCGTGCATTGCGCAAACTAACGTCGATACGTAATTTGTTGTTTGAGTAGCGTCGTTTACGTACATTCCTATTCCCGGATGACTTGCGTGAAAAATGAAAACAAACGTTGAAATTCCACGCGGAAACGACGGCCATACTTAACATGGGCTGTCTAATATTAGATCAGATAAAAGCTGGAATAACTTTACGCGGCAAAAAGATGACTACAGATGCCGTAAGAGATTGCGAATGACGCTCGTAACTTCGTGAATCGTCGGAAAAAGCTCATTTGCATACCCCGACGCGGAAAACAACGGGAACTCCACCCAGCGGCCGCAAAATTATTGCAGCGTAGATCCGAAGGCGTACGAACACGTAAGCCAGTCGGATTGAAGCCTGAAGCCGTCGTTTCATGGTTTGAGGCTTCAGACTAATGAAACGACGTGCGTAATTTGAAAGTACTCCGGTTTAACGCGAGATAGACCGGAGTAAGGGCTCTGTGAATCTGGCCCTCTACTCTTAGCGTTTTACTGAGGTATAGACCTATCGTAATGGAGCTAAAGGAAGTGATATGAGTTCCTCTGCTCCAGTGGCAAATTGAATTTGTAGACTTTTATTCACAGATCCGTGTGAATTGATCTATGAATGGATTAAGCAGCTGTGCAGGGCAGAGCCATGCCCAACTGCTCCAATTAAAAATACAGCATACTACTGGGAGAAAAACAGGCAGTGGAGTGGGGGCATTTCAAAGATGAAGAGCTGCAAAATTTGGATGAAATATTTACCTGTACATTTTATTTCTAAGTACCTAATTGATTGTACTACCTTATTCCATAGTGCCCTTTGAAAGTGAATCTTATTTAAAAAAACTGACAAAAAACATTTAACACTAAGTATGGGTGAAATATGAAAATGATCAAAAACATGGACTTTGCCTTTAAAACAACATTTTATTATTTGTATCGATAACATAGCAACTGAAAGGGATCACTTAAAATCTACCCTTCTAAGGCCGTGTACACACGGCAGAGAACCTCGACGGGCAGAACACATTGTTCCGCCCGTCGAGGTTCCCTGCCGGCCGTCAAAATCGGCGACCCGCCCGTCGGGAATGGCAACCAGCCGACGGGAAGCTCGCCGAGAGCGTACACACGGCCGAGGTCCTCGCTGGAATGCAGCTTCCAGCGAGGTTCTCGCTGGTTTCCAGCGAGAACCTCGGTCGTGTGTACGCCGCCTCACAGATATTGCTCCTCTGTCTGTGGAAGTGATCAACCTGTGGCCCAGGACGGCTATGAATGTGGCCTAAACCCAAAATCCTAAACTTATTTAAAAATGTCAATTTTTTTTTTCTATAAAAAAAAATGTGTAAAAATGCATTTACACTTTGAACACATGCAGCTGCAGACACATTTGGCAGCGTCTCTTTACTGCACTTTTGTAAGTTGTATCTTCCCAGAGAATAATATCCCATTCTTTACAATCACGCTTCATTCATGTCATCAGTGTTCGGCAGTGCCTATATTTATGAGCAACCATTTTCAAGAATGAGGCCTCGTACACACGATCAAATCTGTCTGCTGGAAACGGTCTGCTAGACCGTCCCAGCAGACAGATTCGATCGTGTGTACGGTCGAGCCGACATGTCTGCTGGTTAGTACACTTACCAGCAGACATGTAGTCCCGCACCGCCGCCGAATGGATTCGGCGCATGCGCGGAAGTGTTTTACTTCCTGGTGCGGTGACTTGGCGGCGTCAACGTCACCACCACGTCACCGACACGTCAGCGCGCCGTCTGCTTGCGGGGATTTTGGTTTGCTCGTGCGTACACGCGAGCAAACCAAAATCCTATCAGACAGATTTGTTCATATCGGTCGGTCCGACCGATTTGAACAAATAGATTGCCTCGTGTGTACGAGGCCTGAAGCACACAAAGGGCAAAATTAGAACCTTTGTGCGGGACGACATGTACACTTACCAGCAGACATGTCGTCCCGCACCGCCGCCGAATGGATTCGGCGCATGCGCGGAAGTGTTTTACTTCCTGGTGCGGTGACTTGGCGGCGTCAACGTCACCGCCACGTCACCGCCACGTCACCGACACGTCAGCGCGCCGTCTGCTTGCGGGGATTTTGGTTTGCTCGTGCGTACACGCGAGCAAACCAAAATCCTATCAGACAGATTTGTTCATATCGGTCGGTCCGACCGATTTGAACAAATAGATTGCCTCGTGTGTACGAGGCCTGAAGCACACAAAGGGCAAAATTAGAACCAAAATATCTAATGAGCACCATGAGAATTTGAGAGTTTCTGCTTCATTCATCAAACCAGATATTGATGCATTAATTTATCAAAAACAGTGTCAAATAGTGCACTAGTTTTATGCTAGTATATAATAAGTTTTATTACTCATGTACATTATTTATATTAGTGATTTTCTGCTCAACAGCTATCCTAATTGTTAGTGTATTTTATGTGTGGCCCAAGACAATTCCTCTTTAGCCAGTGTGGCCCAGGAGTGTCAAAAGGTTGGACACCTTTGCTTTAAAAGTTACAAGCATTTCTACAGTTGCTTCTATTGAACTACAGGTGTTGGCACACTATACATACAATGAAGGCAGTTTTTCAAATTACATGCAACAAAGCACAGTTATAAAAATCTATACCGTGTAATGCATTTGGTATCCTTTATTCCAGTCCCTCATGTGTAACCCCTATTAGAATTTAATTTTAAATTGACTTTTATGATGTTGTAAGAAGCTTTATCAAAAAATGTGTGTGTGTGGGGCGGGGGGGTTAATGTTTCAGAAGACTGCTTGAGGCTAGTATCACACTATTGCGAATTGGATGTGGGTTTCCCAGCATTAAATTAGCATAACAGGAGATTGTGACAGGCTCTCTATAGACCCGGTTCACACATCTCCGCAGCGGCTCTGGTGCAAATTGCACAAGAACTCTGCGCGTCTTTTGGTCCATTTCAGGTCCAAATTCAGCCCAAAATTTGCTGTGAGTCTCTGCGTTCTCAAGTGTGAACCCAGCCTAAAATTAGTAAAGGCGTTTCAAAGCAAACCACCATTTACCTCTGTAGCTACAGGCATTGAGGAGAAATTAACCTTACAATTTTACCACAGAAGCCAAGATATCAGTGTCTCTCCTCTTCTTTTTCTGTGGTAGTTTGACAGCTCTCTAATATTAATGTAGCGCCGGGTTACTTCCAAGTACCGGTGCTATTGAAATTTAGAGTATAATCAGAGTGTAAGTGTCACGTACCTGGTACAGAGCAGAGCCTGACGTGCGGCAGTGGCCACTCTTGCTCCCCTGACTCCGGAACCCCTGGTAGTGTGGACAGGAAGCGCTGGAGTTCAGGGTCGCACTAGCGCCTGGCGGGGATGCTGTGCAGGAACTGCGGAGGTCTCCTGTAGTCTCAGGAAGGTGTCAGAGGAGCTGGAACAGCAGGTCCGTAGACAGTGGGAGCTGGATACAGGTGACCCGGATCAGCAGGTAGACTGGGTTCAGGCGCTTGGTGCAGCTGGCTGGAACAGGCGGCAGGAGGGAGTTGTTCTGTAGTGCTGGGCGCTGATCGCTGGAGTAGTTAGCCAGAGGAAGGTGTGTTGTAGTTCTGGTGCTGACAGATAACAGGAGCTAGTGCGGATGACTGGAGCCGTTGGCAGGAGGGAGGTGTACTGTAGGGTCAGGCAGGCCGGGTCGGATTCAGTCAGACGGATCAGGTTCGTGGATAGAGCAATAGCGGAGTCGTAGTCCAGGCCAGGTCAGCAGCAGGCGGGCAACAATCAGTTAAAGGGTAAGGCAGAGGCAGCGTCAGACAGGCCGGAGGTCAGGGCAGGCGGAGATCAGAAGGGTCAGAGACGAGCCGGGATCACGGGAACAGACGTCAACAGGTAACAGGTCTCAGATGGGCAACAGGAACGCTAACGATCGGGCAGCAAGAGGCTGTAGGATGAGCCCCCTTAAATAGCCTGGATTGGCGCCAAAATGGCGTCAGCACGTGCCCGCGCGCCGCTCCCGCGATTGCGCGTGCACGTGCGCGCGTGCGCCAATTTGCCGCGAATTTGCGCTCCCGGCGCCCCCGTGCGCGCCGTAGTGCCGCTAGCGCCACCTGGTGGTCGACCACGTTCATGACAGTAAGTGACTCTGATTCCAATTGCAATCATTTAATTAGGGTCTCTGTTTTAGCTTGGCTGTGCTGTGGGCTCATTCTGTTGTACTGGGGTGTTTTCCCACCCAGGTGCGGTAGGTGGCAGCAGTGGAGTTGAGGTTTGGGTGTTCTCTCCCAGCGGCCAATCAGGAGGCTTGGGCCTCGCTGGGCATGCTGGGAGAGGGTACTTATGGAACAGACGCCATGTTGGCAGGGTTCTTCTTCCAGTGTGGCACCCACCTTTAGGGTGGCCACATCATCGCGCCCTAGCGTTATGGCCTACCTGGACGGGGCGTGCGTGCCATGCCTTGTTTCTGGTTTTGGGGCCATGTTGGTCCGGAACATTCAAGCAGGACGGGGACTCAGTAGTCGACTGGGTTCCCACTTTTGAAGATCCCAAGCAAGTGTACTTTTTCGGTGGGGGAGTACATCTGAGGAGTGCCAATGAGAGGCTGGCCTTCCAATAGGATTCCGACAAACCATCGGAGATCAAGGTAACTGGACACTGAAGGATTGACTTTTCTTTCAGTCGGTACTTGGGCGATGTTAAAAAGAAGATCCAGGCGTAACTTTACCGAGGAGGGTTACCTCTGTATCTGCAATCAGAGAGGGCCTGTGGCAGAGGCGCCTCCCTGACATTCATTCGGGAGGGTCTGTGGCAGAGACTTTGTCCTGAAAAGGTTTGAGTGATACTTCGGCTGCTAGGTCAGTGAGAGAGGCCTAAAAGGGAACGTTAATCCCACTCAAGAAGGAGTGGTGTGGAAAGTGTTACGCATAGAAGCAGGACTGCTCCAAATACTACGCCTGAATCTGCTGTTTTCCTTTTAACCTCCATCTGTCCTTTTCATAACCAGTTCACTGTTTTTACCTGGCTGGGTAATAAAGAGCACATAAAAAGACATTTCTTTGCGGACATTCCTTTACTACTGTTGTATGCACCATTCACCCCTAGACATTTGGAAGGAGCCATAAGGTAAATGTGCCATCCCATTCATCTATCAGCAGCTCCTTCGGGGGTACTGCTACATTAACAATTAGCAGGTGCTTGTAAGTTGTTCAGAAATGACTGAAACATAACTTTGTCCTGATTTTAGGGATGAATTACTTCAGAATCTAGGGTGTTATAACATGAGCATGGTTGCATCAAGCAATGCCTGAGTTGGATTCTTCACACTCCCTACTCCTCCAATGATCTTTGCTGACTCTTTGGTATGAGTTAAACTTTCAGTGGGAGTATGCCCTTGGCGATGGCTTGTTTTAATGCTACTTTAGGTCAAATTCAAACTGTTGCATTGTGGTTGTGGTAACACATCTAAAATCTATTAGTTTCACTGTAACAAAGCATAATGCACACTGTCTTTTCTGCACCAGGTGGTGTTACATTGTACAATATATATGTTTTCTTAATTAGTTTAAGAATACGGAAACATTCCCTTAAAGGAGTTGTAAAGGAAAAAAAAATGCCTACAATTAATGTCTGCAAGGTAGACAGACAGAATAGTGTAATGATTCTGTTAAAAAACGAGTAAATACCTATTAAATTCCTTCATCTATATCACCTCCGGCGTTCTAGTTTCTGTTCTCTGATTCACTTCCTGGTTTGCATCACTTGTTCATGTAAGAACTACATTTCCCAGTATGGATTGTGACACGCCCAGTAATTCATACCTCCTTGTAAGTCTCTAACATGTAGAGAGCGTCCTGCCACACAGATGTAGTTCCCTGGAGGGGGCGAGCATGTCACTGGCCACCGCAGTAAAGTCTCCCTTCACGGTGGTCAGTAACAATCAGACAAGCAGGAAGTGAACAGAACAGAGAAGAAATAGAGCAACTTCTGAGCAAAAACGAACAATGAGGAAGTGAAAAGAGGAATGTCTGCAGGTAAAGGATGCTTATTATGAAAAGAAAATGTTTTCCTTTACGACCCCTTTAAAATATGTGGGATAGGGGCGCTATAGAATAAATAGTGCATATAATGATGTGGATGGGTGCAACCTATCTGAATGTAAGCATCAATCCCATACATTAACTGTGTAGCACAACAAAAAATATATTATACAAGTTGCTAAACAAATAGTGGAATGATATACAATGTGCAGTGGACCATATAAATATCAACCTATGGAATTGACAGTGGTATGGTAAACATATAAAGTGCGCCATGCTCGAGTGTTCTTCCAAATGATAAGTTCCACCTTCACCAAAGGGTCACCTCAAGTATCTCTTTCCATATCCCTACAAGCTCACAGCCTCAGTGCCGGGATACGGGCACTTATACAAGTAAGAGGCCACTCGGCACTGTGATTTACTATTTATATATATATATATATATATATTAAATTGTTTTACACTATGGGAGCTGTTTCTTTTCCTTTATGATATCCGCAACATACCTGGCATTTGTATCGGAATCTCCATGGGAAGCTGTTGACACACAAGCTCTATTGACCTTATTTTAACTAATAGGTCAACATCATTTGGTAAGGAGCCATCCATCCCCACTTGAGGTGACCCTTTGGTGAAGGTGGAACTTATCACTTGGAAGAACACTCGAGCATGGCACACTTTATATGTTTACCATACCACTGTCAATTCAATAGGTTGATATTTATATGGTCCACTGCACATTGTATATCATTCCACTATTCGTTTAGCAACTTGTATAATATATGTTTTCTTGTGCTACACAGTTAATGTATGGGATTGATGCTTACATCCAGATAGGTTGCACCCATCCACATCATTATATGCACTATTTATTCTATAGCGCCCCTATTCCACATATTCTAAAGCTATACAGGGAGTGCAGCATTATTAGGCAAGTTGTATTTTTGAGGATTAATTTTATTATTGAACAACAACCATGTTCTCAATGAACCCAAAAAACTCATTAATATCAAAGCTGAATATTTTTGGAAGTAGTTTTTAGTTTGTTTTTAGTTTTCGCTATTTTAGGGGGATATCTGTGTGTCCAGGTGACTATTACTGTGCATAATTATTAGGCAACTTAACAAAAAACAAATATATACCCATTTCAATTATTTATTTTTACCAGTGAAACCAATATAACATCTCAACATTCACAAATATACATTTCTGACATTCAAAACCAAAACAAAAACAAATCAGTGATCAATATAGCCACCTTTTTTTGCAAGGACACTCATGCTGCCTGCCATCCATGGATTCTGTCAGTGTTTTGATCTGTTCACCATCAACATTGCGTGCAGCAGCAACCACAGCCTCCCAGACACTGTTCAGAGAGGTGTACTGTTTTCCCTCCTAGTAAATCTAACATTTGATGATGGACCACAGGTTCTCAATGGGGTTCAGATCAGGTGAACAAGGAGGCCATGTCATTAGTTTTTCTTCTTTTATAGCCTTTCTTGCCAGCCACGCTGTGGAGTACTTGGACGCGTGTGATGGAGCATTGTCCTGCATGAAAATCATGTTTTTCTTGAGGGATGCAGACTTCTTCCTGTACCACTGCTTGAAGAAGGTGTCTTCCAGAAACTGGCAGTAGGACTGGGAGTTGAGCTTCACTCCATCCTCAACCCGAAAAGGCCCCACAAGCTCATCTTTGATGATACCAGCCCAAACCAGTACTCCACCTCCACCTTGCTGGCGTCTGAGTCGGACTGGAGCTCTCTGCCCTTTACCAATCCAGCCACGGGCCCATCCATCTGGCCCATCAAGACTCACTCTCATTTCATCAGTCCATAAAACCTTAGAAAAATCAGTCTTGAGATATTTCTTGGCCCAGTCTTGACGTTTCAGCTTGTGTGTCTTGTTCAGTGGTGGTCGTCTTTCAGCCTTTCTTACCTTGGCCATGGCTCTGAGTATTGCACACCTTGTGCTTTTGGGCACTCCAGTGATGTTGCAGCTCTGAAATATGGCCAAACTGGTGGCAAGTGGCATCTTGGCAGCTGCACGCTTGACTTTTCTCAGTTCATGGGCAGTTATTTTGCGCCTTGGTTTTTCCACACGCTTCTTGCGACCCTGTTGACTATTTTGAATGAAACGCTTGATTGTTCGATGATCACGCTTCAGAAGCTTTGCAATTTTAAGAGTGCTGCATCCCTCTGCAAGATATCTCACTATTTTTGACTTTTCTGAGCCTGTCAAGTCCTTCTTTTGACCCATTTTGCCAAAGGAAAGGAAGTTGCCTAATAATTATGCACACCTAATATAGGGTGTTGATGTCATTAGACCATACCCCTTCTCATTACAGAGATGCACATCACCTAATATGCTTAATTGGTAGTAGGCTTTCGAGCCTATACAGCTTGGAGTAAGACAACATGCATAAAGAGGATGATGTGGTCAAAATACTAATTTGCCTAATAATTCTGCACTCCCTGTAATCCAGCACTCTGTGTTATCTAGGGAGCAGCTTTTACACACTATTTGTATTTATTTACAACACCCTTCCCCACTTTTGGCGCGAGATTCCCCACACAATAACCCCTTTAATGTTTCCTTACCTTTTGCCCCTATCTTCCTAAGTAGGTCCAGCCTTACACACACACATCTCTATACTTAATTAGATCTTGTTAAGCAATGCTTGCAGCATTGTTTACATTATTTCGCCGGCGTCTATAAGCCTCATCGGCTTCTCTGGAACTGGTAGATGGATAGAAGCCTATCCTCTTAAAAGCAGTTTTGTTCTCTCAGTGCATGTCAAAAATATCCCAATGCCACCAGGAATGAGCACCCCAGTTGGTGATAAAGACACTTTTGATTATGCCTTTACCTCGTGTGTGTTTCAGCTGCTAAAAGGGTGTTCTGTAGGTCCTAATGTCTGGTGTCCATTCTGGTTGCATTTTCTGAAATGACATCCAACACATTTATTTGTGTTTTCATACTGCACTAACATTTTTCACACTGAGCATGTATATTGTGGACACAAATAGGCAGCATAGTTTATTACATTTTTCCTGGTACAAATGCAGCTCTCTTTGTGGGTTAGTTTTTTGATGGCATTGAGCAAATAAAAGCTAGAAAGCAAGGTTCTGTGAATCTTAACACCTCTTATGATTCTAGCATGTTTTAAAGAACATAGAAGTTGTACTACTGTTTGAAATAGATAACTTGCCAAGTTATAGTTAACCATGATCTGCCATAGTTTCTGAACCTGGTGAGGTCATCGCCCCACTTGTACTAGTTGTAGTCCATTATGCAAAGTGGATTTTTTTTTTTCTGTGATTTTTTTTTTTTCCTTTACTACCAGTGAGTAGTCCACCTGACTCCCTTCTGACCCATCCGTTGTAGAAACCTTTATATGTTCCTACATGCCCCTGGCTTTTTATTTTGTAGGTATGCTAGTTTAAAATTATGCTAGTGTAAAATTTGTCAACATGGAGAATGGTACTACTTTTCCAATAGTAGAGCAGTTATTTCCAAGACTATTCTGACCCTGGTCCCCAGATAAGGACAGTCTGATGTTTTTAGCTGGTGGTCTTTTTTTCTTGTATACACAGAAGGCTGTACTATAATCTGACCTACTTTCACACACCATGTACTCCATATATTCCCTTTTCAGAGTGCAACCTTTCTTTCTACATGGATGTGTCTACAGAAATGTTTTGTTGAGGGCTATACAACATTAGAACTTTTTTTAACAAATGGAAAAGAACAGGCCAGATTTTATTTAAAGAATCATGGTCTGAGGAATTATTTGGTAGGCTATGACTATTGTCAGTGAATTTCAGAAATCTAGGGAACGCTTCATAATATATTCTAGGCATCACAACAGGGAAGGCAGAGGTACAGTGAACAAAGACTATGAACCAGTATGAGATCATACTGGATTCTTTACCAAGGTCCAAAATTAGCATTTATTCCTAAAATGTTTTTCATCTTAAACATTTCTTTGTTGTACAAGTATTCTACAATGCGTAACAGGGGGTCGGTTGTTTTTTTTTATTTTTTTTATTAAAAGCATACAAATTTGTTCATGAGAATTACAAATGCTTGTCAAAAAAAATAATACAGCTGAAAGAAGTTTTTAATCATGAACTCCAGGCAAGCACCTGAATACATAGATATGATACATAGAAGAAAACTGTTTTACTGCCCAAAGGATGTATTTCTGTTTATTCAGATCTGAGACTTTTCTTGTAGAACAGGGGCCTATTTTTCTTTTCTGTTGCAGCATTTAAAGCGGAACTATACTTGCCTCAACTCAGCAATGCGTTGTCCAGGAACTCCCTTGCAGACCGCTGACTAGGTGTTCACCGAAGGGAAATTTTGGTGCCAAAACCGAAAATGCAGAATGCAGAAATTGACAGTTTAAAAAAAAATATATATATTTTTATACATAATTGTATTATATTCGACTTTTTAATTAATATCAATTTAAATTAATATTAATTTGTTGTTGGCCATTATTGGCACCTTTAGTGCAAGAAAAGCTCAAGAAAATGCATTCTGCAGTCTCTGACCATCTCTTGTATCATGTCTGAAATCTCTTACTTAAAACTTAAACACGCTGCTAATAATAGCAACATTTCTATTCGGTGCACCTCTAGCAGACATGATACAGGAGGTGGTCAGAGACTGCAGACATGATACAATAGCTCAATGCATCCTCACCTCAAATGAAGCACAAAATCTTTCTTCTTTAAGGGTTAAAATAAAATATATTAACCACTTTAGCCCCAGACCATATTGCTGTCCAATGACCAGAGCACTTTTTGTGATTCGGCACTGCGTCGCTTTAACTGACAATTGCGCGGTCGTGCGACGCGGCTCTCAAACAAAATTGGCGTCCTTTTTTTCCCACAAATAGAGCTTTCTTTTGGTGGTATTTGATCATCTCTGCGTTTTTTTTTTTTGCGCTATAAACAAAAATAGAGCGACTATTTTGAAAAAAATGCAATATTTTTTACTTTTTGCTATAATATCCCCCAAACATATATAAAAAACATTTTTTTTCCTCAGTTTAGGCCGATACGTATTCTTCTACATATTTTCCGTTAAAAAAAATCACAATAATCATTTATTGATTGGTTTGCGCAAAAGTTATAGCGTTTACAAAATAGGGGGTCGTTTTATGGCATTTTTATTAATATATTTTTTCTACTAGTAATGGCGGCAATCAGCATTTTTTTCAGTACTGCGACATTATGGTGGGCACTTCGGACACTTTTGACACATTTTTGGGACCATTGGCATTTTTATAGCGATCAATGCTATAAAAATGCATTGTATTACTATAAAAATGCCATTGGCAGTTAAGGGGTTAACACTAGGGGGCAGGGAAAGGGGTTAAGTGTGTTCCTGGGTGTGTTCTAACTGTATGGGGGGGTGACCTCACTAGGGGAAATCACTGATCTTCTGTTCATACATTGTATGAACAGAAAATCAGCGTTTCCCCCGCTGACAGGAACGAGAGCTTTGTGTTTACACACAAAGCTCCCGTTCCCCGCTCTGTAACGAGCGATCGCGTGTGCCCGGCGGCGATCGTATGCGGCAGGCACGCTCGCTGTAATCGGGATCATGCAGGGGGCGCGCGCCGGCCACAGGCGGCGCGCACGCGCCCCCTAGCGGCCGCTAAAGAGCGGACGTATACCTAGGTTCTCTCGCGTAGCAGTGCCACCGTCCCGAAGTAATATGACGGCGGGCGGTCGGCAAGTAGTTAACCACTTCCCGCCCGGCCAATAGCCGATTTACGGCCGGGAAGTGGTTATGAAATCGTGACTAGCCGTTCTCAAACGTCTAGCACGATTTCAATGCCGCGCGCGCCCGTGCGGGCGCGCAGCGCGGCGATCGGTGATGCGGGGTGTCAGTCTGACACCCTGCACCTCCGATCTCGGTAACGAGTCTCCGGCGGAGCCTCGTTACCACGTGATCGGCCGTGTCCAATCACGGCTGATCACGATGTAAACAGGAAGAGCCACCGACGGCTCTTCCTCACTCGCGTCTGACAGACGCGAGTACAGGAGAGCCGATCAGCGGCTCTCCTGACAGGGGGGGTTCGCGCTGATTGTTTATCAGCGCAGCCCCCCCTCAGATCGCCACACGGACCACCAGGGAGTGCCCACACTAGACCACCAGGGAACATAAAAATAAAATAAAAAAAGGACAAAAAAAAGGACAAAAAAAAAATCAACAAGAAAAAAAAAGGGGGCAGTAAAAAAAATGATGCCAATCAGTGCCCACACATGGGCACTGATTGGCAACATTGATCCATCAGTGCCACCCCTCAGTGATCATCAGTGCCACCCCAGTGTCTGTCAGTGCCACCCCACAGTGCCAATCCATGCCCAGTGCCCACCTATCAGTGCCCACATGTGCCACCTACCAGTGCCCACCTGTGCCACCTATCAGTGCCCACCTGTGCCACCTATGAGTACCCACCTGTGCCACCTATGAGTGCCCACCTGTGCCGCCTATGAGTGCCCATCAGTGCCGCCCATGAGTGCCCATCAGTGCCCCATACCAGCGCCGCCTATCAGTGCCCATCAGTGCTACCTAATCGGTGCCCATCAGAACTACCTCATCGGTGCCCATCAGTGCCACCTCATTGGTGCCCATCAGTGCCACCATATCAGTGCCCGTAATTGAAAGAGAAAACATACTCATTTACAAAAAAAAAATGGAAAAAAAATAACAGAAAAAAATAAAAACTTTATTTTTTTTTCAAAATCTTTGCTCTATTTTTAGTTGTTGCGCAAAAAAAAAAAAATCGCAGAGGTGATCAAATACCACCAAAAGAAAGCTCTATTTGTGGGGAAAAAAGGACGCCAATTTTGTTTAGGTGCAGTGTAGCATGACCGCACAATTGTCATTCAAATTGCGACAGTGCTGAAAGCTGAAAATTGGCTTGGGCGGGAAGGTGCGTAAGTGCCTGGTATGGAAGTGGTTAAAGTAATCTGATCGCAGCCATTACTAGTTAAAAATAATAATAATAAAAATGCCATACATTTATCCCCTATTTTGTAGACACTATGGGCCAGATCCACAAACAATTACGGCAGCGTATCTCCAGATACGCTGCCGTAATTTCAATGCTGCGCCGGCGTATCTTTGTTTTGTATCCACAAAGCAAGATATGCAGTTTTTTTGCGTAGATACGCCGTCTTACGCCGTCCTATTTAAGTTTAATATTTACGCTGGACGCTAGGGGCGCTTTCGTATATTTTCCGGGTCAAATATGCAAATGAGCTAGATACGCCGATCCATGAACGTACGTACGGCCGGCGCAGTGTTTTTACGTCGTTTGCATAAGCGTAGGTCCGGCGTTAAGTTACCCCTGCTGTATAGAGGCGTACGTAATGTTAAGTATGGAAGTCGGGCCAGCGTAAAAAAAAACGTCCTTTTATGTGGGGTCAAGCTGATTTAAATTAAATCACGCCCACAGCTTTATAATTTGAATTGCGCGGCCTTACGCTGCAACAATTACACTACGCCACTGTAAGTTACAGCGGAAAGTGTTTGTGGATAACTTACAGTGGCGTAGTGTAACTTAGGCTACGCCAGTGCCAGTTCTTTGTGAATCTGGCCCTATAACTTTTGCACAAACCAATCAATATATGCTTATTGTGATTTTTTTGTTTACCAAAAATGTGCAGAAGAATACATATTCACCTAAACTGAGGAAGAATTTTTTATATATATATATATATATATATATATATATATATATATATATATATATATATATATATATTTTTTTTTTGGGGGGGGGGATATTATTTTAGCAAGAAGTAAGAAATATTGTTTTTTTGTTTTTCAAATTTGTCACACTTTCTTTTTATTTTTTTGCGCTATAAAAAAAAAAGCACTCTATTTGTGGGGAAAATGGGACTTACATTTTGTTTCGATACAGCTTTGCATGACCACACAATTGTCAGTTAAAGTGACACAGTGCCGTACTACAAAAAAAATGTCTGGTCATTTAGGGGGTAAATCCTTCCAGTCCTTAAGTGGTTAAAGGATAGCCACACTTACTAACCCTTATGCCGCGTACACACGATCATTTTTCGGATTGTAAAAAAATTCTTTTTTTTTTTTTAATGTCATTAAAATGATCGTGTGTGGGCTTCAGAGCATTTTATGGGTTCTGAAAAACGGGCAATTATTTTTTTCGAACATGCTCTATTTTTTCACGACGTGTTTAACGTTGTCGTTTTTTGGGTTGTAAAAAAATGGTCGTGTGTGGGCTTTAGCGACGTAAAAAATCTGTGCATGCTCAGAAGCAAGTTATGAGACTGGAGCGCTCGTTCTGGTAAAAATACCATTCGTAATGGAGTACTGTAAACACATTCATCAAGCTGTAACAGACAGAAAAGCACGATTCATCTTTTACTAACACTGAATCAGCTAAAGCAGCCCCAAGGGTGGTACCATCCAAATGTAACTTCCCCTTTATAGTGCCGTCGTACATGTTGTACGTCACCGCGCTCAGCTAGTTTTTTTTTTCTCACGATCGTGTGTAGGCAAGGCCGTTTTAATGATCAAGTTGAAAAAAATGTTGTTTTTTCTAGAGCCTGAAAAACCGAGTTTCTTACAACCCGAAAAATTATTGTGTGTGCGCGACATTACATTTTTAAACTTGAAATTGTTCTAATACTTGCCCAAAAATAGAAAAAAAGTCATTTTGCATAGTTCTGCCAAAAGCCAAAAAGAAAGCTGCACCATGGGAGCACTTTAAAAATACCTTATGCAGCATCAGCACATGTTGATGCATACTTCGGAAAGTAAATTGAAAACATGCATGGGAATTCAAGATGATCAGAAAAGAGCTTGTGAACATTTTGTTCACTCTAGCTTTAATAAATACTCAATTAAATCCTTATGTTGGGAAAGGATTTTCCAGCAGTCTTTGAGCATGTTCAAGATTTATTGGATGGTCAATAGATTCATCTACCCAGTTCCCAGGCCTACCCTCACTCACTGTTTCCACAGCCCTCTGTCCTTGTGTAGCAGATTTATGCCCAGTATCTGAACACACATCTTAGTATTACTCATTTTTGTTTTTTTTCTTAATGCAAAACTGTTCTGTTCAACTTTATTCAAAGAAACTAATTTAGCATTTTTTACCACTAATAGGATGGTAGTATTTAGAACTTATTTGGGCTCTAATTGGATCTGAAATTAGACTTTTTATTTTTTGGGCCATAATAAAGGTAACATCTGGAACATTTAGTTTCCTTAGAAAATATTACTATTGTGTTTTAACTGATGTTTAATTTCCAGTTGTAAAATAACCAGTAGACGCTAGGATCAATTTAATAAAGTCTTCCTGACTGTTTTCTGGAGTTATGACTTTATTAGGGAGTTCAGCGCCAAATTCCTGAAAGTGCTGAAACAATTTTCTTGCTATTCCCGATGCTTGTGTCAAATTCAGTTTTTATGTGCAACCCTTTTTTTTTTTACATTTTGCTGCTTTAGCTGCAACAAATTTGTGAAATACTTCCATATTGGTGATGAAAAAAGTGGAGATAAATAATACCTCTTCGATGTTGGAGTAAATTGTATCACTTGTGTAAGTATTGTGTCACTGACAACGTTCTGTCTGAGATGGTCTGAAATAGAGATGGGAATTACAGTCCCTGCCCTCCCATGCTCTTTGTTGTGGCCCTCGCCCGTCAAATCTTTTGCTCATGTACGAATGGTCTGTCTGAACCCGATACTATTTACTCTTTTAATTTGGAGACACTGTTTTAGTAAATTTTCTTTATTGTCCCCGTGCCCACCTCTAACAAATATTCTCTTTAACCCAAAAATTCCTGACAGTTTATCCTTCGACTCAATGTTACCTTGGACCCAAGCAAATATATTTCAATTATGTCATCTAGTGCACCCAGTAACGCGTACATTATTATCTTTCACAGACCTACAGTCAAAGCATAAAATCCCGAAAACCCTGTTTTATTCCTTCCTTCAGATTAGACATTTCTTTGCTTCCCGGTCCCCCCAAATGACCCTTAGCGTCCCTACTGACTTTGAAATGATGTGCTCTAGAGGCCCTCACAAACTCCACCAGATTTCCACTATCTACAAAATCTTCCATTCAGCTACCCCCTTCTCTGAAAATACCCATTCATACATAAGGAGATGGTCCCACATATTGTGTAAGCCCATCTCATTGGGAGATTTGAGACAAATTTGGGACGCTGCCTCTAGGGTCTTTAGATGTGTAGCCCAGAAAGAAACTACATATAAAATACTTATGTTATGGTACATAACCCCCGAATTTTTAGCAACACATAGATTTAACAACACATAGCCAATGTTGGAGATGTGGCTCCTCTGTGGGTACCCACCTCCACATCTTTTGGGATTGTCCGGTAATAACTCCCTTTTGGTCACAGGAGAAGATCCTAGAGATAAACATACCCTTTCAGCCTTTACATATGCTACTGGGCTTACCTCTCCCGAAGATCTCCAAAACTCTTGGCAAACTGATGGCTTTTCTTTTACTGGCAGCCAAACATGTCATTCCTCAACGCTGGAGAGTTACCTCCCATCCCACTTTTGCACAATTCGTATCGACAATTTCTGATATTAGAAGGATGGAATGTCTAATGCCGCGTACACACGGTCGTTTTTTGCGATGAAAAAAAACGTCGTTTTTTAAAACGTCATTTAAATTGATCGTGTGTGGGCAAAACGTCGTTTTTTGTCTTAAAAAAAACGACCAAAAAAAAATTCCAACATGCTTGAATTTTTTGTGCCGTTTTTCAAAACGTCGTTTTTTGTTTCACAAAAAGTCACCGTGTGTAGCAAAAACGTCGTTTAAAACGACGTGTTTCAACCCGCGCATGCCCAGAAGCTAGTTATGAAGCGAGCTTCAATGGAAAAGTGTGGTGAACGTAACCTCGTTTTTTGTGAAAAAAACGATGGTGTGTATGCAACATCGTCTTTCAAAGTGACGTTTCAAAAACGTCGTTTTTTACTTCACAAAAAACGTCGTTTTTTTTTCATCGCAAAAAACGACCGTGTGTACGCGGCATTACAGCTGTCATAGATGATTCTTTACCCAAATTCAAACCCATCTGGGAGAGATGGGACTCTTCTGATTTTAACACAAAGCCTCGTTCCACCCCACTGCCTACCCATTGCCCATATCCCCTACAGTTCTATATAGGATGATGCCCCTTTTTTTGTATACAGGTAAAAAATTGTTGATATATGCTTCTGCTCAGCAGAGCCATGATAAGTTGTTCATGTTGAACCCACCACTTATTTTCTATTTTATGGTATAACTAACTTGTATACAACCAGACTTGTCTGTTTCCTGTTAAAAATGTGACTGTTCTTTTCTTGCACTTTTAATCATTCAAATGTCTGGATTATGTAATTACTTTGTCTGATTTAAAAATCTATAAATGAACAATAAAAAAAAAAAAAAGCTCTGTCTGAGGAAATTCTGCAACTGATTTACATACTCCTTACTGACCGTTACATGAATCTGTTGCAAGTCGAAGCATTTATTGCATGGATGGGAGACAGATTTTTAATGCGTGTCTATGACTGAATTCTAGGGATTATGTTTCCTTTGTGAAAGATTGGTGCTCATGCACCTCATTTAACCACTTAAAGCAGAGTTCCACCCAAAAGTGGAACTTCCGCTTAATCCACTCCTTGCCCCCTTACATGCCACATTTGGCATGTCATCATTTTCGGGGGGGGAGTGGGGGCTTCAGGGCTCCTTCCGCCGAGGGGCTGCTAATCATATTGCCTTTTGGCAGCCCCTCCCTGTAGGCGATCGCCTGGGACACATGACAGGTCCCGGCGATCGCCTGTCCATTTAGAAAGCGCGGTGCCGCTCGCGCATGCGCAGTGGGTGCCTGGCCGTGAAGCTGAAAGCTGTCATGGCCGGGTGCCCACACTTAGGATGAAGACGCCGGCTAGGGAGGGGAGATTCAATTCAAGTAATTCTGCTTTTTCCCTTGGAACATTTCAAAGGTAAATTGTTTACGATTCACTGTATAAATGCATCATGTTGAAAACACATAAGAGCCAGTTCACACAGGGGCAACAAGACTTTTAGCACGACTTTGCAAGGCGACTTAGACATGCCTTGAGCGTGAATCACAGCGCGACTTACCGTCACCGCCAGGAAGGGGAACTCAATGCCAAATTTTAAATAAAAAAAGGGCAAGGGGTCCCCCTCTAAGAGCAGGCCTTAGGCCTGGTATGGATTTCAAGGGGAACCCCCTAGGCTGAAAAACGGCGTGGGGGTCCCCCAAAATACCTACCAGAACCTTATCCGAGCACGCAGCCCGGCTGGTCAGGAAACGGGGTGGGGACGAGCGAGCGCCCCCCATCCTGAACTTTACCAGGCCGCATGCCCTCAACATGGGGGAGTAGGTGCTTTGTGGAAGGGGGGTGCCCTGCAGCCCCCTACCCCCAAGCACCTTGTCCCCATGTTGATGGGGACAAGGGGCTCTTCCCGACAACCCTGTCCGTTGGTGGTTGTCTGGGTATGTGAGTGGGGGCTTATCGGAATCCGGGAGCCCCCTTTAATAAGGGGGCACCCAGATCCCGGCCCCCCACCCTATGTGAATGAGTATGGGGTACATTTTACCCATACCTATTCACTTGGGGGGAATAAGTGTCAAGAAAAAAAAAAAATTGACAGGTTTTTAAAGTAATTTATTAGTCAGCTCCGGGGGTTTTCCTCCGACTTCGGGGGTCTTCTTCTGACTTATCTGCTCTCTGGTTCTTTCTGCCGGGCTCCTCCGCTATGTTCTTCCAGCTCTTTTACTAGCGGTGGCCCTGTCTTCTACCTTCTTACCGATTTTGGGGGGTCTACTTCTGACTTTGGGCGTCTTTTTCCGACTTCGGGGGTCTTCTTCCGACTTCTCCACTCTCTTATCCCGCTCTCCCGTTCTTTCTGCCTTCTGCTGGGCTCCTCCGCTATCTTCTTCCAGCTCTTTTGCTAGCGGCGGCCCAGTCTTTTGCGTCTTCTTCCCTCTTCTTCAATGTTGGCTCCCCCTATAATGCCGGGTGCAAGGTGCGCAATGATTTATATAGGCCCCTAAATAAGCCCCTTATGACATCACAGTCCCATCATGCTCCGGGTGGTGACAACATAAGGGGCGGGGTCACTGGGTAATATCACTCTGTGACCACGCTCCATGCCTATATAAATCGTTGCGCACCGCACACCCAGCATTACAGTGGGATAAAGCGCCATGTCAACATCGAAAAAGAGAGGAGGGAAGAAGACAACGCAGAAGACCGGGCCGCCACTAGTAAAAGAGCTGGGAAAAGATAGCAGAGGTGCCCGGCAGAAAGAACCAGAGAGCGGATAAGTCGGAATAAGACAGCCAAAGTCGGAAGAAACAACTAACAGCCAGGGTTGTTGGGAAGAGGTCCTTGTCCCCATCAACATGGGGACAAGGTGCTTCGGGTGTGGGGAGCCGGAGGGCGCCCCCCTGACCCAAAGCACCTACCCCCCATGTTGGGGGCATACGTCCTCACCCCCTTTCCTGACCAGCCAGGCTGCGTGTTTGGATAAGGGTATGGTATGGATTTTGGGGGGACCCCCACAATGTTTTTCTGCATAGGGGATGCCCCTTAAAATCCATACCCGACCTAAGGGCCTAGTATGCTCTTAGAGGGGGAACCCATGCCGTTTTTTTATTTAAACTTTGGCTGGAGTTCCCCCTTATGATTCATACCAAATACCAGTTCTGTGGGAGGGAGGGGTTTGCCTTAGAGCCTCACTTACATTGGTTTCTTCATGCAGCGTGACTTGAGGCGACTAGGGGCGACTTGAAGTCGGATCCAAAGTTAGACCTCTGTGAATGGGCTATTAAGGGGCGTGCTTACAGTATAAAGCAATGATTGTGACTTTTACCCAACAATTACTGGCAGTGAATCACTAAAACACATGCACCATGAAGATTTGCCAGCAGTAAATGCTTGGTGAATGTCAGATACCGCTACATAAAGGCCCCTTTTACTCAGCAGGAGATCTGTGAGCAGATCCCCTGCTGATCAGAGCATGTGGATGACAGGTCCATGTCTGCTCGGTTTATGCAGAGCAGACACGGAGAGAGCCCACTCTGCTTTGTTCTTTTTAAATTGCATGACAAGTCACACCCTATTGCCTGCAGTGGAAGTGGTCAAATCAATGCGACTCCGCTCCGGCTACTTTAAAGTCGCACGGATTTTGAAAGTAGTTCCTGCATTACTTTTTGCAGGTTCAGGTGCGGCTTGCATAGACATCTGTGTATGAAGTCACACAGATGTCTCCCAAGTCACACCTGAAGTCGCACTGACATGCAACTTTGAAAGCTTCAAGTGAAGTTGCATAATTTCATATTTGGAGTCGGTGTGACCGAAGACTAAATGGGTGTGTGCACACCCACTAGTTTCTTATGCACAATAGCATTTTATGTTGCAACCTGCCCAACTCTGCTCTATTAGAATTATCAGTCTGTCACAAACCTGTGCAATTCAAACCGAATAGATGATGAAAATGTATACATGATACATGATGTATTGGCAGTGATTACCTCAGTGGAAACTGGAAATCAAAACAATCGGTAAATTGGAAGTAAATGCACTTCATTTAAATTGTGGGTTTGTCCAATGAACAGAAGAATTTCGGAATTATTGGCCTATTGGTGTTTGAACTGAAGGTTGGTGCATATGACCATATTATTACATTTAATTATTTTGGTGGTTATTTAAATGGGATTTTGGAAAACGCAATTAATGTAGAATATTAGCCTAAAACTAAAATCTCTAAATTTACTTGCAGCCACGATCTAAGACTAAACTAGTTATCCCTGTAAAGCAAAAATTACTATACATTTTTTGAACCCGCTCCCATGTTGAGCTGTCAGTGGTGGCTTCTGTGTGTAGGAGTGTGCAGGAGAGGTATCTGACAACGGAAGCCACATAGGGCCAGATTCAGGTAGAGTTAGGCTGGAGTATCCAGTGATCCGCCAGCCTAACTGTCACTTTAAGCCGGCGTTTCTGTTTTCTGTAACCAGAAAACAAGAAACGCCGGGTTGGTGTTCCGATGCGATCGGCGCAATTGAATTTCGCCATCGCATCGCAACTTTAATTTAAAAATGGCGCCGGGGGCGTTCCCGCTAATTTACGCTGAAAAAATATGTTAATCAGCGGGAATCGGCAATTCACGATCGTATTCGGGCGCGACGCAGTGACTTTCCGACGTTTCCGTAAGCGATACGCGGCGTAAAGATAAAGCAGCCCCCTAGTGGAGTATCCTATGTTAAGTATAGGCGTCGTCATCGCGTCGAAAAAAAAAAAATCGCGTCACTTGCGTAAAACTTTCATGAATGGGGATGTGACGTCATTGACGTTCACTGACAGAATTTGGAGCATGCGCACTGGGATGCATTGACACTTGACGCATGCGCAGTACGTTCGCCGCGGGATTGCGCTTAGTTTAAATAATACACGCCCCGTACCCGCCCAATTTGAATTCCGCCGGCTCATTTGCGATGCGCTGCCGCAACTTTAGGAGCAAGTGCTTCATGAATAACAGCACTTGCTCCTAAAATTTCGGCAGCGTAACGTAAATGAGAAGCGTTACTCCAGAGCAAAGATGCTCCCATCTACCTGAATCTGGCCCAAACGATATACGCCAGAAATCTAGAAATTTTCGACCGACGTAATTTCGATAGACCTGCGCATCGTGCGTGCAAAAAAGTAAGTTTGTGCGGCGCAGGCTACGCGCTGTGTGCATCAGCTGCACGTCCTGTCTAAAATTAGTCCATATAAAAGCAGACTTAAAATTAGACAATCCATCTACATGTCAGCTAAAGCAACACCGTTAGGGACGAGCTGAGCAGCCACACTTGCAGAACAACATTCTACATGCCAGGGGCATCCTTGCTCATAGCTATACTACTGACTTTAGATGAGCGCAGAAGGAGGAGGGCACAGGAGAGGATATACCGCATACGCATAGACATCTTTGGCATGAGTGATTCTGAGGTGTCTCGCATCTTCAGATTCACCCCTGCTGCCATCATGGAATTTACCACAACCCTGCAGGAGGACATCACCAGCCCAACACACCGCTCACATGCAGTGCAGCCACTGGTTAAGGTCCTGGCAACACTCCATTTCCTTGCCAGTGGCTCTTTTCAAAGACAAGTGGAGTGGTGGCTGGGATGTCACAATCCTCCATCCTCCATGAGCAGATGTGTGCACCAGGTTATCCCTGCAATTCTCAGACGCATGGCCAACCAAATCATCAAACCCACCCAGGAGGACCTGCGGCAGAAGGCAATGACAGATTTCTACAGAATTGCCAGATTGCCACGCACCGTGGGGGCCATTGATTGCACACATGTGGCACTCCAGCCCCCCCCCCCCCCCCTCCCGTGAGACAGAGCACATATACCGCAATCAGAAGCACTGGCATTCCATCAACGTACAGGTAATAGTCGATGCCAAATGCCTCATATGGCACGTCCGTGCCAAACACTCCGGATCCAGCCATGACAGCTACATATACAATCATAGCCCCATCCCAACAGAATTCGAACAGAACATGTATGGGGACAGCTGGCTGGTTGGTGATTGTCAGCTAGGAGCCAGCTCACATTAGGCATCTTTGCATGTTAAGCACACACATTAATCATGGCACAATGAGAATGCATGCATGCACACCACTGTGGTCCCTAGATCACACACACCACATCCTCATCTAATTGGATTAGCACAAGCCCACCATGCAGGACTTGTGAGCAGCAACGCCACGCCACGGCTCCAATTATGTCACTGTACATTCATACACCATTCACACGGACCTGGGGATCACTTCTTCCTGGTCCTGGGGAACCCTTCTCCACCACAAATGAGGGTGACACCCCTTTTCCGGCAGGAATGTCACCCCCAAATTAAAAAATCATTCACAAACCAAAAAAAAATTGCCCAGCACCCAAAAAAAATGACTAGCAAAAAAAAAAAAAAGAAAAAAAAACTACCGCCGCTGGCGTGACCCACGCCTGGGGCGGCCACAGCCACGGCTCCTCAGGGGAGACTCATGGGGGGGGGTAATCCGGGGAAGGAGGAGCATTTACTGGTCTCTGCCCACCTGGCGGCCTGCCCTCCAAGGCCACGGCAATGCGAGTCAGGCCAGCATTGATTGTTGCCATATTGGCCTGGATAGCCTGGGTGAGGGCCCGCACATCCTGACCGAGGGGCCCGCACATCCTGACCAATGCCTGCTGTGGTAGCCTGCTGTTGATTTAGGCAATTGATCAGAGCCAGGGAGTTGCAGGCCATGTCCCCAACTGAATCCTTTATGGAGGAGAGGCTCTCCTCCATCCTCCCCAAAGTCTGGCTGACCTGTCCCAGATGGCGGGTCTGAAGGGCCTGGTCCCTTCTCAGTTTGGCAGGCAGAACCTCGGCCACCCCCCTAGTCTTGTGGGTTGCCTTCCTGCCTCCAGATGAGGCTTGTGGCCAGGGAGAAGGGGAGCCCCTTGGGAGGGGAGCCCTGTTGTGGGAGGAGTGGGTGGGGCTACCCCTGATGGAGGCCTGGCTCCTGCCAGCCATAGGGGAAGACTCCTCCAAAATTAACAAGCCATTCCCTGACATGACCTCCTCCTCCTCAACCTCCTCAGAGGACTCCGGCCTTGTCTGGGGGTCTTCCTCCGACTGTTGTCCCGGGGATTGTGCGGACAGGCCAGATAGCCCAGAACCCTCCTGCACATCTGTGGATGACACAGAACATTCACAGGTTGTAGGATCCACACACTTGCCACATATTCCCCCCCCCCCCCACACACATGCTACACACCAGATAGAAAAAAAAAACATACCTGTCCTCAAGGCCTCCTGACTGGAGTCAAAGCCAGGCAGCCCCTCCACTTGCTGCCTATTGAAGGTCTGGGCCACCGCACGCTCCTCCTCAGTCAGCCTAACAGGGCATGGTGGGCCCCCTCCAGTGCCCCTGGCATGGGCTGCAATCTTGCCCAGCTTCCCACGGACCACACGCCGGAGATCATTAATCTTCTTTTGGATCCCCTAGCATGTCCGGGTCTCCCCCCCCCCCCAACGAGTTTACCTCGTCTGCGATCTCCTGCAATATCTGAGCCTTCCTGGCCGGGGTGGTGTTGGCACTCTCCGGGCCGTGCAGGAAACGGCCATATTGGGTAATGGCCCTGGCAAGAATTGCCTTCTCCCGCACTGAAAAAAAAATATTTTTGCTTCCTCTGTCATGTTCTCACAAACTCTAACCAAAACAATCACCAAAAATCACTCAACAAAAATCACTCACCAAAAAGTATCAAAAACACTCACCAAAAAACACTCACCAAAAGTATCAAAAACAGTCACCAAAAAACACTCTGAAAACCACTATCCAAATCACTATACAAAACAGTCACCAAATATCTCAAAGACAAGTCACAAACCAACTAACGCGAACAAACAGCAGAAAAAAAGCACCTTGCTGTAGGAAGGGGAACAATGGGATGCACTTTTGCAAAGGAAGGGCGTTTCTCTCTGTCTATTTAAGCACTGTGCAGAGCTCACTAAGTTGAACGGGCCTAGTTCCAATTTCACTGATTGCGCCGTGCCGAGTTGTAAGCATGCGCAGAGAGGTGCTGACCATAGTCTGCTTCATGTGCGCATGCGCAATCTGGCCGGCCCTTCATTTGCATGGGGTCACGGCTCATTTCAATGGAACACGCCCATGTCCTTCCCATTTTGAATTACACCGCCTTACGCCTCGGAAATTGCGTTACACCGGCGCAAATTTCTGCGCAAATACTACGAGGATACGGTACTTGCGCCTCTACATTGCGCCGGTCTAACGTAAAGGAGGTGTGCTATGCCGGTCAATATATGCGTCAATGTACGTGAATCTTGCCCAGTAAGTCTATGGGTGACGTCATTTTTCAGACATCTCCCAGCCGCACACAGCAGCTATCACTGGAGACCGGACCAGATCGCCTTCAGAAAAGGTATAATGCATAGCGATTTTTGCTTTACAGAGTTAGACAGACAAGTCTTAAGCCTCATACACACGATTGGGCTTCCAACAGACTTTTTCGTGGATTTTGCTCCAATCCAAAGGGTGTTGTCCGTGAACTTGGTATCCATACACACGGCAGGACTTTTTCAAGCTAACAAACACGAACGTAGTAACGTAATAGACATACCATGGTTTTTCTGCTCTTTACCCCCACCCTTTGGGCAACTTCTGCTATTGTTGTCTGATCTTTAGCATTGGTTCTGAGCATACGTGTTTGTACTTTGGACTTTAGTCCGATGGACTTGTGTACACACGATTGGATTAGCCAACGTAGGACATTTGTTGCCGGAAAGTTTGTCTGTTCTCACAGCGAACATTTGTCCAATGAAAAGGAAAAAGTTTGTCCGATGAAGTGTACACACGGTCTGATCAAACTGGTCCGTCGGACAATTGTTATCAAAAAGTCAGATCGTGTGTATGGGCCTTAAGAATGTGGCTGCAAGTTGATTTTGAGATTTTAGTTTTAGGCTGAATTTACACTTGGTAAACATCAGTGCAGATTCAGAGAGTTAATAGGACTGTTCCACAGACACCACAAGGTACCTGCTCTTATCCCCACATGCCTGATAGTTACCAATTCTCTGATGGTGCATCAGAAAAATAAAAAAATCCTGGCTATAGAACAAATGTTATTCCTTCCCACCTGCTTTCCACCATTCCATGTTGGGTGTCTGAGTAACTCAACATGAGGTCCAAATGCTGTACATGGTGTCAGCTTACTTGCATTGAAAGAATACCTGGTGATCCTACCATGAAGGTCCTTCTTTAGCAACTTCCTTTTATGGGATTATAAGTGTGTCACAGTTAAGATGCCACATTACAATCCTGTAAATATGATTCAGATTTCAAGGGGCTGTGTCTATGTACATTATGCAACCAAGTTCTTCTTTTGTAAAAATTTGAAGCCTTTCATATAGTCTGTGCACATGGACAGGAGGTGGATATGAAGTGGCTGGAGGACCAATTCTTTATAATGGAAGATTCATTATTGACATGTGTGCTTAGCTAGAGCCCTGTCTGAAATGAGAGGGAGATAATGATGGATTTTAGTAATAACAAAATCTGTCATTGAAGCTGCATTAAAAGGTATTATATTGATGCATACTAAGCCCTAAACAAGGTGGCTGCATCATTTTTTGGGGGTTTTTGTTAGCTTTTTTTTCCTATTTATTTTCAACTGGTGATCCAGCCAGTAACACTTTTCCATCTTAGGATGTTATTTTCGATCTATGGAGGAGCATCAAAGTGATCCTTGGTCAATAGCACTGCCCAGAGAGAGTGGTTTTAGATTTGGATGTACTAATAGATTTAGGTGGACTTTACATCGGTGACTAGCAAATTAGAGCCCAACCCCTGCTAACACTTTTTAAGCAGTTACAGCAACAGCTGTTTTCCCTAGCTTTTTTATGAATGAATAAAAGCTAGCCAATGTAAGCACTCCTGACATTTGGTAAATGGTTTGTCTCAGCCCTATAAAAAAAAATCTGCACAGCTTAGTCTGGTAAAAGGAAGTTGAAAAATTAAAGCAGGATCAACAGGTAAAAAATAAATAAATCAAAAATGACACTTAATGCAATTGAAGACAGCATTATATATAAGGGTAGTCTGAAAAGTTTACCGCTCGACAGGAGGAGTGACAACACAGACATGAAACTTTATCTCTGTAGCAAGCCACTCTTCCGAATGCTCAGCACTATAAATGGTGAATGTGCGCAATACAGTTTTCATGTGATTTTGCAAATAGTTGAAACCCACCATAGTCAAGTTTCAAATAGATAAAGTGGAAGAAAAACGCTTTGGAGTTTTCCATCAGCAAAGTGATGGTAACAGGCTTCTGCATGCTGATGCACACCCTCGGAGTCCTAGAAGATGGTTGCCATCACTTTGTCCATTGATGGAACAATTCCAGCTGCCTTCCTCCACTCTCTACATTTTAAACTTGACTTCAGGGGCCCACTGCAAAAAATGCATGAAAACCATATAGTGCGCATGCATTTTTTTTAGCGCTAAACATTTGGAATAGTGGCGTGGTGCAGTGATAAAGTCTCGTGTCTATGTGGTCTCTCTTTCCATGTTGGGCCATGCACTTTTCAGACTACCCTTGTATGTAATTTGTTATTTTGCCTTTACTTTTATCTTGTATGATATTTGCTGGGGTTGTAGTCATTACCTGTAGCTGGCACTTAAGTTTTTCTACCTGGTATGAAAGTTATCAAGGTATCTTGTTGCTATTGGTAACCAGGACGGCTTTGCTTTAGAAAACCTTTTATTTATGAGTTCCAGTACAGTATTTTTGTTACAAGAATATAGATACAGTGAGTATTTTTCTCTAAAAAAGTCTCCTTTATATGAAGTGTCTCATGCTGACTCATTACTGGATTGTTCATAGTTGAAAGTGATATATGATCACTAAACAGGATGCGCCAGTCTTCTGCGCCAGCAATTTTATGGAGCCCTTGGAGATTCTGCTTTTTGATAAGTGAAAAGAGCGCATTTGCGGTTGCATCATGTAACATTTCCTTTTCTTAGCGAGAGGCCTTAGATTTATTTTGGATCTGCACACCACAAGGATGCACAGCTGTATATCACTTTGCATATTAGAAGAAGAAAAAAAAAAATATTGAGTTTATTAAAGGCTCATGGGATCTTTTAATCCGCTCTGAGTTCAACATAGCTATGATGACAGTCCTAGAGATAAACACTATTGATTGAGAAATATCCCGCTCCTTGAGCAGGCCCTAATCTGGTTACATGCGGCGCAAAGATGTGTTTGATGGATTCTACTCTATTCTTAACAAAAATTAACTGTTTACCCAATCATTCCTCCTCCATCTCTGTGGGATGGCACACTGTGGCAGGAGTTGCTTACTGAATTTACACAAATAATTTAATGTACTGCAAGGGCCATGAAATATTTCTATAAAGTCAAAGATGTAATGTCATGTGTCAATAGTTATACAGTATATCAGTAGATTACCGTAGTCACATGCAAGAAGAATTTATAAGATTTTTGTTTTGTGTTAATGGAGCACTTAGAAATGTTCAGGGAGCTGAACTGAATAGCCTTTGGTTATTGTTGGCGAGCCTTTGGTTATTGTTATACTTCATTTTGTGTCCATTTTTAAGTCAAGAACCACATCCCCATTGTCCTCTTCTTCCCACACTGTATTAGCTCATGAGCAATACAATATGTGACAAATAGAAATCAAACATCTTTTGTAGCAAAGTCAGAAGAGAGTTTTTATATGTATTATACACTTCTTAATCAAGACATATTCTTGAATGCCAAGAAGAATCTCCTGTGTTGAGATGAAAAATCTACTTTGAGCTCAGCATAGATTTGAATACGGATAAGTCTTCTGCATGATAGACTATGTGGGTGTTTAATCCAATTAAAGCAGATTTATAATAATAGAAACAAAATAAAAAGAAATGTACTGTTACACAAATAATATTTGTCAGCACACAACAAGATTATTTCAAAGTGCAAAGCTCTTTACTGTTTTATGTTCTTTCAGAAAAGCAATGTTTCAGGACTGTGCAGGGACCCTTCCTCAGGCATGTTATATTGATATCTAAAAGAAAACAAGGACAGAGGGTGGGCCAGCCTTGCCCATTACCTTTGTAACACATAACTGTAATAAAAACAAAGTAGTGTACTCACAAACGAGTAATAAAATCAAGCAAATATGGCAGAGTCCATCAACGGCCTTATCCAATAGGATCTGCTGGCCAGAATGAACTGACGCGTTTTGAGGGAGACCCCTCTTCCTCAGAGCCTCTTGATTGTATTACTTGTTTGTGAGTACTTAATAAAATTCTGTGTTACAAAGCTAATGCACAAGGCTGGTGCACCCTCCATTTCTTTTTGAGTTACTCCTGGGTTCCCCATGACCTGTTGAGAGTGGCAGCACAGTCGATGCAGTGGTGCTAGTTGTGGGGAATACCCCCTTCTTCATTTTACTCCACAGCAATCTTTCAAGCGCAGTAGCATTCATTTATTTTTATATATGTATAATCATATGCCTAAGGAAGGTGCCTGCATGGCCCCAAAAACATTGCTTGTCATGTAATTCCACAATAATTAATGTTTGTAAACTGTGATCAATCAGGAGACAATGCATAACCCTTTTCAACACTGGAATTGCATATTTCCAATATGGTGCACAAAAGGAATATACTATACTCTATTTTACAGCATTCCTTTACCACGTGGGTAGGTACCGGAGCATGATGGTACTGTGACATCATAAGAGAGGCCCATATAAACCGGTGGAAGCCGCGCACCCGGCATAACAGCGGGAAGAAGCATTGTCAACATTGGAAGAAGAGAAGAAGGCAGAAGACGTTACAGAAGAGCGGACTGGCCGTCGCTAGTAATTGAGCTAACACGAATCGGCGGCCAGTCCTGAAGAAGAAGGCACCGGAGAGTGCCGAGACAACAGCGGAGAGCGGAGAAGATGGAAGAAGACCCCCGCAGAGTGGAGAAGACCCCCGCAGAGTGGAAAAGACCCCCGGAGAGCAGAGAAGATGGAAGAAGACCCCCGCAGAGTGGAGAAGACCCCTGGAGAGTGGAGAAGACCCCCGGAGAGCAGAAGAAGAGGGCCCCCCTGGTAATAGAGCTAAAGAAGAGAGGGGGGCCCCCGGAGTTGAATAATAAATTACTTTAAAAACCCTGTGTCGTGTGTTTATTTACTTTTACACTTTGCCTCCAGGTGAATGGGTAGGGGTACGATGTACCCCATATTTATTCACTTAGGGTGGGGGGCCGGTATCTGGGGGCCCCCTTATTAAGCCCCCCGCCCCCAGCCCCCAGACCCCGACAACCAATGGCCAGAGTTGTCAGGAAGAGGCCCTGTCCTTATCAACATGGGGACAGGGTGTTCTGGGGTGGGGGGGCCGCAGTGCGCCCCCCTGCCCCAGAGAACCCAACCCCTCCATGTTGAGGGCATGCGGCCTGGTACGGCTCAGGAGGGGGGGCACTCGCTCGTCCCCACTTCTTTCCTGACCGGCCGGGCCGCATGCTTTGGATACGGGTCTGGTATGGATTGTGGGGGGACCCCCACGCTGTTTTTTCGGCGTAGGGGGCTTCTCCTTACAACCCATACCAGACCTAAGGGCCTGGTATGCCCCTGGGGGGGGAATCCATGCCGTTTTTTTTATTTAAAATTTGGTGTGGAGTTCCCTCTCAGGATTTATACCAAACGCCGCAGCTAGATTTGGCGGGAATCCAAGTCGGATCCCCGGCGCTTCTATGACGCGCTCGCTGGAATGTGCTTTGTCTATTTCAGCGAGTGCGAGATGTCGGCACCCTGTCGCGGTGAAGTGCTGGAAACACATTCTCGGCAACAGGTACAGTACCTCTCCTGCTTCTTTCTGAATATTTCCCCACCAACAATGGGGGGAGGGGGGGTCAGCTCTGACATGAGGAAGTGAAGCCCTGCCTTATATGCATTATACTACATCAGTAAAGGTACCCCTGGGCATGAAATGAGATTATTATAGGGTTGTACCAATACCACTTTTTTACTTGCCGATAACGATCCTTTTTTTTTATGTCATGTGACACTGTCACTAATATGCAGCACTGATGTTGTGTGGACTGTGTCAGTATTTTTTTTTTTTTTTACAATTTATATATTTTTTAAGATGTCTGAAGAAGGATTCAGGCAAGGAAATGTTTAATGTTTGACAATTCAGAAGTTAGAGATTGAGCCATATTTGTCAAACTCAGACATAAGGTACACAAGTGAGGTCTCAGGATCTGCGTATGCTGCAACATTTAAAGAAAATGGACCCAAGAGAGGGTCCATTAATGTCTAGGTGGCGCCAGATTCTGCCTGGTCCCATGACATTATTCTTTGCCCTAAGCCCAAGTGGCATAGAGTCCTGTTCAGGAAGGTCCAACTTACCCTATCAAATGCCTTTTTGGCATCTGTAGATAGATCTGTAGATAGAAGTAAGAGAGGGATCCCCCTGGAGTGTGCCCCGTGGATGCTGGCAAGGACAGTGAGGGAACAGGAGCGTCTGGCACTGGCCTCTCTGAGGCATGCTCCTTCCAGACGTATCCACCTCACCCCTCCACACCAATCACCTATCCTCAATATACAATTAAAATCCCCCAACACCACCATAGGTCACCTCTCCCTATAGCTAGCTATAGCCGACAGTGTATTCTGATGGTGGAAAAAGTCTCCACGCTGTCAGAATACAATAGCTTAACAGGAATGCTTCTCTGTTCACCTTGAAAGTGTGGATGGGGGAATCAGTTCAATTTTTTTGCTTGTTGAATGACAAAAATTGACTTATCTATTGCTAACTTTAATTGCTTTCACCTGCAGCAGCACTAAACTGCACGACCGAGGGATTGTGGGACGTGTTGTTTCTTCACAGGACAAGTTGGTTCTTAGAGTACAGGCAGCGGTCATTTGTTAACCTGTGCAGTGTAATGCTGCAGGACTCATGTATTAAACAAACCTATTTATGACACAGGAATTTGATGATATATTCTGTTATAGACGCTGCATAGCGGGCAACAAAGGACACTATGAAATCGCATTATCAATGCACATCTTATGCAGGTGAAAAAAAGGTGCAGGTAGGTAGGTTTAAAATGCCATTTAATTGTGCCCAGAATCTCCTATGACCATTTAACATACCAGGTACATTTGTCAACTTTGTACCAGCTGACAAAATCATTATAAGGGGTTTTATGGACCATCACAGGTACACGTTGCCTAGACTCACTGCAAAGAAAGCTAAATCGCCTCAAGCATTGGATGCTTTGCCTTCTCACCATTCCAAACTGTACATGTCTGCACATCCTCCTTGTTAAAGAAAGTTTTATATTGTAGTATCCAGTGTTAGAAAAGCACTGAACACAAAAGATATTATCACTATACCTTTCTGAGTCAGAGTTAAGCCCACCTTGCATCGCTTAGACTTGGAAATCACCAGTCGTAGAGCTTCAGGAATCACCCCAGCCATTCTTTAACCAAAAGAGGTCCAAAACAATTCCACGTGGAAAAGCTGGGCAGGAGATTGTTTGCTGTTGCCTGGGGACTAAGTCTATGGCCAATAGCAGGAAGTGGGGCCCTTCAAAGAGACTGTCACCAAGGCTGATCATCAGGTAACCCAGACACCTAGTGGTAAAAGTCAAAGCAGTGAACCACACTTGAGCCACACTTGAGCCAAAACACTGAAAAGAGAAAAGCGGTTGGAAAGAATTCAAAGATATCTTTGACAATTTCCTTGGCAACTACAGAGCCGGTGACTATACTTAGCTGGTTTGACATGCTTATGAGTAATTTCCCATTAACCAGAATCCAACTTGGAGCAAAGGATGACAACACACACAGAGTTATGTGCCATTACAATTGGGCGAAAGCTACTGGAAGAATGAAATGGCCTGTGTATTTGGGATTTCTCTGTATTTTTTAGTGTAAGAAATATTTCTCTGGCCCATAGGAAATGTCTGCTAGATGCTAAGCTAAATATGCGGGCTTCAAGAATTTCAGTAAATTTGTTCTACCTTTCACAATATAATTACAATGGCATTTTATTTACTGTCTGTGCAGATTGGATCTCTTTAGTCTTTACATCCATTTTTTTTAAGTTGAAGCATTGAATTAAGCTAGTTTAACCAGTGTATAATATGTTATGTGAAAAGAGAAAGTTTCCATCCAAAAACATTTTTTTTTAGTAGACAGACAATGTACCTTTAAGTCGTGCAAACTGATAATAGGGATAATATGGATTAAAGAGTAATCCAACATCTTTAAAAAATGAATAAAAAAAAGTGTTTACTTCCAACTTGGACCTGAAGTGATGTCATGACGTTGCTCCAGTCCTCCAAGGTCATAAATCAATCAGGGATGATCTAGTCTTTCATTGCTTCTGTGACCAACGAGCCCCAATGTTGGATCGTTTCTCAGGCGCGGCTGTGTAAACGGTAAGCCTGAGAAACGGCGGCAGGGGGTGGGAGGGATGATGGAGAGCGATCCAGTGGTTAATGAGCTGCTGAGAAAGCCAGCCACCGGCTGAAGAAAACTATAAACCACTTGCAAACTGCAACATATATATATATATATATATATATATATATATATATATATATATATATATATATATACATATATATATATATATGGAAATATATGAAAATGTATATAGGAAGGTACACTTTTGGATGGAGTGTATGCCTATAAAACAGCGCTGTGAAATCACTATAAATAAATTGAAAAAAGTGCACAAGTTATACCTAAATACAAGTGCCACCATGAATCAATAAATAAAATTATATATAAATGAAAATATATAAATAAATAAATAAACCCGTGCACATTAATGAAAATGTAAATAAGAGAAAAGTCCATAAATAAGTATTCATAAACAAATCTTTAGAATCCTCCACCACACCTCCAGTGTTCAGTGCATCCGTCACCCGTCAGAGTGCTAACTCACCAAAATACACACTTGCGCGTATAGGCAACCAGCAAACCAATCCTCTCCAAGTCATGATCAATGGGGTGATGCACACAATTCCACATGAGAATAAATATAAATGAGATGAGATAAAAAATAAAGCACAATAGTGTAGTACCTTAAAAGCAGTATTAATACACACTAAAAGTTGCAAAAATTACACTCACAAACACAATGTGTCAAAAGGCATTGAATCACATCACTCATCTGGTGACAACTCCAAACAAAAGTTAACCAATCCTCAGCTGTTGGCAATTTGGTCACGGTGGACCCACAGTCAAACAATTAAGGTCTCACCGCTCCGCAGACTGGAAGTAGTAGATAGTTGTTGAGCAAAACGAGATATTCTGGTGGGCAAAAAGCTCCAAACGCTGCTCAGAATGATCAAAAACGTGACACGCTACTTCACACACTGACTGTATAGCCCTGACATGTTTCGTCGGTTACGACTTATTGATGGGATTGGCTAATCCGTCAGTGACCCTCCCTTAAATGTGGTTCCTATCCCGAAAAGGCCCACCTTACAAGGACAACAGCGCATGCGCACCGCCATAACTATGGGTAGAAGCCTCTCTAACACGGTACGCTGGTGTTCAGTCAGAGCGGAAGTAGCGTCTAGGAGGGATCTGCCTAAAAGCTCCGATTGCGCATCGCCATGACTGTAGGTAGACGCCTGTCAATCATGGTGCGCTCGCGATCAGGTCAAAAATGACGCTCCTTCGCGTCTCCTGCGTGAATCACGAACACGGTACCACGCCAGCCAAGAGCGATGTTAAACGGCTTAATGAAAAAGATTCTCTCAAAGAGTGAACAAAATATCAATTAATAAACTTGTGGAAATATACGCAAGCCCAGGATCAGCGAAGGAACCTAGGAGGTTGCAGGGAAACTGTCATGGACTTACCTCCCAGCCTCATACATCCTCGTTTCTGGAGAAACAACAGTGTTCCTCCATGTTGACGCGCCGCCGCGCTTCCAGCGTACATGCACAATGGGCGCGTGCACAACGGGCGCGGGCGCGCGTACGATAGCGGGAGCGCGCGTGTGCAAGTTGTTTGGCGACAAAGCACACTTTAAAAGCCATTGCTGGACTCCAACACATTGCTGCCTGATCTGCAGTTTGGAGTGAACTTCCACTTGAAACCTGATCCTGAAACCTGATCCTGAATTCCTGACTGACCCGGCTTGTTGACTATCCGTATCTCTCCAGACCCTTGACTCCGGCTTGTTTGACTACCCTTCTGATTGAACCCACCGTTGCCAGACCCACCTGCTTGCACCACGACTATGCTTCAGTTACCTGCATCTGAACCATCTGACTACCTGTTGTGACCCGGCCTGCCTGACCCTGCTGTTTCTTGCTTTACGTTTATCTGCTTACTTCATGAAGCTTGTTGCTGTTGCAATTGTACCACCTGTCAGGGTCGCTGACCCCCTCTTCTGCCTCAGTGCTGTCTGAACCTTCCCGCCTGAGAGACTCAGCCACCTTCATCTACTCATCACTGCAACGGCACTCCTACCCCGCTGTGCTCCGAGTCGCTGTTCCCACCTCAGCGACTCATGAACCAGAGCCGTAAGAGAGGCCTCCTACAATCAGACTCTGAACATTCCAGGTACGTAACAGAAACAAATGATCTAAATGCACAGTAATAATTTAAATCACACTTATTAAATCGGGTGTCCCCGTGACCACATTGCCCCCAGTGATCCATAAACTTCTTACATGATCCTCAGTCAATGCAAGTTAAACTCATAATGCAATATCATGGTATGACTATTAAAAATTACAATGATATTAAAATTATTGAATATTAAAAAAATATATATTAAAATAGCAAAAGTAGCAATAGCAGCAATATCATAAATAAACATGGATGAATGGCTAATTTATCCAATGATGAAGAGTGAATGGTAAAGGAATTAATTAAATAGGTGACTACATAATGATTCTCATTGATGACATAATTTCTCATGTTGTTGTTATAAAACAATACTATGGACTAGCAGGATAAACTAATAATCCCTCAAATGGCAGTCAATCTGCCTTACATAAAACATTAGTAACTGTCTAACATTATGTATCTACAATTTGTAAGGCTGATTGACTAAACCTCAAAACCTCACAAAAACACAACAATATATGTTATGAATTATTGATGAAGCAATTCAAGTCCACCTCTATATTTAGTCCCCGAGGTGAGAGACATTTTAATGAGAAAATCTATTGCGCTTCGCATTGTGAAAGATCACGCACTCTATGGGACCCCTTCCAAGCCGAATAGACACAATCTAACCCACAATATTAGGCAATCGTGGGGTCTTGATGTTTCTTTTTAAAGTGCATAGATACACTATGGTCCTCAAACCCTTTTTTGATGTTAGCCAAATGTTCAGCTATGCAAACTCTTAATAGTCTTTTTGTTCTCCCTACATATAGTAACCCACAAGGGCACCATAGTAGGTAAACAACATATGAAGAGTTGCAGGTGCTAAATTCCTTTATTTCAAAAACTTTACCATCTGTACTGGCTACTTCATTTTTACCTCTATTTTGAACCTTAACAGTGCGGCAACATATACATTTTCTACACGGAAAGAAGCCTTTTAAATCAATTTTGATGTGATGGATTGTGGATCCAGTATTTTTTGTACAACTCGGTCTCCAAAATTGGGGGCTCTTCGACATATAAACCAAGGTTGTTCTGGAATTATTCTTGCTAAGTGTCTGTCCTTAGTCAGTATATGCCAATGCTTCCTAAAAATGGTTTCTATCTCTTTGTACGGAGAATGAAATCCAGACAAAAAGCTAATTTGGTGTTGATTCTTGTTGTCTTCAGATACTCTTTTCTTAATCACTTGTTCCCTTGGAATCTCAGACACCTGTTGAATGATCATATCCAAATTAGATTCATCATAACCCTTTTGTATGAATCTATTCTTCAACTCATTCGCTTGTTCAAAGTAGTCGCTCACAGTCGCAAGAATTGGCCTTTTGGTATATTTTTGATTCAGGCTGGATGATGGCCACTTTGAATAGATAAATAGCTATTACGGTCCGTGGTTTTGAAGAACACCTTAGTTTTTAATTTGTTTCCACAATTCCCTATTGTAACATCTAGAAAGATAATCAGATGATTACTAATATTGTATTCCAGTTTGATGTTGTTATTGTTAACATTAAGATCTTCCAAAAAGAGTTTGACATCACTTTCTGATCCCTCCCAAATTAATAGGAGGTCATCAATGAACCTGCGATAAAATATTAGTTGGGGTTTGCGATTATTGAAAATGTATCTGTCCTCCCACTCAGCCATAAACAGGTTGGCTAGACTGGGAGCGTATTTAGCCCCCATTGTTACGCCAACCTGTTGTGAAAAAAAAAAAAAAAACATTGAACCAAAAATAGGTGTGTGACATACAGAACTCTAAAACTTTTTTTGTATATAAGGAATATCCTCTTTCTTACTAAGTGCCCAGTTCATTGCCTGTGCAGCATCCGCATGTTGTATTATTGTGTAAAGGAATGCTACATCCGCTGTTACCATGAATATTTCTGAATTTGCAGAGACACCAATAGGTCTGCGGTGTCCCTAAGATAGGCTTTCGTATCACGTACTGGGTTGTAAAAACGTATCCAGGTATTCACCTAATCTTGCAGTCACAGATCCAATTCCATTAACGATCGGTTGTGCTGGGGGCACTGTGGAGTGTTTATGTATCTTGGGAAGCGTGTATATCACTGGAATTCGGCATACAGAAGGTGCTAAATAGTCTTCTTCTTTAGTGTTCAGGGCTTTAATTTGAAAGCCCCAATTAACAAGGGAGTCAAGCTGCTGTTCGTAAGATTCAGTGGGGTCTGACCCCAATCATTTGCATGTAGTACGATCACCCAGCAGTGTTGCCAATTGGTCCAAATAAAAGTATTTGTCCAAGACCACAACCCCACCCCCCTTGTCACCTGGTCGAACAATAATTTCTTTGTTGTTTTCAAGGGACTTGATGCCTTCCTTTATATGTTCTGGGATGACCCTCTTTTTCTTTGGGAGTTCCTTTATATCCTGCAGCACTAACTGTTTGAAGACCTCAATATGATGATTGTTAGAGTTCTGGGGTTAAACAGAGACTTGTTTTTTTAGGCCACTATCTACCCTGATGCTGTTGCTGTTACTTCTCATTGTACACTCAGCAGGTTGGCTTAAAAAATATTTTTTCATATTCAGCGTCCTGATGAACTTATGTGTGTCAATATAAATATCAAATTTATTCATGGTCTTGGAGCACATTTAAGGCCCGTATTCAAAATTTTGAGTTCTTTCGGACTCAATACTACTTTGCTGAGGTTATAGATGCCTGTTTTTAAGTTTTCCTCATTCTTTTCTTTGGATTGCTTATGTTTTCCGGCCCTGCACCCTCTTCTTCTCTTTGGGGGTAACCAGCACTCCTGTTGGGGGGATGTGATGTGCCATTCCTGTCCCCCCCCCGTCGTTGATTGATGTCTGAGGGATCCTCTTTGGAGTACCTCCTCTCCCTCCCTTTCCCCTTTGTCCTAAAAAAAGGTTGGGGCTAATGATTGGTGTCTCTGGAAAGACTCAACATCAATCCAAATTCAGAAAAAAATCATGGTAACAACGGATGTAGCATCCCTTTACACAATAATACAACATGAGGATGCTGCACTGGCACTGAACTGGGCACTCCGTAAGACAGAGGATATTCCTTTTATACAACAAAAGTTTTTGGGACAAGCTTTAGAGTTCTGTATGTCACACAACTATTTTTGGTTCAATGAGTTCTTTTTTTCACAACAGGTTGGCGTAGCAATGGGGGCTAAATACGCTCCCTGTCTAGCCAACCTGTTTATGGCTGAGTGGGAGGACAGATACATTTTCAATAATCGCAAACCCCAACTAATATTTTATCGCAGGTTCATTGATGACCTCCTATTAATTTGGAAGGGATCGGAAAGTAATGTCAAACTCTTTTTGGAAGATCTTAATGTTAACAATAACAACATCAAACTGGAATCCCAAATACCACTAACTGTACTGCACCTAGAGTCAGTGCCAAACCAGTAACATTATTATTATTATTATACAGGATTTATATAGCACCAACAGTTTACGCAGCGCTTTACATCCGGGAAGACAGTACATTCACAATACAAATCAAAACAGGAGGGATCAGAGGGCCCTGCTCGTAAGAGCTTACAATCTAAAAGGGAGGGTCAAGCGGAACAAAGGGTAGTTATCTGTGGGGGATGGTCAGATGGACTCAAATGAAAAGTGCAGTTGCTAGGTGTGGGAAGGGTAGGCTTCTCTGAAGAGGAGGAGTAACAGAAGAGGAGTAACATCTAAATTTAAGCTCAAATCGCGTAGATTTCCAGACTTGATGACTTGCCTAGTGATCTGGGCTTTTCTACAAGCCACTATCAAGAACCTCAAACGTAATGAGTGGCGGGAATTCCCCACCAACCTCACCCCCATCCAGCAGACTGCCCTTAAACGACTCCAACAATGTAAAGAAACTGTAATCAAACCGTCTGATAAAGGGGGCAACATTGTTTATAATCCAACAATGTGTGTTCAATTTGCCCATTATTATGTATAATAAATGAATGTAATAATTTTTTACCTTATTTCATCTTTCCATTGTATTCCCTTGTATTCAGTACCGCTATAGTCCACTTGCCCACTCCCTCATTTCCAGGTTGCTCCTGGGCCATTTTGGGGTCCCAGGTACACTTGATCTATCTAATCGATATTTAGGATGATGGAACTTTTATGTTTATTGTTCTTGTGTTTACTTTAAGAGGCTCCAATTCAATCATCAAACTGGAATACAATATTAGTAAACATCTGATTAACTTTCTAGATGTTACAATAGAGAATTGTGGAAACAAATTAAAAGCTAAGGTGTTCTTCAAAACCACGAACTGTAATAGCTATTTATCTATTTGAAGTGGCCATCATCCAGCCTGGATCAAAAATATACCAAAAGGCCAATTTTTGCGTGTTCGACGCAATTGTACGGATGTGAGCGACTACTTTGAACAAGCGAATGAGTTGAAGAATAGATTCATACAAAAGGGTTATGATGAATCTAATTTGGATATGATCATTCAACAGGTGTCTGAGATTCCAAGGGAACACGTGATTAAGAAAAGAGTATCTAAAGACAACAAGAATCAACACCAAATTAGCTTTTTGTCTGGATTTCATTCTCAGTACAAAGAGATAGAAAACATTTTTAGGAAACATTGGCATATACTGACTAAGGACAGACACTTGGCAGGAATAATTCCAGAACAACCTTGGTTTATATATCGAAGAGCCCCCAATTTTGGAGACTGAGTTGTACAAAAAATACTGGATCCACCAATCCATCACATCAAAATTGATTTAAATGGCTTCTTTCCGTGTAGAAAATGTATATGTTGCCGCACTGTTAAGGTTCAAAATAGAGGTAAAAATGAAGTAGCCAGTACAGATGGTAAAGTTTTTAAAATAAAGGAATTTAGCACCTGCAACTCTTCATATGTTGTTTATCTACTATGGTGCTCTTGTGGGTTACTATATGTAGGGAGAACAAAAAGACTATTAAGAGTTTACATAGCTGAACATTTGGCTAACATTAAAAAAGGGTTTAAGGACCATAGTGTATCTATGCACTTTAAAAAGAAACATCATCAAGACCCTACGCTTGCCCGATATTTTGGGTTAGATTGTGTCTATTCGGCTTGCAGGGGGTCCAATAGAGTGTGTGATCTTTCACAACGCGAAGCGCAATGGATTTTCTCATTAAAATGTCTCTCACCTCGAGGACTAAATATAGAGGTGGACTTGAATTGCTTCATCAATAATTCATAACATATATTGTTGTGTTTTTGTGAGGTTTTGAGGTTTAGTCAATCAGCCTTACAAATTGTAGATACATAATGTTAGACGGTTACTAATGTTGTACGTAAGGCAGATTGACGGCCATTTGAGGGACTATTAGTTTGTCCTGCTAGTCCATAGTAGGGTTGTCCCGATACCACTTTTTCTTTATCGTACATCACGGGACACAGAGCGCATAGCCATTACACTTGGGTTATATGGGTACCTTCAGGTGTGGACACTGGTGTAATCAATTTCACAGGAAGTTTCCTCCCTATATAACCCCCTCCCACTGGGAGTGCTTCAATTTTTTCGCCAGTGTCTTAGGTGTTGGTCACGTCTAGCTGTCCCTCGGAGGTCTCGGGACCCAGGATAGCTAGCCGGATCCGTCCGAAGTGCTTCAAAGCCAAGGTGTACGGTACCCGGGCCCTGCTGGAGTGGGGTTTTGCCTATAATGCCTCTCCTTGGAGGGCTGGATTCTGGGCTCCAGTGCCTTAGTCTCTTCCAAGAACTAAACGCTACTGATGCCGGGATGCTATATAGATCCAGGGGTGTGGGTTCCTTAACACAGGACCCCGGTCCCTGAAGGTCCAAGACAATACCCACGGAGATGGGGGAAGGCTGGGCCTCTTGCATTTTGCAATACCCTGCGGCGTGGAGCAGGTAAGAGGGAACCTGCGGGACTTGGTTCGACAGTAGGTATCCCCCTGGGGGTTCTGGATTGGCTAATGGTATGCTTGTGCATCAGCCACTATCTCCACTATGTCTTTTGAGGCAGGATGGGATGTACTCATGTTTACCCAGATAACATGTAGATATATGTATGCTTTTAAAGATATGTATTTTGCTACTCCCCCCAGACTTGCCTGTTAGCATGATACTGCAGCCCCACGTGTTATAGGGAGGAAATGCTGACAAAACTCCTGTTTCCTAGGAAGCCTATGGGGACAGCTTCCTCTATGTGTGCACTACAAAGATTAGTGGCTTACCTGGTGTCTGTTGGGTTGCTAGCGCTGGTCCAGGCTTCTCCTCTGCTCTCTGCTTCCTCCATGTTGGTTTCAGCGTGGGGGGGGCGGGGGCGCGCGCGTGCGCGCGGCCTTTTACAGCGTCAGCGTGCGTGGGGGGGGCGGGCCAGCAGCGTCAGGTCTCAGATAAAGCAAAAAAGCATTTCCTGGCTGGTCATTCCCTCCTGAGAGCAGTGGAGGCTGAGGACATAGAGCGCGCAGCTGAGCCAGTTCTGGCTAACAGTGACACCCAGTGGTGGTTTGTGGATCTTCAGGTCTGGACTTAGTCCACACTGACCAGAAAAAAAAAAAAAAAAGTTTTTTTCTTAAAGGGACTCAGCCTTAGATCTGGCAGTATCTGAGTTGGTGCAACCTTGGACTCCAGCTAACGGGCATTGGTGTGGCAATACTCACAGGACTTTCCTCGGTATTGCCGCCTTCTCAAAATTTAGAATTTTTTTTACATAGCCTGTCCTTATTAATGTTTCACTTCTAGCTACAACAGTTGGGTGTTGGCTGTAGGGGTGTCTCAAGGTTGTGCAATGGCTCCCAAGGGATCAGGACCAGCTAAGGCTGCAAAAGGTGCCAAAAAAGTAAAGGGGTCTCCTTCGGGGTCAGAGGATTTATGCCAGGCTCCAGTGGTCCCACCCTCACCAGATAGACCACCGAACAGCATCGTGCAGGAGCCATTGAGGGTGTTAGGGGCAGAGGCGGCCCCCAATCAACCCATTCCCGTTTATGTTACGGAAGAAATGCTAGAATCCACCCTGGGTGGGCTAGAGAAAAGGTTAACTGCTTTAATTGCCCGCTCTTTGCCGGGTAGCAAACGGGCTAGATCCCCATCACCTAGAACGGTGTGTTTGGATGCAGAGGTCCTCTCTTCGGAGGAATTGGACCCACAGGGGGATCAAGCGGACCTGAGTCCCGACGGTTCAGACATTGAAGATTCCACTATAGATGAAATTTTTTCGGCTTCTCAAGCAGAGAGTCTGTGGATCCAGTCTCTGACGGATATGGTTCGCACTGCTTTTAAACTTCCAGTGTCAGAACAATTAGCCCCCGCAGTATCCTCTTTAGGTTCCTTGAAGGCACCATTGAGTGGTGCGTCTTTCCCGGTTCACCCCCTTCTGGAGAGCGTGATTTTTCAGGATTGGGCTCGACCTGATAGGATTTTTATCCCTCCTAAAAGGTTCACCATTCTCTATCCTATGGAAGAAGAATTTGCAAAGAAATGGGCACTCCCTACCGTGGACGCAGCCATTTCCTGCGTAAATAAATCCCTGACCTGTCCGGTGGAAGATGTCCAGATGTTTAAAGATCCAGTCGACAAAAAGTTGGAGACCCTACTAAAGCCTTCTTTTACCACAGTAGGTGCCGTGGTTCAGCCAGCAGTGGCAGCCATTGGCGTTTGTCAGGCTTTAAAGGATCAGACTAAACAGATATTAAGGGACATACCGGCTCAGCAAGCTCGTGAATTGGCTGACCTCCCAAGAGCTCTCTGCTTTGCAGTAGATGCTATTAAGGACTCCGTTCAACAGGCGTCCCGTTTATCTCTGCTGTTGGTTCATATGCGTCGCCTTTTGTGGCTAAAAAACTGGTCAGCAGAGGCACCCTGCAAAAAGCTTTTAGCAGGATTTCCCTTTCATGGTGGGAGACTATTCGGTGAAGACCTAGATAAATATATCCAGACCATATCAAGTGGTAAAAGTTCTTTCTTGCCTGTCAAAAAAATATCGCGTGGGCCCGCGTTTAAGCGACAGGCCTTCGCGGGCTCGGCCCCTTCAACTTCCCGTCAGTATCGACGGCCTCCCGGGCGTTCAGCATTTAATGGCCGCCCACAAGGACAAGCCACGACAGGCAAGAGGCCATGGTCTCGCAAGCTGGTTAAACCAGTCCTCAAGTCAGATTCATGAAGGGGAGCCCCCACTCTCTTGGGTGGGGGGAAGGCTTTGGTTTTTCTCCGAAGTGTGGAAGGCCAGAATTCCCGACTCTTGGGTAAGGTCCGTGGTAGCCACGGGCTACAAGCTAGAGTTTCGGGAAGTCCCCCCTCCTCATTTTCAGGGGTCAAGTCTTCCAAGCGACCCATTAAAGAGGGCCTCTCTTGTAAAAGCATTGGATCGTCTCTTGCACCAAGGAGTAATTGTAGAAGTACCAACCCAGGAATGGGGTCTGGGATTCTACTCCAACCTTTTCATAATACCAAAGCCCAATGGCGACGTCAGGCCTATCTTAGACCTCAAACGCCTAAATCGCTTTCTAAACATTCAGACCTTTCGTATGGAGTCCATACGTTCGGTGGCAGCCAGCCTACATCAAGACGACTTTCTAGCATCTATAGACATAAAAGATGCGTATCTGCACTTGCCGATCTACCCGGCACATCACAGGTTTCTTCGTTTTATGATAGATCACCGCCATTACCAGTTCGTAGCCCTCCCTTTCGGGTTGGCAACAGCTCTGCGGGTATTCACAAAGGTGTTAGCCCCGGTGCTAGCCGTCCTAAGGACAGAAGGCATTTTGGTCTTGGCATATTTGGACGATCTTCTGGTTATCGACAGCTCAGCTTCCAGCCTCAATCAGGCAGTAGGTCGCACAGTTCAGCATCTAGAGGAATTCGGGTGGATTGTAAACCTAGAAAAATCGGTATTGAAACCCACAAAGCAGTTGGAATATCTAGGCCTTCGGCTAGATACAGACTGCCAGAGGATAATTTTACCTCAAGCAAAGATCAGATCAATAGCTCAAGCAGTTCAAGTGATCTTAGGCAAGAAGAGGCCGACTATTCGCCTATGTATGCGACTGCTGGGGAAGATGGTGGCCGCCTTCGAGGCAGTACCCTACGCCCAGATCCATACCAGATATCTTCAGGCAGCCATTCTCTCTGCTTGGAACAAGTCCATTCAGGCGTTAGATCATCCGTTAGTGCTCTCCCCGAAGGTCCGGCGCAGCCTGTCTTGGTGGCTGGTCCCTCAAAATTTGTCAAAAGGGAAATCCTTTTGCCCCATCACGTGGAAGATAGTATCCACGGATGCCAGCCTGTCAGGTTGGGGGGCAGTTCTAGAAGAACAGACCCAGCAAGGGCAGTGGTCGGAGGCAGAAAAACTGCTTCCCATCAATATCTTGGAGATCAGAGCTGCTCGGCTGGCCCTGATCGCCTGGACTCTCCCCCTTCAGGGTCTGCCAGTAAGGATACAGTCCGACAACGCCACAGCGGTGGCATACATAAACCACCAGGGGGGCACGAAGAGCCCAGCAGCCCAAAGAGAAGTAAACCTGATTTTCTCATGGGCCGAAGCCCATGTACCCTGCATCTCGGCGGTGTTCATCCCAGGGATAGACAATTCTCAAGCAGATTTTTTGAGTCGTCAACAGTTGCTCCCGGGGGAGTGGTCTCTTCACCCCCAGGTATTCCAAGAGATTTGCCAAAGATTCGGAGTCCCAGATGTGGACATTATGGCAACGAGATCCAACAAAAAGTTGGACAAATTCATATCCCGAGCCAGGGATCCCTCGGCCTACAGGACCGATGCGTTGGTTTGCCCTTGGCACCAGTTTTCTCTTCTGTATGCGTTCCCTCCACTGCAGATGATTCCCCCGCCTTCTACGCAGGATCCGGGTGGAGCGCAGGCCTGTGATCCTGGTGGCCCCAGCCTTGCCCAGGAGGGCTTGGTACGCACTCATCGTGAAGATGTCAGTCGGGGCGCCGTGGCCGCTCCCCCTGCGCCCAGATCTGCTGTCTCAGGGCCCAATCTGCCACCCTGCTTCACAGCAGCTAAATTTGACGGCTTGGCGGCTGAATCCCTAATTCTTAAGGGCAGAAGCCTCTCAGATCAGGTCATATCTACGTTGATTCAGGCTAGGAAACCGGTCTCCAGAAATATTTATTACAGAGTCTGGAGAACCTATGTGGAGTGGTGCGAGTCTCAAAAATGGCATCCACGAAAGTTGGTTTTCTTGGTGGCTATGGCTTCGGCCAGAGGGGTTTCCGAGCTGGCAGCCTTGTCATGCAGGGAGCCATACCTTGTTCTGCATAAAGACAGAGTGGTTCTGCGGCCTCAACCTTCTTTCCTTCCTAAGGGCATATCCAGTTTTCACTTGAATCAGGACCTAGTCCTACCATCCTTCTTTCCTACTCCCCAGTCCAGAGAGGAAAGACTGCTTCATACTTTGGACGTGGTTCGAGCCATGAGGGTCTATCTCAAGGCTACAGAGAAGATTTGGAAAACAGATGTGTTTTTTGTTCTTCCGGATGGCCCCAAGAAGGGTCAGCCGGCTGCCAAGTCTTCCTTGGCTAGGTGGATTAAGCAGCTGATTTTTCAGGCCTATGGTCTGAAGCGCGTTCCACCTCCCTTATCAGTTAAAGCCCATTCTACGAGGGCCATGAGTGCCTCCTGGGCAGCACACCATCATATCTCTATGGCACAGGTTTGCAAGGCGGCAACCTGGTCTTCCGTACATACGTTTACTAAATTTTATAAGTTGGACGTTGCAAAGGGTACGGACGCAGCATTTGGGCAGGCGGTCCTACGGGCAGCAGTATAGAATCCTCTGGTCCGGGTCACGCCCCCTTTTTCCTGTTGGTGGAGTTACTTTACTTCCTGATAAGTTTTTATTTCGCTATTTTTGGCCTTACGGTCTCCCTCCCTTCATAGAGCATTGCTTTAGGACATCCCAAGTGTAATGGCTATGCGCTCTGTGTCCCGTGATGTACGATAAAGAAAAAAGGATTTTTAATAAACAGCTTACCTGTAAAATCCTTTTCTTGAAGTACATCACAGGACACAGAGCTCCCACCCCTCTTTTGGGGAACATTGTGTAACCTCGGGAGAATTGCTTGCTACAAAACTGAAGCACTCCCAGTGGGAGGGGGTTATATAGGGAGGAAACTTCCTGTGAAATTGATTACACCAGTGTCCACACCTGAAGGTACCCATATAACCCAAGTGTAATGGCTATGCGCTCTGTGTCCCGTGTTGTACTTCAAGAAAAGGATTTTACAGGTAAGCTGTTTATTAAAAATCCTTTTTTTAGGACCGAGTACAAGTACCGATACTTTTTTTCAAGTAGTCGCCGATACCGAATACCGATACTTTTTTTTAAATGTGTCCCCAAATGCAGCCATGTATGTCCCCCCACATTGCAGCAGCCATGTATGTCCCCCCACATTGCAGCAGCCATGTATGTCCCCCCACATTGCAGCATCCATGTATGTCCCCCCACATTGCAGCAGCCATGTATGTCCCCCCACATTGCAGCAGCCATGTATGTCCCCCCACATTGCAGCAGCCATGTATGTCCCCCACATTGCAGCAGCCATGTATGTCCCCCCACATTGCAGCAGCCATGTATGTCCCCCCACATTGCAGCAGCCATGTATGTCCCCCACATTACAGCGATGGCCTGTCCCTCATACCTTTAGATATGATGATGCCGCCGCCTCTGCCGCTTACCGCCATTAATCCCCTGCAATATCGCACATTACAAGCTTTCATTCTGAATACTTGTAAATGCCCGCGCCGCCATGTACAGACACTGCCCTTCTCCGGATTGGTGGGATCCCTCCAATCCCGAGCAAGGGGGAGTGTCTATACACGGATTTGTGCGTATCATTTACAAGTATTCAGAATGAAAGCTTGTAATGTGCGCTACGCGATATTGCAGGGGATTAATGGCGGTATGCGGCAGCGGCGGCATCATCATATCTAAAGGTATGAGGGACAGGCCATCGCTGCAATATGAGGGGGGGGGGGGAGTATTCTATTTTGGTATCGGGGGTATTTGCGGGAGTACAAGTACTCCCGCAAATACTCGGAATCGGTCCCGATACCGATACTAGTATCGGTATCGGGACAACCCTAGTCCATAGTATTGTTTTATAACAACAACATGAGAGATTATATCATCAATGAGAATCATTATGTAGTCACCTATTTTTAATAAAAAAAAAAGTGAGGTAAATTGCGCTAATCAATATATGATGCTGTGCATCAAATAAAGTAAAAGGTGCACGTGAAATGCAAACTAAACATAAATGGAGCTGCGGTTTAAACTGTGTCATATAAACAGAATAGCAATGTGAGAAAAATTAAAATAAACCGTGCTAATGACCAATAAACATAAAATGCATTAAATAATATGTGGACCACACCGATGAATTAATGTGATATATGCAAGGTTGAAAAAACAATCCAAAAAAACAAAAACAAACATTATTGAGTGTCCATAAAACACAAAAAGGCCTTTGTAGTCCAAAGTGAGAGGGCTAGCAAGGTTCCATACACAACCAATTGTGAATAATAAATTATAAACAACAAAAGTCCAGAGGAAATAAAACGTAACATCCACCCTGGTGAAGCCGAATCCCAATATGAGTCAGCAGGATGTTGGTTAACACTGATGTGACATGCAGCTGAAGACCTCCACCACACACATATGCAAGTCTGCTTACCAAATGTAAATGGTCCCTGGCTAAGAGGAGACCAAAACAGCATACAGGATCAGCAAACAGCTGGGCTCGGTGAGAGAGTGAAACAATTCAGCTTGGGTCATCCGACAGTGGCTCCAATAACAATGGTCACATGAATGTAAAAAGAGACAAGAATGCCTCGATAGTGTAAAATCACTATAAATTTATTGTACAAAATAATGAAGAAATACACTCACATTTTGCAGTAAAAGAAAGGCCTTAAACCTGCAGCATCCGGCCGGTCAGCATGCAGGTAAACCCATGTAGTATCGAGTAGTCCAAGGGTGATGACAGTGTGCCACTCGGTATGCCCTGACTAGTTTTGTGGTTAAAGCACTTTGCCCTTTGAAAAAGTGTTTTAACCACAAAACTAGTCAGGGCGTACCGAGTGGCACACTGTCATCACCCTTGGACTACTCGATACTACTCGATACTACATGGGTTTACCTGCATGCTGACCGGCCGGAGGCATTCTTGTCTCCTTTTACATTCATGTGACCATTGTTATTGGAGCCACTGTCAGATGACCCAAGCTGAATTGTTTCACTCTCTCACCGAGCCCAGCTGTTTGCTGATCCTGTATGCTGTTTTGGTCTCCTCTCAGCCAGGGACCATTTACATTTGGTAAGCAGACTTGCATATGTGTGTGGTGGAGGTCTTCAGCTGCATGTCACATCAGTGTTAACCAATATCCTGCTGACTCATATTGGGATTCGGCTTCACCAGGGTGGATGTTACGTTTTATTTCCTCTGGACTTTTGTTGTTTATAATTTATTATTCACAATTGGTTGTGTATGGAACCTTGCTAGCCCTCTCACTTTGGACTACAAAGGCCTGTTTGTGTTTTATGGACACTCAATAATGTTTGTTTTTGTTTTTTGGATTGTTTTTTCAACCTTGCATATATAACATTAATTCATCGGTGTGGTCCACATATTATTTAATGCATTTTATTTTTATTGGTCATTAGCGCGGTTTATTTTTATTTTTCTCACCTATTTTTGATTATTTCCTTTACCATTCACTGTTCAACATTGAACAAAAGAGTGTTTTAATTAGGATAAATTAGCCATTCATCCATGTTTATTTATGATATTGCTGCTATTGCTTCTTTTGCTATTTTAATATTCAATAATTGTAATATCATTGTAATTTTTAACCACTTGCTTACTGGGCACATATACCCCCCTCCTGCCCAGGTGAAATTTCAGCTTCCGGCACTGCGTCACTTTAACTGACAATTGCGCAGTTGTGCGATGTGGCTCCCAAACAAAATTGCCGTCCTTTTTTCCCAACAAGTAGAGCTTTCTTTTGGTGGTATTTGATCACCTGTGCGTTTTTTATTTTTTGCGCTATAAACAAAAAAGAGCGTCAATTTTGAAAAAAAATACAATATTTTTTAATTGTTGGTATAATAAATATCCCAATTTAAAAAAAAAAAACTAATTTTTTCTCAGTCTAGGCCGATACGTATTCTTCTACATATTTTTGGTAAAAAAAAAAAAAAAAATCGCAATAAGTGACTGGTGTGCGCTAAAGTTATAGCACTTACAAAATACGGGACAGAATTTTTATTTTTTACTAGAAATGGCGGCGATCTGCGATTTTTTTATTGGGACTGCAACGTTATGGCGGACACTTTTGACACATTTTTGGCGCCATTCACATTTATACTGCCACCAGTGCTATAAATATGCACTAATTACTATATAAATGTGACTGGCATTGAAGGGGTTAACACTAAGGGGTGATGAAGGGGTTAAATGTATTCCCTACATAGTGTTCTAACTGTGGGGGGAGGGGGGTGACTGGGGGGGGGTGACCGATATGTGTCCCTATGTACAAGGAACACAGATTGGTCTCCTCCTCTCCAGAGACAGAACGCTGTCTCTGTGTAAATGAGAGATGATCTATATGAGATCATCTCTCATTCGCCGCACAGAGCGCATCGCAAACGGCCACTCTGATTGGCCGTTCGCCGCGATCTGTGATTGGCTGTGTCCAAGGGACACGGCCAACGCAGAATTTCCCTGCTGCGTTCTCTGGAGCGTGCGCTGGGAACGCCCAAAGAGGCGTATGTCAAAAGACGGCGGGTTGGATATTCAGACCCGCGCTGTAGCTGTCTTTCGGCTATAGCTCGGGTCTGAAGTGGTTAATGGTCATACCATGATATTGCATTATGAGTTTAAATTGCATTGACTGAGGATCATATAGGAAGTTTATGGATCACTGGGGGCAATGTGGTCACGGGGACACCCGATTTAACAAGTGTGATTTAAATTATCACTGTGCATTTAGATCATTTGTTTCCCTGTAACCTCAACCTGCAGCTGTTCACGTCAGCAGGGCGTCACTTTCGCTCTTGGCTGGCATGGTTCCGTGTTGGTGATTTACGCAGGAGACGCGAAGGAGCGTAATTTCCGACCTGATCGCGAGCACACCATGATTGACAGGTGTCTACCCACAGTCATGGCGACGCGTATGCGCAATCTGAACTTTTAGGCGGATCCCTCCTAGACGCTACTTCCGCCCTGACTGAACACCAGCGTACCGTGTTAGAGAGGCTCCTACCCATAGTCATAGCGGCACGCATGTGCTGTTGTCCTTGTGAGGCGAGTCTTTTCGGGATAGGAACCACATTTAAGGGAGGGTCACTGACGGATTAGCCAATCCCATAAATAAGTCGTAACCGACGAAACATGTCGGGGCGGGGCTATACAGTCAGTGTGTGAAGTAGCGTGTCACATTTTTGATCATTCTGAGCAGCGTTTGGAGCTTTTTGCCCAGCAGAATATCTTGTTTTGCCCAACAACTATCTACTACTTCCAGTCTGCGGAGCGGTGAGACTTCAATTGTGACCAAATTGCCAACAGCTGAGGATTGGTTACCTTTTGTTTGGAGTTGTCACCAGATGAGTGATGTGATTCAATGCCTTTTGACACATTGTGTTTGAGTGTAATTTTTGCAACTTTTAGTGTGTATTAAAACTGCTTTTAAGGTACTACACTATTGTGCTTTATTTTTTATCTCGCCCCCTATGTGGAATTGTGTGGATCACCCCATTGATCGTGACTTGGAGAGGATTGGTTTGCTGGTTATAAGCTCTTTTGCCTATACACGCAAGTGTGAGGCCGCGTACACACGAGCAGACAGATTTGTTCAAATCGGTCGGGCCGACCGATTTGAACAAATCTGTCTGCTGGGGACGTATTGGTTTGATCGTGTACACACGATCAAACCAAAATCCCCACTGCCAGACGGCGCGGTGACGTGGCGGTGACGTTGACGCCGCCACGTCACCGCACCAGGAAGTAAAACACTTCCGCGCATGCATCAAAACCATTTGGCGCGTGTGCGAGAAGACATGTCTGCTGGTTAGCGTACTAACCAGCAGACATGTCGAGCGGAAGGGTTCCCAGCCGACAGATTTCAAAGCATGCTTTGAAATCTGTCGGGTGGCCAAAACCGTCGGCTCGCCAGTACACACGGTCGAATCTGTCTGCTGGGACGGTCGGGCCGTTTCCAGCAGATAGATTTGATCGTGTGTACGCGGCCTGAGGCATCTAATTTTGGTGAGTGAGCACTCTGACGGGTGCACTGAACACTGGAGGTGTGGTGGAAGATTCTAAAGATTTGTTTATGAATAATTATTTATGGACTTTTCTCTTATTTACATTTTCACTCATTAATGTGCACGGTTTCATGTATTTGTTTATTTATATATTTTCATTTATATATAATTTTAATTATTGATTCATGGTGGCACTTGTATTTAGGTATAACTTGTGCACTTTTTTCAATTTATTTATAGTGACTTTTATTAATTTCACAGCGCTGTTTTATAGGTATACACTCCATTCAAACGTTTACCTTCCTATATACATTTCCATATTTAATATTTTTAGACAGCTGCTAGGTGGGTTATTTTGTTTAGCGCAGCGGAGGTTAATCTTACGGGCCGGTATATTTAGATTCTCTTACAGTGTCATATATATATGTGTGTATATATATATATATATATATATATATATATATATATATATATATATATATATATATTGTAGGATTGGGGAATCGGACTCCAATGGTAGGTGCGTTTTTCAGTGAGTAGACCATTCCAGAACTGAGTTTTTTAAGGGCCTGGTAGTCCACTTTTATTTAAAAGCATCAAAGTTCATAGATACACAAGCAGCCCTCGCAGGGGGGTTCCATCATTCCTGTATCTTGCAAAAAAATCCACAGTCGCACACAGCATCTGGTTCGCACACAGCGTTTGATTCGCACACAACGACTTATCCGCACACAGCGTTTAGCTGCTCCAACAGTAATGACCTCTGCCTCCTGCAGAGAGACACATCCACTCTCTGTCTTCTCTCACAGAGGTTTGGGAGTCACCTGACTCCTAGCACAGACCTCCTGGTGGATGAGATAATGGATAAGGGCGAAACATGTCCGGAACATATTTCATTTGACTGTCCTACTAATTTTACTCTTGTACCATCACTCTCCAATTATCCATTTTTATTATTGTTTTTATTTTGTTGTTCAAAATAATTTTATCATAATCTACTTGATATATGATTTTTTTTGCACCTATAAATCCCATTCTTTCCTTCCTTGTCTCTACACTATTGGGGATTTGGTGCTATATACCTTATTTGGGTTATCCACAACTACAAAAACAAATCCCTTATTAGGCAGTTGTGATTGCAACGGATAACCTTTATAAAGGACTGTACAGGATGCCATGCTACTTTCTTCTTCTTGTACCTGGTGTGTTAAATCCCTATAAAATCAAAATGTGTACCACCTCAATGAAACATTTACCATAAATATATCATCATGCATAATCACATGTGTAACACCAAACATGCAAAAATAAACAACATGCATTGATGCAAAACGTAAAAAGCGATTTAGTCTCTTATTATAAACAATGATCTGGTAACTTCCATGTGCACACCATCAGTGAATCTTCTAAATGAGTGACATTATTACAATTTCCTCCTTTTTAGTTGCCATACAAATAATGCACCCACCTCGAACTGTGTGGACATCTCCTTTAAGGGTGTTAATCTCCACTCCTCCATTGTTGGCTCCTCCATGGGACAATAGGATGGTTTAAAGAAAAATAAATTACCTTATTGCATTTGAAAAACATTCAAAACATTTATTAAAGTGGAGTTTGACCCAAAAGTGAAAGCTATCTGTCTCCTCCTCCCCCTCCGGTGCCACATTTGATACCTCTCAGGGGGGAGTGGGGAGCAGATACTTGTTTTTGACAGGTACCTGTCCCCAATTCCATCAGACCTCGCCAAGGCGATGTACATCAGAAGTCCAGAAACCCCCCTCCTCCTCCCTCCTCCTTCCCCTGCTGCCAGGCCAGTTAGAGAGCGCTTCCCGCATAAGTAGTAGGGAACCAGTTGTGAAGCCGCAAGTCTTCACTGCCGGTTTCTCTTACAGGCTATGGCGGCGGCAGCACCTGAAAGCCGATTGGAAACATTGGTTGGGGTGCCGACATCACTGGATTTTAGGACAGGTAAGTGTCCTATTATTAAAAGTCAGTAGCTACAGTATGTGTAGCTGCTGACTTAAAAAAATTTCATGCGGGAGCGGACCTTCTCTTTAAGATTCAAATTAATCTATTACATATTGCTGTGCTCTTCCCTAGTGCAGTACAGTAAGATCAATTGTGTATACATCGTCATTGACACTGCATAGAACACTTCCTCAGCTGGGGGGTAGATCTTTGGCTGACCACAGCTACAAGTGAAATATAGGTGGTTGGGAGTCAGGTGCAGATATGGAGGAAGCAGCTTCAGCAGGGGATCCATCATGTTCCTGTGACTTTAGACCCAATAACGCCTGGTAAATGTCATTATTTATGTTTTGGTCAATGTAAATTATTCTATTTTTGGTGTAGCTAATTTAAAAAGGAAACCTTCCATCTGTAAGGAACCCTGGCTTCTCTCAGGGCCTGAGTAACAGGACACAGTGCTCATTTTGGTGTTTTAATATGGAATAATGGTTTGGAGCCCCACAACTCAAGGCATCCTCCTTATTTTCAAAGTAATGCAATTGTCTCACAACATCCTTCCTCACTACTACCATCGTCAGTGCACTCTGTCCATAGATCATAGCCAAGTTCAAGATGATGCAGAAGTTTGTAACATTACCACTCATGGAGATGGGACATAGCCACCCTCTTGCAGGAAAGAGAGCATTTTTATATACATGCTTGAAAAGGATAAAACAAAAAACAAAATTGTTTCGTGTCACTCTTGCTACACACATGCCAGGTCTGCCTCCCCCCCCGAATCTCCTGCCTTCCGCAGCTCGCTTGGGTCTCTCGTCCCATCGGGAGGCCCGAGCAACCAACCAGCACGTCCGCCAGCTGGCAGGAGACTCTCAGATCTAGTATCCCAGAAGCAATTTTATTACCACACTTCCGGTTTACTGCAGACTTAAAGGTGCCAATTAAAAAAAAAAAAAAAACATTATTCAAAACAACCAAACTTGGTGTTTTTGAATGCTTTTAAGTGCAAAGGAGGGGTTTGGGGTATTATAGACCCCAGATCCCTTTATAAAAAGTACCTGTCACTGCCTATTACTGTCACAAGGGATGTTTGCATTCCTTGTGACAGCAATAAAAGTGATTGAAAAAAAAATGTAAAATGCCCCATCCCTCTGTACTCTGTACTATGTGCAGAAACAAATGCATACGTATGGCCCAGTGCTGGACGCTGTTGCATAAATCTCTGTGGTGCCTTGGTAATAAACCCTTTTTTATACGGCCTACAACATGCATTTGTTTTCGGCTCTTTTCTACCTCCAAGATGTCCTCCATGAACTCCCCATTGTTTCCCATTATGGGTAATCCACGTTTTTCCCGTGGCCTTCGGTAAGGGGGTTTCTGCTCACTAAGCCGGGCGTTATCAAGCCTCTTATTTTATGTTGTTGGTTGCCTGGCCAACGTTGCAGGCCTTGGTGGACACTACTGAATCTTACCATTTATACTTCTGGAGAGCTGTGCAATTACACCATGTTTTACATTCACTAACCTCCCCCAGGACTTCCAGCTGCAGTTGGACTACACTTGAAGAATACTGTACTGACCAAGGTCCATTATCTCACACTCTCTCGACTATGTATTTTTTACTGGTTTCACCGCCTGACAACTTCCATCTGCCCTTTCGAGCAAAATGGGAGTCAGGCTTTGGTAGGACATTCACTGCAGTACAACAATCTAATATTGTTTGGTTTGCCTGAAAGTACAAGAAACTAATTTCAAAATTTTCTCCTGGTGGTACCATACCCCGACTATTTTACAAAGATATTTACTGAACACCTGTAAACAATGCTGGAGATGCCAGGAGAAACTGGGAACACTGATGCATGTTTTTTGGTCCTGCCACAAGCTCAAGAATTTCTGAAAAAAGGTTTGGAGGATTACACAAAAATTTACAGATTAGAAGGTTTCTATTGACCCGACCTTTTTCCTATGACATGCTTTCCAAAATTCCCCCCCAAAAAATCTATATTTCATGGTCTCCTTAATGATGCTAAGTCATGCATCCCTCTTGGAAAAAAGACGCAGCCTCTGTCAGTTGGGTTTTGACTCAAGAAGGTAGAGGATCTGGTGTTGACAGCATAAACAAGAAGTGTACACAAAAACTTGGACTTTATTGAATGTGCTCATTTACATAGGGGAAGGTAAGACTCTCTTGAATGTGGGTTCCTCTGGTTGATGGGAGATCATTTACCCCATCCTCTGTTGTGAGCCAGCTCTACAAATCTCCCCTTCCTCTCCCCCCCACCCTTTTTTTTCTCCCTTCTTCTTACCCATCCTTGCTTGTTTTAGCTTTGTCATTTTTCTTTTACCCATATATGAAAAGCTAGGTGCCCTATTTGGAGATTTTTTTATGGCACGGCAGGTTAATGCCTCACTGGTTTTGTCCCTTCCTTTTTTTTCCCTTCTTTGGGATGGTATGGAATCAATGTTGACTATTTGCATATCTTTAACCAGTCTAACTGGTTTATTCATTACATCTCCCCGACTTATGTTATAGTTTTGGAAATCGGGTGCTGATGGATCTTTTTTGTACTTATGATTCAGTTTTTTTCTTTTCCCCATCTTTGTGTGTCATTGACACCTGTATAATCTGAAAACTGCTGTCACGTACCTGGTGGTTGAGCCCGATGTGCAAGGAGTGGCTGCCCTTGCTCCTCTGATCCCGAGACCCCTGATAGAGCAAACAGGGGGTACGGGAGTGCAGAGTCGCACGAACGCCGGTTGCAGCGTGGGTGCTGGGCTAGAGGGGCTTCTGGAGGCTCCGGTGCTGCGTGAAGGAACAGGTATAGACTGGTCGCTGCAGGTGGAAAGGCACTTGAAGCAGAGAAGCCACCGGACCGGGGAAGGTGTTCTGTAGTACAGCGGAAGTAAGTCCCAGCAGGAAAGTCCGCGGCAGACTGGCAGGTCGGGTGCTGGTGCGGTAAACAAGCAGAGTCAAAGTTCAGACCGGGTCGGCAACAGGTGGGCAGCAGAAGGTACCAAGGGTCAGGCAGGCGGGTCGTCAGGGCAGGCGGAAGACAAGCAGAATCAGAAGCAAGCCGGGTTGTCAGGAACAGGAACAAACAGGAACAGGCACAGGTAACACTAGGAACCGCTGTAGACTGGATAGCAAGAGGTGCAGGGGTCAGGTCCTTTTTAAAGCCAAATTTGGCGCCAGAATGGCGTCCTCACGTGCCCGCGCCCTTACCGCGAATGCGCGCGCCCGTGCCGTTGCCGCGAATGCCCGTCGATGCGCCGCTACTGCCACCTGGTGGTTGGGACTGCTCATGACAACTGCCTTCTCTTCCAAAATATTTTTTTTGAAAAAAAGCAGTGGTGATCAAATAGGACTAAAAGAAATCTCTTATTTGTATAAAAAAAAAAAATGATATAAATTTAGTTTGGGTACAGCATTGCATGATTGCAAAAATCTTCCGAAGCTCAAGTGGTTAATTAGCCTTGAGTTCTGATTCTGGGCATTACTGATGTGCACATATTTTTTTTTTTTCTTATTCTAGTACTGTATGTGTTTTGTTTGTCATATTTGAATATAAGTATAATGCATACAGAATCGTGTTTTATGCTGCCTAAAATGATTGCTGCCATTCGCAAATCTTTGTAGCCAACTTTTCAAAATTGCTTTCTCATCCACTGCTCATTTCTCTTTCTGTTGTTTCTGAAATGTTCTGTACTTGGATTTCAGACTAATTTCTAATACTTTTGTTTCACAATTACTCAAAACACTTTATGCTTACAATTCAAATGCATTTTCTTCCAAGCTTTGTTTAGAGCTGTGTAGGTACACGCTGCCCCTTGAGGAGATTGGAAATCTTGTTTGGAAGAGTGTGTAGCTTTCAGAGAGCAGAGACTTGATGGTTATAACAGGTTACTGGCACAAGGTTTTTCTGTTGACTTCATTCCTGCATTTTCTAAAAAATGTTCTTGTAACTTTGGGCATGTCATTACAGTTTTAAATTACATTTTAATATAAAACATAATCGTCAAAAATCAAGCATGTGAGCATGATTAGAAAACTGATGGGCCTGGAGAACTGAAAATAAGTGTTGTCTTTGTTCTTAGCAAGCAATTATAAGCCAACTTTTGTCAAGGGGAACTTTTTTAAAGTGGAATTCCAGCTTAACCCTAACTTCTCTTAAAACTGTCCCCTCTTATGCTTACTAATTTGTGTGAGAAAGATGTATATACTTACATATTTTCAGCCTCTACCAGTCTGGTCACATGATTTTTTCCCTAAGTCAGCCAGTGTGGCTACAGGCGAGAGGAGAGAGCACTCCAACAACAGCTAGTATTTATTTCAGGTACTTAAATAGTGCCGTCAATTTATGCAGAACTTTACATATACATTGTACATTTACATCAGTCCCTACCCTCAAGGAGCTTACAATCTAAGGACCCTATTTAACATTTATAACATTTATACATACACGGGCCAATTTAGACAGGATCCAATTAACCTAACAGCATGTCTTTGGAGTGTGGGAGAAAACCCACACAGGCACAGGGAGAACAAGCAAGCCCCAAGCGACCCTTTTTGCTGCTAGGTGAAAGTGCTAACTGCCACCCAGTAAAGCCTGAAGTGGTGAGGTTTCCCATAGGCTTCAATGGCCCAATGTTGTTTTAACTCCCTTCTCTCACCTACAGAAGTGTTGGCTAACACAGGGGAGCGGCCTGAAAATAGGTAAGTATATACATCTTTCTTACACATGTTAGTCAATATAGGTTTTATGAGGGGGGTGGGCAATTTTAAGACTAGTTAGGGTTAAGCTAAATCCCCCTTGATCCTACGTTCACATATATGTGCTTTTTTTTGCATGTTTTTAGTTTTTCAGAAACGCATTAGACCGCGTACACACGATCGGATTTATCTGCTGAAACAGGTCCGACGGACAGTTTCAGCAGACAAATCTGATTGTGTATACGGGCGAGCAGACAGGTTTGTCCATCGGACACATTTCAAAGCATGCAAACCTGTTTGTCGAATATGTCCGCTGGTTAGTACACTAACCAGCAGACAGAACTGTCCGCGCATGCAGGCAGTTTATTTTATAAATATTAAAATGTGCACTCACATGTTAAAGTGCCCAACTGACACTAGTTTGTCCAGCGTTGCTGCTCAATCTCTCCTCGGCGTGCGTTCCACGCCTCGGTTGTGATGCGACTCAGCGTGCGGAAGTGCCGTGGAGGAGGCGTGTGACGTATTTCCATCTACGAAGAAAAATTACCCATAGGCCTCTACGCATTTCGCATGTATGCATGCGTCATCAGGAAGCTTCCTGATGATGCATGCGTACATGCGAAATGCGTAGGGGCCTATGGGTAATTTTTCTTCGGTTGAGCACTTTAAAATGTGAGTGCACATTTTAATATTTATAAAATAAACTGCCTTTTATATACATACTACACCATATGAGGCCTTTTCTTTTGGGAGCAAGGAGGTCTTATTGGCAGCCGATACAGATGAGAGAAATCCTTTTTACTATACACTGGGTCTGACACAAGTACCGGAGTCAAATGGGACCACTGCTAGAAATCTGAGGAGACGCATACCGGGATTTGATTACATGCTGTATTTTTTCCCTGATCCGGTGAGTGCATAACATATTAGAGGTGGTGGTGACACTAAATAAGGGTGAAAAGTCACAAAATGTATTGGCAAGTAAACACAAGGCACTATTTCTTGGAAAATCTGAAATATTTTTGGCCATTTTTGGAAGTCTGAGATATTGGGATATTTTTTGTGCATGTGCACATTGCATTATATATTGAACTTTATTTTTGACTATTGATTAAGACTGCACATTGAGGATCACACTTTTTGATTGGTGTTTTATATTTTATATATTTATATATTTTCTATGCATGTGATTTAAGCAAATTATTCACAGTATTAATGAACTTTTATATGGGGTCAGCGCAGCAGTATATGTTATACATATGCGAACACTTATAATTTTAGTAATTGTAATTTGTTCATTCTCTGTGAATGAATTATGAGGCTCTACGGGAGAAGCCTGGTTCATTTCAAATATTTGACAGCTACTAAGGGGGAAAATAACTGCTTTGGGGGTTGGGATAATTAGCAACATGTTGCACCCTAAATACGCTACATACGGGTATGTTGCTAAAGGTGGTGTTGGCCTTTAACTAGTTAGTCCTAAGGCTTTTCAGGATGTATGTGCCAAAGATGCCATCATTTGTTTTGTCTTATAGCAGCCATAGTATCACAGAGATTTACTTCACAATTATTATTTTTTTTTATTTTTTTATTACAGATGTTTGCAAGTTTTATTTTTTTGGGCTTCTTTTATATCAGTGTAAATTGCTGCTAAAAAAAAATACTTTGTACATAGTGAACAAATAATCTTTTTTGTTTCATCTTACCGTATTTTTCGCTCTATAAGACGCACCTGACCATAAGACGCACCTAGGTTTTAGAGGAGGAAAACAAGAAAAATAAATATTCTGAACCAAATGGTGTACTATTTTTTTTTAATTATTATACTACTACTATAGGTGGGTGGTGGACACACTGCAATACCATCCCACCTATCAAATTAGCTCAGCTACACTATATCTGGTGGTGGTGGTGACACAGCAACCCCCCCCCCCCCCTTCTCAGATCAGCTCAGGGTAGCAGGACAGACAGGTGATGAGCAATGGATACTATACCAGATCACACCTCCCACCCCCTTATCAAGGGCTCACCTCAGGCAGTGGAGGACACTGCCATTATAATCCCCTCTGGCTGGCTCAGATGTACCCAGGAAACAGCTAGAAATGAGGACTGGGGACATCGTTTACTGCAGCAGCAGCTGTGGGGGAAGGAGCAGGAAGTCAGACAGGACTAGACCACGGCGCCGGAAGGCGGGGGGGTTCAGCTGAAAAAAGAAAACAGCAAAAGCTCTCACTGCCTTCAGGATGGTGTCACCTCTGGTGGGTGACACCCGACCTGGGTGCAGAGCGCACCCCCATAGCACCGCTACCGACATCCCCCATGTTTTGACACCCGGGGAAAAACGTCTCCCCCCGCTCCCTCTTGGTATGCCCCTGCTAGGATGCGCCGCACATTTCTGTCATCTCTCCTTCATAGAGAAGGAGAGAGGGATTTTGACACGGCGGCGGTCGCGATGGGGGTGGGGGTTAGTGCCTGGTCAGTATTCACACTATAAGACGCAGGGACATTTCACCCCGTTTTTGGGGGGTGAAAAAGTGCGTCTTATAGTGCGAAAAATACGGTAATTTTTTTTTTCTTCCAAACTCTGTTGTAAGATAACAAACTACTAAGTTGGTGCCACAGCCCTCTCTTCTGTGTGACATTTCTCTGCAGCTTTACAAATATCCCTCTGGAGAACGTTTTCCTGTACATAGAAACATCGGGGCAGATTCACAAAGACGTAATATTCCGCTGCGTAATCGAAATACGGTACGCTGCCGTATTTCACCAGACTCTACACCGAATTCAGGTAGTTTTTTTGCGCGTACGCTATTGTGTCGTATTTTTTTTCCGCCGCGCAATCGAAATACGTGATTAGGGGGCGTGAAGCATTTAAATTAAGCGCGTCCCCGCGACGATCGAACTGCGCATGCTCTGTTCAGGAATTTCCCGCCGTGCATTGCGCGAAATCACGTCGTGACGTCATTCGTTGTTTGAGTAGCGGCGTTTACGAACATTCCTATTCCCGGACGACTTACGTTAAAAATAATAAAAGACATCGGAAAACGTTGAAATTCGACGCGGGAACGACGGCCATACTTAACATGGGCTGTCTAATATTAGACCAGCAAAAAGCAGGTATAGTGAAACGGAAAAAAAAGATGACTAAAGGTGCCGTAAGAGATTGCGTTGAAAGTGCGAAATTTTGTGGATTGCAGGCAAAAGCTCATTAGCATACCCTGACGGCGAAAAACAACAGGAAGTCCGCCCAGTGGCCGCAATTTTCTGGCAGCGTAGATCTGAAGGCGTACTAACACGTAATACAGTCGAAATGAAGCCCGCAGGTGTCTTTTCATGGTTTGAGGATTTCGACTAGCGTAAAAACGCCCGTAAGTCGAAATTACTCCAGTCTAACAACATTTACACAGGCGTAATCGCTTTGTGAATCTAGGCCATCCTGTTTATACAGCCCCAAACAATGATTTGCAAATCTCATAAAACCACATTTTATTCACAATAGGAAATGGAAAACCTATCAAATGTTTTAACTGAGAAAATGTACCATTTTAAGAAAAGAAAAGGTAATTTTAAAAACTCGTCTTACAAAAGTTGGGACAGGGCCATGTTTGCCACGACGTAGCATTCTCTCTTCTTTTAACAACATTCTGTAAATAGTTATTTTTTTTTGTCTTATGGCACATTTTCTTAATTTAAACATTTGATATAGTTTTCTATTTTTTATTGTAAATACAATATGGATTTTTGAGATTTGCAAATCATTGCATTCTGTTTTTATGTAGGTTTTACACAGCATTCAGACCTTTTTTTTATGGAATTGGAGTTGTACAAGGTCTGCTTATGTGTACTTTGGTGCTCTATGACTAGCCATGGAAATCAGGGGGCATAATCTGTTTTTGTAAAAGGAGCTATGTTTGTTTTATTGTCATATAATGCTATATACAGTAACTTATCTGGGTGAGATTCCTTGAGTATAATTGTTATACTTTAACTATTTGGCTAGTGTGGTAGCTCCATAATGTTTGTATTTGCGACAATATATTAAATTATTGCTTAGGCCCCTTTCACATGTCCGCCTCCGTTCGTCCGTTTTTACAAGTCCGTTTACGAACTTGTAATGGATGCCTATGGGGTCGCGTCCGTTAGCGGATGATGCAGATCCGGTTTTTCGGACGAAAGAAAACCCTATTTTTCTTCCGTCCGGCGGGAACGGATCGGATGAAGACGGACAAACGGTCCGTTTTCATCCGATTCCCCAGAGGGGAGAGCGAAGGAGAGACAGGGCGGTCCCTGCACAGAGCAGCACAGATCCTCCTCTTCTCGGATCTCTCTTTGGCTCTTCTAGCCCCTCCCTCCTTTTTTGTTCCCCCATAGCAGGCAGCTTGCTAGGGATCACCCGAGCCGAGCCGCAGCTCCCTGTGTCTATTCAGACAAGGAGCTGCAACCCGGCCCAGCCCCTCTCCTCATTGGCTCACTCACTGACCGATAAGGTACCCAATGGCGCTATGCTGCTATTTTTGCCAAACAGGAGGGAGAGTTCCGGACAGCCGGATCCCACGTGCAACATCGCTGGATTGAAATGGGGCTCATGTAAGTATTAGGGGGTCGAGGGAGGCTGCTGCACACATATGCATACAGAAAACGTTCTGACTTTACAACCATTTAAATAAATATTAATTTAAATATATGTGCATCAAAAAAACAAATGAATAAATAGATACTGTAAATAATACATATAAGAGTCGGTTCACACTGGGGCTGAGCCGCCTGACGAGTCGCGTCCCATTGAAGGCAATGGAACCATTCTAATAGGAGCAATGCAAGTCGCTCCGACTTAGAAAGAGGTTCCTGTACGACTTGGGGTAGCTCGGGGCGACCTGCATTGACTTCTATACAGAAGTTGTTTTGCAGGTCGCCTCTGAAGTCGTCCTCAGGACGACTTGCAGAGCCGCACCCGGAGTCGTGCCGCTGGAGTGTGAACCGACTCTTAGGCCGCGTACACACGACCAAATACATTTGTTCAAATCGGTCTGACAGACCGATTTGAACAGATTTGTCTGCTGGGATGTATTGGTTTGATCGTGTACACACGATCAAACCAAAATCACCGCAGCGCGGTGACGTGGCGATGACGTTGACGCCGCCACGTCACCGCACCAGGAAGTAAAACACTTCCGCGCATGCGTCGAATCCATTCGACGCATGTGCGAGCAGATATGTCTGCTGGTTAGCGTACTAACCAGCAGACATGTCGGACGGACGGATTCCCAGCAGACTTATTTTAAAGCATGCTTTAAAATCTGTCGGCTGGCCAAATCTGTCTGTCCGCCTGTACACACGATCGAATCTGTCTGCTGAAACGGTCTGGCAGACCGTTTTCAGCAGATAGATTTGATCGTGTGTACACGGCCTTAGAGTATCCACACTTGATTAGTAAACAAAACCATAAATAAAAAATATCACTAAATGTATCAACCAAATATATGTACATAGTTTTAATTTACTACACCATGAGAGCCTTCTTGTCCCTTTTGGATGTTTGGAGACCAAGTGGTATTGACATTTTTTTACCTTTACAACCCCTTTAAGATCTGAAACGCCACGTATACATGAACATTTTTCAGGTTGTAAAAAACTATGGCCCAGATTCACGTACATCGGCGCATTATTGGACCGGCGTAGCGCACCACTTTTCCGTTAGACTTGCACAATCTAGCCGCGTAATCCCGCGATTCACGAAGCTTTTGCGCAAGAGATTGCGCAAGCGTAATGTTTTTTCCTGAGGCGTAAGGAGGAGTAATACAAATTGGGAGGGACGTGGGCGTGTTACATTGAAATGAGCCGTGACCCCATGCAAATGAAGGGCCGGCCGACTCGCGCATGCGCGCGTGAAGGAAACCATGTCAGCTCCGTTGTGCGCATGCTCACAACTCGGGAGCGGCGCAATCAGTGAAATTGGAAATGGACTAGGGCAACGTTGTGAACTACGCAGACAGCATAAATAGACACACACAAACGCACTTCCATTGCAAAAGTACATCCCTTTGTGTCCCTTCCCATTGAACCAAGTGCTTTTGCTCTGTTGTTCGTTGCAGTGTGTTTTGTAGTTGTCAGATTAGTGTTCTGTGTGATCTAGTGCTTGTTGGTATTTTTGTGAAAGTGAGTTTTGATAAGTGTTTCAGACTGTTTGTTTGATTGATAGATTTCTGAGCGTTTGTTTTCTTGCTTTATTTTTTCATCTGATTTTTTTGTGACTGTTTCTTGCTGAGTGCTAGTGTGATTTTTGGGTGTTCTTTTTCCTTTTTGTGTGTGTTCTTGTCTGATTGGTTGTGCTTGTATTTGTGACTGATTTTTGGTGACTGGTAGTGAGTTTGTTTGGAAGTATGACAGAGAGAAAAAGAAAGCTTAATTTTACAGTGGGGGAAAAAAGAATTCTTGCCCGGGCCATTAGCGAGTATGGGCGTTTTCTCCACGGCCCGCAGAGTGCCACCACCACCCCGGCCAGGAGGAGGGAGATATTGGATATGATCACGGAGCAGGTCAATTCATCGGGGGAGGGGGAGACACGGACCCGGTCTGGGATTGAAAAGAAAATAAATGACCTCCGGCGTGAGGTGAAAAAAAAAATGGCCACAATAAATGCCCATGCCAGGGGCACAGAAGGGGGCCCACCATGCCGGATTAGATTTACAGCGACGGAGCGTGTGGTGGCCCTGACCTTTCACCGGCATGAAGTGGAGGGCCTGCCAGGCTTTGACACAAGTCCGGTCCCCGCGGTGCCAGGTAAGGTTTTTATTTCTCTCAGGTGTGTAGCATGTGTGGGGGAGGGGGTGAAAGGGAATATGTGGCAAGTGTGTGGATCCTCCAACCTGTGAATGGTTTGTGTCATCCACAGCTGTGCAGGAGGGTGCAGGGCCATTTGGCCTGACCGCTCCAACGCCAGGACAGCAGCCTAATGAGGCCCCCCCAACAAGGCCAGAGTCCGCGGAGGAGGAACAAGAGGAGGAGGATGATCATGCGGAGGACGATCATGAGGAGGAGGAGAATCATGAGGAGGAGGAGTCCATGGCAGGCACTGGACAATTGGTTTCTGCGGACTCTTCCCCTCTGGCTGCAAGAAGCCTGCCCTCCCTAAGGGGGAGCCCCCCCCCCTCCTCCCCCAACATGGCTCCCCTCACAAGGGCCTCCCCTTTTCCCCGGCCACAACCATCAGCTGGAGCCAGGAGGTCATCCCAGAGCACCAGGGGGGCGCCCAATCTCCTGCCCGCCAGTCTGAGAAGGAACCTGGCCACCCAGACCCGCCTTCTGAGACAGCTCTGCCAGACTATGGGGCGGGTGGATCAGAGCCTGTCCTCCATCAACGATAGGCTGGGTAACCTGGACTCCCACTCCCGGGCCTCCACAACCTGCCTAAATGACCTGCAAACTACAGCAGCAGGCGTTGGGCAGGATGTGAGGGCCCTTACCCAGGCTATCCAGGGCAACACGGCAACACTTGGTGCTGCCCTGGACAGAATAGCCGTGGCCTTGGAGGGCAGGCCGCCAGGTGGGCAGATCTCAGGGGCTGCTCCTCCTCCCCCGGCTTTTCCCCTCCCCCATGCGTCTCCCCTGAGGGTCCGGGGCCGTGGCCGGGGGCGCCCCAGGCGTGGCTCAGGCAGAGGGCATTAATTTTTTTTTCCCCCTTTTTTTGGTTTGAAAGCATTTTTATTTTTGTTCTCTGCCTTTTTTTTTTTCTATGCATTTTTTTTTCTATGCATTTTTTTTTTTTTTGCTGACATTTTTGGCATTTTTTGGGTTGTGAATGATGTTTGAATGTGGGGGTGACATTCCTGCTGGAAAAGGGGTGTCATCCTCAATTTGGGTGGAGAAGGGTTCCCCAGGACCAGGGAGAAGTGATTCCCAGGTCCGTGTGAATGGTGTATGAATGTACAGTGACATAATTGGAGCCTTGACGTGGCGTTACTGCTCACCAGTCTTGCATGGTGGACTGGTGCCAATCCAATTTGATGAGGATGTGGGGTGTGTGTGCTAGGGACCATAGTGGTGTGCATGCATGCATTCTCATTGTGCCATGATTAATGTGTGTGTTTAACGTGCAAAGATGCACGTTAGCATGTGAGCTGGCATGAGATGGGGTCTTGAGATGGGGTTCCAGTTCATATGCAGAGTCACCTTGAAGGGAAAAGACAGGAGGATGTTAGTCATGCATGTGCCACTTGTGATGTGCATCACGGGAGGGGATAGTCATGCCTGACTCCCATGTCACTCACCAACCAGCCAGCTGTCCCCATACATGTTCTGTTCGAAATCTGCGGGGATGGGGTTCTGATTGTATATGTAGCTGTCATGGGTGTCATGGGTAGTGCCATGTGTTGGGCTGCTGATGTCCTCCTGCAAGGTTGTGGTAATTCCATGATGGCATGAGGGGTGAATCTGAAGATGCGAGACACCTCAGAATCACTCATGCCAAAGATGTCTATGCGTGTGTGATATATCAAGTGAAGAGTGAGGGGCTTGTATCAGATAAGAATATTGTATTAGATTAATTAAAATTGTAAATTTTATATAAGCAAATAAAAAAAAAAAAAAAAACATCTCCCGTGCCCTCCTTAGTGCCATCCTCCGTGCCCTCCTCCTTCTTTGTTCATCTAAAGTCAGTAGTATAGCTATGCGCGACGATGCCCCTGGCATGTTGGCATACAGATTGTTGGGCAACACGTGTGACTGCTGAACTCCTCACTAACAGTGCTGCTTTATCTGACAATTAGACTTTTTTTCAAAATTTAGACCAGCTTTTAGGTCCTCTAACTTTAGACAGGACATTTTGCTGTTGCGCACATCGCGTAGCCTGCGCAGCAACTGCGTTTTTTTGTGAATCCCCGTAACTCCCTCATTAGCATATTTGACTAGCAAATCAATGGTGTGTCTAGCGCAGTTTTGCGCGAAGGGAAGCAAAGGTCTAACTCAATTACGCCGGACCAAAAAACTTAGATTTCTGGCGTATATTGTTTTGTGAATCGCGTGCAACTATACGCACGCGCACATTTAGACTTACGCACGCGCAACAGCAGTTGCGCACGCGTAATCGCTTTGTGAATCTGGGCCTATGTTTTTTAAAAATTTCATTTAAAACGATTGTGTGTGGGCTTCAGAGCATTTTTCGGGTTCTGAAAAAAAAAAAAAATTCAAACATGCTCTATTTTTTCATGACATTTTAAACAATGTAATTTTTCGAGTTGTAAAAAATGATCGTGTGTGGGCTTTAACAACGTGAAAAACCCGTGCATGCTCAGAAGCAAGTTATGAGACAGGAGCGCTCGTTCTGGTAAAACTACCATTAGTAATGGAGTAAGCACATTCATCACGCTGTAACAGACAGAAAAGCGCAAATCGTCTTTTACTAACACTAAATAAGCAAAAGCAGCCCAAAGGTTGGCGTCATCGGCATGGAACTTCCCCTTTATAGTGCTGTCAAATGTGTTGTATGTCACCGCGCTTTGCTAGAGCATTTTGTTTCACTATCGTGTGTAGGCAACGTCGTTTTAATGATGAAGTTAAAAAAAACAACGTTTTTTCTAGAGGCTGAAAAACATTGTTTTTTTACAACCCGAAAAATGATCGTGTGTACGCAACATAAGAAGTTGGGGAGTCTCCGAGCAACATCCTTTCATTCCTGGGAAAGCATTAACACAAACAAGCTTTGGCTACACTTCTCTTTTACCAATGAAAGGTTTAGCTTTTACCTTTACCTGGCCAAGCCATTTTTTGCAATACGCCACTGCTTTACTTTACTGACAATTGTGCGGTTGTGCCACGCTGTACGCAAATAAAATGTATGGACTTTTTTCCCACAAATAGAGCTAAAAAAAAATATATATTTTTTTAAATTTAGACCAATATGTATTCTGCTACATATGTTTAGCAAAAAAACCCCAATAAGCATACATTGATTGATTTGTGCAAAATGTATAGTGTCTACAAACTATGGGATAGATTTACAGTTTTATTAATTTTTTACTGGTACCTGCGGCAATCAGTGACTTATAGCGGGATTGCGACAGACAAATTTGCATGCCCCAGAAGTGCAGGTATGTGATTCTGCACAGAAGAGCTGACTTACTGCCGTATGTATACAGTATACGGTTGGCAAGTGGTTAATTATATAGTTGTTCATCGCACTCATTTGTATGTAGTTGATCGATGATTTTTGTGATATTTTTATTTATGGTTTTATTTGTTTACTAATCTATTATAGATGCTTATTTATATATCTATTTATTTTTACTTTTGGTTGTTAAGTATCCATGTGCTTACCTGATTTCAGCTTTCAGCTGCATGAAACATTATGAAGACACAGCAGTTAGACAGGTAAACGATGTATAAGGCCCCTTTCAAACAGGTGGACCGATCAGGTCCATCTGTCAGTTGGTGGACTCAATTGGACCCTCCATTATATTCTATGGAGCAGCAGATGTAAACAAGCACGTGTCCATTTACACCCGCCAACATCCAATCCGATCCATTAAAAACAGATGGATGGGGCTCCCTTCCCCATCCATAGATCATATCAGATGGCAGTTGGGTGTAAATGGACATGCAGTTTGTTTATATGTGACCGCCCATAGAGGGGAGAGGGCTGTGTCTGCTCTGCATAAGGGGACCAGTCATCTGCCTGCTCAGCATCCAACCTATGTGGAAGCAGCCTAACTCGGGTGCAAAGGATTTGACCTTGTCATGTGATTCGTAAATGCAGACTGAAACGGTCTCCTTGTCCATCATTTAAAGCGGAGGTTCACACAAAAAGTGAACCTCCGCTTTTTGGATCCCTCCCCCAATCCAGTGACACATTTGGCACCTTTCAGGGGGAGGGGGGTGCAGATTCCTGTCTGAGACAGATATTTGCACCACTTCTGGGGCTGATCCCCGTGAGGAATCCAGCCTGTGATGTCACTCCGCCCCGCTGTCTTCTGGGAAACACTGTTCCCAGGAGAGAGCGGGGACCAACGGCGTGCCGCGATCCTCGTGTATGCGCAGTAGGGAATTGGGCAGTGAAGACATCAGGCTTTACTTCCTGATTCCCTCACCAAGGATGGCGGCGGATGCAGCCGAGGACCGAGCGATTGCTCAGCCTCGGCTGCTTACATCGCGGGCACGCTGGACACGTAAGTCCATTTTTTTAAAGTCAGCAGCTGCCGTATTTGTAGCTGCTGAATTTTAAAACAAAAAATCGGCGGAACCTCCGCTTTAATATATTTTGTGGTCTGTGTTTACAAATCTTTGCGGGTGGTGCTATAGTGTAGTCTGTGGGAGTCCCACTGTATGGTTACTAAGTGGAAGAAATTAAGAGGTCTCTCAAATCTTAACCTCACCACAAACCTGTCAAGGCTTTTCTTTCTCCAGTGTTATTTTTTTATTGATGATGTTCAATGGACAGACCAGCCATTAATCTATCCTAGTGTCCCCTAGTTATACAAGAGCAAGCTCTGTCCTTCTGAGTCCTGTACATGCACAGCGCTATATTTTGTTGCTGCAGATGACCTCAGCAGCCGAAAAGTATTTCATCCTGTTGCAGTCAGTAAACTCATATGCTCAGCAGAGCACATAATGCACATGAATATACAGAGCTCGCTCCTGTACTTGCTCATCATAATGGCTAGTCTACCCTAATGAAAAGGACATGACAGTGCTGTGAAAACTGTGAGAAGTGTTTGGGGCAGGCTTTAATTTGTGCACAAATGGCCTACAAGTATAAGAAAAGCACAAATGCACATTTTTTATTGTATTTGTTTACCATCATAAAAAAAGTGTTCATGGGTGGTGAAGGGTATAACCATTTAAGTGTTTTGTGAAGAGGAATCCGAAAAAGTAGCATTAAGACCAGTCAGACCCCCCTTTTCAGGGGGGTGGGGGGGAGATGGGCATTTTGCTATTTATAAGTCTGCTCCAGTGACATCCTTTGCGATTGTGCTTATTTTAAGGGAATAGTTCCTTGATTCAGTCAGAGGTTCAGAACTATTGGTAAAACTTTTTTTTTTTTTTGACTTCCAACACCTTGTGTTCAGTTGGGGAGATTTGCCTTCCTTTCCTGGCCCATAGTAAGACAAAATCCCTGAAAATGAAGGAAATCTCTTGGGGGCGGGGGGGGGGGGGGGGATAGGTCAACAGAGTTGGTGTCCTTATTGGAAGATTTCCCCTCTCTTCTATTTTCTTCCCAAAATTTGGGATTTTCTTTTACTTCCACATTCAATGATAATGGGACATGTGTCACTTCCCTAACTGGGGTACAGGCAGCAATACAAATCTCACAGGTGCGCTAAACCATTTTCCATTGTCCAAAAAAATAAATAAAAGTTTTGCTGTTGGTTATGGAAAATTAAACACTGCAAAATAAAGAGGAGAGGGTGCACCAGACTTGTGCTTTACCCATGTGATATCATTAATAATGTATAATAATTTGCAAAGTTTGGCTCTGAGGAAAAAGGGAATATCCTTTTAAAATTTGTCAGCCATCTGGAAGGTCTTCCGGCTTTCTGGAACTAGTCTCGATGACCAGGTTTCTTTGTGCATTCTTTGGGCTCTGATATGCTTTCAACTTTGAGTTGTTTGAGAGTACATTTCCTCGTAATACATTATTAATGATAGCACTGTCAGGGCTGGGCTCAGCCCTTCATTCTCAGAGCTCTGTGCTCAGCTGTATGTTAATTGCCAGTTTCACTTCATTCCACAGTGACTCACCTGGTCTTCATTTCCTGCTCATCAGCTAGCCCTTCTGGCTATTTAAACTGCCTGGATCAGATCTCCTGTGCCTTCGCCTGGTTAACATATCCGGATACTCTCTGCTGTATTCCTGTTAAAGAATCTTGCCTGGTTGACTTCCCTTCTGGTCCCTGATCCTGTTTACTGCCTCTACTACACTGATCTCAGGATTTCTGTTTCACTGGCTTGTTCCCGCTCTGGTTACCAAACCCTGGCTATGTTTTGACTACACTTGCTCTGTTTGTACCATTTTATTATAAAGTGTGATATTTACTGCACTTCTGTTTCGGTATAATTCATGGTTCCTGACAACCACTTGGGTAATGAGCAAAAGCGAGTGTGCCCTCTCCTTTTTTTTGCAATGTTTTTACTGCCCTCCCCCCCAACCCTCAGGGGGCAGCAAAGCCTGTGCTTGTATTCAAAATACCAAGGACCTGTGATCCATCTTCAACCGTTACGCCACTCTTTAACACAGAAGACTGCTGTTGTTCTTTCTGCTTTATGGAAAATTACATCAGCTTTAAACTTTCAGTGTAGCACTAATGGTGGCCATAGATGGATTGAAATTTGGTCAGTTCAGCATAGACCAGCTAAATTTCGAACCTTGTGTGGCCACTGCAGTTGAACAGAAGTTGATCTACCGTACAACTTCTGTTCAATCATCGTATCAGTTAAAAGACGCTTGATCAGAGGCTGCAGCACTGATCTGTGTGTTCTAATAGTGAGGGGAGTCTCCCTGCTGTCAGAATACAATAGTACAGTGAGGAGGATTCTGCTATTCATTTTGAATGTAGAAATGTTGGAAACGGTTCAGTTTTTGGTTGAACAAAAAGAACTGAACCATGTTTGGCAAGCTTTTGAGGTATAGTCAAAGACTAACAAAGCCTAAATCTATTACAACCCCCATTCTAAGACTTTTTACTATGTAAAGGAAAGAAGTCTGTACTTACCTATTCTGAGGGTGACCCAGTCCGGTCATCACCCATAGGCTTATTATGAGGCATCTATTGTTTGTTGTCCGTTCTCTACACTGAAGCCAGCACTGGGACCAAGGGATGTGACCAGACCAGGTTGGCCTTAGAATAAGTTAGTATACAGATCTTTCCTTTCACAGGAATAGGCTTAGTTAGAATTTGATTGGAATTCTACTTTAGGTTACTCTTGTGCTCTGAATTGGAGAATCATGGTGCATTATCATAAATATCTCAGAAAACTGAAGCTGTGGTTAAAAAATAAATGCATATTTCCTTATAGAATATTAGAATGGTTAATATAGGAAGGAAAAAATACTAGTATTTGACATGCTTTGGCTTTTGTGTTTGTGTTTTATCCCCTATAAAATATGATGTCATGCAATAACAATGAATAGACATTTTTACTGATACATACAGTATGTAGCCTGTGCCCTGTTGCCAGGATTTCTGGACATATAAGATGACAAGTCATTGTGAAACATCTTAATTAAAGTGTCATTATTAGAAGGTGATCTTGAAGGAAAACAGAGATACAACTTTGTCCTTTTGTATCGGAAAACTAAAATAATAGTCTGGAAACTATTTATGTGTTGTTATAAATCCTCATCCATATCCTATAAACAGTTCATTGTTTATGCTTTAATGAGCTCAAGCTACTTGGCAGTGTTTGGAATCCTTAAAAAATGTTCCATCTTTATTAAAGCAGCTTCTGTCCTGTATTAGTAGACAGACTTCTCAATTATTTTAATTGCTCTCTTTAATTTAGTATCTTGTAAAAAGGACATTGAATTACACAAATTAAAGCGTTTGTTAACCTAAAAAAATAAAATAAATGTATCTTGCACTATTAAAGCGTGTTATACAGCACAGTGCATGTGCTGTGTAATTTGGTCCCCTGTAACACCTGAAATACCTGGCTGATCCTGCCTGGTGCTGCCCTCTCCCCTGTAAACTGACCATGGTTCATCATGGCTGCTGAGCTCTGACACTGTTGTCAGTTTACATGCCTCCATAATATGCTCTTTTCTGTCTGCTCTCCTCTCTGCTCTTCCCTTTCCCCTCCCTACCTGTCAGCTCGTGACAGTGCCTACCCCCATCCTTCTTGCTGCTGAAATAATATTTACATTTTCATATCATCCTTTATTTGTCCTAATCCTGTGTCCCACTGTGTTTGTGATTTATTTAAAAAAAAATGCTGATTATACCTCATTTCAGAGCATCGATCGGTGCTCATGTGATCGGCCAGCTCTCTTCTCCTCTCCTTGTCATGCCTGATGTCAGCTGGGGAATCTCATCCCTGCCCGCTGTAGCTGTCAAACGAGAAAAAAAGAGAGCTGGCTGGTCACGTGAGTGTCGATTGGCGCTCTGAAATAAGGTGTATATACATTTGTTTTTATAAATCGCACACACCGGGGGAAACAAAACATGGACACAGATGATATAAATTAGTCAGAGTGGCTTAACAACCACTTTAACCACTTGCCCCCTGCCCACCGGCACATGACGGCTGGGAGGTGAGGCTCTTGTTTTGGATGGACGTCGTATGACCGGCTTCCCAGAACGACTGCTTTTGCGAGCCCGCGCGGTGATCACAGCCGAGAGTGGCTCTTTGACCATGTGATGCTCTTTGACCATGTGATCGGCTGTGTCCATGGTTGATCACTGCTGCCCATCGACACCACCCATCAGTGCCACCTATCGGTGCCACCTATTGGTGTCCATCAGTGCCGTATATCAGTGCCCATAGGTGTGGCATACGTGCCACCTCATCAGTGTCCATAAGTTCTGCCTATCAGTGCCCATTAGCGTCGCCTCATCAGCGCCCATCAGTGAAGGAGGAAATGTACTTGTTTACAAAATTAACTGACCGAAACTAAAAAAAAACGTTTTTATTTTCAAAACTTTTGGTCTTTTAAAAAAACAAAAGTGATTAATAACCACCAAAAGAAATCTCTATTTGTGTGAAGAAAATGATAACAATTTCACATGGTTACAGTGTAGCATGAGCACGCAATTGTCATTCAAAGTGTGACAGCTCTGAAAGCTTAAAAATGGCCTGGACAGGAAGTCAGTAAGTGCCCTGTATTGAGGTGGTTAATTTATCTTCAGTGAAACATTGTGGCCATGCTGTTTGTTGTATTGCCTGTGTGTCTTATTTTGTTCATAACTGAAAGAGGGCTCATCTACACACTTAAAGGGGTTGTAAAGGTAAACGTTTTTTTTACCTATGCATTAAGGTAAAAAAAATCTCACAGCACCGGCCCCCCGAGCCCCTGTTTTACTTACCTTACCGTTCGAAACTCCTGGGCTCGTCCACGTCATCCTCTTCGGTTCCCAGCCTGCCCGTTGATTGGCTAGGCTGGGCGGATTGAGAGCAGTGCAGCTATTGGCTGGCGCTGCTGTCAATCACAGCGGATGACGCGGCGCGCTGGGGGCAGGGCAGAGTGATACAGTCGGCGGCTATGGCCGCCGCTGTATTACGGGAGCGCGCTCGCAAATGCTTTCCACCGTGCGAGCGCCCTCGCATGAAGATGGAAAGCTTTTGCGAGGAGGAGCCCAGACAGCCGCCGAGGGACCCCAGAAGACAGCTTTCCGGGCCACTCTGTGCAAAACGAACTGCACAGTGGAGGTAAGTATAACATGTTTGTTATTTTTTTTTTTAAAACAACCTGACTTTAGTGTTCCTTTAAAGCAGAACTAAACACTCTCAGTTAATGTTAACTATTTGTAATCATTATGCTGCTAGCATTGGTAAATGGGTGTATTATATTTATGTGTTTAAAACTTCCCTCTTTTTTTTTTACTGTTTTTCAGTTGCTTCCAGGTTTCTTGTCTAGGCCACAATTGTGTCATACATCCCAAGAGTCTTTATGAGCATTTTTTTTCTTCTAGAGCACACCCACCTGTCTGCATGCCTGAGCTAAAGGCAGGTGGATCCCATGGAGACATTGATGAATGGATGGATGAGCTTGCTCTGAATATTAAAAAAAAATTATCAACTGCTTGCTGCAAGTCTTTTCCCTCTGTTTTAATTAGGTGATCTGACCAGTAACATGGACACGCTGAAGCCAAACGCAAGCTAACACTTTGTAAATGAATAAAAGCTAATCACTGTAAGCACTCCTGTCAGTGGTAAATGATTTGTCTTAATCCTGCATGCAACCTGCAAGAGAGCTTGTTCTTTAAAAAAACTGACTTACTGACTAAATCACCAGGTGAAAATAGAAATAAGACAAAAAAATAAATAAAACAAATGCAGCCATTAAATCTAAGAAATGGTAAGCTGCAAACTATAATAAATGTTTCTTTTGAGTTTATTACAGATTTGACTTCTGCTTTAGGGCTACATGCACACAGGGCCCATGCATACGGGTTTCAGGAAAGAAAGTCACTTGATTCCCCCATCAACACAATCAGTGTTGATGGGGAAATCCCTTGCTAATGACTATTAGTAATAATTGCATGAAAAATCTGACAGGCTGGTTGTGCCCAAGTGGATCGATCAATCCACTAGGGTACAATCAGCCTGTCTATTCATAGTTAGAATCTTGATCATGATCAAGATTTGAACCGTCTATGGTGGCTTAACCACTTAAGACCCCGATCAATATACGGATTAAGGACCTTGCCCCTTTTTGCTATTCGGCACTGCGTCGCTTTAACTGACAATTGCGCGGTCGTGCGACGTGGCTCCCAAATGTCCTTTTTTTCCCCACAAATAGAGCTTTCTTTTGGTGGTATTTGATCACCTCTGCGTTTTTTATTTTTTGCGCTATAATAAATATCCCCAAAAAAGGTATAAACAAAAGTTTTTACTCAGTTTAGGCCAATATGTATTCTTCTACCTATTTTTGGTAAAAAAAAAACGCAATAAGCATGTAACGATTGGTTTGCGCAAAATGTATAGCGTTTACAAAATAGGGGATAGTTTTATGACATTTTTATTAATGTTATTTTTTTTACTACTAATGGCGGTGATCAGCGTTTTTTTTTTCATGACTGCGGCATTATGGCGGACACATTGGACAATTTTGACAAATTTTTGGGACCATTGTCATTTTCACAGCAAAAAGTGCTATAAAAATGCATTGATTACTGTGAAAATGACAATTGCAATTTAGGAGTTAACCACTAGGGATAGGGAAACAGGGTGAGGGAAGGAGGGGGGGAGGGGAAGGGGGGAAAGGGGGAGGGCCGGGGGAGACCAGGAAGGCAAGGAAGAGGGAAGGGAAAGAGGAAAAAAAAAGGAGGGGGGAAGGGTGAAGGCCCTCCTCCGCCCCCCGGTGACATTGGGTCCGCCCCGTGATGTTTATGGCTCCCCTTCTGGAGCTGTACCTCACTGGGCAGTGTCTTAGTGCGGGTCTCCGCCCCCCACCATTTTGACACTGATGCATGGCGCAACATGCGCAATGAGGTCATGCATACGGCCCCTCCCCAGTGACGCTGCAGCACGGCTTCCGCCTGTTTGGATCAGTGTCACTGGCTGTTTGGACACACAAATAGGACCTCCTGCCTCTAGTGTTTACCACTGCCGGCCCCCCGGTCTACCCAGCCCAGTGTAAGTTTCTCAATGCATCCCACTATATCCTTAGCCAGCCTTACCCTCTCTCCCCCCCCTTTTCTTTCACCCCTTTTACTCCCCTACAGGCACTGCAGGTTAGCATCACCACCTTGATGCTTCCCTGGGACCAGGACTGGTCCCCCTTAACAACACATACACCCACCATTTGTGCACATTTGTACCCCAATATGTGCCACTATTGGGTTCCTGCTCCCGGGTCCCCTACATCCACCGTTACCTCCCTTGTCACCAAGGTATCAATATACAAAACTTTTTCATTTGCATTCACTCAAATTACTTTGCTGATCTTTCCACATTCTCTTCCCTCCCCTTCCCCCCCTCCTTTTTTTTCCTCTTCCCCTTCCCTCTTCCTTGCCTACCCGCCCCCCCCCCCCTTCTTGGCTCTTTGGTTCGGGGACCTTAGACTCAAGTACTCTGTACATCTTAATCTCAAGGATGATGGTAGGGGGTACACTACACTACTCAACACTAATATATTTTACCCCTGAGGCTCTTGCTTCAATTAACCTAATTAGCTGCAATATACTCTTCCAGCTCTTCCTTCTTTGCACCACTTTCTTTCTCGTACATCACGGGACACAGAGCGGCATATTCATTACTATATGGGTTATATGGAGTACCTTCAGGTGTGGACACTGGCAATCTCAAACAGGAAGTCCCCTCCCTATATAACCCCCTCCCCTAGAGGGAGTCCCTCAGTTTTTTCGCCAGTGTCTTAGGTGTTGGTCACGGAATAGCTTTGCTCCACATCCTTGGGATTAAGGGCGGGCTAACCGGATCTGTCCAAGGAGCCTCAGTGCCAAAGTGGACAGTACCCGGGCCCCAAACCGTGGGGTTTTGCCTATAATGCTCCTCTTTGGAGGGCTGGACCCTGGGCCCAGGACTTGGAGTTCGTAAAGACCATAAGTTCCTGTTTGCCAGGGTGCTATATAGGTCCAGGACAGTGGGTACCTTCATAGGACCCCAGGGCCTGAAGGTCTATTACGCTACCCACGGAGATGGGAGAAGATTGGATCGTTTTGCTAGACAAACATCCTGCAGCATGGAGCAGGTAAGAGGGGAGCCTGCGGGACTTGGTTCGACAGCAGGCTCTCCGGGGTAACCTAAAAGGGGGGTAGCCTAAGTATGCTCTGCATTGGCAACCTTGCTCACTATGTCTGTGAAAGACAGGATGATCCCATTTCCCCCATCACTAGGTTCCCCTGTCTAAAAATGGTGTTGCTAGCTACCTGCTGCTTTCTTCCTAGGACTGGTAAGGATCCCTATGGGGCCTTTTGGAGAGTCCTACCTGGCCGGGGGTTTGAATCTGCCGCCTGGTTCTGCAGTCCTGGGTCTCCAGTAGCGCGGCTCCTCCATGTTCTTCCTGCTCCGGCATACGCGCGCGCGCACGTCTTATAGACGTTTTTCGCGCCGTTCGGAGAGGAGGGCGGGGGGGGGGGCGTGCCTGCAGCGTCATACAGGGGCGCGCCTTGTGCTGTTATAGATCAGCAGGCATTGTCAGTGCTCAGTCTGAGGCTGATCTCAAAGGGAGAGGACGCAGAGCGGCAGAACGGTGACTCCCGGTGGCGGAAGAGGGGTAGTACAGGCTGGACTTGGTTCCAATGCCTTTCTGTTAAGCCAAGAAATCCCCCTTTTTGCAACAGGTTTGGAGGCTGGCAAACTAAGTTTGGGGTCGCTGTATGTTTAAAAAAAAAAAAAAAAAGAAAGAGACTTATATATATTAACAAAAAAAAAAAAAAACATACGGGGGCCCCATCAGTTTTTGGGCATTACTGAGCTATTGTCCCCTAAGCTCTAGTTTTGTACTCCTGGCCACTACAGTCTGTTGTGGTTGGCGGAGTCCCTCGATTTTGTATTATGGCTTCCAAAGGTTCGGGGTCAAAGGGTACAAAAAAGACCAAAAAACAAAGGGGTTCCCCCTCTGATTCTGATGATATGCCGATACTTTCCCCGCAACTTATTCCCATAAAGGTCGCCTTGGATGAGCCATTAGGGGGGTCTGGTGCGGAGGCTGGCCCAGATCAGCCCAGCCCTGTGTTTATCACAGAGGAGATGCTAGCTGTATCCCTAGGGGGGCTAGAAGAGAGAATAGCAGCATTGATCGCTAGAGCTATTCCTGGCAAGAAACGGGTTAGATCCCCATCACCAAGAGGTGTATCCTCAGATGCTGAAATTCTCTCTCCGGAGGAATTGGAATCGCAGGAGGATCAACTAGACCTGAACCAAGAGGGTTCAGGGATTGAGGGATCTACCTCTGAGGAACCATTTTCAGACTCCCAGACAGAGAGACTGTGGGTGCAGTCTTTGACGGACATGGTCCGCTCGGCATTTAGTTTACCATTGCCAGAGCCTCAGGTTCCTCCGGTATCCTCTCTGGGCTCTTTGAAAGCTCCTTCAAGCAACGCGGTTTTTCCGGTCCATCCTCTCTTGGAGGAATTGATCTTTCGGGATTGGGTACGGCCGGACAGGATTTTTCTGCCACCGAAAAGATTTGCGGTCATTTACCCCATGGAGGAAAAATTCTCCAAGAGGTGGAGGCTCCCAGTGGTGGATGCAGCCATCTCATGTGTGAATAAATCACTAACTTGCCCGGTGGAAAACATACATATGTTTAAAGATCCGGTTGATAAACGGTTAGAGACACTTTTAAAAGCATCCTTTGCTACGGCAGGAGCAGTGGTACAGCCAGCTGTGGCTGCAATTGGAGTTTGTCAGGCGTTGAAGGACCAGACAAAAGAAATGCTAAAGGACATGCCTACCCAACAAGCAGAAGAGTTTTCTGACATTCCCAGAGCTCTGTGTTTTGCTGTAGATGCTATAAAGGATTCCATCCAGCAGGCCTCTCGTTTATCACTATTTTTGGGGCACATGAGAAGGCTCTTATGGTTGAAGAACTGGGCGGCGGAGCCCCCATGCAAAAAGCTTCTGGCAGGTTTTCCCTTCCATGGAGGACGACTCTTCGGGGAGGATCTGGATAAATACATTCAGACTATTTCAAGTGGCAAAAGTACCCTTTTACCGGTCAAAAAGACATTCCGGGGTCCTACATTTAAAAGGCAGCTCTTTCCTGTCTCAGGGCCCTCAAATTCCAGGCAGTATCGATGGCCGCCTGCATGATCCAACGTTAACAGTAGATCGCAGGGACAGGCCCCTGGGGGTAAGAGACCATGGTATCGCAAGCCGACAAAGACAGCCCCTAAGTCTGCCTTATGAAGGGGCGCCCCCACTCTCGCGGGTGGGGGGAAGGCTTTGTTTCTTCTCAGAAGTTTGGGAAGCCAAGATCCCCGACAAATGGGTCCGGGCGTCTGTAACCGCAGGCTACAGACTGGAGTTTCTAAACTTTCCTCCGCCTCATTTTCAAGAGTCAAGGCTACCAAAGGATCCAGCAAGGAAGGCCTCAATGCTGGCAGCTTTGGATCTCCTGCTTTGCCAGGACGTAATAATAGAGGTGCCAGCCCAAGAGCAAGGGCTAGGTTTCTATTCCAATCTCTTTGTCATACCAAAGCCCAACGGCGATGTCAGGCCAATCTTGGACCTAAAGAGGTTAAACGGTTACCTAAGGGTTCGTTCTTTCCGGATGGAATCCATCCGGTCAGCAGTCGCCACGCTTCAGAGGGACGATTTTCTGGCTTCCATAGACATAAAGGATGCTTACCTTCATGTACCAATCTTTCAGTCGCATCAAAGATTTTTACGCTTCGCGGTGGGGCAGCGACACTTCCAATTCAGGGCGCTCCCCTTCGGGCTGGCCACGGCCCCCCGGGTATTCACGAAGATCCTAGCCCCAGTTCTGGCCAATCTAAGGATCCAAGGGGTCACAGTCCTAGCATACTTGGACGACCTTTTAATCATAGATCACTCACGGCCGTGTCTGCAACAGGCAGTAAACCTCACGGTTCAGTACCTCCAAGGGTTCGGCTGGGTCCTAAACCGGGAAAAGTCAGCGTTCCAGCCTACAAAGCAGTTGGAATACCTCGGCATGAGGTTAGACACAGAACAGCAAAGGGTGTTCCTGCCCCTTGTAAAGATCGAGGCTATCAAGGGGTTGGTTCAGTTGGTTCTAAGCAAGAAAAAACCAACTATTCGCCTGTGTATGCGATTACTAGGCAAGCTAGTGGCCACGTTCGAGGCGGTACCATACGCTCAGATCCACACTCGCGTCCTACAGGCGGCCATTCTAGCAGCCTGGGGGCAAGAGAGCACATGCCTTAGAGTTCCCTTTGACGCTATCATCAAGGGTTCGACAAAGCCTGGCCTGGTGGTTGAACCCTCAGAATCTTCTAAAGGGAAGATCCTTCAGCCCTGTTGTCTGGAAGGTAGTTACCACAGACGCCAGCCTGGCAGGCTGGGGGGCGGTCTTCGAGGGGTTCTCTCGCCAGGGAACTTGGGTGAAAACAGAGAGGCAGCTCCCCATCAATATCTTGGAGATCAGAGCTGCTCGCCTAGCCCTTCTGGCATGGACCTCCAGATTACAGGGGTCCCCGGTGAGAATCCAGTCAGACAATGCCACAGCGGTGGCATACATAAACCACCAAGGGGGAACCAGGAGTCAGGCCGCTCAGAGGGAGGTGAGCTTGATTTTTCAGTGGGCAGAGGTTCATGTACCCTGCATTTCGGCGATATTCATTCCCGGAGTGGACAACCTGCAGGCAGACTTCTTAAGTCGCCAGATTCTGTCGCCAGGGGAGTGGTCTCTGCATCCCCAGGTCTTTCAGACAATCTGCCAGAGGTGGGGAATGCCAGACGTAGATATAATGGCATCCAGGTTCAACAAGAAACTAGACAGGTTCGTGTCTCGAGCGAGGGACCCTATGGCCTGCGGAACCGATGCGTTGGTTTGCCCTTGGCATCAATTCAAACTTCTATATGCATTCCCTCCGCTACAGTTACTTCCGCGCCTGTTGCGCAGGATCAGAGTGGAGCACAAGCCAGTCATTCTAGTAGCTCCAGCTTGGCCCCGGAGGACAGGGTACTCGCTGGTCCTGAAGATGGCAGTGGGAGACCCTTGGACTCTTCCTCTACGACCAGACCTACTCTCACAAGGCCCGATCCTCCACCCTACATTACAACGTCTAAATTTGACGGCCTGGAGGCTGAATCCCTGATTCTCAGGGGTAGAGGTCTGTCTAGGCAGGTAATTCCTACCCTGATTAGGGCTAGAAAGCCGGCCTCCAGGGTGATTTATTACAGGGTGTGGAGGAACTACGTAGGCTGGTGTGAATCCAAAAGATGGAATTCCCGCAAATATACCATTGATAGGGTGTTAAGTTTTCTCCAGCTAGGAGTGGATAAAGGCCTGGCAGTAAGCACAATCAAGGGACAGATTTCAGCTCTGTCAGTGTGGTTTCAGAGGTCGCTGGCCACCCACTCGCTGGTAAAGACCTTCATACAGGGGGTCTTGCGTATTAATCCTCCTGTCAAGTCACCAATTTGTCCATGGGACTTAAATCTTGTCCTGTCCACTCTACAGAAACAACCCTTTGAGCCGTTGGCTGAGATTCCTTTAGTTTTACTGACAAGAAAGTTGGTTTTCTTGGTCGCCATAGTTTCGGCCAGGAGAGTGTCAGAGTTAGCAGCCTTATCGTGTAAGGAACCATATCTCGTTCTACATAAGGACAGGGCAGTTCTCCGGCCCCATCCTTCCTTTCTACCAAAGGTTATATCCAATTTTCACTTGAACCAGGATTTGGTACTTCCATCCTTCTTTCCGAAACCCACGTCTAGAAAGGAGGGGTTGCTGCATACCTTGGATATTGTCCGGGCCATGAAGGCCTATCTTAAAGCTACAGAAAAGATCCGGAAAACAGATGTGTTGTTCGTTCTACCAGATGGCCCCAAGAAGGGGCAGGCAGCTGCAAAATCCACCATCTCGAGATGGATTAGACAATTAATCATTCAGGCCTACGGTTTGAAGAGGTTGCCTCCTCCTTTGTCGGTAAAGGCCCATTCTACCAGGGCCATGGGCGCCTCCTGGGCAGCACACCATCAGATCTCTATGGCTCAGATAAGCAAGGCGGCGACGTGGTCATCAGTCCACACGTTTACAAAGTTTTATCAACTAGACGTGAGAAGGAATGCGGATTCTGCCTTTGGACAGGCAGTACTACAGGCTGCAGTTTAAGATCCTCGGGATCAGGGGCACCCTTGGTTGTAAAAAAAAAAAAAAAAAAAAAAGTTTTTTCTTCACTAAGTTGGAATTATTATTATTATTTGAGTATACCTCTAAATTAAATCTCGTTTGAGAAGATGTCTCCCTCCCCTCATTAAAGCATTGCTTTCGGACATCCCATATAGTAATGAATATGCCGCTCTGTGTCCTGTGATGTACGAGAAAGAAAAAGGGATTTTTAAATACAGCTTACCTGTAAAATCCTTTTCTTGGAGTACATCACGGGACACAGAGCTCCCACCCCTCTTTTGGGGAACATTTTTGGGAGGCATACTGCTTGCTACAAAACTGAGGGACTCCCTCTAGGGGAGGGGGTTATATAGGGAGGGGACTTCCTGTTTGAGATTGCCAGTGTCCACACCTGAAGGTACTCCATATAACCCATATAGTAATGAATATGCCGCTCTGTGTCCCGTGATGTACTCCAAGAAAAGGATTTTACAGGTAAGCTGTATTTAAAAATCCCTTTTTTTGTTTCCCTGTATTAACTTTTTTGAGACGTGTTGCTCCCACCAAATTCAAAATTGCCTTATTTTTTTTTAACCACTAACCAGCCTCTTTCTGAGATTTGCCATTTACAAGTTCAAAAAAATTTTTTTTGCTAGAAAATTACGTATGACCCCCAAAAATTATATATATTTTTTTCCAAACACCCTAGAGAATAAAATGGCAACATTTAACAGTATTGGAGTTAGTGTTTTCCTGTATTGCTTTTTTGAAAACGTCTGCAGGTTATTGCTTATTTTTTATCCAGTTATTTATCCTATGTGAATTTCCTGCCAGTAATCCTTTATTTTGGGGCAATCCCACCAGATATGAGTCATTGTACCAATCTGACAACATTACCTCCAACACAATGGGGATTTTCCTTGCTGGTATTTGTGAATTTTGTCTGGGGTTATATACCATCTTGGTAGCAACTTGTAGTTCATTTCTATTGTATTTATCTCTGTAGCATAATTAAAAACAGCTCCTATCATTCTCTCAACTTGTTCATCTAATTTCATACCTATTTTGTTTTACTATTTCCCTTCTAGGTATGTCAGAATTTCATAGACTTTTGATATCCCATGTTTCAGTGGGGGTTGTGTACAACACAGTTTTTCAAGTGGATTTAAATCCTTGCCATCCCTAGTTGGTTGGGGTAGTGTATTTACCAGGTGTTTTAATTGCAGATATTCCTACTCGCTAATCTTCCACCCATTTATTTCCTTCAAGTCCTGTGCTGTTCTTATCCTCCTGTGTTTCGTGATCTTGCGGCGAATCCGCTGCAGAGACCACTTTTATCTGAAAGCGGGCCACCCACTCTTGAAGATGTTACCAAGGTTTTGGTAACTAGTGGCTACCTTAACATCGGTATTCCTCTTCAAAGTAGCGACGTATTCCTGCAGCGGGCGGTCTATAAGTGGTTAATATGTTTTTCTCGATTTTTAAACATTTAATATGTTTTCTTTTTTTCTGTTGTGAATAAAATATGGGATTATGAGATTTGCAAATCATTGCATTCTATTTGTATGTAGATTTAACAGTGTCTCAACTTTTATGGGAATTTGGGTTGTATATATTTCTCAATTTTGAACTTTCTCAGAGTACAATGTTACACCTAAAATGTAGCCAGCCAAGACAGGCATTAGCTATTGCAAATGTGGTCACTATGTCACTAATTACTTTATGCATTTATGCTTTCCACTATGTTCGCCAACTGTTGACTTTGTTTAACGTCACTAGTCCTGGAGAGGGTTAAAGGCCAGCCTGTAAGTAACCGTGTAGTGAACTTATCTTCTCGGTGTGCAGCAGAGCCTGAGAGAAGAGCTTCCATTGCAATGCTAATCCCTGCCAACATGCAAGCACTTTAGGCAGGGGAAATTGAGAAAAGATTGCTTTCTAACAGCTGGGGTGTTTATGATATGGCATACAATTGGAGATATAGTGGGATATCAGAAGATTAAATTAGGTATGGTTATTTACACACACACAGAGTACGATATCCAAGGCAAGGAGAAAAATTGGTGTAGAAGTATACCACACAGAAATATCTGCCAAAATAACTTTAGCCCTAATAGAATTTAATCTACATTTTACTATGTCAGTAGAAAATTATAATAATACACCAAAATTTAGGCCAAAATGCTTTTAAACTCTTGAAACTTACACAAATCCAGATAAGGGAAATAGATTCACTAGCTGAATGTAGATCCGAGTTTGTAAAGTGCATTGATGATAATATAAAATATTCTGAATGGAAGTGGCAGAAAAAGTGCAGACAAGTACATAGAATACTGAACTTGATAGCGGGAACAGCCATGGGGAGATTGACAAACTTGAATATGCTTAATGCATCAGCTAATTTGTCGCATCCCTTCAGGACCCAAAATGAATTAAGCATTGGTTACAAAATTAAATATTACCAACAAGAACTTTAACAAAATGGGACAGGGCATTGGGGGCAGACCAGAGGGACAAGGCACTGGGACAGACCAGAGGGACAGGGAACTAGAACTGGGTCTCTTCCCCATTCTCTTGCTGTCTCCTCTGCAACCCTCTCTCTCTCTTTCTCTCCCTCTCCTATTCATCTCATCAGGAGCCTGTGTGTGCGCCTCCACTCTTGCATGTCCCCACTACCCCCTTTTATTCAGGCTGGCAGTGAGGAGAGGAGCTGCAGCACAGCGGGAGGGAGTACAATCCAGCGCTGAGATCCACACAACTGCATAGCCATTGACACCATAGCACAGCGCACACTGACACAGCACACATTGAGACCAGTCTGTTCACAGTGCTCAGGCTGAACTGTTGGACACTTACATAGAGCACAAGGAGAAAAAAACTGCACAAACTGGAAGGCTGCCACTCTAATGTCAGGGCAACTTTCAGTAAGCGCTGCACCGGAGTGGTAATTTTCGCAATCCTCCACCTCACTCATTACTTTCTGCTCTCCAGCTACATTGGTCGGGGGGGAGGGGGGCAGGCTCAGAGAGGTCATACTGTTAGGTCCCATGGCTTAATGAGAATTGTAAGGAGAGCACTTGTGTACTGCTCTCCCTGTGCGCGGCTCACCAGACTACTTTTCCTGAGCATGCACCTTTCCTCTTCGGCCACCAATCTCATCGGGACTCTAAGTGTAAGCACAGATTGGAGGGAGATTGGTCATGCAGCCCTGTCATCACTCGCCCCCAGCTTAAATCCACTCGCCAAATGCTAGTAGGCGAGTGGAAATTTTGAGGCCTGCCATATAAATCACGTAATGCGCATTACATCTGCTATTTTCTATTTTAATTTTTTATCTTATTTGCTAGTTTTGTTTATGATGTCAAGTGCTGGTAGGATGTACAACATATAAAATAAAACTAAACGTCAAACTCAGGGCTATAGTTGTGATTTTCCAAGGTCTACAATCTTTGTAGTGTGTTGAAAATAGAGATCCTAGTGCTGGATGCTTTAATACTTAAAGAGAGCACCTTCGTAAGAGCTGAAGGCAAGGTGATGAAGAACATTGCATGGCTGTACAGTGCCTGCCGCCGAGAATGTGTTTTTAGCACGACAACATCGCGCTGATTCTCGGCGACAGGGTGCCGACATCTCGCACTCGCTGGAATAGTAAAAGCACATTCCAGCGAGTGCGTCATAGAAGCGACGGGGATCCGACGCGGATTCCCGCCAATTCTACACGTGGGCGGAGTTTGTTATGAATCCTGAGAAGGAAGTCCCCGCCGGATTTTAAATAAAAATCCGGCATGGGTTCCCCCCTCAGGAGCATAACGGGCCCTTAGGTCTGGTATGGGTTGTAAGGAGACCCCCCCCCTACACCGAAAAAACGGCGTGGGGTCCCCCCACAATCCATACCAGACCCGTATCCAAAGCACGCCGGCCGGCCGGTCAGGAAGGGAGTGGGGGCGAGCGAGCGCCCCCCCCCTCCTGAGCCGTACCGGGCAGCATGCCCTCAACATGGGGGGGTCAGGTGCTCTGGGGCAGGGGGCGCACTGCGGCCCCCCACCCCAGAGCACCCTGTCCCCATGTTGATGAGGACAGGGCCCCTTCCCGACAACCCTGGCCGTTGGTTGTCGGGGTATGCGGGCGGGAGGCTTATCGGAATCTGGAAGCCCCCTTTAATAAGGGGGCCCCCAGATACCGGCCCCCCACCCTAAGTGAATGAGTATGGGGTACATTGTACCCCTACCCATTCACCTGCAATAAAAAGTGCAAACACAAATAAACCACACAGGGTATTGAAATATTTTATTAGTTGGCCGCCGGAGGGGGGGGGTGTATGATCGCTTTTATAAAAGCGCCCCCCTCCGGCGGGCTTCTGCGGGGGGGTGGGTGCCGCTGTTCTTCGCCGCCGTCTGGTTCTCTTCCGCCGCCGGGGGGGGCGCTTTGATAAAAGCGCCCACCACCCGGCGGGCTTCCTTCGACATCTTCGGCGGCGGGGGGGGTCTTCTCCCACTCTCCGGGGTCTTCTCCCACTCTCCGGGGGTCTTCTCCGGCTCTCCGGGGGTCTTCTCCGCTCTCCGGGGGTCTTCTCCGCTCTCCGGGGGTCTTCTTCTTCTTCAGGACTGGCCGCCGCTATCTTTGTGTGTTAGCTCAATTACTAGCGACGGCCAATCCCCTCTTCTGTGACGTCGTCTTCTTCTTCTCTTCTCCAGATGTTGATGCAATGCTTCCTTCTGCTGTTATGGCTGGCGCGCAGCTCGCAGCGAGTTATATAGGCCTGTCTTGTGACGTCGCAGTCCCATCATGCTCCGGTAGGTACCATGTGCTACCTACCCACGTGGTACCTACCGGAGCATGATGGGACTGCGACGTCACAAGACAGGCCTATATAACTCGCTGCGAGCCGCGCGCCAGCCATAACAGCGGAAGGAAGCGTCGCGTCAACATCTGGAGAAGAGAAGAAGAAGACGACGTCACAGAAGAGGGGATTGGCCGCCGCTAGTAATTGAGCTAACACACGAAGATAGCGGCGGCCAGTCCTGAAGAAGAAGAAGACCCCCGGTGAGCGGAGAAGACCCCCGAAAAGCCGGAGAAGACCCCGGTGAGTGGGAGAAGACCCCCCCGCCGCCAAAAATGTCGAAGGAAGCCCGCCGGGTGGGGGGCGCTTTTATCAAAGCGCCCCCCCCCGGCGGCGGAAGAGAACCAGATGGCGGCGAAGAACATCGGCACCCACCCCCCCGCAGAAGCCCGCCGGAGGGGGGCACTTTTATTAAAGCGATCATACACACCCCCCCCGACGGCCAACTAATAAAATATTTCAATACCCTGTGTGGTTTATTTGTGTTTGCACTTTTTATTGCAGGTGAATGGGTAGGGCTACGATGTCCCCCATACTCATTCACTTAGGGTGGGGGGCCGGTATCTGGGGGCCCCCTTATTAAAGGGGGCTTCCAGATTCCGATAAGCCTCCCGCCTGCATACCCCGACAACCAACGGCCAGGGTTGTCGGGAAGGGGCCCTGTCCTCATCAACATGGGGACAGGGTGCTCTGGGGTGGGGGGGCGCAGTGCGCCCCCTGCCCCAGAGCACCTGACCCCCCCATGTTGAGGACATGCTGCCCGGTACGGCTCAAGAGGGGGGGGGGGCGCTCGCTCGCCCCCACTCCCTTCCTGACCGGCCGGCCGGCGTGCTTTGGATACGGCTCTGGTATGGATTGTGGGGGGACCCCCACGCCGTTTTTTCGGCGTAGGGGGGGTCTCCTTACAACCCATACCAGACCTAAGGGCCCGTTATGCTCCTGAGGGGGAACCCATGCCGGATTTTTATTTAACCTCTTTCCCACCGCGCCATAAGCATTTTACTGCTACGGCGCGGCGGGGTTATCTTGACACGACGTCCCTGGGACGTCGTCCTTCACTTTCGCGATTGCGCGTCCCCTGGGACGCGCTCGCGAAAGTGTCCGTGCTCGCCGGGTCTAGAAGACCCGGCGCATCACGGATCACGGTAAATTGCCGCTGATCGCGGCCGTTTACCACATGATCACGTCGTCGAATGACGGCGCGATCACTTGTAAACAAACCGGCGTCATTTGATGACGCCGGTTCCTCCCTCTCCTCTCTGTACAGTGTGCAAGGAGGGGGGGGGAGCGGGGGGTCAGCAGCTGAGCTGTGGCTGGATCTGTGACAAATGCAGTCACAGATCCAGACATCCCTCAATCCATCCCAGCTCTGCAATCCCCAGTACCCAGCAATCCCCCCAGTACCCAGCAATCCCCCCAGTACCCAACAATACCCCAGTACCCAACAATACCCCAGTACCCAACAATACCCCAATACCCAACAATACCCCAGTACTCAACAATACCCCAGTACTCGGCAATACCCCAGTACTCGGCAATACCCCAGTACTCGGCAATACCCCAGTACTCGGCAATACCCCAGTACTCGGCAATACCCCAGTACTCGACAATACCCCAATACCCTGCATGATACTTTGCAATACCCCAATACTCTGCAATACCCTGCGCGATACTCTGCAATACCGCCTATGGGGATTTTTAAGTAGCAAAGTTTGGCGCCATTCCACGAGTGTGCGCAATTTTGAAGTGTAACATGTTGGGTATCTATTTACTCGGCGTAACTTCATCTTTCACATTATGAAAAAAAATTGGGCTAACTTTACTGTTTTGTTTTAAGCACAAAACAGTTTTTTAAAAAACACGCGTTCAATAAATTTCTGCGAAAATACCGTGCGAGATAAAAAGTTGTAACGGCCGCCATTGTATTCTCTAGGGTCTTTGCTAAAATTTTCCATGTAGGAGAGAAATGTCAGAATTGGTCTGGGTGTTCCAGAACGCCTGATGGCGTTCCCTGCATGTTGGGCCTCTGTATGTGGCCACGCTGTGTAAAAGTCCCACACATGGGGTATCGCAATACTCGGGAGGAATAGCAGAATGTGTTTTGGGGTGTAATTTGTGGTATGCATATGCTGTGTGTGAGAAATAACCCGCTAATATGACAGAAACAAGTTTTTTTTTTTTTACAGAATTTTCAGTCGTTTTTCTTTTATAGCGCAAAAAATAAAAAACCCAGAGGTGATCAAATACCACCAAAAGAAAGCTCTATTTGTGTGAAAAAAAGGACAAAAATTTCAAATGGGTACAATGTTGTATGACTGAGTAATTGTCATTCAAATTGTGAGAGCACCGAAAGCTGAAAATTGGTTTGTTTAAGTGCCCAGTGGTCAAGTGGTTAAAATCCGGCGGGGACTTCCTTCTCAGGATTCATAACAAACTCCGCCCACGTGTAGAATTGGCGGGAATCCGCGTCGGATCCCCGTTGCTTCTGACGGCTTTGTCTCCATCGCGGCAAGCCAGCTCGGCGCTGGCTCCCGCGATGGGGCTCGCAAGTGCTCAATCTCGCCGAGAAAGGGAGCGAGATTGACACAATATCGCGGTCAACCACTGTATACTTTCACAAGTATGTATAGCCACAGAGACATAGATCATGCTCTTGATGGCCAAAAAATGAGGGAAGTCACATTTTAAAGTTTATTCCACTCAAACACGATATATACAGTATCTCACAAAAGTAAGTACACCCCCTCAAATTTTTGTAAATATTTTATTATATATTTTCATGCAACAACACTGAATATATTACACTTTGCAACAAAGCTTGTATAACAGTGTAAATTTGCTGTCCCCTCAAAATAACTCAACACACAGCCTTTAATGTCTAAACCGCTGGCAACAAAAGTGAGCAATCCCCTAAGTGAAAATGTCCAAATTGGGCCCAATTGGCCATTTACCCTTCCTGAAGTCATGTGACTCATCAATGTTACAAGGTTTTAGGTGTGAATGGGGACCAGATATGTTAAATTTGGTGTTATCGCTCTCACTCTCTCATGCTGGTTACTGGAAATTCAACATGGCATATCATGTCAAATAACTCTCTGAGGATCTGAAAAAAAGAAGAATTGCTCTACAAAAAGATGGCCTAGGCTATACGAAGATTGCTAAGACCCTGAAACTAAGCTGCAGTACGATGGCCAAGACCATACATCAGTTTACCAGGACAGGTTCCACTCAGAAAAGGTCTCGCCATGACCGACCAAAGAAATTGAGTGCACATACTCCGCGTCATTTCCAGATATTGTTTATGGGAAAATGGGAAATAGACATATGAGTGTTGCCAGCATTGCTGCAGAGGTGGAATGGGTGGGGAGGCCAGCCTGTCAGTGGTCAGAACATACACTGCATCAAATTGGTCAGCATGACTGTCGTCCCAGTAGGAAGCCTCTTCTAAAGATGATGCACAAGAAAACCTGCAAACAGTTTGCTGAAGACAAGCAGACTAAGAACATGGATTACTGGAATCATGTCCTGTGGTCTGATGAGACCAAGATAAACTTATTTGGTTCAGATGGTGTCAAGCATGTGTGGCAGCAACCAGGTGAGGAGTACAAAGACAAGTGTGTCTTGCCTACAGTCAAACATGGTGGTGAGAGTGTCATGGTCTGGGGCTGTGTGAGTGCTGCAGGCACTGGGGAACTATAGTTCATTGAGGGAACCATGAATGCCAATATGTACTGTGACATACTGAAGCAGAGCATGATCCCCTCCCTTCGGAGACTGGGCCGCAGGGCAGTTTTTCAACATAATGACTCCAAACACACCTCCAAGATGACCACTGCCTCGCTAAAAAAGCTGAGGGTAAAGGTGATTGACTGGCCAAATATGTCTCCAGACCTAAACCCTACTGAGCATCTGTGGGGCATCCTCAAACGGAAGGTGGAGTAGCACAAGGTCTCTAACATCCACCAGCTCTGTGATGTCGTCATTGAGGAGTGGAAGAGGACTACAGTAGCAACCAGTGAAGCTCTGGTGAACTCCATGCCCAAGAGGGTTAAGGCAATGCTGGAAAATAATGGTAGCCACACAAAATATTGACACTTTGGGCCCAATTTGGACATTTTCACTTAGGGTGTACTTACGCTTGTTGCCAGTGGTTTAGACATTAATGTCTGTGTGTTGAGTTATTTTGAGAGGGACATGAAATGTACACTGTTATGCAAGCTGTACACTTTGGTTCTGTACAGAGTCCAATATTGTAAATACTTCTACATTTTCATCTGACATGGTTTCGCTATCCATCAACCAACACATTGCAGTAACAGTTTAATTTCAATGGCTTTTATTAAAGTTTTACGAAAATATCCAAAGATAGTCAGTGTGAATGCACTCACATAAATGTAGCATTAGCAGAGAACTTCAGAGTATACATTACATACTGTAAGAAATTGTCAGAATTGCAAGTATAGAGTAGTGCAATAGCGTGTCACGGTGGAAAGTAACCAAAATATATGCTAACAATCCCCACTGTGCATGGCAGGTTCACTTAGTAAACAGGACATTCCAGTGAAGAAACTAATTGAAGAACAGAACAAGACTGTGCAGTTATACAGATAGGTAGGCTTAATGAAATGCTCCAGTATTTAAAGGATATGTTCACCTTTACAAAATATAAAAATGCACACTTTTGCAGGTAAAAAAAAATGCATTTATATTTTTTGTTGTCTGGTGCCTGTAAAGCATTGCACTCATAGTCAGCAGATTGTGGATGTAATGCCACAGTCCTGCAGACTGTCTGCCCTTACCTCCTATACGGGCAGGCAGTTTCATACTGACATGAAGCTCAGTGTACTACCTAGAGCGCTCAACAGTGCCTTATTATTTCATTGAGAACTACAAGCCAACTGCTGCAAAGGTGAATGAATGACACAGCTGGGCAGAGCTTTTTTTTTTTTTTGTTTTTTTTTTTTTAGATTGTGACAGTGAGTTTGTGAGAAGATCCCCCACTGGCTGTCAAAATGGGAGATTGGGTGCGGGGGGCTGATGCACATGTACACCCTGGGTGTAATTAACATGTTTCAAAAGGTGAATGTGTCCTTTAAATAAGGGTGCACATCAACTAGAATTGGCAACTGTGTGGTTCTATCTGGGACTGCCACAATAGTCATAGCAGATGGAATGTGTAAAAGCATATAGGATGGCATTCCAAAGAAGAACAATGGGTGGTGTTTTGCCATCTTTACGGATGAGCTGTGCAGGATAAATGTTGTAACCAAACCACCCATTGTACCCAAAAAGATCGACCTTTGCCGTTTTTGATGGAGAACATAAGCTCAAATTGGGTATGTTTGTTGAGGTTAACTATGTAAAGTCAGCGGGCTCTTTCTGCTTCCAGGTCATTGCTACACATTTTCTGGCTGCAACCATGCAGTGAATAAAGAAGTTTAGGCTAGTTGTAGTTAAGCAGGAGGAGAGCCATAGCTGGATCCAGTGCAATTCTTATGCCAGATACCGACAAAAGAAGGTGGCATATGCTTTCCCTATGGGGCGTGATCTTGGGGCATAGCCACCATATGTGGAAGAGTGAGCACGTCTCCCCACAATCTCTCTAACATATTGAGGAATAAGAGTGGGAGGTTTTGAATAGCCAAGTTGGTGTATAGCGAAGAAAGAGTTTTAGGTGAGATTCCCAATGGGATGTGCACTGTGAAGCTTTAAGTATGTTGTTGGTTGCATTAAACAATTGTAGCTCATGAACATATTGCGAGAAGTTAGATTTCCATGCACTCTTAGAATATGTTTTTTTTTCTTGTTGTGAAGGTGCCATGAACATGCAATAAGCGTAAGTGATTCCTTTGGTCGTACTGGGTTGATCTTGAGCAAATGAAAGCAAATCTGAAGGTATCTCAATATCACCTCTAGAGATAGAATCTAGAATGAAGTAACAATATATTCTACATCAAATATGATATGAATATTATGTTTGTCTCGCTTAGGAGATATAATGCGTTTTAGTAGTCTCCCAGGCCTTGTAATATAGCTGTGTTTGGTGTCTGATTGGCATCGTCTCGTATATCTGTGTAAATTATTTTTTATGAAGGTAACTGGGATAGGACAACATAGAGGAACATTCAAAAATGATTTCTTGATAAGTGAAGTTTGAATCCTCAAACATTTCTCAATGCTCCATCAAAAATCAGCTGAGTATCCTAAAGCCAAGCCCATTTAACATATACCCTATTCCACTAATGTTGATAGATTCTGGGGACTAAAATCCTGTAAATCAGTTTGGATTTTTACACTCCAAAACCCTACATCCAGATGGTTTTAATGAAACCATCAAATCCATTGATTAACATTCAAGATACCTGAGAACACATAGCCATCACCTAATATCTTACTTCAGCTGCTACACTAATCCCTAGTCAATTTCTCCACCATATCATTTATCACCGAAATCCACCCTAGAAAATCAAGGGATGACAGTTTTTATTTGGTTACTGCTAGATTCCTTCTTTAAAGAGTAACCCCATTTCCCTGTTTAGTGTCAACACCCCACTCTGGTCGCAACTATGGTGTGTTGCACAGATGTGCCAAAGAGCCCTACCCGGCCTTCGGGGATACATCTGCCTAGGAGATTTCCTGCTTATGTGCAAAGACCGCAATGGTTTGGGATGTCCATAATAGTCGTCTTGGCACGTGTATGGTGGAAACCCATGTGTATCCAATCCAAGGTTTGGGGAAACCTGCATGTAGACAGATGTGTCACAGGCTCACTTGGCACTCAAAGCCCTGTGGTACATCCGTACATGAACAGAATCTGGTAGAGGGCTGGGGGACGCAAACATCATTCTCGCCTAAGCAAGTAATGCGGTAGTACTGTTTTGCAGCACAACAAAAAATATCTCATAAAAAAAATGTTATCCAATTGTGTTTCTATTTATTATAATTTATTAATATGTGCCTGTTAACCACTTTAAAGGGGTTGTAAAGGTTTTTGTTTTTTCACCTTAATCCATCCTATGCATTAAGGTGAAAAACCACCTGGCAATCAAAGCCCCCCCCCCCTGTTTTACTTCCCTGAGCCAGTTCACCTGCTTGGCGCACCCCTGGCATCCTCTTCTCCACAGAGTCCTGGTGGTGTTTGGAGAGATTGATAGCGAAGCCATTGGCCTACACTGCTGTTAATCAAATCCAATGACCCGGGGGTGGGGTCAAGTGTATGACTCGGCAGCGTGCCCGCAAGGTAACCCCCTCGGGAGAGAGCTTCCCAGAGGGGGTTATCTATTGCGGGGAGGAGCCTCGAGAGCCACCTTGGGACCCCAGAACGGTAGGATTGGGCCCACTCTGTGCAAAACTTACCTCACAGTGGAGGTAGGTATGACATGTTTGTTATTTAAAAAAAAATGGAAACCTATAGTGTCACTTTAAGGACCGAGCCTCTCTGAGATTTGTTGTTTACAAGTTAATTTTTTTTGCTAGAAAATTACTTAGAACCCCCAAACATTATACATTTTTTCTCTACCATCTTAGAGAATAAAATGGCTTGTTGTTGCAATACTTTGTCACACTGTATTTACAAGTGCACTTTTTTTGGAAAAAAATACACTTTTTTGAATTAAAAAATAAGACAACAGTAAAGTTAGCCCAATTATTTTTATATTGTGAAAGATAATGTTACGCCGAGTAAATTGGTACCCAACATGTCATGCTTCAAAATTGCACCCGCTCGTGGAATGGCGACAAACTCAAACTTTTACACTTAAAAAATCTCCATAGGCGACGTTTAAAAAATTCTACGGGTTGCATGTTTTGAGTTACAGTGGAGGTCTAGGGCTAGAATTATTACTCTTGCTCTACCAATCGTGGCGGTACCTCACATGTGTGGTTTAAACACCATTTTCATATGCGGGCGCTGCTCACAAATGCATTTGCTTCTGCACGCGATCTCGGCAAGAGGGGGGACATTTCATTTTTTTTCCTTTTTTCTTATTTTACCTTTTCTTTTTTACACTGTTCTTTAAAAAAAAAAATAATAATAATTGTGTCACTTTTATTCCTTTTACAAGGAATGTAAACATCCCTTGTAATAGAAAAAAGCATGACAGTCAAAAGACCTCAGAGCTTATATTTACACTAAAATGCAATAAAAAGATAAAATAAAATAAAATTGTCATTTGAAAAAAGAAAATGTCCCTTAAGAGCTATGGGTGGATGTGACGTTTTGATACAGCTTCGGCCCTGAGATGGTATGGAGATGGATGTGGACATCTTCCCCTCAACCATCTCCATACCCAGCCAGCACAAGGATCCAATCGCCTTTGCCACTGCCAAAGGCTCAGGTAAGCGGTGGAGGGCACGGGAGAGCGGCGGAAACGGCCCCTCTCCCGCCTCCAATTAAAAGTGATCTTGCGACGAATACGCTGCAGAGACCACTATTATCGCAAACCGGACTGGCCGCTGAAGAAGAGGATACCGGGTAGCTAGATGTTGCCATAACAAAGATATTCCTCTTCAACCAGCCGACGTATATCAGAGTGCGGCGGTCCGGAAGTGGTTACGTTTGCATGTTCTCTTTTTGCTTGCACCTCCAAGTACTCCAGTATTCTCTCTCACTGGAAAGACATGTGGGTAGGTTAATTGGCTTGTGTCTTAATTGCCCCCAGTATGTATGTACATAAGATAAGGACCTTGGGCCAGATTCACGTACATCGGCGCATTTTTTGACTGGCGTAGCACACCTCCTTTACGTTAGACCGCCGCAATGTAGCGGCGCAATCACCGTATTCTCGTTTGATTTGCGTAGAAATTAGCACCTGTGCAACGTAATTTCAGAGGCGTAAGGCGGAGTAATTCAAATTGGGAAGAACGTGGGCGTGTTACATTGAAATGAGCCGTGACCCCATGCAAATGAAGGGCCGTCCGGATCACGCATGCGCGCATGAAGCAGACCATGGTCAGCACCTCTGTGCGCATGCTCACAACTCGGGAACGGCGCAATCAGTTGGAAATTGGAAGTGGACCCGGGAAACTTAGTGAACTACGCAGACGGCATAAATAGACAGACACAAACGCACTTTCTTTGCAAAAGTACATCCCTTTGTATCCCTTCCTATACAGCAAGGTGCTTTTGTTCTGTTGTTTATTAGCGTTTATTTGTTTGTGACGTGTCTTTGAGATATTTGGGGACTGTTTTGCAGAGTGTTGTTGTTTTTTTTTAAATTAGATTTTTGCTGGGCATTTTTTATTTTTGCTGGTCAATTTTTTATTTTTTTTGGTTCTGTTTGTGAATGATTTTGGAATGTGAGCCTAATGTGAGCTGGCTCCTGGCTGCTCTTCCCTCAGAAGACGGGGTAGCCTCGGTTAGGGGGGGATTGTCTGGTTCAGGAGTCAGGTCATCACTTATGTCAATCTCCAGGCCCTTTCTCACTGCGAAGTTGTGCAGCATGCAACATGCACCAATGATCTGGCATACAAAGTTTGGGGAATACAACAGGGTACAATGGGGGGTTCCGTATAGTCATGAGATGGGGTCCCAGTGCATATGCAGAGTCACCCTGAAGGGATAAGACAGGAGGATGTTAGTAGTGCATGTGCCCCTTGTGATTTCAGCATCATGGGGGGGGGGGGACAGTCATGCCTGCCACCCATGTCACTCACCAACCAGCCAGCTGTCCCCATACATGTTCTGTTCGAAATCTGTGGGGATGGGGCTAGGATTGTATATGTAGCTGTCATGGGTGGTGTCACGTGTTGGGCTGGTGATCTCCTCCTGCAGGTTTGTGGTTAATTCCAGGATGGCATGAGGGGTGAATCTGAAGATGCGAGACACCTCAGAATCACTCATGCCAAAGATGTCTATGCCTGTGTGATATATCAAGTGAAGGGTGAGGGGCTTGTATCAGATTAGATTATTATATCCATCAAGGTTTTAAAGGGCTATTGAAAGATAGTGAGACCGTGTTTGTAATTTGTATGTATGTTATGTATTGATGTATATATGTATGTCTTTTAAAAAAAAAAATGTTTATAAAAGCAAAGAAATTTTTTTTGGAGAAAAAAAAATCCTCTCCCGTGCCCTCCTCCGTGCCCTTCTCCGTGCCCTCCACCTTCTTTGCTCATCTGAAGTCAGTAGTATAGCTATGAGCTATGAGCATGGATGCCACTGGCATGTTGGCATACAGTTTGTTGGGCAGCAAGTGTGACTGCTCAGCGCCTCACTAACAGTGTTGCTTTAGCTGACGGATTGTCTAATTTTATACCACCTTTTATATGGTCTAATTTTAGACAGGACGTGCAGCTGTTGCGCACAGCGCGTAGCCTGCGCTGCACCAACGTTCTTTTGTGGATCCCCGTAACTCCCTCATTTGCATATTTGAATAGCAAATCAATGGTGTGTCTAGCGCAGTTTTGCGCAGACGGATACGCCGGTCTATCGAAATTACGCGGGTCAAAAAAAAGTAGATTTCTTGCGTATCTCGTTTTTGGGTTGCGGCGCATCGAAACGAATGCGCAAATTTAGACTTACGCCGCGCATCTCCTGTAACGCCGGCGTAATCGCTCTGTGAATCTGGCCCCTTATATTTAAAGCTACCTAAAGCCCCATACAAACAGGCCAAATTTGGGGAGACAAAGTCTGGTTAAAAAAAAAATGTCTGGCAGCTCATGTGTATGTCAATCAGCCAACAGAAGCTGGAAAACACGGCATCTAGCTCCCGATCAGCGCTCCTAGCTGTTTTTTTTACAGGGACAAATAGGGCAGGCTGTTCAGATATGGTCTAGGCATATGTTTTTAACCTGGTACTACTCTTGCTATTGACGTCTTTATAGGGACTGCCACTGCTGAACCTCTTCAGAAAATGCCAGTTGCCTGGCTGTTATACCAACCCTCTGATTTGAATACTTCGCTAACCTGAAAGTATGCAGATTTCGGCTGATGTTTTTAACGTCTGTTTATGCTTTATTTGTCTCTGCGTGGACTATATCTGTGGATTCATGCTCTATAAATCTCATTTTCATCCACCTTTTTAATTTTAGTCTTCATCGCTTGACTTTTTATTTTAGCTAAACAAAGCTATCTTTGCATTTGGAAATATTTAAACAGACATTTTTTTTTCCTAATTTACCCTGTCCCTTGACTAATGCATTAGCAGCTAAAACATTTCTTCTATTCATTGTGTTCCTGTGTTAATGATGGGTTTGTTTTGGAAGAACTGGCATTACTGTTAGTCCTCAACAGTATACATTTTTGGGTTTGCTTAAATAGGCCAGTTCAGCTTATAGTCAGGACACCAGTGTATACAGTTTGAATAACTCTGCTGCTGTGCTTTTAATTGATTACAGCAAAGATCACTTTGTAAATGAGAAACCAAATTGCTGCCATTATCTCACTTGGCTGTTAAATTAAACAAAACAGAACTAGCACAATGTGGATGTCATCACCTTATTTGAAGCCCACTCTACTGATGTAACCCAACATCTCAGGGGACAGTGGGTGTACTGGAATAATCTTCCAACTCACACATCCTCCTCCCAGGGGGTACCATCCTTTTATCTAAATGTGTTTAGTTTGTTACAGTACATCATGTACTGGCAGGTACAATATGTTTTCCTAAATGGCACATTTTGATGTCTCCTGCTGTTATTCGGTTTATAGGTCTTCCCCTCCCTTTATTATGTCAGTCAATCAGGAGGAAATGGCCTTATTATATAGTTTAAATGATTTGACTAGGACCGGCAGTTGGCTCAGTCTTTAGGCAAGCCTCTGAGAGCCTGAGCCAGTCACATCTGCCCCCTTCGCAGCCCTCCAAGTGTGCTGGAGGGGCAGAGCAGAGAGCTGGTGACTGACATTCACTGGCTCTCTGTTGGCTGAAAACTGTGCAATCAGCAGTCTTTTATCCCTCAGTTCTCGGTCTTGGAGGTGGCGTGGAACAGATACAGCATTGGACTGATACGTGTTTGTTTTTTTTGCATACACATCATACAGCTTTGGGTTTGACCCTCAATTTATTAAATGACTACAGATGCATTTATTATTCATGGACAGAGATTTTGTAAATAGGTGGGAATCTTGAGATTTTTCCACTTACCAAAGGATGTCCCCCTTCTCCCCTCTTTTACAAGCACCTCTGGTTGCTCAATTAAGGGAATATCCTGATTTTTTGGGCCTACAGGTGTTAAAGTTGTATTGTATGCAGTCAATATGACTTTTTTTATTTTGACCTTTCGTAACATGTTTTACCCATGTTTAGGGGGGGTGGGGTGAGAGAAGGCTGGTACCAACTGACCAGCCTTTTAGGTGGAGGGATTTTTTTAATACTATGATTTCATAAGTGTACACACATATAAACTAATACTTGGTTGAAGTACCTTTTGATTTTATTACATCACTCAGTCTTTTTGGGTATGAATCTATCAGCATGGCATCACACCACAAATTTCCAATCAGATTCGGGTCTGGGCTCTGGCTGGGCCATTCCAAAACTTGAATCTTCTTCTGGTGAAGCCATTCCTTTGTTGATTTGGATGTAAGCTGAAAGATGAAGTTCCTCTTCACGTTCAGCTTTCTAGCAGAAGCCTGAAGGTTTTGTCTGGTATTTGGAACTATTCATAATTCCCTCTACTCTGAGTAAGAGCCCTAATTCGGCTAAAGAAAAACGTCCCCAAAGCATTATGCTGCCACCGCCATGCTTCACTGTGGGGTATGGTGTTCTTTTGGTGATGTGCAGTGTTGTGTTTGGGCCAAACATATCTTTTGGAATTATGGCCAAAAAGTTCATTCTTGGTTTCATCAGACCATAACACATAACACAAGTCTGGCCTATGGGGTAGAGTGGCAAGACAGAAGCCTTTTCCTACAAAGAAACATATCCAAGCCCCGCTAAATTAAAAAAAAAAAAAATCTGAAAGCTCCCAAAAGCATGTGGAAATGCACATGCTTTTGGGAGCTTTCAGATGTGTTTTTTTATTTTTTTATTTAGCGGGGCTTGGATGTTTTTCTTTGTAAGAAATGGCTTCTGTCTTGCCACTCTACCCTATAGCCCAGAATTATGAAGAACACAGGAGATTGTTGTCACATGTGCCACACAGCCAGTACTTGCCAGATGTTCCTACAGCTATTTTAATGTTGCTGTAGGCCTCTTGGCAGCCTCCCTGACCAGTTTTCTTCTTGTGTTTTCATAAATTTTGGAGGGACGTCCAGTTCTTGGTAATGTCACTTTTATGCCATATTTTCTTCACTTGATCATGATTGTCTTCATTGTGTTCCATGGTATATCATTAGATTAGCCTTGGAAATTCTTTTGTACCCTTCTCCTAACTTATACCATTTAACAATATGATCCCTCCGATATAGAAAATAATTCAATCCAGATGGCCACACTCCATCAACAATTTCTTTATTGGTTAAAAGCCATACAGCAAAAGATGCAATCAACAGCTGACATGTTTCACACCGTAACTACTGGTGCTTACTCATAGCTGTTCAGCTACGAGTTCCAGGTTTTAAGAGATGTGGAAATAGTGCTGAGATAAGATCTCTGAGGTAAGCATTGTATCCTGCTTGCTCCTAGAGTTACTTTTAGGTCAGACACTAGGACCGTATGCTCTACTCAGAGGGGGTGGTTAAACAAATGTTTAAGTTGGTTTAGAATTGTTGCTTTATATTTTGCAATGTCAGGTGCCCCAAGTCTGGCATGTTTAGTTGAAAAGTATTGAGGCTCATATGGGGGATAAAGGAATACATCATCCGCGTACAAGCCAATGGTATGTTGTGCATCTCCCACTTTGATTCCAGAGATGTGGTGATTGGAGCGAATGTGCTCTGAAAGTGGCTTTTTAACTAAAGAGAATATACTGGGAGATAGGGGGCTCCCATGTTGGACACCATTGGTGAGGGAGAAAGAGTTGGATAGAAACCCAGATGTCCAAATGCTGGCACTAGGATGAATATAGAGCACCTGGTTGTCTGAGTAAATTCGTCCCAGACAGGTCAAATTTGTTTCTCGTTCTCTGCATCTAAAGAAATAAGCAGAGAAGTTGTAAGATGATGCTCTACCCACTGTAGGAGGTCAATAAATGTAGTGTCATATGAGGTTTGCCTTCCAGGGACAAATCCTACCTGGTCAGGGTAAACCAGGGGAGGAGTACATTTGGCAAGGTGGTTAGCAAAAAGCTTTGCATATAATTTGGTATCTTTTATATTAAAAAAGTAAAAAAACAACAACTGTAAGACAATGGCATAATGTGATAGTATGCATTTCTCACTAGCACATTATTACATATTTAACTTTCAACAAAGCCCTTTAGCGCTGCACTGTCACAGCTGGAAGGGCTGACATCTTCCCCCAGTCTTTCTTCCGGGTTTGCGTGCTCTGGCTGTGCGATTTGGCCAGAGATGACACTCAGGAGCCTTTGGTTCCGACACAAAGCACTAAACAATGTATGGTGGTCATTCAGAGTGCAAGCACCGGTGATGTCACCGTCTGTACCCAGAGTGAATTTAGGCCTACCTGTAGATAAAAATCACAAAGACGTATAATTTTGTAAGTATGCTTATGCTATGTGTGTGAGGTTTATCTTTATAATGTGATCTTCAAAAGACTCACAATGCCTCAACTTAAATATGTTGGAGTGTCTACTTAAAATATGGTAATTTTGTGGGTGTTATGTTCTGGCACTTCAGGGCCTCAAGAAACCTACTAGAAAATCATGTACAATGTTATGACCCTTGAAAACCTGAAGATTTTGGTCATCTCTATACATTTAGATAAATAGCGAAAAAGTCCAAGTCCTAGTAAAAGCTAAAAATCCTAGTGGTGATTAAATACCACCAAATGAAAGCTGTATCTGTCTCAAAACAATGCTAAAAAATGTGTTTGGGTAAAGTGTTGCATGAAAAAAATGGCCTGGACAGGGAGAGGGGTTTTAACATGCCGGTCATCAAGGTGCATGTGTTTTACATGATAGTCATATATTTACTACCAGTGAGTGTTTAGCAAGTGTCCTGTTCACTGCTTGATAAATTAAATAATACATATAATGATAAAGCGGATGTCCACACAAAAAGTGAACCTTTGCTTTTCAGAACCCTCCGGTGTCACATTTGGCACCTTTCAGGGGGGTGCAGATACCTGTATAATATAGGTATTTTCACCCACTTCCGGGAATAGACTGCTGTGGGAGTCACGCCCCTTCGCTTCACCACACAGGGACCACGCAGGGACCAGTGAGGGCGCAGCTCGCGCATGCGCAGTGGGGAACCAGGCAGTAAAGCCGTAATGCTTCACTCCCTGATTCCCTCACTGAGGATGGCGGCAAGGGCAGCCAAGAGATGAGCGATTGCTCGGCCTCGGCTGCCGACATTGTAGGCGCGCTGGACAGGTAAGTGTCCATTTTTTAAAAGTCAGCAGCTGCAGTATTTGTAGCTGCTGGCTTTTAAAAAAATAATTTTGGGTGGACCTCCGCTTTAAAGGGTTAGATCACCTTTACCAAAAGACTGCTTGTGCGTCTTTAGATTAAAATAAACTGTTCAGCTCTGTCTGAAGTTATATAATGCCCTTGCTATAGGTGTAGAATATTTGTTTACCTCCCGAAGCCTGACTTCAATACCTCCAGGATGTTGCAAAGTGAGCCCTAATTATTTCTTCTCACCTCCTCCATTACAGGAGTGAGCTCTCGAATGCTGAGCTCAGAGCTACTTTATCAGAAAGAGACCATGTGGGGTTTTAAATCTGAGAAAGAACTCACTCCTGCAATGGTGATGGTGAGCAAGAACAACTAGGCCTCACTTAGCAGCCTCCATGCAATGTCCTGATAGTATTCTGGTCATACTTCGGGAGGTATGTAAATGGCATTATTCAACTTTAGTCTTTAGCACAGTTTGTTTTTATCTACAAACACCCCTCACCTGCCTAGGCATTTTTTTATTTTCTGTAAAGGTGTACTAACCCTTTTCTTCTATTAGTACAGAAAAAAGAGTGTTTGTTAATTCATGTCATAGTGCTTTCTACTTTGATAAAGTTCACGTAATGCTAATAGCCTGTGTTTTCTTTATTATTACAAAAGTACAGGACATAAAATGATTAATTTTGGGGAAAGAAATATGTATTTAAATTCAGGGTACATCTTAGTAAAGGAAACAAATAGGTATATTTTTCCCATTTGCACCTTCTGTGCCTTTACAGGCAGAATCTTCAAATAAGTATTTTTTTTTTTCTGCTGAAAGAAATGGCGAGCAGGAATTAAATAGCCATGAGCAGCATGATAGGTCAGTGTGACCTTACATAAACACTTCCAAATGAGATGTGTTATCAGTAAGTTAATGTTCCCTTTACTGATTTATGGTGCCTGGACTTGTATTTTAAGCCTCTCTTGGTTCATAATATCTGCCCTAACAAGCATTACATCTTGCCATTTGCAATGCCACTTACAGTTTTTATTTAATTAAAAAAAGTTTTTACGCAGTGTGCTTGGCATACTAATAAACTTTTCCATGAATATAAGATACTATATGCACAATGGTGTTTCATCTGTTTTTACCAGCTAGCTAGCATAATGTTTCAAACAGCAGCATTGGGGAAGAGCACTGCACTACCACATTAAATTAGGTTTTTTGCATTTGAAGACCATGTTTATGACATATGTTAAGGGTTACCAGACCACTAAGGCAGAAATAATGTTTGTATGGTACATTGAAACTCACTTTTAGGTGTGGATTTTGCATATTTTAGGTGTGGTGTTAGCATTGATATTGAAAATATGACTAATCATGTCTTATTTAACCACTTCCCCACCGAGCCATAGTAAAATGACGTCGGTGGGGACCCTTCGTCCTTCAGACTGGACGTCATATGACATCCTTGCATTTTCCGGCCACTTCCGCCGCATTCCTCGGTGCCAGGTGCACCGCAATCACGGCAGAAGCATGGTCAGTGGTGAGGAGACTGATGTGTGTTCCCAGTACAGAGGAACACACATCGATCTCCTCCCCTTGTGAGTCCCCCTTCCCCTAACAGTTAGAACACACTTTAGGTACATATTTAACCCCTTCAGCACCCCCCTAGTGTTAACCCCTTCCCTGCCAGCATTTACACAGTAATCCGTGCAGTTTTATAGCACAAATCGCTGTGTAAATGTGAATGGCCCCCAAAAATGTGTCAAAAGTGTCCGATGTGTGCGCCGCAATGTCAGTCACAAGAAAAAAAATCGCAGATCGCCGCCATTACTAGTAAAAAAATTAAATAATTCTATTTCCTACTTTGTAGACGCTAGAACTTTTGCGCAAACCGATCAAATACGCTTATTGCGATTTTTTACCAAAAATATGTAGAAGAATATGTATCGGTCTAAACTGAGTAAAACAAAAGTAAAAAAATAAAAATAAATATGATATTTATTAAATCAAAAAGTAAAAAATATTGTGTTTTTTTTTCAAAATTGACGCTTTCTTTTGTTTATAGTGCAACAAATAAAAAATGCAGAGGTGATCAAATACCACCAAAAGCAAGCTATATTGGGGAGAAAAAAGGGTGTAAATTTTGTTTGGGAGCCACGTCGCACAACCGCGCAATTTTCATTCAAAGTGCGACAGCGCTGAAAACTAAAAATTGGTCTGGGCAGGAAGGGGGTGAAAATGCCATGTATGGAAGTGGTTAACCACTTGCCTACTGTGCACATACACCCCCTTCCTGCCCAGACGAAATTTAAGCTTCCGGCACTGCGTCGCTTTAACTGACAATTGCGCGACGTGACTCCCAAACAAAGTCGACGTTCTTTTTTTCCCACAAATAGAGCTTTCTTTTGGTGGTATTTGATCGCCTGTGCGTTTTTTGTTTTTTTTTGTGCTCGCCATAAAATATTTGCCTAGTGTCCAACTTCTTTTGGTGGATATATACCCAGTTAGTGATGATATAAACTGAACTGTGTCCCGTAATGAATGCAGAGAAATAGATTTTACGTTAAGGACATAAAAAACATATTTTTTTTACTTGTTCATAATAACTTATAAAGATGAACATAGGAATGTCCTCATCATGCCTTGTTTATGGATAATTCCTAGAAGAGTCTTGTCATAGATTTGTGTCCATACTAGACAGCATTTATGTTTAACTCTGATTGAAACCTGGCACAGTGGGGATAATTTACTAAAGGCAAATCCACTTTGCACTTCAAGTGCACTGCAAGTGCATTTGGAAGTGCAGTTGCTTTAGATCTGAGGGTGTCATGCAAGGAAAATGAAAAACGGCGTTTTTGCTTGCACATGATTGGATGATAAAATCATCAGAGCTTCCCCTCACATCTACAGTGATCTACAGCGAGTGCACTTGCAGTGCAGAGTGGGTTTGCCTTTAGTAAATCAGCCCCACTGTCTACATCACCTTTGCAAAATACATTAGGACAGCTTTAGCTAGTTACAGGTTGTTTTGCTTCACTGTTATTTTGATTTTAATGGACCAAGAACAGTGTTTTTTAACCTTTTTCAGTCAAGGCACCCTTTTAAAAATCATGGATAATCTTGAGACACTCTTTAACCACTTGCAGCCTGCCCACAGCCAAATGACGGAGGGACGGTGCAGCTCTCGTTCTGGATAGACGTCATATGATGGCGTACCCAAACAGCCACTCCTGCATGCTCTTTCATCATGTAATCGGCTGTGTCCAATCACAGCTGGTAACATGTAAACAAGGAAGTGTCGGTAATCAGACTAAGTGTGTGGCGAGGGGAGGCATTCAGAAACTAAAACTTTTTTTTTTCAACATGTTCGGTATTTTTTGGGGTAAAAAATTAAAAATTAAAATACCAGCAGAGATTAAATACCACCAAAATAAAGCTCTATTGTGTGAAGAAAATAAAACCAATTTCACATGGTTACAGTGTAACATGGCCGCACAATTGTCATTTAAAGTTTGACAGTGCTGAAAGCTGAAAAATGGCCTGGGCAGGAAGGGAGTGAAAGTGCCCTGTAGGTAAGTGGTTAAAAATGGACAGTCTCGAGGCACCCTATTCCAAAATCTAAAAACGATTCTAATAGTTTTACATAATGCAGGAACATCCACAAGTCCAAGTAGGACACCCAATGTTAGGGGTGATTTATTCTTCCAAAGCAAATACACTTTTGCACATTGGTACTGATTAATATTTCTGTGTTTCTCCATCACTCAGCTAATGTGACCCCACCACTGATGGAGAGGGGTAGGGGAGGGTCAAACAAGGATGCAGACAATAATATCCTACTTATAAACTGATGAGGCCATTTGTCATTAGAATACTGACAGCTACAGTGCCTGCCGCCGAGAATGTGTTTATAGCACGACAGCATCGCGCTGATTCTCGGCGACAGGCTGCCGACATCTTGCACTTGCTGGAATAGTAAAAGCACATTCCAGCGAGTGCGTCATAGAAGCGACGGGGATCCGACGCAGATTCCCACCAATTCTACACGTGGGCGGAGTTTGTTATGAATCCTGAGAAGGAAGTCCCCGCCGGATTTTAAATAAAAATCCGGCATGGGTTCCCCCCTCAGAAGCATAACGGGCCCTTAGGTCTGGTATGGGTTGTAAGGAGACCCCCCTACACCGAAAAAACAGCGTGGGGGTCCCCCCACAATCCATACCAGACCCGTATCCAAAGCACGCCGGCCGGCCGGTCAGGAGGGGAGTGGGGGCGAGCGAGCGCCCCCCCCTCCTGAGCCGTATCGGGCAGCATGCCCTCAACATGGGGGGGTCAGGTGCTCTGGGGCAGGGGGCGCACTGCGGCCCCCCACCCCAGAGCACCCTGTCCCCATGTTGATGAGGACAGGGCCCCTTCCCGACAACCCTGGCCGTTGGTTGTCGGGGTATGCGGGCGGGAGGCTTATCGGAATCTGGAAGCCCCCTTTAATAAGGGGGCCCCCAGATACCGGCCCCCCACCCTAAGTGAATGAGTATGGGGTACATTGTACCCCTACCCATTCACCTGCAGGAAAAGTGTAAACACAAATAAACCACACAGTGTATTGAAATATTGTATTAGTTGGCCGCCGGGGGGGGGGGGGTGTGTATGATCGCTTTTATAAAAGCACCCCCCTCCGGCGGGCTTCTGCGGGGGGGAGGGTGCTGCTGTTCTTCACCGCCGTCTGGTTCTCTTCCGCCACCCGGCGGGCTTCCTTCGACATCTTCGGCGGCGGGGGGGTCTTCTCCCACTCTCCGGGGTCTTCTCCGGCTCTCTGGGGGTCTTCTCCGGGGGTCTTCTCCGCTCTCCGGGGGTCTTCTTCTTCTTCAGGACTCGCCGCCGCTATCTTCGTGTTAGCTCAATTACTAGCGGCGGCGTGTCCCCTCTTCTGTGACTTCTTCTTCTTCTTCTCTTCTCCAGATGTTGACGCGACGCTTCCTTCCGCTGTTATGGCTGGCGCGTGGCTCGCAGCGAGTTATATAGGCCTGTCTTGTGATGTCGCAGTCCCATCATGCTTCGGTAGGTAGCACGTGGTAGTAATTGAAGATAGCAGCGGCGAGTCCTGAAGAAGAAGAAGACCCCCGGAGAGCCGGAGAAGACCCCCGGAGAGCCGGAGAAGACCCCCGGAGAGCCGGAGAAGACCCCCGGAGAGCCGGAGAAGACCCCCGGAGAGCCAGAGAAGACCCCGGAGAGTGGGAGAAGACCCCGGAGAGTGGGAGAAAACCCCGGAAAGTGGGAGAAGACCCCCCCGCCGCCGAAGATGTAGAAGGAAGCCCGCCGGGGGGTGGGCGCTTTTATCAAAGCGCCCCCCCCCGGCGGCGGAAGAGAACCAGACGGCGGTGAAGAACAGCGGCACCCACCCCCCCGCAGAAGCCCGCCGGAGGGGGGCGCTTTTATAAAAGCGATCATACACACCCCCCCCCCCGGCGGCCAACTAATAAAATATTTCAATACACTGTGTGGTTTATTTGTGTTTACACTTTCCCTGCAGGTGAATGGGTAGGGGTACAATGTACCCCATACTCATTCACTTAGGGTGGGGGGCCGGTATCTGGGGGCCCCCTTATTAAAGGGGGCTCCCAGATTCCGATAAGCCTCCCGCCCGCATACCCCGACAACCAACGGCCAGGGTTGTCGGGAAGGGGCCCTGTCCTCATCAACATGGGGACAGGGTGCTCTGGGGTGGGGGGCCGCAGTGCGCCCCAGAGCACCTGACCCCCCCATGTTGAGGGCATGCTGCCCGGTACGGCTCAGGAGGGGGGGGGGCGCTCGCTCGCCCCCACTCCCCTCCTGACCGGCCGGCCGGCATGCTTTGGATACGGGTCTGGTATGGATTGTGGGGGACCCCCACGCCGGTTTTTCGGCGTAGGGGGGTCTCCTTACAACCCATACCAGACCTAAGGGCCCGTTATGCTCCTGAGGGGGGAACCCATGCCGGATTTTTATTTAAAATCCGGCGGGGACTTCCTTCTCAAGATTCATAACAAACTCCGCCCACGTGTAGAATTGGCGGGAATCTGCGTCGGATCCCCGTCGCTTCTATGACGGCTTTGTCTCCATCGCGGCAAGCCAGCTCGGCGCTGGCTCCCGCGATGGAGCTCGCAAGTGCTCAATCTCGCCGAGAAAGGGAGCGAGATTGACACAATATCGCGGTCAACCACTGTAGAAGATTTAATGGTGCACAATGAAAACCTGTGACTTATGCTGCGTACACACGATTGGAAATTCCGAAAAGATAACCCTGGATGTTTTTCCCGACGGAATGTTGGCTTAAACTTGTGTTGCACACACAGGTTACACAAAATTCCGACCATCAAGAACGCAGTGACGTACAGAAAAATGAAGTTCAATGATCTTGACCACGCCTCGAATTGATTGAACATGCATGATTTTTTTGCGTGTCGGAATTGCATACAGACAATCGGAATTTTAAGAACAAGCTCTCAAATTTTTGTTGTCGGAAATTTCAACAAAAAAAGTCAGATGGAGCCTACAATTTCCGACCAAAAGCTCACATCGAACTTTTGTTGTCGAAATTTCCGATTGTGGGTACGCAGCATAGGCGTGGTAAAGGCCTTGACTTTCCGCCATCAGGCATCAATATTACTGGCTTGGGAGGAGGCCACTTGATTGTTGAATTATACATTGACCAAATTTCAGTATCAGTATAACTAAAAGGCAGCCTTCAGCCACACGTAAGCTTGTATACAGTTTTTGGGCAATTTTTGAACAATTGTTCAAGTAACTTTGAAGTAACCTCTAGGCACCCTGGTTGAAAAAGGGTGGACTAGAGCAAGAATATATTCAAAAAATAGAACTTGTTTTTAATAGCCATGTTTTTTTTTGTTACTTGAAGTTTAGTTGCTGAGTTACAGCATTCCCCCCCCCCCCCCCCAAAAGTCAACAATCAAACAGAGAAGTACAGTAGAACTTATTTTACAACACATCTTTGTTCTAGATATTTTATAATAAGAACATCTTAGAACCCCTGTCTTTTTTTACTTTCCATCTTGCAGTAAATGGTTTCACCATACTGGAAGTGAGAAAAAAAACAGTGATGCAGCTATAAAAAAAATCTAATATAGGTTCTAGTCTCCCCTCATGCACACAGAGCTTTAGAAAAAAATAGCTGCAAAGCCACTACAGATGCCAGGAAAAAGTGGCTGTAAAAATTTGCTTTTAGTAGCTTCTTTTGGAGTTAATGCACATTTAGCCACGCTAACATTTAGCAGTGATTCTCTGCCTCTATTCAGAATCAATGATTTCCTATGAGAGCCCATTCATTTGAATTTAAGTCGCACCAGAAGTCAGATCATAATGATCCGACTTGCAGGGCGGCTTGTGCGCTAAGGATCTTGAAGAGGAACCCTCGCTAAAATGAAAAAAAAAAATACGGGTGTGGGGTCCCCCCCCAAGACCATACCAGCCCCCTTTATATGGATTTTAGGGGAACCCCCACACCAAAAAAAGGTGTGGGGTTGCCCCCACCCCAAGCACCTTGTCCCAATCTTGATGGGGACAAGGGCCTCTTTCTGAAAACCCTGGCAGCAGAAGACATCAGCGGAGAGGTGAAAAGAACCTGAGGATGAAGACCTCACCAGAAGGAGAAGAGACCCGGAGCTGCTTTAATAAATTACTTTGTCAAAAACTCTTTTTTTTTTTTTTACACAATTTTGGGTGAATGGGTAGGGGCTCAATGTACCCCATACTTATTCACACAGGGTGGGGGGCCAGGGTCTGGGGGCACCCTTTGTAAAGGGGCTTCCAGATTCTGATAAGCCACCAGCCCACAGACCTTGGCAACTAATGGCCTGGGTTGTCGGGAAGAGGCACCTGTCCCAATCAACATTGGGGCAAGGTGCTGTGGGGCAGGGGGCGTTCAGGCTCAATGTCTCGTTGTTACACTAGATGTGCAACAATGAGATGACCTCCAAAAGAGGAATGTTTTTTCAGGTGGAGGTGTCTGACTTTTTTTTTCCCCTACTCATCTCTTCTGACTGTTTTTAACTAGTTTTGCATTTGGCTAGGGTAAGTGTCACTACTGGTAGCACAAGGCGATATTTGGACCCTATAAAAGTTGCACAGTCTCAAGAGCATGGAGGAGATTCCAGGAGACAGGCAGTTACTCTAGGAGAGTTAGACAGAGCCGTAGAAGGTTCTTAACCCATCAGCATGACCGGTATCTGCTCCTTTGTGCAAGGAGGAACAGGATGAGCACTACCAGAGCCCTACAACATGACCTCCAGCAGGCCACCGGTGTGAATGTCTCTGACCATACAATCAGAAACACACTTCATGGGGGTGGCCTGAGATCCTCACGTCCTCTAGTGTGCTCTGGGCTCACTGCCGGACACTGTGGAGCTTGTTTGGCATTTTCCATTGAACACCAGAATTGGCAGTTTCTCCACATGCTTTTCACAGATGAGAGCAGGTTCACCCTGAGCATATGTGACAGACGTGAAAGGGTCTGAAGAAGCCACGGAGAACTATGCTGCCTGTAACATTGTTCAGTCAGTGATGGTCTGGAGAGGCATATCCATGGAGGGACGCACAGACCTCTACAGTCTATACTATGGGTCTTCAAACTACGGCCCTCCAGTTGTTCAGGAACTACAATTCCCATCATGCCTAGTCATGTCTGTTAATGTCAGTGTGTTACAATGCCTCATGGGATATGTAGTTCTACAACAGCTGGAGGGCCGTAGTTTGAGGATCCCTGGTCTACACAATGGCACCCTGACTGCCATTAGGTATTGGGATGAAATCCTTGGACCCAATGTCAGACCCTATGCTGGTGCAGTGGGTCCTGGGTTCCTCCTGGTGCATGACAATGCCCGGCCTCATGTGGCGAGAGCATGCAGCCAGCTCCTAGAGCAGGGGTGGGCAACATCGGCCCTCCAGCTGTGGTGAAACTACAAGTCCCATGAGACATTGCAGGACCCTGACAATCACAGACATGACTTCTAAAAGCAGAGGCATGATGGGATTTGTAGTTTCATCACAGCTGGAGGGCCGAGGTTGCCCACCCCTGTCCTAGAGGATGAATAGATTGATACCATTGAATGGCCCCCGCGCTCACCTGACCTGAATCCAAAAGAACACCTCTGGAACATTATGTTTCGGTCCATCCGGTGCCGTTGGCGTGCCCTGGTCCAGATCTGGGAGGAAATATCCCAGGACACCATCCGTTGTCTCATTAGGAGCATGCCCTGATGTTGTCAAGCACTTGGGGGCCATACAAACTACTGAGACCCTCTTTAGGTGGATAATTTTAATTTCCATCAAATGATGTGCCATCCTTTCATTCCTAACACATTACCCAGTCCATATCAGTATAGATATCCAGCATGAGATTTTTTCCCGTTGAGATCTGATGGGCCAGATTCAGGTAGTGCAGAGCATCTTTGCTCTGGAGTAACGCTTCTCATTTGCGTTGCGCTGCAGAAATTTTAGGAGCAAGTGCTGTCATTCACGAAGCACTTGCTCCTAAAGTTGCGGCAGCGCATCGCAAATGAGCCGGCGGAATTCAAATTGGGCGGGTACGGGGCGTGTAGTATGCTAACTAAGCGCGATCCCGCCGCCAACGTACTGCGCATGCGTCGAGTGTCAAAACATCCCCGTGCGCATGCTCCAAAATCTGTGAATGAACGTCAATGACGTCACATTCCCATTCATGACCGTTTTACGCAAGCGACGTTTTTTTTTTTTCCCGACGCGATGACGACGCCTATACCTAACATAGGATACTCCAACCCCATGTAGGTATATCTATGCGCCGCGTATCCCGTCCGGAAACGTCGTATCGTCATTGCGTCGCGCCGGAATTCGATCGTGAATTGCCGATTTCCGCTCATTAACATATTTTTTGAGCGTAAATCGGCGGGAACGCCCCCGGCGCCATTTTTAAGTTGAAGTAACGATGCGATGGCGAAACTCAGTTACGCTGCTCGCATCGGAACTTCAACCCAGCGTTTCTTGTTTTCTGGTTACAGAAAACAGAAACGCCGGCTCAAAGTCACAGTTAGGCTGGCGGATCACTCGATCCGCCAGCCTAACTGTTCGTGAATCTGGCCCCTGATGTTTTCAAAGTGTTCCTTTAATTTTTTGAGCAATGCATATGTATATATATATATATATATATATATATATATATATATATATATATATATATATTTAAAGCAGAGACCCTGGAGAATAAAATGGTGGTTGTTTCAATATTTTATGTCACACTGTATTTGTGCAGCGGTCTTTAAAATGCAATTTTGTTTGGGAAAATAATAACCTTTAATGAATTAATAAAAAAACTAAACAATAAAGTTTGCCCAATTTTTTTGTATAATGTGAGAGATGATATTACACATCTTTATTTCAAGAAAAGAATTGTTATTCTCATTTTGGCCAGAATCGTGCAGCTCTACATTGAAATGGGATGCAATAATGCCGCGTACACACGGTCGTTTTTTGCGATGAAAAAAAACTACGTTTTTTAAAACGTCATTTAAATTGATCGTGTGTGGGCAAAACGTCGTTTTTTGTCTTAAAAAAAACGACCAAAAAAAAATTCCAACATGCTTGAATTTTTTGTGTCGTTTTTCAAAACGTCGTTTTTTGTTTCACAAAAAGTCACCGTGTGTAGCAAAAACGTCGTTTAAAACGACGTTTTTCAACCCGCGCATGCCCAGAAGCTAGTTATTAAGGGAGCTTCAATGGAAAAGTGTGGTGAACGTAACCTCGTTTTTTGTGAAAAAAACGATGGTGTGTATGCAACATCGTCTTTGAAAGTGACGTTTCAAAAACGTCGTTTTTTACTTCACAAAAAACGTCTTTTTTTTTTCATCGCAAAAAACGAACGTGTGTACGCGGCATTAGAGTCTAAATTGTGGTAATTAGGAGTTTTGCAGTCAGGGATAAAAACGAACTCTTGAGAGTATCCTATTTAGTAACAGAAGAGGATGAGTGTCAGGTATGTGGAGAGCACACAGAAATAATCAATATAGATAAAATGTTTGCTGGCTCATGGATTTGACAGACTCCCTCAGGAATTAAAGATTATTCTGCTACTAATTGGAATAAGAGTCTTTTCCATTGAACACATTTTTATGGATTGTGGTAAGAACCATGTATTGAGAGGCATTAAAATTAAGCTACAGTAAACCACTTAAAGCGGAGTTCCAGACTAATTTAAACATAAGTCCTAATCAATTGAGCACAACCCCCCCCCTTTCCCTTTTTTGATATTTTTTTGGAATTCCTTTAGGACTTCCATCCTACCCCACCGCGGCAAGGTACCTAATCATTGGCCCCTCCTCCTCCCCTCCACTGCCTTCTGGGACCTGTGTGTCCCCCAGAAAAGGATGGCACTATTTGAAAGTGCAGTGCATACTTGCATGTGCGCAGTAGGAAACCGACAGTGAAGCCTGAAGGCTTGCCGGTTTCCCTTAGTTGCAATGGCGGTGCCTACACCTGAGCCCATGGACAAATTGGCTTTGGGGGGGCTAACAATGCGGAATCCCTGGACAGGTAAGTGTCCTTAAATAAAAATATATTTTTTTTTGTTCAGGGGCTGGAACTCTGCTTTAATACACACATGAAATTGTGACAAATGCATTGTCAGACCTCAGCCACCTTCGTCAGCTTGTGACCAATGGTTGGTCAAACTCACACTGCGCTGTCACTGAGACGTGACAATGACACACTCAGACTCATCATGCACTTAATGTTTCCAGCTTGCAGACTGAGAGCGATTGTCAGTGGGTTTGGTTAACTACCCAATTAAACTGGAACCCCAAAGCATCTGCCACCAGATATTTACAGTAAATAATATTAAATGTAATCTGAGAGAGGGAGAGAGCTCGGATTTAAAAATGAAGGTTTGCTTTACCACAGGTTTTGTGGGTGATGGGGACCAGCCCCACACCGTATAGAGAGGAGACTACTGTATAGTTTAGTGCCAGATGGCAAGAATTTGTTCTACAAATTGTTTGTTTATTACTTTGCAAACCTCTGCTAAATAAACCTGGGAACCCGCCAGATTTTAACCACTTCAGCCCTGGACAATTTGGCTGCTCAATGATCAGGCCATTTTTTGAGATACAGCACTGCGTCATTTTAACTGACAATTGCGCAGTCGTGCGAAGCTCTACCCAAACAAAATTGACATCCTTTTTTCCCCCACAATTAGAGCTTTCTTTTGTTGGCATTTGACCATCTCTGCGTTTTTTGTCAATTTTTAAAAAAACACAATATTTTGTACTTTTTTTTTTTTCCTATAATATCCCCATTTGATTCTTGGATACCGTGGAATTTGACTTCCACACCCCCGACCATAGCTACTTCAATACAGACATGGAGATCCCTTCTGAACTCCCATCTCCCCAACCGGCGACCTGTACAGCATAAGTTCTCCCTACAATGGTTAGAGGCTCATATACCAATGATATCGCTAAAATTTTTCGACACATATGGTATACACACAGTACACGACTTCATGAAGGATGGGAGACCTAAACCAGTGCAACAAATACTGCAGGAACACAGCCTACCGGCAAGTACGTTCTTTACGTGCACAAGGGTAACACACTTCCTAAAGGCACATCCACCCCCTGACGTTTGCCTTCCAATATCAGTATGGCAACACTTGACGGGAGGTAACATTCACAACAAGGGCATAGCCATATACTATAACTTACTACAAGCCAAGAAGACCTTTCATAAACAGAAGACACATATAAAATGGGAGCAAGACTTGGGGTTCACGTTTACTGAAGCCCAGTGGAAATTTGCTTTCCACGCGATACAAACGGCTTCCCACTGCTCGGGCCACTGGGAATTGATGACCAAAATTGTCAACCGTTGGCAATATACTCCCTGCAGACTTGCACTTATGTTCCCCAACACTTCACACCTCTGCTGGAGGAATTGCGGATGCAAGGGCCACCTATTCCACATGCTCTGGGAATGCCCTAGTCTGACTAGTTTTTGGAATCAAACTTTCACACTCATATCTAACATTACTGGGATATTGACCCCCCCCGACCCAGCATTGGCTATCTTACACATTGGTATGGAATCCTTCCCTCATAAAACGAGACAAGTAGTGTCCCACATTCTGCTAGCAGCTAGGTCTCTGATACTACAAAATTGGAAACACGCCACTACACTTAACGTCACCGACCTGACTAGGAAAGTACACCAACACCACACATTTGAACGACTGCTAGCAATCAATGCATTGAAATGCTCTTCCTTTGATAAACAATGGGAAGTCTGGACCGCTAAATATGGTTGACTATGTGTATTGCATACTTTCTCTGCATAATTTACTCCAATGTATGCTTCCATGAGAACTTCTGCCTACCATGTTACTGTTAAGATCTGACCTACTTAGAATGAAACATGAGTGGTATGTTTGTTTTTGGTTTTTTTTTTTTTGTCTTTGATTTTGATCTCTGTTTTTGATCTTGATTTACGTTTTACCTTTATATAATCTCTGTATTTTGTAAACTACAATAAAAACTCTATTGAAAAAAAAATATCCCCATTTAAAAAAAAATAAAAAAAATTTTCAGTTTAGGGCGATATGTATTCTACATATTTGTGGTAATAAAAATCGCAGTAAGAGTACAGTATATTGATTGGTTTGTACAGAAGTTATAGCGTCTATAAAATAGGGGATAGATTTATGGCATTTGTATTATTATAATTAATTTTACTAGTAATTGCGGCAATCTGCTATCTTTTTATCGGGACTGCAACATTTTGGCAGACACATCGGACACTTTTGTAACATTTTTGGGACCATTGGCATTTATACAGCGATTAGTGCTATAAAAATGCACAGATTACTGTAAAAATGTCCATGGCAGGGAAGGGGTTAACACTAGGGGGCGATCAAGGGCTTAACTGTGTTCCCTAGTGTGTGTGTTCTAACTGTGGAGGGAGAGGACTTACTATAGGAGATGACAGGTCGTGGTTCCTAGCTATTAGGAACTCACAATCTGCATCTTCTCTCCTCACAGAACAGGGATCTGTGTCCGCCGGTGACGAGCATCAGCACCCCTCGCATTGCAGCACCTGCTATCCTGCTTAAAGAAGCTGACGTACAGCTACGACGGCTTGCGGGATCGTGCTGACCTGCCGCAGACAGCAGCAGGTCAACAAGTGGTTAATAGAAAAGGTAAAATGATGAAAATAAACTACTTGCATAAAAAGGATATTACAACGGGAAAATATAAATTATTGCTACAAAAAGTTTTAAAAGTTTTAAAAGTTACAATTTTGTACTTAAAGCGGATGTTCCTTTAAAAAAAAAATATATATATTAAATGCCAGCAGCTAAAAATACTGCAGCTGCTGACTTTTATTATCAGCATACTTACCAGTCCTGGAGTCCAGCACCGTCCGCAGCAGAGGACGAGCTCGTCACTCTGCTCCCCCCAGCGTCATCCTCGTTGAAGGAACCAGGAAGTGAATCGCTCCGGCTTCACTGCCTGGTTCCCTACGGTGCATGCGCGAGGCACCATGCTGACTGGCTCCCGCTGTGTTCTGGGAGCCGAGTGTTTCACAGAACACAACGGGGGGGGGGGGGGTATTTGACATCCTGCCCGCAGTCTACCCGCAGACAGGTATCTGCACCCCCCCCCCCCGAAAGGTGTCAAATGTGACACTGGAGGGGGGAGGGTTCTGATGAGCGGGAGTGGAGGTGGAGGGTGGAGCTCCGCTTTAACAAAGTCCTGGTTCTGCAAGTTCAGCAAAGTCCAGTAAATGAGCATAAGATGGATCAGCGGCTCTCATAAATCTTGACTAATGTTCCTTGTTTGATGGTAAAAAGAGCTCTAGGCCGCTTTCACACAAGAGATCTGATCGGGTCTGGCTGTCTGTTTTTTTTTTTTAGCTAGAACCGATCAGACCCACCATTCTCCTTATATAGAGTGCTGGATGTAAATGAACTTGTGTCCATTTACACCTGGCTATCTCTGAGTCTGATTCAGGTTGGCAGAAAAAAAACGGAAGAGGATCCGCTCACCTCCAGCTTGCCAGATTGGATTAGAGGGCAGCCAGCTTAAAATGGGCAGCCAGTCAGTTTACATCCTGCTGCCCATAGAGCTAAGTGAGCTGTGTCTGTGTCTGCTCTGCATAAGTGGAGCTGACACTGACCTGTCATCCACCCACTCTGCTCGGCTCAGCAGATGGATCCCCTGGTAAACAAAAATGGATCTGGCCCATGTGAAAGGGGCCTTAGACTGCTGATGCAGTTTCTCTTTTCTGGTTTCTGGGAAGGCTGTTGACAAAAAAAATATGACCAATTGATCTCTGAGGAGTGGCTGATGGGATGTCAATGCGTTTATGACCATGTAGCTGCCACTCCCTCAAATATAGTTTTATACATGTATTGATATACAGTATTGGAATACCTACAGGTTACATTCTGGTAACTTGTATATTATTGTCAAGCATGAAATTATTTGAATGCATACAATTATGTTGGCGGTCAGATGCCTTGGAGATGTAATGGAATTAATCTGTCTCAGGTACCTCCTGGCATTTGGTCTTAAAATGCTGTTAATTAATCGACACAGGTAAATTATTCTAACTGTACTGTTAGTATCTCAGGAGTTTTAAAACACACTGAAGTTTGGATTTTTTTTGGGCTAATAACAGCCAGCCTGGAATCCAGCTGGCTCCACCACGTGAGCTATTTTACAACAGGTGATTGTAAAAGTCTGATGCCCCGTACACACGACAGTTTTTCGGGTTGAAAAAAAAATCTTAAAAATTAAAAACGATCGTGTGTGGGCTTCCAGAGCATCTTTAACAATGTAAAAATTTTCGAACATGCTCTAATTTTTCACAACGTTTTTAACATTGTCGGTTTTAACGTCGTAAAAAATGGTCGTGTGTTGGCTTTAACATTGTGAAAAAAACGCATATGCTCAGAAGCAAGTAACGGGAGCGCTCATTCTGTTAAAACTACAGTTCGTAAAGGAGTAAGCACATTCATCACACTGTACCAGACTGAAAATCGCAAATCGTCTTTTACTAACACAAAATCAGCAAAAGCAGCCCCAAGGGTGGCGCCACCTGAATGGAACTTCCCCTTTATAGTGCCGTCGTACGTGTTGTACGTCACCGTGCTTTGCTAGAGCATTTTATTTTCGAGCCCGTGTGTAGGCAAGGCCGCTTTAACGATCGGGTTGACAAAAACGTTGTTTTTTCTAGACCAGGGATCTCCAAACTTTTCAAACAAAGGGCCAGTTCATTGTCCTTCAGACTTTAGGAGGGCCGGGTTGTGGCTAGCAGGGGTAGAAATGTTCAGGGCCTGGCATCAGTAAGACTAAATATGTGCTCAGGGTTGGTGGTCAATAGCAGGAGTAGTGCCCCTCTTAGTAGGAGAATAATATCCCATCATTGGTATCCGTGGAAGAAATAGTGCCCCATTGCATGGGCGGGAGTGACGTCATCACAGCTCCAGACAATCACAGCACCAGAAATAACTCTGGGAGACATGTCACCGGTCACCGTGGTGTGCGGAGACTACTGCAACAGCTTCAATCTAAGGTATTTCATAAAGAGCTAGTATGCGATGCAAGAAAAAATTGGTTTTAGCTTGGATCAACCAATCAAAAAGATCAAGGAGTTGACAATAGTAATATATCTATAAATAATTCAATGAAGGTATTCCAATTTCATCCACATGGGATGCAGTTCTAATGGTCAAGCACAAGTACCAACAAAATGAGAGAAAAAATATTCCCCCAAAAGAAGACCAAAATTAGAACACTATAGAATAGACAATGAATTGTATTAAGTAGAAAAATTAGTGCAACAAAAAACATGTAGAAAATGGCAGATAAACATTGTCAATTAAAATCAATTACAATCAAGGGAATTTCAGCTGCACATCACACATGCATAACCCAATCACCAAACACACCAGATTCAGGCACACAATTGTTGAGCACAGCTCACAGTGGGAACACCCCCAGTCTAGGTATATTGTACATTCCTATATATAAGGGGAGTTCCAGTGCGCTGTATGTGCTTTTGGAAGAGGTACATCCTGAAATATGGGTGTTGGTTGGATGGATGCGTGGAGGTAGGTCTGTTACTTTATCAATAGGGCAAAAGCTTGCTAATCACAGTGTTGGTAGAACTCAGATACAGTCCATAAAGAATCAATGGTGTGATTAAAGCAGGTATGCACAGGCTTTAGTAGGTACATTTAAAGCACAGGTATGGCACTGGGCTGCGGATATGGGGGAGAGTATAAGGCACAAAGGTCAGGCTGGTATGTCTGTAATGTTAGACATTAAAGAAAAATGACAAAGCTCACCAGCTGATTGATAGCAGTCATCCTTCTGTGTAGCCTCTCAATAACCCAGCTATACTCGCAGAACAAAAGCTGGATGCTCGGTGTGCTGTGCGGCACACATACAGGAATAGACAGCAACTCACTGCTGATTGTACAGATAGTCAGCAAGCTTTAGGTTTCATCTGTGTGCAGCCAAACAGAGAGCACAAGAAGCCTGGTGATAAGAACAGGGAAACCTTCAGCAGCTGCTACTTCAGGGTGGACATGCTGACGTCATCATGACGCGTTTCAGCAGCCACTGAGCGCTGCTTTCTTCAGAGTGATGCATACTAGCTTGTTATGGTTTTTGTCTTGCAGGTTTTTTTTCTGAGTTTACAACCACTTTAAGCTCTTGTCTACCAGGGTACCACCTGGTAGCTGCCCATGGTGGTTCCTGTGCTCTTCCATTTACTCAGGACAATAGGAAAATGTCTTGGCATGGAGAATGGGAGGCGTTTTTCCCTGATTTACTCTGCAACGAATGAACGAAGGATTGCTTAATGTCTGAGTTCAGAGCTAGTACTCCCTGCCTGCTGTGGCCAGGGAAGCTTGCTAGTCAAGCACATTCTTTGCTTGATTGGGTACAGTGGAGGCCAGGGATAACATCATTCTAATAGACCCCTGTCATCTCCTTAGGCTCCATTTGCACCTATGCAGTGCTTTTTGCTGTTTTTTACAGCGATTTTACTTAAATTCTGATATGTTTTTTGCATTTTGCATTTTTTTGGGGGGAGACATTTGTTGGGCAGATTAAAAACACAAATCATGGTAAAACCGCACTACATGTTTATCTGCAGATTCTGTATTGAAGTAATTGAACCAAAAAAAGCACTGTTGTGTTTAAAAACCCTCTCCAAAAACTCTCTCCAAAAACTCCAAAAAATAATGTCCCACATTTCTGCAAAAAGCATAAAAAAAACGCATTGGTGTGAATGGAGCCTTACACAGGACCCGGCATCCTCCCTTGTTATTGTGATAGCAATACAATTAAAAAATTCTGAGTTTTCAAGAGCTTTAATAGCATAGATGTCCACTGCTATGGACAATTTTCAGTACCATGGAGGATAGAGGTCGACCAATATGGGTTTTCCTCTGGCCGATGGCGATGCCGATATTTAGAAATTGCGGCGGCCGATGGCCGATATATGATGCCGATTTATTTTTTTGTGCCAATATGTTAGGCCGATTTAAAAAAAAAAAATCCCCCCTTCATCTCATAAAATCTAACAGTTAGACCCCCTTCACACTGGGGCGTTTTTCAGGCGCTTTTGGGCTAAAAAATAGCGCATATAAAGTGCCTGCAAAAATGTCTCCCCTGCAGTCTCAGTGTGAAAGCCCAAGTGCGGTGCGCTGGCAGGATGTTAAAAAAAGTCCTGCAAGCAGCATCTTTGGAGTGGCGTATACCGCTCCTCTACCACTCCTGCCCATTGAAATGAATGGCACCGCTGCCGAAGAGCCTGCAATAAGCTTCTGCAGTGGCGCTACATAAGAGCATTTAACCCATCATCGGCCCACTAGCTGGGATATAAGCGCCCTGTTAGCAGCCAAATAGCGCCACTAGAATAACAGTCCAGTGTGAAAGTTCCGTTGAAAAAAATAATTAAATTGGCAGCTACAAATACTGTAGCTGTTGACATTTAATATATGGACACTTACCTTTCCTAGGCGCACGAGATGTCGGCACCCGAAGTCGATCTCTCCCTCAGGTGCTGCTGCCGCCATCTTCGGTAAGGCCCCTTTCACATTGAGGCGTTTTTCATGCGGTACAGCGCTAAAAATAGCGCTGCTATACCGCATGAAAAATCATGCCCTGTAGTGTTCAATGTGAAAGCCCGAAGGCTTTCACACTGAAGCGGTGCGCTAGCAGGAACGCTCCAAAAGTCCTGCTAGCCGCATCTTTACCGCGGTATAGGAGCGGTGTGTTCACCGCTCCTATAGCGCGCCTTCCCATTGGAATCAATGGGAAACCGCGGCAATAGCGCGGTAATACCGCCCGCAACGCGGGCGGTATTAACCCTTTTTCGGCCGCTAGCGGGGGTTAAAACCTCACCGCTAGCGCCCGAATATCGCGGTAAACACGACGGTATAGCGGCGCTACAAATAGCGCGGCTATACCGTCACCGCGGCTCCACGCCTCAATGTGAAAGGGGCCTTAGGGAATTAGGAAGTGAAGCCTTGCAGCTCATTGAGTTCAGTTCATTGATAAGTAGCAACATTGTATTCTTATCTCTGACTTGGCAGACTGCCCAGGAGAGAGAAGTCGCTTCTAGGGGAAACTTCTCAGACAACTTGCACTGACTTCTATTACAGAAGCTTTTTAGCAAGTCGCACTGAGGTTTAATCACGCTAAAATATCGGCTTTCTTTCCCAGCAAAATCAGCTGATGCCGATTGATTAAAAAACACCAAATATCAGCCGATATATCGGCCCGACGATATAACGGTCGACCTCTAATGGGGGATGCCAGCATAATTTAAGTAAATTTACTGTAGATGTTCTCTACTTTGCTGCTTAATTCATCCACATGAATATTGTTTGATTAGGATGGAAAATTTAACTGTATGATTGTTTCTATATCAAATCAGAAGCCATTTCAGTCTTTCTCATTGTATTAATAATTTGAGTATTTATACAAAGGGAGGTGGGGTTTGTGAATCTAAAAAAAGGATCATATGTGGTTACTTATAGCACATCTATGTTTAACATGTATTTCTATACTTGTTGCAAGTTGCTTTTATGCATGTCAGTTTGCCTGGAAGTAAACCTGCTAAAGTTTGGTGTTCCATACTGAGCACTTAGGCTTCAAGGTTTCCCACTCTAGAGCATGTGATAAACTTTCCTTAATAATGGCAATAAAATGATCCTGAAAAATAAGTGCTTAGAGAGAAACTTTCATTGCAGTGGATTATAGTGCTGAGGTTAAGTAAATTATATATAGATCTCTTTTGTACAAAATTTAGTACATTAAAAGTAGTATCGGGATAATACACCCCACCCCTTTTTTAAGTTTTAATTTACTTTTCTTTTTCTCTCTTTTAAGAAAGTGCCCCCTGTGATACTGCTGCATGAGACAGTGGAAAATGAAGGAGCATGGACTGTTCTTCCTGTCATTCCACAGTAAGTATCCAATGTAAATTCTGGTAACATTAAATATAACTTGATGCTCTGTACTGTTCTACCAAACAGTAGCCATTGATGTACAGTTGCCTTATCAACTCAAATTTGAAACTGTCTTCATGTTGTGAGAAATTAAGCTTAACCACTTAAGGACCGCCTCCTGCACATACCGTACTACCCAGCCATGAGTCACGGGTGCGACCGCGGCGCGCTCCCGTGACCCAGGCTGAAGCTCCGGGACCACGGGCCTCGCGGACCCGATCGCCGCTGGAGTGCGGCGATCGTTCCCCGGAGCTGAAGAACGGGGAGAGCCGTGTGTAAACACCGCTTCCCCGTGCTTCACTGTGGCGGCTGCATTGATCGTGTCATCCCTGTTATAGGGGGACATAATCGATGACGTCAGACCTACAGCCACACCCCCCTACAGTTGTGAACACACATTAGGGAATACATAACCCCATCAGCGCCCCCTGTGGTTAACTCCCAAACTGCAACTGTCATTTCCACAATAAACAAAAATCGCTGATCGCCGCCCTATTTTGTAAACGCTATAATTTTTTTTACCAAAAATATGTAGAAGAATAAGTTTTGGCCTAAACTGAGGAAAAATATTTTTTATATATATATTTTTGGGGATATTTATTATAGCAAAAAGTAAAAAACATTGCATTTTTTTTCAAAATTGTCCCTATATGTTTGTTTATAGCGCAAAAAATAAAAACCGCAGAGGTAATCAAATACCACCAAAAGAAAGCTCTATTTGTGGGGAAAAAAATACGCCAATTTTGTTTGGGAGCCACGTCGCACGGCCGCACAATTGTCAATTAAAGCTGCACAGTGCCAATTTGCAAAAAGGGGCCTGATCCTTTAGCTGCATTGTGGTCCGGGGCTTAAGTGGTTAACTTGCAGTCACTGTAGGTGAGACGTTTACAGTATAATTTTATTTGTTTTAGAGCATAACTGGGTTGGCGTAGAGCCTATATTTCAAAAGGAATCAAAGGCCCAGATTCAGAAAGCAATTACGCCTGTCTAACTGGTGTTAGACAGGAGTAATTTCAAATTTCGCGCGCCGTATCACTAGTTTGAATCCTCAAACCATGATACGGCGGCTTCGGGCTTCGATCCGAGAGGCTTACGTCTTCGTAAGCCTTCGGATCTACGCTGCGATATTTTTGCGGCCGCTGGGAGGAGTTCGCGTCGTTTTCATGTGTCGGGATATGTAAATGTGTTTTTACGGCGATCCACGAAGATACGAGTGGTCTTCGCAATCGCTTTCGTCTATTTTTTTTAACGTACTGTTAGACCAGCTTTTTGCTGGTCTAACGGTACGTAGCCCATGTTAAGTATGGCCGTCGTTCACGCGTCGATTTTTTTTTTATTATTTTTTTTTACGTAACTCGTTCGGGACGAGGATTGTGCGTAAACGACGCTACTCAAACAACGAATGACGTAACGACGTGTTTTCGCGCAATGCACGGCGGGAAATTTGCGAACGGAGCATGCGCAGTTCGATCGCCGCGGGAACGCGCCTATTTTAAATGCTTCACGCCCCCTACTCGCGCAGATGGATTGCGACGGGAGAAATACACTACGCCGCCGTCGTTTACTGGACAAAATCTACCTGGATTCCACGTAGAGCCAGGTAAAATACGGCAGCGTAGTGTATTTCTGATACTCTACGAGAATCTAATTCTCTGTGAATCTGGGCCAAAGTCTTTACCTAGTAACTATGGACCTATTAGTTTAACTTGTATAGTTGGGATGATACTGGAGAGTTTATTAAAAATCAATATAGGTGAGTTCTTGCTGGGAAAAGTATTTTCAATGGAGAGCATGAATTCATGAAAGACAGAAGTTGCCAAACAAACATGATTTATTTGTATATGGAGGTAAGTAAAACTCTGGACAAAGGGGGGGGGGGGGATTCTGCAAAAGCGTTTGACACAGTTCTTCACACATGGCTCATGTGTAAGGAAAAGTCTATAGCCTGGAAGGATCAGTTTGTAAATTAATAGAAAACTGACTAAAAGGCCGTATTCAGAGAGTAGTAGTTAATGATTCTTGCTCTGAATGGTCTAAGGTTATCAGTGGTGTACCCCAAAGTTCAGTGTTGGGACCCTTACTTTTTAATATCTTTATAAATTATATTGGGTCTGGGATTAAGTACCATTTTAGTCTTTGAAGATGACACTAAGCTATGCAGTGGAATAACATCTTTACAGAATGTCTCCAACTTTCAAGCCGCACTTCAATGCACTGTTTAATTAGGAAACTATGTGGCAAATGACATTTAATGATGATAAATGTAAAGATATGCATGCATCATACATACTAGGGGGAGTAAAACTGGGGAAAACCATAGTGGAGAAGGATCTGGGTGTTTTTGATACATCAGAAGCTTTATCATAGCATCTGTTTCCAAAGTAAGCAAAGTTATTTCTTGTATTAAGAGAGGTATGGACTCCAGAGCGAGATAGAGAGATAATTTTGCCGCTGTACAAATTTGAGCACCAGTTCACAAAAGGATACCAGGGAACTGGAGAAAGTGCAAAGAAGGGCACTCAAGTGCAAAGAAGGGCACAGAGGAGGTCTAGGGCTAGAATTATTGCTCTCGCTCTAATGATCGCGGCGATACCTCACTTGTGTGGTTTGAACACCATTTTCATATGCGGGCGCTACTCGCATATGCGTTCGCTTCTGTGTGCGAGCTCGTCGGGATGGGGCGTTTTAAATATTTTTTTTTTGTTTTCTTATTTATTTTAAATTAGTTTATAATTTTATACACCGGAATAAATAAAAAAAAAATTATCACTTTTATTCCTATTACAAGGAATGTAAACATCCCTTGTAATAGAAAAAAATCATGACAGGTCCTCTTAAATATGAGATCTGGGGTCAAAAAGACCTCAGATCTCATATTTAGGCTTAAATGCAAAAAAAAAAAAAAAAATATGTAAAATGTCATTTTTTCAAATAACATAAAAAAAATGTCTCTTTAAGACGCTGGGCGGGACTGACGTTTTGACGTCACTTCTGCCCAGCAGAGCACTGGGGATGGGTGGGGGCGATTTTTCCCTCACTTGTATCCCCGCTGAGGAGCCGAACAGACCCGATCGCCTCTGCCGCTACCGACGGCAACAGTAAGCGGCGGAGGGCGCGGGAGAGCGGCGGGAGGGGCCCTCTCCCGCCACCGATAACGGCGATCTTGCCGCGAATCCGCCGCAGAGACCGCCGTTATCATTAACAGAACCGGCCCATGAGGAGCTGGATATCTTGGTTGTGGCAGCAGCTGCTGCCATTACCGAGATATCCATCTTTAAAAACATGACGTATTTTGGCAATGGGCCGGTTGTCAAGTGGTTAATATTCAAAAATAGATTTATAACTGGAATAAATTGATTTAATTTATATCTGCCTACATGTTCACTTCATAACAATGCAACAAAAATATTACCTTTATAGATTAATTAAAACAATTACTTTTTTATAGATATAGGAATTTTAGCAATTCATTTTTGCCTTTCCTGACCTTCATCGTTGTTTACACCCTTTGCAAAAATATTTTCATATGTATCATTATAGTGATATATTTTTAGTTTATCCTGTTCTGTCATGGTCGAGAAAAGTAACGCAGTCTATGACTTGTTCATTAAGTTTGTTAAAATTGGACTTTATGCACAGATTACATTAAATGGAGTTAGGAGAAAGAATCCAAAATCAGGACCTACTAATTGGCTGTCAGTAGATGCCTTCCAGGCTCCGTACTCCATCAATTACTGTCAGAGCATTTTATGTCAATGACACTCTATTTTTTAACTTGTATTTTTAAGAAACTTTTTAAAAACCGCCATCAGTATCACATCCTAATGTAATAGACAGAGACATATAAATTGTCGGATAAGAATAAAGAAAAAATCTAATTTAAAATGTTTAAAAAGTGAACTTGCTGTAGTCAGGAAAAGTAGGTTAGCAACAAATGGCATAAAGAGCGCTACTCTTTTTTACATCTACATAGACTGGTTATATCCAAAAACAAAAAAAGTCTAAATAAGTAATGAGGGTATTAAATAAAATGTTTGATACTAATATCATTCAAGTAAAATGTGCCAAAAAGTGCCTGAATTAAATTGCAATCTGTAACTCCCACTTCTGGACCGCCCACTGTGTATATGTGTTGATACTTTGGCTGCCATAACCCCGGTATAGTTTTACTCAGTGGGCAATCCTATTTCACATAAAAGTGGTCCCAGCAGCAAATTTGCCACAGAATCACTTTTATGAATGGCTGGAGAGGTGCCCCCCCCCGCTGCTTCTCTGTAATTTCTACATTTCAATAGGTTTATATTGGTTTTTCACAATAGTAAGTAATTAACAATGCTGACATTGTCATACAATAGGTTGTGATGTATACATTAGTCTAATAAACAGTCTCTGGTGACAACTAACATATATTGCAATATATCTAATTGAGGCTTATGCTGTATTCTTAACTCTAGTATAACATTGAGATATAAGGTAAGGATCTCCCCTCTCTCGAACCCCCCATTTTGGATCATTTTTGTGATCTGAGAAAGGAGTGACCCCCATCATGTAAACTTGTATTAAGTGAGAGCTTCTCTGTCTTTTCTGCTGCTTACCGGATAGACCAGCAGTGGTGGAAACGATGAGAAGGAAGTTGAGTGAGGGCAATATGGCCCACCCACCGGCCTTAAAGCGACCATTTTTTAATGTGTAAAAATAAAATTACTTTTTTTTTTATAATTGCTTTTTAAGTGTAAATGTGAGATCTGAGGTATTTTTGACCATAGATCTCACATTAAAGAGGCCCTGTCCTGCTTATTTATATTACAAGGGGTGTTTACAGGAGAGAACAGGGGCAGGGCTAGGCCTGAAGCTCCTTGCTGTGGGGGCACTCAACAGGGAGGGAGGAGGTATCTTTGGAGAGCCAAAAAGGGACCCAACAAAAAAAGAGGAGGATTCAGGCTGCCCTGTGCAAACCATTACACAGAGTAGGTAAGTATAACATGAGCCTTTACAATCACTTTAAGTCTGCTCAATGGACAGTAAATCAGCTTAATATTGCTGATTTGGTGGCTAATGAGCAGGCTGATAACACAAGAGGCAGTAAAGGTAAACTAGGAAGCAGCAAACCTACATTCCTCAACCCCCCAAGCATTATGGTAGAGAGAATGTAGGAACAGTGGGACTTTAATTGTACCTCATTGCAAAAAATGATAAAGTACACTATGTGAAATGTGACTATCAAATCATGCTTCCAAAAAAAACAGCATCCATATTATATTGTTCCACGATATGTGGTTTCTTAACCACTTGACAACCGTGCCAATTCTGGCACTTCACTCCTACATGTAAAAATCATAATTGTGTTTCTAGAAAATTACTCAGAACCCCCAAACATTATATATGTTTTTTTTAGCAGAGACCTTAGGGAATAAAATGGTGGTTGCTGCAGCACAGTATTTGCACAGAACATTTTCAAACGTGTTTTTTTTTAAAAAAATCGGTTTCATGAATAAAAACAAAAAAAAAACCCAGTAAAGTTAGCCCAATTTTTTTGTATAATGTGAAAGAGTAAAAAGGTACCTAACGTGTCACACTTTAAAATTGCGCACACTCGTGGAATGGCGCCAAGCTTCGGTACTTAAAAATCTCCATAGGCGACGCTTGTACAGGTTACATGTTTAGAGTTAGAGGAGGTCTTGGGCTAGAATTGTTGCTTTTGCTCTAACGCACGCAGCGATACCTCACGTGTGATTTGGGAGCCGTTTACATGTGCAACTTGCTTCTGTGCGCGAGCACACGGGGAAGTGGGTGCTTTTAATTTTGTTTTTTTTTAATTATTCTTTATTTTACTTTTATTTTTTTGCACTTTTTTTGCACTTTCTCTTTTAATTTAAAGTTTTTTCCTATTACTTGTATTCCTATTACAAGGAATGTAAACATCCCTTGTAATAGGAATAGTGCGTGAAAGGTCCTCTTTAGGGATGAGCCGAACACCCCCGCGTTTGGTTCGCACCAGAACCTTCGAACGGACCGAACGTTCGTGCGAACATTTAGAACCCCATTGACGTCTATGGGACTCGAACGTTCAAATTCAAAAGTGTTAATTTTAAAGCCCAATATTCAAGTTATTGTTGGAAAACATCTTTGAGAACCTGGGTCTTGCCCCAGGGAACATGTATCAATGGAAAAAAAAGTTTTAAAAATTGTAGTTTCTTCTGGAGCAGCGATTTTAATGATCCTTAAAGTGAAAAAAAATACTGAAAAATTCCTTTAAATATCGTACCTGCTTGGTGTCTATAGTATGCCTGTGAGGTGGCACGTGTTTAGAACTGTCCCTGCACAAAATGAGATTACTATAAGAAAAAAGCTATTTAATACTGCTTGCGGCTTTAATGTAATGCTTGGTCCCTGCAATATGGATAAAAATCACTAAAAAAAATAGCATGGGTTTCCCCGCCACCACTCCCCCAGGTCATTACAAGACCCTTTGGCCCTATATACTTTGAACAGCAGTATACAGCAGTATACAGGCAAACAAGACAAGGACTGTAGGTTTGTTAAGTAGAATCTGAACCATGTCATACTGTGCTGCTGCATATTGCACAATTTCCTAAAGAGACCCTCAACAAACTACATGACACTTGTGCCTGATGAGGCCATTGATGTTCCAGTAGCGGCCCGTGAGCCTGTGGCCATACAGGCTTGGCCCTCCAAAGTGCACGTGCTGTGATTATTTTAGGGGGGGCCATTCCAATGCCAGATGCCAGATCTTGGCTGAATAAATAATTTTTTGGGGAAAGAAAAATTCTAGAAAAAAGGGGGTTGCCATCCAGGGCCCCCTGAACAAATTATGTGAAGAACTCCTGTTACCTGAAGGCCTTCATTATTTCTGCAAGTCAAAATTAAGCAAAAAAAGCTAATGTCAGTCAAGCCTCTACTACTTGCTAAGCTTTCTCCCCATATCTAACCCACAAACTCCTACACTGATCATAAAGTCCAAAATCAAGTTACGTACTGTCGTACTACACAATCGTTTCTTCTGCCTTTTTCTACAGACTGTGAAAGACGTTTTCATTCACGTGATATCCCTTTATACACTCTGCACGTTTCCCCGCCCCTGACGATCGTTCTTGTACTTCCCACGCCCCTTTTCGGTCGGTCAGTGCAAGACACTGAAGACACCATGAAGGACACACCGCAAGCTGGAAGCTCAAACCAGGAGCAAGGCCAGGTGGTAGCAAAAACCAGGAGCAGAAGGTACAAAGCCACCAATATGTCCTTTGAGGAGATGGTGGAAATGGTGGCAATCCTAAGGAGGGTTGACTATGATTGCAAACATTGCCCTTACAAGAACCCAAACAAGGTGAAGGCCCAGATCATGGAGAATGTGCAGAGGACTCTCCATCAGAGAGAAGACCCCCAGAGAGCGGAAGAAGAAGGCCCATTCATATTCATTCACTTAGGGTGGGGGGCCGGTATCTGGGGGCCCCCTTATTAAAGGGGGCTCCCAGATTCCGATAAGCCCCCCACCCGCAGACCCCGACAACCCTGAACGTTGGAGGCCCTGTCCTTATCAACATGGGGACAGGGTGCTCTGGGGTTATTTAAAATTTGGCGTGGAGTTCTCCCTCATGATTCATACCAAACGCCGCGTGTAGATTTGGCGAGAATCCAAGTGGGATCCCCGTTGCATCTATGACAGCTTTGTCTCCATCGTAGCAAGCCTGCTCAGTGCTGGCTCCCGCGATGGGGCTCATAGGTGGTCAATCTCGCCGAGAAAGGGAGTGAGATTGAAACAATATTGCGGTCACCTACTGTATGTCGTCGTTTATTCTATTTATTATGATCTATTATGTAAGACCAATTTTTTATTTAATGTAGATGTGTTCTTAACTAGATTTAAATAATACAACTTAAGTCAATATACAGTAAAAGGAGAGTATGCTCAGCAGTTGGTTACACATTTGGACTCAGTAGCACAAGTGTTGGCAGGGCCGATCCACTCTATAGGCTCACTATGCAAGCTGCGAAGGGCCCTGCAAAGTTGCGAAGGTCCCCAAAAATTACTAGGGGCCCCGTCTGGTGAGAAGTTATTTTAGCCCCCTCATCCCGGTTCTCAACTTGCTGGCTGCATGGGAGAAGAGGTAAGAAGTCAGCACCCCCTGCTTCTCAATTGAATGTAATCTCATCAAAAGTACTGTCCTTCTGGGTTTTAATTTTGCTCCTATTTTTTTTTTTGGGCATCAGACTGTTTTCATCAGAAATTCCTATTGTGTGTACAAGACATCAGTATACTTTGGAAAAAAATAAATAAAAATTCAAACAATATAGAGTCTGTGAACTATTTGGTGTGCAGTGTAAATGATGAAACCTTTCCAGTTTCAATAATTAATAGGATCGCCTCCTCCAAAAACACAGCTGTGAGAAGTGTATGTGTGGTGTGCTCACCTACGGAATGACCTCCAGATTATAAGAGGTCTTAAGCAATATCATATGATCCAATAAGGGTATTTCTCTGCTCCTCCACCCTTTATGGATAATTCACATTTTCCTCCAATAGCGCCCATTGGTTATTTGCAAGGAATGCTGCATTGCCCCTCAGAACAATAAGTCAACATCTAATGCTCTCCATTTAAACACATTTTATTCAAAAGAAAACCATCAGATTTACTTATCAGGTAATAAAAGCAACCAGCATGTAATGGCATTAACCATTTCAAGTCCGGACACTTCCACCCCCTTCCAGTTCAGGCCATTTTTTCAGTTTTAGCACTGTACTTTAAATACCACTTAATCATGCAACACCGTATCCAAATACAATTTTTATAATTTTTTGGGACAGTTAAAGCTTTTTTGTTGGCATTTAATTGCCACTGCGTTTTCTATTCTTTGCTAAATACAATAAAAAACAAACATGTTTTTCTTAGTTTGTTACAACATTTTGTAAATAACCTTTTTTATATATTTCGGCCAAAATATATTTTGCTACATTGCTTTGGGAAAACTAATCCAAATCAGTGTATATACATAATCAGTGTATATAAATATTGCAATATTTTCATGAAATGTCGAAATGCAGTGCACATTCTCATCTTCTTTAATGGGATAATCATGAAGCTGCTTTGCTGGTGATACTGATGTAGTTATGCCAAACGTATTTTTAAAGGCATTTGTTTTGTAATGATATAAATAATATTAATATCATGGTCGTTTGATTTTTTGGGGAAGTTACCACAAGACCATTATCCCAAGTTTTTAAGTTCAAAGATACAATGTTGGTGTCCCTTGTTAATTTTTCTTTGTGTGGTTTTTAATGTACAGTAACTGCCTACTCCCAAACTGTCATTTGAATAAAAAAGTATTATTCTACACAATATTATATTGTGCAGAAAAAAAACACAGAAATAAAATTAGAGATGCTATCTGCCATCCAAATAAAAATAACTTAAAAAAAAAGTGTGAATCAACGCTCACCAACTTCTACTAACATGAAATTAGCAGAAGGGGCCCAATGGCTGGCACTTGAGAAATAATTGTCCTCCTTATACTCTCATGCCGCGTACACACGATCACTTTTTATGGGATGAAACAAAACAACGTTTTTCAAACTTCATTTTCCAAAACTACATTGCATACACACCATCGTTTTTCCCAAATGCTCTAGCAAAGCGTGGTGACGTACACCACGTTCGACGGCACTCTGTTCCATTGAAGCTAAGTCTCATAACTTGCTCCTGAGCATGCGCGGGTTTAAAAACGCTTTTTTTTCAACGTTGTTTTGCCCACACACCATTACTTTTTTATGACACAAAAAAACACGTTTTGAAAAACGACACAAAAAATTCAAGCATGTTCGATTTTTTTTTTGGTCGTTATTTTGAAGACATAAAACAATGTTTTTTTTTTTTCATTACAAAAAGTGATTGTGTGTACGCGGCATTATAGTACGTCACTATGTTCATTCTAGGCTAGACAGAATTCTGCACACGCCCTTTTAACAAAAATCAGACGCTTTGTCGTACAACAGTCGAACTGTGTGTACGAGGAGGTGCGTGCTGGCTTCACATCAGACACATACAAAAAAATTCTGTTTCTTCTAACACTTTTTGTATGAATTTAACAATGAAGAAATTGTATCACTATATTTATCTTTGACACAAATAAAGAACAAAACATTAACATAGGATATGCTAATATTGTTTACATGATCTAACAATTATGTATGCCTCAAGCTTGCTGTGGCTTTGAACTAAGCCTATTACACAGCTGTTAATTTGTGCCCATTCTATAATTTCAGTGACTCGTGAAAATACATGGATCCAAAGTTAATGTTCCTGCATAGTGCTGGCAGCTTGTGAATGCAGGGAAAAGCCTTTCCACATTGCAACATTGTACTAATTTTTACAGCTGAGAGAGGAGTCCAGAATTGTATGTTATTATACATGCAAGGCTATATTTTGTGGCAGCAATTCAGAGTACTCTAAAAAAAAATTGATGAAGTGATAAGTCCATCCAGCATAGAAAATGTATGGGTAGGTAGGATTTGTTTTCCTTTAGCACGCAGTGTATTTTTTATATTGAGATGATTGGAGAGCTGACAGTAAAAAGACATTGTCTTTTTAGCCCTACTATTCATACTGTCAGAAAAGACAGCAGGTTGGGCAATGGAAATGCAAGCTGACAGGAGTCAGAAGACCTAAGACTTCCTGTTACACAGGGAGTAGACTTGTGCATGGAGCATTCTTTTAATGAAGGTGTGCTGTATAAAGACAGAATGTCTGACAACAAAAAAGGCACATTCCCATCCTGAGAGTGTTCCTGTGGTAAGAAGCAGCTGTTTTTTAACTGTCTGCATCAGATTGCTGCCCTTGTCCTCTATGGTGGGTGTTAAAACAAATTCATGTTAATGCAGAATGACAGCTTAGTTTAAAAATTAAATAACAATGTACAAAACTGAATGTCTGATGCTATGGCGTTATTCCTGACTCCTGCTATAGTTCTGTTATGCCACTTCACTGGATCTTACAGTTTTTCCTGATGTTACATTTTTTATGCTAAACTCTAGACAAACAGTTTAAACCATTTATATAACTTCACTTGCCAACAGATTTGTTATACTGTGCAGTCTATATTGCCAGACAACATAGTCGGATCCTCAATCACTTTGTACCAACAACCCAGACAAGGACACTGGTCAAGAAAAACTCCCACTCTGCTGATTTTACAATGAAGGAGAAGTGCTACATTGATTAGGTCATTTATCTGATTGCTCTTCTCTCGCCTCTTGTCAGCATGTTTTTTGTATGAATATAAATTGGCTCCTAATGTTGACCTCCATCTCCTAGTCTTTGTTCTGCTCTACAGGGAATTACAAGAGGCCTATTATTACAAATAGATATAGTTAACCCCTTCATCCTGAGGTAATGCAAATATGCTGCCTCGGCCTGATCGGGTTGTACCGGGGTGATACCTGCACTCTCAGGCATCACCCCGGTGCCGGTTTTTAGAGCCAGTAACGTTTTTTAGAGCCAGAGCCAAAATTGCCAACTTGTCTAAATCTCCAATCACGTTGCTTCCAGTTACTGTACAGCATCAAGAATTGGAGATTTTAGACGAGTTGCTGTTTTGACACAACACCAGCAAGCGTATACACTCCGGTACATGCTATTATCAGCGGAAATTCTTAGTCCGCCCAATACTAACGAACAACATGCCCACCTCCATGATAGCGACATATTTTTCCTCCTTAGGCGCTGTTCTGTAAAAACGGCAAAATCTTCATGTACCGGCGTGTATACGCTTGCCGATTTTGTGTCAAAACAGCAACTCTTCAAAATCCCCAATTACTGATGGTTAAGTGTAACCAGAAGTGGCGTGATTGGAGATTTCAACAATTTGGCTATTTTGACAGAACACTGGTGGTTGTCTTTCTTGTAATAACAACTGTTATCCCAAGCAGTGGGAGGGGATATTCCCCCCCCCCCACTTGTGGCCTTCCACCGCTCGCCCGGGCTCTTTCATCCTATAGGGAGGCCTAAGTGGACCAGCCAGCTAGTCCGTGGGCTTGTCGCGAGACCCGAATGAAGCCAGTGTTCTGTCAGATCCGGCGACCCATCAGATTGGTAACGGAAGTGGGGTTCGGTACAGCCACAGTTTTGTCACATGGACATGCGTACAGCCACTACCAGGTTGCCTAATCTGACAGAATGCCTGTACTCAGAAGAAGACAGCAGACATCTGACTACACTCAGGCATGTCTTTAATTTAACAATAATTTTAGCACTAAAGTTAGAGCATATAAATAAATATAGTACATTGACATCTCTCATGCTGTTTGCATGTTTTTTTTTAAAGGCTAAAGGTTTAGCCCTGATCAGTGCAGGGTGTAGCAACATGGCTCCGGCTACCTTCCTACTGCTTGCATCCAGCTTCTTTATTTATTTATTTTTTACATCAAATCACCATCACAGATGTCAAAATGCTATCATTATTTATATACAATATTATATTGCTAACATTACTCTAATGCCGCGTACACACGATCACTTTTTGTGATGAAAAAAAACTTAATTTTATCTCATGAAACAAAACAACGTTTTTCAAACTTCATTTTCCAAAACGACGTTGCATACACACCATCGTTTTTCAACAAAGCTCTAGCAAAGCATGGTGACGTACACCACGTTCGATGGCACTCTGTTCCATTGAAGCTCCGTCTCATAACTTGCTTCTGAGCATGCGCGGGTTTAAAAACGTCGTTTTCAACATTGTTTTGCCCACACACCATCACTTTTTATGACACAAAAAACTACGTTTTGAAAAACGACACAAAAAATTCAAGCATGTTCGATTTTTTTTTTGGTCGTTTTTTTTGAAGACATAAAATTACGTTTTGCCCACACACAGTGATTTTAAATGACGTTTTTGAAAACGTCATTTTTTTCAATCACAAAACGTGATCGTGTGTACGCGGCATTACATTGAAGACAAAACTGGGTGTACTAAGATGTCCGCTGCCGCCTTATTTTCACTACAGTGTTCTGCCAGATAAGGCAACCTGGTAGCGGATGTACACATGCACAGTTGACAAAACTTAATTTATGTTGCCAAATCTGACAGGTCGCCAAATCTGACAGAACACCGGAATTGTCGTAAAACAAAAACAGTATTGAAACGGCCACACTTGGCTTTTTGAATGCTTTTAAGTGCAAAGGAGGGATGTGGGATCTCTCCATAAAGAGTACCTGCCACGGACTATTCCTTGTGACAGCAATAACAGTGATCAGAGAATTTTTTAACACCACATCCCTCTGTGCTCGCACACAGAAGCAAATGCATATGTAAGTCGTGCCCGCAAATGTAAACAGTGTTCAAACCACACATGTGAGATATTGCCCCGATCATTGGAGCAAGGGCAATAATTCTAGCAGATCTCCTCTGTAACTCTAAACTGGTAACCTGTAGAGATTTTTAACCACTTAAGACCCGGACCATTATGCAGGTTAAGGGCCTTGCCCCTTTTTGCGATTCGGCACTGTGTCGCTTTACCTGACAATTGCGCGGTCGTGCGACATGTCTCCCAAACAAAATCAAACATGACAAGAAGAGCCTCATCCGCAAATACCACAAAAGACTTCGAGCTGTCATTAAAGTTAAAAGGGGCAATACACGGTATTAACCACTTCAGCCCCGGACCATATTGCTGGTGAAAGACGTGGCTTCCAAACAAACGTCCCTGTTTCTCCACAAATAGAGCTTTCTTTTGGTGGTATTTGATCACATCTGCGATTTTTATTTTTTGCGCTATAAACAAAAATAGAGCGTCAATTTTGAAAAAAATGCAATATTTTTTACTTTTTGCTATAATAAATATCCCCATAAAAGATATAGAAATCTTTTTTTTCCCCTCAGTTTAGGCCAATACGTATTCTTCTACCTATTTTTGATAAAAAAAATCACAATAAGTGTTTATTGATTGGTTTTGCGCAAAATTTATAGCGTTTGCAAAATAGGGGATAGTTTTATTGCATTTGTATTAATATTTTTTTTTTTTACTACTAATGGCGGTGATCAGCGATTTTTTTGTCGTAACTGCGACACTATGGCGGACACATCGGACAATTTTGACACATTTTTGGGACCATTGTCATTTTCACAGCAAAAAGTGCTATACAAATGCACTGTTTACTGTGAAAATGACAATTGCAGTTTAGGAGTTAACCACTAGGGGGCACTGTAGGGGTTAAGTGTGACCTTGTATGTGTTTCTAACTGTAGGGGAGCGGGGCTGAACGTGTGATGTCAGTGATCGTCTTTCCCTATATCAGGACACTGCCACTGACACTGCCACAATGAAGAACGGTTAAGGTGTGTTTACACACATCTCTCCCCGTTCTTCAGCTCCAGTGACCGATCGCAGGACACCGGCGGCGATCGAGTCCGCGGGTCCCGTGGGCGCGGTCACGGAGCTTCGGACAGCTGGGCTTAAAGACACACGTACAGGTACGTGATTGTGCCCAGCCGTGCCATTCTGCCGACATATATCGGCATAAAGGGATCCTTAAGTGGTTAAAGCAGGGCCGTCTTTAGCGCAGGGCAAAACGGGGCACCTGCCCTGGGCCCAATCTTTGTTGGGGGGGCCCGCGTTACCTGTGAATTTGGGGTCCCGATGATGGCTTTGCAGAGTGCACAGACACGGAAGGCTGTATTCCCGTGCAGCCAGTAGAGAGGGGGCGGGGCCGGGAGCTCCACTAAAGTTCTGACCCCACCCCACGCAGCCTGTATCCTCAGAACGGTGATGGAGTGGGCATGTCAGTGGAGCTCCTGACCCCGCCCCCTCTATACTGGCTGGGGAATACAGAGGTCCGGCGGCGGGGCCGGGAGCTTCACTGATGCGCCCACTTCGATCACTGTTCTGAGGGGCGGGGTCAGAACGATAGTGGAGCTCCTGGCTCCGCCCCCTCTCTGCTGGCTAGCTCAGGAATACAGCCTTCTGTGTCTTCTCTGCACTCTGCAAAGTCAACATCTGGGCCCCAAATACACGAATACCGCAGGCCCCCCAAAAAAGCATCAGTGGCGCTCCCAGCCCCGCCCCCCTCCATAATGGCTGGGGAATACAGAGATCTAACCCTGCCCCATGCAACCTCTATGCTCAGGGTGGAGCAGAGAGTAGAAACCCCACCCACGGACCTCTGAAAGTATGTAGTGAGCTTGGCTGGCCAGGTATGTCCTTACACCCATAAAATGCCTGACTGTTTAAACACTGAGCTGTGTTATTCAACTGTAAAGCTGTGCTTTGCTGAAAGTTCTCTGACCGTCTCCTGCAGCATGTCCGTAGTCTCTGGTTGTCTCCTGCAGTATGTCCGCAGTCTCTGGTTGTCTCCTGCAGTATGTCTGCAGTCTCTGGTTGTCTCCTGCAGCATGTCCGCAGTCTCTAGTTGTCTCCTGCAGCATGTCCGCAGTCTCTCGTTGTCTCCTGCAGCATGTCCGCAGTCTCTGGTTGTCCCCTGCAGCATGTCCGCAGTCTCTGGTTGTCTCCTGCAGCATGTCCGCAGTCTCTGGTTGTCTCCTGCAGCATGTCCGCAGTCTCTGGTTGTCTCCTGCAGCATGTCCGCAGTCTCAAGTTGTCTCCTGCAGCATGTCCGCAGTCTCTGGTTGTCTCCTACAGCATGTCCGCAGTCTCTGGTTGTCTCCTGCAGCATGTCCGCAGTCTCTGGTTGTCTCCTGCAGCATGTCCGCAGTCTCTGGTTGTCTCCTGCAGTATGTCCGCAGTCTCTGGTTGTCTCCTGCAGCATGTCCGCAGTCTCTGGTTGTCTCCTGCAGTATGTCCGCAGTCTCTGGTTGTCTCCTGCAGTATGTCCGCAGTCTCTGGTTGTCTCCTGCAGTATGTCCGCAGTCTCTGGTTGTCTCCTGCAGTATGTCCACAGTCTCTGGTTGTCTCTGGTTGTCTCCTGCAGTATGTCCGCAAGAAAATGTTTGCCCAGGGCCCAATCAAAGTTAAAGACGGCCCTGGGTTAAAGCGTCGCCTTGGGATATTTTTAAGTACCGTAGTATGGTGCCATTGCACAAGTGTGCGCAATTTTAAAGCATTACATGTTTGGTATCTATTTACTTGGCATAACATCATCTTTCACATTATACAACAATTCTGGGCTAACTTTACTGTTTTGTTTTAAAAAAAATTAAACTTTTCTTTCATTAATGGTTAGTGTTTGGCTGAAGCTGTTTATTATCAATCAACTATGATTACTCTTTTTTTTTTTTTTTAATCATAATGGTAACATAAAGTACCCAAATGACCCTGATCAAAAGTTTACATACCCCAGTTCTTAACCGCTTGCCAACCAGCCGCCGCAGTTATGTGGCTGCAGGTCGGCTCTACTGGGCAAGATCACATAGCTATACGTTATCTCGCCAAGCAGCCAATAGGGGCGCGCGTGTGACACCGGGCACCTGCGATCGCTCATTACAGAGCGAGAACCAGCTCTCGGGTCTGTCAGGGGGAGAAATGCCTGATTGTCTGTTCATGCAATGTATGAACAGCGATCAGTCATTTCCCCAAGTCAGTCCACCACCCCTTCAGTTAGAACACACCCAGGGAACATACTTAACCCCTTCCTCGCCTCCTAGTGTTAACTCCTTCCCTGCCAGTGGCATTTTTATAGTAATCAATGCATTCTTATAGCACTGATCGCTATAAAAATGCCAATGGTCCCAAAAATGTGTCAGGAGTGTCCGCCGTAATGTCGCACTACCGATAAAAATCACTGATCGCCGCCATTACTAGTAAAAAAAAAAAAATTCATAAAAATGCCATAAAACTATCCCCTATTTTGTAAACGCTATAACTTTTGCGCAAACCAATCAATAAACGCTTATTGCGATTTTTTTTTACGGAAAATATGTAGAAGAATACGTATCTGCCTAAACTGAGGATTTTTTTTTAAATATATATATTTGGGGGAAATTTATTATAGAAAAAAGTAAAAAATATTATTTTTTTTCAAAGATGTCGCTCTATTTTTCTTTATAGCGCAAAAACTAAAAAACGCAGAGGTGATCAAATACCACCAAAAGAAAGCTCTATTTGTGGGGAAAAAAAGGATTGTTTGGGAGCCACAAAGTTTTGTTTGGGAGCCATGTCGCACGACCGCGCAATTGTCGGTTAAAGCGACGCCGAATCGCAAAAAGTGGCCTGGTCTTTGACCAGCAATATGGTCCGGGGCTGAAGTGGTTAATACCGTGTATTGCCCCTTTTAACTTTAATGACAGCTTGAAGTCTTTTGTGGTATTTGCGGATGAGGCTCTTCTTGTCATGTTGGATCATTGTTATGTTGGAATGTTCAAGTAAGTCCCATGCTCAGCTTCCTGGCTGATGAATGCAAATGTTCCTCCAGTAATTTTTGATAACATGATGCATTCATCTTGCCATCAATTTTGACCAAATTTCCTGTGCCTTTGTAGCTCACACATCCCCAAAACATCAGTGATGCACCTCTGTGCTTCACAGTAGGAATGGTGTACCTTTCATCATAGGCCTTGTTGACTCCTCTCCAAATGAAGTGTTTATGGTTGTGGCCAACAAGCTAAATTTTGGTCTCATCACTCCAAATGATTGTGCCAGAAGGTTTGAGGCTTGTCTGTGTGCTGTTTGGTGTATTGTAAGTAGGATACTTTGTGGCATTTGCATAGTAATGGCTTTCTTCTAGCAAAACGACCATGCAGCCCATCTTTCTTTAAGTCTCTCCTTATTGTGCATCTTGAAACAGCTATACCACATGTTTTTAGAGTGTCCTGTATTTCACCTGAAGTTTTTTGTGGGTTTTTCCTTGCATCCCGCACAACTTTAGTTGGTCTACCTGACCGTGATTTGGTTCCAAACTAGGGTTGTCCCGATACCGATACTGTGCATTTGCCCGAGTACTTGTACTCGGGCAAATGCTCCGATGCTTCACCCGATACCTTGACAGTCAGGGTGATCAGTGTGGTGGGGGAGTTACAATCACAAATCACCACTGGCTGCCCCCATATCCTCCTCCTGCCCCCCTCCGTTCTGCTGCTGTCCCCCTCTGTGCCCCCCTCCATGCTGCTCTCTCCCTCTGTGCCCCCTCCATGCTGCTCTCTCCCTCTGTGCCCCCTCCATGCTGCTCTCTCCCTCTGTATCCCCCTCCATGCTGCTCTCTCCCTCTGTATCCCCCTCCATGCTGCTCTCTCCCTCTGTGTCCCCCTCCATGCTGCTCTCTCCCTCTGTGTCCCCCTCCATGCTGCTCTTTCCCTCTGTGTCCCCTTCCATGCTGCCGTCTCCTTCTGTGTCCCGCTCCATGCTGCCGTCTCCCCCTGTCTTCCCCTCCATGCTGCTCTCTCCCTCCGTGTCTCCCTCCTTGCTGCCGTGTCTCCCTCCGTGCTGCCGTGTCTCCCTCCGTGCTGCCGTGTCTCCCTCCATGCTGCCGCGTCTCCCTCCGTGCTGACACAGACACTGTCTACCCCCCCTTTAAAAAAAAAAAGAAAGCATTTTTTGGCGGAGCAATTGTCTGATGGAGCATACAAATGGTTGGATTTTCTGACAACAGCCTACTATCACACAATCCCCATCGGAAAATCCGTGTACGAGGCTTTAGTCCTCATGTACACTGCTGCTGGTAAATGGACGTTTAGGAGCAGTTGGGCATTTTTTTTTCCAGCTGCCCCTGAACTCTCTTTAATGTTATCTTATCAGTACATTTACACAGAGTTGTTTACAGTTGTTTCTAGGCAGTTGAGTTTAGAAGCATTTTTTGGAACGTAAAAAAATGCGTTCAGGACGGATGTTCAGAGGCATTTGAAACACCAAATGCCTGTAAGGCCCCGTACATACGGCAGAGAACCTTGACGGGCGGAACACATCGTTCCGCCCGTCGAGGTTCTCTGCCGGCCGTCAGAATCGGCGACCCGCCCGTCGGGAAAGGCAACCAGCCATTCATCCCGACGGGCCGTCGAGCAAATAGAGAACCTGTTCTCTATTTGCTCGACGGGTTTCCCGACGGGCGGGGCTCGCCGAGAGCGTACACACGGCCGAGGTTCTCGGCAGGATGCGGCTCCCAGCGAGCTTCTCGCTGGTTTCTGCCGAGAATCTCGGCCGTGTGTACGGGGCTTAACAGCTTGTAAACACGGTAACTTGCGTTGAGCCGTGTTTCGTTTCCAGGCGCTTTTCATTTTTGGCTATTTGAAAATGTATTTATTATTAAAATGCTTCTTAACGCAAATGTGGCAAAACGCAGCTAAATGCGGCATGTAAACGTGACAAAACTAACATTTTAAAACGTTGGTTATGTGTATCAAGTTAAATCGTTCAGGAGAGGTTGTAAAAACGTCCCATGTACATGAAGCCTAAGGCTGGGTTCACACTTGTGCGGTGCGTATTTCAGCTTTTTTATCTCTGCAGATAGATAAGGGAAGTGTTCAGCAGATTAGCTCCGTTTTTGCTGCGAATTTGGAGACCTGGGAGAAGTTCCGAGTGAGAGGAGAGTGGGAGAGAAATGTATTGAGCTGAATGACAAAAATTCCTGAAGAGAACTGAACACATCTGCGAATCAGCTGCGTACCCATTGTAGATAATGGGACTGAATTCGCACCTGAGCCGCACCGCAAGGCCTCCACAACGCATACGGATTTCCGGCAATGCGCAGTGCAAATGCATCGCACATATGTGAACCAGCCTCATTGAAAACAATGTATTTAAAAATGTTCTGCGTATTAGATGCGGTTTAAGCCGCAACCAGTTTGCATAGGTGTGAACCCGGCCTAAATGTTTCAATAACTTAAAGCGGAGGTCCACACAAAAATGGAACCTCTCCTTTTCGGAACCCCCCTGGTGTCACATTTGGTACCTTTCAGGGGGAGGGGGTGCAGATACCTGCATAACACAGGTATTTGCACCCACTTCCGGGCATAGACCCCTGCAGAATCTGTGGGGGTCTAAGTCGCTCCCACCCCTGCTGTCTTCTGGGAAACACACAGGTCCCAGAAGACAATGGGGACCAGTGATGAGACGTGTGACTCGTGCATATGCAGTAGGGAACCGGGAAGTAAAGCCGCAAAGCTTCACTTCCTGATTCCCTCACCGAGGATGGCGGTGGGGACAGCCGAAAACCGAGCGATTGCTCCACTTCGGCTGCCGACATCGCGGGCACCCGGGACAGGTATGTGTCCATTTATTAAAAGTCAGCAGCTGCAGTATTTGTAGCTGCTGGCTCTTAATAAAAAAAATTTAGGCGGACCTCCGCTTTAAGGCTGAATGCTAGGTCTGGTTTGTATTGCACACTTATGATGGTTCAGCTGGGACCAATGTAAATATGCAGGTTCCATAAATGTGCAAGCTGGAAATCACTGTACGGTGTCTTCGAGGCCCCAATTCCAGGCATTAGAATGGTAGGCATTCAAGGCACCAGAGTGCGTGCATCCCGCTGCAATTTTGACAGCCCATTAACACAAGTGGGTTTAAAACTCCACTGGAACGTGGAAAAGCACTACTTTTTTAGACCACACTGCACCAAACCGCACAGTACTGCAATACAATGTGACTTGGTAGCCGCATACATGCTGCGTTTGCAAGATGTGGTTTGGTTGCCATTACAATTCATTGGCACACACATGCATCTCACAGGAGGAGCACAGTCAACTGGGGTGCAGAAACCGCGCATGTAATGTGCCTTTCCTGCACCGCATTTTGGTGTGAATGGCCCTCAAGGAACATTTTGCACATGAACAATTTTCTGAATAAATGCAAAGTATTCTCTGATTGGATGAGGTGGGGTGGTGACATCAAAATCTCCATCTCATCCAATCAGAGAATGCTCTGCTTTCATTGAGAAAAAATATTGTGGCTGTGCCAAGCATCCAGCCCTTTTTGGTTACTCTGCAGGGTAAGACCAATGGCAATTATTGTAGTAGCAGCAATTACTACAGTCATTTCCAGATCCCACAGGTATGGAATATGTTTACTTTTGTCCAAGCTAGACCAATGTAACTATACAATACAAGCATACAGTACATGAAATTCAGTTTTAGCCCATAAAAATGGATAGTTCTGTTATACAAAAAATATCCTATACTGTATCTTTTCAGTTCCTGTAGTAAGATTGTACAGAACTGATATATCATGCCCAAACTAAATTATTCACAAGCCACGCTCACTATTTTTCATTTTTTTGTAGCTCTTTCTGTTTTCTCAAACATACTATGTTCCAAATGTTTGTATGTCAGATGCATGGATGGTACATTTGTTATTTTCAAGTTTTTCTGACAGATGTTACAAAAACAAATTGGCACCTCTGAATGACAATATCTACTAAAATTGCATTCATTACATTTTATTGTGCAGAGCAGTTTTGGCTCCTGGCTAAATGTATGCTTGGCTGTATAATTTTACATTCTGTTATTTTTGGAAACAAAAATGTGTTTTTCTTTACCTTTTTTTGAACTTCGTTAGAATTTGTAATTGTCCTGTTGATTGATTTTCCAGTTTAGTTGAAAAAAAAATGTTGTTTTCTTTTAGAATTGTGATGAGAACTATTTAATTTGTCTGTGTATATGATAGTTCTATTTTTAGAGGTGGAATGTTAGTACTGGCATATTTAAATCTTGGCTTAGGAAGTTGCGTCTGCACAAGCGATTATGCTCCCGGCTTTACTGGAGCAACAGTCTGAGCTGAATTTCGTTATATAAACCATTTAATAATAATTGCATTCATAGTGAGACTGAGCATCAAACCTGGAAAAATATTGTACTTTGTCCTAAAAGACCATAGCACTCTGGAAATAAAAGCATTGTCATATATATAAACACATGTGAAGATATCAACGTTCTAGAAAATTTCTCACTGTAGGGCAGAGTAGCAAAATTATTATTTTGTAAGTGCAATTTTTTTTAACGTTACGGGACATAGGAAAAAGTAAATAAGGTACTTTGGTTATGCTGATGACTTCAGGAGGTTGGACACTGGTAAAATTACAGCCATTGTAACACCCCCCTCCCCCCATTTCCAGCAAGCCTCAGTTTCTTGCCAGTGTCTTAAGAGAGACTTTTTAATACCTTTATAAATGATATTGGGTCTGGGATTAAAACTACCATTTCTGTTTTTGCAGATGACACCAAGCTATGCAGTCGAATAACGTCCTTACAGGATGTCACAAATTTACAAGCTGACCTCAATGCTCTGTCTAATTGGGCAACTAAGTGGCCAATGAGGTTTAAAAAAAATGTTAAGTTATGCACTTTGGGGCTAAGAATATGCATGCATCATACGTGCTAGGGGGAGTACAACTGGGGGGGGGGGATCCATAGTGGAGAAGGATCTAGGGGTTTTGGTAGATCACAAGCTCAATAATGGCATGCATTGCCAAGCTGCAGTTTCCAAAGCGAGCAAAGTCCTTTCTTGTATTAAGAGAGGTATGGACTGCAGAAAGAGCTATATCATTTTTCCCCTGTACAAACCATTAGTAAGACCGCATCCAGAATATGCTGTTTAGTTTTGGGCACCAGTTTTCAAAAAGGATATAGAGGAACTGGAGAAAGTGCAGAGAAGGGCAACCAAACTGATAAGAGGCATGGAGGAGCTCAGCTATGAGGAAAGATTAGAGGAACATAATCTATTCCCTTTTGAAAAGAGGAGATTAAGGGGGCATATGATCAACATGTACAAATACATACGTGGTCCATATAGTGAACTTGGTGTTGAGTTATTCACTTCAAGGTCATCAGAGAGGATAAGGGGAAACTATTTACATCTAAAGGAAAAAAAGGTTTAATCTCCAAATATGGAATGTTTTTTTTCACAGTAAGAGCTGTAAAAATATGGAATGCTCTCGCTCCCTCATACTGGTCACTGGAAGTTCAACGTGGCACCTCATGGCAAAGAACTCTCTGAGGATCTGAAAAAAAAATTGCTGTTCTAAATATAGATGGCATAGCCTATAAGAAGATTGCCAAGACCCTGAAACTGAGCTGCAGCATGGTGGCGAAGACCATACAGCGGTTTAACAGGACAGGGTCCACTCAGAATAAAGTAGGCCTCACCATGGCCATCAAAAATGTTAAGTGCACATGCTCAGCATCATATCCATTGGAAGTCTTTGGGAAATATATGTATGCGTGCTGCAAGCATTGCTGCAGAGGTTAAAGGGGGTCAGCCTGTCGGTGCTCAGACCATATGCCGCACACTGCATGAAATTGGTTTGTATGGTTGCCATCCCATAAGGAAGCCTCTTCTAAAGATGATGCACAAGAAAGCCAGCAAACAGTTTGCTGAAGAGAAGCAGACTAAGGACATGTATTACTGGAACTATGTCCTGTGGTCTGATGAGACCAAGATAAGCTTATTTGGTTCAGATGGTGTAAACGTGTGGTAGCAACCAGGTGGGGAGTACAAATACAGGTTTTTCTTGCCTACAGTCAAGCATAGTGCTGGGAATATCATGGTCTGGGGCTGCATGAGTGTTGCTGGCATCTACAGTTCCTTGAAGGAACCATGAATGCCAACATGTACTGTGACATACTGAAGCAGAGCATGATCCCCTCCCTTCGGAGACTGCACCACAGGGCAGTATTCCATCATGATAACGACCCCAAACACATCTCCAAGGTGACCATTGTCTTGCTAAAGAAGCTGAGTGTAAAGGTGATGACTGGCCAAGCATGTCTCCAGACCTAGACCCTATTGAGCATCTGCGGGACGTCCTCAAGCAGAAGGTGGAGGAGCGCAAGGTCTCTAACATCCATCAGCTCCATGATGTTGTCATGGAGGAGTGAAAGAGGACGCCAGTGGCAACCTGTGAAGCTCTGGTGAACTCCATGTCCAAGAAGGTTAAGGCAGTGCTGGAAAATATTGGTGGTCACACAAAATTTAAGTTCATTCTTGCCTTTATGACTAATATAATGACTCTGAACTGAATTATCTGCTGTTGTAACTGAATATTATATAACTATACAGGATTTGTTTCTGTTTTTTTTTTTTTTTTTATGAAATTCAATAAAGAAAAAATTTAACCATTTCAGCCCAGAAGATTTTATTTACCCCCTTCCTGACCAGAGCACTTTTTACAATTTGGCACTGCGTTATTTTAACTGACAATCGCAGGGTCATGCAATGCTGTACCCAAACTAGATTTGCGTCCTTTTTTTCACTGATAGAGCTTTCTTTTGGTGGTATTTGATCACCTCCTGAGGTTTTTATTTGTTGTGCTATAAACAAAAAAAAGCGACAATTTTGAAAATATATATATATATATATATATATATATATATATTTAACTTTTTGCTATTATATCCCCAAAAATGTTTAAAAAAAAAACACATTTCTTCATTAATTTAGGCCAATATGTATTCTTCTACATATTTTGGTAAAAAAAATCATGATAAGCGTATATTGATTGGTTTACGCAAAAGTTATGGGAAACTATGGGAAAGATTTATGGCGTTTTTATTAATATTTTTTTTTTACTAGTAATGGCGGTGATCTGAGATTTTTAGCCATATTGTGACATTGCGGGAGACAGATCAGTCACTTTTGACACATTTTTGGGACCATTGACACTTAGAGTGATTAGTGCTATAAATATGCACTGATTACTGTATAAATGTCACTGGCAGGGGGGGAAGGGGTTAACACTAGGGGGCAATCAAAGGGGTGTTTCCTCACTGTGTTCTAACTGTGTGGGGATGGGACTAACTAGGAGAGATGACAGATTGCTGTTTCTACGTGGTATAAACACACAAACTGTCTTCTTTCCTCTGACAGCACAGGGATTTACGCACACAAATCCCTGTGCTGGCGCCCTCTGGTGGTTGTTCTGGGTAAAGCCATATATGTACGGGATTTCACCCAGGAGAGCCATTCTGCCGCAGTATATCTGCTTTAAAGATTAAAAAAAAATACCTCCATGGCAATGTTCTCAGAAATGCTGCCTGTACCTCGAGCCACACTAGAGAGGCAGTGAGAGCTTGGGGAACTTAACAAGGGGCTGAGGAACCGGTGCAAGTGGGAGGGTTTTCGGTGCATGAAGAACTGGGCTAACTTTTTGGTCACTTACTGGCTCTATACCAGTGATGAACTGTGTCTGAATCGGGGGTGCTGCTCTGTTGGGAGAGAAGATGGCCAAAAGGTTGGAGAAGATTTTAAACTAGGTGGTGGAAGAGAGGGAGCAGAGGGAGTTATTAAATGTAGGCTTATGCTATAGGCCCCCTAACCTGAGGGCCGAGGAGGAGATTGATCTCCTGTCACAGTTGGGAATGGTGGGGAGGCCGGGCAATGTTACTATAATGGGGGACTTCAGTTATCCAGATATTGACTGGGCAGGGGAAGCTGATTACTCATTTAAGGCTTGTATATTCTTAAATGTCTTGCAGGCCAACATCACGTGTCAATTGGTGGATGGCCCAACTAAAAATATTCTGCTTGATCTACGAATTACAAATAACACAAATCTGATTGCAGATGTGGAATCACGGGATAACCTAAGAAACAGTGATCAGAGAGTAATTGCATTAACCCCTTACCGACCGCTGCACGACTATATACGTCGGCAGAATAGCACAGCTGGGCATATCGACGTATATATACATCACATTTAAGGCCCCGTGTTGTGGGAGTGCGCGTGGCGCTGGCGGCCTGTGTGTGCCTGCCCCGAGCTCCGTGAGTCTGACCGCGGGTCTCGCAGACTCGATGTCTGCCCGGAGTCCCGCGATCGTCTCACGGTGAAGATGAACAAGGAAATGCTAATGTAAACACGCATTTTCCCATTCTGTCTAGTGACAGGACACTGATCACAGCTCCCTGTAATCAATAGCGGTTATCAGTGTCGTGTCAAACGTAGCCTTGCCCCCACACAGTTAGAACACATCTAACCCACCTAACCCCTTCCCTGCCCCTTACTAGTTAACCCCTTTCACTGCCAGTCACATTTACACAGTAATCAGTGCATTTTTATAGCACTGATCGCTGTATAAATGTGAATGGTCCCAAAAGTGTCCGATGTGTACGCCATTACTTTTGCGCAAACCAATCAATAAACGCTTATTGCGATTTTTTTTTGCCAAAATATGTAGAAGAATATGTAGAGGTCTAAACTGAAATATATATATTTTTTTAATATATATTTTTTGGGGATATTTATTATAGCGAAAAGTAAAAAATATTGCTTTTTTTTGTTTATAGCGCAGAAAATAAAAAACGCAGAGGTGATCGAATACCACCAAAAGAAATCTCTATTTGTGGGGAAAAAGGGTCGTCAATTTTGTTTGATAACCACGTCACACTTGTCAGTTAAAGCGTTGCAGTGCGGAATTGCAAAAGTGCTCTGGTCTTTGGCCAGCCAAATGGTCCGGTGCTGAAGTGGTTAAACATGATCTTGGAAAAAGGAGGCACAAGGGTAGTGCAAGTCCTTTAAATTTTAAAAGAGCCAACTTTGCTTCATACTAGGGTTGTCCCGATACCGAGTACTTGTACTCCCGCAAATACCGCCAATACCAAAATAGAATACTTTCAGCGGCTGCTGAGCGGTACATAGAGCGAGCGGAGAACAGGAGCTTAGAGGGGGACGAGCGATCTTCCTAATTGGTTGGCGGCGGCGGTGTGTTTTTTTTGTTTCCTCCCCTCGAGCGGGCATATAGTGGCAGCTTAGAAGGGGGTGGAGCGAGCAGCAGCGTCATCCTAATTGGTTGGATGGTACTGGACTGGTATGTACATGTATTTGACTGTGTTCCTCCCCTCGAGCGGGCTGGTGCGGGCATAATAGCCATTGTAATAACCTATTAGGTAAAGTTGATCCAGGGTAAATCCGATTGCCTCTCGGGGGATCAGGAAGGAATTGTTTCCCCTCTGGTAGAAAATTGGATCATGCTCTGCTGGGGTGTTTTGCTTTCCTCTGGATCAACTGTGGGTATGGAGTTGGGTGTATGGGATGTACTGTGTTTTATTTTGTTTGTTTATTTTTTTTTTTATGGTTGAACTGGATGGACTTGTGTCTTTTTTCAACCTGACTAACTATGTAACTATGTAACTATGTAACATGGCTGCATCATTTGTGGGGGACATGGATGGAGGGACATGGCTGCATCATATGTGGGGGGCATGGCTGGGGGGACATGGCTACATATGTGGGGGACATGGCTTAATATGTGGGGGACATGGCTGCATATGTGGGGGACATGGCTGGGGGGACATGGCTGCATATGTGGGGGACATGGCTAGGCGGACATGGCTGCATATGTGGGGGACATGGCTTCATCTGTGGGGGACATGGCTGCATTTGGGGACACAATAAAAAAAAAGTATCGGTATTCGGTATCGGCGACTACTTGAAAAAAAGTATCGGTACTTGTACTCGGTCCTAAAAAAAATGGTATCGGGACAACCCTACTTCATACTACAAGATATTAAATGGGATCAAATTATAGAAATAATGAACACTGAGGAAAATTGGAAGTGCTTTAAGAACATGCTAAATAATGGCATTAGCCAGTAAATTCCACTGGGCAACACATATAAAAGGGCTAAGGGTAAACCTAGGTGGCTAAACTTGAGTGAAAAAGGCATAAAAAAAAAAAGAGATAAAAAAAGCCATTAAAAAAATATAAGGCCATGGAGTCATTGTCAGCATTAAAACATGAGAAATGTAGGAGCACAATCAGAACTGCTAATATAGACTACAAGAGAGATGCACAGCAGGAGGAGAGTAATGACTACTGGGACCTTCCGATCAATCGCAAGCAGCCGTTTGCCTGTGTAAACAAGGCAGACTGTTGTTCTGTCAGCAGGGAAGGCTTTCCTTCTGTGTTTCTGCAAAGCAGGACCACAAATCTGTCTTCCCCTAGTCAAAGCACTGCCCTCACAGTTGGTAAGCACAACCCTTTCATTGTCCCTGATATTAACCTCTTCCCTGCCAGTGTCATTAGTATATTGATAATGCATATAGTATGGTGACAGTGCAAATTCCTCAAAAAAATTCAAGTGTCCTATTTGTCTGCTGCAATTTCTCAGTCCTGCTATAAGTCACTGATCACCACCATTACTAGTAAAAAAAAAGTTTGTAGATGCTATAACGTTTGAGCAAAACTAATCAATATAGACTTATTCGGATTTTTTTTACCAAAAATATGTAGCAGAATACATATTGGCCTAAATGTATGATTTTTTTTTTTTTGGGGGGGGGGGGGGGGGTTATGGTCTGTAGCAGAAAGTTTTTATATATACTGTATATATATATATATATATATATATATATATATATATATATATATATATATATATATATATATATTTATATTCTGCTATAAACCATAACCCCCCAAAAAAGAGATAAGACTATAATTATATAACTTTACAAAGCTCTGGCCTGGCCACATCTTGAATATGTGGTCCAGTTCTGGCCACAAGTCCTCAGAAAGCATAGGGAGGAAACTATTTAGTCACATTCTCTTGAATTACTTACCAGAGCCGGATGTCGAACCAGTGATATTCATGAGGGCAGAGTCTCTCTAATTAGTTCAGACATAGAAGTGGGAGCCATTTGATTTGGAGTGGGGGGTGTACACTGAGGAATTTTTTTTAGGGTAAAGGATTTGTACTAGGAAGAGGGGTAATGTATGCTTACTCTGGGCTTTAGGTGACCTTGTTCCAGCACTGACACTGCTCCCCTTATTGAACTCTCTTCCCCTCAGGCATGCACCATGTAGCCTGTCTAACAAAAACAATTTTTTCTGCCACTTTGTTGGAACTCTTTGGAAAACTTTCAGCACTTCATTGTACAGATGATTTTTTTTTTTTTTTGACTATGGTCAGAAATCAGAAGCAGAACCTCTTTTACTTGAAGATATGTATAAAAGTATCGAGGATATGGATTTTGAAGCAGAAACTGTGGAGAATTTTCCTTCCCCTGAAGCTATGATTGTGCAAAATGCTTTTCTCTGTAGATGCGCTAATTGATACAGTCCTCACCAGGCTTTGCCTGATGGCACCTGACTCTGTACAATCACAAACTGCCAATATGACTAAGGGAATGGTTAAGTATCAAAAGACTATTGTGTGTGCATGCTCTTCAGAATGTCATTCAACAAGTCTCAAGAATCTCTCAGTGCACATGCACAGGATTTTGTGGACAAAAGCTTGCTCTGCTTGCAAGAGGCACCTTATATGCATGGACTTTGGCGATAAAAGCCTATATGGGGAATCGTTTGAATTGATATATCACATGGTCTATGAATACCAGTTCTGTATTGTATTCCAAGATAAAGAACATTGAAGTCAAAAGTCCTATTATGTTCTGTACAGGGGGTCTTTCCTCGTGTTTGTCGATCGGAAATGTTTGTAAATCGGCTGCACATGCGCAGACTGGCAATTACGGACATTTCAGATGTTTTCCGATGTTCTGTTGAATGCTGTTCTGCGCATGCGTGGCCAATTACAGACATTTCCGACATTTCCCAAGGTTCCGTCTGGCCGCGCATGCGCAGAACACCAGACGGTCCACGGAAAATGGCAGAGGGTCGCCGCAACGCCCGGTTCATAACTAGGAGAAGTTCGTAACTCGGGCATTTATAAGTCGGGGACCCCCTGTAGACTACTCTTCCCACCCTCCCCATGTAGCAGGGATGAGAAAAAAAACAAGTTTGAGGTCCTGCCTGTGTGAAAACTGTGGCCTCCTCCATTGATACAGCAGAGAAGTAAGTGTCGTTACCAAAGGGACAGAACTTATATTGCAGAATTACCGGGTAAAATAAAAAGATTAACCCTGAAAAAAGAACACAAATCTTGCCACCAATTCTGAGGACTGGCTAACTGGTTGTAATTCCTCCCTTCAAGCATAGTAACAATAAAAAATTATACAGTAAAATCCAAAGTCAAAGAAGAACTTTTGCTACAGACCATAATAATTTTTTTATATGTCCAAATCAATGTAGTCTGGTTTAATTCAATCACTTGCAAAAGCTACTTCTGTTTGGTCCTGCTTATCTTTGCTTGATAGGGCATTCTGGTATAAAGTGGAATTATTATCATAGACTTTCACGCTTGAGTTCTAATGGCAGCTACAAACTAATAATCATTACTTGCTCTGAGCTGGTGTGTCATTAAAATGAGAGGCTTATAAATGTTCATCTGCTTTGGGTACTTAAACTTCATCAGCAACACTAGCATTTGCTTAAACGGTTTTCATTTAGTCTGTATTAGCAGTGTTAGAGTACATTAACAATCAGTTCTTAATTTTAAAGTTTTGCAGATACGTATGGCAGGAATTCATCGTGGATGTTCTTCTGTGAAGAGGACACCTCTGTGAAAGTTCAAAAGGTGTTGGAAACATTGCAGAGATATGACAGGTCTAAGGTAGGACCATACGAACAGTTGACAATCCTCCTGACCATAGTTGTATATGGTAATCAGGGCCATGCTTTATTAGAGTACCCCCATTCAAATTGAAAACATTCATTCTACTCATATCTATTTGCTCCAAAACAGATTTCAGTGTATGTGAAAATATTTAGTGCTTGGCTTTCTTTAGTTGTGTGTTATTGCTATGTTGCCCATTTGAAAACAAGCCAGTGTTCAAAACACACCAGTAAAGGTGTTGGATGATAACAATTTACATCCCTAAAAAGTAGGGGGTATGCTTCACTTCTGCACATTAGAGTAAGTACCAACACTGAATTTGAGTACAAAAATAACCAGCCAAGAAGAGTGCAAATAGCACCATGGACCTTCTCCCCTCCAAAATGTTATGTAGTTTTATTGCTTTTGAAAAAAATTACATGAACAAATCTGTCACCTTTTAACATGTTCATTAACATTTTAAATAGTTTTATCACACTACTACAGTATATATCCTGCCTACGGACATTGTAGCCATACAGTGTGTCACAATTTATATGATAAGAAAGGTAATCAGCAATAAACCATGGATTACTTTATATCTTATACACTAATTTCATAGGATAATGCATGATGTTATTAGGTGGGATAGTGTAGTAGTGATTTTCAAATTTTATGAATTCTTGAAAAGGTGATGGATTTGTACAAGTAATTAAAACAAATATTAAACGGCATAATATAAACAGTTGTCTGAGGTAAATAATCAATGGTATCTTTTTAATTATTCTTGGCTAATTTCTGTTAAAAATTTCCCCCCGGGGTTGCATAATGGATGATAAATACAATGATCCTGTAGCTTGTGATATTTTCATACTTCTTTTATTCAATATCTTAATTTACTGGTATTTATTATTTCAGTCACTACTACAGTCCAAAATCTACGCTTTAACTGTTATTTGTATTTGTTAAAATGTTGACCTTGCTCACATTTTCAATTTTTTTCTTTTAGAACTTCTTCTTGGGGAAAGCATTGTATGATGAGGAATCTACTATAATTCACCATTACGCTTTTGCTGAAAACCCATCTGTTTTCAAATATCCAGATTTTGCTGCTGGCTGGGCTCTCAGTATGCCACTTGTACAAAGGTAATACGTGTTATACAGTAGTATTAATATATCTGTTCCTTTTTTTTTATCATATGTATGAGTTATTAGAATTTACAAAGGCTTCTTTAAACTGTTTAAATCCTAACATATTAAGCCAAAGTGATATGGCCAAATTCACAAATTCTGTTTGAGGGTGACTCCACTTAGAATTTGTCAGATATGACTACACTGTAAAATAAAGCCTATTAAAGGGAGCTGTGGTGGCTCAACGTGATTGGCACTGCGCTGATAAGCCATTCACCTCTGCAGCCAAGGGTTCGGATCCCGGTCTCGGCTACATGTGAATTGAGTTTGGTGGTCTCAGCCCGGCTCCCAGTGGGTGTGCTATGCAAGGTACGCCTGTGCTTAGTACGCCCACCCCCCCCACAAAAACCACCACACTTGCACGCACACGAAATTGGTTTAAAAAACACATGCACTTTGGCCATGCGGTCTCTTAAAATAAAGAGAGGCGAAGGACCTACGGGGCTGGCTGGGTGGGCTAGGCCCCCTCACTCCCTCATAGGGGGAGTCCCTCTGCCCCATTGGGGTCCCGTTGGGCCCCAGTTGGGCTCCCAAGAGGAGCAGGTAGGGCGGGGTGAGTGGGAGGCCCCCCTTCACACCCGCCATTGCCACCAGGGGCATGGAGAAGGATGGCGATTGCCTCCGGGGGGAGGGTCTGCCTACTCCCAACTCCTGCAGTCTGGCTCCTCTCTCTCGAGTTCACGCACAAAAATACACTTAAAAAAATAAAAATAAAAAAAAAATAAAAAAAAAAATAAAGCCTATTGTCTGGGCTTAAAAAAAAAAAAAAAATGTAACCAACATTTCAAACCTAGATATGAAGGTTTTCATGCATTGTGATGTATTTTTGGGGAGTGGTTTTTATTCCCATTTTTTTTTTTTATGTGTTTACTGTGTACATTTTATAGCACAGAGAAAACGTCCTGTTTTTGTATGCTGTCGCTTTAATAAAAAAATATTGCCTAAGATGTGTACCATCAATCCTTATAGGAGATACACTTGCATGAAGTCAATGGCGAACTGTTTAAAAAAAAAAAAAAAAGGTTTGCACAGAAACCTTTATTCTTAAAATTGTAGTAAAGGTGCAATTTTAGATATTTAGATGTTCATGGATTAGGCTGTGTTCACACTGTTACTAAACGACTGTTGTATGACTGTCATCCTACTTTGCCCTGCGACATTCTACTTTGGTCCTACATCTGACTTGAATGAACAGGATATGATTTTGCTCCGACTTTGAGATAGTCTGACTTGTCCTTTGACCAATCAAAACAATCCCAGTGTGACATAAATTCCTTTTCCTGCTGCTGTAATCACCATGTTGGATGTCACAAGTCAGATGGTTAGGACCAGGATGAGGTTGATCCAACTTCAATTACATTGATTTTGTCAATTGTTCTTAACACGTTTAGCTGATACTATTCAGAATTCCCACATGATTGACACTTAACAGCTTAGAACATCTCAGGGTGATTAACAGTGGCAAAGTCTACAAAGTTTTTACCGAAAAGGTGGTTAGCTCCAGCATTCCAGCCTATGCTTTTCTTGCACTTCCTAACTCCTCACTGCACTAGGGCAGATTTTTGATCCAGAGTAGCTTAATTTTCTTATAAATGATAGTTCAAAAGGGAGTCAGATGTTCATCAGTCACAATGGTAGATTTGTTTTTTTAAAGGAAATTAATAGACATTGGGGCCCCAGCGTTATGATGTTTACACACTACTCAAGGTGTCCTCAGGAGTTGAAAACAGCTGAGGATCAGGAGGCATGGTAAAAATCAAATTTTAATGTTTTCTCTTACAAAAGTTTGTCACCTTGCCAAAGATAGGAATATACCATGATCCCTGTTTCTGTATTGGAGAAAAAGGTGATAGGGGGCGCTATATAAACTATTATGTGTACGGTAGACTACAAACCATAATCATAACAATAATTGTGAATAATCGCTGGTGGTATCTATAATTCACATACATATATAATAAATCAATAAAAATTCCAACACAATATAATTAACTAATGCTCAGTATCACTGAGTAAAGTGTCCGTGCAATTAAGTGCAAACTGTGCAAAACAAACTCCAAACAATGTCTGCTGGGTCTGTTAACCCTGTAGAGTGTAAACTTCAATTGCGGTGTACAATAAAGATTGTAGATTGAAGACCACCACCTGGAAGAAAATTGATTTGCACCCGAAGTGCTTGGATAAAATGGCTCCTTACCGACTTGTATGGACTCTTTTAATTAAAAAATAAGTCAATCAGTGCTTTGTCAGGGATTGTAGCCCAAACGATCAGGTTATACCACTGGTTTGTCCAATGTGCATGAAAACCAGGATGAAAGTAGCATCATAGCGTGATACCGTTTATTTTAAAAATTGAACAAATAAAAACACAAGCCAAATGGCTCCTTACTTGGTACAGTGCCCCGATCCCGGCACTGTGGCTTGCAAGCATGTGTGATAGAGAGAAGACCGGACGTCAGTCGCTGTGATAGCATTCGTTGCTCTGGCGTGCGTTCCACCGCCGTGAGCCAGCTGACCCGGAAGTTGCGTAGGGATGCGTGACTGATAAGCGCCTCTGTATTGCTCGCCTCCTGCTCACTTCTTGATATCCATATTGTTGGGCAACAACAGAAATTTTGTATACATGGATATGAAAATGGTTACATGAACAGCTCCCAGAGTAGTGATAAATAATATAGAGGTTGGAACCAAGAGCTAATTTCACTGGTTGCCATAGATGATTGAGGATAGATTGAGGATACCATATTATGCAGAGATGTTACATAATTTGCAGGGATGTTGCAAAATTTGGACAGCCACATGGCAGATGTGGTTCAATATTGAGAAATGTAATGTTATGTACTTGGGTGCCACAAATAGGAGTGCTCCTCTGAAAAAGCTAGCAAGATACTTTTCATGCATATATTCAACAGGTAAATCAGTAATTCTACCCTTTTACAAAACACTGGTTCAACCTTATCTTGAATATGCAGTTCAGTTTTGGTCACCATTTCTCATGAAAGATGTTAAATTAGAAAGAGTTCAACGAAAGGTAACAAAATAAAGGACATAGAGGACCTCAGCTATCAGGATCGTTATATATATATATATATATATATATATATATATAATTACAGTCATTCACTCTGGAGAAGAGGCGCTTAAAAGAAAATATGATTACAATCTACAAATATATCAAAGTGGACTCCAATAACTGTAATATGTGGTTTATGCTAAGAGAACACATGGCCACATTTTAAGGTTAGAAGAAAGGAGGTTTAACCTTGGATTGAGGCAAGGGTTCTTTACTGTCAGAACAGTAAAAATGTAGAAATTTGGGGCGTGTCCAAGCCACAGGAGAGTTGGCCATAAAAGGAGAGGGCTCTGCTCACCCACCACTCCTTTTAGCAACCCACAGCTACATCAGGTACTTTATTTATGTTGTCTTCTGTCTCTGAGTCTGTCACTGACCCAGGGGACAGTATGTCTAAGGCGGCGTACACACGATCAGATATATCCGATGAAAACGGTCCGCGGACCATTTCCATCGGATATGTCCGATCGGGAGTTTGATCCGATGGCGTGTACACACCATCGGATCAAATTCCCCGCCGCCGGATGGCGCGGTGACGTAGTGGTGACGCGGCGGTGACGTTGACGCCGCCGTGTCACCGCCACGTCACCGCCACGTCACCGCACCAGGAAGTAAAACACTTCCGCGCATGCGCCGAATCCATTCGGCAGCGGCGCGGCGGCGGTGGGGGCCGACATGTCTGCTGGTAAGTGTACTAACCAGCAGACATGTCGGGCGGACAGATTCCCACCGGATAGATTTCAAAGCATGCTTTGAAATCTGTCGGGTGGAGAAATCTGTCCGCTAGCCCATACACACGAGCGGAGATGTCTGCTGAAACGGTCCATCGGACCGTTTTCAGCAGACATATCCCCTCGTGTGTACGCGGCCTAAGGGGAAATCCTCCTCCAAGGGACCGCACAAGTTGACTGATTTTTTTTCCAGAAGCTGGACACAGAGCACAACCAAGATGGCACTGATTCACATGCATCCAAAGTTCCACTTGCATGTCAATCGCTGGAGAATACAACTCTGTTCCCAGATGCAGAAGAAGATATTGCAAATCCTTTTCCTCACCTTCTGTTGGATATTTCCAAGAGGCTCCTCTCAATTCTCCCTGATAAAGGCCTGTAAAGTAAAAAAGTTTCCACGTTTTCGGACACTGACAGCTGAGTCTGAGGAATCCACTAACTCACTAGCAGATTTACCAGCCTCTGATTCCCCAGTTGCTTTTGTAATGCTGAAACAAATGTTATATCCTTTCATAAAAAATATTTAACCTGATCCAAAGAAGTTGGCATCCCATATAGAATCTCATATTTCCCATATTGCCGAATGTACTGATCCTATTGAGATAAAAATAAAAGAATGGGGGCGTGGCCTAGCGAGCGAACGAGATGGACGCACATTCACGGAGCTCTGTGAAAGACACAGCCGCCAGCACACTTCACCAGCTCTCCTGGCTCTGGAAATGGGCAAGCTGTCCCACCAGACCCCGCACACCAGATCCCGCCGAGGCTCGGTCGCATCCGTGAGCAGGAGCATCCCCGATCTCTTCGGCTTCAAGGCCTCAGAGCGGAGCAACGTGGCCGCACACAAGATGGCGCGGTCCCAAGCAGAGGAGGAGGACTTCAGCGAAGACTCGCAGTCAGCAATGGAGGACTCAGGTAGGAGTCCGGCTCGCTCAAACAAGCCGCTCACGTACGCTGATATGTCAGGCTTTGCAGCCGACATAAAAGCTACATTCTCTGCAGCTGTCACAGACCTGAAGTCTAGCTTGCTGGTCCTCTCGGACAAGATGGAGGAGGTGGAGGTCCGTGGGAAGCAAAGAGACAGAGCTCTGCATAGACTAGAAAAAGTAGCAGACATGCACGCCTCGCACTTTATTGAGGTTAACCGCCATTTGGAGGACCTCGATAACAGGGGGAGGAGAAAGAACATACGGGTGAGGGGAATCCCTGAGTCTGTGGAAGCGGAACAGATTATCCCCGCTCTCCAGAGGGTGTTCAACAGCCTGCTGGAACGCCAAGAGGACTCAGCCATTGAGTTTGTTAGAGCTCATAGGGCTCTTAGGCCCAAGGGTCCGGACACTGCACCCCCAAGGGATGTTATTTGCTGCCTACAGAGCTACCCACTTAAAGAGGAGATTATGAGGAAAGCGAGAAGAAACGATCAAATTGTCTTTAATTGCGCGCAAATAATGCTTTACCAGGACCTGTCCCAGATCACGCTGAAGAACAGGCGGGCCCTACGACCTCTACTGGACAAGCTCAGGGAGAGAGACATTAGGTACACGTGGCGCTTCCCGTTCGCCCTGGTTGTCACGACTGCTGGTAAACAACATGTTTTGCGCTTCCCTTATGAGCTGCCTGCCTTTTGTGTTGCCCTGGACTTGGACCTGATTGCCCTCCCTGAATGGTACCAGGAATTCATTCTACCACCCCCGGTTCGGAGCCCACCCGATTCACCGTTTTCCACCCCTGACAAGCAGGCGTACAAAAAACTGCGCCATGGCGGCGGATCACAGGCCGGGACCCCTGCACCACGCTCTACCCCCTCCAGATCACGCAATGCGGTTTGATGTTCCCCTCCCTGCCCGGAATTACTGTTTTACACTGACTTTGATGTGATACTGTCAAGCCAACCCCCCGGGATGTCATAAGAGGCTCCCTCCCTACTTGTGCTCTAAGAAATGCTTTGCATCGTCTCTCCTGTTTTTGCTGGGGTTTTTGTTTTGTTTTGGTTCTTTTATTTATTTTTTTGTACCCCATGGGGACGTATGTGCCGGTACAAGTAGGAGGTATGACGGTCTGATGTGAAAAAGGCACCCGGCTATCCCCACTAGATGGGTCTGAACTTGGTTTTCCCTTTGAGACTGACACGGGGGTGTCTATGAAACACACCGGATTGGGGAAGGACCTGCACCTACCTTAGGCTTCATCCCGTTAATGCGGCGGGATCGAGGACTTCAGAATGGGGGGGGGGCCCTATCCCCTTTTTTTTTTGTGTGTGTTTGTACCTCCCCCATCACCTTGCTGTCGTTGCTCTTGAAGCTGGGATGTGAGACCCCGCCATACCCGCCCTAAGCCCTACCTTATTTACCCCAGGTGCCGTTTGATAATACATGATATGCTTTGATGTTCACATCTTGCTCATTTATATTTGCATTTTGTTCGCCCAATATGGGCCAGTTGACCATTCAGCTTCTAGAGGCTGTGTCTTACGACTCTATACTTGTTATTTTACATTTGAAATACTTACGGACTACTCAATAGTTCTCCGTAACTCTTTTGGTTCACTGTTTGCTTGCTTCCCACGCCACCACACAGAGTGCCGGTCTGGGAATTCTCTCGCTCCGGTACACTATTTCCTCTGTTGGCGGACATTGACTTCGCCAACAGTGTGACGTGACTTACTCTCTCAATAGTTGGTTTTGACTAACCAAATTCACTGCTTCCTTTTCCTCCCTTTTCTAGACCTTTTCCTTACTCTCCTGGTTTACCCTATCCCTATCCACTGTCCCTCCCTGTCCATAACCCCCGCCCCCCTCCGGCACCTATTATATAGGGGCCACCCCTCTGAGTTTTGATATATAACAGCTCACAGTAGATCTATTACAGGTTTTACCAATACCATCTGACACAAGGGTCGCACAAATGGCATACTCCTCGTTGGGCCGACATCCCATGGTGGTCTCCCACAACCTGAAAGGCCTGAATGTCCCTGAAAAGAGGTCAACATTACTCAGGGAGATTAAGAAGGGTAAGCCACATTTTGTTTTCTTACAGGAAACCCATTTCAAGACAGGCCACATACAGAAACTCACTGATCCCTTTTTCAAAGACTAAAGGGGTCTCGACTCTGATCAGCAGACGAGCCCCCTTTACGCTTTCGGACTGCCTGACGGACCCCGAGGGTCGTTATGTCTTTCTGAGGGGCACTTACTACGACAAGACTGTGACACTAGCTAACGTGTATTTCCCCAACAAGTCACAAGTAACTTGTCAGAAATTGGTCAGGGAATTGAAGGGTTTTGCAACAGGAATAGTGATCTTGGGAGGCGACCTCAATTTAACTCTTGACCCCACAGTTGATTCCTCTTCGGGGAAATCCTGTGTGACTTATAGAGCACTTAGGAAGATAAAATCACTACTGAGCTCTTTACACCTGATAGACACCTGGAGATTTAAACACCCGGACTCCAGGGACTTCACGTTCCACTCAATCCCGCATGACCGCTACTCCAGGTTGGACTATCTATTTGTCACCCAAAGAGATCTACAGATCGTAAAGGGTGCACATATAGGCATACAGTCGATTTCGGACCACGCTCCGGTTTCGCTGGTGGCCGATCTGGGAGCTCAACCTCCTAGACCGGACACCTGGAGACTGAACGCCTCACTGCTGACGGACCCTGACCTGCTCCCCCAGGTGACCACTAAATTGACAGACTACTTCACACTAAATAGCACACCGGGCATGGACCCGATGATGGTGTGGCAAGCACATAAATGTTGTGTCAGGGGGGAGTTGATCAGGTTGGGGGCCCAGAGGAAGAAGAAACAGGAGCAAGAAGTTAAGAGACTGGCGGACAAAATCCGCACTCTGGAGGGGCTACATAAACAATCTCTCTCGGTGCAGTCTGCGAAAGAACTGCTAGAGACACGCAAGCGGCTGCAACAAATATTTGAGGACAAAGCCAAACGACTGCTGTTTTTCAGGAAGAAACTATTCTATGAGGCGGGGGACAAATCGGGCAGGATCTTGGCCAGGGCTCTGAAGGAAGTCAGCTCTACTAACCATATAACAGGGATTAGATCTCAGGAGGGGACCCTGGACGTCACGACAGACTCCATTGCCACTCACTTCCACCAGTACTACACAAAACTTTACAACCTACCAAAACAACACAGGCCCCAAGGAGTAGGTCCTGATAGACCCCAAGCTATTCAGGATTATTTACTGGAAAGTGGCTTGCCAAAACTAAGACCCGAGGACCTAGCCCCCCTGGAAGAACCAATCTCGGAATCCGAGATTAGATTAGCAATCAAGGGCCTCAAAGCAGGAAAGAGTCCGGGCCCTGACGGCTTTACGTCTCTCTACTACAAAACGTTTAGTGACATTTTGTCCCCGCCCCTCTTGACGGCATTGAACTCCCTGTCCTCCCCCAGACCTATTCCTCCTGACTTCCTCTCTGCCCACATCACCGTCATCCCAAAACCGGGCAAGGACCCAAATGCATGCTCCAGCTATAGGCCCATTTCTTTACTGAACCTAGACCTTAAGATACTAGCGAAAGTGATAGCCAACAGGCTACGTCCGCTCCTTCCAACCCTGATAGGCCCTGAACAGGTGGGTTTCATGCCGGGCAGGGAGGCCAGGGACAACGTGATTAAAGCACTACTCTTGATTCATGAGGGGAGTGGTCGGGACTCTGGAGGCCTTCTCCTGTCTACGGACGCGGAGAAGGCCTTCGATAGAGTCGCCTGGGACTACATGATGGCCGTATGCCGGCACGTGGGACTAGGCCCGAGCATGTTGTCTTGGGTGGCTGCCCTGTATAGTAACTCGACCGCTAGACTGAAAATTAACGGCACTTTGTCCAAGGAGGTCAGGATCAGGAATGGGACACGCCAGGGGTGCCCGCTATCCCCATTACTATTCATCCTGACACTGGAACCACTCATTAGAATGGTGAACAAGGACAGGACAGTTACCGGACTTGAAATAGCAGGTTCTGAATACAAGATCGCGGCATATGCCGACGACCTTCTGTTCTTTTGTTTTTGTATAATCTTTATTTGTGGACGGCATAGTAATACATCACAACTCATGTTGTCAGAAGCATCTTACATCAAACAATAAGCCATCCGTTTTTGTTTCATCAACATAACATAGAAGGAAGAACAAGATAGACTTAGAAAAGAGGGGGCACATAAACACATTGGGACCCAGCACTCATGGTATTATCTCAGGGGGTCAAGGGGCCATGTAGCGGGCCGAAAATGACGATCACCCCACCATACAAAGTACATAAATTGGGGTTTAAAACATAGGGGCGACACACCTCCAACATCTTGTCAGGTAATAAAAGGGATCTTTCGGTACTCGAAGGAGGGATAAGGGGCCAGAGGCCGGCCCGGCCAATCCAACAGACAACAAGTGAAACTTTAGATGTCGTGCGAGGTGAAAGGGTAAGCCAGCTAGGTGCGCATGGGGGAAGGGGGGCCACCATGGACCTCCCTCTTACCTTCCCCCACGCAGCAACCCCCACCGACTCCCACAGCGGTCGACAGGCCTGCCCCGGGGCTGCAAACAAGTGCCCAACCCCTGAGAGGGTCGGGCTGCCTCCCAACAGCAGGCCTCCGAGTCTGCACTACCAGCCGGGGCCCCCAGCGCCTACCCCCCCAGCACACCAGCCACCAGGACCCTCAGTGTCAGCATAGTGCCATAGGTCTCAAGGGGAATAGCAGAGAAGAATAGGGAAAGGGAGACAAGGGGGAAAGAGAAAGAGACAGAAAAAAGAAGAGATTGAGAGGGATTAGAATCTGAGGGAACGTACCTGAGGTCAGACATCCAGCTCCTCCCCCGCACCACTTGCCACCACCCTCTCGCAATGCTAGTAGCTGAGGGAAAACGGCACCCAAAAAGGTCAAAGCAATTCAACTAAGGGTACAGCAGCAGGCTATTGGGCCCGAGGTCTTTGCTTAAGGGAGGGGTCTGCTAATTCCAACAATGCTACATCTAAACTGGAAGAGACAAGTCCCGGGTCCAAGAAGTACGCCGTCCACGCCGACCAGGTGCTAGAGTAACGCTCCCGAGTGTTCCTGCAAGTGGCGATCCAGTCCTCCGCCTCCCGTATCTCACCCACCTTACGAATCCATTCCTCCCTGCTGGGAACCTGCGGGCGCTTCCAGTATATCGGAAGTAGCCGTTTCGCTGCGTTTAAAAGATGGGGCAGTAGACTGCGTTTGTACTGGCTCGCCGGCATGGGAGGAATGTGCAACAGAAAGTGGATCGGGGAGAAAGGGATGTCCAGGTCTAGAATTTCCTTAATCTGGGACTGTACGTCCAACCAGAAAGGTCTGATCACTGGACATTCCCACCAGATATGCAGGAGCGTACCCCTGTGGCCGCAGCCCCTCCAGCACCGGTCAGACGTGGAAGGGTAGATCCTAGCCAAGTCCACAGGCACCCGGTACCAACGCGACAACAATTTATAGTTCGTTTCTTGGGTCCTGGAATCAATCGAGCTAGATCGGGTGAATTGATACAGGTGCGTCAGCTGGCTAGGGGTAAAAGTCGTTTCCAAGTCTCGTTCCCAGGTCCGGACAAAGGTGGGTTTCTGTGTGGAGATCGTAAAGCTAAGCAAGCGATAAAGTTCCGAGATCATGTGGGGAGTCGGATCTTCTTCAGTAAAGAGGCGTTCAAAGGCCGTGAGCTTAGAGGTGTCTCTTATTAAGTCCCCGTGGGTCGCAAAAAAGTGATGTAGCTGTCGATAGCGCCAAAAGTCCATGGGGAAGGACCCGTGCCGTCCTCTAAGCGTCTCTAGGGGCAAAAGCTTACCATCTCGCAGAAGCGTACCACAGCTAGCGTTACTATCTTCAACCCATGGCCCGAAAAAACCTGTCTGCTCCCCCGGTGGGAACCACAGAATACCGCCCAGCGGGGCCAAAGGGGACACAGGAGGGGCCAATGCCAGCCGGGCATTTAGCCGGTCCCAGATTCTCAAGGTCTGGGTTGTTAGCGGGGAAGCAGAGTCCGACAGCCCCCTATCTCCCCGGGACAGCCAAGGGGCATAAGAGAGGTTCCTACCCGCCATACACTTTTCCAGAGAAACCCAGATCTTGGAGGCAGTGTGAAAGCGCCAATTAAGCATCCTCTGGAGAACAATCGCCCTGTGGTATCTCTGAATATCCGGGAGACCCAGGCCCCCTGCCTCTCTCGGGCGTGTGAGCAGCCGAAGCGCAATTCTCGGCTTCCGATCATTCCAAATAAATTTGGATATCAGGCTGGACACCTGAGTGAAAAAACCCCTAGGGAGGGACATGGGTATCATTTGCATATAGAACAGAATGCGCGGTAGGATGTTCATCTTTACTACAGCCAGCCTCCCCAGCCAAGTGAAGGCCGTCTTAGTCCAAGTGGCCAAGTAATTTTTTACTATAGCCAGCAAGGGGGGGAAATTGGCTGCATAAAGAGTGTCATATCTGTCCGTCAACCGGACACCTAGGTATTTCAGAGAGGACTTGGCCCAAGTAAACGGGAAGGCGGTCTGTAACCGGTCAGCCAGTGAAGGCGACATCTGAATAGGGAGTATTTCAGACTTTGAATAATTGATTTTAAAATTCGAAAGTGACCCAAAATGGTTGAGTTCCCGCAGCAGATTTGGCAATGAGATCAGAGGCTCCGTCAAGTGAAACAGCACGTCATCAGCGTAGGCTGAGAGTTTGTGCTCAGTGTGGCCCACCGTCAGTCCTTTGATGTCAACATTTGCCCGGACGGTGCGTAAGAAGGGCTCAAGCACCAGAGCAAACAGGATAGGCGACAGTGGACACCCCTGCCTCGTGCCATTTCTGATCGGGAATCTGTGGGAAAGGAATCCATTAACCTTGACTTGTGCACTGGGGTCTGAGTACAACGCCATAATCCAAGTCAGCATGTGTGCACGGAGACCCATAGTTTCAAGTACAGCACGGAGGTAGCTCCAGTCCACCCGGTCAAAAGCTTTCTCCGCGTCTGTGGAGAGAATGAGATAAGGGGGGGAGTCAGCTGAGGCACGCGCCCAGTGAATGAGCTGTATTGCTCTGACAGAGTTGTCTCGGGCCTCACGGCCGGCAACAAACCCCGTCTGGTCAGGGTGGACAATTAACGGGATCAGATGTTTCAGTCTAGTGGCGAGAATCTTTGCTAAAATTTTAACGTCCACATTCAGGAGGGATATGGGCCTGTAACTTTGGGGCTGAGTCGGGTCTTTCCCGTCCTTGGGGATGGGAAATATGGGCTAGCAACGCCTCACTAGGGACGACATGTCCGTCTGCTATGGAGTTGAAGTAGTCACACATCGACCCAGACAGCAGAGTCAGGAATTGTCTATAGTAGGCTTTGGTGAATCCGTCAGGGCCAGGGCTCTTGCCATTGGGCAGAGACTTCACCGTCGCCTCAATCTCAGCGGGGGTAATAGGGGATTCTAGTTGGGTGGCCTGTTTGTCCGTCAGCGAGGGCAGGCCAGAAGCCTTCAAGTAGTCCTGAATGTCAGTGAGTCTCGCATCACTAACCCCGGGGGGGCGCGTCGAACCCAAGTCATACAGGGCAGCATAATAATCACGGAACCCAGAGGCTATTTGGGAGGACCTGACCACCAGTAACCCAGAGGGTAGGCATAGCTTATGTACCAGCATTTGCGCACGCTTCTTCCTGAGTGCCCTGGCGAGCATACGACCACATTTATTGCCGTGCTCATAATATTTATGTGACAGAAAGTGCAGTTGTCTACGCGCTTGGCGATCTAGCAAACGTAAAAATAATTATCTCATGTCGGTCAGCTCCCTCAAAGCCTCCGGGTCACCGGTATGTTTATGTCTGAGTTCAGCCTTTTGAAGGGCCTGTAGCACCCTGTTGAAGTCTGCCTGCCGGGCCTTTTTTAGTCTAGATCCCTGGGAGATCAGTTCACCCCTCACTACCGCTTTGTGCCCCATCCCAAACAATTCCCTTACTCACTCCCTCCGTATTGTTTTCTCAAAAGTAGTGAGACAAAACGTCTGCCACCTTCGAGACAGCTACTTCATCGTCCAGTAAGGACTCGTTTAGGCGCCACGACCAAGCCCGACGGGTGTCTGGTTGCAAAGCCAACGTGGCTGACACCGGGGCATGGTCCGATATAGTAAGGTTCCCGATAGACGAAGCCTGCAATACCTCCAGGGCTAGGTGCTCTACACAGATGAGATCTATACGAGTATAAACGTTGTGGACCTTCGAGTAGTAACTGTAGTCTCTGTCAGAGGGGTGCAGTACGCGCCAACTATCGAACAAACGGTGGGTCTGAAGGGACCGACGAAAGTGTCTAAGGAAAGTGTGCGAATGGGAGGGTCGGTTGCGGGAAGTGTCAAGCTGTGGGTCAGGACTAACATTAAAGTCGCCTCCCAAGACTAAAACACCCTCCCTAAAATCCGCCAGGGCATCTAGGGTGTTGTCCAGGAATGAAAGTTGACCCGAATTAGGGGGGCGTAAATCGTGGCCACAGTGAGCCTCTGACCCATAACCGAACCCTTTAAAAAAACAAACCGTCCCAAGGGGTCTATTTTGCTCTCAGTGACCTGGAAGGGGCAAGATTTGTGTATGGCAATAGCCGTGCCCTTAGACTTGGTATCCGGGGAGTTACTCAAAAACCATTGGTTATACAAATGAGTTGGGAGTTTGGGCAGAGATCGGGGGGTAAAATGCGTTTCCTGCAGAAGGACCATCTGCGCCCCAGACCTCTTTAGCTCCCACCACAATTTACTACGTTTACACGGGGAGCAAAGACCTCGGACATTATAAGATAGTACCTTAAGTGACGCCATCAGAAGATCTGTTCGTGGAAAGGTGTCCTAACCCTGGGGTGGCTTTAGAGCGGGGGGTGGAGCCGGAGGTCGTTCCTGTGAGAAAAATGCAAACAAGAAGGGAAAAATAGTAGGAAAAAGAGAAACGGTGAGTATCAGAGAAACAAATATACAAAACATATGATAGTAGGGGGGTGCAAACCCCCCACCAAAACATCAAGGGGGTGGGCCCCGGGGTCAACCCTCTACGGGAGGGGTCCCCGAGAATCAGTCCCATTTCCTAAAAGGAAAGTGTACCTAGTAAGGTACGGCCTACGGGGGGAACGTGGACCAACAAGAGAGGGCAGGACGCGAGGACCAGTCCCCGCACACCACCGCTTAGTTAACGTAGAGCATTCAGTTAGGAGAGGGATGCATCTCAGCGGGTTCCAAAAAAAAAAAAAATTTGAAAATACATATATATGTATATAAAACAAGGAGTAAGAATTAAACTAGTAAAGTAGACACACTCGAACTGGGATACCAGGGGAACCTTCCGGTGGGATAGGTCTAGATAGAGACCGGACCCCAGCTAAAGTTCAACTATCAGGGCCGAGGATAGGAAGTCCAGAACCGGCCAGCAGCATCAACAGAAGCCCCAGTCCCTACAGCAGATCATACAAAGGCGCATTACGCAACTATGGCTATACCCTCCCCCCCATAACAAAAACAACCCCACAAAGTCCGGGCATAGAAGGGGCTGCACAGGCAGCAATAGGCAAGGGCAAGGGGGGAGTGCAAACAGCCGCTGGGGAGCAGCAACAAGGGATGAGTGGTAACAGTCTCCTCAGTGCCCCGGGGAGACCGGGCTCCGGGGGGAGTTGGCAGAGGGGCGTCTACGGTCGCGCCTGCGACTCTTGCGGCTGACCGACATCCATGGTTGAGGAAGTTGCAAGTGGGGGTGTTCAGATAGATCCCTCCAGTCAGGAAAGTCCACCGGCTCCAATCCCAGGGTATCCAAAAAATGTGGGAGGTCATCTTTATTGCGCAGCGTGGCCTGCCGGCCATCCTTGGTTGCTTGGAGGTAAAAAGGGAACCCCCAGCGGTAGGTCAGTCCCGCTTTTTGTATAGCTTCAAGCAGCGCACGAAGGGCTCTGCGCTGCATGAGTGTTCGCCGCAAGATATCCTGGTAGAAGGAAAGTTTGGCCCCATCAAAGTCAAAGTATTCTCTCCCTCGCATCGTTTGCATAATCCTGTCTTTCAGGGTATACTTGTGGAGCTTGCATATTATGTCTCTGGGATTGTCTACATCCTGAGAGGGGGGTCTAAGGGCCCTGTGGGCACGGTCGATCTCAATGGTTGCTGTTGCGGGCAGACCCAAAATCTCCCGGAATATATCCTCTAGTGTAGGGACAATATCTTTAGGGGCAGTCGCCTCTGGCAGGCCACGTATGCGAATATTAGCCCTCCTGCTGCGATTCTCAAAATCATCAAGCTGGCAAAGTAATGCATACATTTTTTGGTCCTGGGCACTGCACCTGTCCTGTAGCATAGAGATTGCTGGCAAGGTCTCGTCCAGCCTCTGTTCCATGGACTCCATCTTGGCCCCCAGATGATTGGTATCTGCCTTTAGCTGTGCTATGTCTGCAGTGAAGGCCTTCTCCACCCGAGCAGTAAATCTTTCTAAGTCAGCACGTGTGGGGAGAGACCAAATATGGCGCTTCAGGTCCCCATCACTCAATACATCTGCCATGTCAGGGCCCTGTCCATGGGAGGTGGAGGATCCTGGGGAGGGAGGGGGAGCAGTATCACTCACCAACTCCGGAGAGGGGATCTGGGAGTCTGTCATCTGCTGCTGCTGGAGCCCGGCCTTCTGTGCTGCCTTAGACGTCTAAGCAGCCTTAGGTGTCGGCGCCATCTTGGAGGCTTCCGGGCCTGGTCCTCGGGATCCGCTGAAGAAGGCCTCCAGCTGCTCCTGCCGGGTCCCATCCGTTCTCGCCTGCTGGGAGAGTGCCCGCCGTCCCTGGGACATTGTTTGCGCTATTCAGGGAGCGATTCGCCCTTCCGTGCTATGGATTAGTGCCGCGGTGTACGAGGAGCTGAAGCAATGCACGTCCTCACTCCTCCATAGCCAAGCCACGCCCCCCCTTCTGTTCTTTTTGACTGACCCCCAGACGACGATCCCCAACCTGATGCAGCATTTTACAGTATTCGGCTTTTTGTCAAATCTCAAAATAAACTTTGAAAAATCGGATGCGATGAACATTTCTCGGGGTGCGGACCCGCTGCATGGAGCAACAACTGATTGCCCCTTCCGGTGGGTCACTACCGAGCTCAAGTATCTAGGTACGTGGTTGACGCCAAAATTGACATCAATTTTTGAACGCAATTTCTCCAAATTGCTTTCGGAAATCAGGAGAGACCTGCAGGGTTGGCAGCCTAAATTCTTCTCGTGGTTCGGAAGGGCTGCGATCATAAAGATGGTCATCCTTCCGAGATTGCTATATCTGTTTAGAGCGCTCCCTATTAAGATTCCTCAGAAATTCTTTAGCACCCTGCAATCTACCCTCCTGCACTTTCTATGGAAACAGAAAAAGCCCAGAATCAAATTCTCCCTACTCACCAGGCCGAAAGAACATGGAGGAATGGGGTTGCCCAACTTCCACAATTATTACTTAGCTTCACACCTGACTAGGGTCATCGATTGGCACTGCCACGGTGATTCAAAGGACTGGGTACCTCTTGAGAACGCCCTAACGCAGTGCTGCCTGAAATTCTCCCCATGGACGTCCTGGCAGAATCAAAGGACGCTCCTTAAAAATCACCCGCTGACAGGCACCACTCTCAGTCTGTTTAGGACAATAGCTGACAAAACTGACCTGACTTCGACTCTCAGCCCATTATCACTTCTGACAAATAACCCTGACTTCCCGCCTGGTACTGATAGCTCCATCCTCTTATCTGAGGACGGTAGGAGGCAGCTCAAGATGGGGGACTGTTTCAGGGGAGGACAATTCAAAAGTCACATAGCACTCAGAGAGGACAATAACCTCCTGAAACTTCACTGGTGGACTTACCTACAAATCCGCAACTACGCTAATAATGTCTCGAGAGCACCTGACTTCTCCAGGACACTGACGGCTTTGGAGGACACTTGTGCCAAGGGGAACCGATGCGACAGGGCGACCTCACTTGCTTACACCTGGTTGCAGACTTCCCATACGGACTCTCCGGACAGGTTTCGCAGGTTATGGTCCAGTGCTCTTCACACTGACATTACTGATAGGCAGTGGACGACGGCATGCATCCTCTCACACAAGTGCTCAATCAACACCAGGACACAAGAAACCTCATATAAGCTCCTCACACAGTGGTATGCCACACCAGACAAGCTCAGGAAATGGTACCCTGGTACCTCAGATTTGTGTTGGAGGTGTGGTACCGAAACAGGAACCTTCATCCATGTCTGGTGGGACTGTGAGGTTCTGAGCCCCTTCTGGGACGAGGTTAGGGAGGTCGTGAGGCAGATCACGGGGACCACACTGAACCTCTCCGCGGCCTGCTGCCTACTCCATATTTCTGACTCGCCACTCAGACGTTATAAGCATTCCTTGACCAAACACCTGCTGAAGTCCCTGATTCCTCTCCACTGGAAGAGTACTTCTCCCCCCTCAATACCGGAATGGCTGAGGAGGGTGTCGGAGACTTGCTATATGGAGGACACTTTCGCCCAAGCCACTGACGGAGCTGAAAAATACCATGACACGTGGTCCCCGTGGTTTGCCTTTAGATTTTCACGCCAGTATGACACATTACTGGCTCTGTAGAATGCGAGGAATGGACAGTGTACCCCACACCTGTGACTACTGGAATGAGCTCTGAGGTCCGTAGTTTTTCCTTGATGGTAACCCTTGGCCATGTCGAATGGGGTCATACCCCTCAGATCCCCTCCCTCCACCCCTCCCCCCCCTACTCCCCACCTTAACTTCTCTCTTCTTATTATTCATTTCTGTTCTCGCTGTTTTCGATTGATTGAAATCGAAATTCTCAATAGTTTGCTTAGCATTTACCTATGGATAGTTACGGTTGTTGGACAAATGTTATAACAATAATCTTTACGGCCAATGTCAACACCCTTAATGTAAGGGCGACCGTTCTCGTTAAAGGGGCCTTATGTTTTACTATAGCCCCTTAGGTTATACTTTTTGCCCTGCTATGAAAATGACATGTTACTGCTGTTTGGAATGTACAATGCTATCTATACGGTGTATATGCTATGACCTGTATTGCTCAATAACTTTACTAATAAACTCTTGATGTTAAAAAAAATAAATAAAAAAAAAATAAAAGAATGTGTAACAGCACATAACAATTTGATGCATTCCAAAAACAAATTATCGAAATCCAGTTTCTCTGCAATACATTTCAGGGATCGGCTAGCTCTAGGGAAAAGAAAATTACATTACGGGATATTCCTGAAGCAATCTCTCCTAAAGATCTTAAACCTAAATACCTCCCTGTGGAACTTCCCAGGGATATCCTAGGAAGGATTCCTTTTTTCTAGGTGACTTGGCTCTCTTTCAGATCCATCTGCTTTGGTTTTGCTATTTGCCGATATCTAACTCCGCTTCTACAGCTCAGCGGTGGAAAGAATTTAAACCTGTCACTCATGTCTTGCGCTCACAGAAAATCCTCTATACAGTAAATTGGGTCATCCTACTAGGATTTTGATTGTACATCAGAACAAAACAATTCCCCTACTTACAACAAATGATGCTGTCAAATGGGGTTTAAAGGTAGATCTTCCACAACCCTTCAGAAAGCAAATAAGATCCTCACGTCTTTATCAAAAGTGGATCGGCTTATCCAAACCCTGATCCAGCTATTTTAAAATCTCTACGTTTATCCAGTTATAATATGCCTCCTATGGATGGGGGCAGCACTTGGCCTCTAGGCTCATGGTGTTTACACACACCTCTAAAAGATGAATGTGCTTTGCATGCTCATGTGTTTACATATATGTTTCTTTGTTGTTATTTGTTTTACTTGGCTCTGTTGTCCTTTATATCTAATGCTCACTGTTTGACTTTACGTTTGCAGATTTTATAGCTCTGATATGTGGTCTCAGCTGCTGTATTTACTTAGTCCTACTAGACACATTGGGGTTGATTTACTAAAAACTGGAGCATGCAAAATCTGGGGCAGCTGTGCATAGAAACCAATCAGCCTAATTAATTAATTGAACAAGCCAAAGTTGGAAGCTCATTGGTTACCATGCACAGCTGCACCAGTAAATCAACCTTTGATTTGCTATTGTCTCTTGGAATGGGTTTTAGTACAGAAGACAACTTTGTGTTATACTGCTGATTCCAGATGGTTAAATATACATCCGTTAATGCTAAGGAGCTCAACCACCCCTTAAATGTTGATCGTTATGGAAAGAAGCCCTATGCTTACATTCAGATATTCTTCGCATACATGAGACACATTTTTCCAAATCTAGACCTCCTGTCATTAAGTAAAAGTAAGTAATTGCTTTTCCCAATACCTAATTGCAAATTCATAGACTAAATCCAAAGAGGATATGATTTAAAAATACTTTAGATCTCACAATTCACTCTTTCTTTTTAGATCCCATAGGAAGATATACTATTTTGAATGCCACAGAAAACGTCTTGCTTTGGTTAATGTACTGTACAGAGCTTTGGGAATTGTTTGAAACTCAAAATCACATGCACATAAACACACACTTAGGTTAAACTCAATGGATGTGTATTTTCTGAAACGATATAACTTTAACAGAAAACAGCTGTAGTGTTTAGAGATCAGTTGAACAATTTAATTGGTATCTATAATGCCACGTACACACGATCCGAAAATCGGACGACAGATCGTCCGACTTTTTCCGTTTACTAGTCGCAAGTAGAAGTTGAATAGGTTACTAAAGTCACGAAAATTCTTGTATGACAGAAAAAAAATCGGAAGTGATATCATGTGTTGTAATATATTTGTGTTGTATTTTCAGACAACAACTGTACTGACCAAACGAAAATGAGTACGAGCATTTGTGAACCTAGCCTTATGGGTAGAAATGCCCCTGTGGGAGAAGAAATATATTACTAAGTGAAGGAGATGTAATGATGTGATTGGGGAATCTCGCAGCATTGCTTTTTCCTTCAAGATATATGTAACTGTTGGCCTATGTTCACATTGCAGCGGGTTAGAAATTGTGCGAGCTCAGCTGAACTTGCACACTTTCAACCCGGCAATTCAGTCCGACCTCGGGGGTGATTTGACAGATCTCTGTGCGGGTTCCTGCAGAGATGTCTATACAAATCGCCTCTTGAAGTCACCAAAAGTAGTACAGGAACTACTTTTGGTAATCAGTGCGGCGCCACAAAATCGGCTCCGCAACGGTTCAGACGGTGCCATTTCTGGCAATAGCCTCCGATTTGACATGTCAAATTGGATGCCATATCGTACCTATGTAAACCTAGATTTAAGCCCCATACAAACTATTCAATTTTCTGCAGATTTTCGTCTTCAAACTCTTAAAGTTGAAACTCTTAAAGTTTGACCTCATATTATATGGTTTTGTTAAATCTAAAGACAGAAAACTGCAAAAAATCTAATAGTGTGTATGGGGCTTTAGAGTCTCATGGGGAAACCATGTTGATATATCTGTAACATGTACAGAAAGGCTGATAAATCATATATTGATTGCTTTGTTGAATGACATTGAGGATAACAGTGTTGAAGAACCTATGCCATATGGTCTGTGTCAAATTTTAGCCAATGATCCAAAATAATCTTAACAAATAAAAATACTTGACTTTAAGGTCATTACAAAGGACAAGTGCCTTGCGAAAGTATTCGGCCCCCTTGAACTTTGCAACCTTTTGTCACATTTCAGGCTTCAAACATAAAGATATAAAACTGTAATTTTTTGTGAAGAATCAACAACAAGTGGGACACAATCATGAAGTGGAACGAAATTTATTGGATATTTCAAACTTTTTTAACAAATAAAAAAATGAAAAATTGGGCGTGCAAAATTATTCAGCCCCTTTACTTTCAGTGCAGCAAACTCTCTCCAGAAGTTCAGTGAGGATCTCTGAATCATCCAATGTTGACCTAAATGACTAATGATGATAAAAAGAATCCACCTGTGTGTAATCAAGTCTCCGTATAAATGCACCTGCACTGTGATAGTCTCAGAGGTTCGTTTAAAGCGCAGAGAGCATCATGAAGAACAAGGAACACACCAGGCAGGTCCGAGATACTGTTGTGGAGAAGTTAAAGCCAGATTTGGATACAAAAAGATTTCCCAAGCTTTAAACATCCCAAGGAGCACTGTGCAAGCGATAATATTGAAATAGAAGGAGTATCAGACCACTGCAAATCTACAAAGACCTGGCCGTCCCTCTAAACTTTCAGCTCATACAAGGAGAAGACTGATCAGAGATGCAGCCAAGAGGCCCATGATCACTCTGGATGAACTGCAGAGATCTACAGCTGAGGAGGGAGACTCTGTCCATAGGACAACAATCAGTTGTATACTGCACAAATCTGGCCTTTATGGAAGAGTGGCAAGAAGAAAGCCATTTCTTAAAGATATCCATAAAAAGTGTTGTTTAAAGTTTGCCACAAGCCACCTGGGAGACACGCCAAACATGTGGAAGAAGGTGCTCTGGTCAGATGAAACCAAAATCAAACTTTTTGGCAACAATGCAAAACGTTATGTTTGGCATAAAAGCAACACAGTTCATCACCCTGAACACACCATCCCCACTGTGAAACATGGTGGTGGCAGCATCATGGTTTGGGCCTGCTTTCTTCAGCAGGGACAGAGAAGATGGTTAAAATTGATGGGAAGATGGATGGAGCCAAATACAGGACCATTCTGGAAGAAAACCTGATGGAGTCTGCAAAAGACCTGAGACTGGGATAGAGATTTGTCTTCCAACAAGACAATGATCCAAAACATAAAGCAAAATATAAAATGGAATGGTTCACAAATAAACATATGCAGGTGTTAGGCCTCGTACACACAAGGCAATAGATTTGTTCAAAACGGTCTGTCCGACCGATTTGAACAAATCTGTCTGTTTGGATTTTGGTTTGCTCGCGTGTACACACGAGCAAACCAAAATCCCCGCCAGCAGACGGCGCGCTGACGTGGCGGTGACGTGGCGGTGGCGTTGACGCCGCCACGTCACCGCACCAGGAAGTAAAACACTTCCGCCCATGCGCCGAATCCATTCGGCGCCGGTGCGAGACAACATGTCTGCTGGTAAGTGTACTAACCAGCAGACATGTCGGGCGGACGGGTTCCCACCCGATAGATTTCAAAGCATGCTCGATCATGTGTACAGCCTAGCGGACAAAAATTTCCAAACATGATTGAAAACATCCCTGCTGGAAACCTGTCCGTCGGACAGGTTCGATGGTTAGTACACAAACCATCGGACCAAAATCCCCCGCATGCACAGAATCAAGTCGACGCATGCTTGGAAGCATTGAACTTTGTTTTTTAATCACGTTGTTGTGTTCTATGTCACCGCGTTCTGGTCCGAGGGGATTTTGGTCTGATGGTGTGTACACACATCAGACCAACAGACAATTCAGCGGGGTCCGATGAAAACGGTCAGTCGGACATGTTTCCTCGGACATGTCTGATCGTGTGTACAGGACCTTATAGTAATAGCTGTAATTCTAGGTCTACAATTCATAGTTAACTCTAAATTGATAACCTGCAAAGACACACTGCATTACCTATAGACATATTTGAGCTTTGTAATTTTTCCCCATTTCATGGACCCGTGCAGTTTCAAGGCTGGAAATGTTTGGTATCTATTTACTCAATGCAACCCAATCTTTTATATTGTGCTAAAAATTTGATATTCTTTTTTGTTTAAGTTTTTTGTTTTGTTTTTCCTTTTCTGAAAATATAGATTTGATAAACATTTGCACAAACAATGTGCTACATAAATATTTGCAACTGGCTCCATTTATTTTACAGGGCCGGTGCTTTCAGGAGATACTGTATATAATTGTTTGGGATGTTTGAAGTAATTTCCCTGGACACAAAGTAGTTAAAATAGTAATAAACTGAAAAACTTTTTCTAAAAAACTACATTTTAAAACAGTATTAAACATCGGCGCACATTAATGCCGCTGTAGCATATCTCTTTTACGCTACGCCGACGCAGCGCAGAGAGGCAAGCATGGAATTCACAAAGCAAATGCTGCCAACGTTGCACCAGCGTGGCGTATATTTTGTAGGCGTAAGTGGGCTGGAAGTGGGAGTGAGCCATGCTAATGAAGTGTGACCCCATGCAAATGATGGTGCCGGACCCCAGACAAGTACTTAAAACGAACTGTGCATGCATCGAAACGTGGACGTATCCCCGTGTGCATGCGCACAATCACGTCGGAACAACTGCCTAAGATATGCCGGATCACTGTGTACACCCTTAACGTAATCTACGCCTAGCCAGACCCACGTCGGCCCATATTCACAGAAGTCCAACGTACAATACATAGGCTTGTGTTCCCTAATCCATACCTTTGCATGGGTTGCGCCTCATCTATGGGGAATAACTTTACGCCAAACGTAAAACTTACGCAAACCGGGGAAATCATGCGCCGGGCGCAAGTACGTTTGTGAATCGGCGTATCTCCTTCATTTGCATATTTGAATAGAAAATCGATGGGAGCGCCACATGCTTCCAGCGTAAATATGCGCCCACTCTACGCCGGTGTAGGCAAGTTACGTCGGTCGGATGAAGTATGTTTTTAGGCGTATCTTAGTTTGTGGGTCCGGCGCACAGATACGATGGCGCTTATTTGTACTTACGCCGCGTATCTGGAGATACGTCGGCGTAAGTGCTTTGTGAATCCGGGCCTTTGTATATTGTAGCTCACCAATTCTTAGATTTGATGGTTGTATTAGTTTTCCTTTTAAGCTTTTTTTCCTTTATCATCTTCCAGTCAGTAATTTTGTTTTTTAGCACATTGCAGCTCAAAGAAGCTGCTCCTACAGGCTTTTGAGCGCTTATTTTTTTCAGCCTAGAAACTCCCCTCCATGTTAGCCAATGTGTCCATGCACACTAGGGCCCGGATTCACAAAGCACTTACGCCGACGTATCTCCAGATACGTTGACGTAAGTACAAATGTGCGCCGTCGTATCTATGCGCCGACCCACAAAGCTAGATACGTAGAAAAATAGGCTTCATCTGCCCGACGTAACTTGCCTACGCCGGCGATAGTGAGCGCATAGTTACACTGGACGCTTGCAAATATGAAAATGAGGGAGTTACGCCGATTCACAAACATACTTGCGAACGGCGCATGTTTTAAGTGATTTGCGTAAGGTTTACGTCCGACGTAAAGTTATTCCCTATATTGGAGGCGCAACTCATGCAAAGGTATGGACCAGGGAACGAACGCCGTCAAATTTTACGTAGTTTACGTAGTACGCGAATAGGGCTGGGCGTAGGTTACATTCATGTCGTAGGCAGTGATTCGACGTATCTTAGCCAGTTGTTTTGACCTGATTGTGAGCATGCGCACTGGGATACGTCCAATGTACGACGCATGCGCAGTTCATTTTAAGTACTCGTCTGAAGCTCAGCCCATCATTTGCATGGGGTCACGCTTCATTAAAATGTATCACACCCACTTCCAGCCCACTTCCACGTACGCTGCCTTACACCTTTGACTATACACTAGCCGGCGCAACGTTGGGAGCATTTGCTTTGTGAATGCCATGCTACCCTCTCTGCGTTGCGCCGGCGTAGCGTAAAGAAGATCGGCCTAGGGCTTTTTCAGTCATATGCTCTTACAGACAGAACCTCTTACCACCAAACTCACGTTTTTGAGAGGAGCTAGTGCCCCAAAGAGCTATACTTGTGAAAACTCACAGAAACGTTTATTCCGGATTTTTATTTTGTTTATACAGTGGTTAAAGTGTTTGTAAACCCCCCCAAAAAATTATTTCCTGGTCCCTTAAAGCATATTACACAACACAGTGCTTGTGCTGTGTAATCTGCCTCCCTATAAACTGTAAAAAACCTCCCTGAACCTGCCACTTCTTGGATCCAATCTCCATACTGACCACGAAAATCAGGGCTGCTGCCACCGTGTTCAGAGTGTGTCCTATCGTACGCAGCTGTCCTCTCTGCTCTCATCTCTCCCCCTCCTTCCTGCCTGTCAGCTCATGTCTGTGTGTCTCTGTCTCTCCCCCCCCCCCCCCCACTGCTGCTATTAGCAAAACTGAAAATGTTACGTGCTCACTGCCAGCCCCTCTATGCTATCCTGTCATAGCACACTAGGCTTTTTATAAAAACGAGCGTTGTAAATACTGATTTAGCATTCTCTTAAGCAGGTCACGTGACTCTTGGACGGTTTCCAGGGCTAATGCAGGAAGGGCTGAGCCCCCATGTGATATCCCCAGCTGACGTTAGAGGGAGATCACAGCCCCTCCTGCAGCAGCCATCCATCAGAGCTGGATAGCTCTAAATACTGTAGGTATTTACAATGCTCGCTTTTCTAAAAGACTAATGCGGTGAGCTATGACAGGCTCTAGTGCTTGAGTTATATGGGTTAACAAACCCTTTATGAATAATCTAGTAGGGTTTGTGAAAAAAAATGCTAAGACTCTGTTCACACTTAGATATTTTGTTTTCAGGGAGAAAATCGCAAGTTGTTTGCCGTTATTTTGCCACATTTTTACCACGATTATGCTGGCATTTTGACGCGTTTTTTTACAGGTCAAAAAGGTCACCAATGTAACAAGCAGAAAATGCCTGTAATCTGCCAAAAAATAAGCTTCTGTACTTTTTTGAGCTTCAGGCAATTTACTTCAGACGACAAAATGCTCAGATGTGAACAGGAACACAAAGATACAGCGCTCAGAATGTTCAGTGATGTCCATAAAATTAAGCTCAGATGTCCATGTCTATAAAATAGCAGTCATATAGGAAATGATTTGTAGTGGATAACCAGGGCTGCTTCTCCATGAGTGAAGTCGACTCAAATATACATGAAAGAGAAAAGAAAAGGAGAAAAGCCCCTCTGGGTTATCTAGTAGGATTTTTAATGACAGGTAGGACGTATCTAACACTTACATGTAGTGTGATATCGGCCGGAGATGAAATGCTGGCAGTCTAGGAGAGCAGGAAGGTCTCAGGCTTATGCAGGCTGTATTGAACATCCAATCAATGGTTTCAGAAGCACTGAGTATGTCACTGGACACCGCTCTGCACCAGCCTATTTTCAGCCTAGGATTGCTGACACCCTGATGAACTTCTCCCTTACCAGCCGCTCCCCTGTCAGCACGTCCATCTCCTGCAGTGACATACTCAGTGCTTCTGAAACCATTGATTGGACGTTCAATACAGCCTGCATAAGCCTGAGACCTTCCTGCTCTCCTAGACTGCCAGCATTTCATCTCCGGCCGATATCACACTACATGTAAGTGTTAGATACGTCCTACCTGTCATTAAAAATCCTACTAGATAACCCAGAGGCAGATGTGAACAGGGGCCATTGAAATTAATGGGATTTGTCATGTTGACTGTTTTTAGAGCTGAGGGTTATGCCGCGTACAGGGCAGGACTTAGGGTTGAAGGGGCCCCCTGGAGCAAAGGGGGATCATAGTTGTTGAGCGGGGGGGGGGGGGCGCATCGATGTTGTTGAGCGGGGGGGCGCATCGATGTTGTTGAGCGGGGGGGCGGATCGAAGTTGTTGAGCGGGGGGGGCCAGTTGGCCCATTGAAGTTGTTAAGTGGGGGGGCATTAAAGTTGTTGAGCGGGGGGGGTGACTCATCTCATTTCTTCCCTTCAGCAGCCACAGTCCTCCACACACCGCTCCGGTTCCTCCTGCTTCCGTGCTGCCTCCTATTGCAGTGCGGGAAAATTAACCCTTTCGCGGGACTGCGGGAAGAAGCGGAAAGTCCCGCAGAATCCGTGTGTGTTGGGACGTATGCGCAGGGCCGCCATATCAGGAATTTTGGGGCCCCTTACACAGCTTAAGGCATGGGCCCCCTGGAGCAGAGAACCGGGGGGGGGTGCTGCCGCCTGAAATTGAGAACCGGGGGGGCTGCCGCAAATTGAGAAGCAGGGGGGGCCTTTACAAAAAAAAAGAAGAAATAAAGAAAAAAAATATATATTAATATATTAACCACTTGACTACTGGGCACTTAAACCCACTTAAAAACCAGACCAATTTTCAGCTTTCGGTGCTCTCACATTTTGAATGACAATAACTCAGTCATACAACACTGTAACCAAATGAAATGTTTGTCCTTTTTTTCCCACAAATAGAGCTTTCTTTTGGTGGTATTTTATCACCTCTGCGGTTTTTATTTTTTTCGCTATAAATGAAAAAAAAAAACATTTTGTAAAAAAATGAATTTTTATTAATTTCTATTATAACATTTTGCAAAAAAGTAATTTTTCTTCATAAACTTGGCCTAAAATGTATACTGCTACATATCTTTGGTAACAAAACAAAAAAAAATTAGATATTATTTAGTCTGGGTGAAAGTTATAGGGTCTACGAGCTATGGTACCAATTACTGAAAATTGATCAATTTGATCACATCTGATGTACTGACAGCCTCTTTCTTTCTTGAGACCCTAACATGCCAGAAAAGTACAAATACCCCCCAAATGACCCCTTTTGGGAAAGAAGACATTCCAAGGTATTTAGAAAGAGGCATTGTGAGTTTTTTGAAGTTGTCATTTTTTCCCACAATTCTTTGCAAAATCAAGATTTTTTTTCATTTTTATTTTCTTTCCACAAAATGTTCATATTAGCAGGTTATTTCTCACACACAGCATATGCATACCACAAATGACACACCAAAACACATTCTGCTATTCCTCCCGAATATGGCAATACCACATGTGTGAGACTTTTACACAGCGTGGCCACATACAGAGGCCCAACATGCAGGGAACGCCATCGGGCGTTCTGGAACACCCCGATCAAATTCTGACATCTCTCTCCTACATGGAAAAATCATCATTTATTTGCTAGAAAATTACATAGAACCCCAAAACATTATATATACTTTTTTAGCAAAGACCCTAGAGAATACAATGGCGGTTGTTGCAACTTTTTATCGCGCATGGTATTTGCACAGCAATTTTTCGAACACATTTTTTTTGGAAATAAAACAGTTTTGTGCTTTTAAAAAAAAAAAACATTAAATTTAGCCCAATGTTTTTGCATAATATGAAAGATGAAGTTACGCCGAGTAAATAGATACCCAACATGTCACCCTTCAATATTGCACACGCTCGTGGAATGGCGCCAAACTTCGCGACTTAAAAATCCCCATAGGCGACGCTTTAAATATTTTTACTGGTTACATCATTTTAGTTGGAGAAGAGATCTAGGGCCAAAATGATTGCTCTCGCTCTAACGTTCGATACCTCACATGTGTGGTTTGAACACCGTTTTCATATGTGGGCGGGACTTTCGTGCACGTTCGCTTCTGTATACGAGCACGCGGGAACAGGGGCGCTTTAAGTTTTTTTTTTTTTTTATTGTTCATTTTACTTTATTTATTTTAGTTTGACACGTTTTTCCCCAAAAATAAATGTTTTGATTACTTTTATTCCTATTACAAGGAATGTAAACATCCCTTGTAATAGGAATATAGCGTGACATGTCCTCTTCAGTGAGATATGGGGTCAATAAGACCCCACATTTCACCTCTAGGCTGGGAAGCCTGAAAAAAAACGACTGCAGGGAGTATTGCGCAGGTAGTATTGCGCAGGGAGTATTGCTCAGAGTATTGCGCAGGGGGTACTGCAGAGTATTTTTCAGAGTATTGTGCAGGGGGTACTGCAGAGTATTGCGCAGGGGGTACTGCAGAGTATTGTTCAGAGGTACTGCAGAGTATTGTTCAGAGTATTGCGCCGGGGTATGCTGAGTATTGCCCCGGGGTATGCTGAGTATTGTGCCGGGGTATGCTGAGTATTGTGCCGGGGTATGCTGAGTATTGCGCCGGGGTTACTGCTGAGTATTGCGCCGGGGTTACTGCTGAGTATTGCGCCAGGGTTACTGCTGAGTATTGCGCCGGGGTTACTGCTGAGTATTGCGCTGGGGTTACTGCTGAGTATTGCGCTGGGGTTACTGCTGAGTATTGCGCCGGGGTTACTGCTGAGTATTGCGCCGGGGTTACTGCTGAGTATTGCGCCGGGGTTACTGCTGAGTATTGCGCCGGGGTTACTGCTGAGTATTGCGCCGGGGTTACTGCTGAGTATTGCGCCGGGGTTACTGCTGAGTATTGCGCCGGGGTTACTGCTGAGTATTGCGCCGGGGTTACTGCTGAGTATTGCGCCGGGGTTACTGCTGAGTATTGCTGTGGGTACTGATGAGTATTGCTGTGGGTACTGCTGAGAATTGCTGTGGGTACTGCTGAGAATTGCTGTGGGTACTGCTGAGAATTGCTGTGGGTACTGCTGAGTATTGCTGGGGGTACTGTTGAGTATTGCGCAGGGGGTTGCAGGGATGGCTGGGGGGGGGGTATGCACAGTATTGCTGGGGGGGTTGCAGGGATGGATGGATCTGTGACTGCAATAGTCACAGATCCATCCACAGTGCTGCCGCCATCCGCGCTCCCCCTCTCACACTGTACCAATCGGTACAGAGAGAGGAGGGAGGAACCGGCGTCATCAAATAACGCCGGTCTGTTTACATGTGATCGCGCCGTCATTGGACGGCGCGATCACATGGTAAACCGCCGCTATCAGCGGCGATTTACCGTGATCCGTGACCCGCCGGGTCCTCTGGACCCGGCGGTCACGGACATTCCCGTGTGCACGCCCCAGTGGGCGCGCGGGAGCGCGACTCTGGAATCACGTTATATAACGTGATCCCAGAGTTAAGCATCCACCTTGCCGCCGTTATTTTTCAGCAGGTGGTTGCTAAGTGGTTAAAAATGGGCATAGCCATCCGGGGCCCTGGGGATCTCTGGGCCCTTTAATAAAAATAAAAAATAAACCTCTGGGCCCTTTAATAAAATAAAAAATAAAAAAAAATAAACATTTATAAAAAATATAAAGAAAATGTAAATTTTTTTATAAAAAAAAGGGGGGTTGCCATCCGGGGGCCCTGGAGACCTCTGGGCCCTTTAATAATAATAATAATAATAATAATAATAAATATATAAAAAACATTTTTGTTTAATAAAAAAATAAATAAAAAAAGTGGGGCTTGCTGCCCTGGGGGCCTCCAGACCCCTAAAAAAATAAAAAAAATAAACATTTATAAAAAATGCATAAAAAAGGGAGGTTGCTGTAACGGAATGCACCGTGACAGTCTGAGATATTCCTATGTCTAGGGTCACCTTATGTCCACTAGGGCCATAGGGTGACAAAGAATCATAATTCATATGTTACAGAAGACATTAATAAGGGACATTAATAATAATCCAGGTTTGCAGGATGTCTTCAAATATCAAAAGCTGTTAGCTATGCAATCTGGGCACACATGCTTTTGAAAGGTGTTAATTCAGGTCAGCCAGCCAGTGAGTCATACCTTTTGTATAATAGGCTATTGAAATATCTGAAGGTGTGGATTGCACCCACTCTCACTGCCATTGTGTGATAAAGATGTCTGTGTTACTATTCAAGGTTAATTGAACCCTATTGATGATGCGGTGCCGTCATGTCTAGCTACCAATTAAAGAATTATCCTCAGTGAGTGAATAGGGGGGTGGAGATTGCATTGTCCTGTGATTAACTGTGTTATGCTGTACTGGATATAAGAAGCTGAGAAAATACTAATAAATTGTCAGATATCTTTGGAAGCAAGAACGGAGCGCTGTCTCGTTTATTCTGGGAAAGGATATGGATCGTGTATGCAATATTGTCGGAGTGTGTCAGATAAGCTTGTCGTGGATGGATGGAAGGTTGTAAGCGGTGGTATCCGTTACATTGGTGGCACAGCAGTGGGATGATTCCATCTTCAGAAGGACGGCTACAAGGACACATGACAATGGAGACGCTGTATGAACGGATGAAGCTCTCTTCCCTCATGGACTTACTGGAGAGCCGGGGCAGACCGGCCAGCAACCGTAAGAAAAGGGACATTATCGCAGAACTTGTCGAAATGAATAGAGCTAAGAGGCCCAGCATAACTAACAGGACACCCGAGGAAGAATTTTTTGATCGGGCTGTTAAACATGGACTGGCACAATATGGTCCTAATCCTCCGCCGGAGATCATAGACCGGGTTATAGCGGCTGTGGATGCCACCTTGCGACAGCGAAGAAGTGCGGCAGCAGCTGAAGAGAGAGGAGAGGTGCAGATACCAATTTTACATTGAAGAGGAATTCCAAAGGAGGTTACAAGAGATGCGGATACAGCATAGAGGACCAGTATCAGAGGAGGTCCTGTTGGGATGGTCGGATGTGATTCGGTGCCAACTCTGGAAGGAAGCGTTAGCTCTGGAGCAGCAACACCAAGGAAAGGTCCTGCCCTCCATCTATGCAAGGTACTGGCCGCAGTATGACGTACGAATGCTGGTGTTGGGGGAACAACCGAAGCAGGAGTGGATAGCAGAGTTAAGCAGGCTGATCCGGGCAGAGATGCAGCTGGATGAGAGCTACAGAGCCCTCCGGTGGTTTGTAGCCCAAGAGTGCCCGTGGTCAGCGGATGACAGCCCCACAGAAGGCTATGACTATGATGGCCTGGGATTGTTGTATTGGAGGATGTCCAGTGATCCCGACTTTGGGGATGATCGGGAGTGGCGCTTGGAGGATATAATGGAGCACAGAGAGGAAAAATTAAATATCTCGGGAGGCCACTGGTCACAGGAAGATTTAGAATTTCTGGCCATTCGGGAATGGGAGCTGGAGGTCGCCTACAGACAGCTGCTAGACTCGGCTCAGCAGCAGGGTGGGGCTCCCATTGCCTGGGACTATGAGGAAAGTTCAGATGACAACTGTGAACTCCTGGCTGATGAATCGGCAGTGGAAAATATGGAGATTTTCATCTCTAAAGCCGAAGCGGATGGTGTGGAGTTCCAGGGAGCCGGGGCGGTTGGCCCCCCTCTCCAGCAACAAGCTGAGGTGGTAAAGCTTTTACCCCCAGCTGAATCACTGGCAACAGAGCAGGGTACCCCAAGCCTCTGCTCCCAACTAGCAGAAGAGGGGGACCCTGTGGTAGTGGATGGGACTGTGGTCTCCACTCACAGCAACCCAGCGGAAGAGCTGGCAACAGAGCAGAGTGTCATAGGCCTCTGCTCCTCACTAACAGAAGAGGGGGTTCCTGGGGTAGTGGATGGGACTTCAGTCTCCACTGGCACAACCCCAGAAAATGGTACAGGACTGGGACAGGAGGATGTCTGCTTTGCTTTGCAAGCACCAGGGGGTTTTCACCTAGCACCAGTGGATGGGACTTCAGTCTCCACTGGTATACCCCAGGAAGGGGGGCAGTTGGCCCAGACCCCCAACAGCATGATGGACTGAGCCCAGCTACCCTGCCTTCTCCCCAGCGGCAGGCGTGTTCTCTGAGAGAGGCAGAGGTTGGCGGGGTGAGTAATGCTCAGTTTGGAGCCATTTATTTGGGGTACAGTATGGATACCAGCATTGGAGGACAGGAACTACTGACGGACTTCGGAGTCAACCCGTTTGGGGTTCCCTCCTGTGTCCGTCTCCCACCGAAAGGGGAGAGATGTAACAGAATGGCCCGTGACACCCAGAGACGTTGGAAGGATGAGAGATACTCTTGTGCCAGCAGCACCAAAAACTCTTGGGTAGAAATCCACCCTGTGCCCTTTTGGGTATAGGGTGGCTAATAGTGAATCATAATTCATATTACATGAGATAGGACATTAATAATACTTCATATTGCAGGACTGAGATATCACAAGGAGTCATGATGACATGACCAGGTCAGCCAGTGAGTCATACCTTTTGTATAATAGGCTATTGAAATATCCTAAGGTGTTGGCTATTCAATGTAAAGACACCCACTCTCACTGCCATTGTGTGACAAAGCTGTATAGAGAACTTATTCAACAAGATGTCTGTGTTACTATTCAAGGTTAATTGAACCCTATTGATGATGCGGTGCCGTCATGTCTAGCTACCAATTAAAGAATTATCCTCAGTGAGTGAATAGGGGGGTGGAGATTGCATTGTCCTGTGATTAACTGTATTAATCTGTACTGGATATAAGAAGCTGAGAAAATACTAATAAATTGTCATATCTTTGGAAGCAAGAACGGAGCTCTGTCTCGTTTTATTCTGGGAAAGGATATGGATCGTGTATGCAATATTGTCGGAGTGTGTCAGATAAGCTTGTCGTGGGTGGATGGAAGGTCGTAAGCGGTGGTCATCCGTTACAGTTGCCATCCAGGGGCCCTGGGGACCTCTGGGCCTTTTAATAAAAAATAAAAAAATATAAGAAAAAATAAAAAAAATAAACATTTATAAAAAAAGGGGGATTGCCACATGGGGCCCTGGGGACCTCTGAGCCCTTTAATAATATATATATATATATATATATATATATATATATACAGTATATATATATATATATATATATATATATATATATATATATATATATATATATATAAAAAAACATACTTTTTTATAAAAAATAAATAAAACAAGTAACTGTCCCGGGCCCTGGGGGCCTCTGGGCCCCTGTGGACCTCCGGACCCCTAAAAAAATAAAAAAGAGGGTGGGGCCCATCGGCTTGAGCCCAGTCAAGCCCAATGGTAAGTCCGGCCCTGGCCGCGTACACTCGACCATTGTCATTGAAAAAAACAATGTTTTTCTAGCGGTGATTCCTCTCAAGCCTGCCTTGCATACATACGATGGTGAAAAAAAAAATACTTGAGCAAAGTGCAGTGACGTACAACACGTACGACGGCACTATAAAGGGGAAGTTCCATTCGAATGGCGCCACCCTTTGGGCTGCTTATGCTAATTTCCCCATCTCAGAGCTTGCTTCTGAGCATGCACGTTTTCCCCCCCTCATTAAAGCGTACACACGACTGTTTTTCACAACGTGAAAAAGGACGATGCTCTGGAGCCTACACACAACCGTTTTTCACAACCAATTAAAAAAATTGCATTTTTCTCGTCATAAAAAACGGTCGTGTGTACGCAACATTATAGCAAAAAAATGCCCAAAAATGCCCAGGTGTGAACAGAGCCTTATGCTGTGTACACACGACCATTTTTCATGACGAGAAAAATGCAATTTTTTAAATTGGTCATTAAAAACTACCATATGTAGGCTCCAGAGCATTTTTCTCGACGTGAAAAATGGGCATTAAAAATTTAGAACATGCTCTACTTTTTCTCGTTGTTTTTCACATTGTCGTTTTTCACATCGTAAATAACAGTCGTGTGTAGGCTTTAACGACGGGGGAAAAAACGTGCATGCTCAGAAGCAGGTTATGAGAAGGGAAATTTGCATATTAAGCCCAAAGGGTGTCACCAATCGAATGGAACTTCCCCTTTTATAGTGCCGTTTACGTGTTGCACGTCACCGCACTTTGCTCGAGCATTTTTTTTTTTCACGATCATGTGTATGCAAGGCAGGCAAGAATCACGTTGAGAAAAACTTTGTTTTTTCCATGACATTAAAAACAGTTGTGTGAATTGTGCTCAAAAAAGCTTGAAAGAGCTCAATAAAAACACGAGAGAGGAGCACAAAAAAGAACAAGCTTTTATAAGCAGAAATAAAAAGCATTGTTTTTTTTCGAGCTGCAGTGTGCATGAACCCTTACAATATAGTAATTAGAGTCTTGAGGCAAATATTTACCACTTATAAGGGTACTTAAAATTATCAGCTTTGATGTCTTCATGTAAAACCTGTATACCAAAAAAAAAAAATGTTTGCCTTTAGTTAGTGTGTCTAAATCCACTAGTACATCTTACCCAGACTGATAAAGCTGTTGTCCAAATGTGCCCCAGTGCTCCTTTATCCAGAGTGGGAGCATTCGTATACAGGAGGTACGTTGCTGGCCAGTCTAAAAGGTGAAAACAGTGAAAAAAGTCTAAAAATAAGTGGTTGAAAGTGTAAAACATATTGGCTGCCCTTGTCTGCTTGACCTTGTTATTATGGATTTATTAAAGGCAGTTTTTGACAGAAATAAAGACTACAAACTAAAACTAACATGGCTCCCACATGTAATGACTGGTAAGCTGCAATTTATAACATTTTTGGCTTTGTGTTTATATTGTTTAATGGACTTGCTACTGTCCTATGCCACAAAAAGAAGTAGTGCATCCGGATCGGCACAACCTAGTTAAACATTGGGAACCCATACCCACTTGTAATGTTGCTTCAGGCAAAAGATCCTACATGGGTGATCTCCCTAGCACTTAGTGCAATGTGTGTAGCCTCAGGGTGATATACAGGGCTGTGGTTCATCCCTATGGATCCCAGCTCCTGAAGATCCCTTCGGGGGGTATGCCCATCAAGATAGGTGAAGCCTGAACTTTATATACAGTCTTACATTGTAGACTGATAAGGCATGATCACCCCAATCAATACTGATTAAAAAACGGAAGCAATATTAGAATTGGATTCACTACAGTGTATATTTATTTTGTTCATCGATGGACACAGCACTTCCAATCTTGACCTTGGGGTTATATCACCACCTTCAGGAGTAGGACTAGGCAGAAACAAAAAAACAAGCACAGCACTGCCTAAGGGCGGTCCTTAATGGTAGTAACCCCCCACTCTGCTACAGGCAGATCATTTTTTTCTGTCTAGTCTAAGAGAAGGACCTGGCTCCCTGCTGGGACCTGTGGTTCTTTGATTTTTATTCCATTTGTTTTTAGTTTAGAGATGCATCTGCAATCAACTGCTGGGCGGGGTAACAGACTGGATATCATAGATCCTGGTAGTCTCCCTAGCCTGGTCACTTAGTGCGTGCAGACCTGAGCTCCATGTTGGGTCAGCCGTGACGAGCCCCATTCTGGACCAGGGCGGCTGGCAAGACGCTAGATGCCTCGCAGGGACACATATGACCAGGCACCTGACGTCCGGCTGTCGCCGTGGCCCACAGCCACTCCATTTAGGCTGGAGGTGGATCTGTCTGGGGAGTGTGAACCGCAATCCCTGCTGGATGGTTGCGTATGTGATCCACTGGCCTGGTCCGGGCAGGGTTAGAGCAGCTGAGTGCTCCCTGGGGTGGTCGGTTGTGAGGAATTTTTCATTCTCTCTACCCCCGTCCCCCGGTTTCTGGGATGTTTTGTCTCTACCTGACCTTGGTGGGGTCCCCTCTGGGCAGTCTCTGTGTGTTCTAGGTGCAGGGGGGATATGGCGTTGTCTGCCTTTACGTGTAACAGCTGCCATTTCTTTGGAGCTGGGCACCGCAGCCATTTCCCCATAGCCGCGGCGGCCATTTTCCCATAGTCTCTGGGTATTCCTGGCATTCATGCTCTATCTGCGGAAGCGTGGCCAACGGCCATGTTCTTGTAGCCTCATGGGGAGTTTTCTGCTGGCCCTCTAGCGCTAGACTCTGCACTTGAAGCCATGCAAGAGCGCGGATCTCCTTGCACTTGAAGCCATGCAAGAGCGCGGATCTCCTTGTGGCCTGTCCCATCTGCCGAAGGACGGACAGCACAGCACTGCTCCTCTGAGGTCTAGGTGGTGACTCCTTTTGGGGGTCTCCCAGTCTGCGGAAGCTAGGAGGGTGGTCTCCCTTCTCTCTCTCTCTCTCCCTAGTGGGCATTTGGTCCCTGGTAGTGTCTGGTCGAGCATGGGACGCCATGGCGTCTGAAGCAGGTGACCCCCCAAACACCCCATGACAGCAGCTGGTCCCTCTGAGTCTGCTGTGCCCCTGGACGCTTTGTTGGTAGCCCTTGAATCCTTCATCTCCCGGGTTAAAGTGACGTGTGGGCATAAGGCGGGTAAAAAACACCACCTTCCCCTCCCTCTTCTGGGGAGAACTCTGATCCAGACTCAGGCCCCACCGAAGCAGGCGGCCCCTGCCTGGACGGCTCAGATGATGTGGCCCCTGAGCCTTCGGACACTTAGAAGAAGTCCTCTGCATCCGTCGCAGTGCATGAGAAAGCTCTAGTGGGTGCACTCATTACGGCGGTACGCGATACTTTGAAAATTGAGGATCTGGCAGGGGCGCCTGCAGAAGTGTCGGTCCCCTTTGGTTTTCACAAGCCGTTCCGCACCGCTAAGGTGCTTCCTTACCTGTCTTATTTTGATTTAGGTTTATTTACAAGGATTGGGAATGCCTGCGATGGTCCTTTTCAGTTCCAAGGCGTTTTTCGGTGCGTTTCCTTTTTGACGAGAGTCTGTTGATGAAATGGGCTTTCCCTCCAGTGGTTGATTCTCCAGTGTCGAGGTTAAATAAGGCAACCATGATTCCGGACCCTGCCGACAGAGGCCAAGGCAGTGGCTCAGTCTGTTTACGATGGCAGGGTCGGCTCTTCATCCGGTGCTTGCCATGGCTCTAGTGTCGCAGACACTTACTAAATCCGCTAAGCTATTACACCGCAAGTTGGGTAATAAGCGAGCGTCTCCAGTCTGTGTGGATCTGGCAGACCAGTTGGTGCAGGGGGTCAAGTACATTTGTGATGCGGCCTTGGACACAGCCCGGTTACTTTCCAAAGTCTCAGTGTCGGCTGTGGTTCTTCGCCAGCTGCTTTGGCTCAAGTGCTGGTTGGTGGACCAAACGTCTAAGAAGGCTCTGGCAGATTTGCTTTTCTAGGGTGGGAGGCTATTGGAGCCTCTCTGGACGATATTATAAAGGACATTACTGGGGGGAAAATCCCCTCTTTTTTTGCTCACAATCGTCTTTTTCATCTTCGGGCAATTGTTCCCAGCCCAACAAGACTCCCGTGTATGGGCAGAAGCATCCTTGGCATCGCAAGCCAAACAAGCCCTCGGTTACAAAATAGAGTTTATTTCCTGTCCACCAGACAGGTTTTTTCCAATCTTCATCCTCTCCCATCTTATCGACAGGCCTTGTTTGGGGCGATGCAGGACTTGCTTCTTCAGAAAGGTTTCAGGGTTTCTCCTCCAATCTTTTCTTAGAAGGGAGGGGTTTGTTAGATTCTAGATCTCAACGCCCTCAATTGTTTTGTGAAAGTACGGAGGTTCAGGATGGAGTCCCTTCATTCTGCGGTGGCCGCGCTTGGTCAGGGGGGTTTCCTGGCCTCCCTGGACATCAAGCATGTGTACTTGCATGTCCCCATCTGTGTCAGGCACCAGCGGTTCCTGCACTTTGCGTTTGGGGACGCACACTATCAATTTGTGACACTTTCCTTTGGCCTGGCGTCGGCGCCACAGGTCTTCACCAAGGTGCTGGCACCGGTTCTGGCGTTGCTGAAACAGTGGGGGATTGCGGTCGTGGGCTACCTGGACAATCTCCTCCTGAGAGCGGCGTCTGCCTCAGTTCTGAGGCAATGTGGCGATCACCATGCAAACCTTACAAGAGTTCGGCTGGATGTTGAACCTCCAGAAGTTTGTGTTGCTCCCTGCCCAACGTCGGGAATATTTGGTTTATTTTGGACTCGGGCGAAAGTTATTCTTGCGCCGATCAAACTGCAGACCCTTCACTCAGCAGTGCGGTTGGTGCTGTCCCGCAAGTGGTCGTCTCTACGTTTTTGCATGCGGGTTCTGGGCCTTATGTTATCCACCTTTGAAGCGGTTCGTAAGCCCAGTTTCACACTTGGGTCCAGCAGAGGGAGATATTATCCAAATGGGACAAAATCCCCGGCATCTGCATTGTCAGATCCATGTGGGTTGTCTGACCAGCGCCTCTCTTCTTTGGTGGCTACGGTCCCCAGCTTTACGATCAGGGAAGTAATTTTTCCTTCTCCATTGGACAGTGATCACAACGGATGTCGGCCTGACTGGCAGGGGGGTTATGGGCCTTTGTTCGGCCCAGGGATGCTGGACATCGGAGGAGTCTTGTCTATCGATCAATCTTCTGGAGTTGCGTGCGATCAGGTTATGCCTCTCCATTTGGATACAGCTGCTGCGCGGTCGTCCGGTCAGGATCCAGTCAGACAATGCCATAGTGGTGGCTTATGTCAACCACCGGGGGGGGCGAGGAGCTCAGCAACGGCGCTGGAAGTCTCTCACATTCTCCAGTGGGCAGAACTTCACGTGCCGGCTCTCTGCTGTCTACATTCCGGGTATAGAAAACTGGTAAGCGGACTACCTCAGCTGTCAGTGGCTGGATCAGGGGGAGTGGTCACTGCATCCGGAGGTGTTTTGTCTCATTTGCCTGCGGTGGGGCATGCCGGACGTGGATCTTCTGGCCTTTCGTCTCAATCAGAAGCTGCAGAGATTTGTGGCCAGAACAAGGGATCCCTTGGTGGATGCATAAGATGCGCTTATGGCGCCGTCAGCTCATTTATGCTTTCCCTCCTCTCAAGCTCATTCCTCGTCTGCTGTGCCGATATTCCACCCTGCTTTACCATCTTTCTTTAATGGCCTACTATTGAAAGCCAGGTGCTGAGAGACCGGGGGTTGCCAGTTTCTGTGATTCCCACTATGTTGAGGGCATGTAAGTTCACTTCACGGAGGAGGCTGCTCACTCGGTGCATACTTTTATTCAGGGGGTTCAACATGTGGCTCCTCCAGTACGGCCGCCGCTGCCTCTGTGGGATCTAAACCTGGTGCTCTCAGTACTTCAGAAAGCCACCATTCGAGAACATTAGGGAGATCACCTTTTCTCACGCTCTCTCAGAAGGTTGTCTTTCTAGTGGCTGTTACGTCCGCTCTGTGAGTTTCTGAGTTGCTGGCCTTGTCATGTAAGTGTCCTTATTTGGTACTCTATAAGGATAAGGCAGTGCTGCATCTGCATCCCTTGTTTCTCCCTAAAGTGGTATCTGCCTTTCATCTAAATGAGGACATTGTCCTTCCTTCCTTGTGTCCTCGACCATCTCACCCCAAGGAGGTCGACTTGCACTCTTTGGATGTGGTTCAGGCTCTCCGTGTGTATCTGTTGGCTGCGGCTCCTTTTCGGAAGTCAGATTTGCTGTTTGTTTTTTTTTATTTTTATTTTTTTTCAAAAACAATTTTATTGAGAAGAAATTTGAATACATACAGAGTAGTATATATAGCGTATAGAGGACTACACAGTATTGAATATACAATCGAGAACAGTTGACCAGGTACTAATACAGAAGAGAAATATCGTTAAAAGACAAAGAAAAACAGAAAAAAAACAAGAAAAGAAAAAAGGAAACAAAACCCCCAAAAAGAGAGGAACGGTAGCGTCACAATTGCAAGTATTGCATCTACAGCTTAAACAATAGACTAGCACGTCTGTGTCCCAATAAAGCAGTACGGAGATTACAGCTACACAAAAGGAGGGTAAGGCCCCTCTCCCGATCATTATTGAGGGGGGAAGCGCTGGTGAAGTAGGCCGGAGTCCATCGGAGTCACACCTCCTCCCACCCACCCCTACCGGGATCAATCTGTGGGTAGGGGAGGAGACCCGAAGAGCTCGACGACCAAGGACTGCAGGAACGGCTCAAACTACAGGAGAATTGCACCCTATAATGGATATTGGGAGTCCAACCCACAAGACATGAAGGGAGAGGGATAATGATGCACCTATCAGGGTGTGCGACGGACCAAGATCTAGACCGCCTGGCAAGAAGCAGAGTGAGGTTGAGCATTGTCGGGTGGGGTATCCTGATCCAGGGTATCCCTATAATGGATCCAGCAGGCCCATGTTTGATAAAACTTTTCGTGCGTGTCACGTGCCTGGTGTATGAGTCGCTCCATTTCTTCGATCCGTCCTACCCTAGTATGCCAGTCCTCAAGCGTGGGGGGCAGGGCAGTTTTCCAGCGTAGCGGGATGCACTGCGTGGCCGCGTTTATGAGGTGTAAGGCGAGAGATTTGTGATACTGAGCCCTGGATAGGGAGGTGTGGTGAAGGAGATATTGAGCTGGGGTGAAATCCACGGCGAGTGTCGTGATCTTGGTCACTCGCTCGTGTATCTCCCCCCAAAATGGCTGTAAGCGGGGACACTCCCACCAGATATGTAAGAATGTGCCAGCGGCTAAGCCACACCTCCAACATTCAGGGGGGACAGCTGGAAAAATTCGGTGTAGTTTATCAGGGGTTCGATACCATCGGGTACATAGCTTATATCTGTTTTCTTGAGCCGAAACGTTGATGGACCCTTTGTGTGTATGTTCCCATACCCGTTCCCAGTCGAGTTCTGATAAACTCGCATCTAGATCTTTATCCCATAATGTTTGGGCCGGTGCTCGAGGTTTTGTATGGGATAGAAGGATAGTGTATATTGAGGAGATTAAGTGCCGTTGGGGGCCCTGTGAGCAGCATAGTTGTTCCAGAGGGGTGAGGGGTCTACACCATGCAGAGGGTGTGGGAGTGCAATGGAGAAAGTGCCTAATCTGCAGGAATTTGAAAAATGGCAGCGCAAGTTGTGGGAAGGCGGCAGCCATGTCAGCGTGTGTATACAGATTTGTGTTACGGAAGAAGAGGTGGGCTCTAATCTGCAACGATTGGGGGACAGTCGTAGTGTCCTTCGGCCTGATACCTGCAGGAAAGTCAGGGTTATGAAGCAGTGGGGTCATTGGGCCTGGAGAGGGGGTTGTCCCGTGGGATCTGCAAAGTGCCCTAAAGGTCTGTAAGGTGGGGCCAATCAGGGGGTGTGCCATACACTCCTTAGGGGTTGCGGGGGCACTGATCCAGGGAAGGTGGGAGATCGGAAAATTGAGGAATGCATTTTCTATTGCAACCCAAGCCTTATTGTCTGCGTGGAGATGCCAGTCCACCAGCCGTACAAGGTGACAGGCCTTGTGATACAGGGCCACATCGGGGACACCTATACCTCCCTTGTGTTTGGGAAGTGTTAGCTTGTCCCAGCTCAGCCTAGGGGGGCGACCGGCCCAAAGGAAGGTCCTACAGATCCCCTTGAGGGAGGTGAAAAAGGTCGGCGGCACTTTGATTGGGACTGCTTGCAAAAGGTATAAGATTCGGGGAAGCAAGTTCATTTTAAGTATGGCCGCCCTGCCAAACCAAGAGAAGTGCCCTCGCCCCCATCTGAGTAAATCCTCCCTAATCGTGTGTAGAATGGGCAGAAAGTTAGCCTTATACAAATCAGTTAGATTGGCCGTAATCTTGATTCCCAGATATTGAATGCCGCTCGTGTCCCACCGGAAGGGGAAATTGTGTTTGCACTGAGTGACCTCTGCATCGGGGAGGGAGACATTTAGTGCGGACGACTTCCCAAAATTAATTTTGAAGTTAGAAATAATATTGAATAGGCGGAAGTCTTGAAGAAGATTCGGGATTGTAACTACAGGGTTGGAAAGGAATAGCAGTATGTCATCCGCATACGCAGCTATTTTACATTGTTTTCCGGGGACATCTATGCCCTGGATGTTGGGATTATCTCTGAGTTTGCGAAGGAACGGTTCCATAGTAATAATGAAGACAATAGGTGATAGTGGGCATCCCTGGCGGGTGCCATTTGTAATAGAGAAGGCGTCCGATAGGTGGCCATTAACTCTGATCCTCGCTGTGGGGACCGAATATAAAGCCATAGCCATTTGGATGAAGCGGGGCGGGAGTCCCAGTGCGCCAAGTGCAGCGGACATATAGTCCCAGGCCACCCTATCGAACGCCTTCTCGGCGTCTAGGGACAAAAAAAAACCTTTACCATGGGAAGACGTCAGCCAGTGGTGTATATTTAGGGCCTTGGTGGTGTTATCCCTGGCCTCCCTTCCAGGGACAAAACCGACCTGATCAGGGGAGATGATGTCGGGGAGCAGTGGTAGTATTCGGTTGGCTAGAATTTTGGCATAGAGCTTTACATCAACATTTAGCAGCGAGATAGGGCGGTAGTTGGAGACTAGCGTGACATCCTTTCCCGGTTTGGGTATCAGGGATATGTGGGCTTCTAACAAGTCTTTCCTATGTGGGGTGGGGGAAGTGACGTCATTATAGGTCGCTAGAAAATGTGGGATCAGAATATTCGAGTAAGCTTTGTAGTAACTGGCCGGTAGGCCATCTGGACCCGGGCTTTTCCCGGGCTTAAGCTGTTGCAGGGCAGAAAGCGCTTCCTGAGACGAGATGGGCATGTCTAGATGGGATACGTCCTTGAGGGGAGATTGCGGGGATCCGTAGTCGCGCAGAAAATCCTGAATAAGTGTTTTCCTGTCTGGGACCGACGGCGACGTTGTGGGTGTGGGGAGGGTGTAGAGGTCGGAGAAATATCGGACGAACTGGTTTGCAATGTCTGTAGAAGACGTAAGCGCCGTCCCTGAAGGGGTGGTGATGGTGTGAATGGTATGAGATGACTTCTTCTTCTGGAGGGCAGCAGCTAGCAACTTCCCTGACTTATTGCCGTGTTCGTAAAAGAGCTTGTTGGTTAGGGTATATCTGCGTTTTAGTGTTTTCTGGAGTTCCTCTAAAAGCTCTTGCCGAGCCTTCAGCAGTTCGGTGTGTGTTTGAGAAGCCAGCGAGCGCTTGTGAGCGCGTTCTAGCATCTTAACCCGATTGGACAGATCCGTTACTCTAGCTTTTCTCAGCCTATTACGTTTAGCCATCAGGGAGATGAATTCTCCCCTAACTACACATTTATGAGCCGTCCATACCAAGGTAGGGGAGGCTTCACCCCCGGCGTTTTCGGTGAAGTAATTTGTTAAGACTTCCGATACTGATCTAGAAAGGTCCGCATCCAGAAGGACGGAATCATCCAACCGCCATATCATTGATTTGGCATGGAGTGATGGTATCCGTAGGGTCATGGTGATTGGGTGGTGATCTGATAAAAACATCGGTTCTATTGTAGCTTCAACTAGGGACGTGAGGTCAGACTGCGTTAGAAAGAAGTAATCTATCCGGGTATATTTCTGGTGTAGTGAAGAGAAATACGTGAAATCCTTCGTGTTTGGGTGCAGTGTGCGCCACGCATCATGTAAGGTCAGTGTGGTCAGTTGCGATTTTATGGCTTGCAGGGCTCTGTATGTCAGGCAGGAAGAGCCATTGGACGTGTCAAGGGCAGGGGTAAGGGGGATATTGAGGTCCCCTCCCACTACTAGAGTACCTGATTGGAATGAAGTCAGTTGGTAGAGCACCGTGCGGAAATACGTGACTTGTTGTGAATTTGGGGCGTATAGGTTGGCTATCGTGAGAGTCCTGCCGTGTAACGTGCCTTTTACGAAAATGTAGCGGCCCTGTGGGTCCTGCTGCACGTCCGTAACTTGAAAGGGGCAGTGTCTCGATATCAATATCGACACCCCCTTCGACTTCGCGGAACCGTTGGTGGCATGGTAGACTATTGGGAAATTCCGGTCATATAGTTTGGGAATGTTATCGGATCTGAAATGTGTTTCCTGGATGAGTGCTATGTGGGGTTTCTCTTTCCAGAGTGAATGAAGGAGACGGGCACGTCTTTCAGGCGTGTTAAGACCCCGAGCATTAAGGGAGTATAGTTTTAAGTTGGACAGGGGAGGGGTTTCACCCGTGCTAGGGGATGGGGTTGTGTCCCTGGTCGCCATGTCGTGGGGAAGGGAGGTGGGGCCTTACTCTAAGGGGAATGAGGTAGCTTACTGCTCACGGAGGGAGAGAACAAGATGTGTGCGTACTAGCACCTCGGTGCGCAGTACCACTGGGTGTATGTGTTAAAAACCGATTAAGTGTCAGGACGGCGTCCCCTCACTTAGAGTGTGTATCCAAGGCAATCGGTATGGTACAGGGTGCACCGTACGCCCGGGTCCCACAATGGAGCCCGGGCGATACTGTACACCACTGTGGGGGGGTTGACCCAACCCAGAACAGAACAGAAGGCGGTATAACGTAACACCTAAAACAATATGATATGAACCCAGATAGGGAATTAGTATTACCAAGTGGCAACGAGCCACCCCAGAACGGACAAACAACTAAGCTACTAGCTTTGGGAGGCTATTCCAGCAGCAGCGCAACCTAAACAGAATAAACCTGGGCACTCATGGGGAGTCAGGTAACTCTACCGGGAGGATGAGGGTAGCCATTGTGAGTGGTCCTATGTCAAAGCATTGTGAACCCGGTCATGGTGACCTACATTTAAACCCGAGAGACCTCTGAGGCTAACTCCCCCCTCTAGTACAGCTCCCCACATCTGCACAATGATCAGTCAGCCCTGAGAGGGAGGGGGGGGGACAAATATGTCCACAGCCCCGTCGCCTGTCAGCCAATGAAGAGTGTGGGAGGTGGGGAGGGAATACACTGCCCGTGGTTAGAAACCTATTAAATACCTTTACCATAACTGACAGCATTCTGCAATATTTGACCATCAAGAGGACGTGATTAGCAGTCTCTCAAGTCCACTATGCAATTAGAGGGGACCGGCATAAAGCCTGTTCAGGTGAGTAGGCCTCGATACCACCCGGTACCACCTCCAGTCCAGGTGTGCTAGATATGGAGGGGAGAGAACACCTAGGAGGGGGGCAAAGAACGAACCCACCATGGTCTAGGGAGATCCGGACAGTCCATCCGCACTCCATCCACAGTTCTTGCCTGGTCCTCTGCGTTGAGTGTCCAGCGGGTGAGGCAGGAGGTTGGCGATGTTATCCTATGACCGGCCGTCGGCATCGAGCGATATGATGAAGACTGCGATCCCGCCGGGCTGGAGGTGCTAGAGATAGAGCCACATCCATTTACTGAGGCAGGATATGCGGGCTTTGTGAGCAGATGTACGCAGGGTCCTTCATGTATGAGCGATAGGGATGGCCAGCAGAGTCACGGCCACGGAGTGTATTGACTACTGGGTAGCATAAGCATACATCTAGTGATCTATGTCCATCGAAGCACGATATGAGCGAAGAACTCTCGCGTGATGGTCTGACAACGTGTCACGTCTGTTGGGAGTGGCCGCCGTAGCAGTCAAACAGTGCACGTCAGGGCGGGTGGCGCAGCGGATCCCGTGGTGACGTAGCCGTGCCTAGCATTCTGGGATTCGTAGTCTTCAGGGGAGTGTATAGTGACAGGCGGCAGAGACAGAAATAGTTCACCTTAGACGATAAACTGCCATCTTGTAGACCCTAAACAGCCAAATACCGTCAGATGTGTTAGCGAGTAAAAGTCACATGCATAAACCGGGGATAACAGGGGTATAACAGAAAACCAAGGAGGGTTGCTGCAAAAGTACCTGGATGGAGGGAGTTAAGTGTCTCTCCGTGCACGTCTGGCCCCGGGAGGTGTCGCTGGGTCCCACTCTCCCCTGGTGTGCTGAGAGCCAGAGAGATTCCTGGATTGAGAAGGGGATCTCCGCCTGCGGTGTCTAGTGGTTTGGGTTTCCATTGGCACCTCTCGCGGCTTATCCCACCTGCCCACCGAGCGTCGGTAAGGGGCATACCAGTCGGGCACCTGTACTAACGGTATGCCTAAATTTTCACAAAAGCGGGGCAGGTCTTCAGGGACTTTCAGAGCAGCATTATGACCCTGATGGGAGGCAGCCAAACAGAAAGGAAATTTCCACTTGTATCTGATGCCCCGCTTCCTGAGTACATCCAGTAGAGGCCGGAGGTCTCGTCGGTGCTGCAAAGTGATCCCCGAGAGATCCTGGTAGATTTGTATTGGAGCCTCTCCGTGAACAAGCCTCTGCCCACGGGCCCGTTGCAGAATTTCCTCCTTTAAACCAAAGTCCACTAGGCAGCAGATCACGTCTCTGGGAGGGTCAGTATCTCTGCCCTTCGGACGGAGGGCTCGATGTATTCTCTCCATCTTGATATTGGATTGCGGGGGTCTGCCCAGTATGGTATTGAAGATCACGGTGACCTCTTGTTTTACATGATCCCCCTCGACGGATTCAGGGAGCCCCCTCACCCTAAGGTTATGGCGGCGCCCCCTGTTGTCCAGGTCCTCCAGGTGTCTGTTCACGTCCCTTAGCTGAAGGGTATGATCGTCTATTTTTCGAGTGGAGCGGAGGAGGACCTGGTCGTGTTCCTCTACTACCCGTTCGGTAGTCGCGACCCTGTCAGACAGGGCTCTGATGTCAATCCTGAGTTCTGCCACAGCCGCCGACAGGGCCGCCGACAGGGTGTCCTTAATATCAGACGCAATCGCCCTGAGGTCCATAATATTAAGCTGGGGCTGCTGTAAGGGGTTAACCGTCCCCCGTTCGGGTGGTAGTGGAGGTGAGGAAGCGGCCAGCGGTGCCAGTAGAATGACATCTGAGGGTGTAGTTGGTGGCTGTAGAGCCGCGTCTTGTGAGGCAGAGTGGCGGGAGGACGCCATGTTCCCGCGGGAGGTGCGAAACATCTCAGGAATGTTGTGCCTCTGAGATTCAGTGTTTTCCCTCGGCGAGCGGGAGCGGGAAGCCGAGGATTGCCTCGACGCTGTACCCATGGTGCCTTTTAGACGGTGACGGGGAAGAAACCTCGGCGTGTGTAGCTAATCCGTCCTGGGGTAGCTGGAGCTCAGAGTCTAAGCGTCCATCTTCCTGTACAGCTAGGCCACGCCCCCCAGATTTGCTGTTTGTAACTGTGGATGGTCCAAATAAGGGCCTGGCGGCCTTTTCGGACACCATTTCTTGTTGGATCAGACAGATTATTGTCCAGGCTTATGCCATTAGGCGGTATGCACCTCCCTTTTCCAGCACGGCACATTCTACCAGGGTGGTAAGTGCTTCCTGGGCCTTCCGACATCAAGAGTCCGTTTCTCAAGGGTGCACCTGGTCATAATTGCACACTTTTACCAAGTTTTACAGGGTGAATGTTTGGGCATCTTCAAATGCGTGTTTTGGCCTGCAAAGATTTGGTGGCTGCCTGAGGTTTTGGCTCCCCTTACGGGAGGTTCTGTTTGGGTGGACGTTTTTTCCTTTTTTCTGTGTTCTCACCCCTCATTGTGGCACTGCTTTGGGACGTCCCTAAGGTAAAGATTGGAAGTTCTGTGTTCGTCAATGGACGAAAGAGAAAACGGGATTCTTTTCTACTCACCATAAAATCCCTTTCTCTGAGTTCATTGATGGATACAGCACTTACCCCTCCTGTTTGTACTGTTTTTTAACAAACTGAGCTACCTGTAGCATAGTGGGGGGTTACTATCAGTAAGGACCACCCCTAGGCGGTGCTGTGCTTATTTTTTGTTTCTGCCTAGTCTTATGCCGCGTACACACAATCATTTTTTGTGATGAAAAAAAACGAAGTTTTCTGTGAAGTAAAAAACAACGTTTTTGAAACGTCACTTTTCAAAGACGATGTTGCATACACACCATCGTTTTTTTCACAAAAAGCGAGGTTACGTTCACCACTCTTTTCCATTGAAGCTCGCTTCATAACTAGCTTCTGGGCATGCGCGGGTTGAAAAACGTCGTTTTAAACGACGTTTTTTGCTACACACGGTGACTTTTTGTGAAACAAAAAACGACGTTTTGAAAAACGACACAAAAAATTCAAGCATGTTGGAATTTTTTTTGGGTCGTTTTTTTTTAAGACAAAAAACGATGTTTTGCCCACACACGATCAATTTAACCACTTAATCACCGCCCTATAGACGAAATACGGCTATAGGGCGGTTCCTGTACTCTAACAGGACGTCCATGGACGTCCTCCGTTAGAGTCAGGTGTGCGCGCCCAACCGGGCGCGCACACACGATCACCGGTGCTCACCGGGTCCACGGGACCCGCAGCACCGATGATCGCGGTAAGGAGCCAATGGCGGCGGCTCCTTACCACGTGATCGCGCCGTCCAATGACGGCGCGACCACGTGTGTAAACAAATCAGACGTGCGTCAGATCCGCACGCCCGGGCGGGCGCGCACACGCGGTCACGGCGCTCGGCGGGTCCACGGGACCCGCAGCGTCAGTGATCTCGGTAAGGAGCCAATGGTGGCGGCTCCTTACCACGTGATCGCGCCGTCCAATGACGGCGCGATCACATGTAAACAAACCGCGTCACTTGCTGACGCCGGTTCTTCCCTCCTCTCGCTGTACCGATCGGTACAGCGTGAGAGGAGAGCGCGGATGGCTGCAGCAGTGTGGGATGGATCTGTGACTATTGCAGTCACAGATCCATCCATCCCTGCTCAGCCATCCCTGCATTAACTCCTTCCTTCCCTGCGCAAAACTCTGCATACCCCCCCCCAATACTCTGCATACCCCCCCCAATACTCTGCATACCCCCCCCAATACTCTGCATACCCCCCAATACTCTGCATACCCCCCAATACTCTGCATACCCCCCAATACTCTGCGTACCCCCCAATACTCTGCAGTACCCCCCAATACTCTGCATACCCCTCAATACTCTGCATACCCCGCAGTACCCCCCAATACTCTGCAGTACCCCCCAATACTCTGCAATACTCCCGCACAATACTCCCGCGCAATACTCCCGCGCAATACTCCCGCGCAATACTCCCCGCGCAATACTCCCCGCGCAATACTCCCCGCGCAATACTCTGCAATCGTTTTTTTTTCAGGCTTCCCAGCCTAGAGGGGAGATGTGGGGTCTTATTGACCCCATATCTCACTGTAAAGAGGACCTGTCATGCTATATTCCTATTACAAGGGATGTTTACATTCCTTGTAATAGGAATAAAAGTAACCAAAACATTTATTTTTGGGGAAAAAGGTGTCAAACTAAAATAAATAAAGTAAAATGAACAATAAAAAAAAAAAAAAAAATTACAGCGCCCCTGTACCCGTGTGCTCGTATACAGACGCGACCGCACACGTAAGTCCCGCCCACATATGAAAACGGTGTTCAAACCACACATGTGAGGTATCGCTGCGAACGTTAGAGCGAGAGCAATAATTTTGGCCCTAGACCTCCTCTCCAACTAAAAAGATGTAACCAGGAAAAACATTTAAAGCGCCGCCTATGGGGATTTTTAAGTCGCGTAGTTTGGCGCCATTCCACAAGCGTGTGCAATATTGAAGGGTGACATGTTGGGTATCTATTTACTCGGCGTAACTTCATCTTTCATATTATGGAAAAACATTGGGCTAACTTTACTGTTTTTTTTTTTTAAGCACAAAACTGTTTTGTTTCCAAAAAAAACGCGTTCGAAAAATTGCTGTGCAAATACAATGCGAGATAAAAAGTTGTAACGGCCGCCATTGTATTCTCTAGGGTCTTTGCTAAAAAAGCATATATAATGTTTTGGGGTTCTATGTAATTTTCTAGCAAATAAATGATGATTTTTCCATGTAGGAGAGAAATGTCAGAATTGGTCTGGGTGTTCCAGAACGCCTGATGGTGTTCCCTGCATGTTGGGCCTCTGTATGTGGCCACGCTGTGTAAAAGTCTCACACATGGGGTATCGCCATACTCGGGAGGAATAGCAGAATGTGTTTTGGGGTGTAATTTGTGGTATGCATATGCTGTGTGTGAGAAATAACCTAATAATATGAACATTTTGTGGAAAAAAAATTAAAATAAAAAAATCTTGATTTTGCAAAGAATTGTGGGGAAAAAATGACAACTTCAAAAAACTCACGATGCCTCTTTCTAAATACCTTGGAATGTCTTCTTTCCAAAAAGGGGTCATTTGGGGGGTATTTGTACTTTTCTGGCATGTTAGGGTCTTAAGAAATGAGAGAGGCTGTCAGTACATCAGATGTGATCAAATTGATCAATTTTCAGTAATTGGTACCATAGCTTGTAGACCCCATAACTTTCACCCAGACTAAATATTATCCAATTTTTTTTTTTTTGTTACCAAAGATATGTAGCAGTATACATTTTAGGCCAAATTTATGAAGAAAAATTACTTTTTTGCAAAATTTTATAATAGAAATAAAGAAAAAATAAATTTTTTTACAAAATTTACGTTCTTTTTTCATTTATAGCGAAAAAAATAAAAACCGCAGAGGTGATCAAATACCACCAAAAGAAAGCTCTATTTGTGGGAAAAAAAGGACAAAAATTTCATTTGGTTAGAGTGTTGTATGACTGAGTTATTGCCATTCAAACTGTGAGAGCACCGAAAGCTGAAAATTGGTCTGGTTATTAAGGGGGTTTAAGTGCCCAGTGGTCAAGTGGTTAAATGACGTTTTAAAAAACGTTTTTTTTCATCGCAAAAAACGACCGTGTGTACGCGGCATTACTCCTAAAGGTAGTGATATAACCCTAAAGTCAAGATTCGAAGTGCGGTGTCCGTCAATGAACTCAGAAAAATAGATTTTTTGGTGAGTAGAAAAAAAATAACATTTTTTTTTTTTAATTTGTCACAAAGAAAAAAAACTGGAGTTGATTCTGGATGTTTGATGCCATCTGTATCTGCATGTAGCACACTGCTACTGCAGATGAACAGGGATCCCTCACTCTTGCACAGCCAGGCACACCAAATGTTCACAGGCACTCCAGAGTCAGAGAACAGTCCGTGACTTTGTTTTTGTTAATTATTGAGGCTTAATAACTTTGATAGGGATGGGGAGGTTATGGGATGCCCACTTTAGCAAAACTTCAGCAACAACTTCAGTGGCATCTTCCTATATACAGTCTTAATACAGTCTATTTTACTCTCCTCCTACACACACTGGCTTGCTGGCTCCAGCTGAATCACTGTTAGTTTTTCTGACAGGCTCTCAGTCAGAATTTAGCAATTGAACTTTGCAGGCAGGAACTCGTAGCCCCCTTGGTGTGTAGCAAAAATACAGTGAACAGTTTGCACTTCTTCTCTGTGGCTACTGATCCCAGCACCACCTCTTTAGGCACTGCCAACCCTGGCTGCAGCTGCCCTTTTTACTAGCCCCCCAGGCTAACTCTTCACACCAGTCCTCCAGACTGACTCTTCACCAGCCCACCTGGCTGACTCCCGGGAGATCTCCTGAGAAAGGATGAAGACTAAAACACACTGCTGTCTTTCGGGAAACTGGCTGCATGTGTCAGTCTCCCCCCTTGCTAATCCCCAGAAGTGCTGATCTACTCATGCTGTCCACACTTCTCCCTTTCCTCCAGAAAGGGCTTCCTCCCGAGTGTTGTGGTAGGATCCTTCCAGCACCTGAGCCCTGGCCCAAGGCAGGACACCCCCCCCAGACAAGGGGGTACCCCTGAGGGCCACCAACAGCCTCCTCAGCAATGTGTCTCCATCTTCCACCTGACTGCTCCTGCTGGCATGGCTCATGCTTATTTATGAGTCAAGCTCTGCCCCCTGCCAGCCCACAACTGGGTATTGGCCGAGGCCTCATAAATATTCCAGGCGGCTCCTCCTAACCTCCACCCACTATTTCTAGAACATTCACCAATGTCTCAGAAACAGGAGGCGGCACCAGAGGAGCTGTCAGAATCAGCCATCCAGCCCCAACCATCCAGCCACTGAACCCTGACCCAGATTTCACAGTTCAGGCTTAGCCCTAAGCTAACTAGAATTTACCTACTCTAACATAACCTACACTACTCCAAGCACACACTGCCTCTGCCTGTGGGAGTCATGCTTTTAACTGTCAGCCCTGCAATGCCTCAAAGAACTTGTAGTTCTGCAACAGCTGGAGGGCTGCCAATTTGACCCCTGTGTGAGAGGGTGCTACATGCAGGTTTAATACAGCTGTGCATTCTTTTGTTGCCTGTCTGAGGGACTTTTGTTCATTGTACTTGCATCTGGTAACTAAGATGGGCCCAGGCGTGTTCGCAAGTCCACATTCCTCACAGGCAGCGAGACATTTTTTGATCCGCAGCTGCACAGATCAGGAAATGTCTCACTACCTGTGATTAGCGCTGCAGAGTGTTGGCTTCCTGGTGGGCGTGGGCACATGGAGTTGCAAACACGCCTAAACCCATCCTTAGTTACCAGATGCAAGTACAATGAACAAATGTCCCTCAGACAGGGAAAAAAGACTGCACAGCTGTATTAAACATGCATGTAGTACCCTCTCGCATAGGGGTCAAACTGGCGCCTGAGCCCATCCTTACTGGTAACTAACCAGGGTTAGTTACCAGTAAGGATGTACAGGGTACATAGTGTGTGACTTTTATTGAAGTGAGCCCTTGCTTAATACATTCATTCCATACTTGGTCTTGCTGTTTGTCTTATGTGCTCAGTCTTCAGCCATTTGCTTTCCAATCAGAAACTGGAAAGCAAATGGCAAATCTCCATAAAAAGACTTTGGTTTCAAAGTGATGGAATTGAGGTCAATTAGCTTCTGGCTATAGACGAACAAGCTGCTGTGAATTAAACTGCTTGGAAAGCTCCCTGAGCTGTGACATCAAGACATAGCACAAATCAGAGCAACACTACAATTCATTAAGAATGTTTGTGTAAAGTGGACTAAAGGAAGGGGTATGAACATAGCAACTAGTCAGATTTATTTGAATATATCCTAAATAAAGTTTGTGGCGAATTAATACAGCCAACAGAACTTTTTTTTACATTTGTTCTAGAACTAGTTCTAATGATTTTATGTAATGAGTAATTCTACTTCACCAAGCAACAAGTACAATCAATCTGTGAACTGATATTTCTATTCAATAGAGCAGAAAACACACAGTTTACATTTAGCCACTTGACCACTGGGCACTTTAACCCCCTTACTAACTAGACCAATTTTCACAAATACTCCCGTGATTCTGGAAGGATGTCAATGTACTCCCTCCCAGAGTTATCAAGCAACGCTGTAGCCATCATTTGGCTATGGTGCGGTCCTTAAGCGATTAAAGTAGACCTATAGAAAATCAGGCAAATTCAACAGCATGTGTACAATTACATAATAATTACATCATTTGAATTTTTTTTTTTGGCTGGGTTCACACTGGTATGACAAACAATCCGACATTTGGAGCTCATGTCGCATAACGTGTGAAAATCAATGTTTCCCTATGGAAGCCATCTTAACTGGTTACGACACATGACGGTCCGACTTTGAAAATGCTCCCTGTACTACTTTGGTCTGACTTTGACCCTACTTTAGCCCATTGAATATCATTGAAGTAGGACCAAAGTCGCATCCTTGTCCTTAACCATCCGAATTTGGCACCCCCCCTCCAGACCGTACCAGGCTGCATGACCTCAACATGGGGGAATGGGTTCTTTGGGGCAGAGGGGGGCTCTGCACCCAAATAGATCTGTTTTTGATGGACAAACACTACTATCAGTCCAGGAAACTAAAATTAGTCTTATTACATGGTCCGACCATGCCCCAATCTCGATGAAGCTTTACCCAGCACCTACCACCAATGGTAATACAACTTGAAGTTTGAATACCTCTATTATCTCACGTCCTCAGTATCAAAAACAGAGTTTATCCAAATTGAAGCATTATTTTACAGCCAGTGTTGACTCCGTAGACAATCCCACCACCTTGTGGAATGCCCATAAGCCCTACATCAGAGGCTTACTTATCAAATTAGGGGCTCATGAGAAAAAATGTCTCAATGCCACCACCAATAAACTCTTAGACCGTATATGTACTCTAGAATGAGCCAACAAACCCCACCCCTCCTTCCTCCTTAACTCTGAGCTGAATGCTGCTAGACAGTCTCTTAGTGACAATCTGCATAACAACTTTGATTTCCACATTAAACGTCTCCGCCTACAACACTACTCGCAACATAACAAACCAGGAGCATATTTGGCAAAACTGAAACATAGGCTTACTCACACTAAAATTCCTTATTTCACTAACCACCTTGGTGCCTAACTTACCAATCCCAAACACATTGCTAATCAATTTAGCTCCTTTTACACCAAGTTGTACAACCTAACTGGTTCCAACTCTGCCCTACCACCCCCTTTTGTGAGGATATAAACTTCTTTCTAAACAACCTGCACCTTCCCTCACTCTCACAAGACCAAACAAACTCCCCCTCATCCCCATTCTCTATAGCAGAAACAGAAGCAGACACAGCTAGCTTATTACTGCATAAAGCTTCCGTTCCGGACGGGTATAGGAATGAATACTATAAAACATTTTCCAAGCTCCTAATGCCACACCTATGTCACTCTTTTAACCACATAGTCTCTACAAGCTCAATCCCTGCAAGCCACTATTGTCACTGTACCAAAACCAGGCAAACCAACTGATGATCCTGCCAGCTACAGGCTCATCTCTCTACTCAATAACGATATTAAGCTCTATGCCAGATTACTTGCCACACACCTCTCAGACATCATCCTGCAACTAGTGCATATAGACCAGGTGGGTTTTGTGGCTGGCAGACAAGCATCAGATGGCACTTGCAGGTTCATTAATTTACTACAGTGGACAGAACACCATTGAACACCTTCTGTGCTCATCTCCCTTGATGCAGATAAGGTGTTTCATAGAGTAGACTGGTCTTATCTGAACGCGGGCCTGCAAGCCATACTCTCCTGGTACTCTTTCCCTACACTAGAGTTAAGACCTCAGACATACTCAAAGGCCTTGTACACACGATAGGATAGCCAGAGGACAATGGTCTGATGGACCGTTTTCATCGGTCAAAACCGATCGTGTGTGGGCCCCATAGGTTATTTAACCTTGTTAAACAATTGAAATAACCTCAAAAGGATTGGGATTATATGGGCAACAAATATTATGTTTAATATTGATATTTTGATTTGTTATAGATATTATACTAAAAGGTGTGGTATCTCGCGCCAATAAAAATTGATGTGACAACAACATATAATTATAGTGAATAAGCAGCTCCCCTAAGATAGAGACCTCATCAAAGGTCTGAACTGAACAGTAATGGTATATGGAGGGGACGCTAATAATGAATAATAAGAGAATAAACAATAAAGTGAAATCTAATAAATAGTCCGTCTGAACCAACAATAGCAGACTTAGTGAGCAGCAACACACTGAAAATGGTGAAATAGAAATAGATTGTACAAAAAAGATTGTGCAAAAAAAAAAAAAAAGATGAATGAATAAATGAATAAATAAATAAATAAACTCAAGTCCATTCAAAGAGTGTTAGATAAAGTCCAATCAAGGCTAATCTTTCTCAGATGCAAATTGTAGAAAATGAATTGTAAAAGGTGTCCACCTTCACCAAGAAGATCCCCCAAATGTGTACTAATTACACACCCTGATGAAGAATGTTTTCATTCGAAACGCGTTGGTTATCCGCTTCAATCTACCATCAAACATCTAGGGATGGTAGCTTATGACGGACAGTATTTTCACTACGTAGACTATACACGTTCAACAGTATTTCTTTTATCTGATTTGTATTGTAATATTTATATAATTGTGTAATAAATTTGTATCTCTTTTTTCAATTTGGATTTATTATTTGTTGCCCATATAATCCCAATCCTTTTGAGGTTATTTCAATTGTTTAACACGTTAAAGGGATGATGGCAACCACATGCCACCCTACATGAGTTGAATTCTTTTCCAGGTTATTTAACCTTTGGTTAAAAAAAAGCCAACTTGCTTTAAAATGGATACCTAACGAAAGGTTAAAAACCGATCGTTAGTAGGCACGACCATCGGTTAAAAATCCACACATGCTCAGAATTAGGGATGAGCCGAACACCCGCCCGTTCGATTCGCACCAGAACCTTCGAACGGACCGAATGTTCGCGTGAACATTTAGAACCCCATTGACGTCTATGGGACTCGAACTTTCAAATTCAAAAGTGGTCTTGCCCCAGGGAACATGTATCAATGGTAAAAAAAATTAAAAACGGTCGTTTTTCAGGAGCAGGACTCCTGAAAAAACAACAATTTTTAAAACTTTTTTCCATTGATACATGTTCCCTCGGGCAAGACCCGGGTTCTCAAAGACGTTTTCACAGGCAAACTATAGACACCCAGCAGGTACAATATTTAACCACTTAAGCCCCGGACGAAAGTGCAGCTAAAGGACCAGGCTCCTTTTTGCAAACTGGCACTGCGTCGCTTTAACTGACAATTGCGCGGTCGTGCGACGTGGCTCCCAAACAAAATTGGCGTCCTTTTTTTCCCACAAATAGAGCTTTCTTTTGGTGGTATTTGATCACCTCTGTGGTTTTTATTTTTAGCGCTATAAACAAAAATATAGCGACAATTTTGAAAATAATGCAATGAATGAATGAAAACTTATATAGCGCGGCACATGCAAACTGAATCGCCTCTGGGCGCTTGTTGTTCCTGTCTCCTTTGGTATCAAAAGAGATGAGTCTTGATCTTTCTCCTAAATGCTAAGTGGTTCTCCTCCAACCGAATGCTGGTTGGTAAAGCGTTCCATAGTCTGGGACCTTGGACAGCGAATCTTCTTTCTCCTTTGGACTTGTAGTTGGCTTTCGGTATCTGGAGTAGATTTTGATTGGTGGATCGCAGAACGCGATTGGGATTATGAGCTTTTATTTTTTCGCATAGATAATGGGGAGCATTCCCATGAATACATCTATGTGTTAGACAGAGTGCGTTAAAAGTTATTCTGTCTTTTACTGGTAACCAGTGAAGGGCTCTCAGTGAAGGGGAGATTGATTCCCAAGGTTTTTTCCCAGTCACAAGTCTGGCGGCCGTATTTTTAACGACTTGTAGACGAGCGATTTTCTGCTTTGGGAGTCCGAGATAGAGGGCATTTGCATAGTTCAGTCTGGAGTTTCCAATTGTTTCCACCACGACTGCTATGTCTTCTTTGGGAATGAAAGGAGTAAGTCCGCGTAGTAGGCGCAGCAGATGGTAAGACCCGCTGACTACTGACCCTATTTGTGCGTCCATTGTCAAGTAGGAGTCAAAGATGATCCCAAGACTTTTGACTTTGGCGCTAGGGGTGATGATTTTGCCCAGAATGGGCGGGGGAGGGGTTCCAAGTTGTTGCAGGTTGATTCATACGCTTGGCGTGAAACAGGAGAAGTTCTGTTTTCGCCCCGTTGAGTTTAAGATAACTCTTTGTCATCCAGTCCTCTATCAAAGAGAGGCATGTCTCTAGATTGAGGTGGTGATCCTTTTTATTGGAAATGCGGAAATACAGTTGCGTGTCGTCTGCATATGAGTGATAGAGCAGTTTTTGGCTGCTAATGATTTCAAAAAGAGGACAAAGGTAAAGGTAAAATGTTTTTTAATTTTTGCTATAATAAATATCCCCCAAAAATATATTAAAACATTTTTTTTCCTCAGTTTAGGCCGATACATATTCTTCTACCTATTTTTGGTAAAAAAAAATCTCAATAAGCGTTTATCGGTTGGTTTGCGCAACATTTATAGCGTTTACAAAATAGGGGATAGTTTTATTGCATTTTTATTATTTATTTATTTTTTACTACTAATGGCAGCGATCAGCGATTTTTTCGTGACTGCGACATTATGGTGGACACTTCAGACAATTTTGACACATTTTTGGGACAATTGTCATTTTCACAGCAAATAATGCATTTAAATTGCATTGTTTATTGTGAAAATGACAGTTGCAGTTTGGGAGTTAACCACAAGGGGGTGCTGTAGGGGTTATGTGTTCCCTGTGTGTGTTTACAACTGTAGAGGGGTGTGGCTGTAGGTGTGAAGTCATCGATCGTGTCTCCCCCTATAAAAGGGATGACGCAATTGATGCTGCCGCTACAGTGAAGCACAGGGAAGCCGTGTTTACACACGGCTCTCCCCGTTCTTCAGCTCAGGGGACTGATCACCGCACTCCAGCGGTGATCGCGTTCGCGAGTCCCACGTCCCGGAGCTTTGGACCAGGTCACGGGGCGTGCGCCTGTAACCCACGTACAGGACGTACCTGTACGTGGATCTGCCCAGCCATGCCATTCTGCCGACGTTAATGTGCAGGGGATGGACCTTAAGTGGTTAAAGGAATTTTTCTATTTTTTTTTCATTTAAGCATCATTAAAATCACTGTTCCTGCAACAGGAGCAGTGATTTTAATGATGTTTAAATAAAAAAATGAACAAGTCCTTTAAATATTGTACCTGCTGGGTGTCTATGCCTGTAATAACCTCTTTAAATAGCACAAGCACCTGCCTGCCAGTAGATTAGGAAGAACTGATCTAGCTAAGCTATACAGTGTATAAATATGTGTACAACACCAGGGATGTATATACAGTATATCCTCTACACACTGTAACATTAACTGACTAGCCTGCCTGCCTGCTCTATCTACCTGCAAAAAATGACACTCTCTCTGTCTCTCTCTGTTCTCTGGTAACTGCTGCAACACACTACACAAGGCCCACCCTGCAGACGGTCTTTTATAGTGTGGGGCGTGTACTAAACCCCCTGAGCCATAATTGGCCAAAGCCACTCTGGCTTTGGCCAATTATGGCTCTCTGTTTTTTGTGCGCTGTGTTTGGTGCATGCTTGGCCAATCATCAGTGTGCAATGCCGCAGTGAATTATGGGCCGTGAGGCGCCACTCGAATTTAACGCGAACGGCCTATAACATTTGAATTTCGACGAACGGTCGAACAGACAATGTTCTAGTCGAACATACGTTCGAATTGAACGCAGAGCTCATCCCTACTCAGAATCAAGTTGACGCATGCTTGGAAGCATTGAACTTTTTTCAGCACGTCGTTGTGTTTTACGCCACCGCATTCTAACACGATCGTTTTTTTAACCGATGGTGTGTAGGCACATCAGACCATCAGTTAGCTTCACCGGTTAACCGGATGGACTGATCGTGTGTACGAGGCTTCAGACCTCTTCACCATCCCTAATGGGACACACCAAGGCTGCCTGCTTTCGCCCTCAATTTTCACCCTTATTATGGAACCCCTAGCCCAATCTATCCGTGACAACCCTCTAATGTTTGGTAATGAATTTGGCAACAGAACACCTAAAATTGGACTTGGTCTTAAAAAAGTGGTAACGGGACAACACTAGTGCAGAGTCTCCCAGGATTTGCAAAATAGGCCTTGCATAATTGGAAGCAAGTCAGGGGCCTGGGTCGCTTCAGGTAAACCCTGTATGCAGATATTCTGACGACGATCTTATGACACAGGGACATTGTTTCCTGCCTGTGTTTTGCTTCTCTGCGGATACCAAGTGTCCCAGACAGATATACTTTTAATCCCCTTCACTTGGATGTATAATCTTTTTTTTATTTTTATATTCCATTACTTTATGTTCTCCATCTGAAAAATGAATTAATAAAAATGTATCAAAAAGACGAACCCTTCCATCTTTGGTACTGTTAAATGTAATATTCGTGTATGTCTCATGTTAAATATAGTGACTGCAGGATACTTTCCCATTCTAGCTCAATGTACATGAGGAAATGTTGCTATATTCAGAGTCTCTGGGGTCCATTATGTTAGATGCAGTTTTCTGTAGTTGTCCTGTCTGTGTCCATGTGACATGTGCGAATTCAATTCATACTACTGCCTTGACAGGCTGAAGTAATCGGCTTTATTTATCTTGGGCCACCAGAGACCATTGTTGCTATGTTTATGGGAACATTTGTGAAATGGGAACATTTGTGAAATGGGAACCTAAATTTAGATAACTTGCATTACATTATGTAAGCAATGCTTTTCTAGTAGAAGTTGATAAAGGATTGAATTTATTTATCATAACCCTACAATACAGGACAAAGGCTAAGTATTAAAAGACCCTGGGTTTTAGGCTTGTACCTTTAGGTGTTTGGAAACTGGTAAAGCTTTTAAGGATACTCCCTAGGTGACTCCCCATAACCTTACCCCACTCCATAAGTCCTCAGTTTTTTGCCGATAGACCTCTTTTTCCTTATGGAGAAATAACTTTAAAGTGGAGTTCCAATCACATTTTCTTTGTTGTCACCATCTGCTTCATTGCAGTATTAAAAAAAAAAAAGAAAGAATTGGAGATGTTTTTTTTTTCTTGCTCCATTTACCTTGTTTCCGAGCGCTAATCTTTTTTTTCTTCCTGTTTATCTCGCTGCAGTGAGGTATGTAATTTCTATCAAATCACTGGCTCCTGGGAGATGGGTGTCATCATTCCCAGGAGTCAGTGGGCATTGTATCTTGTAGCATTGCGTTATTTCCAAACAGGAAATGACGCGATGCAAGGTGGTGATAAACATCATCTTGCTTCCAGGGTTTCGACTTGAGTAACAGGTTGCCATAGCAAGGGGGCAGGAAGTTCCTCCAATGCCGCCCTTTGCTATAGCAACCCAAACTACAAAGCATGCGCTGCGCCTTGTGGTTTGTGCGCATGAGCGAGATGGGGAGTTGCATATGGGGTAGCCAGCAGCCCCTTATCCAGAAAGAAAATACGAGTGGGCTTCACATGCCCACAATTAAGATGGGAGTGTGCTGGCAAAGGAATCTAAAGGTTAGTTTACCTTAAAAAATAATAATAATAATTACAACAGCAGCGTTGCGTATAATAACATATTAATACAGTATTGGTTTAATGAAAAACATCACGGGTGTATATAAAAATAAAAAATGTGGGTGGAACTTCGTTAACTAGTTTATTTGTATCTTTAAATTATGCAGTGAATTTTTTTTCCATACAAAAGGCCATATACAAGAATAACATGGTAGTGAGGACAATAAGACAACAAAACATAGCCTTCACAGTGTAAAGTGGTATGAACAAAGCAAGAGGCTTAACAACAATAACAACATTAAGTTGTTGTAGAACAACTGATATCAACATGTCAGGCTTAAATAAGGTACCCAAATGTTGATTCTATCAAAGGAATACCCTGAGGAGTGAAAGCAGGTATGAATCATAACTGGAGAGGGAAAGAAAAGTTAGCAAGATTATAAACATATTTACCGTTCAAGTCCAGCATAAATAAGAGTCAGAAGAGTCTCGGATCCTGAGTTTACTCAGGGTATTGGATAGGTCTGCTTGTAGATACCATTCTGTAAAACGGAAGGGTGTCATGTGTAAGGAGATTTTTTCTGGAATAAAGAAATGTTCCATAAAATTAAGTCATCTGGTAATAAAACGTTTTAAGGATTTGAAGTTTTGGGTGACAGTGTCCATTTTTTTTCATGAAGAATGGAGTTTGAAGTGCTTATGTCACTGAGGCAATTTGAGGTGGGGTGGATCCAGGCCTGCATGATGACTCTGCAGGCTGTGAGGAGACAGATGTGAATACATTAAGGGAGAGAGACAATAGTAGATGATGAAGGGGTAGTCAGCCAAGTGTCACAGCTGAAAAGGCATAGCATAGGGCCTTTGGGCAGAGTAAGATGCTGAATCTTGTCAATGTACTTTTAGTATCTGATCCCAAAAGGTAGAGGTCGCTTGGCAGGCCCGCAGTCTATGGAAAAGAGATGGTTGGGGGGTGCTGCACCAGGGGCATGATGAGAGAGAAAAGGGTCATATTTTCCATGTCGAAATGGGAAGTACAGTATATTGTATGCATGGTGAGCTATTTTGCTAAAGCAGGTTTTGAGAAAGCTGGTTAACTGGTGATAGTAAAACACCTGAGTTGATGGAAGGGAGTAGCTTCAAGTAGGGTTTGAAAGTTCCTAGGGCAGGATTGACAATGTTGGTTACAGTTGTCATGGCAGAGCAGGACCATTGAGAAAAAATGTTGTGTTTCCAAGTATGGGAAGATGAGGTGAGATGGTGAAGGGTAAACCCAGGAGTCTCCGCACCTCCCTCCAGGTGATAACGGTATCCCTGATTAACAGGTTGGGTAGCTCTTAGGGAGTGGGGTAGGGTAAGCTAGAGTAAAGGATAGCCTGGAGGTTGAACGGGGACACAAGGGCACCCTCCAGTGAGTAGTTGGAGTAGCGAGAGTTTTAGTCAGCCAATACCGCGTTTTAATATACACAAGAGATTATAGAATCCTAATATTGGGCACGCCCGCTCCTCCTTTACTCTTCAGGAGGCATCATTTTTTAAATGAGATTCGAGGCCTTCTGCCATGCCAAAGGAATGCAAGCAGGGCCGTATGAATTTTTTGGACATGTTTAAGCAGTAAGGGAAGGGTCTGTAATGGGTATTGTAAACTAGACCATTTTGAAGAATGATAATAATCAAAGGGGATGGGCCGCCCATGCTTACAACTCCTGTACAATCTTGGCTATCACTGGGGGATAATTGAGAGTATATAAGGAGGAAGGTTCCCTGCCAATATGTATACCTAAGTAGGTAATATGTTGCTTCACCACTATAAATAGGGATGAACAGATCCAGCCTTGGGACATTCGTGGATTAAATGCTAAGATTTCACTTTTGCTAAAATTAATAGCAAGCCCCAAGCAGGTCTGTTAACTTTTAAATCAACTGTTTACTGTCCTCTGTCCCTAATAAGGATGTCCAGGTGGTCAGGAGGCATGCTCGATGTTGCCAATGGGTCGTGGGTCTACCACCACACAATTTTAAAACAATTGTACCTTTACTGCGTTTGCAATAACTATGTTGACTATGTTAAGTTGTACTTATACAGTGCCTTGAAAAAATTGCTAATTGCAGTAAAACACCGACAAGAAATCCATGATTTCATCCTACAACACGATTAGACTGCCTCTTTATCACAGAAAGCTGACTTAAAGCCGACTGCAACACCATTCTAGGAGAACCGGTGCCAGAGAACTATCGTATTCTAACAGAAAACAGAGTGGGGCAAAGAGGAGGAGGCCTGGCAGTGATCCACAAGACTCACCTCTCAATCACCAAACCAGACCTTCAGAACTCGCTTCCATTCATGGAAACCCTCACTCTGAAACTGCAAACAAATCCCCAGGACACCATTCACATACTACTCTGCTATAGACCACCTGGTCCAAAAACGCAGCTCCTCACGTCATTGACTGAGTTTATCTCCACCTATACCCTAAACATCAAACACCTCCTGCTGCTCGGGGATTTCAACCTCTGGGCCAACTCCTCACAGGATCCCATCGCCGACGCCTGCATTGACCATTTGGAAGGATTAGGTCTGCAGCAACTAGTATGTGGGCCCACACATGCTTCAGGTCACACACTCGATCTCATCTTCATACAAGACTTGGAAATTAACATTCTGGAAAATGAGCCATTACCATGGACAGATCACCATGCAATTCACAATTACCAAAAACGCCCCCTTAAAAAAAAACGTGACAACACACTGGACTAGATCTCAGAAGAAGCTTCACTCGGAACTCTTCAAAACTACATTAGGGAACAAAATAAAAACAATCCAATTACATCAAACGACCACAGATACACTGTTCGCCATCAACAAGGCTCTACTACAGTCAGCCGACTTGGTAGCGCCAAAACGCAAAACGTGCATTCAGAAAAACAACTCCAGCTGGTTTAACGACCAGCTGTCGTTGCTAAAGCAAGAGCGCAGAAGAGCGGAAGCAGCTTGGAAAAGAAGCTCTTCAGAGGAAAACCACACCATTTATAAGGTAAGAACTAAAAAATACCATAAAGAGATCTTTAAAGCCAAAAAAAATCACTTTTCTAATATCATCGCTAATGCCCTAAACCGCCCCCGCGAACTCTTCAACTTAGTCTCCCAGACTATGAATCCAGTCTGTCTTGAAGCCCCTAATTCTGATTCACAAGAATTTTGCAACAAATTATCGGATTATTTAAATAACAAAATAGAAAAAAATAGTGAAAGTATTCAGCAAAATAGAACCTGCTTCAACCTCCACCTCAATCACAAACCCAATACCCACATAAATCCGCCGCAATCAACTAATTTCAATCTAAAACCCATTTCCATCGATGCCACTAAAAATATCATTAGTACTCTGCGAAATAGTACAGCGCCTAATGATATCATCCCCACCAAACTGCTGGAAGAATGTGCCGAGATTCTGGCACCAGCTATCACGCAGCTCATAAACCAATCATTCAAGGAGGGCATGGGGCCAACTTTGCTGAAACAAGGCATAATCAAACCAATTCTAAAAAAAAACACCCTCGACCCCAAAGACCCAAACCACCGTCGACCCATAACAGGCCTAAATGTTTTCTCCAAGGTACAACAGCTGCAACATCATTTAGACACCCATAAATTACTCGATCTATTCCAATCGGGTTTCTGTCCTGGTCACGGGACAGAAACAGCACTGCTCAAAATATGGGATGATGCTCTCGAGGCAGCAGACGAAGGAGAATCTTGTCTTCTAGTACTATTGGACCTAAGCGCAGCTTTTGACACGGTAGACCACAAACTATTACTGACTCGGCTAGCTGAAGCAGCTAGAGTCACGGAATGTGATTTATCTTGGTTCTCCTCCTTCTTTGAAAACCGATCACAAATAGTGAAATTGGGGCCTTTCACTTCTGAAAAACGCAGTGTCCTGCGGAGTCCCTCAGGGATCCCCTTTGTCACCGGTTCTGTTCAATATCTATCTCCGCCCTCTCCCTCTTTGAAATCATCAGTAACCAGAAGTTACTTTACCACTCTTATGCAGATGACACACAACTGTATTTTCGCATCTGCAACAAAAAGGATCATTATCTCAGACTAGAGAAATGCCTTACTTTGATAGAAAATTGGATGACAGAGTCATCTTAAACTCAACAGCTCAAAAAACAGAAGAACTTCTCCTGTTTCACGCCAACCGAAAGAATCAACCCGCAATACCATGGACACCCCCATTCTGGGCAAAATCATCACCCCTAGCACCAAAGTCAAAAGTCTCGTAGTCATCTTCGACACCTACATGACAATGGATGCACAAATTGGGTCAATAGTCAGCGGATCGCACCATCTGCTGCACCTACTACGCAGACTCATTCCGTTTATCCCACAAGAAGACATAGCAGTCGTGGTGGGAACAATTATCAACTCCAGACTTGACTATGCAAATGCCCTCTATCTTGGACTCCCAAAGTACCAAATCACTCGTCTGCAAGTCGTTTAAAATACGGCCGCTCGACTTGTGACTGGGAAAAAAACATGGAAATCAATCTCACCTTCACTGAGATCCCTTTACTGGTTGCCAGTAAAAGACAGAATCACTTTCAAGGCACTGTGTCTTACGCATAAGTGTGTTCAAGGAAATGCCCCCCAATATCTATGCAAAAAACTAAAAACTCACAACCCCAATCGCGTTCTGCGATCCACCAACCAAAATCTACTCCAGATACCCAAAGCCAGATATAAGTCCAAAGGAGAACAAAGATTTGCGGTCCAAGGACCTAGACTATGGAACGCTCTACCAACCAGCATCCGGTTGGAGGTGAACCACTTGGCCTTCAGAAGAAAGATCAAGAGAAGAGAAGGCGCCTCCAAGTTAACAACAAAAAGCTTTAATGAATCATAGGTTACAGCATCCACTTACATGTAGATAGTGAAGATCCGGCATGTAGATCATTGAAATAGTCCCTTGTGTGGCGTCCTTCCGCGCTAGATGTTAGCTGTGAGTGCTCCTGTGCCTTTCTATGTCAGGTCCGTCCGTGCAGCAGTGGGAACCGGCTGGTACGTTGACAATATTGGGAGTGAGGCATGGAGCGCAGCATGAGTCGCGGTGATGTCACTAGAATGCGACGGCGTTTCGGAGCTGGCGCTTGCGTGTGACAGAGCACGCTCCTTTCTCAAGCATTGATGCTTTTTGTTGTTAACTCTCTTCTCTTTTTCTTTTACATATGTTGGAGTCCTGCTCTCATCTCCCCTATTTTGGAAGGCCTGCCCAGATTACAGACTGGGACCATCTGCTTAACATAGGACAGTGTCCTCCTCCCACCTTCTCATTGTTCTCTTCCACTCCAAAGGTTTTATATAGAAATTTTAACCCCTTTTCAGGATTTATATATATCACTTTTTTCACTGATCCTCAGCGCCACTACCCCATTTTTTCAGAAGAAAGATCAAAACCCATCTCTTCTGAGGGCAAAAAAAGGCGATTCAGTTTGCAGGTGTTGCGCTATATAAGTTTCTCACTCACACTCACTCAGGCAGGGTCAATAAGACCCCACATCTGTACTCCAGGCTGGAAAGCATGAGATCGGGAAAAAAATGCACTGATCTCATGCTTTCAGCCGCGATTGCAGCTTTGTTTATGTTTTTAAATCTCTATGCTCTTCGGCGGCGGCTGATTAATACTCCGGGCCTCCGATAACACAGTTGAGCCCTGGAGAGGCACCGGATGGAACCGCCATTATGATCGTTCATATGGTGCGAACAATCGCTACCTGTAAAAAAAGGATATCGTAATGATGCCTGTAGCTGCAGGCATTATTCAGATATCTCCCACTGAAGTCCTACGGTACCAAAGTGGTTAAGCATTATTAAAATCACTGCTTCTGAAAAAAAATCAGTTCTCAAACCTTTTTTTTTGCATTGATACGTGTCAACTGGGGCAGGACCCGGGTCACCAAACGATAACTTGCATATCAACCTTTAAAAGATTAAAAGGATTTTTAAAGGGTCCGCTGCTTTTCGAATTTTCCGCGAACACCCCAAATTGTTAGCCAATGTTTTCGTTCTTCGCGTTTCGACTCAAGCACAAAGCTCATCCTCTACCGGGGGGGGGGGGGGGGGGAGGTCGGCTCATCCCTAGCCATGACCCACTTGTATTTTCACAAGTGGACACAAGAACCTACATCTCTAGATACATCTCTAGATACATGTTCGTTTAGCACGGTAGTGACACCATCTGCCTGGAGTTTGTATGTTCTCCCTATGCCTGTGTGTGTTTCCTCCCACAATCTAAAAACATGCTGTAAATCAGATCCTGTCTAAATAAGCCCTAATATGCAGTAGTATATTTAGGTTTTGTGCTGCCCTAGCAGGGGTTCTAACAGGAGCATAGAGATTTAAAATTATAAACATAAGCAAAGCCGCAATCGTGGCTGAAAGCATGTAATAGGTGATTTTTTTTTTCCCGATCTCATGCTTTCCAGCCTGGAAGAGAGATGTGGGCTCTTATTGCCGCACACTATTCCTATTACAAGGGATGTTTATGTTCCTTGTAATAGGAATAAAAGTGATCACCAAAAAAAAAAGTGCAAAACTAAATAAAATTACGTAAAAAAAAAAAATCCCCCAAAAAATTTAAATGCCCCTGTCCCTAGTAGCTCGTGCTTAGAAGCGAATGCGGAAGTCCCGCCCACATATGTAAACACCGTTTCAAACCACACATGTGAGGTACTGCCGCGTGCGTTAGAGCAAGAGCAACAATTCTAACACTAAACCTCCTCTGTAACTCTGAACTGGTAACCTGTAAAAAAAATGTCGCCTATGGAGATTTTTAAGTCCCAAAGTTTGGCGCCATTCCATGAGTGTATACAATATTAAAGTATTAAAGCGTGGCAAGTTAGGTATCTATTTACTCTGTGTAACATCATCTTTCACATTATCCCAAAAAATCGGGCTAACTTTACTGTTTTGTTATTTTTTAATTCATAAAACAAAAAATTATTGTGCAAATAACATTGGAGATAAAACGTTGCAATGACCGCCACTTTATAACCTAGGGTGTCTTCTAAAAATATATATATATAAAGGGCCAGATTCATGTATATGGGCGCTTCTTTACTTTGGAGTAACGTTTCTCATTTACGTTACTCCGCCGACACTTTCGGCGCAAGTACTGTTATTCACATAGCAGTTGCGCGTAAACTTGCGCCAGAGTAACGATAATGCGCTGGCGTAACCCGACGCAAGTGGAAGTGGGTGTGATCATATGTAAATGATGGGCGGAGCCCAGCGCAGAGGCTTACGTTCAGCGCATCATCCACGGAGCATGCGCAGTTAGTGAGGCTTCACTCGGCCCCCTTGTGCGCATGCTCACAACTTCCGTCGGCACCACTTCATGGGAAACTTCAGCGCAATGCGTTCCGTTGGGCGTTTAAATGCGCCCGTAGATGCACCATTCCGGCACTAAAGTATATCCTGTTCCCCCTCCCCGCAGTGAAGTTACTTTTGTTCTGAGATGGCTGCTCCTGTTCCCCGCAAACACACAGGAGAAAGCTGAACTCTAAAGGCCAGGAGCTGTCAGCCGTCATCTCGGCTATGGAGACCTATGATTTCTTCCTCCATGGCTGTAAAAGTTGACAGACAAGCATGGACAGAGGTGTTGTCCTGCAAGTGGGGGTGCTCAGCTAGCTCTTATCGTCGGTAACGCTGCTGTAGCTGCTCTCCTGCTGACCTGTGGCCGTCTGGAGTAAAGATAAAGCAGCTATTTGTAGAAATAACTTTGCGCCGGACGGACGAGATACGCGCGGCGCATGTAGCCGGTGTATGGTGCTAATCCGTTCGCGAATCGGGAAATCTCCCTCATTTGCATATTTGCAGGGGAAATCAATAGGCGCGACTGATGCGCCAAGCGAAATTATGCGCTGACGAGACTCTGGCGTCGGAAAGTTAAGCCGATCGGAAATGGCCCGTTTTCTGTCGCATCTAGTTTGGTGGGTACGGCCACATAGAAACGACGGCGCATCTTCACAGTTACGCGGCGCATATCGAATTACTCCAGCGCAACTCTACCTGAATCTGGCCCATAATGTTTGGGGTTCTGAGTAATTTTCTAGTAAAAAAAATGATGATTTTTACATGAAGGAGAGAAGTTCCAGAATAGGTGTGGTATGTTAAATAAAACACTGGCATGGATTTTTGTTGTGCTGATCATGAAGGGAAACTCTGCGCCAAATTTTAAATAAAAAAACGACGTTGGTTCCCCTTCAAGAGCATACCAGGCCCTTAGGTCTGATATGGCTTTTAAGGGGGAACACCTACACTGAAAAAACGGTGTGTGGGTTCCCCCAAAATCCATACCAGACCTTATCCGAGCACGCTGCCTGGCCGGTCAGGAATGGGGGTGGGGACGAGGGAGCACCCCCCTCCTTACTGTACCAGGCCGCATGCCCTCAACATGGGGGGGTGGGTGCTTTGGGGAAGGGGGGCTGCACCCCCCACCCCAAAGCACTGTTGTCCCCATGTTGATGGGGACAAGGGCCTCTTCCCAACAACCCTGGCCATTGGTTATCGGGCCTGCGGGCGGGGGCTTATCGGAATCCGGGAGACCGCTTTAATAAGGGGGCCCCCAAATACCGACCCCCCACCCTATGTGAATGAGTATGGGGTATAAAATATTAAATAAAGTAAACACACTACACAGGTTTTTAAAGTAATTTATTAGTCAGCTCGGGGGGGGGGCATTCTGCCGGGGCCCTGCTCGGTTTAAAACTTTGCACAAAACATGTAGGTGTAACATGTTATTTAAGAAAATAATTATGGTTACAATCACTTTAAAAAACCTTTAAACAGATATATTAGAATGTGCACACTTTTAATAACAAGTAGTTTTAAGTAGTAGCTTTCTCTTCAACTCAGTTTGACTTTTTAATTCTCTCAAGCAGTGAATATTTACATAATAATACAGGTTATAGCAGGGCTGGGACAAGGGGTTGGCAGGAGGGGAAGCTGCCCTGGACACTGTGTTATCATGTGAGGTATGGGGGGTATGAGGACTTTTGGGGGAGGATTTGTGTTTGGAGGGGGAATTTGGGGAGCGGCAGGGGGTAAGAACTTTTCTAGGAGCACAAATTTGAGGGGGTATTAAGAGTGGTGATTTAGGGGGATTTGTGTTGGGAGGGGGGATGGGTGAAAAGGATGTGTGCTAGGGGAGGGGAATTTGACAGGGTTTGTGGTAATAGATGCGATATTGTAGAGGGTGGAAAGGGAATTGTGCTAAGAGGGTATTATTATTTTTGTGTTGGGGGGGGTTGTTGGTAGGGATGATTGGGGGGGGGATTTGTGCTAGGATGGAAAATTTGGAGGGGAGGATTTGAACTAGGAGGGGGGATTGAGAATTGTGTGTAAAAACATGTTCTTGGATGGAAAATGTGGGAGGGGGTGTTGGGAGTGGTGATTTAGGGGGTTTTGTGTTGGGAGGGGAGTTGGGGGAAAGGATTTGTGCTTGAAGAGTAGGGGTGCGCATCTTCACTCGCCACACGATTCGATTCGATTACGATTATCATGTCAGCGATTCGATTCCGCGATGCATCACGATTAGAAAGATGGAGGAGTCTGGAGATAGGGAAGAAGGAATCCATGAATAGGAAAATAAGGATGGAGTAGTCTGGAGATGGGAACTAAAGGATGGAAGAGTCCAGGGATAGAACTGAAGGATGGTGAAATCCATGGAGAGAGAAGAATGGAAGAATTCCGGGATAGGGAAATAGGAATCCATGAATAAGGAAAAAAAGGATGGAAGAATCGGAGCATAGGAAGGGAAGGCTGGAAGAGTCCAAGAATATTATTAGATGGACGAGTCTGGGGGGGTGATAGGAACTGAAGAATGGAGGGGTCGGTCCAGAAATAATTTTGTTTTAATAGAATTGTTTAGGGTTTAGGGTGGGGGTTGGAGCCTGTGAATGGAGGCGAGTTGGGTGAGGGCTATGCGGTGGCCATTGGTTTGAATGGGGAGGTGGAAGAGGAATGGGCTAGGAGCCATATCCATTTGATGTGTAGTTTGAGTGATCAGGAGTAGTTTGAGACATATATAAAAGGTGGGGGGGGGGCCCGAGTTGGGTGAAAGATAGTGGGAACTGCGGGGGTAGGAAGGGGCTGTGAAGGACATTAGGCAGTTTGACAGCCAGCTGGGGAACATGCTGTCATATCTCCATTAAAAACAAAATAAAGTGGGCACTGTATGATTAGTTGGCAGCTAGCACAAGGTAGTGAATAAACAACTTTAAATAGACCATAAAACAAAAAAAAGTGTGCAGTGCTTTGCAGTGATAAATGTACAAAAGAGTCTTATTAAGTAGTGAACAAATATAGTCCTGATATATATTTATATATAACTCTGATCTGATTGAAAGAAATCTTCTGTGTATTCAAAGTAATTCCAGTGCTGTGTGTGCTCTGCTGTGTTTAAGTCATTCACCAGAAATCAGGAATGACTTAAACACAGCACTGGAATTACTTTGAATACACAGAAGATTGCTTTCAATCAGATCAGAGTTATATATAAATATATATATCAGGACTATATTTGTTCACTACTTAATAAGACTCTTTTGTACATTTATCATTGCAAAGCACTGCACACCTTTTTTGGTTGTATTGCCCTATCTACATTCTGTATGCAGTCTGGCACTTACCTTACCATGTCAGTCCTCTCAGTGTCCTCCCCACGGCCCCCTCACCTGGCTCTACCGCTCTTCTGGCTCTCCTCCAGCTCGGCTTCATCCTCCTCTATCACACCTCCTGCTGGATACGCTGCGGCCGCCCTGAATCATTCCGGGACCTAAAGCAGTGATGGCTCCACTCTCCTCAGCAAAGCTCCGTGCTCCATAAGCCCGCCACCGCCACTCTTATCAGCAGCAGGGACAGCTCCAGCCACCTCAAACTCCGGCCACAGCACTCCATGTTCCCGCCAACCTGCACAGCACACAGCGTGGGCTCCTCACTTCCGCCTTACGCTGCCTGGAATGTGGAATCACGTGCTATAGGCTATTGCTATTGGCTGATGAGGGGAGAGGGAAGGGGATTGGTAGAAGGCCTCCTCTACTCGCAGCACAAGGGAATAATGTCAGCGGGAGGCGGGAAAAACGGCACGTAACCCTCGGTTCCACGCAGATGCACGGCGCGAGGATGACGTCATCCATAATCGATTTCTTAAAGTGACAGCATCGAAATCGCATCGTGGCCCATCTAATCCCGATGCATCGATGCAACGATTAAATTCAACACCCCTATTGAAGAGGTGATTTTTTTTTGGGGGGGGGGGGCATTTATGCTAGTGGGATTTGGGGAATGGGGGATTTGTGTTGACACATAATGCTTATACATCTTGGGGGGGGGGGGCACAGTTTGGCATGTTCGCACTGGCTCTAGATGATCTTGTCGTGGCATTGGGTTATAGAACAAATCAAGCTGCAGCCATTAAAAAATTATTTGGTACTCCTGAAGCCCATTAAAACAATGCTGCATTCTACCTAAAAAAATGAATGGGAACAAAATAATATATCATGTACAACTGCATGCCTTTGGTGTTTCATTGAGTAAAGCAAAGAAAATGTGAATATATTCTGTAAATTATGGCCTCTTATATGGGATATTCTAAAACAGCTCGGATAGATTTGTACTCGGAGTCTCAAGTAATCGTAGTAGGGAAAGGTCTGAGACGCCAACACGGAAAGTGACCTGGAGTGTGCCAGGGTCACGTGGTCGATATGCCTAAAAGGGGGCATACCCAAGTAGAAATAAAGAGAAGAAGAAATGCAAGAAAAAAGGGAAGGGTGGGTGGGACACGTGAAAACTGCCGACAGGCAGCAGGATGTTGGGCGGGTTTAAGTACCTCCCGACGACTCCTACAAATTTAGGCAGACCTACGGTCTGCCTTCCAACTTGTACTCTAAGTCTCAGGTAATCGTACTAGGGAAAGGTCTGGGACACCAACACGGAAAGTGACCTGGAGTGTGCCGGGGTCTTGTGGTCGATATGCCTAAAAGGGGACAAAAATAAGATGGTAGGATGAGCTCGTAAGAGATTGAAATGAAAGTAGCCATATGTAACCTTGATCAGCCAATGCAAGGAAGCCTGTGACAACCCAATATGTGGATCTGGGACATGTACAGAGATGGATGCAAACCCACCAATCTAACTCCTCAACAATGTGTATTCGGACCCCCCGGGGGAAAACCAGCCGAAACTGTGTCTATACTGAAAACGCGGAGTCACACGCTTCCTAGGCTAAAATGAACATGACTAGCTGACCCAGCTCCATCTGTAGCAGGAAAACCGGGAAGGTGTGGCACAGGTGTATGAGCCTAGGACCTGCTGGAAAAAAGGCGGCGAGCTACCATGTACCGAAACCCCTAAACGGAGAAGGACGGATATCGGGAAAGTCTTCCATATCTGCTGCCCGCGTCATGACGTCTGCAAACAAGAACAACACCGTTATACACAAGAAATAACCAACGAGCCCCAACTTACCTTAGGAAAAGGAAAAAACTCGACCTCCCTTACCACTACTCAAGCAGCTGACCGAGACTAAAGATGCAGTAATGCCATGCAAGATAGTATACGTAGCACAAGACTGAAAACGTGTCGGTCTCAAGGATCTAGCAAGGCCGAGCTAACTGAGGCTAATCAGGCCAATTAAGACGTAACACTCAAGCCTATGAAGCTGAGGATGTGTCAGGCAACTGATACGAGTAGTTGAAACGTATGAAAAGGAAAGGAACACTGCCGTGGTGGGACGTAAAAACCTACAACGTGAGGAATAAACCAAACATACTGACAATACAAAGTATGACCATGTGACAAACCCATGAAATTGCAAAGGCCGAGCAACCTGAGGCGTAGCAGGCAAATTAAAAACATGCACTGATGAACCTGAAGACGTGTCAGGCCATTGTATGAGAAATTAAATTTCAAGATGCATGAAATGTATGAGAAACGGATGAGGAGACTTGCCACCGTACAAGCCAATTATAAACGCTCATCTCAATCCGTAAGCACCCATAAACGTGATTGGTGACCCCCCCAGCGGTGAAACGCCATGAACCCAACATGAACATACCAAAACGACCAACTACTGTATGAAAAAAATTGTGAGAAGAACGAAATTGTATGAGAAAACGTGGACACATGAGAAAACAAAACACGTGAGAACATGAACAGCACAAGAAAATGTAATCACACGAGATCGTAAACACAAGAGGACATGATACATGAGAAAATGTAAGCACATGAGAACATGACTAGCCTGAGGAACGTAATTGCATGAGAAACGTAATGGCGTGAAACATGATCGCATGAGCACACAAATGGCATGCGGAGCGTGAACACATGAGAACATAACTAGCCTGAAATTCCCATGAGAAACGCAATTGTATGAGAAACATAATCGCATGAGAACATGAATACCATGCACAACAAAATCGCATGAGAACATTAATACAAAACATGAATACAATGCAAAACGCGATCGCATGAGAAACGTGATCCCATGAGAAACTGAATACAAAACATGAATACCATGAGAAACGTAATCGCATGAGAACTTGAATTCAAACATGAATACCATGCAAAACAAAATCGCATGAGAAACTTAATCGCATGAGAAACATGATCGCATGAGAAATGTGATCACATGAGAACCATGATCATGTCGAATACCATGCGCAACAAAATCGCATGAGAACAGGAATACAAAACATGAATACCATGCAAAACAAGATCGCATGAGAACATGAATAACACGAGAAACAGAATTGCATGAGAAACGTGAACGCATGAGAAACGTGATCGCATGAGAACAAGAAAACCATGAGAAACGTAAATGCATAAGAACATGAATACCATGCGAAACAAAATCGCATGAGAACATGAATACAAAACATGAATACTGTGTGCAACAAAATTGCATGAGAACATGAATACCATGAGAAACGTAACCGCATGAGAACATGAATACCAAGCGCAACAAAATCCCATGAGAACATGAATACCATGAGAAACGTAACCGCATGAGAACATGAATGCCATGCACAACAAAATCGCAGGAGAACATGAATACAATGAGAAAGATGATCGCATGAGAAACATGATCGCATGAGAAACGTGATCACATGAGAACCAGAATACCATGAGAAACATGATCGCATGAGGACATGAATACCATGCGCAACAAATTGCATGAAAACATGAATACAAAACATGAAACCATGCGCAACAAAATCGCATGAGAACATGAATACAAAACATGAATACCATGCGAAACAAGATCGCATGAGAACATGAATAACACGAAAAATAAAATTGCATGAGAAACGTGAACGCATGAGAAACGTCATCGCATGATAACATGAATACCATGCGCAACAAAATCACATGAGAAAATGAATACAAAAACATGAATACCGTGCAAAACAAGATTGCATGAGAACATGAATACCATGAGAATGTAATCGCATGAGAAATGTAATCACATGAGCAACGTAATCGCATACGAATAAGAATACCATTAGAAACGTAATCCCATAAATAACATGCGAAACAAAAACCGCATGAGAACATGAAAACCAAACATGAATACCATGAGAAACGTGATCGAATGAGAACATGAATGCCATGCGAAACAATAATCGCATGAGACCATGACTCGCATTAGAACATGAAACACAACATGAATACCACAAGAGAACATGACTCGCATGAAAACAGAAACATGTATACCATGAGAACGTAATCGCATGAGCAAGGTAATCGCATACGAACAAGAATACCATGAGGAAAGTAATCGCATGAGAACATGAATAACATGCGAAACAAAAATCGCACAAGAACATGAAAACAGAACATGATTACCATGAAAAACGTAATCGCACGAGAAACGACATGAGGACATGACTAGCAAGAAAAACGTAGTCGCATGGGAAACGTAGTCGCTTGGGTAGCCTAGTCGCATGGGAAACGTAATTCCGAGAGAACATACCTAGCATGAGAAATGTATGAGAACGCAACACATGAGTAACCTAAACATGAGAAAAATGACTTGACTAGCCATTCAATAACCGTATCTGACTGAACCACACACTAACTGAACATTAGTCATGACACACACCAACCAGAATCCTGAGACAGGGGAGAGTGCGAGATCTCTACAAACACACTCCAACTCCCACCCCTCCTGCTGTCGGCTTGATCACTGGAGAAATGGGTGGACAACCCCTCCTAGCATGCTAGCATGACCCCGGGAGATGAAGGGGGGACAGCATCCCCCCTCATACAGCCAACGCGACCCTGGATGAATGACCCCCCCATGACACCTGCGTGGACGGGCAGCCTTGCAAATTCCAGCGTGCGCCTGGAGGAAGAACTGGGTGGATAGACAGCCCCCCCAGCGTGAGCTCGAAATTGACCGGGAGGAGCGGTGAGTGGCCCCCGCAAAAGCCGACATGTGCCCGGAGGAGTGGAGGGTGGATGGATGGACGGCTCCCCCTCGTGTAGCAGCGTGCACCTGGAGAAATACGTGAGCTCCCCCCCGTGTGAGCCAGGAAGGCAGACCGAGGAGGAAGGCAGGCTCTCGCTCCACCCAACCCTCCCCCGCTGGTGATCGCACACGAGGTAGGTGTCCTTCTGGCGCCCTGGGGATAGTGGAGGATGGATGCCTACCAATCCCCCACCCCACACGAGCGGCGGGAGAAGCAGGCGGCCCAAATGAATAGGGCCTAACATGGGATGAAAGGTAGCCGGGCGGCCTCCACAAGCTGGGACCAGGAGGTGAGGCAGCCCCCACAAGCTGGATGGGACATGGGGATGAAAAAGGGGGGGGGCTGAAAGAGAGGCCCCACAAAGTGGAACCGACACTATTGCTGCGCCCTGTAGGGAGGTCCGACGTGACACGCTACGGTCGCGACACGTGAAAACTGCTGACAGAAAGGATGATGTTAGGCGGGTCTAAGTACCTTCCGACCCCTCCTACAAATTCAGGCAGGCCTACGGTCTGCCTTCCAACTTGTTGGTGCCCTTCCAAAAAATTCAAAAAAGGAGGATGATATTGAAATTTCAATTTCATAATCTGTATCAGACTTCTTCAGTCCTGTAGTCAGTCTGATTAAATGTAGAAAAATAATTATTCTGTTTGGTATACTCATGTACACAACACTGAACATAAACCACAGAAGGCAAATAGGAGAACAGAATTGAAATAATCAACTTGTCAAATGTAAAGGTTACCAGACGATCTCCAAACAGATTGATGTTTCTGTGACTATGGTTGCAAATAATAAGAAGTTCATAGGAATGTAGCAACTTCCCTGGATGTGGCGAGAGGGGAGCCAAGGCCGAACCACGGCTCTGCATCTGAATGGACACACGGAGCTGCAACTCGACTCTAGTGCCCCCAACAGGAGGGAGGGGCCAGGAGCACTGTTGAGGGACCCGTGGAGGACCTGGCTGCTCTGTGCACATCCATTGCAACAGAGCAGGTAAGTATAACATGTTTGTTATTTTTAAAGAAAAACTTTACAATCACTTTAATATTGTTGTTAAGGGAAATCAGACAGTAATTTAGGCAGTTTTATAAATCTTTTTTTTTTCCCCATGAATTTACAGTATATACAAGCCACATATTCTGTTGGATGAATAGGACTACTATGTTTAATCAGGGAATTCAAGAAAAAAGGTACATTTTTTAGGGTACTGCTTAGGCACAGTTAACAAGTCTACATTTTTGAGCCAAGATCACAAATATGCCCCCCCCCCCCCACCAGAACACTCCAGTTGGGGCTTTCTGCCATTGGCTGAGAGCGCTGACCGGGAGTCGGTCGGCTGCTGGTTTTCCAGCATGTACGTCCGACAGAAGTCAGCTTCTGTTAAACAGGCTGACATACACATTGGCAGAATGTTGGCCTTTTTTTTTTTGGGGGGGGGGGGGGGGTTTGACAAATGTCTCCCTACATTCTGCTTGTGTGTATGGGGCTTTAGACTGAATTATTAATGGAAACCCATCACAACGTATGTTAATGCACATTGTATCGGGTGTCAGGGCACATCATGACACATGTCCACATGCTTTGACATACACTGTGCAAAGTACATTATAATGCATGTTAAAGATTTATCAGTGTTGATGTGTTTCCATTGCTTTCAATCGTTAAATGCATCCAGCAGTAAAGCAGGAAAATGCAGATTGTGAATCCAGTTCCAATCTTATCTGAGTTGAGACTTCTGCTCTTATAATTTCCCCTTAAGTTGCACCACAACACACTTAAGCTAAATTGACACTAGCTCATGTTGTGAAAAGTGATCCATGGTGGATCATTTTTCAGAGTGCAGCAAAGCAACTTCTTTCAAGTGTTTAGGAGAATATCCTTCCACCTCCAAATGCCTCTTTTTTTTTTTTTTTTTGCCCAATGGCAATTTATAATGGGGTTAATGCACTGCAAATGCGAGCCAGGCATTAACTTGATTTGCAGCAAGGCCTTTTTGACTTGAATGGAGTTTTATAAGTTTTACATCTGCATACAAACAGCCTCCACCAGCTGTACTTTAAATTTTTAGTGGATGATCCTGGGATGGTGTTGACAAATGTAGGTGACAGTGTGACACTGAATACACTTAAAAGTAAAATTGGTAACAGTTGAAAGGATACAGAACTTTATATTGTTTTTTTTTTTCAGTTATGGGAACATTCTCCATAATCTCTTCCTAGTGAGCCTTATGCTCATTTTTAATTTAGTGCAGTAAAACACATTGATTTATTTAAACTCCCATGGTGTGCTGTGTGTATTTTTTAGCATTCCCCCTAAGGAATAATTCACATAAATTAAAACGGTGAAAACTCCCAAGTGGTAGGAAATGTTTGCCAACAAATGTTTTGGCATTGGAATTTGTACTGTGGGCCAGCATTTCACTGGATCTGCACAGTGTCCAAATGATGTATTCATTATTGATCTAAAGGGGATGTTTAAAGGCATTTTCTAGGAAAGGGCATGAGAATTGGGATTTATATTTATTTCTATCTCTAAGAAAGTTATTAAAATCTGGATTCTGTAGTTGCAGCACATTGGGGAGTAATGGATGCAGTTGCTAAGCCTATAACATCTCTATCTTCAATTTCAGTTCACTGCATGTAGTGAACCTTTAAGTTGACCTAGGCAGCTTTTACATGATGCCTGTCCACCAGAGGATCTGCCTTGGAGATGTGTAAATTAAAATGTATTATTTTTTTTTTTAAATGTCTTTCAAGTGTAATACAGATCACATACTCATAGTACTAATAGTAAAAGCATCTGCTTTGCAGAGTCTAGGAATGGTTTTATGATTTTTGTCCTTTCTAACCTGATTCCTGAATCAAGGGACATATTTTTAAAGCTGTTAGCCTGAAACTTCCCTAACATTTCCTACAAATAAATTCTTCTGATGTATGTTTTTAAAGACAGTAACTGGTGAAAATCATATTTTGCTGCTTTATAAATATGCCACTTTTAAGTGTTCCTATCAGAAACACTACAACTATTTCATTTCTTTAGATGAAGGCAAAACCTAGACCCAAAATAGCACTCATTTTGCAGGGATAATTCGACCTTACAAATGAAACAAAAACGAAAAACCCCATATTGAAAAAAGCAAAAATGTACATTTATTATTTCTTTGCATTTGAGCCTTGAAAGCATCATTATCAGTGGGTCACAAATGCAGTGCTCTGTCTCCAGCAGACTTCTTCCAGTTCAGATGTGTATCAAGGTACAGATCTATAAGTTATGGAGCTGAAGGAGATATCAATGTACTACATGCACAAACAAAATATAAAGGTGCTTTTTCTGCAAGAATCACATTTTAGGGAGTCAAACTACCCAATTTTGAAATCTACAGTAGGTGTTTCCCTTTTTTTAAAAACAAGTAATATTTTGGACCATAAATCCAAAGAATCTGTGGCTGGTATCCATGTCTTTCTCCCTTTTACAATATTTCACCAATGAAAAGATACGGAGGATCATTATTTTAAAAACGTTTGATCGCCTTTTCACCCTTGTGAATGTTTACTTGCCTAATCATAATCCACTACCTTTCAACACTCCTTTACATTTTTTCCAAAACGTAAGATATTTGCAGGGTTTTTTGTCAGAGATCTTAATTTGGTTTTTGATCCTCAAAATGACAAAACCTCACACAAATATCAGATTTCCCTTTTCCCTTGTGAATATGTTTTGCAAGTGCCCTTTTTTGTTTTCATTTGATAGACTTGTAGTGCATTTTACACCCGACGACTCAAGATTATATCAATCATTCAATGACACATGATTCTAGAATTTACCATTTCTATGTTTTACACTATTTACTGAGTTGGCATCCATGAATACCCACATAAGCCTTGGATTTTGTCTGATTACTGCCTGATATTTTTAGCAGAATAATTTTCTCGGGTTAAGCAGGGAATACTTTGAGATATTTGTCCCAGCCTAACAAGACGACTGTAAGATTCCACAGGCCGGGAAAATGCTAGGAATTTTGCTTAGAGTGACTTCATATACATGAGTTTTTGAGTTTGTTTATCAACTTAAACTATTAAACACAAGTAGCTTTGGAATAAATAAGCTCCCCCACCGTACTCCAGGGCTCGGGACAGGTCTCCTACTAATGTATTTTTTAAAACCTGATCACAGTGTGACCCCAAATGGGGTGACAGGTTGTAGTGCATGGCGACACTATCTTATGTTACATTATGAAGAGCCTGCATGTGATTAGTCATGTTTATAATTTGATATAATTTCTTGTGGTGACACTATGTATAACTACTGTTTTGTTTTGAACAAATTGCAACCTGTAATGTACTATCTAATGTGAAAATCAATAAAAATCTATTGTTAAAAAAAAAAAGAGAGAGAAGGGGATATGTGGTTTCTTTTTCTAACAGCCTGTGCAATGATTCTGCATTACTGCAATTCCACTGTACGTCCCTCTATTACTGAGCATCCCCAACGTTGGTTGACCGTACCTTCTATGCTGTTTTCCTCTTATTTGCTTCATCTCCTTGCTCCTTGTTTCACTCTCGCCCACCTCTTCCTCTGACATTTTGTTCATAAATATAGCTTCTTCCAGGTCATCTGTGGCAATGTTACATTAGCATCCACTGTACATATTAATGTTTAAGTGGAACTTTACTCATAACGACACAATATAAAATAATGTTTTTTTAGCAAGGAACTTACATTTCACATTAATGCTTATGCTACCAAAATTAGTGTGTGCTGTAAATTGCCTCCAGCATTGCTCCTGTTTCTTCTTGTTGAAGCCCAGAACCCCTGTAGAGCAGTAAATCATTAGACTGTCAGCACATCGGCCTCTAGTGATCTAGTAAATGGAAAAAATGGAGAGCAACTAAGAATGTGTTGAGCAGGGTGAGACGGTACATTATTGGATTATAAACACTATATGCACTTATTTTTAATGTTTCATATAGCTATACCTTCAAACGTGGCCACCCTGGAGTTATCTAGCAGGACCTAATTTTCCAGCAAAAGCTCCACTTTAATATTTCTCATGGACCATATGTCTTGTTTTATATTCCAGCACCATTTATTTATCCACCCATGGTTACTAGACTTAATCTGTACTTGACATATGTTATAAGATGCCCTGTCTCTTTTATATATTTGATATACAGCTGATATACTATGTGAATAACCTGGATATTTTATGTTGTTTTTTACTTTTCGTATGTAAAAAGCTGTTCCCTTTATGTTTCTTTCATACTGAATAAAACAAATGTATTATGTAAGAATGAACTACAAGTGCAGTGACACCATTGTACTTGTGCTCCATGAAGAACTACAGCCCTTCTGCAATTTTCTGAAATGATACAGTATACATAAAGCACTATGCCATTTACAAATGAAGAGCGACTATCTTCCAGTTTGCAGTTAAAGAGGGAGGGATTTAATTTTTATCTTGCTTGAGATGTGGATTATGATAAATCTGGTGCTGTGCTACCAATGTGGTTGCTGACAATTTATCATTTTGTATAATGCTTAAAGTGTTACTAAATCCAGGACCCTCCATTCACTATATCTGATCTCCCACAGTTCCCAGAACGTGGAAATGCAATTGGCTCCCGCTGCTGCCTCTGAGTCTGAGTAGAGTTTTCGTTTGATCCAAAACAGATCTCAGATAATTTCACTTAATTTAGTATATTTCAGTGGCATAACTAGAACTTTTTTTTGTCAAAGAATAGGTCAGGGTACGTATGCCACACCTCCAGCCCCAGAGGAGAGTAGGAAAATGTGTGTAACCAAATTGCGCTAACAGTGAGAGGTCTTAAAGCCTTGGGTACCTTCAAGTGATTAGAGATTGGCAAACTTTGGAGGGCACACCCCTTGGGTGCCTCCCCTTTAACCCTACCTCTCTCCATGAGTCCACAGTTTTGTGCATTAATGGAGTAACTGACTCAATTTTCTGTATGACATGCTATGTTAAATAAAGGCTTAAAAAGATGGATTTTTTTCAACACTTTATTGACACAAATAGGTTTTAAATTAAAAAACATACTGGGCCAGATTCAGTAAGAAATTACGCGGCTTATCTCTAGATAAGCCGTGTAACTTCTTAGATGCGCCGGCGTATCTTTTTTTCTGTATTCAGAAAACAAGATACAGCGGGATTAAATTAAGATACGAGCGGCGTAATTGTATTATGCCGTCGTATCTTAACTGCATTTTTAATTTGTCCGCTAGGGGCATTCCCGCTGATTTACGCCTAGAATATGTAAATCAGCGAGATACGCCTATTCACGAACGTATGCCCGGCCGACGCAGTGAATTTACGCCGTTTACGTAAGGCGTTTTCTGGCGTAAAGATAAACCACCAAGAAGATGGTGCATCCTATGTTAAGTATGGACGTCGGGACCGCGTAACATTTTTCAGATTTCACGTAGTTTGCGTAACTCGTCCGTGAATGGATGGGGATTTACATAAATTACGTTCACGTCGAAAACAATGCGTCATAGCGTCATAATTTGGAGCATGCGCACTGGGATACTTCCAAGGTCGGCGCATGCGCAGTTAAAAAAAAAACGAAAAAACGTGGGGTCACAACACATTACCATAAAACACGCCCACCTCATTCACATTTGAATTACCCGGGCTTACGCCAGCCCGGGCTTACGCTAATTTACGGTGGCGTAGCGTAAACAAGATATGTTACGCCCGCACAAACTTACGGCGGGCTACTTGAATCTGGCCCACTGTATCATTTTGATAACTTGTTACCAAATATTTACCATATCACCCATAATAATGTAAGAATATAAGACTTAGATGTCTCCAAGCGTTGGTATCCATCTGAATGTGGCAAACGGTGTTTAAAACTGCCTGACGGTGATGGACCTTTTCTCCTTTGCAGAAAATCACCCCTAGCTTAACTAGTTTATTAGTTGATTTATATTATTTTATCTTTGAATTCTTCAATCAGCACCTCATTGTCATCTAATGTGAACATAAATGCAGTATATCTGGATAGGCACAACCTCAATAAAACTTTAGAAGCCCTACCTTGACCCCATGCTGCAGGGCAACCTGTCATGTTGTTTTGGGCCCTGGTTCCTGCATGGGGCTCACTTTGACACTTGGTGCAACACATTTAGTTAGACACAGGGTGCTATACTGGTCTAGGGCTGTGGTCCATCGTTATGGATCCCGATTCCTTAAGACCCCTTCAGGGTCAAATTCTATTCAGCTTGCAGTGTAAACTTTTTAAACTTGTCTCTAAAGCTCAACCACTCAGAGCTTAGTGTCAGATGGATGACTGGGTGTTGCATCACACATCAGGTTGCCCCTATAAGGTACTCAGGTACTTCATCCTGCACTTTTGCCACAAGGATTCATTACACAATGGTCTACAACTAATGTTACCATGCATTCCTTATAGACACGCTAATCCTATACTCTGCTCCCTCTTCTGTGAGTATCCCACAGGGAAAATCCTCCCACTAGCTATGGTGGAGACCAGGCAAAAGGGAGTTATGCAAAATTGCAGATGAACATTCACTCTGCCAAAGACCTGCACAACACTCAACCTCAGAGTGAAGATGCTACCCTTGCATCAGAGCAAGGGCCAGTCTTACCACAAGTCTTGCCATCCGATTCTAGCTCTATTTCGTGCATTCAACAAATGCCTGTTTTCTGCATGTATATTACCTTTCCTTATACAATTTATGGTCCTAATTCAGCCATTCTCATCCAATGCTCCAAAATGCAGTGCCCGTTCCCCTTTCTCACCCATAGTTAGATCCCGATATATCAGTCCAGGAGGATGCAGACACATAAAGAAAGAGGAGGATATTGAGCCAATATTGGAGGAAGCTGCAGAAGATATTTTTTCTCCAGACTGCCACTATATTAAAGAGGGAGCTTTACACAACATGATGACTAATGTTGAAAAGCTCACTACTGCCATCCACAAAAACCTTGGCATTGTGCAGCCTGACTGTCCCCTGTCTTGCAATGCCCCTTTGGGTACAGAGACCTGCAAAATCCTGCGAACATTCCCTGTTTATAATCAGACAGAATATGTAGTCTAAAAACTGGGTCACCCTTAAAAACTAATTTTCACTCCAAGTCTTTGCTAAACGCTATACAAATTTGCAAAGAAGTGTGCTGTTCTTGTAGTTGATCCTGTCATCCCCATCCTACACAAACATTTCACTGTACTTATTGAGGATGTTCCTTATTTTAAAGATTCTGCAGATAGAACATTTTACATCCTAAAGGCTCTCTTTGCATTTGCAGGCCCATCCCTGTGACCAGCTCTCCCTGCCTTTTTAGTATGTCATACTGCAGCTAACCTGGACTAGGGCAGTGAACAAATGTGCAGAATTGTATGGTTTACCTCTCTCTGGGTCACAGACAGTGGAAAAGTCCTACTTTCCCCTATGACTGGGGTGTTACCACAACAGACGCAAGCAATTCTGGGGAGGTGTGTTCCAATCCCCAACAGTCTAAGTAACATGGCCACTGAAGGCAACCAAGCTCCCCTTCAACAACTTGGAGTTTAGAGCAATTCTGTTGTTTCTGCAGCATCGGATCCCTCATCTGAAGGGACGTAAAATCTGGGTGCAATCAGACATTTTTTTTTGGCATGGCTGCTGAAACCCAGGTCTTAAAGGTCAGAGGGATTTCTGAATCTGTGCTTCAAACCTTTCTAAAAGCAAGAAATCCTTTTCCAGGAAGGATTTTCCTCTTGATGTATTTTTTCTTGTACAGGGAAATAGTGTTAACTGGGATGGACATATGACCAGTCACCCCTATGGATGTCAGAGAAATATGGCCAGTCACATAGTGCAGCCTTTTTATATAAACCATTTTCAAGGCTGAGTACCTATGTATTTGGCATATACACTGACACCTAGCGATGCATTCATTTGGGACGGTCACAACAAAAAGCTACAATATGCTTAGTCGTGTAATTGCTTTCAAAGACTGATCTCCCTCTCTTTTATGATACTGGGCATAGAACCCAGGTACTTCTTCCTCTGACATCCATTTTCTTCAAACATTTTATTAGATATTGTATGATATAATGAAAGTAGACAGTGGTCCAAGAATGGACTACAGTCAAGTGTCAAACAGTAACAGTAGCCCAAATCAATTAACACATGAATGACTATGCATATGTGGACATGGAAAGCAGGTACTTGACTTGAGGGAGCATATCTAAATGTCTAGTAGGCTCACTCGCATGAAGCAGTTGCTGACCAGCATGTGAGCAGATAGCGAATAAACAGGACTCACAAAGCATAGCTATAATGAAACAATAAACTAACAGCACTCCTAAGTGCAACCAATGGTTGGCTACCCAATAATTAATGTTGGTTTTACAGGGAAAGATAAAAAAAAGAAATACAGGGGGAGAGAGAAAGAAAGGGAGCACAATGCGAAGGGAAAAGAAGAGGATGGAATAAGGAAAGGAGGAGTTGGGGGTGACCCCCAGGTGTCTAGAATGTGCCAATAAGGAGCATTCCACTAATGGTACTTCTCATGGAAGCAGAATAGATTAATCAAAGTTGGGTGGAAAAACTTGTACTACCCATGGGGACCATAGAGCTTCATATTTGGCAATGCTGTCTGTGACAACGGCCTTAATTTTCACATGAATCGTGGCTTGTTTGACTGCAAGGACACAGAGTGTGGGGGACTCCCAAGGTTTAGCAATGATTTGTTTGGCTGCTGTTGTAATCTGCAAGAGAAGCTTAAATTGACATTGTGTTAAGGAAGGGGGCTTTTGGTTCAACGGTGCTATAGATAGATCAGGCGCACATCTGGTGGGAGTGCCCCCCCTATCGCTGAATTCTGGAGAGGGGTCATTGAGTGGATCAGACACATCACAGAAACGACAATAACGCTTGATGCTGCTGCCTGTCTGATTCACATCAATCATTTATCAATAAGCAAGTACAAGAAGACTCTCACTAGACACCTATTAAATGCTGCCAAGACCCTCATCCCCCTATACTGGAAATCAACACAGACGCCTAAGGTCAGGGATTGGTTGGACAGGGTCATTTTTATCTTCAAAATTGAGGAAATCCTAGCAATGAAAAATGAACATAGCACCCACTTCAATGCTCTATGGCAACCGTGGCTTCTTTTCACCTACTCTGGCGAATTCCAAACACTGTATCATTGAACTTACCTCATGCCTGACTCCGCCCTCTAAGATGTTATTTGCTGTGGCATAGATGATTCTGCTGTGTTCCCCCTATATGTTATTATGCATTGCGCGATATGCTGTACGCCCTGTTCTGCTCAGATCCGGATAATTATTCTTACTACCACTTTCTAAGATGTTATTTGCTGTGGCATAGATGATTCTGCTGTGTTCCCCCCTATATGTTATTATGCATTGCGCGATATGCTGTACGCCCTGTTCTGCTCAGATCCGGATAATTATTCTTACTACCACTTTCTCCTCCCCCCTTTTATTTATTTTTTACCTCTCACCCTCGCCTCCCTAGCCCTTTTTTTCCCTTTCTCCCCTCCCCCCTTGTCCTTTTTAAACCATCATATTTCAGTTGTTCAACTGTATTTTGCATTTCTTGAAATATGCCATTCAGGTTAATATCACTTTCTATTATAATGTGACATATGCTGTTCTTTTACTTACACCAGATTTGTATATGCTCTGTATGTTTTGTTTGATCTTATAAATAAAACTTTGATTGTGAAAAAAAAAAAAGATCAGGCGATAGAGCTGTGTCAAAGTGGGTGGAGAGCATGCAAAATATGGCATTCTGCTTTTGCCATTTTCTAAGGATGTTTACCTGGATTACCACTGAGGTTTCCACACTGGCTTTGGTCTATACACCAGCCTAGTATTGTTTACATTGCTCTTCCAGGAAATCCTATTATAAATCTTTAGTCATGTTCATGGTTAACGCCACCAGACTTTGTATTCCAACTCTCAGGGAATGGTGTAAAAGGCTGACTAATATTAAAATGGAAGAACTCATTTTTATCTCACAAGACCGTCTTACCAAATTTGTTACCACATGGGCCTGTTATAATTCAAAACTACAGAGCAATACAGAATATACCTTTTTAATTTGGTGAATGGAACGGATATTGCAGAGTCAACTCGTTCTGACCTACCTCAAATCTCTTTCTCCTGCATAAGGAATGCCATGGTGATTTCTCCGTTTTCTGCATACTAGGTTGGGGGGGGGGTGACTGAAGTTGTGCCCTACCCTTTCCTCCCTACTTGACATTTTTGTATTTCTCTCTGGGTTTATATGTATGTGAATAGTTTTTGTCTGCCTCATTATATAGCTCTGTCACCTTAGTGCTTGGTAGCATGCTGAGAGGTTTGTGTATAGTGACTGATGTAGGGATCTTGGGAAGTCTTATTGTGATTTTTCTTTCCACAAGTTTACTATATGCTCTGTATGTAATCTTTTTTATGTTGATTTGGTCACTGTATTAAACTCTGTATAGTACTGTATTTTTCCTGCTGTCACCTCAAACAGATTTATGGAGGAAAAAAACACCAACGGAAAAAGGATGCTTATTTTTTTCTATATGTATACACAAATATTTTGCCTTTAATTTATATTTTAAACTGAATGGGTTGTTTTACATTGTGAGGGTTTACATACACTTTAAGCAGCTCAGAAGTACAATATATAAGAATAGTATATTATCTGTCCACTTACATGATAGATTATAAGTAAAATAGAGTACAACATTGCAAAAGTATAATGACATTTTCTGTCTACATAACTTCTGTAGCCAAGCATAAGTAAAGCAGATTATTCGGAAAATATTGCTGAAATTACCCATCTAAATGTTCCATTGGTCTCCAAGATCCACTCAGATCTATAAAATAAAAATTACTAAATGAGTTAATATGTGAGCATCCATTCCTTCCACATTTATATTTGAAAATGAAAAATCAAATGACTTTTACTACAATGGAATTCATAATTGTTTCCTATTAATGTTAGAAATGTAATAACTAAACGTTTTGATGATCTACTCTGTATTTAATATAATAATTATAATTCAATATATTTAAAAAGAATTTGCAATAAAACATTTTTTTTAGATTGTTTTAATGCTTTTTGCATTTGTTTTTTTGGCATATAACTGTAAAAAAAAAGGTTATTTATGTACTTTTTTATGATGTTTTAATAATTATTTTGATTTTTTTCATTTTCTAGGCTTGCTAAGATTCTTATTAAGGATCCACCAACTTCAGATTTCACAATAGACTTGAAACATGAGGTGAGCTTTTTTTTCTTTACCGCTAATAATAAAGTTGTCCAGGTCTTTTTTAGCTGGAACGTGGTGGAACTCCATTCCACCAGCTCTGGGACTGGTCTTGTGTTTGCAGCTCACTACTATATGTCACTACTGATCAGAAGGCTTAAAGTTGTTGTAAACCCTCTCCTGTACCCAGTGAAGTGAATAGCCTCACGCGATACACAGAGATGATACAAATCCCCCGACATAAGTTTTACCTGTTTTTCTGCTGTATTTCCCTTTCTACATTCTTTGGAAAGTGCAGATTGTGTTATAAATCTTCATTCCTCTTTCAGCAGTGGGTGTGGAGTCTGGGCTTACACTATGTGTGAGCTGATTGAAGGAAAGGCACACACCCACTCCACATAGGCAGAGGGACAAAGGAACATGCAGAGGTGTAGTCTGAATAGACAAGCTTTCTGTTATCTCCCTCTAAGTTCTCTCCCAGAAACACATTTTAAACTACTGTTCTCTCATGTGTCGGAGAGCTTGTCAGAAGTAACTCTGCTGATAAGAGAAGAATGGAGCAGCAGGAAGAAATGGCACTTAGAGCTTAGATAGCTGCCCCCTATACCTCCGGACACAGTCTGCTGCTCCGCCTTGTGCGGCCCTATACTGCATGCTGCTTGCTGCCTGAACAAAGGGAAGGTATAAAGGTTGCCTCTGGATCTGGGATATCCCCCTTTAGCTGCTTGAGGAGGGTCCCTGAAGTTGTGAGCTGATCTGCAGCAGGATACATCCTCTACAACGAGTATGGTGGAAGCGTTAGGATTTAAATAAAACTTAAATGTTCCATATGCTAGCACTGTGCAAATTGAACTTTAGTTGAATCGAACGGAGCTGTTAAAGAATCTATAAAACCTATAAAACTGATATTCAGATAGCCTATACTTCTGATATGTTTAAAATAAAATTATGCACTGCACATTGAAAAGCACTGATAGCAGTTAAAAAAGGAAAATATGTTTGTCAAGTCCTGATAACTGTGAAGGAATGAGGATAAGAACTGTACATAATTGGTATCATTTGTAATAGAACAGCGTTTAAAACAGCAAAGAATCTTCCTCTTTAGTCACCTGCTGATGACCACTGTAGGTAATACTTCCTATTGAGTTAAAAAACGAACACGGCTACCAGCACTTGCTGATGAACTCCTGCTGATAAATGCCAACAACTGCTGTGGATACTTTTATCCTTTAATAATTGTTGCTGACAGTTAACGCTGACCATTGATAAGCATTCCTGTTTGCTGACAACTGAGAAATTTGTACTTTTCTGCCTGCGGATAGGCTGTTGACATATCCTGATAAACGGCTGTTCTTTTTGATGAACTACGCTGGCAGGTATACTGATCTGTATAGAGCTGCCGTCATCCCACAGAGGATTATTGCTGCTATATGAGAACTGTTGCCACATTTGAAAAACTCTTAGAAAAACTTCTGTTACTCTGTGACTTGATAACTATTGCTATCGCTATTTGCATTGCTATCTGTGGACAATTCATTAACAACTGATGCACCCTCTGGACAACTGTCCCTAAAATCGATAACTGCTACCAAAAAAAATGCAGCTGGATTTCTTTTTTTTTCCTTTTTTTGTGTAAACTTTTTACCACCTGCTATTCTCCGGGAAATTACCACTAGTGGTTGACAATCCCTGTTATCCATTGATAAACGCTATTAGTAGAATATCACTTGTGGATAAGCGCCACTATTTGTTGAGGTGGCTACCAGCTGAGGACTGCTGTTATTAATATGCGTGTCACTTTCTGACAACTGTTGAAAGCTGGGGGTCTCTAGGAGCTTTACCTCCCTCTAGGAATATTAAAGGGGCAGAAAGCCCTTGAATTAATATGAGAGGAAAGCCAGGTAAAGCAGGGAAAGGAGCACTACCTGCTGTAAGCCCATGAGGCATTCAGCACTATATGTTAGCTGAAACAAGTATGACAATGGGCATGGAACCCCTAGGCACACTAAAACAGGAACGCCTGTAACGCAGCCAAAAAAAGCAGGGAATAATTCCCAAAGGAGCTCCAAGACACAAAATGGAGATCACCAAAAGAGGAAAGTAGGTGTGGCGCCAGAGACTGAAGAGAGCATGGGGTCAGAGGGAGCCCAGGCAAGCCTACCTCAAATTAAGGAGATGTTGGCCAAAATGGAAACATCATTGAAAACAGAAATAGCAGCAGTTAGAGCAGATATTGGACAGGTCCTGGGGTGAGTCGAAAAAAAAGAGGAAAGAATGGACAAATATGAACAAGGGTTGGAGGAAATGAGTGAACAGATGACATCACTACAAAATGGTGTTTTTTTTTGTTTTTTGTTTATTCTTCCTCTTCCTTTTCTCTAGATTTGCTGTGATCTGCCAGTTGCTCTCTTAGGATGAACCATGGCCACAATAAATGTAATTACTTATAATATAAGGGGGATGAATGCTCCAAGTAAAAGGTATAAAGTAAATAAAGAGCTCCTTCTTTTGGGGGCGAATGTGGTCTATCTCCATTAAACGCATATTGCTCACGCTTCAGGGCATGGACTAGCTTCACATTTGTTCCTGATGTGGTTTTATGGGGACTCAACATCTAGCCACTCAAGGGGTGTGGCCATAAGTTTTGACAAGACTATAGCCTTTATGGTAAGAGAACAATTGGCAGACCCCGAGGGGAGATTTATCTTGTTTAACATGGAATGCATGCTGGCAAATATTTATTCTCCAAATAGGGATCCAGACTTATTTTTAAAGAAAGCATTAAATAAACTTGAAGCATTAAAGAAGGTAAACTTATAATGGCGGGAGATTTAAACGCACAGATAGATACAACAGGAGGCCACTCTCGTTTCACAGTTAAAAGACGGAAGGCTGTAAAAAAAATTACTATAGGAACATCAGCTGGTAGATACATGAAGGGTCAGGCACCCAGGAAACAGAGACTACACTTCTTATTCCCCAGTCCACGGGTCATTTTCAAGGATTGATTATATCTTTATACTGTAGAACATCAATTATTACCGTCCCTTTAAAGCGTAGAGATTAAAGCAATTACTCTATCTGATCATGCCCCAGTAGTGATTAAGCTAGAAATATTAAATATCAGGCAGAGGAGGAACTGGAGACTGAATGACTCTTATTCAGGACCCAGGGATTATCAAGAAGATAGAGCAGGAGCTTGAAAATGTATTTGCTGTAAATGATACACTAGAAATCTTGGGCCAGATTCTCAGCTGCGATATGACGGTGTATCTCAGATACACCGTCGTATCTCAGTTTTTTTCAATGGGTATCTATGCGTGTGATTCCTAGAATCACTTACGCATAGATACACTAAAGTTCCGACAGGTGTAAAACAATTACACCATCGGATCGGAGATGTAATGACAATGCCGGCCGCTAGGTGGCCTTTACGTTGTTTTCTCATTTGCCTATGCAAATGAGCCCAATACGCCGATTCCCGAATGTTTTTAAGCCGCCCCGTCGTCGTTAACGTCGTTTCCGTAAGCGTAAGGTTACCCCTGCTATAATGAGGGGTAACCTTACAAAGTTCCGTCGTTGCCATGTTAAGTATGGCGTCGGGTCAGCGTCGTCTTTTTCCGTCGGTTACGTCGTTTTACTAAGTCGTTCACGAATAGGGCATTGCGTAAATGACAATCACGTTGTTTTGGCGTCGGTTTCAACGACGCTTTCCGACGTGCTGCTGGAGCATGCGCACTGGGCTTTTTCCCCGGCCGGCGCATGCGCAGTTCGATCGACGCGGGGGCGCGCTTAATTTAAATACAAGCCGCCCCCTTTGAATTACGCGGCCTTACGCTGGGACATTTACACTACGCCGCCGCAACTTACGGAGCAAGTGCTTTGAGAATACGGCACTTGCTCTATTAAGTTGCGGCGGCAGCGTAGTGTAAATGGCTTACGCTACGCCGCCGCATTTCTATGAGAATCTAGCCCCTTGCGTACAGCCCTGTGGGAAGCACATAAGGCTGTTTATAAGGGGTATACTGATAGGGGCAGGTACAGGGAAAAAGAGAGAAAGAGGAGAGAAACTTTGCTCTCTATATAGAGAGATACAGTATTTAGAATAAACGACAAGACCCCAAGATACCATGGAGACACAGGAGTTAGTAATAAAAATAGAGCAAATAGCAGACCTCTTAGAACAAGAGAAAAAACATGCCTTCCATATGGTGAACAAGGAGAGATACCAATGGGGAAATAAATCCGGGAAGTGGCTTGCAAGGGTAATAAGGGGAAAAAATTGTTTATCCCTAAAATTAAGAACCACCAGGGAGAGATGGTCCACTTGTCCCCGGAAATAGCAGAGGTTTTTCATGAATATTATAGCTCATTATATAATTTGAATCAGAAGGAGGTACGTAGGGAGGGAGAAGTCTGAGTTGCTGAGAGGCCTTGACCTTCCAATGGTGCCTAGGGAGGAACTGGAGCAACCTGAATCTCTAATCACTCCAGAAGAAGTAAGTAGAGCCCTGGGAAGGTCTCTGGGGCCCAATGGGTACTCAACTCTATATTTATAAGAGATTTCAAAAGATTTTGATCCCTAAACTGTGCGAATATTTCAATGCCCTGGCTAAAGGAGAAAACCTGCGGGAGGAATCACTACTGGCCCATATAACCCTTATCCTAAAGGAAGGGAGGGATCCAACAGTCCCAGCAGGTTACCACCCAATATCCCTGTTAAATACAGATATAAAGATTTTTGTGAAAGTAATAGCTGAAAAGCCCCTACTAAAGCCCCTACTACCAAGATGGGTAAATAGCGACCAGGTATGAAGTAGAGGGGGAAGACCCCAGTCACATTCCTGCCGATTGATGCTGAAAAGGCCTTCGACAGGGTGGACTGGGGCTTCATTTTTGGAACATTAAGACATTTGGGTATGAGGGTTAAAATGAATATCGGCTTTTTATCACCACCCAACGGTTAAAATAGAATAAATGGGACTCTATCTCCCCCTTTGGACTTATTTAATGAGACAAGGCTGGGGTTCGCCCTGTCCCCAATTGTTTTTGTAATAGCACTGGAACCGTTGCTATCGGTGATTCGTAAAAACCCAGACATTGGAGGGGTAAAAGTAGGGAACAGGGAAATTAGAATAGGCGCATATGCCGATTTTTTGCTTTTCTATATGTCTAACCCTAGAATAACAATCCTAGTCATAGTAGATGAGCTAACCAGGCATGGAAAAATGACTAACTTTAAAATAAATATGTCTAGATCGGAGATCTTGAATATTACGGTCTCAAAGGGAGGAACAGCAAGCGATCCAACCTTTTCCCTTCCCTTTGGGGTATCTGGGAAAAAAATGTACTGCATCCGTAGGGAACATGTTTAACCACTTTAGCTCCGGACCATATTGCTGCCCAAAGACCAGAGCACTTTTTGTGATTCGGCACTGCGTCGCTTTAACTGACAATTGCGCGGTCGTGCGACGTGGCTCCCAAACAAAATTGCCGTCCTTTTTCTCCAATCGCCTTTCAGGACAACCTTGGAGAGAGCGCAGCTCCGCCCATTTCCCAGGAAACACACGTGATCCTTTAAGATCCCTCCTCTTCCACCATGGCCTCAGTTATTGTGTTTCCTCCGCCATGGTGGAAGCATCACAGGGAACCAGGGAGCTGTCTCTCTCCAGGCGGAGGGTTTTCTTGAGCTTACCTTTTGTTTGCATATTGTTGGCGGCGACCATCCCGACCCCTCTCCACGGGGAGGGGGCGCTCAGGAGTCCCCAGACGCTCCGGTTCAGCGGAACTTTCGGCCTCCCAGGGGACGGTGTCTTTGTGCCCAGGAACTGCGGTAGAGGTCCAGGCGACCGAGCGGTAACCGGCGCGGGTCGGCGGTGTTCCGCACTTTCAGTTCCGGGTCCCGGCTGGCAAACGCGTCACGCACGGTGACGCCGTTTTCCTGGGGGGGCGTGGCGCTGTTGGTTCCCAGCGCCTGGAACGCAGCATCTGTGGGGCGGGTCAGGTGACCGGTACTTCCGTTTCCGGCCCCCGATGATGACGCGGGCGGCCGGGAAAATTTAAAATGGAGTCGTTCTCCAGCTACTTGTGTGACTGCGCTCTACAATGGAGGAGAGACAGACAACACCGGCGGATACAGGCGCTGCAAGCACCGGTCAGGCCCAGGTAAGAGGGGTACAGTGGTGCCTTTTATTCTTACTATATTGGGCCTAATTTTGTGTTATTGTTGTTCCTCCCTGAGGGAGCCTGTGGTTACCAGTCCAGGTTAACGCTCTTGGTCTGTATAACCGTTAGTGGTGGTGGCACTTAGTCCAGGCCTTTTTGGTTTATTCTGGTGGCGGCACTTGGGTGTTTCAAAAAAAAAAAAAAAATGGAGATGGTAACTTTGGTTTCATCTCGTTACAGGAAAAATCTACAACCAAAGCTAGGCACTTGGATACACCCAGGAAATGCCCGTCTTGCAAAAATCCTTTAAGGGATTCTTGGCAAAAGCCGATGTGCAGATCCTGCATTAAAAATCTGGTGGAAGAGGAAACTTCACAACAGTATAAAGAACTTTTTTCCTCAGTCCAGGAGCTGGCAAGCTCTTTAGGCTCAGTGAAGGATCTGATCACACAAGGCTCCGCAAGTTTGGGGGAGCCACAGCAGCCACCACCTAGTCCGAAAATCCCAGTCTCGGGACAAACAGAGGGGGATTCGGCAGATGAAGGGACTAGTACTCTCCCCTCTCTCAGGGATTCAGATGAGGAGGAGGAGGAAGAAGATAGTAGCAAAAGCTCAAAGTTTAAATTGTCATTAGACGAAGTGGAGGACTTACTCAAGGCAATTTATGTTACCCTGGGTATCCAGGAAGAGAAGATTCAGTTATCCATACACGATAAGATGTATCAGGGGCTGGATGAGTCTAAAAGCCGGGTTTTCCCGGTCCACAAAGTCCTCTCGGACACCGTCAAGAAGGAATGGAAGGACCCTGAAAGGGCCCCCTTTTTTTCAAAGACCCTTAGAAGAAGGTTTCCATTTGAAAGCGGTGAGACAGAGGTGTGGAACAAAAAGCCTAAAGTAGACGCAGCTTTCTCACAGGTGTCTCGTCATACAGACCTGGCTTTTGAGGACATGGGGGTCCTGAAAGATCCGATGGACAAGAGGGCAGATTCCCTCCTAAAGAAGGCCTGGGATTCTACTGCAACCAGTCTGAAACCAGCCATGGCCGCCACAATAGTTGCCCGCAATCTAGAGTGCTGGGTTGAGAAATTAAGGAGTCATGTCGAGGCAGGCACCTCAAGAAAGGATCTATTAGATTCCTTCCCCTTAATCTTGAAAGCCATCAAATATATGGCAGATGCTTCTGCTGAGTCCATTAAAATGGCTGCAAGGTCAGCAGCCCTGGTGAACTCAGTCAGGCGAGCAGTTTGGTTAAAGACCTGGTCGGGTGATACCCCCTCTAAGGTCAAGCTTTTTGGTCTGCCTTTCTCAGGGGACTTTTTGTTCGGTCAGGACCTAGAAAAGGTTCTTGACAGAACGGCGGATAAGAAGAAGGCTTTCCCCCCTAAAAAGGGTCAGAACCCTAAGAAAAATTTTCGTCCTTTTCAACAGTCCCATAAGAGTAAGGAAGAAAATAAAAAGAGATGGGGGTCCCAAAGAGGGAGAGGTAGAGGAGGTATCTTATTTAAAAACCCCTCAGAACCAACTACCAAAAGCAAGTGACGATCTGCTTCTGGTGGGAGGAAGACTGGCTGCTTTTATTCCACAGTGGAAACAGATGACCACGAGCCCCTTTGTGGAAAGAATCATTACGGAGGGGTACAGTCTGGAATTTTCAGAGTGTCCCCCAACGAGGTTCTATGTCACAACCCTTCCCCGGGACAAAGAAAAAGCTACTGCAATGACGAACCTGTTACAGGATCTGATGAGTCAGAGAGTGATAGTACAGGTCCCAAAACATCAAGAGGGTCAGGGTTTTTATTCCCACATTTTTTTGGTCAAAAAACCCTCAGGCAAATTCCGCCTGATCTTGAACCTAAAAATGTTAAACAAGTCGATAAGGTACAAACGGTTCCGGATGGATACGATTTATTCAATAACAAAGCTGTTGACACCCGGTTGCTTCATGGCATCTCTGGACCTCAGGGATGCTTACTTGCACGTCCCGATTGCCCAAGCATCTCAACAGTTCCTCAGACTGGCAGTAGACCTGGGGAACAGGATATGGCATCTTCAGTTCAGAGCCCTCCCTTTCGGGTTGTCGTCCTCACCCAGGATCTTTACCAAGATCATGGCAGAGGCCTTAGAACCACTGAAGCTCAAAGCGATCTCGGTCATCCCATACTTGGACGACCTACTGTTTTTTGCGGACTCCCGGGATCAGCTTGCGACGAATCTACAGTCGTCGCGAGTTCATCTTGGAAGTCTCGGCTGGTTACTAAACCGCGAGAAATCGAATTTGATACCTTCTCAAGAAACAAGGTTTCTGGGGTACAACATAGATTCGATCCTTCAGAAGGTCTTTTTACCTCAAGAAAAGATAGAGAAGGTCATGGTGGCGGTGGCTCAAGTACACACAAACCAAGGGGTGTCAGTCAGGACAGCAATGGCCGTCTTGGGGCTGCTTACAGCCTCAATTCCGGCGGTCCCATGGGCGAGGTTACACTCTCGTCCTCTCCAAATGAATATCCTTCAGTCTTGGTCACACCAAGAGTCACTAGAGAGACGTTTCAGGTTAACTTCAAACGTAAAACGAGCACTCTGGTGGTGGAGAAACCCGGTAAATTTGAACAAGGGTCTTCAATGGGTATTCCCAGTAGGAAAGCGTTTAACAACAGATGCGAGTTCCTGGGGTTGGGGGGCCCATCTAGAGGGACAGACTGCCCAGGGCGTCTGGTCCAAAACAGAATCCAGAAGATCCTCAAACTGGAGGGAGTTGAAAGCGATATTTCTAGGGCTTCAAGCTTTCCATCAGTTGGTGAAGGGTCAACATGTGCAGGTCCTGTCGGACAACACCACGGCAGTGGCATATGTCCTAAAGCAGGGGGGGACCAGAAGCAGAGGCCTTATGCAGCTGGCCAACCATCTCCTCTCATGGGCAGAGCGGAACGTAGCATCCCTATCAGCGGTGCACCTAAAAGGGTCTCAAAACCTGTTAGCAGACCTGCTAAGCAGGAGAAGCATACTAGAGGCAGAATGGAGCTTAAACCCGGAGGTCTTCAGGGCAATCGCTCAGGAGTGGGGCCAGCCACAGATAGACCTGTTTGCCAACCAGCAGAATGCGAAAGTGCAAAGGTTCTTCTCTCTCCACAGAGAGGACCAGGCAGTAGCCATAGACGCACTAGCTCAACAGTGGCACTACCAGCTGTGTTACGCCTTCCCCCCCTTCACTCTGATACCTCTAGTCCTAAGGAAATTCAGGGAAGAGAAATCCAATCTGATCTTAATCACTCCGTATTGGCCAAAAAGACCGTGGTTTGCATCTCTTTAGAGTTTAGCCACGAAACCACCGTGGAAACTTCCACTCAGGAAGGACCTACTGCGTCAGGGCTCTGTGAACCATCAGGAGGTAGAACGCTTGCAGTTGACGGCCTGGTTTCTGAAGAGGACCTCTTAAGGGCTAAGGGGCTCTCTAATAAAGTGATAAGAACTTTGCTAGACAGCAGGAAGCCGGTGACCAGAGCAATTTATCTCAAAGTTTGGCGAAAATTCAACTCATGGTGTACCTCCAAAAACTTCCAGATTAACAGTGTAATTTCCGTTGTAGAGTTTCTTCATGCAGGAATGGAAAAAGGGTTAGCAATTAGCACCCTAAAAACGCAAGTGGCAGCCCTGTCGGTTTATTTAGAAAGGACGTTATCTAAAGAACATTTAATTTCAAGATTTTTCAAGGCACTAGGTCGGAGTAGACCAATAGCCTTTAGAGCTTTTCCCAATTGGGATTTATCAATTGTGTTGCAGGGTCTCACGGGGGCCCCGTTTGAACCCATAAGGGAGATTTCTTTGAAGTATTTAGTTCTAAAAACATTTTTTTTGGTGGCCATAACGACCGCAAGAAGGGTCAGCGAAATCCAAGCCTTGGCAGTTACAGAGCCTTTTTTAAGAATTTTGCCGGACAGAATAGTTCTCCAAACTGATCCAGCTTTTCTTCCTAAGGTCTCATCAACCTTTCACAGGTCTCAGGAAATAGTCCTTCCTACCTTCTCCTCAACTCCCTCTAATGCAGGGGAAGAAAATTTTCATACACTTGACGTAAGAAGATGTGTGCTTCAATACCTCGCTGTCACCAAGGTTTTCAGGAAAACCAACGCCTTGTTTGTGATATTCTCAGGATCCCGGAAAGGGGAAAAGGCCTCCAAAAGTACATTGGCTAGATGGCTCAAACAAGCCATTGCCGAGGGTTACCAAGCCAAAGGAGAGGTGCCTCCTTCGGGAGTGACGGCCCATTCAACAAGATCTACGGCAGTTTCCTGGGCCGAAAGGGCCGGTGCCACGCCTGACCAGATCTGCAAGGCAGCTACATGGTCCAGCTATTCAACTTTTCTACGGCACTACAGGCTAGACTTACTGTCCGCTGCAGATCAGGCCTTCGGCAGGAAGGTGCTGCAAGCAGTGGTCCCACCCTAGGGTAAGTTACTCGGTTATCCTCTCCAAGGTTGTCCTGAAAGGCGATTGGAGAAAGGCCTAGTTGGACTTACCGGTGACGGTATTTCTAAGAGCCTTTCAGGACAACCGCTAATTTCCCTCCCTAGGTATTTTGAATAAAAAGATTGTTTGAAATGTCTATCATGGTTTTGTTGTGGTTGTTCTGTGCTTTATTTTCCAGTGGGCGGAGACCACAATAACTGAGGCCATGGTGGAAGAGGAGGGATCTTAAAGGATCACGTGTGTTTCCTGGGAAATGGGCGGAGCTGCGCTCTCTCCAAGGTTGTCCTGAAAGGCTCTTAGAAATACCGTCACCGGTAAGTCTAACTAGGCCTTTTTTCCCCACAAATAGAGCTTTCTTTTGGTGGTATTTGATCATCTCTGTGGTTTTTATTTTTTGCGTTATAAACAAAAATAGAGCGACTATTTTGAAAAAAATGCAATATTTTTTACATTTTGCTATAATAAATATCCCCAAAAAAGATATAAAAAAACTTTTTTTTTCCTCAGTTTAGGCCGATACGTATTCTTCTACATATTTTTCGTAAAAAAAAAAAAATCACAATTAGCGTTTATTGATTGGTTTGCGCAAAATTTATAGCGTTTACAAAAAACGGGTAGTTTTATGGCATTTTTATTAATATTTTTGTTTTACTAGTAATGGCGGCGGTTAGCGTTTTTTTTCGGTACTGCGATAATATGGCGGACACATCGGACACTTTTGACACATTTTTGGGACCATTGGCATTTTTTAAAGCGATCAATGCTATAAAAATGCATTGTATTACTATAAAAATGCCATTGGCAGTTAAGGGGTTAACACTAGGGGGCAGGGAAGGGGTTAAGTGTGTTCCTCTGTGCGTTCTAACTGTATGGGGGGGTGGACTCACTGGAGGAAATCACTGATCTTCTGTTCATACATTGTATGAACAGGAGATCAGCTTTTCCCCCGCTGACAGGAACGAGAGCTTTGTGTTTACACACAAAGCTCCCGTTCCCCGCTCTGTAACGAGCAATCGCGTGTGCCCGGCGGCGATCGTACCCGCCGGGCACACGCGCGGGACTCGGGGGCGAGCCCTAGCGGCCGCTAAAGAGAGGACCTAGAGCTACGTGCTCTCGTGGTACAGTGCCACCGTCCCGCGGTAATATGACGACGGGCGGTCGGCAAGTAGTTAAGGCAAATTATATACCAGTGCTCAATAAAATTAAAGAACATTTGGAGAACCTGATACATAAGCCTCTTTCATGGGTAGGAAGAATAAATGCTGTAAAAATGAATATTCTACCAAGGCTGGCTTATATTTTCCAAATGATTCCTATAACAGTTTTTCCAGGATTATTTTAAGATCAATAACATTAAAATATATCTGGGCACATAAAATGCCCAGAATTGCATATGTAACATTGATAAAAGATAAAAGGTCAGGAGGATTAGCAACCCCAAATTTTGAGAAATATTATCAGGCGATTTGTATTTCCCAGATATTAGAGTGGATTCACAATAAAGAGGGGAAAAGTTGGGTGAATATGGAGATCTCACAAAGTAAGGTAGATCTAGGGAAGAAGGTCTGGATACCACGGCAGTACTGAGAATTGCCCAATAGCACAAATCTATTAACTAGAAACACTTTTAAAATTTGGTATAGTTTAGGAAAGACGCACCATTGGGATCACAATTCACCATTACTATCGATATTTGGCATAAATTACTTTAAGCCAGGGAAAGAGGAACACATCAGGCAAAAAAAGAAGAAATACTATTACAAGATGTAATGGAAGGAAATAGGATTTGCACATGAGGAAATTACACAAAAACAGGGAAATATGCCACTAGATAAATGGAGCAGCATTTTACACAAGCACTGCCACAACCGTTACGGGGAAAAGGATACATTAAGGCTGTAAGGTAGGTGGTTCAACTAGGTTCAACTAGGGTGTATGGAACTCCCCAGTGCGTTGGCTAGTGAAAACATCCACACGCAGATATGGTATGTCCAAACTAGACATTATTTCTAATGCGTACTTGTTTATAATCAAATCATACAAGAAAGGAACGCCCTTGTCCCAGCCAATCATATTTAAGTAATTTAGTAGTTATACAAGTAATATTTGTCACAATTATACACTGTGTGTAAAATATAGCAATCTTCTTTGTGCCCGACAGACATCTGGTTTCTACAGCACCTTATCTATGTTATCTTCCTCCCCTAGTGCATAATAACATGGCAAGGTTCTTAGCTTTTGTGTAACTAATCCTAGAAGCTCAAGGATACATCTTCATACAAGCATTAATCACTATGGGGGAACTCTAGCAAGCCTTATAATGCATTGATATTATGGGGGAACTCTAGCCTTTCAATGCATTGGTATTATGGGGGAACTCTAGCCTTTCAAAGGCAATAGAGAAACTTTATCACTCTCCCCTTACGCCCCTTAGCTTAAAGCAAAGTATATCCAACATTTATAGGATACTAATTAAAGAAATTGAACCATAATTCTCTCAATACCTGGGGAAATGGAAAGAGGAGATAGGCCCGCTTACATACGAGAAACACAGAAGGACAATTCTGAGAATGGCGTGCTGTTCCTCAGGAGATACAAAGACAGTGGAAATGTGCTGCAAACTCCTGGCAAGATGGTATGTAACCTCCAGAGGGCATACAGGATTGGGACAGAGGGGCCCTCAACTTGTTGGAGGGGATGTGATGCCACGGGAACCTTTGCACACCTCTGGTGGGAATGCATAAAGGTCCAAACCTATTATGATGAAGTCCTGACAGCAATCTACCAAATTACAGGAGAACAGATCCAGAAGAACCCCTAGAACTGCCTATTTCATGATACAAGGAAAACGGCCCCCAATAAAAGAACACCTTAGTCCCATTTCTCTTAAATTCAACCAAAATCATGATCCCGAGTCTCTGGAGGTCTCTCCATTATGAAGGACTGGGCTGCAAGGGTTGAAATGATAAGAGTTATAGAAGAAACTATCCACATAGAGGAAGACTCATTGAAGAGATTCCAGAATATATGGGGTGAATGGCAGGAGTTCAGGGAGTCGGGAATTTAGAGGATCTGTAAAAGCATTGAACTGAGGAGGAAAGGAGGGAGAGGAGGTATGGGGGGGGGGGGGGGTTCTTTCTCTTGGAAAGGGTTTTGTGTAGGGGTAGGGGGAATAAGGGTGGAGGGTAGGGATGAAGGAATAGGATGTCTTTTAATATGTGATTGTAATTTCTATGGCTATATTATATTATAAAAAGTGAATATTCAAACAATTTCACATTAAATTTATATCATTTTCTTTCACACAAATAGACCTTTCTTTTGTTGGTATTTGATCACCACCGGGTTTTTTATCTTTTGCGCTATAAACTAAAAAAGACCAAACATTTTTTTTTGGGGGGGGGGGGGGAATATACATTTTACTTTCTGTTATAAAACATATCCAAGAAAATAAGAATTAAAAAAATCAAATTTCTTCATAAATTTAAACCATTATGTATTCTGCTACAAATTTTTGGTAATACAAATCCCAATAAGCATATATTGATTGGTTTGCGCAAAAGATATATTGTCTACAAACAACGGTACAGTATATATATATATATATATATATATATATATATATATATATACTGTATTTTTTTTAAATAAACTAGTAATGGTGGGGATCAGCGACTTGTAGCAGGACTGTGATAGTATGGTGAGAAATCTGATACTAACTCACACTTTGTCAGAACCAGTGACACTAATACGTTGATCAGTGCTAAAATAAATACACTGTAACTGCACTAATGACACTGGCTGGGAAGGGGTTAACATCTAGGGAGATCAAAGTGTTAAATGTGTGCCTAACTTTGTTTGTGTGTACTGAGAGTTGCTTTTACTAAGGGATGTGCCAGTTTTTTTGCATGGAAGCAAAAACCAGAACATCCCCGCTGACAAGACAGAGCTCTGTCCTGTCTTCCTCTTCGCCAATCAGTGTGTGCCGGCCAATGATTGACCTTATGCTGTGACTAAACACAGCACAGCCAGTGTGCCCCCTATAGTGCTGGATCACATACTGGATACGTGATGCGGCACAGAAGACCCGCTCTGCCGCCGTAGTCCTACATGAGGAGGTCAGCAAGCGGTTAAACAAACTTTAAAATACCGTGTATCAAGTTATCTTTCCAACGGTGCCCTAAACATTGCACTCTAGGTATACTAGACACACTTTAGTTGCAAAAAAAGATAAAAAGAGGCCATTGTGAGAACACTTTTCCATGCACACAGGCTACTTTTGCTTCATTGGTCGCCTGAATGCCTACCTTTTTATCCCCTTACAAGCATTATAGTAGGAATGTTTGTGTCTTGTATATTTAGGGCACTTATGGACTTTAGTGTATATTTTCATGTTGCTGATTGTGTTTCTCTTTTTCTCTTCTGTAAATTTCTACAAATTTCTATGATGAAAACCAGTGGCGGCTAGTGGTATATTTTTGGGGGATAGGTGGGTTGGCGTCAAACAATGATCAGCCCCCCCCCCCCCCCGCGGTCGGTCAGCGGGCCAACAGTAACTAACCATAACCAATCTCCCCCATGGGTCGGTCAGTCACACAGCTGGGTGGGTTCAGGGTGCAGTGCTCTGCCCATCCTTTTTTGTAGCCTATTAGAGCCCCAGGTTCAATATTTAGTTGGCCCACCCTTTTCAGCTAAAACAGCTTAAACTCTTCTGGGAAAGCTGTGCACAAGGTTTAGCAGTGTGTTTATGGGAACGAGAAGGCCTGGCTCGCAGTCACCACTTAACTCATCCCAAAGGTGTTTTGTTGGGTTGATGCCAGGACTCTGTGCAGGCCAGTCAAGTTGCACCACCCCAAACTCACTCATCCATATATTTATGGTTTCCACAAACTTGGGAGCATGAGAGAAAGGTGCTCTCACTGTGCACATCTTGCCAGTACGCATTCTCCAAAACATGACACAAGCACGCCAGTGACACCATCTCGCCCAGCATTACACTCTAGGGCTCTCTATCGGACCTCTTCTTCTCTCTAACCCTCGGTTTGGATCCCGCTTGAGCGCCACAGTATCCTGCAGGTCAGGACGTTTTATTCAATCTGGACATGAGGAATGCGGATTATAAACACAGCATGAACGGTTGATGGCGTGGCTCACTGGACCCCAATGTGCCTATACACAGTAACTTCTATGTGAGTTTTTATGCACCTTTTTTTATTAAATTTTGCAGTCCATACTCGGATGCGCCTGTGTTTCTCTTTCCCTCAATTGTATTGTGGTTGTTGAGTAAAGGTCAAATAAACATACCGGTACATCTTAGACATTAATGTTTCATCTTCTTTCAAATTTGTCATTTGTTTTGTTTTGAAGAAAGAGTGACTTATATGAGCACATCACAGCAATCTGATGTAGAGGTTTTCTAAAGTGTACTTGACCTGCGTTTGTTATTGACATGAACAATGTTGAACATTACAACAAAGTAAACACTGCAGTCTGGTTTTAAGGGAAAATTATGTCATTTTGTGTTTGAACTCAGTTTGAAAAACAGCACAGTTATATCTTCCAGTAGACATTGATGCCTGTAGATCACCTACAATTCTCTCTAGTGTTTCAAAAATGTGAAAGGCATACGGAATGATTTCTTTCAAGCTGCTATGGTTGTAGTTTAATGGTGTGGTGAACATGCAGTAGAAATGTCAAGATTAATAAATTAAATATTTTATTTGTAAACCCATGCAGGACTGGTAAGCCAGATTGCTTACAATGGCTGGACAGGAAATGTCTGTTCTTAGGGCCAGTTTACAGTAAGGCGGCGTACACACGAGGGGATATATCCGCTGAAAACGGTCCGATGGACCGTTTCAGCAGACATCTCCGCTCGTGTGTATGGGCTAGCGGACAGATTTGTCCACCCGACAGATTTCAAAGCATGCTTTGAAATCTATCCGGTGGGGATCTGTCCGCCCGACATGTCTGCTGGTTAGTACACTTACCAGCAGACATGTCGGCCCCCACCGCCGCCGCGCCGCTGCCGAATGGATTCGGCGCAAGCGCGGAAGTGTTTTACTTCCTGGTGCGGTGACGCGGCGGCGGCGTCAACGTCACCGCCGCGTCACCGCCACGTCACCGCGCCTTCCGGCGGCGGGGAATTTGATCCGATGGTGTGTACACGCCATCAGATCAAACTCCCGATCGGACATATCCGATGGAAATGGTCCGCGGACCGTTTTCATCGGATATATCCGATCGTGTGTACGCCGCCTTATGTGCCATCCTGACTCAACAAAAGTGCTTTACATAAATAATAAAGGTGAACTCCAGTCAAACAACAAAATATATATAGGAGTTGTTTACCTGCCAATGAATTTGTATTTTGTCCATCCATTCCTGAGATTTACATTTCTGTCACACAGCACAGGTGCGTGGATATTACCAGCACAAGGTAAAGAAGTATTTAGATGCCCTCTCTCCACTTTCAGCCTGCTAACTGGTATAGCTTCTGCTCACTCCCCTGACCCTGCACATTCCCTCTCTGCACATTTATATGCAGCAAACCAAGTCAAATTCAGTTACTTAACAGTGCTAAAAATATATACAGTATATATTATATATCAGAAGAGACCTCTGTTGCAAGCACTTTTTTTTAACTTTTTTATTTTGACATACAGTATATATATATATATACACACACACACACACATTCATTTGCGTATTTTATACTTATTTGGAGATCAGCTTTAAAATATTGTAATTGGGGATGCACTGATGCCACTTTTTTAACACAGAGTATGAGTACCGATACTTTACCTCGGGTACTCGTCGATACCAATTACCGATACCTATCGCTTAGGTAGGAGGGTGGTTTGGCGGGGGGGTTGTTAGGGAGTTGGGCGAGGCTGGGGTGAGGGCAGGGTTGGAAGTAGAGGGGTAAATGAGGGCAGCCTTTGTCCCCCCTCATCCAAACGTTGTCCCCCGGTCACCCGTCCTCCAGCCTGGTATGGTTCACAGGAATATGTTGAAAGTACTTGTATTTTTCAAGAATATTCTCTAAGCTCCCTCAGTACACAGAGCTGTGCTCACAGGTCAATACTTGCCTCTTCAAACTGCTGAGGCCTCTTGGTCTGTCTTGAGAATTAAATGAGAGGTTGTTCATGCTTTATGGGTACATCCTATTCCATTCTATGGGAAGTTAGTGTGCAGACATGGCAAGGCAGCACTCGATTTTACATAGTCAGTTTGAAATAAGACACAAGTTCATCTAGTTCAACCAAAAAAAAAAAAAATCATACAATCCCATATACACAATCCTTCACTCACAGTTGATCCAGAGGAAGGTGAAAAACACCAGCAAAGCATGATCCAATTTGCTGAAGCAAGGGAAAAAATGTGCCCTTTAACTGTCCAGCATGTTATCACTGTCTCAGCACTTGCAGCTCTTTCTATCTATGCAAGGAGCTCAGTCTTCACCTCCTCATTAACACTGGGAGGTCTATAACAAACTCCATTGATAACCTTTGTAGGACACGCGCCCATGTACAGTTCCACCCATAATGCTTTAAACTCATCACACACTCCATCAACTAGGTCCTCTTTCACACTCGCTTTAAGATCACTTCTCACATAGAGACAGGCACCACCACCCCTCTGTTTTACCCTCCTAGCATTGCATTTATCTAGTATAAAATAATAATAATATAAAATACTATAAGTAGCCTATTTTGGGCATGTAGACGTGAAAACTCAGGACCGGAGATCTCACCACTGCATTCTCTAAGAGCCCATTCACACAGGGCCAACACAACTTCTAGCAGGACTTTGGGAGGCAACTTGGACACAACTTGAGTATGATTAATCAGGCAACTTACAAGGCAACTTCAAGTCACCTCCAGGACAAGAGACTTTCTAGTTGCCAATTAAACAACAATCGGCTCTGTGGGAGAGAGGGGGAGGGAGGGGTTTGCCTGTGAAATGTATCTTCCTGTATTGTTGCTTCAGTTAAGACAGTGATCCAAATTCGATTGAAATCAATGGGTACAAGTTGCCTACAAGTCGCCTAGAAGTCGGATTGAAGTAGTACAGGAACCTTTTCTGAAGTCGGAGCGACTACAGTAGTGTACATTAAGGCGGCTTCCATTCACTTTCATTCATTTTCTCGACCGCGCGACTTGGGGCAACTTGGGGCGACTTGAAGTCGGATCCCAGGTCGCCCCAGTGTGAACCGGCTCTACTGGATGACAAAGAGTTATCTCAAACTCAACGGCTCGAAAACAGAACTTCTCCTGTTTCACGCCAACCGGAAAAATCAACCCGCAATAGGATGGACACACCCGCCCATTCTGTAAAAAACTATCACCCCTAGCACCAAAGTCAAAAGTCTCTGAGTCATTTTTGACACCAACATGACAATGGATGCACAAATAGGATCAGTAGTCCGCGGATCGCACCATCTGCTGCGCCTACTACGCAGACTCACTCCCTTTATTCCTAAAGAGGACATTGCAGTCGTGGTCGGAACAATTATTAATTCCAGACTTGACTATGCAAATGCCCTCTATCTTGGACTCCCCAAATACCAAATCGCTCGTCTGCAAATCGTTCAAAATACGGCCTCTCGATTACTGACCGGCAAAAAACATGGGAATCAATCTCACCTTCACTGAGATCCCTTCATTGGCTGCCAGTAAGACAGGATCACTTTCAAGGCACTCTGTCTAATGCATAAGTGCATTCATAGAAACGCCCCCCAATATCTATGTGAAAAAATAAAAGCTCTCAACCCCAAACGTATTCTGCAAACCACCAATCAAAACCTTGTCCAGATACCCAAAGCCAGAGGGCATAGGGTCTCACTCACAGAATGGATACAGCGCCCAGAGGCGGTTCAGTTCGCATGTGCTGCACTATATAAGTTTTTCACTCACTCACTCACTAAGGGCTAAAAAAAAGTTTTAATTTTTTAAATCTCCTGCAGCTACCAAATGCTGAAATAATGATATTGAATTCATATAGTGGCTAGTCAGTCACTTTATTATACATTTAAAGTAATGTTATATGTTGTGATAATTATGGAAATTAATGTTCCATAAAGACTTGAAAGAGTATATTACCTCCCTTAGGAAACGTTGTCTGTTGAGCCTCTAATCTGCTGACTGATACATCTATTTACCCCATTCTTCAGATAATTTCGGAAGTTAAGACATTATTTGAGGGTTATTTACAAAAGGCAAATCCATTTTGTACTACAAGTGCAAACTGCACTTGAAATTACTCTAAAAGTGCATTTGGAAGTGTGCAGTCCCTGTAAATCTGAAGGGTAGATCTAAAATGAATGGAAGCTCTGCTGATTTTATCATCCAATCATGTGCAAGCTAAAATGCTGTTTTTTATTTTCCTTGCATGTCCCCTTTAGATCTACAGTGACTGCACTTCCAAGTGCACTTTCGGTGCAATTTCAAGTGCACTTTGCACTTGTATTTTATTTATTTATAAAAATGTTTATTGAGAGGGCAGTCTTTACCTGAGGGCCTCGATGCGCTCATAACCAACATATCACATATACAGAAGATCTCTCAGCCTAGTACACAGTAAAACAATCATGAAACCAAATAAAAACAGCATTTAACAGAAAAATTAGACGCGATAAAAATGTCTGACCCTAAGTTGGGTCATAAGCTTGTGAAAATAACAAAAGTTTTTAAAAAACTTTCTAAACTTTAATAGATCATTCTCACGTCTCATATATAGAGGTAAGGAATTCCAAAATGTGGCTCCTTGTACTTTCAACGTCCTCCCTCCACATTTTTTGAATTTAGTAATGATCAATTTTGCCTGATTAGCAGATCTCAATAATCTGCTAGGAGCGTAGTAGGCACATTTTTCCTGCAGGTACCCTGGACCTTTCCCATGGGTGGCTTTATGCACCACACAACCCACTTCAAACAAAACACTTTCGGTGACGGGTAGCCAGTGCAGTGCTTTCAAAGATGGAGTGATGTGGTCCCTACGACCCACACCGGTTAGTAGCCTCGCTGCAGCGCTTTGAATCAGCTGGAGTTTGTGCAAGATGGTTTTTGGAAGCCCCATATACAAAGCATTACAATAGTCCAGCCGACTGCTGATAAAAGCATTTTATAGATTAAATGGAATATGGAAGGCAGAAGTTTCAATTGGTAGTGACAAGAACTTACCACCTGGTTTACCTGCGCCTTTAGTGTCAATTTAGAGTCTAGGATGATTCCCAAGTCCTGAACCTGGGTGGCCAGAGATGGAGATGAAATAAACAAAGTCAGCCAAAAGGGACGGTCAGTCAAACTGACTTTGCTCTGATTAATGAGGATGATATATTCAGTTTTCGAGCCATTTAGTTTTAAATAATTGGGACTGTATTTCCTCTAAGCAGGAACCCAGATCCACCTGGGCTTCCTCATTCTTGAGCAACTTGAAGTAAATCTGCGTGTCATCTGCATAGACCGGATGATATACAGCAGTGGCCGCATATAGATATTAAACAGGATCGGCGATAAAGCCAAACCCTGGGGGTCCCCGCAAGACCAGGAACTATCAGATGAGTTAAACATCCCCAGTTTCACCCTCTGAACCCTGTCCTGCATGAAATGAGGCTATCCATGTCAATGCCATATCATCTAGCTCAGCCACAGACACCAGCCTCTCCAACAGTCTAGTATGGTTGATGGTATCGAATGCAGCTGACAAGTCCAGAAGTACTAATGCCAAAGCCTCATTGCTGTTCAAGACCCAGAGGCAATCGTCCTGAACTTTAATCAGAGCAGTCTCTGGACCTCTACCAGGACTGAATCCAGACTGGTAATCATCAAAAATGGTATTAGACTCCAAATGAGGTTGCCACACCATGGCTCTCTCCATGATCTTAGCTAAAAAAGGCAAGGTAGAAATAGGTCGGTTATTGCTCAAATCAGATTGTGGCAAGTGAGACTTCTTCAGGAAGAGGATTACCGCCTGCTTCAAAATACCTGGTACTATTCCAGTGGCAAAGGACATACTGATAATGTCTGCTATAAATGGTGCCAAGGCAACAGCGGAGTCCTTCACCAACTGCGCAATGCAGAGATCAAGTGAGGATGACGAGGCTCTAAGAGACTTGAGGATAGTCAAAATATCTGTGCTAGTAACCGTAGAGAAACTAGTAAAGCGTATCCTTTCATACACAGGAGAGATTTCTGTATAGCAAGAATCAGGTATATTATTTCTTATATCTATAATTTTATGCTTGAAATATCCTGCTAAATCCTCACACAGTTCCAGAGAAAGTTCCTCCTTCGTGTCTAAGCAGATAGGGTTTGCAAGGCTATTAGCAACTTTAAATAATTCTGCGGCCTTATTTTTTGCCAACTTAATTCTTCCTGTTAAATGTGTTTTTTTGGCTATTTTTATTTCAACTTCATATTTTTTTAGAGCCGCTGTATATGCCTCTCTAGTGATGGGATTGGGATCTTTCCTCCATCTTTTTTCTAACGCTCTGCAACTCCATTTTAGCGTACGGGTATTCTGATTATACCAAAGCGGGTTATTTGTTGGAGATCTTATATTTTGAGTCCGTTTTTTTGGATCCAGACGATCTAAAGTTTTCGTTATAGCGAAGTTAAATACTTCTTTTTTTATCCTCAACACTCGGTATCTCTTTAAATGTCATAATATCTGCGTTCTCCGGAAATATTCTGGAGAATGCCTCTACTGAAATCTTATAATAATTATGTATGTGAGGAGGTTTTTTGGGTGCTTTACCTACTATTTTAAAACTAATAAAAAAGTGATCGTTCCAAACCACCTCCAAAGGGGGTTCAGTCCTGGTTACACAACCATTATGCAATATCCAGTCTAATGTATGCCCAGCCCTACAGGTGGGTTTACGTACTTCCTCTGTGTATCCCAGACTATTAGCGTAGTGAAGATGCCTCCTCCCCTTTTAAATTGGCGATCACACTTCACTATTTTATATCCACCTGGAACTAACTCATCCAACCATGGGGGAAAAGCAGGTCTCCGTCATGGCAAGTAAATCCAGGTTATGTTCAACTATAATTCCGTGTACACACCATCACTTTATGCGATGAAAAAAAACGAAATTTTTTGTAAAGTAAAAAACGTTGTTTTCGAATCTTCAATTTTCAAAAACGACGTTGCCTACACACCATCATTTTTTCACAATGCTCTAGCAAAGCGAGGTTACGTTCACCACTCTTTTCCATTGAAGCTTGCTTTATAACTAGCTTCTGGGCATGCGCGGGTTAAAAAAAAAGTTGTTTTAAACATCTTTTTTTGCTTCACACAGTGATTTTTTGTAAAACAAAAAACAACGTTTTGAAAAACGACACAAAAAATTGAAGCATGGTTCAATTTTTTTTTTTGTTGTTTTTCACAAGACATAAAACAACGTTTTCCCCCACGCACGGTCATTTAAATTGACGTTTTTAAAAACATAGTTTTTTTCCATCACATAAAGTGATGGTGTGTACGCGGCATTAGTTCATAAATGGCCACTGCATTTTTTGTAGCTTGGCGGACATTTATGAGACCTGCCTTTAAGATCTTAGGCATGTTTACTGAAACGTCATGGGGTAACCTATTGTCCTTTACTGCTAGGTCAATATATGTGGGTTCAATCCAATGATCTCCTTTATTCCCTGTAGAGCTGCGCATAATGTTATACTTTGTAATTTTATCCTTAGTGCGATCATTTAAGGAGTAACACTTATTTTACTTTTTTAGGTATTCCGAGGAGTAGTATATCAGTAATACAACCGACACTCTATCCTCTGCCATATTAATCTAAGAAAAAATACACACAATGCTACACACAATTGAATAAAATAACCATACAGTGCTTAATAAAAGTAACCCAAAGCAGGTCTAAACTTTAAAGTATCCGATCAGAGATACAAACTCTCAATCTAAGCATACAGTAGAATCAAAGTGAATTAAGTCCCACTGGTTAAGATCTATTTCTGTTTAAAAGATGCATTAGTTGTCTTTGTTGTCTCTCACCCATCTGCTGTTTACCTATCGGGCAGGTTTTAGAGCCAAAGATGTTTAGCTCTTATCGTCCAATACTTCAGGGGAGTTCAGCCGCCTCCACCGCTTCAGCCAAGTATTCCTCCTTCTCTCCAGGGGAGACGCAGCTGGAGTCTCTCACACCACCACTGCCCCTCAGCCAGGTGTTCCTCTGTACAGGGGCGGCGGGCGCTACGGGAGCCTCTTACGTCCCCGTCGCCACTTGGCAGGTGTTTCTCTGTCCGGGGGGGGGGGCAGCTTTAGCCTCTCACACCACCGCTGAGCTTCCAGTAGCTGCCTCTCACTCTGCCTCCATCGCCACTGCTCAGCCAGGTGCTTCTCCATCCAGGGGAGGGGGGATCTTCGGCGGCAGCCTCTCACACCACCGTCGCTGAAAAGACTCCCTGGAGACAGGACACGAATCTCTCACTCCCAAACTAAAGTTATGGATGAGTAACAGGTCGGGAAGGAGATGGTCAATCCGCGCTCTGAGCTCAGCTCAGTGGTGCCGGCTGCAGTGCACCCCTGGCCGGATAGCGGCTCATGAAACACTGAGGCTTCTCAGGCCTCACTAGGCCGTTATAGGCCACGGACTCCATGGACCCCTTCGACTGCCAGGTGGGCCTCCGGACCGTGCCAGGTAGGTGTAAGGGCAAACAAATGTGGTCGGAAGACTCTGTACCTGTTGGTTGTTTAGGACCTAGTTGTTGCCAGTCCGCAGTGTTGTCCTTGCCTTGCTGATCTCTGGGCTGGACTTGTTCTTATAACCAGTGAGAGCTCAACCACAACTTCCGCAGCACACCCGTCATCAACACTTGTAGTGCAAAGTGGATTTGCTTTTAGTAAATAACCCCCATTGTGTACATACTGTAGGCATAAGAGTACTGATCTGTTGAATTAGTTTTCCATAGACGTTTTTACATTCCTTTGGAAACCTAGGACGGTCATGGTGGCTGCAAGTGAATTCACATATCCTCATTAACAGCTCTAAGTTTGCTGTTTGTAGATATTCTTTGATATTAATCTCATGATCCCTTTGATGTGTGACTTTCCTACAGTTGCCAACAGCTGACACTGATACAGCAAAACTCCAAGCACTTTTTCATTTTGAGAAATGCATGAATCTTATTCATAAATATGGCATGTATTTTGAGCCCGGCTTTGCTATACTCTTACCTGCTGAGCTCACATTGTCTCACACTGCACCTTTGGGCCTGGACGCCGCTGTCCACCATCTCAACCATATTATTCGGTTTTGATACTTTATAACCAGGGTTGGACTGAGGCTCAGATGCAACTCTACTTTCATATTTTGTACTCATGAGATTTTGTTTGAGACCACTCGAATTGAGCTAATAAGAACTACGACCACACTGCTCCCTATCTGTGACCCCTGATGATGGTTAAACACCAGAAATGCGTCGGGTACCAGGGAAACATCTTTTTAAGAGAGTCTTGTTAGTCATTGTTTTATATGTGCTGTTTTGTATTGTATATGTATATGTGTCATACACATGAACACTTTGGTTTTGATACACGTTTTTTACATTTGTAATCATGTGTACCATTTTTCATTAAAACATCTTTTACATACATCAATGTTTGGCCTACTAAACTCCCACTCTAGAGCAAGCAACTTTTTTTTGTTGAATTTGACTTAGTATCTGACTCTTGCAATCCGCTGTACAGCTGCTCTCATGCTGTGAGAGTGAAGGGCATCATTATGAGCCAATCAGGTGTGCTGCATGCAAAAGTGCTGACAGGAAGCAAACTTACAGGATAAGAGAGCGGAGTGAGATGACCTTATCAATCTGTCGGTGTTCCTGCAGGTCCTGCACAGAGGATCTTAAAACAAATCTGTTTCTGATCATGTGATCACAATATTAGCCAATCATGGTGATCACAGAGAAAGCTTGTTACGGTAACAAATGTTCCTCCTGCCTACAGTGCCCAAACTCACAATTAAAATCATCCTAACTAAAATGCCTTAATTTGAAAGATATGGGACCCATGGATACATTCCATTTTAGAGGAATAATGACTAGTGCTGTATGCTGGACCTGTGGGACAGATGGAGAGGTGAGGCATACCTATTCATACGCTCCATCTTTTTATTTTCTTCCTTTCTTGTTTTCTCTTATGTTTTTTTTCCCCTTAAATGTATTCATTTGTACATACAAAAGTTTTGTCAAATTTAGTTGAAATTAGACACAGGTTACTCTGTTACAAAGATTGTGGGCCAGATTCAGGTACACGTACATTTGCGCAGCGTATCCGAGATACGCTACGCAGCCGTATTTTACCAGGCTCTGCAACGAATTATGGTAGATTTTTGCCTGTACGATACGGCGGCGTAGTCTATTTCTCGCTGCGTAATCGAAATACGCGATTAGGGGGTGTGAAGCATTTAAATTAGGCGCGTCCCTGCGGCGATCGAACTGCGCATGCTCCGTTCAGAAATTTCCCGCCGTGCATTGCGCGAAATAACGTCGTTACGTAATTTTTTTTTTGAGTAGCGTCGTTTACGGACATTCCTATTCCCGGACGACTTACGTAAAAAATAATAAAAGACGTCGGAAAACGTTGAAATTCGACGCGGGAACGACGGCCATACTTAACATGGGCTGTCTAATATTAGACCAGCTAAAAGCTGCTATAACATTACGCAGCGAAAAGATGACTAAAGATGCTGTAAGAGATTGCAATTGAAGATCGTAATTTCGGGGATCGACGGCAAAAGCTCATTTGCATACCCCGACGCGGAAAACGACGGGAAGTCCACCCAGCGGCCGCAATTTTATTGCAGCATAGATCCGAAGGCGTACGAACACGTAAGCCAGTCGGATTGAAGCACAAAGCCGTCTTTTCATGATTTGAGGATTCAAACTAGTGAAAAAACGCGCGTAATTAGAAAGTACTCCGGTCTAACACCAGTTAGACAGTAGTTACGGCTCTGTGAATCTGGCCCTATGTTTTTACATGGAAATCAGGAATTATGACACAATAATGAAACAAATCCAAGAATAGGTATATGATCCTGTTCAGGAAACCTTTTGTGTAACAATTGTTTACATAATGTAACATGCAAATGTATGTATAGCATGTCATATTTTGTATGCAAACCTTTGTTTCCAAAAGCAATAAATAATTATTGGAAAAGAAAATCAACCTGGATTACATGACGGAAACGTTGAGGGCTATAGGCCTCCATTCTGTTATGTTGAACTTTATATCTACACTATATACTAATCCCACTGCTAAGATACGTGTGAATGGACACCTGTCGGACGCCTTCTCTGTATCAAACGGAACCCGCCAAGGATGCCCCCTTTCCCCACTAATTTTCATACTTACATTAGAACCACTGTTGAATCGCATTAGGACTAATTCCACAATTAAAGGTGTAGACATTAAAGGACAAACATATAAGCAAGCCGCCTTTGCGGATGACATTCTTATGTTTTTGACGGATCCAACTACCTCTTTACCTAACTTACTAGAAGACTTCACTAATTTCAGAAATCTGACGAATTTCCAAATACATTTTTCTAAATCTACGGCCCTTAACATCTCCCTACCATCAACATTATGCAACTTATGTCGATCCGACTTCCCATTTTCGTGGAGTACTCAAGCAATTAAATATTTAGGTATACAGCTTCCACTTTTCTTAACTGACTTATACTCCCTGAACTATAGTCCCCTACTACATAGCATTCGATATGACTTATTGAAATGGTCCTCTGGACTTTTTTCATGGTTCGGTAGGGCTGCAATCATCAAAATGAATGTTCTTCCAAGAATTTTATACATCCTACAAACTGTCCCCATATTGATTTCTCAAGCATTTTTCTCTTCGTTTAAGAGAATGTGAACAGACTTCGTATGGAATAAACAACGCCCGAGACTAAGTTATGACAGACTCACCACCCATAAACCGTCAGGAGGAATAGGTCTACCAGACATATATAAATACCATCAGGCTTGCTGTCTGGCCAGGATTATCGAATGGAATATTCACTATATTTACAAAGATTGGGTTAAATTGGAAAACAAATTTTCGCCAATCCCTCTTTCACAGATCCCATGGATCAAACCTCACAATGTTCCCCTATTGTGTAAACAACACCCGCTGATCCATCCAACCATCTTTGCATTTCGAAAGTCATGCAACAAACACAAAATTTCTTCTGTAAATGGCCCAATGACTCCTATCAAACGTAACCCTGATTTTCAACCAGGCATGCAACCTGATTTTTTTACTGACGGCTGGCCTCATTCATCTGTTAAAGGCAGGACAATTTTTCACGAATGGCAAATTAATATCACAAACAGATTTGAATATCAAGCTCAATACAGAATCATTCCCATTCTGGACTTATGTACAATTAAGAACATTTTTCTTAAAACCAAACCCGATACCAAATTGGTCTAGGTAAAAAACTGATTTTGAAAAGTGGTGTGAAAGTGGAGAACCGCTTAAACACCTGGTTTCATCTACATATGCTTTGCTATTTTCCACCCAAACCCCTAAAATTAACTGGGCCAATCAACTATGGGAAAGAGATCTTTCGCTTGATCTATCTGACTCTGAATAGAGGAATGTATACAAATTTATACATAAAGGATCGATTCATGTACAAACTCAAGAAAACGCTTATAAAATTATTTCCAGATGGTATATGACCCCTCTCAAATTACATCGAATTAACTCCTGCTGGAGATGTAGTCATGAAATAGGTTCTTTCCTTCACATATGGTGGTCCTGCTCTGCTATACAACCATACTGGAAAAAGGTCCATGAATATATCTCCTTGATAACCTCTATTGATTTAGAATTCAAACCTGCTCAATTTTTACTCCATTATTCTCCCTCATTACCAAAAGGCTATTACAAATCATTAACCATGCACTTAATTAATTCAGCTAGGATGTGCATTCCAGTTAGATGGAAATCCACTATCCCCCCTCCCGTCACTGATTGGTTTAATCGCACCCATGGAAATGGAACAACTAATTCATCAAGCGAAGGATACTTCGTCCGATATATACAAACAATAGAAACCTGGGACATGACCTCCTCATGTTTGATCTTACTGCCATACTATGGAGTGTATCTGACCCCTCCCCCTTTCCCTTTCTCCTCTTCTGTTTCCTCATCTGTATTTTATAATTAAATTGTTTACTAAGACACTTACTTTCCCTGGTATATTTGCAATCTATTTTTAGAAACTCATTGAAAACCCAGGATGCTTAGTCCTCAATAATATTTCTGTTTTTATTCTGTTATTATTGACGGTATCAGACTTTTGTCTTTTAGTAATTTTCATTTTCTCTCTTATATAACATCTGACTACACACAAGACGCTTTGAAACCTTTTTAATACTGTTTTATATATTAATTGATGTATTCTTATGCTCCATCATATGGCTACGTCCGTGTTTATGCAATCTCTCCTCAATGTGTCATCTATACTGTAATTACATGAAATCTTAATAAAAACCTTTACAAAAAAAAAAAGAAGAAAATCAACCTAACTAATGAATGCAATACAATTATGTTCTCAGCCCAGCTACCCAGGGCAGCTCTCACAGTGCTGGAAACCCCCTCAGTCTTCTTCCAAAGTTAGTCCATGTATATATGCAGCTTATAGACGACCTCACAGTGGACTCTTTGTTGGATTTTTTTCTAAATAATAATAATAAGTGGAAACCATGATTTGAACAATTGATGATGGTACTGGAGAAATTAATGAACTGTGAAAAGTGATGGAGAGAAATACCAGTTGTTTTCAAAAACACTTACAAAGGTATAGAAAACTTGTAATTTCTGCTCAGAATATGGAGATTTTAGAATATTTAGAAAATGTTATGTTAAAGTGGAACTCTAAACAAACAACAAAATAGGTTCATTATATTATCAAAAGTATCGGGACACCTGCTTTTACACGCACATGAACTTTATTGGCATCTCATTATCTCATGCCTCATACACATGACCGGTTTTCCCGTCGGGAAAACTGCCATGAGAGCTTTTAGCCAGGAAAAGCAGCCGTGTGTATGCCGAAAAAAAGAGAACCAGCTTTCTTGATTCCCGGCGGACTTTTTCCCGTCTGGAAAACCGGTCGTGTCTATGCTTTTCCGAGGGGAAAAAACGTGCATGCTCAGAATCAAGTATGAGACGGGAGCACTCTTTCTGGTAAAACTAGCATTCGTAATGGAGATATCACATTCGTCACTATGCATATTATTGCATAGTTTAATGCAGCGCATGAAAAGCGCGAATCATCTTTCACCAAACTTTTACCAACACGAGGATCAGCAAAAGCAGCCCAAGGGGTGGTGCCATTTGAATGGTACTTCCCCTTTATAGTCCCGTCATACGTGTTGTATGTCATCGTGCTTTGGACAGGCGGTATTTGGCCTGAATGTGTGTATGCAAGCCAAGCTTCAGAGGTATCCCGTCGGGAAAAACTTTGTTTTTTTCCTGCCGAGAAAAACAGTCGTGTGTACGAGGCATAAGCCTTAGTCTGTAGGGTTCAATATTTAGTTGGCCCACCCTTTGCAGCTATAACAGCTTCAACTCTTCTGGGAAAGCTGTCTACAAGGTTAAGGCCTCATGTACACTGCTGCTGGTAAATGGACATTTAGGAGCAGTTGGGCATATATTTTTTTTTCAGCTGCCCCTGAACTCTCTTCTATGTTATCTTTTTTTTTTTTAAATCAAAGTCTTTTTATTGAATACAAGAGATGGTACATACAAAAAATATAACCAAACAGTGGTACATCCAGTCAATAAAGTCTTCTAACAAAAGCATCCCTCAGTAGTACATTAGGTCACATACATACATATAAAGCAGTATTATTGGTATCCTTATCATAAAATGCCGCCGAACCGTCAGAGAGCCCCTTCTCTTCATCCCACCCCCTAACCTCCCCCTGGGCAACATACAAAAAAAATAGAAGGAAGGACACAATGGGAGACAAATTTAATAAATAAAAAGGGAGAGAACAACATTCTAGATAGAGGTATCTGGAGCCTTAAGCCATCCGTCCCAAATTTTTTCATATTTGGATGGACATCCCCTGTGAATGTATATAAGCTTCATATATGGCAAAACCGCATTAACCTCCGCCATCCAGTGCGAGAGCACAGGAGGATCTGCTCTCATCCACACTTTGGCAATTACCTTTCGGGCTGAAAAGAGTGTCTCATGTAGGAATAGCTTAACAAATCTGGATTTGGGAAAATTCCCAAAAAACATAGTTTTGGTTGGAGTGTTACAGGGGAGCCCATCTTGTCATGCAGGAATCTCACCACCTGTGACCAGAATATCTGTATCTTGGGACACTTCCACAAAAGATGGAAAAAGTTGGCCGACGCCTGAGCGCACATGGGACATGCAGCGGAGTAGTCGCGTTTATATTTGGAGAGTCTGAGAGGCGTGAGGTACGATCTATGTGTTATAAAGATCTGGGTTATCCGGTCCGATAGTTTGGGGGAAACCAGCTTGCATGTGTCTAAAGCATCACTCCACTCGTCATCCGCGATTTGGCCCAACTCATCCTCCCACCTGGCCTTCAAGGCATATGCCCCTACGGTTGCCGAGGGGAGCGTCAGCATGGTGTAAAACTGTGAAATAAGTTTCTTGGGATCAGGGTACTTTACGGCTGCCATCAGTGGGCTGTCACCCATGGAAAGATCGTCGGCAGGCAATTGTGTGCGGAAGGCATGTCGCAGCTGTATACATCTAAAGTGCATCCGGCTAGGTAGTGCAAACTCTGACTTTAAGTTAGGCAGGGATTTCAGCCTCCCGTTTGTAACTATATGGGACAGATAAAAAATACCCCTTGAACCCCACCACCCGATGTCTGGAATCTGAGTGAATTCAGGAAGAGCTGAGTTATGCCATAAGGGGGTAAAGGTGTGTATGGTTGGTATGTGCAGTTTTGTAGAAGCTATGGGCCACACTTTTCTATAGTGATACAGACGATCCAACGACCCACCTCCCCTCTCCATCCCACCTGCAATCGCTATCAAAGGGTCCAAGGTCGCGCCAGCCCACCCCAGCCATAAGAAGTATAGGAACCTGTCTCTGTCCGTTTTGTCTACATGGAATATTTGTGAGAGCTGAGCTGCGAGATCGTATAAGTTGAAATCGGGCAGAGCAAGACCCGCCAGGTCAGTAGGGTGTTTGAGTTTTTCCCACGGGAGTTTGTGCCTGTTATTGCCCCACACAAAAGGTTTCAAAAGAGTCTCGATCGCCATGAAATGTCTGAGGACAAGATAAACAGGGGGGTGCCAGAGCATATAGAGAATCTTGGGTAACAGGACCATTTTAATGAGATTTAAGTGGCCCGTGACCCCCAATGGAAGGCGAGCCCAGATCTGTGTCTTCTGCTTAATCACATCAAACAGTGGGGTTATATTAAGTGGGACGTAATCCCCAGGGTCCCTTGACACCTTGATACCCAGGTATTTGATAACACTGACTCTCTGTAGGGGGAGTGAGGCCCTGTCTTTGGTAGGTGAATAGCTATCTAGCGGAAGTATCTGAGACTTGTCCCAATTCATCCGTAGACCAGAAAATGTGCCAAATCGTTCAATAAGGGCCAGAGCCAAATGCAATGAGCTGTCTGAATCATCGAGGTCCCGAAGAGTGTCATCTGCGTATGTGCTAATTTTTTCCACCACCCCTCCTCTCTGTAAACCCACAATCCCTGTGTAAGTACGAATTGCTATGGCGAGTCGCTCTGCCGCCAGTGCATATAGCAACGGCGACAGGGGACACCCCTGTTTAGTACCCCTCTGGAGAGAGTATTGATCCGAGGGCCAGCCGTTAGCCAAAACTTTGGCCACCGTGCTTTAATAGAGGAGTTGCACCCATTTAAAAAATATGGGCCCCAATCCAAACCTGCCCGAGCAGGTCCAGAGGTAACGCCACTCAACAGAGTCGAATGCCTTGGCAGTGTCCAAGGCAATGACCATCCTGGACCCGGAATTATCATGAAGAGTCTAAAGATTAATAACCTCCTGAGGTTGAAAGATGTGTTCCTGCCTGGCATGAACCCCATCTGATCTCCGTGCACCTATGAAATGATAACCTTGTTAAGGCGGATTGGCAAGCACCTTTGCAAGTATCTTGACATCCACCTGAAGCAGGGAAATGGGACGATAAGACTCCGGGAGGTGCGGATCCTTACCCGTCTTAGGTATTACCTAGATGCCGACCGCCCGCCGTCATATTACTGCGGGACGGTGGCACTGCTATGCGGGAGCACGTAGGTCTACGTCCTATCTTTTTTGGCCGCTAGAGGGCGCGTGCGCGCCGCCGGCGGCCCGCGTGCGCCCCCGAGTCCCGCGAGCGTGCCCGGCGGGCGCGATCGCCGCCGGGCACGCGCGTTCGTTCGTTACAGAGTGGGGAACGGGAAGTATGTGTGTAAACACATACCTTTCGTTCCTGTCAGCGGGGGAAACGCTGATCTTCTGTTCATACAATGTATGAACAGGAGATCAGTGATTTCCCCTTGTGAGTCAACCCCCCCCCATACAGTTAGAACACACCAGGAACATACTTAATCCCTTCTCTGCCCCCTAGTGTTAACTCCTTCACTGCCAATGGCATTTTTATAGTAATCCAATGCATTTTTATAGCATTGATCGCTATAAAAATGACAATGGTCCCAAAAATGTGTCAAATTTGGCCGATGTGTCCGCCATAATATCGCAGTACCGAAAAAAACGCTGATCGCCGCCATTGCTAGTAAAAAAAAAAAATATTAATAAAAATGCCATAAAACTACCCCCTTTTTTGTAAACGCTATAAATTTTGCGCAAACCAATCAATAAACGCTAATTGCGTTTTTTTTTAACGAAAAATATGTAGATGAATACGTATCGGCCTAAACTGGGGAAAAAAATGTTTTTTTCGATATTTTTTGGGGATATTTATTATAGCAAAATGTAAAAATATTATTTTTTTTTCAAAATAGTCGCTCTATTTTTGTTTATAACGCAAAAAATAAAAACCGCAGAGATGATCAAATACCACCATAAGAAAGCTCTATTTGTGGGAAAAAAAGGACGCCAATTTTGTTTGCGAGCCACATTGCACGACCGCGCAATTGTCAGTTAAAGCGACGCAGTGCCGAATCACAAAAAGTGCTCTGGTCAGGAAGGGGGTAAATCCTTCCGGGGCTGAAGTGGTTACAACAATGGTAGCCTCCCGCATGGAAACTTTGGAGGTCTCAAAAATGGAGTTGTACAGCACCAGTAACCTAGGTAACAACAGGTCCATGTATGAAGAGTAGAACTCCACCGGCAAGCCGTCGGAGCCCAGGGCCTTGGACGTAGGGAATTCTGCTATGGCCTTAGCTATCTCCTCTAATGTCAAAGGTTCCTCTAATTCCCCAGTCTGGGCCTCGGTCAGCTGTGGGATTTGTATCTCGGCCAAGAAAGATTCCATCAGAGAGAGGTCATCCGAAACCGTGGTAGCATAAAGGGAGGAGAAGAAATCGCGAAACATTCCTGCAACCTGAACAGGTGCAGTCACTTCTATGTTATCTTATGAGTACATGTTGTTTATAGTGTTTATAGGCAGTTGAGTTTAGACACATTTTTTGGAAAAAAAATGCGTTCAGGACGGATGTTCAGAGGCATTTGAAACGCCAAATGCCTGTAACAGCTTGTAAACGCGTAATAAATGTGGTAACTCGCGTTTAGCCGCATTTCGTTTACAGACGTTTTAAATTTTTGACTATTTAAAAAAAAAAGCTTCTAAATGCGGCATATAAACACAGAAAACCAGATGTTTTTAACCACTTAAGGACTGGACCAATATGCTGCCAAATGACCCAAGGGGTTTTTACAATTTGGCACTGCGTCGCTTTAACAGACAATTGCGCAGTCGAGCGACGTGGCTCCCAAACAAAATGTGCGTCCTTTTCTTCCCACAAATAGAGCTTTCTTTTAGTGGCATTTGATCGCCTCTGCAATTTTTATTTTTTGCGCTATATACAAAAATAGAGCGACATTTTTGAAAAAAATCAATATTTTTTACTTTGTTATAAGAAAAATCAAATAAACTAAATTTTAGTCAAACATTTAGGCCAAAATGTATTTAGCCACATGTCTTTAGTAAAAAAAAATCGCAATAAAAAAAAAAACTAGCTACCTAGCGGAAACAGCGACACTAATACAGCGATCAGAAAAATGATCGCTTGCTTGGTGACACTGGCAATAGGGAGTGAAAGGGTTAACTAGGGTGGTGATCAAGGGGTTAAAACTTTATTAGGGGGGGTATGGGGGCTACCCTGGACTTAACACTAACTGCCTGTCACACTGACACTAAATGCAGTGATCAGTACATATATGATCACTGCATTCTGTGACAGGGGTGGGGGGGTGATCGGGGGGTTAATGTGCCTGCGTGTACTGGTGTCAGTGTAGTGTTGTGCAGACTTACTGTGTGATGTGATCTCTCCTCAGCGGCGGTTGAAAATACCGCCGAGAGCAGAGATCACATCACTTCCCTCTTCCTGTGTTTACACAGGGAGAGGAAGTACACTGCAGGGGGAGCGCACACATTGGCTGCAAGCAATCCGGAGGGGGCGGACAAAAATGAACCGCCGCCCCCTCGTTCCGGATCGCTCGCACAGCAAACCGGACCGCCGCATGTACCGGGGGGGTCCCGATCGGACCCCCGACCCACGTCAAGGCAGCCACGTACAGGTACGTTGATGTGCCTGTCCTGCCATTCTACCGATGTATATGTACATGCGGCGGTCTTTAAGTTGGTAAACATCAGTTACTATTTGTCAAGTTAAATCGTTCAGGAGAGGTTGTAAAACATCCCGTGTACATTAAGCCTTAGAAGCCTGTCTATGGGAATGTTTGACCATTTGTGAGGTCAGGCACTAATGTGGGTGTGAAGGCCTGGCTCGCAGTCTCCGCTCTAATTCATTCCAAAGGTGTTCTATTGAATTGAGGTCAGGACTCTGTGCAGACCAGTCAATTTCGTCCACACCAAACTCACTCATCTATATCATTCTTCCTTTGTGCACTGGTACAAATCATTTGGTTGAGGGGGGATTATGGTGTGGGGTTGTCTTTAAGGGGTTGGGTTAGTTCCAGTGAAGGGAACTCTTAAGGCATCAGCATACCAAGACATTTGGGACAATTTCATGCTCCCAACTTTGTGGAAACAGTTTGGGGTTGGCCCTTTCCTATTAAAACATGACTGTGCACCACTGCTCAAACAAGGTTCATAAGGACATGAATGAGCGAGTTTGGGGTTGAGGAACTTGGCTGGCCTACACAGCGTCCTGACCTCAACCTGATAGAACACCTTTTGGATGAATTAGAGCGGAGACTGGGAGCCAGACCTTCTCTTCCACATCAGTGCCTGACCTAACAAATGCAGTTCTGGAAGACACGGTCAAACATTCCCGTAGACACACTCCTAAACTAGAAAGTTAAAGCTGTTCTAGCTGCAAAAGGTGGGCCAACTTAATATTGAATCCTATGGACTAAGACTGGGGTTGCCATTAAAATTCATGTGTGTTTAAAAGGCAGGTGTCCGAATACTTTTGGTAATATAGTGTATATAGTAATTGTTACCAACCTTTCTTATAATTCCCACATCTCTGCTAGTCAGTCAGATCACACTGCTGTTGCCTGGTACAGCATTGTGGGTCAACTTTACTGAAGAAAGAGTAGAAGGAAGTTGTATTGAACCATGAATTGGCTGTGTTTATTACCTCAATATTTCATATTCCTGATATATATATGTCTGTTGTAGTGTGGTCAATTTGCTTGCTGTGCTGGGATCACAGCCTGTCTTCCAATGGTCTGACTTGTACTGACATGCCCCCCAGCACATATCTTCAATGTTGAGATCAGTATACTGCTGTTTCTTTGCCTTTAGTTGACAATTCCCACCTCTCTCAGCCCTCATGCAGCTGACGGCAGAGATTGTGATCACTTATCAAGAAAAACAATGTTATTTAGATTTATAAAAAAATTTTTGTATATACACAAACATTTTACCTTTTATTGTTATTGTGAACAGAATGGGCTGTTTTACAAGGGTTCATCTGCTTGGTTGTTTTGATGTAGAAGAGTTAGAAATTTAGTCAAACTTCTTTTTTTTTTCTTTTTTTCCACATCAGACTAGACCGGGGTACGAACCGTCAGACACGCTCACGGACCCTTCCGCCCTTCTCTTCCCCCTGTAGTCGTCGCATCACTTGTGGCTTCTCATTTCCTTAAGTGTTACTGTATATATCTTTTTTTTTTTTTTTTTTTTTTTTACTGAAAAAGGTCACGTGTGTATTTTCCTCCCCATTCCCTCCCTCCCTCCATCTCGTGATTCCACAGTCTCACTCCCCCTGGTGGTCCCCCTAAGTTGGATCCTGTTTCCTCCTTGCTATCTTATAACACTCTTACGTTTTCTGCACAACTCCATATACCCCATTTATCCCTTAGATCCTTATTGTCTTCCTCCCCTCCAAGTCTCATCTCCTCCCTCCTATGGGTTTCCTCCACCAAATCAATCCACTCCCATATCTGAGGGCTTTCCTTTTCCCTCCATTTCTTGGGTATCAATCGTTTCGCCGCATTAAGAAGGTGCGGTATCAGGCTTTTTTTATATTCTTTTACAGGCTCAACCCCCCCCATGGAAGAGGACAACCCAAGGATCTTCTTCAATCTCTTTTTTAGTTATTTCCTTAATTAGGGTTAAAAAAAATTTCCAATAGTTTTTAATGAATGAATGAATGAATGAATGAAAAACTTATATAGCGCGGCACATGCGAACCAAATCGCCTCTGGGCGCTTGTTGTATCAGTCTCTCTTGACATCAAAAGAGCAGAGTTTTAATCTGTCTTCTGAAGGTCAGGTGGTTTTCCTCCAACCGAATGCAGGTTGGCAAAGCGTTCCAAAGTCTGGGACCTTGGACCGCAAACCTTCTTTCTCCTTTGGACTTGAGTCTGGCTTTGGGTACTTTGACCAAATTTTGGTCACTGGATCGCAGAATGCGATTGGGATTGAGGGGTTCTATTTTATCGCAAAGATATTGCGGGGCTTTCCCATGGATGCATTTATGAGTCAGACAGAGAGCTTTAAAAGCAATTCTGTATTTTACTGGCAACCAGTGAAGGGATCTCAGCGACGGTGAGATTGCTTCCCAGGGTTTTTTCCCAGTCACCAGTCTGGCGGCCGTATTTTGTACGACTTGCAGACGTGCGATTTGGTACTTTGGGAGTCCGAGGTAGAGGGCATTTGCATAGTCCAGTCTGGAGTTCACAATTGTTCCCACCACGACTGGCACATCTTCTTTGGGAATGAATGGAATAAGTCTGCGGAGTAGGCGCAGCAGATGGTGAGATCCGCTGACTACTGACCCTATTTGTGCGTCCATTGTCATGTGGGTGTCAAAAATGATCCCGAGACTTTTGACTTTGGCGCTAGGGGAGATGATCTGGCCCAGAATGGGTGGAGGTGTCCAGGTTGTTGCCAGTTGACTCTTGCGACTGGCCTGAAACAGAAGAAGTTCTGTTTTAGAATTGTTGAGTTTGAGATAACTCCTAGTCATCCAGTTTTCAATCGAAGAGAGGCAATTCTCTAAGCTGAGATGATGATCCTTTCTATTGCAGATGCGAAAATACAGTTGCGTATCGTCTGCATATGAGTGATAAAGTAGTTGTTGACTACTGATGACTTCAAAGAGAGGTCGAAGATAGATGTTGAAGAGCACCGGTGACAGAGGTGAGCCTTGGGGGACTCCACATGACACCGTGCGTTTTCCAGAAGTGAACGGTCCCAATTTCACCGTTTGAGATCGGTTTCCCAAAAAGGAGGAAAACCATGGTAAATCACCCTCTGTGACTCCGGCTACCTCATTCAGCCGAGTCAGTAGCAGTTTGTGATCTACGGTGTCAAAGGCTGCGCTTAGGTCCAGCAGAACCAGGAGACAAGATTCTCCTTCATCTGCGGCCTCCAGAACGTCGTCCCATATTTTGAGTAGTGCTGTTTCCGTCCCGTGTCCGGGACGGAATCCCGATTGCAGTGGATCGAGTAGGTTGTGGGTATCTAGATGCTGTTGCAGCTGTTGTACCACCACTTTCTCCATTACCTTGGAGAAAACGTTTAGCATTGTTATGGGACGGCGGTGATTTGGATCCTTGGGATCCAGGGTAGGTTTCTTCAAGATGGGCTGGATTGTGCCCTCTTTCAGCAGGGAGGGCACTATGCCTTCCTTAAATGACTGATTTATAAGCTGCGTAATGGGAGGCGCCAGGATATCGGCACATTCCTTTAGCAGCTTAGTGGGGATGATATCATTAGGCGATGTGCTGTTACGCAAAGCGCTGATGATATTTTCTGTGGCATCGATGGAAACGGGTTCCAGCGTGAACTTTGTTGGTTGTAGCCTGTTCCTCCGGGTGCTGTGTGGTAGCTCAGGAGTATTGTTTTGCGGAATGCTTTCCCGGATTCCCTCAATTTTATTGATGAAGAAATCCGACAATTCATCGCAAAATTCTTGGGTGTCTGTGTTGGGGGCTTCAAGACAGTGTGGATTCATGGTCTGCGAGACCAGCTTGAAGAGATCCCGGGGGCGGTTTAAGGCGCTGTTGATAGCCATGGAAAAATAGTTTTTCTTGGCTTTGAAGATTTCTATGTGATATCTTCTTGTTGTTGCTTTGTAGAAGGCGAGGTTCGTCTCGGAAGCGTTTCTTTTCCAGGCGGCTTCTGCCCTTCTACGCTCTTGCTTCAGTAGCGATAGCTGGTTGTTGAACCAGCCTGCCTTGTTTTTCCAGGTAAGGACTTTGCGTTCTGGTGCTACTAAGTCGGCTGACTGTAGTAGAGCTGCGTTTATGGCGTCCAGTATGTCTGCGGCCGTTTGACCTGGCTGAGTTGTTTTAATTTTATTTTCCAAGGTAGATTTGAAGAGTTCCGAATGGAGCTTCTTCAGAGATCTAGACCAGTGTGTTGTCACTGGCTTGGGTGTTTTTATCAATAGGGCAGTATTGGAAATTATGAATTTAATTGCATGGTGATCTGTCCATGGCAATGGTTCATTTTCCAAAATACTTACTTTCAGATTTTGTCTGAAGATAAGATCGAGTGTGTGACCTGAAGCATGTGTGGGCCCACATACTAGTTGCTGAAGGCCTAATCCTTCCAGATGGTCGACACAGGCGTCGGCCACGGGGTCTTGTGAGGAGTTGGCCCAGAGATTGAAGTCCCCGAGCAGCAAAAGGTGTTTGCTGGTTATGGCGTAAGTGGAGATGAACTCTGACCATGGGGGTAAAAACTGCGATTTAGGCCCCGGTGGCCTATAGCAGAGCAGAATACGGACGGTCTCCTGGGGGTTTGTTTGCAGTTGCAGAGTAAGGGTTTCCATAAATGGAAGCGAGTGCTGAAGGGCTGGTTTAGATATCACAAGATGCGTCTTATGGATCACTGCCAGTCCTCCTCCTCTATGCCCTATTCTGTTTTCAGTGATGATCCGGTAGTGTTCTGGCACCAGTTCTCCAAGAATGGTGTTACAGTCGGCTGTGAGCCAGCTTTCTGTAATAAAGAGACAGTCTAAGTTGTTCTGTAGAATGAAATCATGGATTTCTAATCGGTGTCTTACTGCCGATCTTGTATTGATCAAAGCACATGATATGTGCTTTGCTTGGGGTGGGTAGCTACATTTTTTGACGATCGTCGATCGATCCTCAAAAGTTGCTCAAATCTCAGGGCCTTTTTGGTGACGGCTGGAAGCTTTGTGGCAAATTGCCTCAGGCCCCAGATGATTTCTGCAGAATATTGCCGAACGGCCATATTCCGACAGGGGGGGGGGGGTGGTCAGGTGGCGGTGGGGAGTAGATTCCTTGAATCCTCTCCTATTTTTTTAATTTGGTCCAGAGGAAGGCAAAAAAACCCTGGTTCAGCTAAGCCAATCTGCTGGGCAGGGAAAAAAATTCCTTCCTGATCCCTCTGAGGCGATCGGTTGAGACCCTGGATCAAATCTGATGATATTATGGGGGGATGGTGTGAAGGGAGTAGTTCCTGCTGGGGGGGTGTACCAAGCTGGCCGATGGCCTGATCTGGGGCCCAAGCTGGGCCACCCACTTGCTGAAATAACCCCAGAGAGGGGATGGTTAGCTGCCAGGGAGGTGGATGGGGACCTCTGTGGGTAGGAGGGGTGTGCTTGGGCGAAAGCCCCAGGGCGATACAGAATGCTGTAGCCGTGCGCCACTAGGCCGCAGTTGAAGCCGCGGACTTTCCTAAGCCGCGGCTCCCGCGGACCTAGCATGTCTGGCGCGGACCGGCGAAAACAGCAAGGGAACCGTGGCGGGGGTGTGGGGACGGGCTGGGGGTACCTCTTTTGCGGGCTGGGGCGAAGGCACCGGGGCGATGCAGAGAGCTGTAGCCGTGCGCCGCTAGGCCGCAGTTGAAGCCGCGGACTTTCCTAAGCCGCGGCTCCCGTGGACCTAGCGTGGCTGGCGCGGACCGGCGTAAACAGCAGGGGAACAGCGGCGGGGATGTGGGGACCTGCTGGGGGTACATCAATTGCTGTCTGGGTGAAGGGAGCAGAATTCCTAGGGCTGGTTTGGCGCGGTTATCCTGAAAAGGACGGGCGCCCTTGATCCTGGGGGGGGGACAGGCTGAATTACCTGTGTGATGGCTCAGATGCTCAAAGGAGGGGGGGAAGGAGAGCTGGAGACGGCTGGAGGTGGAGGTGATCCGGGATCCGGGTAAGATGCGGCTGTGCTGGAGCTTGGCTGGGCAGGGGAACCCTGACTGCCTGATAGCCTACACCTGCCTGGAGCTATAGCTCGCACGCTCCTACTCCTAGGAGTCGTGTGCCGTGGGAGCTCCTGCTGCTAATCCTGCTGCCTCAACTCAACTGACTGACAACGGAGCGTGCAGGAAAGAGCCTCCAAAGCATGCAAAACCTTAGGACAGTTCCACCACAGGTGGGCCATTGATCCCCTAGTTGAAGAACCTCTCCAACACTCAGCGGACTGCCCTTCTCTGTATTTGCTGATTTTATCATGGGTGATGTACCATCCGGTAATGAGTTTAAAATTCATCTCGGCCGTTCTCGTATCTATTGCTGATGAGTGAGTTAAATTGAGGATTCTTTCTACTGTTGTTTTGCCCCTAGTGCTTTCAAGCTCTCTTTCCCATTTTTGAATATACCTGGGCGTCCCCAGCTCCTCCGCCCTCGTCAGGAATTTATATAATTTTGAAATATTCCCTTTTGAGTTTTCGGCCACACATAGTTGTTCCAATGGAGTGTACTCCTTCTGTTCCCTTAGTGGGCCCAGGAGACTTCTGATGAAGGAGGATAGCTGTAGGTAACGCCACTCATCCCACCCTGTGAATTCTATCTTAGATTTAATCTCTTGAAGTGACAATATTTTACCCTTTTGAACAATGTCTTTTATCTGGGTTCTATTTTTGATCCAGTTCCCACCCTCCCCTTTTAGTCCTGGTGTAAAAAAATTGTTGTCTTTTAAATCTATTAGTGGTGAGTTGTATTGTAGTCCTAACTGTGTGTGTGTATTCTATCCCATATCCTTAGTGCTATCCGTGTGATTTCATGTGTGGTTGTATGTAAACTTCTAAATTGTGGAGGATTCCATATTATTCTGCCTAGCTGTGTCCGTGCAAGTGTACATTCAATATTAACCCATCTTTTATCCTGATTTTCTTTGGCCCATTCTATTATACGGGAGATTACTGAGGCGTTATAATACTTTCTGATATCCGGGACCGCTAGTCCTCCCTGTTTTTTGTCAAACTTCTATATGGCTACTGTGCCTTGAAAAAGTATTCATACCCCTTGACATTTTCCACATTTTGTCATGTTACAACAAAAAGCGTAAATGTATTTTATGTGATAGACCAACACAAAATGGCACATAATTGTGAAGTGGAAGGGAAATGATAAATGAAATAAGGACATGTAAAAGCAAAATGGAAGGATGAGGTAAGTGAAGCTATTGAGGGATTTTTTTTTTTTTTTACCTTTACAACCCCTTTAAGCAGTAGGGGGAGGGTCTGTAACCGGTAAAGTCTTGCAAACTAGACCAATTTGAGGTGACATCTCCCAAATAGTAAAAAGGGGAAGGGCCGCCCATGCTTCCAACTCCTGTACAATCTTGGCTTTCACCAGGGGATAATTGAGAGTATATAAGGAGGAAGGTTCTCTGCCAATATGTATACCTAAGTAGGTAATATGTTTCTTCACCACTATAAATAGGGATGAACTGATCCAGCCTTGAGACAGTCGTGTATTAAATGCTAAGATTTCACTTTTGCCAAAATTAATACGCAGCCCCGAGCAGGTCTGTGAACTTTTATATCAACTCTTTACTGTCCTCTGTCCCTAATAGGGTTGTCCAGATGGTCAGGAGGCATGTCCGATGCCGCCAATGGGTCATGGGTCTACCACCACATAATTTTAAGACAATTGTACCTTTACTGCTTTTGCAATAACTATGTTGAATATGTATAAGTTGTACTTATACAGTGCCTTGAAAAAGTATTCATACCCCTTCAAATTTTCCATGTTTTGTCATGATCAACCAATAACGTAAATGTATTTTATGTGATAGTCCAACACAAAATGGAACATAATTGTGAAGTGGAAGGAAAGTGATAAATGGTTTTCAATTTTTTTTTACAAATAAATATGTGAAAAGTTATTGTATTCGGCCCCCCCCCCGGAGTTAATACTTTGTAGAATCCCCCTTTGCTGCAATAACAGCTGCAAATCTTTTTGGCTATGTCTCTACCAGCTTTGCACATCTAGAGAGTGACATTTTTGCCCATTCTTCCTTGCATACTAGCTCAAGCTCTGTCAGTAAGGGTGGAGAGCATCTGTGAACAGCAATTTTCAAGTCTTGCCGCATATTCTCAATTGGATTTAGGTCTGGACTGGGCCATTCTAACACATGAATATGCTTTGAACTAAACCATTCCAATGCAGCTCTGGCTGTATGTTTAGGGTCATTGTCCTGCCAGAAGGTGAACCTCTGCCCTAGTTTCAAGTCTTTTGCAGACTCTAAGGCCCCTTTCACACTGGGGCAGGAGGTGCGGTGGCGGTTTAGTGGAGCTATAACGTCGAAATTGCCGTGGGATTCAGCCGCTAGCGGTGCAGTATTAACAGCCGCTAGCAGCCGAAAAAGGCTTAATACCACGGTTTTCCATTGTTTTAAATGGGAAGGAGATTTTTTTCTCTCCCACCAGCGCATTGCCTCAGTGTGAAAGCCCTCTGGCTTTCACATTGAGAATGCTGGGCAGGAGTTTTTCAGGCGGTATTTAGACGCTATTTTTAGTGCTAAACCGACTCAAAAACTCCTCAGTGTGAAAGAGGCCTAATGGGTTTTCTTCTAAGATTGCCTTGTATTTGGCTCCATCCACTTTCTCATCAACTCTGAACAATTTCCCTGTCCCTGCAGAAGATAAGCATCCCTACAACATGATGCTACCGCCACCATGTTTTACAGTGGGGATGGTGTATTTTGGTTTCATCTGACCAAAGCACCTTCTTCCATATGCTTGCTGTGTCCCCCACATGGATTCTCACAAACTGCAATCGGGAATTCTTATGTTTGTCTTTCAACAATGGCTTTCTTCTTACCACTCTTCCATAAAGGCCAGATTTGTGGAGTGCATGACCAATAGTTGTCCTGTGGACAGATTCTCCCACCTGAGCTGTGGATCTCTGCAGCTTCTCCAGAGTTACCTTGGGCCTCTTGGCTGCTTCTCTGATTAATGCTCTCCTTGCTCGGCCTGTGAGTTTAGGTGGACAGCCATGTCTTGGTAGGTTTGCAGTTGTGCCATACTATTCCATTTTCAGATGATGGATTGAACAGTGCTCTATGACATGTTCAAAGCTTGGGATATTTTTATTTTCTTAACCCTTCTTTAAACTTCTCCACAACAATATCTCTGACTTGTCTGGTGTGTTCCTTGGTGTTTATGATGCTGTTTGTTCACTAAGGTTCTCTAACAAACCTCTGAGGGCTTCACAGAACAGCTGTATTTATACTGAGAATAAATGACACACAGGTGAACTCTGTTTACTAATTAGATGACTTCTGAAGGCAATTGGGACTGAATACCACACTTTTCAGATATTTATTTTTCAAACATTTTGAAAACCATTTATAATTTTCCTCTGACGTCACAATTATGTGCCACTTTGTTTTGGGCTATCACATAAAACCCCAGTAAAATACATTTACATTTTTGGTTGTAACGTGACAAAATGTGGAAAAGTTCAAGGGGTATGAATACTTTTTCAAGACACAGTATGTACTTATTGTGAAGATTTTGCATCACTTTTTCTCTTGTTGAAAACATTACGAGGACAATCATTTATTAAATGAGTTTCTAATCATTTCATGTTGTATCCTAATCTAGTCTTTTGTCACCAGACCATTCATTTCAACAAAAATCTCTGAAGAGATCACCCGTGAAAGCTTCCCTTATGATGACATCCAAAAGCCTTAAGGCCTTGTACACACGATCAAATCTGTCTGCTGGAAACGGTCTGCTAGACCGTTTCAGCAGACAGATTCGATCGTGTGTACGGGCAAACAGACGGATTTGGCCACCCGACAGATTTCAAAGCATGCTTTGAAATCTGTCGGCTGGGAACCCGTCCGCCCGACATGTCTGCTGGTTAGTACGCTAACCAGCAGACATGTCTTATCGCACACGCGCCAAATGGTTTCGACGCATGCGCAGAAGTGTTTTACTTCCTGGTGCGGTGACGTGGCGGCGTCAACGTCACCGCCACGTCACCGACACGTCAAACCAAACCAAAATCCTAGCAGACAGATCTGTTCAAATCGGTCGGTCCGACCGATTTGAACAGACACATTTAATCGTGTGTACGAGGCTTAAGACTGCTGCAGAGGGCCACTATCTGGATGTGATGTCAACTGCCCTAGCTGACTAAGCTGTCATTTACATCGGTGGTCCCCAACCTTTTTGGCACCGGGGACTGGCTGCGTGGAAGAAAATTGTGCCAAGGACCGGGCAATGGCAGGTGTTGGCACTTCAATCATCCCGGCACCAAGCTTGTTATGGTGTCAGGGTGATTGAAGCATATTTTTTCTATTATTACATTGTAGTAATAAATGAAATAGTTCAACTCACCATAATGTAAAATCAGTGGGAGCCCTGACGTGTCACTTGCCACTGTCGCCTGCTACCAGATGTGGCTAGTCACTTGCCACGCTGCCTGTCACCAGATGCAGAATGTCACTTGCCACATGACCTGCCACGCTTACTGCCACAAGATGTGGATTGTCACTTGCCATGTTGCCTGTCACCAGATGTGGAATGTCACTTGCCGTGCAACTTGCCACAAGATGTGGATTGCCACGTTGCCTGTCACCAGATGTGGAATTCCACTTGTCACGTTGCCTGTCACCAGATGTGGAATGCCACCTGCCACATTGCCTGTCACCAGATGTGGATTGCCACGTTGCCTGTCACCAGATGTGGATTGCCACGTTGCCTGTCACCAGATGTGGATTGCCACGTTGCCTGTCACCAGATGTGGATTGCCACGTTGCCTGTCACCAGATGTGGATTGCCACTTGTCACGTTGCCTGTCACCAGATGTGGATTGCCACCTGCCATGTTGCCTATCACCAGATGTGGATTGCCACGTTGCCTGTCACTAGATGTGGATTTCCACCTGCCATATTGCCTGTCACCAGATGTGGATTGCCACTTGTCACGTTGCCTGTCACCAGATGTGGATTGCCACGTTGCCTGTCACAAGATGTGGATTGCCACATTGCCTGTCACCAGATATGTATTGTCACTAGCCATGTTGCCTGTCACCAGATCAATAAAGCATATGTAGCGCCTGTGTACTTCCAAGTACCGGTGCTATTAAAATTTAAGGGATAATCAGAGTATAAGTGACTGATTCTAATTGCAATCATTTGATTAGGGTCTCTGTTTCAGCTTTGCTGTGCTGTGGGCTCATTTTGTTGTTGCTGGGGTGTTGTTCCACCCCAGGACGATAGGTGGCAGCAGTAGAAGTTGAGGTTTGGGTGTTCTCTCCAAGCGACCAGGCTTGGGCCTTGCTGGGCATGCTGGGAGAGGGTACTTATGGAACAGACGCCATTGGTCTGGGTTCTTCTTCTTCGAGGGTGGCACCCACCTTTAGGGTGGCCACTTCACCGTGCCCCTAGCGTTATGGTCTACCTGGCCGGGGCGTGTGTGCTACGCAGTGTTCCTGGTTTCTGGGCCATGTTGGTCCGGAACATTCAAGCAGGATGGGGACTCAGTAATCGGTAATCAGTAGTGGGCGCTTCTCTTGGTATTGCATGTGGTACATCATATTTATTGTGAGCTGTGTTGTTTTTTAGTTTTTAATATATTCACTCAATTTGCAATCCATGTTTCACCCTCACAGGTGCTTACCTAATTATTGTGGTACACACTAGTATCTATCAACCCAAGCGCCCTCATACCCCACCCACACCATTGTCTCACAGGTCACACCTGTTATTTTGAGGAGCTATTTTATATAATTTTTAATTATTTTATATAATTTCCAACTATTTTGCTTTTATATATTTACACATCCTATTATTCAGATTCACTGTTAGTGAATTCCACGATCACTAATCACTTGGCGCGGAAAATATCTCACTTTCACTGGTTGTCGGAAGCAGGACTGTTTCCCTATTGTACGCCTGAATCTGCTATTCTCCTTCCAACCTCCATCTGTCCTGTTCATCACCTGTTTACTGTTTTTATCTGGCTGGGTAATAAAGAGCACATAAAAGACATTCCTTTTGCGGACATTCCTTTTTCTACTATTGCATTCATCATTCACCCCTAGACGTTCGGAAGAAGCCATGAGGTAATGTGCCATCCCATTCTATTACCAGCAGCCCCTTCGGGGGTATCGCTACGCATAGCTTTATTGATCTGGTCTCCCTTCCCTTGTTCAGAGGCAATTTGTGCCGGCTGAACAAGGAATCCAAAGTTTCACACAGCGAGGAGATGCAGGAGAGCCGTTATGGGGGCAGTATGAGATGATGTCATCTCTCTGCACCCGCCGCATCTCGGACAGACAGAGCACTGGCACTGAGCGCGGAAGAGCGGTGATGCGGAGGGGGCAGAGAGAGATATCATCTCTGCTTGCCCGCCCAGTTTTTCCCATCCACACAGCGCTCTCATGCCAGTGTTCTGCGGACAGTTCTTGACAGGACACTGGCGGCCCAGGATCACCCTTGCCGGCCGCCCGCACCCGCGGCCCGGCTGCAGAAGCGCCACGGCCCGGTAGTGGGCCGGGGACCGGGGGTTGACGACCCCTAATTTACATGACTCCCCAGTCCAAAGTATCCCTCTTTTCATAAATTATTAGAAAGGGAGGTTGGGGGGGTGGGATGCTGGGTCAATACAGGCAGTAATCAGACACTCTCAGAAGAGGAGAGGGATATGACCTGCAATGAACGGGAAGGCAATGTGCTAAAGAATTGACTCTTCTGGAGTGATTACATTTTCTAGCAAGTTCAGAGACACTGCAAGTGAATAAAATGTATGTATTCAAAGGAACACACTGCAAGTATTCATTTAAAATACTTAATTTTCCTGTGCTTTTACCGGCATTTTTTTTAAGACAGGGTCTCTTTGAGTGCTACCCTTTTAAATTAGCCTTACCTAACCGTGCCTGTATAAAATCTAAACGTTTGGTGTCACAGCGAAATAGTGAATGACAGCTCAGCCTGTCACATCTAACTGTCTCTTTAGGCTTTTCTGATAGTTCTGCCATGTTCACTACAAAATTACTGGTGCATTTTCATTTTCTAATTTGTTTTGAAGGGATGACATCCGTAGCCTGTTTTTAATTCATGAGGTCCATAAGCTTGAAATTAAAATATTCAGAATGCCTTTCTCTAGTATTGTGGTTTCTTATTAATTATCTTCACCATATCTGTAATTTACATTTTGAAGTTAATAGTTAATACAGCTATGTAAACAGATATATCAACAAAATGTCATACGTCTTGATTTTTGGATTTAGGAGTCTTTCGTTTATATTCTAAATGTACCATCTTCAGTGGCTGCAATATTTTTCTCTGTAATTATCTTGGTTCTTGTTGACATTTTGACCTGTACTTCTCTTTCATTGAAACAATTGTTTGTGTCTTGATTAATGAGCTACTTGAGCAAGAACTTATGGCATGGCGATGAGTATAATTATGGTTATTTATCCTGGTCATCTTAACAAGAAATGACTGCTGTTAGCTTACCATCCTACATTTTATTCTCTGAAAAGACCTAGCATTTTTTATAATTTGATACTGTTTGAGTACAATTCCATTCTGTATTCAAAAATAGTCCTAATAATTTGCCGCCTTCATCTTAAAGTGGACCTATACTTAAATTTAAAGGGTTGGCTGTCTAACAGGATTTATAAGCACAGTTTAATGTGACCAAGCTCATTCGTAAAACAGAACAGTACATTCTTTTAGGCTATTCTTGATTTTGACAGTGTCTAGTAAACCTACACTCTCCTAGCCTGATAAAAAATCAGTTATGGGTGATATAGAGCTTACTGTAGGCATACCTCCCCTTGATGACACCATCAATGCAATCCAGTAATGAGAATCAGGAATGGGAATCTGGAATGGGTGGGCTCTCGCTTAGTCTGCTCACCCCAGGGATAGTGAGAGCAGGACGCTCTCTAACAAGTCTGCTCTCCCTAGGGATAGATCAGTCAGGCAGGGTTCTCAGTTGCTGCTACTTGGAAGGCGGACCATATCCTGTGCTACTGTCCGCTTTCCTGAAGCCTCACCACTGGCTCCTCTGGATTCCCCTGGCTCATTTACTTGGCTTCCCCCTCACCTAACAGGTAATCCTCAGCTACCCATGCCCCTGGGACCGTTTGCGGCCATCCTTTTCAGGACAAGCTGCCGAAACGGCCTAGTCTCGGCAGCTCACCCCACCGCCTTCACCCCCACTTTTTTGCCCCCACACTCACCATCCCCATTCGAGGTACCCTCCTACCACCTCTGTGCCACAATTACCGTCTCTTTTGACGGTCTCTCTGGACATCCGCGCCAGCCTGCGGAGAATCGCGGCGGCCGCGCTCTAGGAAAGACCGCGGCTTCACCTGCGGCCTAGCGGTGCGCCGCTCTCCCAAGCTAGCAATCACCACCAAATGGCCCAAAACCCCCCCCCCCCCCCCCAGAAAGGACACCATCCCTTACTGGTCACCAATCCCAGCCTACCCCGGCATCACAGATCTACCAGGCTGACAACCCCCAGCCTGGGTCCTGCTCCTGGCTCGGCAGTCATCTTGGTACACCCAGCAACGAGGGTACCGATCACCCCCAATTGCCCCCTTCACTATCCAAATTGTACTTGATCCTGGGTTCGTTCGATCGCCTCTCTAGGGGTCAGGAAGTATTTTTTTTCACTGCCGCAGCATATTGGCACTGCACGGTCAGGTTTTTTTTGCCTTTCTCTGGATCAAGCTGGAGAGAAGATTTAGCTAATCTTCCCTCCATCACCCTTGACTCCCCCCCCCCCCCCCTTTACCCGGTGTTTGGCAACCATGGTGATTCTGCAATATTCTGTACCAATTAAAACCTGCTCCAGATTCCGAAAGCAAACTGCAAGACCAAAGGAGAAAGAAGATTCGCGATCCAAGGTCCCAGATTATGGAACGCTTTACCAACCAGCATTCGGTTGGAGGAGAATCATTTAGCGTTCAGGAGAAAGATCAAGACTCCATCTCTTTTGATATCAAAGAAGACAGGAACAACAAGCGCCCAGAGGCAATTTAGTTTGCATGTGCCGCGCTATATACGTTTTCATTCATTCATTCATTCATTTGTGAAACATTACAACAATGCTAAAGTTAAATGTTCTAATTTAGTGCATCTAGTTTTGCGTTCTCAAGATTGTGTCATACAATTCTGTACAACTGTATTCTCACATTTCCAATGCATAGCACTGCTTTGGTTCATGTTGTGCGATGAAAAATTAACCACTAGCTGACGGCCGTACGACTTTGTACGGCCGCAGCGTGGCTCTAATTCTCTAACAGGCCGTGTTTTTACGGCCGCCCCTTTGCTCGTTCCCTGCACACACTCCAGAGCGCGCAGCGGGGAACTGCTGCGCTGGCCGTGTCCCTTGGACACAGCCAAACACAGATCGCGGTAAATAGCCAATCACAGCGGCTATTTACAGCGCGATCTGTGCGGCCAATGAGAGATGATCTCATATGTAAACATATGAGATCATCTCTCATTGCCGACTCTCCCTCCTCACACAGACAGCGGGTGTGAGGAGGGAGAGCAAACGGAGCTACAGCGATTTGGAAAAAAAAAGTGACCAATCAGTGCCCCCAGGACCATCTGTGCGCCCAGGACCATCAGTGCCCCCCAGGACCACCTGTGCCCCCCAGTACCACCGTGCCCACCAGGACCACCGTGCCCACCAGTACCACCGTGCCCACCAGTACCACCGTGCCCACCAGTACCACCGTGCCCACCATGCGCCCACCAGTACCACCATGCCCATCAGTACCACGGTGCCCACCTGTGCCACCAGTACCACCTGTGCCCAGTGCGTATCTGCCACCTCAGCGCACATCTGCAATCAGTGCCCACCTGTTATACCTCATCAGTGCCCACCTTTGCCACCTCACCAGTGCCCACCTGTGCTGCAGTCAATCAGTGCACATCAGTACCCATCTCAGTGCCATCTGTGCCGCCTCAGTGTCATCTGTGCCTCCTCATTAGTGCCATCTGTGCCGCCTCATTAGTGCCATCTGTGCCACCTCAGTGCCCACCTGTGTCCACCAGTACACAGGCCTCATCTGTGCACATCAGTACCCATCTCATCAGTACCCATCTCAGTGCCATCTGTGCCGCCTCAGTGCCATCTGTGCCGCCTCATCAGTGCCATCTGTGGGCATTTGTACTTTCCTGGCTTGTTAGGGTCTCAAGGAATGAGAGAGGCCTTCAGTACATCAGGTGTGATCAGATGTGATAATTTTTTATGATTTGCACTATAGCTTGTAGACTCTAAAACTTTCACACAGACCAAATAATTTCCCAAAAATGTGCGTTATTTTTATCAAAGACATGTAGCAGTATAAATTGTGGCCAAAATTTATGAAGAAAAAATAATAATTTGCAAGATTTTATCACAGAAACGAATAAAAAATCAAATTTTCGGTATTTTTTCATTTATAGCGCAAAAAAATAAAAACCGCAGAGGTGATCAAATACCATCAAAAGAAAGCTTTATTTGTGGGGAAAAAAATGACAAAAAAATAATTTGGGTACAGTGTTGCATGACTGAGTAATTGTCATTCAAAGTGTGAGAGCGCTGAAAGCTGAAAATTGGTCTGGTCAGGAGGGTGTTTAAGTGCCCAGTATGGAAGTGGTTAAGACGTGTGTTTTTGTGCAGCTCAGAGACTTCCGAAGCTGTAATACATCACAATATGTTACCACATAGAAAATCAAATAGTAGTTAAAAAGGGAAAAAACCAAGCACTGCTATGCATTTTAACAACACATTGCAGCAGTAAACACACCAGTGTAGATTCGTTATGTGCACCTTAACGTAAGCCCACAGGTGCAAATGAAAATGTATTATTGTGAAAGGCAGCAGTAGGTATAGAGCAGGCAGTCCCTGAACCAGGGAACTTACTTCCATTTTTTTCTTACAAGCTCAGATTCAGGGCTATTCAGAAGGTATATGGCTTTGCTTGCTCCTGTCCGAAGCAAGTATTATATGTATTCAATCTGTGTATACACCTATGTGTCGTCCATGCAAACCTTTAATCATACAAATACCCCATACAGTCTGGAGCCAGCAGTGCCTAGGATTAACATTGCAGATATACTGTTATGGGGCTACAGAACAGGAGTACCTAGACACACTCACATACTACGAAGACTTATGGAAAAAGGTACATTTGTCATGGTATTGATTGGGCATAAATACTACAAGATGTTCCCCTAACATAGCAATTCATCTTTTCAGTTCCACCTTAAAGCCCAAGCACAGAAAATATTAAGTATATGTTCACCTTTGGAACATGTTATAATCAAGTTCCAGCATCTGCAGCTCCAAATCCCCCACCCCCCACGACAGTAGGAGGGGAATATTGCCCCACAGTATCACAGTTTGAAAACAGAGCAGCCATGCGGGCCTGGCCCACTCAGCAGTGTCATACATTTTCTGTGAATTAATGCCTACAGTACCATCAGCCATTGCAGGTGACAACTTGAAATTCTTAGGGCTCTTACACACCTGCGGACCATATGTCCTCTTTTTCATCCATCCGTGTACAGATAAAAAAAGGGGACATACATTGGTCCCTATGAGATTGCGGGTGTCAGCGGATGAATATCCGCTGACACCCGATCTCGCCTGGTGCCGCAATCCTCCGATTCCGCAGACGGATGAATACCCTATTTTTACATCCGTCATCGGATCGGATGAACACGGACAGATGGGGCGTGTTCATCTGATCCCCCCATAGAGGAGAGCGGAGAAAAGACAGGGCAGTCCCTGCACAGTGTCATCTGCCAGCTCAGCGGGGATCAACGGAGCGATCCCCGCTCAGCAAGCAGAGGTTCACGGGGGGATCATCACTGATCCGCTGCGTGTGAAAGAGCCCTTAGTGTCTTGCAGTCTATTGATCTTCATGCTCTCAGGTACATACCTGGCTGCACAAGGAATGGGCAGACAGCTATGTTGAGAGTCTGCAGGAGCCTGAGATCTGCTGATTGCAGATGCAATGCTCTGCAGGCTCCTTAACCACTTAAGACCCGGACCTTTAGTCAACTAAAGGACCTGGCCAGGTTGTGCGATTCGGCACTGCGTTGCTTTAACAGACAATTGCGCGGGCGTGCGATGTGGCTCCCAAACAAAATTGGCTTCCTTTTTTCCCCACAAATAGAGCTTTCTTTTGGTGGTATTTGATCCCCTCTGCGGTTTTTATTTTTGGCGCTATAAACAAAAATAGAGCGACAATTTTGAAAAAAAATCAATATTTTTTTACTTTTTGCTATAATAAATATCCCCCCAAAATATATAAAAAAACATTTTTTTTCCTCAATTTAGGCCGATACGTATTCTTCTACCTATTTTTGGTAAAAAAAAAAACGCAATAAGCGTTTATCGGTTGGTTTAACCAAAAATGTATAGCATTTACAAAATAGGGGATAGTTTTATTGCATTTTTATTTTTTTATTTTTTTACTACTAATGGCGGCAATCAGTGACTGATGACTTCGTGACTGCGACATTATGGCGGACACTTTGGACAATTTTGATACATTTTTGGGACAATTGTCATTTTCACAGCAAAAAATGCATTTAAAATGCATTATTTATTGTGAAAATTACATTTGCAGTTTGGGAGTTAACCACAAGGGGGCGCTGAAGGGGTTATGTGTGACCTAATGTGTGTTTACAACTGTAGGGGGTGTGGCTGTAGGAGTAATGTCATCGATTGTGTATCCCTATAAAAGGGATCACACGATTGATGACGCCGCCACAGTGAAGAACGGGGAAGCAGTGTTTACATGCGACTCTCCCCGTTCTTCAGCTCCGGGGACCGATCGCTGGACCCCAGCGGCTAATGGGTCCGGGGTCCCGGTGCGGGAGCTTTGGACTGGGTCACGGGAGCGCGCCGCGGGCGCAGGCTCGTGACCCACGGCTGGGCACTAGTACAGGACGTACCTGTATGTGCATGTGCCCAGCCGCGCCATTCTACCGACGTATATGTGCAGGAGGCGGTCCTTACGTGGTTAAGAAAAAAAATGCTTTTTTATTTATTCACCTGCAAAATAAATTGGATTTATTATTATTTTTATTTTTTTTATAAGGTGATTTTATGCTTTAAAAATTATTCCTGACAGTGGGGCTGTGCCTGTGCTGCAAGGTTTAGCTGCTCGTTTAGTCTTGTGAAAAGGAGAAGCAATTTAATGTACCTGATCCTTTGCTCCCCTGGCAGATTGCTCTCCTACATGTTCTGTTCCTCTGTGTCATAACATCTAATGCAGGGCTCTGGACACATTGGTCTTGATGATGTCATGACCTTGTGCTGTTTGGGCTTAGGGGAGAAGACACCGCAAGGGCAGGTCAAGCAGCACAGAGGATCGGATAAGTAACTTTACTTAAGTCCTCTATACCTAAATGAGCAATTTACCCTTGCAGTGCGGGCACAACTCCACTTCAAGAGATCATTTTTACATTTCCCAGAGTTGGGTCTTAAGGATATCGACAACCACCATCATATAGATAGTGAGGCACCCAGGTGCTGAAGCGAAATGCTATGGTAAAATAAGTTTTAGTCTTTTAGCAGGTAGGTTGTGTCACTTGAGTTGAAATCTTTTTTGACTGGCATATACCTTTTACATGCATTTATACTTTTTACATGAAAATTGTATTTAACTGGCTCACAAAGTAGCTTTTTACAATAGAGATGTTTCACTTCAAATATTGTGTCTTCTTCTTCCACAGATTGCCTTATATATATGGCAGAAAGTTGATGGCCAGGAACTTACATCTGTTCCAGAGTTTTGCACAAAAAATCCTACTTCCCCCAAAGCAGTGGGATGTGCCACTTCATTTGTCAATACTCTACCTCTCTGTGTAAGTACAAATTCATTTGTTTGTTTCTCTTCTAAAGCTACTGGAGAATAAAACAATCTGTGTTATCCTTCGCAGTTGATACTGTACATTTTTTCTGTAACATACATAGTAAAATGTCAGTTGATATTGTACTGGTTACCTGGAAAAGACTGCCAATTTCCTGGCATGTTTAATTTTTTTTTTCCATGCATTGTGGGAATGTATCCAAGTTTTTTGGAATTCAGACAGTTTTCATCTGTGATCAAATGGCAGCAACCCAAGAAGACTAACTAGTTAATCTGATTCAAAATGTTTTTATTTTTATTTTTTATCCCTGGGATGATATTATCCACTTTACCACCAGGCAAATTTTGGCACTTCTCTCCTTCATGTAAAAATCAAAATTTTTTTGCTAGAAAATTAATCAGAACCCCCAAACATTATATATATATATATATATATATATATATATATATATATATATATATATATATATATATATATATATATATATATTTGTTTTAGCAGACACCCTAGGGAATAAAATGGAGGTCATTGCAACTTTTTTTCTTGCACAGTATTTGCGCAATAGTTTTTCAAACGCCTTTTTTGGGGAAAAAAACGGTTTCATGAATTAAATAACAAAACAGTAAAGGTAGCGCAATTTTTTTGTATAATGTGAAAGATTGTTACGCCGAGTAAATAGATGCCCAACATGTCATGCTTTAAAATTGCGCACATTCATGGAATGGCGCCAAACTTCGGTACTTAAAAATCTCCATAGGTGACGCTTTAACATTTTTTACAGGTTACTATTTTCCAGTTTCAGAGGAGGTTCAGTGCTAGAATTGTTACACACGCTGTAACGCACGCAATGATACCTCACATGTGGGGTTTGAACGGCGTTTACATAGGTGGGCGGGACCTGCATGTGTGTTCACTTCTGCACGGAGATAAAGGGGACAGGGGCGTTTTGAAAAAAACATTTTTTATTTTTATTTTACTTAATTTTTTTTTATTTTTACACTTTTTTTTACTTTTTTTTTTTTGATCACTTTTATTCCTATTACAAGGAATGTAAACAACCCTTGTAATAGGAATCAGTGTGACAGGTCCTCTTTATGGAGAGATGTGGGGTCAATAAGACCCCACATCTCTCCTCCAGGCTTACAAGCATGAAATCGGTGAAAAAAAATCACCGATCACATGCCGATAGCCGCGATTGCGGCTTTGTTTACTTCCGGGTACCGGGCGTGACGTCATAACATTGCGCTCGGTCCTCCGACGGTCATAGAGAAGACTGTGACCATCTGGTCACCAGTCCTCTCTATGGTTCTTCAGCACTCACTGACCGATTCACTCTCCGGGCCCCCGATGGCACGGGAGAGCCCGGAAAAGCACCAGATGGCGGCGGGAGGGGGGGACGCCCCCTCCCGCGACCTATAAGAACGATCGAGCTGCTTTGATCGTTCTTATGGTGCAGAGAATCGGCAGCTGAAGAGATGGATATCTGAATGATGCCTGTGGCTGCAGGCATCATTCAGATATCACCGCAACAAACGTCCTCGGTGGTCAAGAGGTTAATGGTTTTTATCGGCTTATTAGCTCGTAAATTGTTTCCTAAAATATGACTAACTTTTACGCTTCATTTCTGCCTATTGGCAACAACTTATTTTGGATTAGTAACTAATTTTAAAAGAGAAGTACAGTAGGTGACTGTGATATTGTGTCAATATCGCTCCCTTTCTCGGCGAGATTGACCACTTGCGAGCCCCGTCGCGGGAGCCAGCGCCGAGCTGGCTTGCCGCGATGGAGACAAAGCCGTCATAGAAGCGACGGGGATCCGACGTGGATCCGACGTGGATTCCCGCCAATTCTACACGTGGGCGGCGTTTGTTATGAATCCTGAAGGGGAACTCCCCGCCGGATTTTAAATAAAAATCCGGCATGGGTTCCCCCCTCAGGAGCATAACGGGCCCTTAGGTCTGGTATGGGTTGTAAGGAGACCCCCCTATGCCGAAAAAACGGCGTGGGGTTCCCCCACAATCCATACCAGACCCGTATCCAAAGCACGCCGCCCGGCCGGCCAGTCAGGAAGGGAGTGGGGGCGAGCGAGCGCCCCCCCCCCCTGAGCCGTACTGGGCAGCATGCCCTTAACATGGGGGGGGTCAGGTGCTCTGGGGCAGGGGGGAGCACTGCGGGCCCCCCCACCCCAGAGCACCCTGTCCCCATGTTGACGAGGACAGGGCCCCTTCCCGACAACCCTGGCCGTTGGTTGTCGGGGTATGCGGGCGGGAGGCTTATCGTAATCTGGGATCCCCCTTTAATAAGGGGGCCCCCAGATACCAGCCCCTCACCCTAAGTGAATGAATATAAGGGGAATTCGTACCCCAACCCATTCACCTGCAAAAAAAGTGCAAACACAAATAAACCACACAGGGTATTAAAATATTTTATTAGTTGGCCGCCGGGGGGGGTGTGTATGGTCGCTTCTCCCGACATCTTCTGCGGGGGGGGGGTGCCGCTGTTCTTCGCCGCCGTCTGTCTGGTTCTCTTCCGCCGCCGGGGGGGTCGCTTTTATAAAAGCGCCCCCCCCCCCCCGGCGGGCTTCCTTTGACATCTTCGGCGGGGGGTGGGTCTTCTCCTGTTCACCTGGGTCTTCTCCAGCTCTCCGACGGTCTTCTCCGCTCTCTGGGGTCTTCTCCGCTCTCCGGGGGTCTTCTCCGAGAAGACCCCGGAGAGCGGAGAAGATAAGATGTCGAAGGAAGCCCGCCGGGGGTTGGGCGCTTTTATAAAAGCGACCCCCCCGGCGTCGGAAGAGAACCAGACGGCGGCGAACAACAGCGGCACCCACCCCCCCCCCACAGAAGATGTCAGGAGAAGCCCGCCGGGGGGAGCACTTTTATAAAAGCGACCACACGGCCGACTAATAAAATATTTTAATACCCTGTGTGGTTTATTTGTGTTTGCACTTTTTTTGCAGGTGAATGGGTTGGGGTACGAATTCCCCTTATATTCATTCACTTAGGGTGGGGGGCTGGTATCTGGGGGCCCCCTTATTAAAGGGGGATCCCAGATTACGATAAGCCTCCCGCCCGCATACCCCGACAACCAACGGGAAGGGGCCCTGTCCTCATCAACATGGGGACAGGGTGCTCTGGGGTGGGGGGGCCGCAGTGCGCCCCCCTGCCCCAGAGCACCTGACCCCCCCATGTTGAGGGCATGCTACCCGGTACGGCTCAGGAGGGGGGGGGCCCCCACTCCCTTCCTGACTGGCCGGGCGGTGTGCTTTGGATACGGGTCTGGTATGGATTGTGGGGGGACCCCCACGCCGTTTTTTGTGGCGTAGGGGGGTCTCGTTACAACCCATACCAGACCTAAGGGCCCGTTATGCTCCTGAGGGGGGGCCCGTTATGCTCCTGAGGGGGGAACCTATGTCGGCGGGGAGTTCCCCTTCAGGATTCATAACAAACGCCGCCCACGTGTAGAATTGGCGGGAATCCACGTCGGATCCCCGTCGCTTCTATGACGCACTCGCTGGAATGTGCTTTTACTATTCCAGCGAGTGCGAGATGTCGGCACCCTGTCACCGAGAATCAGTGCGATGCTGTCGTGCTAAAAACACATTCTCGGCGGCAGGCACTGTATTGGCCTTTTTTTCAGAATTATACTTACCTAGCTGGATGCAGGTTCGGACATTGCCATCCCAAAAAACTGAGAACCGAGCGATCAAACACTGATGATCGCTCTGGTTTTCAGGGCTTCCTGAGCAAAGAGCTGGAGACTATCAGTCACCGCTGTCTGCTCTGCACCCCTTCTCACTGGAGGGGGCAGGAGCAGCCAGATCAGCCTCTAAGTGGCTCGCTGGGAGGCTGAACCGGGTAGCAGTCCAGGCATGTGAGCAGATCTTGACTTCATTGTCGCAATATTGCCGTAGCCTGGATCTGCTCTCTGTGATGTTAGCCGACAGTGGAGTGCAGAGCTAACTGTGCACTCCTGTGATCCACAGGAGAAGTACAGCCAAATGAGCTTTGGCTGTACTTCTCCTTTAAGACTTGTAGTGGCCTGGTTTTAATACCAGGTATGAGCTCATTATGTATGTGTGGGTTTACTTCAGAAGCTTTGTTTTCTATACAAATCCTAAAAAACAATTATAAATTGTGTTTAGTTTGTAGAAGTTATTATAAATTGGGATATAAATCAGGCAGATTGTTAGCTTATGTATTTAAACAAAAGCAATAGGCTTCTTTTATATCCAAGATTAAAATTCAGAGGGATGCACTGGTGTACGTTTCTAAGGACATAGCGGAAGTTCATAAGAACTTTTAAAAAAATTATACAATGTCAGGAAAGAATCCAGTAAAAATATAATTCATAACGCTCTGTGGATAAATACAGGCTTATCTACTGAAACTCAGTGAATGCAATGCCATTTGTTTGAAAAGGATTTTGCTGAGGCCGCACTCTCCTGCATTTTATCCTAGATGGCAAAAGACAAGCGTCGAGGACCAGATGTGGCTTTCTTCTATTATTTATTTATTTTTATAAGAAATTTAAATACTATGGGCCAGATTCAGAGAGCAATTATGCCTGTCTAACTGGTGTTAGACAGGAGTAATTTCAAATTTTGCGCGCCGTATCACTAGTTTGAATCCTCAAACCATGATACGGCGGCGTTGGGCTTCGATCTGACAGGCTTACGTCTTCGTACGCCTTCGGATCTACGCTGCAATCTTTTTGCGGCCGCTGGGTGGAGTTCGCGTCATTTTCAGCGTCGGGGTATGCAAATGAGCTTTTTCCGGCGATCCACGAAGTTACGAGCGTCGTTCGCAATCGCGTACGTCATTTTTTCGCTACATAAATTACGCTATTAGCTGGTCTAACGTTACGCGGCCCATGTTAAGTATGGCCGTCGTTCCCGCGTCGACTTTCACATATTTTTTTTTTTTTGCGTAAGTCGCACGGGAATAGGAATGTCCGTAAACGACGCTACTCACAAAAAAAAATTACGTAACGACGTGATTTCGCGCAATACACGGCAGGAAATTTCTGAACGGAGCATGCACAGTTCGATCACCGCGGGGACGCGCTTAATTTAAATGCCTCACGCCCCCTATTCGCGTAGTTTGATTCCGCCGGGAGAAATACACTACGCCGCCGTACCTTACGGGCCAAAATCTCTCTGAATTCCTCCTAGAGCCAGGTAAAGTACGGTGGCGTAGAGTATCTCTGATACTCTGCGGGAATCTAATTCTTTCTGAATCTGGCCCTATATGTCCTTTTCTATAATTAACTATGAGAATTGTTTAGTTTATGGTAATTCTCTTGGAAACAAACAAGGTAAAGATTCTACTTTTACAGCATCGCTTTTAAATGCAGATATAGAATTGTATGCTAAGATTTTAATGATTATATACATTTTTTTATTCAGCTCCGCTAATAAACACAGGCCAGGTTTATTTTATCCTGGTAAGGGAGACCAAAGTCAATGCATTAACGGCTCTGTTTATGATACGGTATGTCGAAAAGGGCCTCAAGCCTAGTTTGTTATTGGCTATAGATTCAGAAAAAGGGTTTGATTAGGTGGACTGGGGATTCCTCATGACAGTTTTGTCCTATTATGGTCTTAAATCAAGAATGCTCAGTATGTGTAGTGAACTCTATTGTCAGTTGTCAGTAAGTGTTGGGATCAATGGCCTGCTCTTGACTCCTTTTGCCTTGTATAATGGGACAAAACAGAGATGCTCCTTTTCACCAGTATTTATTTAATTGGAACCACTCCTGAACATGGTTAGGCACAATTCTTATGCTGATGGTGACCTTTTTTTTTTTTTCTTTTTTTTTTTAACCACTTTAAGACCAGGCCTATTTTTCAAACTTGTTGTTTACAAATTAAAAAATATATATATTTTTTTAGAAAATTACTTAGAACCCCCAAACAGTATATGTATTTTTGAACACCCTAGAGAATAAAATAGCAGGTGTTACAATACTTTTTGTCACACCGTATTTGCGCAGCGGTCTTACAAGCCCACTTTTTTTGGAAAAAAAATAAAAAATTTAATTAAGAAATAAGATAACAGTAAAGTTAACACAATTTTTTTTAAATTGTGAAAGATGATGTTACACCGAGTTAATTGATACCCAACATGTCACCCTTCAAAGTTGCGCCCGCTCGTGGAACGGTGACAAACTTTTACCCCTAAAAATCTCCATATGCAACGTTTAAAAAATTCTACAGGTTGCATGTTTTGAGTTAGAGGAGGCCAAGGGCTAGAACTATTGCTGTCACGATAACGATCACGGCGATTATACACATGTGTGGTTTGAGTACCATTTTCATGTGCGGGCGCTACTCATGTATGTCTCCGCTTCTGCACGCTAAGTCGGCGGGACGGAGGGCGTTATAATTTTTTTTCTTATTTATTTTACCTTTAATTAAAAAAAATTACACTGTTCTTTTCAAAATTAAAAAAATGGTGTCACTTTTATTCCTATTACAAGGAATGTAAACATCCCTTTTAATAGAAAAAAGCATGACAGGACCTCCTAAATATGAGACCTGGGGTCAAAAAAAACTCAGATCTCATATTTACACTTACATGGAATAAAATAAATAATGAAATGCCATTTAAAATTTTAAATAAAATAAATGTTGCTTTAAGGCCCCGTACACACGAGCAAATAGATCTGTTCAAATCTGTCGGACAGACCGATTTGAACAGATCTGTCTGCTGGGATGTATTGGTTTGATCGTGTACACACGATCAAACCAAAATCCCCGCCGGCAGACAGCGCGCTGACGTGGCGCTGACGTGGCGGTGACGTTGACGCCGCCACGTCACCGCACCAGGAAGTAAAACACTTCCGCGTGTACGAGGCCTAAGAGTTACGGGCGGAAGTGATGTTTTGACATTGCTTCTGCCCTGCAATTGTATGGAGACGAGTGGGGGCCATCTTCCCCTCACTCATCTCCATACCTAACAGGGGAGCGGATACGATTGCCTCCACCAATGCCGGTGGCTCCGGTAAGCAGCGGAGGGGCCCTCTCCAGCCACTGATAAAAGTGATCTTGTGGCGAATCCGCCACAGGGACCACTTTAATCTTAAAGTGAACCACCCGCTGAAGAAGAGGATACCCGGATTATGGTAGCTTGCTGCTGCCATAACAACGATATTCCTCAAAGAGCCACCATATAATGACGGCAGGCTGTTCAGAAGTGGTAAATAAACCAACAGGCACCTATCTACAGGTGCATCTCAAACAATTTGAATTTCATTAAAAAGTTTATTTCAGTAATTCAATTCAAAAAGTGAAACTCATATATTATAGAGATTCATTACACACAGAGTGATATATTTCAAGCATTTCTTTCTTTAAGTTTTGATGATTATGGCTTACAGCTAGTGGAAACCCAAAATACAGTATCTCAGGAAATTTTAACACACTTGAATCAGCTAATTAACTCAAAATTCCTGTAACGGTTTCCTGAGCCTTTAAATGGTCTCTCAGTTTGGTTCAGTAGATTGTCCAGACACAAGGAGGGTAAGTCACAAAAGGTCATTGTTAAAAAAAAGAGGGGCAAGAGAAGAAGAAAGGGAGGAAGAAGAAAGAAGAGAAGCGAGAAGGAGAAGGGAAGAAGAAGAGAAGGGTGAGGCAGGGTGTAGAGAGAATACAGCAGGGAAGAGAAACGGTACAATAGAAGACTCCTGAGAATAGAACATGGGAGAAAAATTCTAAGGTTGGGTCATACATCAGAAATAGGTGCATTAACATTTCGAGATTATTGTCAAAAATTTCCAGAGGTAAACGGACAGTATAGTAAACGTTAAGTCAGGGAAAAAGGATAAGGGAAATGGACCTCCCGACTGAGGTAGTGGTCCACTACCACTACCTCAGGGCACCCGCCAGTGGATACTCCTGGCTCTACTCATGGCTCGCAGGGCTATTATGCTCCACTGGATATCATCTACTCCACCTTCCCTCACAACTGTGACAAGAGAACTTAAATCCCTGCTGCATAAGGAAACTCTTGACCTGCTCACCACTTTCCCACAATCTAAGTCTAAGTTTGAACAGAAATGGTCGGCCTATATTGAAATTAGTCTGTCTGCCACGGAACAGCACTCGCTGCTGACCAACACCTTCACTTTCTCTGCCTACAACTAGTCGGTAGGTCCATTTCCCTTATCCTTTTTCCCTGACTTAACGTTTACTATACTGTCCGTTTACCTCTGAAAATTTTTGACAATAATCTCGAAATGTTAATGCACCTATTTCTGATGTATGACCCAACCTTAGATTGTGGGAAAGCGGTGAGCAGGTCAAGAGTTTCCTTATGCAGCAGGGATTTAAGTTCTCTTGTCACAGTTGTGAGGGAAGGTGGAGTAGATGATATCCAGTGGAGCATAATAGCCCTGCGAGCCATGAGTAGAGCCAGGAGTATCCACTGGCGGGTGCCCTGAGGTAGTGGTCCAAAGGCCGAAGATTGTGGTTCCGTGCGAGGGGGGCATCCAAACAGGAAAAGACCAGGCTCCATCTCTGGAGAGAAGTGAGTCACATCATTAATGAAACGTGCAATCGTTGCCCAGAAGGCGATAATGGGGGGACAGGTCCAAAGACGATGTACCAAGGTCGGTTTGGTGGTCAGACACCATGGGCAGGCTGGACCTATGTCGGGTGACCTAGTTGTGGAAAAAGGGTAATAGGCCCTATGCATAATCTTTCTCTCCACGTCTCACACTGGGTGATAGCTATGCATAGATTATATCCTCGTACAATGTCATCCACTTCCAGATGGCCTGGCAAGTCCTTAGACCAGGAGGTCATAGAAGTGTGCCGGAGAGGCTTAACAAACTTTGCATGCAAGGGGGTATAAATATCCGAGATAGAGTGCTTATTGTCTGCCAGTAGCGTGTCGAAAAAGGATACCTGGAGTCTAACAGATTTCTTGGGGCAGGTTTTGCCAATAAAGTCCACATATTTCATAGATGGAAAGAAATGGTAAGGGGGAGTGAGAATTCATGGGACAGTTGAGAGAAAGATTTGAAGCTGCCTGTTGAATCCTGAAACAATGAACAAACCTTCACTAGTCCCTTGTCCCTCCACTTGGAGAAAGGTTCATACTGAAGACTGGGTGTGAACATGTGGTTGCCAAAAATCGGAAGGTGGTTAGATATATGAGGGGAGAGGCCTAGCTTTTTCCTGATCTCTCTCCAAGCCACTATAGTGTCGCGAAAGAGTAGGTTTTGTTTAGTGGTAGCTGGTAGTTTTTGGATCGAGCTGTGGAGTAAAGCTGCCAGATCAATGGGATGGACCATGGATGATTCCAAGGCAAAGTTGGAATACCTAGAGGATCCCCGCATCCAGTCTAGACCTATTCTCAGAAGGCAAGCCAAATTATATAATCTAATATTTGGTAAACCCACGCCACCCTCGCCCCTTGGGAGATAAAGCTTTGTCAGCGCAATTCTCGGCTTAGTGTTTTTCCAAAGAAATTTAGTGATGGCTTTGTTTAGAGTTTGCACATCTTTATGTCTTAATAGCAGAGGCAAGGTTTGTAGAGGGTACAGTAGACGGGCAAAACTCACCATCTTAAAAAGTGCACATCTCCCAAGAAACGACAATGGCAGAGCCAACCAGGTCTCCAATTCACTTACTATTTTATCGATCAAAGGAGGATAGTTCAGGTGGTAAAGAGAGGATGGTTCTTTGCCGATCTTCAGACCCAGGTAGGTGATGTGCGTCTCCGAGATCCTGAAGGAGGAGGCTGGAGCGTGGATCGCATGTGCCTAAGGGTAAAATCTTGCTTTTGGAGAAATTAATTTTTAGCCCCAAACATTTGCGGAACTTGTCAAAGATCGTTTGAATAGCGGGGATATCTGTGTGCGGGGAGGAGGAGAATATGAGTATATTGTCGGCAAATAGAGCCACCCTCAGGTCCTCACGGGCAAGAGGTAGCCCATGTAGGAGGGGGGACGTGGAAAGAAGACGCGAGAGGGGCTCTATGGCAAGATTAAAAAGTAGGGGGGATAGAGGGCAAACCTGTCTCGTGCCCCTGTGTAAGCGGAAGGGGGGGATTGAATTCCTGCTGCAGTGGCGGAAGGGGCGGAATACATACTATGGATAAAGTTGTTAAATGGGCCAGTTAGACCGAATCGTGTCATGACTAAGGAGAGCCAGTGAAAACTAACTATGACTGTGGGAGTAGGAGGGTGTGATTTAGCGTATTCGAGGGCTGTTAGAACCTTACGGATATTGGCTGCTGCGGATCTACCCTTGGTGAAGCCTGATTGTGCACAGTGAATAAGGGATGGCATTATGTCGCCTAGCCTATTTGCCACTATCTTGGAGAGAATCTTGGAGTCTACATTTAGCAGAGAGATAGGGCGAAACGATCCTGGGTCTAGAGGGTCTTTTCCTTTTTTTGCAATGAGCTTAATATTCACCAGGTGTCCCGTGGGAAGATAGGGTCCATCGTCCCAAATGTAATTATAAACAGAAAGTAGTGTAGGGGCAAAGTCAGGTGAAAGGAGCTTAAAAAATTCAGATGTATAGCCATCTGGGCCCGGCGCTTTTCCATTAGATAAACCACTGATCGCACGATTGATTTCCTCTAATGTAATAGGGGCATTTAATTGTGTCAACTGTTTTGGGTCAATTAGTGGCAAGGCGACATTGTCTAACCATTTTCCCGCAAGGTCAACGTCTATGGGTTCTTTACCATAGAGTTTGATGTAGAAATTTTGCAGTGTTTTGTTCACATCCTTGGGCGTCGAGGATAGGGAACCATCAGGGTTGCGTAGTGTGCGTATATGCGTTGGAGTGAAGGGACCTCTGGTGAGTCTTGCAAGGAGCTTCCCTGCTTTATTGCCAAATTTGTGAAAGGACAGTTGTAGTGCGGACAGCTTCGTCTGTTCTACCCTCTCCGCCCAGGCATCAAAATGGGTTTTTGCATCAATCCAGGCTTTAAGGCTTTCGTCTGAGCGAGAGGTATTGAGAAGCAGTTGCGACGCTCTTACCTGGTTACTGGCTTCTAGATATTGTTTTTGGGTGTTTTTTTTTGTACACCGAAGTAAACGAGATAACCCTCCCCCTCAAATAGGACTTACCCGCCTCCCAGAATAAATTTGGGTTATTTAGGTGCTGGATATTATTTTGTGTATATTCATCCCACGCTGCCTGTAACATTGTTTTGAAATTGTCATTTTGGGACAGAAAAGCTGGGAATCTCCATTGTCCAACGGATGAGTGTGGCTGTCCGTAATTAAGCGAGATAGATATAGGAGAGTGATCGGAGATCACCAAATCGTGAATGGCCGTGTGAGCAATCCGCGCTAGTAGCGCATGGGTGCATAAAAAGTCTAATCTGGCGAAGGAGTTGTGGACAGGGGAAAAGAAAGTGAATTCCGTATCTACTGGGTGTTGCAATCGCCATGTGTCGAATAAGTTTAGGGCTTGGGCCATATTGGAGAAGGGGGTCGGGCGATTTGAGTGTGTTCCTGATGAGTGGGGCCGTGGTTTAGATCTGTCTTCCTGGTTACACATCGTCGAGTTAAAGTCTCCCCCCACAAGGTGGGGAACAGATTCGTCAAGAGACAATAGGGGTGCTAGCCGCGTGAAATAGGCGTGATCCGGGGAATTAGGAGCATAAATATTCGAAATCCTAAGGTCTCCTGATGGTAGTTTAAGATGAATGGAAACCCGTCTGCCATCAACGTCTCTGTCGACAGACAGAAGATCGTATACAATGTTTTTATGTAATAAAATAATAGTGCCAGACTTGCGGTTAAGTGACGCTAAGCCTAATACTTTCCCTACCCAGATTTTTTGCATGCGGAAAAAGTCCTTTTCCTCAAGGTGTGTCTCTTGTAGCAAGGCAATATCGGCCTTGAGCCTTTTGAGGTGTCTAAGTATTTTAGTGCGTTTGGCAGGTGATCGAAGGCCCTTGACATTCCATGAGACTATATGCACCTGGGACAAAGTGTGTGTTTGGGGGGATTGACAGTGCGGGATTGTACATATTGTTTACCTGCTGCTAGATGTCTGTGGTTGATCCGATGTATGACATTGTACCTCTGAGAGCTGCTGATGAATTGGCAGAACCATCCTCTCTGTAGCGATAGGGAAAGAATAGGGGAGACAGAAAAAAACAAAGAGAAAAAATTAATAACCAAAGAGTAAAAATAAAACATCATATACGACTTCACATTTTTCCACATGTATTCCCTTCACCGGACGTGCCGCTTCACCGCCGACAAGAAAGGTCATAAGAGTCCAGCATCGACCCTGTGTGCAGTACTCACTTGGCCAAGAGGTTTGGGCAAGTGACTAATACACTGACCAATGCACTTGCGGTTACGGAGGACCGTGTGACGAGAGTACATGGCACCCTCTTGTGTGGAGGGAGGATTGACTGTCATATGCACAAATGTGGGTACAGACATAGTAATATAGCTTGCCATTCGTGAGAAGGATCACATACTGGCTGATTGGAGCAAAATTGAGTTCAACAACTTGGATCATTAAAGTGAACAAAAACAGAAAAAACAAACGGCTGCTTGATTAAGGAAGGTAATAGTTCAAAAAGGAGTCGAACACGGTGGGCATGATGCATTGAGCATGTTAGGCCGATTCTCGGGGGTAGGTGGGCAGGAACCCAGGAGCGCTCGGCAGAGGAGCGGAAAAATAAATGGAGGTGCCGTGACCTGCATAACCGGAGCGTGTGGATTTCATCCAGATTCATGGTGCTCAAGTGGCGACGTTGATTTCAGCCGTTTAGGAGGTTCCTTACGTGGGCTTCTTTGTTCCCTCGGTCCGTGTTTCGCACGGTCAGCATAGGTGGCGGCAGGCGATTGTTCAGCATTAAGAGATTGAAGGAAGGCTCGGGCCTTATCCGGTGACTGAATTGTCAGTTGTTCCCAGTCCGGGGACAGTAGGCGGAGGATTACGGGGTAGGCTAATGTAAAGCGCATGCCCCTCTTGTACAAGTCAGCACAGACCGGTTGAAACTCTTTGCGTTTCCGGGAAACTTCCGCTGAATAGTCCGCAAATAGTAGCAGTTTGTGGCCCGCTAGTTCCACTGATCGTGACTTGCGGAACGCTTGTAAGATGTCTGTGCGGTCAGCATAGTTTAGATAGCGTGCTATCACTGGTCTGGGGCGGGAGCGATCCTCGGATAGAGCACCTATGCGGTGGGCCCTCTCCACGACACACTTGCGGCCAAGGCCCAGTAATTCTGGCAGGGCAGCCGAGCAAATGTCCATCAAGGATCCTTGTTTGTGGGTCTCTGGAAGACCGATAATACGTAGATTATTCCTTCTGGAACAATTTTCGAGGTCCTCCATGCGGTCATGCAGATGTTGTTGGTCCTGCATGAAGCACTCCAGGGCCCCCTCCACGTTGTGCTGATCATCTTCAATTGAAGAGATGCTTTGTATAGCTGTATACAGCCTCTGGGAGTGCTCTCCTATCTCCCTTCGTAGTTGCTGGATCCCCTCTGCGACTGCCCTCTCCACCGCAGCTGTAATGGTGGGAGAGAGCAGCGCGGCTACCGCCTGAGCAATCCGTTTGTGGTTGTTATCCAGCACAGTATGCGCTTGTGTAATAGTGTCCATGGCTTCCAGCGGGGAGGTTTCCCCCTGGGAGCTGCCTGTTGCAGAGTGCTGTGTGCTACCGTTGGGCTGGGGGATGTCGCGTGTTACCTCCGGAGCTGCCATGTTTGATGTAGCCGCGTCCTCTGTCAGGAGGTCCGATGCTCCTGATCCCCGCTGAGCTCGGGTCTGCGTGAGGTACCGCTCCATGAACTGGGACCTGTGCAGCTTAAAGGGGCAAAGTAGGTCACGATCCGGGTCGATGCTGTGGCTTTGTAAGCCGGTTATCTGAGCGGTGACAGCGGAGCCTCCGGAACTTGCGTCTCCTACATGTGGCGCCGGAAACGGAAGTGTATCACTGGTCTTGATTGGCCAACAACCTTGCCTGACCTAAACCCCGTAGAGAACCTGTAAAGTATTGTCAAAAGGAAGATGAGAGACACCAGACCCAAGAATGCAGACGAGCTGAAGGCCAATATTAAAGCAACCTGGGCTTCCATAACACCTCAGCAGTGCCACAGGCTGATCACCTCCATGCCACGACTGTGGGGGCCCAGGGGGGAGAGAGAGGTGAGAAAAAGATTGGAGAAAGAGAGAGTGGGATTAAAAATTGAGAGGGTAGAAACTGGTGGGGGCTAAAGAAGGGAGACATATGGGTGAAAGGGGGGAGAGAGAGAGGGGAGGAAGAGGGGGGAATGGGGTGGGCGGGAGGGGGAGAGAGGGAAAGAGGAAGGGGAAGAAGGAGAGAGGGTAAGGGAGTAAGGGGAAAGAAAGAGACAAGGGATGATAGAGGGAGAAGAGGGAGAGGGTAGAGCAAAAGAGGGGAGAGGGGAGGGTGGGGGAGAAAGGGGGATGAAAATTTCAATTTCTAAAATTCAATTAATCTATTGAACTATTGATACTGGACATTTGCAGATAAAATTTAAAAAAAAAGGTTATTTTTGGAACAATTTTGGACAGCTCCTTATGGAGAGCATTCTTCTATTTCTTTGCCCCTATTTTGTTTTTGTTTTTTTGCTGTTAGATCAATGGCACCTCCTCCATAAGTGACTTTAATAGACGTATAATTCTCTCTTAATGCCCATTACTGGGCACAGCCTTTTTTGCCTGATTTCAATGATAGGCATTTTTTTTAACCACTAAGACCCGGACCATTATGCAGGTTAAGGACCTTGCCCCTTTTTGCGATTCGGCACTGCGTTGCTCTAACTGAGAATTGCGCGGTCGTGCGACGTGGCTCCCAAACAAAATTGGCGTCCTTTTTTTGGCACAAATAGAGCTTTCTTTTGGTGGTATTTGATCACCTCTGCGGTTTTTATTTTTTGCGCTATAAACAAAAATAGTGATTGAAAAAAATGCAATATTAACTTTTTGCTATAATAAATATCCCCCAAAAATATATGTATAAAAACAATTCCCTCTGTTTAGGCTGATACGTATTATTCTACATATTTTTGGTAAAACAATCGCAATAAGCGTTTATCGATTGGTTTGTGCAAAATTTATAGCGTTTACAAAATAGGCGATAGTTTTATTGCACTTTTATTAATATTAATTTTTTTACTACTAATGGCGGCGATCAGTGATTTTTTTCGTGACTGTGACATTATGGCGGACACTTCGGACAATTTTGACACATTTTTGGGACCATATATAAAAATGCACTGTTTACTGTGAAAATTACAATTGCAGTTTAGGAGTTAACCACTAGGGGGCACTGTAAGTGTTAAGTGTGATCTCATAAGTGCCATTCTGCCGACGTATATCGGCGTGAAGGGGTCCTTAAGTGGTTAAGATTGACACAGCATTCTACACTGCATTCATACAATTTCTTTAATGGCCCCTTATTACTATCTGGCAGATCTAAAGAGAAAAAAATCAAGTTTCTCTCCTGGTTACTCATGAAGGTATTGTCAGGTAATACTATTTTTACACTCCCCCCTGCAGTCTATCAGGGACATTAAACTTAAACCCGACAGTGGCCCTTTTATTGTACCCTGGTCATACTCTCTCTCCCAGATATATGGGGAGTTGGGGACCACCTTAGAATCCCCTACGTATTCAGATTTTTTGGATAAATGAGAAAATAAATTTGGCACTATGCTATCTGAAGTACACAAATGTAAGATTTTAAGGATACGTCCTTGCTTTTTCTATTAGTGCAACATTTGAGAAAACTTTACTTTTAAAATGACTGCATATTGATATTTATCCTCTTTTTGTCTGGGTTCTGTACCTATGGCTTATTCATCAAAGTGCTGGAGAGATTGATGCGGAAGTGACTATGACTAGTCTCGTGTCATGCTCACTTCCACATCTAATGTTTTAATGCACCATGTAAAAAGTATCAGAATAGCTTAATTCCTCATTTATTGAATTCTGAAAAGAGACTTATATTCTCGCTTCTGGCAATGATTTAATGATACACTGACTCGGTTTATTTGTTTAGATATTTGAGCATTATATATTTTTTTTGAAATATTTTTTTTTAAAGTTTTTACAATACAAGGTCAATACGTACAAGGTCTCATATGTAATGATACATTTCATCCATACGTGTATAACAGGTACAGTAATGCAGGAGCCTTGAGTATATTACAGGTAACCTGGGGAACATAAAAAAGAGAGACCTAAATAGACAACATTCCTCCTGATCACATGAAGTGGGTCCATAAGGGACGTAAAGCCTACATAACTCTGATAAGGGAGGAGTTCGCACAGGCAGTGTTGCCAGTAGTTGAGGAGGCTCATATCTTCTGGAGATTTCGTCCCTCCCCAGTGGTTCGAATTCGGGGTTAGCTGCATGCGGAGAGGGGGTAGTCCCAAGGCTTATGTGAACTTAAAGGATGTTATGCAGTGCAACAAGTCTTTGAAAGTGGCAGTAGAAGTATGGACGAATACTTTATTGGGTGGTGTGTAGACAGAGGGTGGGGGCCAGGGGGGTGGGGATACACAGGAGGGGTCTCTAGATTTTGAGACGGGTAACCGGGGTAAGCTATGTTACGCTTGCGGTTTCTGCGGGCCGAGTGTCGGGGTCCACAGTCCCCTGGGATTCTCTGTAATGTGACCAACAGGCCCATGTGGTCCCGAATGTCTCGTGTGTGTCTTTCGCCTGGTGGATAATTCTTTCCATATCCTCTATTTTGTTGACTCTCTTAATCCATTCAGCAATAGTAGGGGTGGTGGTGGTCTTCCAATGTACAGGGATGCATTGGGTGGCTGCGTTGATGAGGAGCAGGGTGAGGGATTTAGAGTAGGATCTCCTAGAGATTGAGGTGTGATGTAAAAGGTACTGCGCAGGGGTGAAGTCAGGTGTGTAGGTGGTGATATGTGCGATGAGGTTGTGTATTTTCTCCCAAAAAGGTCTGATCCGTGGGCAGTCCCACCAGACGTGCAGAAGAGACCCCACAGCCGCGTTGCATCTCCAGCACGTAGGGGGGACCCCAGGGAAGATTTTGTGCAATCTTTCGGGCACCCGGTACCACCTCGAGTATAGTTTGAATCTTTTCTCCTGCGCGGATACATTAATGGATCCTTTGTGGGCGTGTTCCCAGACCCGTTCCTAGTCGTCAGGGGATAGGGAGATCGATAGATCCGTTTCCCATGCACGATGGATTTTATCATGTGGGACCGCAGTGGGCAGGAGAAGGGCGTATAGTAGCGAGATCAAGTGTGTTTGTACGCCCGAGTCTTTACATAGTTTCTCGAACGGGGTGTGGTCCCTGTGCCAATTGGACATTATCGGAGTACTCTGAAGAAAGTGTCTGACCTGTAGGAATTTGAAGAAGGGTATGTTCAGGTTCGGGAACTGGGAGGACATTTCAGTATGGGTCAACAGGGTGCCTGCCCTAAAGAATTGACTGGCCCTGGCTGTTGTGTCGACGTGAAATGCAGACCCGTCCATTGAGGTGATATCAGGGGGGAAGTCAGGATTTCGGGTGATGGGCGTCATAGGTCCGGGGGAGGGGACCAAATCTAAATTGCGGCAAGTGGTTCTAAAGGTAGCTAGGGTTGGGCCTATCAGCGGGTGGTCTGTGCACGTCGTTGGTATCGAGGTGGGACTAATCCAGGGGGCGTGTGCTATTGGGAAGTTCGCAAAGGAGTCCTCTATCGCAACCCAATCCTTGTTTTGACCATGTCTGTGCCAGTCTACCAATCTAGTGAGTTGACAGGCCTTGTAGTAAAGGGATAGATCCGGTAGACCCACTCCACCCCTTAGATTCGGGAGAACAAGTCTGTACCATCCCAGCCGGGGGGGGGGGGGGAGTCCGCCCACAGAAAGGACCTGCAGATATGTCTTAGGGAGGTAAAGTACGCTGGAGGGAGCTTAATCGGGACGGCTTGCATCCTGTACAACAGTCTGGGTAGAACATTCATTTTCAAAATTGCCGCCCTCCCAAACCATGAAAATCGTCCCTTGTGCCATGCGTGTAGGTCTTCCCGAATGGTTTGGAGCAAGGGCAAGAAATTATCAGTATATAGGTCAGTCAGCGTCGATGAGAGTTGGACACCCAGGTATGTGATCGCATGAGTTTCCCATCGAAACGGAAAGTTTTGCTGACACAAGGACGTTTGGGTCGCTAATGTGAGTTTGTGGGCATTTTCGAGACGTTTTATGTGGTCGGACAGTTCAGTCATCCTAGCCTTTCTTAGTTTATTGCGTCTGGCCGTTAGAGCAATCATTTCCCCCCTGATGACGCACTTGTGCGCCGACCATAGGGTGACTGGTGAGGTGTCGGCGGTGTCATTCTCGGAAAAGTACTGGGAAAAGTACTGGGAAAGCCATTCCGAGAGCAGTCGGACGCTCTCCGGGTCGAGTAGTAGGGAATCGTCCATTCTCCATATCGGGGATTTAGCGCAATGGTCGGGTAGGGCCAAGGACATGGTAATGGGGTGGTGATCCGACAATGTCATAGGTTCTATCGTTGCCACAGATAGGAATGTAAGATCAGATTGTGAGAGGAAGAAATGGTCTATCCTGGAGTATTTATCGTGTAAGGGAGAAAAGTAAGTGTAGTCCCTTACCTTTGGGTTGAGTGTGTGCCATGTGTCGTGTAGAGTGAGTATGCTGAGTTGCGTTTTAATGGCTCGCAGCGCTCTGTAAGACAGGCAATTCCACCCATTAGACGTGTCCACCGAGGGCGAGAGGGGGACGTTGAAGTCCCCTCCCACTATCAGCGTGCCCCCCTGAAAGGCAGTCAATTGATAGAATGTATCGCGAAAGAAGGAGACTTGTTCGGAGTCGGGAGCATAGACATTCGCTAATGTGTACATCTTGCCGTACAGTGTGCCTTTGATAAAAAGGAATCTGCCTAACCTGTCTTTTTGGATATCAGAGACTTGGAATGGGCAGTGTCTGGCGAACAGGACCGAGACCCCCCTTTGATTTAGCCTCATCGTTGGTGGCATGGTGCACCACAGGGAAGTAGCTGTCCTGAAGCTTGGGGGCAGAGTCGGTGCGGAAGTGGGTCTCCTGAAGGAATACAATATGTGGTTTGTCCCTGCGAAGCGTTTGCAGAAGACGTGAGCGTTTTTCCGGGGTATTCAGACCCCGGGTATTAAGTGATAGCAGTTTAAGTTCTGGAGGCTTGCGCGTCTGAAGGGGGGCGGACATGCACGGAGTTGATCTGTCAGTCATGGTAGATGGGGTGGAGAGGGTGTGGGAGGTGGGGCGGGGGGGGGAAGACAGGACTGGGAGGACGACAAAGGGGGGCCCTGCAAGTGCGTTATAGCCAAATGATATTGAGAGTCAACCTAAAGACAAAATAAACCGATAAGGTAGAGGGACCAGGTCCCCACACCTGAGAGGGCTATTTACAAATCGGAATGGTACGGTGCCCTTGGGGTTCCCGCACACTGTATAGCGTGCAGTCGCCGCCTTGAGCAACCGTGTGGGGTTTGGCCAGAGCTCCGCCCGAAAGCAGAAACACTAGGAGGGGTAAAGAAAAAAACTGTAATGAAATGCCGCCTTGGAGCGAACCGTTAGAGGGTATAACTGTATGGAGAGGTATGGCTCCATAAAACTCCCTAAGGGGGGGGAGGGGACAGCCCAATGAGGCTGTCCGTCCCCAACTGGGCTGGAGCATCCCGGGCCGGTCGGGAGGGGGGTGGGGGGGCCATAGCAATATACTAACACGCTGCAGTGTAGGCTGTCTTTATACATTGTCTAAATCCCCTCTCTCCCCCCATATCAGTTAGCATCATGGGCCAGTGTGTGGAAGTGGGCTTGGCATGTCTGGCACAGTTCGCCGGAGCCCGGCATTATGTAGCAATGGACTGCACTCCCGCCCTAACTTCTTATGTTGTAACACAAATGCAAACCCAATAACCAATAAAATTGTTTAAACTTTTGATCAATGCATCACCCCCTTCGTCAACAGAGGATCGACAGGTTAAGCCCCGGGCCAGGGGCATGGGGACTCTGTGAGACGGGTGATGCATGACTCCAAACACATACAATACATATAGCCTTGCGTAGGCCAACCATAACCTGAAAAGGGGGTGAACCTGCATATTACCATAGCGTCCATCAGTAGTACCCACCGGGTTTGGGAAGTGCCAAGCAGGTGTACTTCCTCTGAAGTCAGGCGAATCAGTTTCAGGGCATCCCGACCAACTGCGTGGGATGTGGTGTGCCGGTGTTTGATCTGCATAATGCGTCATGGTTGTAACACGAGGCAAGCATGGAGGTCCGTCTCGCAACCGGAAGATATGCCACTTTCCGTCGTCCATGCGTGTGTCCAGGCGGAGGGGCAGACAGGGGCCCCCCGCAACCACGGAAGTGGGCGAACCGGAGGGTGTAAGGTACCCGACCCCAATGTGACCGGAGCGGCGGGGTGCTGTCTAAAGCTTGCAACGGGCCGAGTAGATTGCGGGTAGATGTTCCAGCAGGTTCACATCGTTAGCCGGATGACAATCTGGGAGGACTGCTTCCTGTCCGCTGTCTGAGGCTTCCTGTCGCAGTGCATCACGGGGGTTGTAGTAGGAGTGGGGTCAGCTGCGTAACGCCCTCGGGAAGGAATCTCAGGGCGGAAGTTTTGAGTCTCAGGTCCGGGTGCATATATTCATCACGATAACGATAAAGCGAATGTTATTGTGTCATTAGGGCCGGTATGAAGCCATATCAGGCAGTCTTCAACAAGAAAAACATAAAGAGTTAAAATAAACAGAAACGTACTCACTAAGCGAAGGCGGGTAGTGAGTTTAAACCGTAGGCCATTCCATGCGATACAGGGAAACACAGTGAAGATATTGTTGAGAAAGCTTTCAGTAATCCCTGCGGGCTCTCCTAGCCCCGGGGGGAGCCTGGGAATCATGGTCGCCGCGTGGGGCATTGGTTCCGGGGGGGTGCCTGGATCCAGATGGGGATCTCCTCCTGCGGGTACTGGTGGGTTGAGTTTCCATCCGATCCTCCGGCGACTTTCCCCATCTGCCCACCGATCGACGGTAGATGGCATACCAATCCGGGACCGATACAAGAGGTAGTCCCAGAGTCTCGCAAAAGCGGGGCAGGTCCTCCGGGACCTTGAGGGATGCCATGCGGCCTAGGTGAGACGCTGTCAGGCAGAATGGAAACTTCCATTGGTAGCGTATTTCTTTGGAGCAGAGCACCTCCAGGAGTGGTTTAAGATCTCTCCGGTGCTGGAGAGTGATGCCCGACAGGTCTTGGAAGATCTGTACAGGGGTGCCAGCATGAGAAAGGCGCTGCCCTCTTGCCTGCTTCAGGATGTCTTCTTACATGACATAGTCCACCATGCAGCACACAATATCCCTCGGGGGTCTGTATCCTTGCCGCGGGGACGTAAGGCTCGATGTATCCGTTCAAATGCGATCGGCGCATCTGGAGGCCTGCCAATCACAGAGTTAAGGAGACCCCGCACTGCCTGGGGCATCCGTTCACCCTCGATCTCCTCAGGCATACCCCGCACGCGAAGGTTATGGCGTCGGCTCCGGTTCTCCAGGTCTTCCAAGTGGCGATTTACCTCACGGAGCTGCAGGGTGTGAGCATCAATCTTTCTTGTGGACCTCTGTAGGACCTGGTCATGGTCGTCCAGAACCCTCTCGGTAGTTGAGACGCGATCGTTCAGTGCGCGGATATCCACTCTCAATTCCACAATGTCGGCGGACAGGGTGTCTTTTATGGTTACGCCCCGGGCCAGGGGCATGGGGACTCCGTGAGACGGGTGATGCATGGCTCCAAACACATACAATACATATAGCCTTGCGTAGGCCAACCATAACCTGAAAAGGGGGTGAACCTGCATATTACCATAGCGTCCATCAGTAGTACCCACCGGCCTTAGGCCCTGAGCCATAGTTTTACGTATCTTACCACGGGGATGCAGTCATTCGACAGGAGAGGTATGCATGGGACAACTCAAGTCTTGTTCGTGTCCCGACTTCCATGCCTTGTGATGCGATCCATCCGGGTTTGGGAAGTGCCGAGCAGGTGTACTTCCTCTGAAGTCAGGCGAATCAGTCTCAGGGCATCCCGACCAACTGCGTGGGAGCATGAGAAAGGCGCTGCCCTCTTGCCTGCTTCAGGATGTCTTCTTTCATGACATAGTCCACCATGCAGCACACAATATCCCTCGGGGGGTCTGTATCCTTCCCGCGGGGACGTAAGGCTCGATGTATCCGTTCAAATGCGATCGGCGCATCTGGAGGCCTGCCAATCACAGAGTTGAGGAGACCCCGCACTGCCTGGGCCATCCGTTCACCCTCGATCTCCTCAGGCATACCCCGCACGTGAAGGTTATGGCGTCGGCTCCGGTTCTCCAGGTCTTCCAAGTGGCGATTTACCTCACGGAGCTGCAGGGTGTGAGCATCAATCTTTCTTGTGGACCTCTGTAGGACCTGGTCATGGTCGTCCAGAACCCTCTCGGTAGTTGAGACGCGATCGTTCAGTGCGCGGATATCCACTCTCAATTCCGCAATGTCGGCGGACAGGGTGTCTTTTATGTCCGCGGCAACAGCCCTCAGATCTAGGATGCTGATGTGGTGATGAGAAGGGGGGTGAGCCCCAGCCGGTTGATCCCCGGAAGACAATGGGGGAGCCGAAGTAGTTGCTGTTAGGATTATTCCAGGTTGCAGTGCTGGCTGAGTCTGAGGGTGTCCCTGAGAGGATCCTTGGTGGGAAGTCGCCATGTTATTTCGGCCCGCACGAAACATCTCTGGTATGTGTTGGCTCAACGCGCCGTTCTGCTCCCTCGGTGAACGGGAACGGGAGGCGGACGAGTGTCAGGAGGCAGTTCCCATCGTCAGGATGAGGGTGAGGGTCCAAACTCTCCGCTGATTGTTATGGTTCGGTCCGAGGCAGCAGGAGCTCGGAGCTCAGGCGTCCATCTCCTAGCTAGGTCCGGCCACGCCCCCATTTGAGCGTTATATAGATATAACTATTTTGCCGAGAGATTTTTTTTTAATGGTCAAATCAGATGCTTCTTTTTTGTTAGTAAATGATGGAATTTAGGCTTCTGTTTTCTTTTCTTTTCTGTAAGAAAAATATGTAAGATTTCCTTACTATAAGCATATGGTTTATGTAGTATAATTGTAACTTTTGGACTAAGATTATATTGAGGAAAGAATGTTTTTTGTGATTATCCTTTGGCTGCAGAAAATTCAATTTTTTTTCAATAATAATGTAATGAAACACTGTATGTGTGATGTTGTTAGGCAGTATACAATCATTATGTCATTTATTTTCATTACTTTAGTCTATGACCTAATGCACCTTGGGTGTTTAGTTCCTGTGCATGAAATCCTAGTGTTACAGTGGCGTCCATCGGCGGCCTTGTCCAGTCCGTTGTCCGTCTGCGGCCTTGGTGGTGTCCTCCCCGCTTCTCCCGCACTGTATTTAAGTCGATCCCCGCTTCCAGCGCTGTGTTTGAACGCTGCGGCCGAAATATACATGCACTCAATTGATAGTACACTCGGGCATGCTCGGCCACGCTTAGCTCCTCTCGCATAAAGGCTAGGAGGTGGCACAGGGCGTGACCGCGAGGGGAGCCGAGCCTGACCGAGTGTACTGCGCTCGGTATATGACGGCGGCGGTGTTCAAACACAGCGCGGGAAGCGGGGATCAGCGTATATCGCGCACCCACGATTTTCCCCTGATAAATATGGTATTTAGTCAGCCACCAATTGTGCAAGTCTTTACACTTAAAAAGATGAGAAAGGCCTGTAATTGTCATCATATGTATACCTCAACTATGAGAGACAAAATGTGGAAACAAATCCAGACAATCACATTGTCTGATTTGGACAGAATTAATTTGCAAATTATGGTGGAAAATAAGTATTTGGTCAATATCATAAGTTCATCTCAATATTTTGTTATATATCCTTTGTTGCCAATGACAGATGTCAAACATTTTCTGTAAGTCTTCACAAGGTTGTCACACACTGTTGCTGGTATGTTGGCCCGTTCCTCCATGCAGATCTCCTCTAGAGCAGTGATGTTTTGGGGGTGTCACTGGGCAACACAGACTTTCAACTCCCTCCAAAGGTTTTCAGTTAGAGCCTGGCAAAGCATCAGAAAGGAGGAAACACAGCCAATGGTAAGGTACGGTCCATGGGTTCCAGACTTCAGGCAGTCATTGCCATTAAAGGATTCTCAACAAAATATTAAAAATTAAAAAAAAAATTATGATTGTATTCATTTGTCCAATTACATCTGAGCCTCTGAAAATGGGGGGACTGTGTATACAAATGGTTCCTAAAATTCTCGCTTCCTTTGACATCATCCCCAGGCTCCAGCATTATTGTGTCCCCAGAACATTCACAGCACAAGTCGGCATTTATCTTGTGGACTTCCCTGGGAGCTTTACCATCAGACTGCGACTGCCCTGCCACTGGAGGCGCCTTGTTTGTTTTTCCAGGGTACTAAAACAAACTGCAGTGTTAATTAGAATGATAAAATGCAGTATGACCCAAATGTATGTGGTGGGTACTATAAATGGTATGTCCAAATGAGCATATAGCAGTTGATGTGCTACAGTGGTCAAATGATATGTATCCCTAAATGCTCCTTACATTCAAAGGACCCGACATACCATACTAGCCTATTGGACTATTATCTCCTGATGCAGCTCCAGGAAAGCCTGTTGGGTCCAGCCTGCCATGCAATTATTGCTTGTGTTAATAAAGCACTTTGCAGCTGATAGATCTTCACACAGTATTGGAGCCCAACAGAGATCTGCAGTCGATTGGCTGTCTTTATGTGTATGTCCACCTCATGCAAAGCTCTCTCTCTCTCTCTCTCTCTTTGTCTCTCTCTCTCTTGCGAGGAACGGAGGGGTGGTGAGTCATAAGAGGGGCAATGAGAACTTCAGAGCTGGAGGTGTGCCTCTGTGTGTCTGTGTAAATCCAGGAAGTCAACAGGCCGCAGCAGCTTCAGCTGACCACAGTTAAAATGGTTGCAGCCAGACTCAGTGGATGGAGATTTCTGCAGCATATTTGGCAAACACAGAATCGCAACGTATATAAAATAATATGCAAAGTGGTTGGAGGGAAGCTTCAGAATAGCAAAGATGTTTTTTTTACAAATTATGTGAGCAGACTGCAGTGCCTCTTTAATTCAGAATAAAAAGTCATTAAACTTTAGCTGCACCTTCATTCTGTTGTAGTGCTGTGAGGTTACAGTTTTTATTCTGTCTAATCATTAGACTACAGTCATAGACCATGTGTTGCTGTGCCACGCAGTCTCCAGGCCTACTCATCTATGAATTTAAAGTCAGGAACATCATTTTTTTTTCTTGATTATTATTATGTTTAATTGATATGTGTGTGTGTTTTAATTCTGTCTTGTCTAAACTACCATCTGTGTTTACCAATAAATTAACATAACCTGCAAATTATATTCATGGCAAAGTGGTAATTATCTGCTCACTTTACTGCCACTGATTTGCAAACATTACACAAGGCTGTTTAATTACGTATTTGTGTGTGAACTGTTCTGTCTCTGTCCCGTTTTCTTTTGAGTCTGTTATAACCACCATCATCAACCACTATAAGTCATTTAAATGTGTTTAGGTAAGTGTAGTTACTATATTGCTTCTGCATCTTTTAAAGTGTTTCTTTACACCTTGGTGCTTTGGATGGAGTAGAGTCCTGTCAGGTTTTTATTGCTGTCTATGACCATGTTGGACAGATTCACCCTCTCTATTTGTTCTGATGACTGTTCTCACCGAAAGTGAAGGTGATTTTTTTTTTTCACAATTTTGAATGATCACCAGAGCAGAAGTAGAGCGGACGCTAGTTCTGGGGACCCTGCTGACAACCATGGATTTCCCTCCCTTTGGAGGGATTTCTTCACACTTCCCGCTGTGGGTATGAGACAGGATGCAAGAGCAGATCTCCCCAATGGGACACAGATGGCAAACAAAAAACTGATTTCATTCTAACTCTCCCTTATTTTACATACATTGCCTGTTGAGCATGCAGTTTATGGATTGAATTACCAGTGAAAAATATGATTTCCAAAGTAGCCATGTTAAACTTTAGAGGTCTTAAACATTATTAGCTAGAAAAGCCTCTGCAGTGTAACCCTCTAACCCAGGGGTCAGCAACCTTTTTCCACCTAAGGGCCAGATTCAATGTATCTGAATGCATGGAAGGCCGCATTGACCTTCTAATAAATCTAGATAACATTACACAGCCCCCATACTTTTAAGGCGGATCCCGACTATATGGTTGCAAGCTTTCCCAAGCCAGGACCTGCTCAATGTCAGCTGAAAACGGGTCACAGAAGTGCAAAACTCTGTTCAAAGAAAGAGCTCCATTGACCATTTTACAGGAAGCTCCTGCACAGACTCAACATGCAGGCATTATTTAATACTAAATTGCTGTGCAGATGTTGAAAAATAACACACCAGATGCCATTCAGGTTTAGGTGAACCATTAAAATTAGAGTACTGCCATTAAGGACATTCTCCAGAAATTGCTAGATCAAGTCCCTGACCCATTACAGCGGTGCAGCCAGCAATCTCTATTGCATAGTTGTTCCAAGTCCGTTAATTGCAAAACTGTGAAACTGGAGAATGGGGAGAATTGTGGAAATGATTTTTTGAATAGATTGATACTTGACATGATTGTAGCCATATTTGTGCAATTGTGACAGAGAAAATTGAGTACTGTGATATTTTTTTTTTATTTGCACTAACATACAATTTTCCAGGACAAGCTTTCGGGGTATGTCCCCTTCTTCAAGGTCCAAGCAGTACTGATTCACAATTTTTTAAGCAGAATGTTATAACAAAACAAGAGAAAAAATAAAATTCTCTGAGGGAAAGAAAAAAAAAAGAAAGAAAAACAAACTCATACAAATCAATGGTAATAAAGATAGCAGCAGAGTTAGTGAGATAAGACAGAGGGAGAGCTATAGACTTGGGGGGGGGGGGGGTGCTAGTAAGGAAACCAATATCTGAATTTAGGCCATTCATTTTTGTGTCAAAAAGAATTATCATTCTTAGTTCAAACGTTTTCCTTTCCTGGGTAGTTCTGAAATTCCCTTTAAGAACTAAAACATTGAGGTCTTCTATAGTGTTGTCCGGTTGTGAGAAATGATGTTCCACAGGTGTGCATAAACTGTCTTTTTTATGTTCCTTGATGGTATGTCTGTATGTCTGTGCAAATTAATCCTCGCTTGCAACTTCTGTCCCGTTTCACCAACATAAGATCTTTTGCCACACCTTTTGCATTGGATGAGGTACACAACATGACTGGAGGTACAGTTGTAAGATTCCATGATATTGAAGATCCCATTTGTGTGTGTGACACTTTTGGATAGATTGACCTAGTTGCATAGTTTGCAGCGTTTTTTATTGCAGGGTTTGCTACCATTTATTGTGACTTCATAATCAGAGTGAAGTTTCCTGCTGATTTAGTTCTTGTCTGAGGTTGGGTGGTTGTCTGAATGCCAAACATGGGGGTTGTTGGAATATTCCTTTCAGAGATTCATCCGCTGTTATAATGGGTTGTAAATCTTTGATTATCTTTTTGATCCCGTCTAGTGTTGGGTTGTATGTGGTGACCAGAGGTACTCGGTTATTTGTTTTTTTCTCTGTGTATTGGAGGAGTATTTCTCTTCAGGTTTTCAAGGCTGTGTTTATGCTGTTGTTGATGGTTTTGTCTTTGTAACCTCTTATGGAAAGAGGCTGCCAGTGTTCTGAGATGTGTGTCTCTGTCTTCTGGGTCTGAACAAATTTGGTGCTATCTGGTGGCCTGGCTGTGTATGATGGCTTGTTTAGTGTGTTGGGGGTGAAAACTGGAACTATGAAGAAAGCTGCATCAGTCAGTTAGTTTTCTGCATATCGAAGTGTGAAGCCTGTCATCCTTGATGTATACTGTAGTGTCAAGGAAGTTCACATGTGTGTTTGAACAATCAATTTTTAGTTTGATAGATGGGTGAAAAGTGTTGATCAATGAGAATAATTGGTTTAGATTTTCTTCGCCTTTAGTCCATATCATGAAGATTTCATCAATATAGCAAACATATCTGTATGGCTTTTGTTGTATGCTGTTCAGGAATTTGTCCTCCAGGTCAGCCATAAATAAGTTTGCATATTGGGGTGCCATTTTGCTTCCATAGCAGTACCCATACACTGGAGATAGATGTCATTATTGAAAGTGAAGTAGTTGTGTGTAAGAATGAATTTGATGAGCTGTGTAACATCCTCAACAGTGTATTTGTGGTTTGGTGAGGATGATAAGAATCTGTGACATGCTGCCAACCCATCCTTGTGAGGCATGTTACTGTACAGAGATTCTACATCCATAGTGACTAGAAGTGTATTTGGTGGAAATTATTGTATATTGTTAAGCTTGTTCAGAAAATCAGTGGTGTCTTGCAGGAAACTAGTAGTGTTCATGACTAACGGTTTTATCATGTTTTCTACAAGGCCTGAGATATGTTCAGTAAGGCCTCGTACACACGAGGCAATAGATTTGTTCAAAACGGTCTGTCCGACCGATTTGAACAAATCTGTCTGTTTGGATTTTGGTTTGCTCGCGTGTACACACGAGCAAACCAAAATCCCCGCCAGCAGACGGCGCGCTGACGTGTCAGTGACGTGGCGGTGACGTTGACGCCGCCACGTCACCGCACCAGGAAGTAAAACACTTCAGCGCATGCGCCGAATCCATTCGGCGCCGGTGCGAGACGACATGTCTGCTGGTAAGTGTACTAACCAGCAGACATGTCGGGCGGACGGGTTCCCACCCGATAGATTTCAAAGCATGCTTTAAAATCTGTCGGGTGGCCAAATCCGTTGGCTCGCCCGTACACACGATCGAATCTGTCTGCTGGGACGGTCTAGCAGACCTTTTCCAGCAGACAGATTTGATCGTGTGTACGCTGCCTAAGGCCTCGTACACACGAGGGGATATGTCCGCTGAAAACGGTCCGATGGACCGTTTCAGCAGACATCTCCGCTCGTGTGTATGGGCTAGCGGACAGATTTGTCCACCCGACAGATTTCAAAGCATGCTTTGAAATCTATCCGGTGGGGATCTGTCCGCCCGACATGTCTGCTGGTTAGTACACTTACCAGCAGACATGTCGGCCCCCACCGCCGCCGCGCCGCTGCCGAATGGATTCGGCGCAAGCGCGGAAGTGTTTTACTTCCTGGTGCGGTGACGTTGCGGTGGCGCGGCGGCGTCAACGTCACCGCCGCGTCACCGCCACGTCACCGCGCCTTCCGGCGGCGGGGAATTTGATCCGATGGTGTGTACACGCCATCGGATCAAACTCCCGATCGGACATATCCGATGGAAATGGTCCGCGGACCGTTTTCATCGGATATATCCGATCGTGTGTACGCCGCCTTAGAGTATTCATACCTGTTATAATGGGTCTGCCTGGATTTCCTGGCTTGTGAATCTTGAAGCAGCATGTAGAAGTCTCCAATATCTGAATTATCCGGAATCGCATTGATGAGTTCTGAATGTAGATGGCTTGGTATTGTCGCAATCAGACCTTTTTATTGCTTAGTAAAAATAGATTGACAAAGAGCAAGCACACTTATTATATGACAGGTTCCTTATCTAAATCTAAATAGATTGACAAAGAGAGAGCACACTTGTTATATGACTGGTTCCTTCTAAAGGATTCAATTCCTTAAAATGTTTTAGTTAAAATTGGCATTGCATGTTTGTGATCATCGGGAACACTTACGTTTGCAAGTTGCTTAGGCAATGGCCTGAAGGGTCTTTTGTATTCATGCAAATAAGGCAATAACTAGCCACATCATTTTTGTAAATAACATGATGGTTTTTTTTCATTATCGTTCAAGATTAAATAGCATCTGTGTTGTGTGAAGGTGGCCTTTGTTTTGTTTTTTTTGTATTTTTTAATTAGCATTTTGATTTCATTCTTTATTATATTGTGCTACAGTGCATCCGTAAAGCCTCAATCCAGCAACATCTCAATTCAATCATATTACTTATTCATTTTAGCAGTCAAATTAAATATTTCAATAGCCTTTTTACCACAAATAAACGTGGCATAATTTTTAGGGCTTGGTTAGGAAAGTTAATTAAAAGTCTCTTGTTTTTTTGCAGCTAAATATATTGTGGCTGTCGGAGGCAAGTTGCGGAATTTTAATTTTTTGTGCATACTGAATGCTTTAAAAACCTTGTTGGAATTAGTTGGACAACTCCCATATGATTTTATTACATTCAAAATATAAAGTAAATTTCAGAAAACAAACAAAAAAAAGTGTTCTCGTGATTTGTTTTATTTTTTTATGATAATGTGTATTCCAAATGACAAAATGTTCTGATTTCCTGACCAGCCAATTAATTTTTACGGATTTATTTTGAAAATTCTTATGAAAATTTAGGTTTAACGCTAAAGTTTAGCCTAATTTTTTTATTTTGTTTTAGATAGCATAAGAAACTTGCCTTCCCAGTTCTGTGTCCATGGTCACAAGCTAGTTATGTCCAACAGTGATGAGAATGTACTCTCATTAGGCATGTGGGAGCAGTTTAGTACACACATGGGGCATGCTGATCAAACACTGTAGTCGTAAAAGGGCTTAGCAAAAGAAGCACATTTCAGATTTTTTTGTGCACTTCATTATGTTTATTTAATCACCTGTTCCTGATCAGCTATCCTGCACACAGATATTACTTTGACCTTGCCTCTGCCTTGGAGCGTGCTGCAACAGTAAGTCATCCTATCAGTGACTTTAGTGAATAATCCTCAGTGAGTCTTTTAACATTCAGCAGGATGTCCATGCCGCTGCCCCCCCCCTCCCCCCGTTCCCTTGTCCCTATTAAGGGATATTGCTTTTACCTCCTGGAAGTTTACAGGGACTGGAATTTCGCAATACAATACCTTCACTTTTTTTTTTATTTCACATACAATCTACAAGGTTGGTTATTGCTTCTCTGAGACAAGGGAAACCTAGCTTTCCCAGATGCTTATCTGCCTCGTCTGTGCTTTCTGTTCTTTGCAGTGGCAGACAGTAATTTCCGCTGCTGCACTGTCCCTCAGCCTATCCTCTGCTCCAAAAGTATTTACGAATGTCCTAGCAGCTCTTGTTGCCCTTCTCTGTACACAGGGTACCCAGGTCACAGTTTAACTAGCCGACCATCTCCTAAAGTACTCACCTCCTTTCCAACTTACCACAGAAATTTTTTGATGCTCACGACCCCTGACTTCACGACCCCTGACTTCTTCCCAACAAGCCAGACCTGCTGTCCCAGTCCTTAAGAGACTGAGGGGTTTATGAGTGTATCATTCCTACTTTGCTAAAAGCAAAAAGACACTTCCAAGATCTACTATGGCACCTGGAATGTTTTTTTTGTCTGGTGTAAACACAGGCACTTCTATCCCAGAGTTTACTGTGGCTTGCATTTTGGCCTTCTTACAATCATGCCCCGTATCTAAATTGCCCTTAAAGCAGAACTTCACCCAAAATGGGTAGTTATGTTCTTCCTCTTCCCTCCTTCCTCTGATACATTTGGAATAATGGTTTTGACAGGTACCCTCTCCCACTTCCGGACAGATAGCAGCAACGGATCCACCAAAAGTTCTTCTCCTTGCCCACAACCTTCTGAGATAAATCACAGACACGTCACAAAATGCTAAAGCTCGTCTTTAAGCACCAGGAAAGGACAGATTTTGACCTTGTCCATTCTTTTGCAAAAGCCTATTTTATTGCTCTTACTTGTGAAAACCTTTATTCAAGGTGTGCAAAACACCATACACTACACACTGCTCCAGAACAGTGCATCACAATAAGCCCTTGAAAAACTGATCAGGTGCAGGTCTGGCTTGTACCGTAGAAGATCAAAAAGGGAGGGATAGATGACCGCAAACTGATAGCAGTACAATTTTAATTTATTTTATTACAATTCTGAAAATAGCCACAGAATCACAGCACATAGATAATGAGCAAAACATTAACACATTTCACACTACGAGCACTTAATCATAAAGATTTGTGCTTGTTACGAAGCTGCTATTGTATTGCTTTTAGTGTGCGGTCATCCATCCATTCGTTTTTTATCTTTATTCAAAATGTATCTCACATCAGGCTCCCCTTGCTGATTCATCTTTTGTCAGAGGTTAGTAAAGTAGGAATGCTTCTCTTTGTAGTCTTAGCTAAACTGTGCTTTTAGAGCACATTCAAAACAACTGTTACTGGAATGCAGAATAGTAGCATTGCACTGTGATTACCTGCAGAGCACCACATCCCCCAATGAGCCTATTTAAATGCAGATCATTTGAAAGCTAAAACGTATGCATCTTGCATCCCCTCTTATCCTAAAAATATGGCATACTTTTGCTTTGTTCACTTTATGCTCATTGCAGAGTAATTCAGCAGAAGTATGTTGTTGGTATTTTGGAGGAGACCTTTGTAGTTTGATAGAAATACATCAGAAACCATTAAAGATAAACCGTTTACTGTGATTAAATAGTTTTTTTTTGCCTGACTGGAGAGTTGGGTTATGATGACACGATCTTCACCTCAGTCAATTAGAAAAGCCTCTTGGGCAAGCTTGTCCCAAACAAACTATTTAAAGGAGACATATGGCCAAAGCTCTTTTGGCCATACTTCTACTGTAGGTCATGGGAGTGCGCTTAGTTCTGTACTTCTGTGACCCAGGTTCAGCCAACTCTGCAGAGAGCCTGAGCTAGCCACTCCTGCCCCCTCCACAGCCCAGCACTCCAGTGAGCACAGGAGTGGCAGAGCACAAAGTGGTGACTAATAGCCACTGCTCTGTGCTCAGAGCAGCCTCGAGAACTAAGCGATCAGCAGGCTTTGATTGCTTCATTTTTGGTGTAGAGCCGGCGGGAGACAGCTGCAACATCAGGTGAGTATGCATTGTTGATATTTTTAATTCATGCACTTCTCTTTTAAAGTGATAATAAACCTGGGATTAGGCTTTAAAACCTGTGCTTTACTGTGTGGACAGTGTGAAACTAAGGTTATTTCTCCTTTTGCTTTGTTTTAGGGCAACCCTGTGAAGAAGGATGACCTGTTTGTGGCTGTAAAAACTTGCAAAAAATTTCACAAAGACAGAAGTATGTCTTCTTCTCTGGTATCGTATATAGTTCGCTCTTGAGTTGTCCCAAATTTATATTATTAGATACCTCAAAATATACAAACTTAACCACTTAAGGATCGGAAGGATTTTCCCCCTTAATGACCAGGCAAATTTCTGCGATATGGCACTGTCGATTTAACTGACAATTGTGTGGTTGTGTAACATTGTACCCAAAAAAATAATATTCCCCACAAATAGAGCTTTCTTTTGATGGTATTTGATCACCTCTGCATTTTTGTTTTGTTCTTTGCGCTATAAACAAAAAAAGACTGCCAATTTTGAAAATAAATATATATATATATATATATATATATATATATTACTTTTTGATATAATAAATATACCCCCCCCCCCCCCAAAAAAGTAAAAAGACAAATCAGTGTAGGCCGATATTTTTTTACCAGTAATGGCAGTGATCAGCGATTTTTAGCGGGACTGTGACATTGCAGCAGACAGATCGGACACTTTTGACACTTTTTTTTGGACCAGTGATATTTAGACAGTGATTAGAGCTAAAAATAGCCACTGATTACTGTATGCAAGTCTCAGGCAGGGGAGGGGTTAACTCTAGGGGGTGATCAAGAAATTAAGTGTTCCCTTAAGGAGGTGTTTCTAACTGTGGGGGCAGTGTAATGACTAGAGGAGGATACAGATCGCTGTTGCTAATCACTAGGAACAGCAGATCTGTCTATCCCACCCTGACTGACTCTCTTTTAGGAGCGATCGTGGGTGTCCGGCAGACATCACAGCCACTCACATCGGCTTTGGCGTTGTGCCGCTGGTGAGCGTGTGCCCCCTAGTGGTTTTAAAGCAGCTGATATACAATGATGGGGATTCGCCTAGGAGAGCCACAGTACAAATGCAGCGGCTGGTCCTTAACTGGTTAAAGTACAAATCTATTGAAACCTTTTAACATTTTATAACAGAATTGGAAGGGTTTTAACCTGGTCCTCCAACATGCTCTGTCTGTCTGGCTTACCAATTAAGGAGATTTTAACTTAAAAATAAACGGGGCAGAGGTCCCAACCCTACCCCAATATTTTTTTCTGTCTCTGTTTCCCCTCACTTCTATGCCAGTTGGCTTAGTCACCATAAAAGGAAGCAAGGGGAATTGCAAAGATGGATGTGGATGGCTGTAAAAACCCAGTACTGGTCTAACCTTTCCCGAATGTATTCAATTCTGAAACAGTTTAGCTAAACTTTTACTTTTAAGGAGTGCAAAGTGTAATTCCAGTCAAATTCGAGTTATCAAAGAGCTGCACCTATATATCACCTGAATACCAAAAATGATGTTAAATATACATAAATACATAAATAAATAAATACTACAAATGTATCAATGTACAGTCAAACAGAGAATTGAATAGTACATAAAGTTCAATATGGAAGTAAGTATGTGTGCCAATAGCAATGAAAGCATATAGTGAAATAAATGGTAATTCTTCTCAAGATAAAAAATTATATCACACTGGGTGGCAAATACTGTGAGTTGTTAAGGAATTCCATCATACACATGTGCCCTCCACCACAGGGACGTGCAGTCAAGGGACATGAACATGTACAAAGTCCTACCCCACCACTGGGGCTCTCAGCAGACTGAGAGGATGAGCTCACAGTGTCTCTCACTTTTTATCAGAGGCACTGAGCTCAATGAACAGCTTGGAGCCTTGGACCAATGGTATAGTACCATGGGTATAAGATTTACCCGTAATACCTTGTTTTTCTCACACAGTTAAGAGGGAGAATGAACAACAAAAACAAGCAGCGCTCTATGAGTTAAAGTAATAAAAACGTTATAGTTGAAAAAGTAAAAATGGACATCAAACAAATGTACACAAGTAAATATGCCGTAGTGGACAATTGGGGTACATAAAATAACTACCAATGGCATAGCATTGAAAGGAGTCCTGTGATGGAGTGTTAAAAATCAGATATCAATCACTTGGGCTGCTGTATGGGCGTCAGTTCATCAGACTTAGTGACCCATGCATAAGGACACAGTACCTTAGATGGTAGAAGGGGATACTGCTGTGGTGGGGATGGAAGATCGCTCAGGCGAACTGATGTACTCACGTCACCGTGGGTGGCTACACATGCGGTGTAGATCTGTAAGAATCCGTCACACTGACCGTCGGGGAGTGTGACTAAATCCAAAAATATTAAATTATTGTGATCAAACACTTGCGTAAAGGTTAAACCCAATGTGTTGCCATTGCTTTTTTTTTTTTTGCCATTATTTGGAGTGGTGGTATTGACAAATTCTCTGCCTTCGTTGACCATTGCAATGGCAACACATTGGGTTTAACCTTTACGCAAGTGTTTGATCACAATAATTTAATATTTTTGAATTTAGTACTTGCTCAACGAGTAACCACACAAAACCCACTGGTGGCAACTCATATTTACATTTCAATAGTTGCCACCATCCATCCTGGAAAACCAACATCCCGAACGGACAATTCACTAGATTACGTAGGAACTGTACTGATGCACAAGACTATATCACACAAAACAACATTTGAAGAAAAAGGATATCCCTCTGATCTAGTTGATAAAGCCTTCAATCTGAATAAACAGACAAAGACTAAAAGTATTAAAGATAATAGGGGTTCTATGGCATCCAAAATGCATTCTGATTGTCTCATACAGCGGTTGGACTAACAGCTCTTCTCACTACTCCAGCTGGACACATGGTTTTTGGGCACCAGGTGACGGTCTCCCTGCACAGACTCCAAGCTTATCTTGCATCCCACCACAGCCAACTTTCTTCTCCACCTCCTATGTTATAGCCCATTCGATTACACGATTTTCTTTGCATCACACCAGTTGTCACGATCAGGGGTCAGGCTCGAAGTCCAATTGCTATAGCAGTTGCAGGACTACCACTAACCAGCAGGATAGGTACACAGACAGTCACCCTGGCAGATGACACAGGCTCATCTGAGGTGCGGAGTCTAAGTAGTGGTGGATATGGATTTTGCTGCATGTTAGTACTAGGTCACGGGTCGCCTGGTGGAGCGCGAGTCCTGTCCCACCCGGAGGTGAGCAAGCCGGGGTCCAGTAACGGATGAGCAGGTAAGGATCAAACAGAAGCATTGTCAGTAAACAAGCCAAGGGTTGATAACAAGCAGTAGCAAATATGGACAGCAGCGGGGAATACAGGAGAGAGATACAGGCTGGAGATAGCACACTATTCTGGCAAGGAGGAAGCGCTGAGACATGGCTTATATCAGAAAGTTCGTGGCAGGAGCAAAGAGTTCAAGGTTCAGCTGAAATCAAGGTACAAGGCAGGGTTGTCAAAAGGATTTGACAAGTCCTGTCCAGCATCTCAGATAGCTCAATGAGAAGATTTATTGCCAGACACGGCTGAGGTCCCAGGTTTAAGTCCACAGTACGTGCACACACATTACAGTGTGATTCATTAAGAAGTATACCGTTTCAACTCACTATTAGGAACAATGTAAGATATTTTATGTTACCTGTAATAGAATTGTAAGGGAATGTTTCAAGTTTTTTAGACAGTCACAGATGTTCTATGTGTGCACCCTTAGGCCTCGTACACACGATCAAATCTGTCTGCTGGAAACGGTCTGCTAGACCGTCCCAGCAGACAGATTCGATCGTGTGTACGGCCGAGCCGACGGATTTGGCCACCCGACAGATTTCAAAGCATGCTTTGAAATCTATCGGGTGGGAATCCGGCCGCCCGACATGTCTGCTGGTTAGTACACTTACCAGCAGACATGTCGTCCCGCACCGCCACCGAATGGATTCGGCGCATGCGCGGAAGTGTTTTACTTCCTGGTGCGGTGACATGGCGGCGTCAACGTCACCGCCACGTCACCGACACGTCAGCGCGCCGTCTGCTGGCGGGGATTTTGGTTTGCTCGTGTGTACACTCGAGCAAACCAAAATCCTATCAGACAGATTTGTTCAAATCGGTCGGTCCGACCGATTTGAACAAATAGATTGCCTCGTGTGTACAAGGCCTTAGTCACATGACACACATCGAGATGGTAATCCATTTCCACCCAAACGCGATTTAAGATATCTGAATCAAGTGCAGTGATAGTGGCTGTGATACCCTGTTTCAGCTACGCTAGATCAGCAGTAAGGGGGGGGGGGGAGAATACATTTTGCTTTACATACCCTCACAGAAAAAGGTCACAAGGTGTTCATTCAGGACTTCTGGGTGATCATTGGGTCAGTGGCATGTTGTAGTCCGCGGCTTGTCCAATCCATTGGTGAGGAAGATGTTCATTGAGGTAATCTCGCATGTCGCCTGATTGGAGAATTGGAGAATAAATTTGTCACTGTCGTCCTGCAACTGTGGCATCAACCAAAGACTCAACATATCCAGAAAATAGCCACCTTTGACAGTTTTCTCTAGGGACGTTGTTAGGGGTGGGCTGGGGTGGCTGGAGCCCCGAATGGGTGGCCGAAAAGCCCTGAGTCTCGGGCATGATGAAGTTTATTAGTTGCCCCGAGCGCCGCCGATCTCCGCCAAGCAGGGACCCTTCTATTTCCGAGTGTGCCCGAAGACACAGCAGGTCCCGCCTTCTGGAACCCGCAGCGTCTATGATGGTTGTCCCTCTGGTCCAATCCGGGGCACGGTATGTGTGACGTCCATCATAGGCGCTGCAAACTCAGAAGGCAGGAATTACAATGCCGCCCGGCGCGCCGTGATGTAATATCCCTGCTGGGTTCAACGGCTCTCCTCACTCCTGGAGTGGTGGTATTGATGCATTTGTATGACAGGATCACCTCAGGCACGTTGGCACCCCACATCCCAGCTCCCTGCAACGGCTCTCCTTGCCTCCTCAGCTCCTGAGTCCTGAGCCTCCTTGAGTCCGCTGGCTACATCTCTACCATGGCTAAGGTAGGTCACTCAGTGTTAGAGAAGGTCAGGTCAGTGATTGTGTATGTAGGTCAGGTCAGTGTTAGGTTAGGTCAGTGTTAGGTTAGGTCAGTGTTAGGTTAGGTCAGTGTTAGGTTAGGTCAGTGTTAGATTAGGTCAGTGTTAGGTTAGGTCAGTGTTAGGTTAGGTCAGTGTTAGGTCAGGTCAGTGTTAGGTCAGGTCAGTGTCAGGTCAGTGTTAGGTCAGTGTTAGGTCAGGTCAGTGTTAGGTCAGGTCAGTGTTAGGTCAGGTCAGTGTTAGGTCAGGTCAGTGTCAGGTCAGGTCAGTGTCAGGTCAGGTCAGTGTTAGGTCAGGTCAGTGTTAGGTCAGGTCAGTGTTAGTCAGGTCAGTGTCAGGTCTGGTCAGTGTCAGGTCAGGTCAGTGTTAGGTCAGGTCAGTGTTAGGTCAGGTCAGTGTTAGTTCAGGTCAGTGTTAGTTCAGGTCAGTGTTAGTTCAGGTCAGTGTTAGTTCAGGTCAGTGTTAGTTCAGGTCAGTGTTAGTTCAGGTCAGTGTTGGTCAGGTCAGTGTTGGTCAGGTCAGTGTTGGTCAGGTCAGTGTTGGTCAGGTCAGTGCTGGTCAGTGTTAGTGCTGGTCAGTGTTAGTGTAGGCAGGTCAGTGTTAGTCAGGTCAGTGTTAGTCAGGTCAGTGTTAGGCCTCGTACACACGAGCAGACAGATTTGTTCAAATCTGTCTGTCCGACAGATTTGAACAAATCTGTCTGCTGGGATTTTGGTTTGCTCGCGTGTACACACGAGCAAACCAAAATCCCCGCCAGCAGACGGCGCGCTGACGTGTCGGTGACGTGGCGGTGACGTTGACGCCGCCACGTCACCGCACCAGGAAGTAAAACACTTCCGCGCATGCGCCGAATCCATTCGGCGGCGGTGCGGCGGCGGTGCGGGACGACATGTCTGCTGGTAAGTGTACTAACCAGCAGACATGTCGGGCGGACGGATTCCCACCCAATAGATTTCAAAGCATGCTTTGAAATCTGTCGGGTGGCCAAATCCGTCGGCTCGGCCGTACACACGATCGAATCTGTCTTCTGAAACGGTCCAGCAGACCGTTTCCAGCGGACAGATTTGATCGTGTGTACGAGGCCTTAGTGTAGTCAGGTCAATGTTAGTGTAGTCAGGTCAATGTTAGTGTAGTCAGGTCAGTGTTAGTGTAGTCAGGTCAATGTTAGTGTAGTCAGGTCAGTGTTAGTCAGGTCAGTGTTAGTGTATGCAGGTTATGTCAGTGTGTGTGTACTGACACACACACACACACTCGCGTAGGTCAGGTAGGTCACCCTGCGCCACTCCACCAACCGCGCTCCGCCGCCCCCCCATGTGCCGGCTTTGCTTCCGGCTGAAACCCCTGGTCTTTTTGGCACCTAACAACGCCCCTGGTTTTCTCTTGAAAAAAGAAGGGCCCATACACTTTCTTTTTAGACACAGCACGGAGCACGTTTACCTTAGGGGATATTTAGTTTTGCACAAACAGCCCATAGTTTTTCTGGTTGGAGGTTCTTTTCCGAATCATAATCAAAAATGCCATTGCACAACAGTTATAGATTCCATTTTTGCTCAATTTAAGAACACAAAACACCTTCTCCACTGCAGAGGCTGCCATTTTGACTGACTAGTCACGTAAATTTCACGTCAATTTCCTCAGTATCGGAACACAAACTTTGAGTACATCTAAAAGTTTGCAGTTGTGGTCCGTGTCTTCAACTGTTATGTGAAGTAGCGCTTGTTTTACCATGCTTAGAACTGTCCCTGCACAAATTGTCATTTGCAAGTCACTGGGAAAGCCTGGGTTTTCCCTTTGCGTCAGAGGGGGACGGGGTCACATGACGGGTGGCCCCCGCCCTCACCTACATAAGAGCTGTCACTGGCTCCTGCCGCATTATTCCCGAAGTGTCTCCGGTGGAGACAGGTGATGAGCTGCGCTGCAGACATCTAATCGCTGGATCCTGGACCTGGATGAAGAGTAGATCTTCTCATCGGTGGACCCAGGAGAGGAGATCACCCATCACAGGATACCGAGAGTGGCTTACCACTGCTTTAATCTTTTTTTTATTTAATTTTTTTTATTTTTAATAAAGGACTTTCCCAACAGTGTCTCTGTTTTTTTTACAATTTGTTACACTTTCTTTGTGAAATGGTAGGGGTACAATGTACCCCATTACCAATTCACATGGGGGGGCTGGGATCTGGGGGTCCCCTTTGTTAAGGGGGTCTTCCAGATTCCGATAAGCCCCCCGCAGACCCCCACAACCACCGGGCAAGGGTTGTGGGGATGAGGCCCTTGTCCCCATCAACATAGGGACATTGTGCTTTTAGGGGTCACAGACCCCCAAAGCAGTCTCCCTATGTTGAGGGCATGTGGCCTGGTAGGGTTCGGGGGGAGCTCTCTCGTCCCCCCTCTTTTCCTGTGGCCTGCCAGGTTGCATGCTCGGATAAAGGGTCTGGTATGGATTTTTGAGGGAAACCCACGTTGTTTTTTTTAACTTGGGGTGGAGTTCCCCTTAATATACATACCAGACCTGAAGGGCCTGGTAATTGAATTTGGGGGGACCCCCACGCATTTTTTTTATTTTATCAATGATTTTTCTCTGTATTGCCGGGAGCCGACTTTTCATTATAGCCGCGAATGGTTTTAAATTACTTTTTTCCCTTCAGAAATTACACTTTGTGCAGGGACAGTTCTAAGCATGGGAAACGAGTGCTGCTTTACAGGCATACTATACTCACCAAGAAAAAAGAATGGAGGGCGCACCGACCTAGTGTGATACTGTTGCACAATTTTTATTAAAATACTAAAATCAATAGTTATACTCACAAAATGAGTTAGAAACAAGCTTTAAAAGACAATCCAACAGCGCCAGCAAAACAGGACGGTTGCTTCAGTCTAAAAAGGTATCTGACCGATAATCAGGTTAGGCTTACGTTTCGGGGGCGTACCCCTTTCCTCAGAGCCCCGGTGGTGCAGACCACCGGGGCTCTGAGGAAAGGGGTACGCCCCCGAAACGTAAGCCTAACCTGATTATCGGTCAGATACCTTTTTAGACTGAAGCAACCGTCCTGTTCTGCTGGCGCTGTTGGATTGTCTTTTAAAGCTTGTTTCTAACTCATTTTGTGAGTATAACTATTGATTTTAGTATTTTAATAAAAATTGTGCAACAGTATCACACTAGGTCGGTGCGCCCTCCATTCTTTTTTCTTTTTTAGTTCCTTTTGAATTCCCACGATTCTAAGGAGGGCTGCAAGACTCTGGAAAGACACTGTACAATTGAATTGTATGTCCCCATAAGCAAGAAATACCGGAGCGCAGGAGATTTATATCGTTTTGCCATACTATACTCACCCCCAGGTTTGAAATTTAAAGGAATACTTCACTTTTAGGCCCCATACACACGAGCGGACAGATTTGTTCAAATCTGTCCGTCCGACAGATTTGAACAAATCTGTCTGCTGGGATTTTGGTTTGCTCGCGTGAACACACGAGCAAACCAAAATCCCCGCCAGTAGAGAGCGCACTGACGTGTCGGTGACGTGGCGGTGACGTTGACGCCGCCACGTCACCGCACCAGGAAGTAAAACACTTCCGCGCATGCGCCGAATCCATTCGGCGGCGGAGCGGGACGACATGTCTGCTGGTAAGTGTACCAACCAGCAGACATGTCGGGCGGACAGATTCCCACTGGATAGATTTCAAAGCATGCTTTGAAATCTGTCGGGTGAACAAATCTGTCCGCTAGCCCATACACGCGATCGGAGATGTCTGCTGAAACGGTCCATCGGACCGTTTTCAGCGGACAAATTCGATCGTGTGTACGAGGCCTTATTGTTTCACTTTAAGCATTATTAAAATCACTGCTCCCGAAAAAAAAACGCAGTTTAAAAAGAAGAAATTGCATTGATACATTTCCCCTGGAGCAGGACCCAGGTCCCCAAACACTTTTTGTGATAATAACTTGCATATAAGCCTTTTAAATTAGCACTTTAGATTCCTCCCATAGACTTTTACAGGGTGTTCCGCGAGTTTTCGAATTTGCCGCGAACACCCAAAATAGTTTGCTGTTCGGCGAACAGGTAATGTTCGAGTCGAACATGAGTTCGACTCGAAGCTCATCCCAACTAACCAATACAGATTTAGATAGCAAGTGACTAGTGGGACCTCAGTTTTTAGCCACCACTAAAAATAGGTTCAGTCCTTCTACAATGTGACCTAACACATAAAGTAGTGCATAGAGTACTTTGTTTCATTATTGTTGTATCATGTCTCTTTTATGGGGATTTATCCTATGATATATCTGTGTTTATTTGCAGTTCCTGTTGTCAAGCAGACATGGGAGAAGGAAGCAGTACATCTCGAGTATTATAGTGATCATACAGACTCCACTATCCCAACAGTAGATTTAGGGATACCAAATGTTGAAAGAGGTAAATGAATTTGGTTACTTCTAATATTCTTCTTTTCCCATAGTAGCTCTCCATACAGCAGCAATTCAATTCATTCATTGGGTGTACTTCTCCTGTGGATCACAAGAGTTTCGTTTGTTCTGCACTCTTGTGATCAATTTTCAGCAGACAGCGGGTGGAAGCAGAGCCGCTTAAGGCTCAGAAAGGATTGCTACCATAGAGTCCGGATCCACTCACATGCCTGGACCAGAACACAGCTCAGCCTCCCAGCGAACCACTGAGAGCCTGAGCCAGAAACTCCCGCCCCTCCACAGCCCAGCGCTCCAGTGAATGCAGGGGCGCAGAGTAGACAGCCAGTGACTGATAGTCAACAGCTCTCTGCTCACAGAGCTCTGAGAACCAAGCAATCTGCATTGTTTGATTGCCCGATTCTCAGTGTTAGATCCGTGGGGGGACAGATGCAGCATCGGACCAATGCTGCATCCGGCTAGGTAAGTATGATAAAAAAAAAAGCAAATCCCATACCTTAATTTTCTAGATATATAGCAATCCCTCCTGCTTTAGTACTGCATAGTAAAGTATTTCCTTTTCCTTAAAGTGGAGGTTCACCCAAAAATAAACTTTCTGCCATTAGCTTCAGCATACTGCTGACATTTGCAGTATGCTGGAATTGTTTATTTATTTTTTTGTACTTATCGTTTTAGCAGGGTTTCTTCTCCGGCACCGAGCGGGGATTCCCGCGGGGAGTAGGTGTTCCTAAAACAAGCGTAGTTGATTGACGGGCTTGGATAGCGCGTCACGCCTTCTGAAAATAGCCGAAGTGACACTCGGCTGTTTACGGCGCTATACGGCGCCTGCACCTGCCGTGTATAGCTGACTGCGCAGGCGCCGTAAATTGGCGAATGTCACTTTGGCTATTTTCGGAAGGCGTGACGCGCTATCCAAGCCCGTCAATCAACTACGCTTGTTTTAGGAACGCCTATACCCGGAAGGAATCCCCGCTCGGTGCCGGAGAAGAAACCCTGCTAAAACCATAAGTACAAAAAAAAAAAAAAACAGCATACTGCAGATATCAGCAGTATGCTGGAGCTAATGGTAGAAAGTTGATTTTTGGGTGAACCTCCACTTTAAGGAAAAGGAAATACTTTACTATGCAGTACTAAAGCAGGAGGGATTGCAATATATCTAGAAATTTAAGGCTACCTTGTCTTGAATATTTATTAAATGATTTTTTAAATTTTTGTTAACTCCTCTAGTGAACCTGTAATGTCAAGCATTAAGGGTGTGTTTTCCTTGGTGGGATAACCGATTATGATCTGCTTCTGGGCTGCTAAAGCAGTTAAAAACTAGGTTACTTTGCATAAAGGCAATGCTTTGAATTCCAGTTATGGTGTATGGCCATCCCTCTTCTTTATTTGTAATAGTTTTAGATATATAGATTATTTGGGAGAGAGCAGGCACAGTATTTGGGAATGTCTGGAACTGGAGTACATAATATTTGTCCCAGCTGCTGCAAATTAAAATAAAACTAATACTGTTGTTTTATTTTTTATTTTAATTTTGAAAGGAGTGTGACATTTTTTAATCTTGGTCAAATGCCAGAGAGATTTCTCTGTATCCCAAATGCACAACAGGGAGTGATAAGGAGTGGGGAAATCCCACATTTTGGCATGTGTCACCAGAACAGATGTGCGCATTGGTAAATTTCCCCTTCTCTCATGTGCTAGGGACAGCTGTACAGGGAATATAGTGATGGTGTATCTCCCAACATAGACAGCTGTACAAACCTGACAGATGTTATTACACTCCCATATTTGATATGATGCTCAAAACTCAATTTTGGCTGTATGTAAACTATATCAATAAACTTCTCTTATTTGTTTCCTTTTGGTCTGCTGAATATACCATTGAAAGTGTTTTGATATATCTGATCTGTATGAGTGCAAAAAAAACTGTGAATGTTGTCAGAAATGTAGTGACCTTATAACTTCCTGTGCTCTCAGGCTGTGGTAGGTAATGTAAGGTAATCTGTATTATTTGTAATCCATCATACATCAAGTAGAAAGGGCTGACAAAACGTCAATTAGAATCCAAAGTCAAAAATACTCATATCAGGAAGGAGTACACAATAGCTCTGCTATATTAGTGGTTATTTTTCTGTATTTAGAGTGTATTTAACCACTTGCAGACTGACCGCCCGCCAGCAATGTACTGTGAACGGGTGGCCCACACAGGCATACACCGGCGACCACTGTGATTGTACACAGCAGAAACCTGTCAGCAAGTCCTGACCAATAATTCAGGGCCGTCACAAATGTGTATTGCCTCATTTTTTGTGGGTTTTTTTTAGAGCCGGTTCACACTGAGGCGATCTGGGATACGACTTCAGGTCGCCTCAAGTCTCCCCAAGTCGTGCTGTCCAGAAAATCAATGTAAGTTAATGGGTTCCTGTACTACTTCATTCAGACTTCTAGGCGATTTGTACCCATTGATTTCAATGCAAGTCGTCTCCAAGTCTGATCCCTGTTTATAGTGAGGCAACTTTGCAGGAAGCAGAGAAGACTTTACCCAGAAGCACCCAGGTACTCCCCTGTCCCCAGGCAGCCCCCACCTTCCTAGGCACTGATTACTCTGTGTCTCTGTATACCTCTATACACCATGTCTACCAGTGCCAGGGAAGGGAATAGAAGAGAGGCTGTGGATAATGAGTCTCTTATAAGGTTCATCAAGGAGAGACCATGTCTGTATGACAAGACAGACAGACATTACAAGGACCAACTGAAAGGGGACAATGCCTGGCTGGATATTTGTCCCCTGTCCTTTGAGGATTTTGATGTCCCAGACCAACCACACTGACAAATGTAAGTTTTACCTTTATTATATGTCTGTTTTCCTTGACTAGGCATGATGGTTGTAGTTCCATACAGGCCACTTGTTTTCACAGAGAATGGGGGTGCATGAACTCCCCCTTGTCTACATCCCTACCCAGCTCTGAGCACCATGCCTTGGTTCTAACCCCTACTCACCTCCAAAGACTACCCCTTCTGGCCATTTGAGGTACTAACTTTTTACCAAGACAAGCAGTATAATAGATACCTTGCAGACAGCAACAATAGAACACACCAGCAACAGTAGATCCCCTGCCAGCAATAGTAGATGTCTGCCAGGAACAATAGATTCCTCATAAAACTAGACCCCTGACAGGAACAATAGATCCCCATACAACAGTAGATCCCTAACAGGAACACTATTTCACATGACAACAACAATAGATCATTGACAACAGTATATCCCTACCAGGATCAATAGATCCCCTTACAACATCAGTAGATTCCTGACAGGAACAATAGACCCCCTGACAACAGTAGATCCCCAACAGGAACACTAGTTCCCCTGACACCAGTAGATCACTGACAGGAACAACAGATCCCCCTTCCAACATCAGTCGATCCCTGACTGGAACAATAGATCCACTGGCAACAAAAATAGATCACTGAAAACAGTAGATCTCTGACAGGAACAATACATCCTCTTACAACAACCGTAGATCCCTAACAGGAACACTAGTTTCCCTTACAACAACAATAGGTCGCTGACAAGAGTAGATCCCTGACAGGAACAATAGATCCATGACATGAACAATAGATCCACTTACAACAGTAGATACCTAACAGGAACACTAGTTTATGCGACAACAACAATACATCCCTCACAACAGTAGATCCCTAACAGGAACACCAGTTCCCTGACAACAACAATAGATCCCTGGTAAGAGTAGATCCCTTACAGGAATGATAGATCCATGACATGAAGAATAGATCCACTTTCAACAACAGTAGATACCTAACAGGAACACTAGTTCCCCTGACAACAACAGTAGATCTCTGACAGGAACAATAGATCCCCTGACATCAGTAGATCCCTGACAACAGGTAGATCCCTAACAGGAACACTAGTTCCCCAGACAACAAGAATAGATCCCTGACAACAGTAGATCCCTAACAGGAACAATAGTTAATGTGACAACAATAAATCCCTCACAACAATAGATCCCTAACAGAAACACCAGTTCCCCTGACAACAATAGAGCCTCTTAAAACAACAGTAGATCCCCAATAGGAATACTAGTTCCCCTGACAACAACAATAGATCCCTGATAACAGTAGATCTCTGACAGGAACAATAGTTATCGTGACAACAACAATAGATCCCTGACAACAGTAGATCCCTGACAGAAACAATAGTTCATGTGACAACAATAGATCCCTCATCACAGTAAATCCCTAACAGGAACACTAGTTCCCCTGACAACAATAGATCCCCTTAAAACAACAGTACATCCCTAATAGGAACACTAGTTCCCCTGACAACAATAGATCCCTGACAACAGTAGATCCCTGACAGGAACCATAGTTCCTGTGACAACAATAGATCCCTGACAAGAGTAGATTCCTGACAGGAACAATAGATCCATGACATGAAGAATAGATCAACTTACAACAACAGAACAGGAACACTAGTTCCCCTGACAACAACAGTAGATCTTTGACATGAACAATAGATCCCTAACAACAGTATATCCCTGGCAAGATTTATAAAGCCTTATGGATCAATAGATCAATACTGCCAAACCAGCTGCTATGACAGCTGACATTATGTAACGCACAGAGAGCATTTTGGACACAGAAAAACAGGGAACAGGGAAGAAGAAATGAAACAGGAAGAAGAATAGTGTCAAAAGAGCTTAGAAGCTCTGATTGGCCACTTCTAACATTCCCTGTCCTGGAGTCTACTTCAAGTAGTGTTGTAAATCGCCCCAGATCGCCTGGAGTTGCCCCAGATCGCCCTGTGGCTCATGCTGAAGTCGTGTTGGAGTTGCCTCTGAAAGTCGTGCTGGAAGTCGTGTTGCCCCAGTGTGAACCGACTCTGAAGGCAAACAGTTAAATAAAAAAAAGGATCTTTATTTTGTCATTTTAAAATTAGAAAAAAAATGTAGTTAATAAAAACAATAAACAATTTTGCAAAATTCCAATATATTTTCCATAATATTAAACAAAGTAGTGTTCATCATATAAAACCATCAATATGTATATAAGTGGTATTCCCCAGCTACTTGCTATTCTGTTCCACCATCAATTATTAACTTGAGGATGGTTCCCAGTAGGTGGGGGTATCCAACGTGTTTTGAAATATAAGCGTAAGTAATTTTTTCTTCAGGGATTTTTTACCACTTCTGTAATATAGTGATTTTGCGTTAACATTTTAAAACATTCTTGTTTCATATACTCATATATAAAGTTCATCTAAATGCATTACGTAAACACTTACATCATATCTTATCTTTGGTTAACCACTTCCATACAAGCATTTTCACCCCCTTTCTGCCCAGACCAATTTTTAGTTTTCAGCCCTGTTGCACTTTGAATGACAATTGCTGGGTCATGCAACAGTGTACCCAAATTAAATCTTTGTTCACCCCTCACAAATAGAGCTTTTGTTTGTTTGTATTTGATAATCTCTGCGGTTTTAATTTTTTGCGTTATAAACAAAAAAAGAGCGACAATTTTGAAAAAAACACAATATTTTTTACTTTTTGATTTAATAAATATCACATTTTTTTTCCTCAGTTTAGACGGATACATAATATTCTACATATTTTTGTTAAAAAAATCGCAATACGCGTATATTGATTGGTTTGCGCAAAAGTTATATCGTCTACAAAATAGGGGATCGATTTATGGCATTTTTTTTATTATTTTTTTTACTAGTAATGGTGGTGATCTGAGATTTTTATTGTGACCGTGACATTGCGACGGACATATCAAACTTTTGACATGTTTTTGGACCATTCACATTTATACAGCAATCAGTGCTATAAAACTGCACTGATTACTGTGTAAATGTGACTGGCAGGGAAAGGACTTAACACTAGGGGGTGCTGAAGGGGTTAATATATTCCCTGGGAGTGATTCTTACTGTAGGGGGAGGGGACTCACAAGGGGAGGAGGCCGATGTGTGTTCCTCTGTACTGGGAACACACATTGGTCTCCTCACCTCTGACAGGAGGTGGATCTGTGTGTTTACACACACAGATCCACACTCCTGCCGTGATCGCCGGCAATCGTGGGTGCCTGGCGGACATCGCGACCGCTGGGCACGCGCATAGGGTCACGAGCAGTGCCACGCGCGCCCTAGATGGCCGGGAAGAAACAACGTCATATGACGTCCACCCGAATGTATTTATAGCAAATCCATCTGTATGCAAATAATGCAAAACCCAGAGTTGCTTTGTCTATTTCTCCACTATACATGTCTAAGGTGCAGATCATCTACAGTGTGAGTGTGCATACAGAAATTAGGTCACTGTCCAAGTGTTCTTATATTATTTCACCTATCCGCTAATTATTTCCGATTCATTCATCTTATCTGAAAAGAGTTAACTCTTTCTCAAGTTGTCTCATCTCAAATTTATTACTTACTTAAAGAGGGGTTCCAGGCATAATGCAAGCTAAAATTAATCACATTAACCACTTAAGACCCGGACCAAAATGCAGGTAAAGGACCTTGCCCCTTTTTGCGATTAGGCACTGTGTCGTTTTAACTGACAATTACGCGGTCGTGCGACGTGGCTCCCAAACAAAATTGGCGTCCCTTTTTCCCCACAAATAGAGCTTTCTGTTGGTGGTATTTGATCACCTCTGCGGTTTTTATTTTTTGCGCTATAAACAAAAATAGAGCGACAATTTTGAAAAAAATGCAATATTTTTTACTTTTTGCTATAATAAATATCCCCCCAAAATATATATAAACATTTTTTTTCCCTCAGTTTAGGCCGATACGTATTCTTCTACCTATTTTTGGTAAAAAAAATTGCAATAAACGTTTATCGGTTGGTTTTCGCAAAATTTATAGCGTTTACAAAATAAGGGATCGTTTTATTGCATTTTTATAAAAAAAAATATTTTTATTACTAATAGCGGCGATCAGCGATTTTTTTTGTGATTGCGACATTATGGCGGACACTTCGGACAATTTTGACACATTTTTGGGACAATTGTCATTTTCACAGCAAAAAATGCATTTAAATTGCATTGTTTACTGTGAAAATGACAGTTGCAGTTTGGTAGTTAACCACAAGGGGGCACTGTAGGATTTGTGTGTTCCCTGTGTGTGTTTACAACTGCAGGGGGGTGTGGCTGTAGGTGTGACGTCATCGATCACGTCCCCCTATAACATGGATGACGTGATTGATGCTGCGGCTACAGTGAAGCATGGGGAAGCCGTGTTTACACACGGCTCTCCACGTTCTTCAGCTCCGGGGACCGATCGCCGCACTCCAGCGGCGATCGGGTCCGCGAGTCCCGCGGTCCCGGAGCTTCAGACTATGTTGATGTGCCCAGCCATGCCATTCTGCTAACGTAAATGTACAGTAGGCGGTCCTTAACTGGTTAAATAATCTCTAAAACATATTAATAGCTCCCCAATCATTCCAGAAATCATTGAAATTACTTGCCTTATATCCTCCAGCTCATGTTGTGGACATATGAAGCTCAATTCCTTTTTCTTTCTGGTTTTCAGAGAGAGGCGCATGCTGGGTGATTTTTAGGCACAGTAATGCCCAGAGACTCCTGGGAAGGCAATGGGGTCTTAGGACAGGAAGTTGAACCACCTAGAACCAGGAACTAGTCAGATTACGAAATGTGCCTAGTAACAGCCAGATAGGAGTAAAATATATATATATATATATATATATATATATATATATATATATTACATTAAAGGCAAGCTGTTAATAGAAAGTTAATTTTTAGGGTGGAACTCCGCTTTAAGATACATTTTATCTGTTTTGCCTGAATTGAAGCCCCCAAGAAAGTGTCCAAAGATTTTGACTTCATTCAGGCCTGGAAGGGTTGTGGCATTAAGATACTTAAACCGGCGCATTTTGCGTTGGAGTAGGATCTTATTCCAATCCCTGATACCGTAAGGTTGTTCTCTGGCATTTTATACTTGTGTTTCTTGGCAACGTGTTGGCCCAAGGGCAGATAAAGGTTGCCGATTTTCATGCTGTACGTATGTTTACCTACACGTTGCCCCAATTACTAACACGTTTTACCTATGTAATTGTCAATTCAACTATGCACCCTACGCCCTTTGTTTTTCAGTTCGCAACATGCTTTACATGAAAGCGTTCACCATTTAGTGAGATCAGATGTGCCCTTTTCTTTATAACTGGGCATTGTAAACAGGCTTCAAATGGAAAGGTACCCTGAGCTTTAGGGTACCTTTCAATAGATGGCTCCACGTGTCCATAGAGCTTCATTTTGTTATCAAGTAGGATGATCTTTTGATGTATTAAAGTGATAATAAACAATATCCTTATTTTTCCAAAATAATACACCTCTACTACTTGGAGTGTTAAACAAGCGGTGCACTTTAGGGGCCATCATGTGCACTGCTCTCTGCACAGTACAAATCCCATAGTCCCTAGTCTGTCTCGGGAGTGAGAAAGAAAGAGTGGCTCTGTTCCTACTAACAAGGACCATGGGGAATGAGCATAGCCACCCTCTAACAGGAAGTCGGATCACTGCAGGAATAAAATGAATTTGGAGTTTTAGGTTTTAGAGGAGGCTGAGCGTAATAGAAGATCTTTAAATAGAATGGATTTTTTTTTTGTAAACCAGAGTTGAGCATCACTTTAATTTGAAGCGTGAAGCATTTTTTTCTGCAGGTGCAGTGTTTCTGCTTGGTCCTTGATTGATTTGTACCAGAGATTTGCTGACATAATTGCTTGCTAAAGCTTATGATTCTCCCTATAGTTTATTTTATTATGTAGTTCACAAAATTCATAGTCTGTCTGAAATGTGTTATTAACCACTTCTATACCAAGCACTTTCACCCCCTTCCTGCCCGGGCCAATGTTCAGCTTTCAGCACTGTCACACTTTGAATGAAATTTTCTCAGGCATGCAACACTGTACCCATATAAAATCTGTATTTTTTTTTTTTCATACAAATGTAGCTTTCTTTTGGTGGTATTTATTTACCATGTAAAAAAACTTGGAAAAAAAAAACATGTTTTTTTAGTTTCTGTTATACAATTTTGCAAAATAATCTTTCTTCATTTTTTTTCTTTACATACTGTCATCAATGCAGTACAATGTCATATAACTGGTGTGGAGTTTGTTAGGGACACTAACTGGTGACAGTATGTAAAATAAAAAATAAAACATTTTACTTTTTATTTGTATTACTTAAAAATAAAAATTACTCCTGTGACCAGGGCAATGGTGTGTTACTCTGGGGAAGTCATCAGGATTTCTTTTTATTTTTTATTTTTTTTGTGATTTGCTCATACCAGTGAATTTCACTGGTATAAACAACAATTTTTAATTACTGAAACTGATTCATTCAGTATGTATTGTTGTTATTGTCCCTGTCTGTACCATGTGATTACTGTGACCAATCACAGCTAGCAACACAATTGTAAACAATGAATGGATTTCTTTAAATGCCATTCATTGTGTACAACTGTCATACAATCTGCTTGGTCACCACAATCACATGGTACTGGCAGCAGGCCAGTACAGTGATCAGTAATCAGCTGTGTTCAGTGGACAGAGCTGGTGACAGATTGTGCCGCAGTGTGGCCACTTTCCGGGGAGGACTTTATATGACGTCCACCTGGAACGAGGAATGTCCCACCAAGCCGTCAATTTACAATAGGCTTGACGGGAACTGGATAAAGGTAGGTTGAAAATGTGTAATATTAGTAAAAATGTCCTAAATTAAATCTACCAGTAAACTCTAAGGTATATCTAAAGTCAGAACTGTATTTTTTTTTAGTTTTGGATAGAGTAGGGAATAAATGAGGTGTATGTCAGGGCACAGTAAAAAAAAAAAAAAACACATGCAGGATTACATGTAAGATACATGAATATACTGTGAGAGAAAAATTCCTGTATGATTGTAAATGTCTCAAAATCGCTTATTAAACCAGAAGTAGTGAAGGAATAAAAATCTGTGTGACCCTTTTTTTATTTTTATCATGCTGTATCTTCATTTTGTGTTCTTGGTAGGGCATCGCATTATAAATTCTTGTTTTTTAGAACAATATTTTTGACAGTACATGTAAGTTGCATTTGTAGTTATAACATTATGATCTGTTACTTTAGGACACTGTGGGAAAACGTTTGCTATTTTGGAAAAGTTTTTAAAGTCTAATATGTCGCACACACACTGGCTTGTGATTGTAGATGACGATACACTAATCAGGTATGTGGCAATATTAATTTATTTTTAACCTTTTTGAGTGCTTCATCCGTATTTCACTGTACACTCCACCCATGAAATTTAAGCAGCATCTCTTTTTTCTTCGTTCTTTGATCAGCTACTAAAAGATTGAAAACATCTGCAGAGTTTCTGTTGTGCCAGATATTTCATCCAGATGTAAAATGGGTTTACTTTGTTATAGTTTAGAAACCACTAGACTGTATATTGTTTTTATTTTTTTACATTTAATATAAACTATTTTATATCCGTTCCTTTTTTCTTTTTTTCTTTATATATTTTTATTTTACACAATGACACTTGCAAGGCTTGCAAGAAAATTATGTTTTCTAAGAAGGGTGCACAGCAGCAGCTCTTTGCCTTTGAGCTCTTTGTGGGCCAGTTCCCACCACATGCAGTCCAGGGCATTGTTTTCTGTATCAAAAACACATGGAACACACGTTTATATGGTTTTTAATGGCATAGTTCACACCAGTGCTTGCTGTTCCAGTGCGTTCCAACGCACCAAAAATGCACTGGAACACACATGTCCTTATTTAGCCAATTAACCCCCGGGAGATTTTACCTCCTTCCTGACCAGAGCACTTTTTACAATTTGGCACTGCCTTGCTTTAATTGACAAATGTGTGGTCCTGCCACTGTACCCAAACAAAATTTGCACCCTTTTCCCACAAATGGAGCTTTCTATTGGTGATATTTGATCACCTCTGCGGTTTTTATATTTTGTGCTATAAACGAAAATAGCGACAATTAAAAAAAAAAAAAACAATATTATTTACTTTTTGCTATAATAAATATCCCCAAAAATGTTTTTAAAAAACACATTTCTTCATCAGTTTAGGCCAATATATATTCTTCTACATATTTTTGGTAAAAAAAATTGCAATATGGATTGGTTTGCACAAAAGTTATAGCGTCTACAAACTATGGGAAAGATTTATGGCATTTTTTTTTACTAGTAATGGTGGTGATCTGCGATTTTTAGCAGTATTGCGAACGGACAGATCGGAGACTTTTGACACATTTTTTGGGACCATTGACATTTATACAGCGATCAGTGGTATAAATATGCACCGATTACTTTGTAAATGTCACTGGCAGGGAAGGGGTTAACACTAGGGGCGATCAAGGGGTTAACTGTGTGTTCTAACTGTATGGGGATGGGACTGACTAGGGGAGGAGACTGATCGGTGTTCTTATATACAAGGAACACACAATCTGTCTCCTCTCCTCTGACAGGACAGGGATTTGTGTGTTTCTTTCTCGTACATGCGATTGCACCTGCTGGCCATGCGCATCGGGTCCCCGGCTGTTCAGCAGGCACGAGCGCGCCCCCTTGGCGGCTTTTAAAGGGAAACCCATATATGTTTGGGATATTGCCAAGGAGAGCCATTGTGCCACAGTAAATCTGCAGGAACCGGTTAAGGTTAAGAAAAAAGAGGCTGCACTGGACTGCATCAAAAACGCATCAAAAACACATTGGTATGCATAAAAAACACGCTTGCAGAAAAGCATCTGGAACGCATCCAGACTGCGTTTCTATGGTGTGAACTGGCCCAGAAACTTTGTACAGGGCAGTTTGTGGGGCCGGTTCACACCACAATTTCTGCATTCCAGATGCGTTTCTGCATGCACATTTTTGAAGCATTCTGGTGCATTTTTAATGTGTTTCCGGGTACATTCCAGGTGCTTTTTTTCTTTTTTCTATACTAGGGTGCAGTGCATTTTTGATGCATTCCTGTGCATTTCAGTGCATTTATGATGCGTTTTACTGCATTCCAGTGCAGGAAAAATGCTGCATGTTCTACTTTTTTTCTGAAACTGAAAAGCCCTGGAACTGACCGCACTGGTTTGAACTATGCCATTGGAAACCATATAACCTACTTTCCATGCATTTTTGATGCAGAACAAAAATGCACTGGACTGCATGTGGTGTGAACTGGCCCATATACCAAAGGTACAATATACAGTTGTGCTCATACCCTGGCAGAATTTGTGTTTTCTTGGCCATTTTTTCAGAGAATATAAATGATGACACAAAAACTTTTCTGTTTCATATGTTTTATTGAATTTTGAATAAAAGGTTACAAAGTACAATTAAGTATTGCACGTCGTGCAACGGCGTTGTTAAGCATAGATTATGACAGTAGCTATATGTAACCACTAACATTTTGCATACAATTCAAACAGAAGGTGGAGAACGTAAACTAATGATATACAAATATATCATTAGTTGTCGAGCCCCTCCCCTAGTGTGGCACCCCAAGTGGGATCTGTTTTGTGTCACAGGAGTGGAGAGGCTTCACTGTGTATTCTCCGGTAGACAAGTTCCCAGCAGCTTGTATGAATACTTCTAGAAATGTGTTAAATCAAGTAACACATGGTTAATACAAGAACATTGCTCAGTCAAGAATGACATAACATTGAATTGAAATAGTTAGGTGACAGTCGCAGCGTCGGTCCAGTCTGTCCAAAGTTGCCACTGCGCACTGGATTTTGCGACACAAAAACTTTCCTTTCACTCATGGTTAATGTTTGGCTGAAGCCATTTATTATCAATCAACTGTGTTTACTCATTTTAAATCATAATGGCAACAGAAACCACCCAAATGACCCTGATCAAAAGTTTACATACTCTGGTGATTTGATACGTGTCACGGCAAAGGCTGTGAATACTTATGTACATGTGATTTTTCTTTTGTTTTTTAATAAATTTGCAAAGATTTCGAACAGATTTCTTTCAATGTGTCATTATGGGGTATTGTTTGTAAAATTTGAAGGAAAATTATGAATTTAATACATTTTGAAATACAGTAAGGCTGTAACAAAAATTTGGAAAAAGTGAAGCGCTGTGAATACTTTCCAGATGTACTGAAGTTCTCTTACAAGCTGCCTTTCCTAAAGGTAGCGACAATGCCACATTAAAACTCTAGCATTTACCATTAAACTGAAGTGTTCGTTTTGGCACCATAAAGGGCAGTAATGTTCATTTTTGTTTTGCTGCTGAAAAGAAGATGGCAGTACATTAGAGACTGGACCTTTTGTAGCGTTATGTGTCAGTGGATTTCTTGTTTATACCGTGTATATATACACACATAAATGTCAGTCATATTTATTCCCATACACACAGCTTAGTAAAAGTGACATTTGAATGAATGAATTGAGCAAGCACCCATGACATTAAAAGCTAAAAAAGAAAAGCCAGTTCTCTTAGCTGTCCATGGTGCTGAATTCCTTGTTTACAGAATTTTATGTTCTGTGGATATTTTCTAATTTAAATAGCTTTAAACTGATTAAGTGTAACAATGTCAAACATGAAAAAATGTATTAAAGTCATAAATATACAGAGGTCTATTATTATTTTTTTATGCATGTATTTTTTTTTTCTTATAAGAAATGTTAGGTTTAAGGGATAAATGATAAAGAGGTCCTGTCATTTCCCAGTGTGAAAAATTGTCAGGTCAATCAGAATCAGGTATCCTAAAGAACAACAAAAAAAAAAAAAAAAAACGGTTTTAATGCATGAAATAGAAAAGACAATAATACCTTCTTTTTTGGTCTCTTGTATCCATAATAAAGCTTGAACACCTTGATCTTCTAAAACCTGCTTTGGGTGGTTAAGGGTATATTCTACATTTTGTTTTGGATAGAGTGAGGAATGTATACAACCCTTGTCAGATTTTACTTATACCCCCACCCCCCTTACTTCCTGTTTAACTGCCAATGTTTTCACCAGAAAGGGGTTCTAGCCTTCCTCCACATTACTAAAAAAAAATATATATATATATTTACATGTAGCTGTTGGAGGTTTACTATTTCTTATATGGAGCCCCAGATAGCAGTGATATATGAAATAGGTTCTAGCGGCCACTTTAATCAAAATAAACAAGTTATGGCTGAAAATACACTTTAAAGAATACAAAATGTTACCCCAACATTTAATTTTCCTGATTTGTGCCTGCTGTACCATTTACTTGTATGAAACTGTATCCTGTTTTTTTTTTCTCTTTGTATTGCTTACTTTGTGTAAAATACCTGGTGTCCCTGCCAGTCCCTCTGCTTTCCTGACCACACTAGACATGAGAGTACAGTGTTGTCTGTTTTCTAGCTGTTCTGGGAACGCAGCCTTCTCTCTTTCAATGATTACACTTGTGCTGACCCACCCCCCATACACACACATGCGCACACACCCAACCCTCTGCACAGCAATTCACCAGGAAGACCAGTGTTTTTCAGTTTTGCATTACCTAGCTCTCTGAACTCCTTATGCAGCTGAGAACAGAGGGTATGTTATCACATATAAAAAATAAATAAATGTATTTTTTTTTTTTTTGGTTGTTTATATGTACGCACAAATGGTATGCTTTTATAAATACTGTAACTCGTATAGGCCAGCCAAACCCCTTGTTTTACTGATCTGAGTGCAGTGACTACCTACCTCATTGATTGCTATGAAATATTGAATTTACCCATTATAATTTTGGTACTCTGTCTTAACAAGTGTGTTCTTTCTGTGAAATTTGATAAATTAACTTGATTATTGCCTCATATAGCATGCTTGCTTTTTTATAATTTCTGGCAATACAGGGCATTTGTGCTCCCAGTTAAGAATGTGTTTCCTTCAGTTGGAATACATTTAATGATCTTTATATGATTCTTGTTACCCTTTATACTACAAAGAGATGTACAAAGTATCCATGGCTGTCATCTTCCTTTGTTATTACCAATTCTTTTTGTATTTAGGACTTGTCTCATGCAGCACATCCTTGAATCAGCCTTTTATCAGGGGTTCCTCCAGAAGTTGGGGGGGAACATAGGGAACACACATAACTAGCCAACAAAATCACCTGTCAAAGCCTGCCCTCCCTCATAGGCTGGCAGCACTGCACGGGGGGGGGGGGGGCTTTAAATTGTTTTCATTTTTACTATTATTTATTTTATTGGTGCATTACCCTTTGAAGAATGAGTTTACTAAAAAGTAGACAGGCTTTTTAGGTCTTGTATGGATTTTAAGGGGAACCCAATGCCCACATTTTTTTTTAAAATGCCTCCACCCCCAAAATCCACACCAGACCCTTATTCGAGCATGCAGCCTGGCAGGTCAGGAAATAGGGGGGCGAGCGAACTCCCCAAAGTACTTTGTCCTCATGTTGATGGGGACAGAAGCCTTTTTCCCGCAACCCTGGCCAGTGGTTGGGGGGACTTATTGTAATCTGGAAGCCTCCTATAACAAGGGGGACCGCAGATCCTGCCCCCCTTATTAGAATAAGTAGGAGTAGAAAGTACCCCCTACTCATTCACCTAAAAAAGTGTAAAAATTTAATAAAAAAGTTTTTGACAATTCCATTAATAAAAAAATAAAAAAGCTGACCCCAGTGTAGATTAATCAGCAATCGCGATGCTCGCTGCCACCCCCGACTCGGAAAAAGAGGGGACTAAAATACTGCTCTTTGACAGCTCTTAAATAAATAAAGGGAAGAGCCACCCGATTAAGTCACTGGATGGCATTGCCCGTTGGTTATTTAAGAGCTATCAGACAGCAGGAGCCTTAGTCAGGAACCAATGTTTTTTTCAGCTAGGTGGTGGTGGTGGGCAACGTGATTGGCGATGGATCTGCACCCGGGACAATTTATTTCATTTTTTTAAATAAAGAAACTGTCAAAAACTGCCTGCTGTCATTTTTTTACACTACATTTTTTTGGGGTAAATGAGTACTAGGAACATGAGTGTAAACACATGTAAACACACCGAAATGCACATACAGTAGTTGCAAGTGGTAAAAAAAAACATAAAATAGGAGAAACCCCATTGAAACACATTGCAAACACATTTAAATCGCATGTAAATTTGAGCTTTGTGACATGGTCCGTTATCCTGCTGGAAGTAGTCATCAGAAGATGGGTACACTGTAGTCATAAAAGGATGGACATGGTCAGCAACAATACTCAGGTAGGCTGTGATGTTTATCTGCTTAACGACCGGCCACTGCAGATATACGGCCACTCTGCACCAGATCACGTATCTAGTATGTGATCAGCAGTCTGAGGTAGAGGGCGCACCCTGTTACTCCAGCTGTGCTGCAATTCACTGCCGGCTGCTGATTGGACCCTGACACTTGACGATCGGCTTTGGACATTATGGAAGAGAACCCGCTGTAGGTAAATAAACACAGGGCTCTCTTCTGACAAGAGCAATGTGCTGTTTTTTTCTTCCTGAAAAGTGGGAAATAAAACAACAGCACAATGCTTAGTAAAAGCATTGCACACACAGTACACAGTAACACATTTAACCCCTTGATTGCCCCAAGACCCCTTTAACACTGAGGCACTTTTTAAGTGCTTTTGCACAAAAAAAAAAAAAGCGCCTGAAAAGCTCTATTTCCATTAAAATCAATAAATGCTTTCACACTGGAGCACGCTGGTGGGCAGGTGAAGAAACTTCTCCAAGCAGCATCTTTGGAGCTCTAAAAAAAAGCATCTCAAATACTCCATTGAAATTAATGGAATGCCCCTCAAAAGCACATTAAAAAGCACACGAAAAGCACCTCAAAATTATTCCTTTGAGACACGCGACCTTCAAAAAAAGCGCACCACTGACACCTCAAAAGCACCACAAAATTGTCTGCCATTTTATAGCACCTCAGTGTGAAAGGGGTCTAAATGTTAACCCCTTCCCTGCCAGTATAGTACAGTGACAGTGCATATTTTTAGCACTGATCACTGTATTGGTTTCACTGGTTCCAAAAAAGTGTCAGTTGGGTATCTGATTTGTCTGCCGCAATATCGCAGTCCTGCTATAAGTCACTGATCGCTGCCGTTCCTTGTAAAAAATCAATAAGAATTCTATAAATCTATCCCATAGTTTGTAGATGCTTTTGCGCAAACCAATCAATATACGCTTATTGTGATTTTTGTTTACCATGTAGCAGAATACATTTTGGCCCAAATTGATGAAGAAATTTAATCTTTTACATTTTTTTTTATTAAATGTGTTTTATAGCATAAAAATAAAAATTATAGTGTTTTTTTTTTTCAAAATGTATGTTTTTTTTTAATGTTTATAGCGCAAAAAATAAAAACCGCAGATGTGATAAAATGCCACCAAAAGAAAGCTTACTTTTGGGGAAAAAATGACATAAATTGTATTTGGGTAAAGTAACGCAGTGCTGTATTGTAAGAAATGGCCTGGTCATGAAGGGGGGTAGACCTTCCGGAGCTGAAGTGGTAAACGATGCTCAATTGGTACTCATGGGCCCAAAGTTTTCCAAGAAAATAAACCCCACACCATTACACCACCATCAGCGTGAACCTTTGATACAAGGCAGAATGGATCCATGCTTATATGTTGTTTACGGCAAATTCTGACCATACCATCTGAATTTTGCAGCTGAAATCGAGACTCCTCAGACTAGGCAACGTTTTTTCAATCTTCAATTGTCCAAGTTTGGTGAGCCTGTGCGAATTGTGGCCTTAGTTTTTTGTTCTTAGCTGACAGGAGTGGCGTCTGGTGTGTTCTTCTGCTGCTGTAGCCCTAGTCTGCTTCAGGGTTCGATGTGTTGTGCATTCAGAGATGGTATTCTGCATACCTTGGTTGTAACAAGTGGTTATTTGAGTTACTGTTGCCTTCTATCATCTCAAACCAGTCTGCCCATTCTCCTTTGACCTCAGCAAGGCATTTTTGTCCACACAACTGCCACTCGCTGGATATTTTCTCTTTTTCTGACCATTCTCTATAAACCCTAGAGATAGCTTTGTGTAAAAATCCCAGTAGATGAGCAGTTTTTGAAATACTCTGGCATCCACAACCATGCCAAATTCTAAGTAACTTAAAGGAGAAGTCCAGTCTGAGCTTTTTAGGCTGGGCTTCTCCTCTGGGTCACAGGAGTGCAATTAGTTTTGCACTCCTGTGACCTGTTTTCAGCAGAGAGCAGTCTGAAGTCCGTTCTCCGCTGACGTCACTGCCATCAGTCAGGGCAATGCGTCATTACGACTTTCAAGTCTGGATCCGCCAGCTGCCCTGATTGATGGCAGTCTCGGCGAGCCGCTGAGACAGCCGCTTCCCGCCCCTCCACAGCTCAACACTCCCATGAGATCTGAGAAGTAGAGGAGAAGCTGTGCTGACTGACAGTCAGCATCGCTCTGCCTGGGGAGGAGAAGTGAGAACCAAGCCATTGGCGGTGTTCAGTGGCTCTGTTCTCAGTGCAGAGATGTCGGGGGATGGATGCAGCATCAGTCTGATGCTCCATCCACCGAGGTAAGTATGACTAGGGGAAAAAAAACAAACATACTTCTCTTTTATATCCCCTTTCTTTCCCATTATGATGCTCAGTTTGGACTTCAACAAGTCACCTTCACCACGTTCAGATGCCTAAATGCATTGAGTTGCTGCAATGTGTTTGGCTGGTTAGCAATTTGTGTTACTAAGCAATTGAACATGTGAACCTAATAACATGTCCAGTGAGTGGTATAGAAGCAAACTGGTTGATCTGGTCAGCCAGACTAACTATGTAATTTCAGTCTTTTTTTAAATGTTGGATTACCCTTCCCCCAGTCCTTAAAAAAGGGGATAGTATTAACTTTTCTGCACCAATATGTGTGTATCAAACTAAGAGCTGTGTGCAGACAGTGTTACTGCTTTTACTTTCTGCTCAAAGATTTGTTCCTTTTTTCAGGGACAATACGTTTCCAGTTCAGAAATATTATTTGATTGTTTGACATGCATTGGAGATTTCCAAATGTAATACATATGACGGTAACCGTGCACATCTGTCACATTGAATCATTATTTATGCTTTAACTGTGTTCCAAGATATGCTGATTACTATGTAGCTAGTCCTTCCTCTCAAGATATAGGGGTGGATTTACTAAAGGCAAATAGACTGTACACTTTGCAAGATAAGTCGCTCCATAGCTTCGTAAATGAGGGAGAGCTCTGCTGACTTGCATCATCCAGTTATGGTGTCCGTTCATGAAGTAGTGAATAGCGGTGATCCCAAGGATCACCAGTGATCACAGCCCATAAACAGTTTATGAAACAGTGATAATCGGGGGAGAAGTGTTTGAATTTGCTCTCCCGCCGATTATCTCTACACACAGTGAAGTCTCATAGACTGACACAGAAACGGCCAGTTTATGAAGCTGTGATCTGAGAGCTTCACTGGTGATCTGTGTCAGAATTCACACTCCCCGATTCACCATCTCAGAGGTGGTGAAGCGGGGAGTGAAGAGAGAATCCCGGGGGTTCTGAGGAGGAAGGAGAAAGATTTTTAACTTCCTTCTACCTCGTTCAGACCCCCCAACACTGTAACCATGCCCCCCTGTAATATTTATGTGTGTATATATATATATATATATATATATATATATATATATACACATACATATATATAATGTGTACATGTATATATATATATATATATATATATATATATAATGTGTGTGTATATACATGTATATACAGTGTATGTGTGTGTATACATATATATATTATGCAGGGGGACTCGTTATTTTAATTACATTAACCACGTGTACTGAGCGGTGATAATTTATCACTGCTCAATAAACTGACATCTCCGTAATTCTGTGAATTTCTGGTACTGTAATCTCGTAAAGTCTCACGAGATTCCAGTATCAGGGGGGCGTTCTCCACTGTTAGAAGCGTTGGAAGATCACTTCACTCCTCCAAGGGTGAAGCAATCTTCTCCGCTTCATAAACTGGCACACAGAGGAGAAAAATCTTCACTGTGATAGCCGGAGAACGAAGCAGTGAATGGAATTCACTGCTTCATAAACTGACACCTATGTGAAAGAAAAAATGCTGTTTTTTTTCCATGCAGGTGATTGAGTATTCTATGTAAATTTAACTTAAGACCCGGACCAATATGCAGGTAAAGGATTGCGATTCGGCACTGCATCGCTTTAACTGACAATTGCGCGGTCGTGCGACGTGGCTCCCAAACAAAATTAGCGTCCTTTTTTTCAAACAAATAGAGCTTTCTTTTGGTGGTATTTGATCACCTCACCTTTTTGCGCTATAAACAAAAATAGAGCGACAATTTTGAAAAAAAAAAAATGCAATATTTTTTACTTTTTGCTATAATAAATATCCCCCAAAAATATATATACAATTTTTTTTTCCCCTCAGTTTAGGCCGATACGTATTCTCCTACATATTTCTGGTAAAAAAAATAGCAATAAGCGTTTATTGATTGGTTTGCGCAAAATTTATAGCGTTTACAAAATAAGGGATAGTTTTATTGCATTTTTATTATTTTTTTTACTACTAATGGCGGCGATCAGCGATTTTTTTTCGTGACTGTGACATTATGGCGGACACATCAGACAATTTTGACACATTTTTGGGACCATTGTAATTTTCACAGCAAAAAGTGCTATAAAAATGCATTGTTTACTGTGAAAAAGGGATTTTTAAATACAGCTTACCTATAAAATCCTTTTCTTGGAGTACATCACGGGACACAGAGCGGCATATTCATTACTATATGGGTTATATGGAGTACCTTCAGGTGTGGACACTGGCAATCTCAAACAGGAAGTCCCCTCCCTATATAACCCCCTCCCCTAGAGGGAGTCCCTCAGTTTTGTAGCAAGCAGTATGCCTCCCAAAAATGTTCCCCAAAAGAGGGGTGGGAGCTCTGTGTCCCGTGATGTACTCCAAGAAAAGGATTTTACAGGTAAGCTGTATTTAAAAATCCCTTTTTCTTTCTCGTACATCACGGGACACAGAGCGGCATATTCATTACTATATGGGATGTCCGAAAGCAATGCTTTAATGAGGGGAGGGAGACATCTTCTCAAAAGAGATTTAATTTAGAGGTATACTCAAATAATAATAATAAATCCAACTTAGTCTTTCTTTTACAACCAAGGGTGCCCCCGATCCCGAGGATCTTAAACCGCAGCCTGTAGTACTGCCTGCCCAAAGGCTGAATCCGCATTCCTTCTCACGTCTAGTTGATAAAACCTTGTAAACGTGTGGACTGATGACCACGTCGCCGCCTTGCATATCTGAGCCATAGAGATCTGATGGTGTGCTGCCCAGGAGGCGCCCATGGCCCTGGTAGAATGGGCTTTTACCGACAAAGGAGGAGGCAACCTCTTCAAACCGTAGGCCTGAATGATTAATTGTCTAATCCATCTCGAGATGGTGGATTTTGCAGCTGCTTGCCCCTTCTTGGGGCCATCTGGTAAAACGAACAACACATCTGTTTTCCGGATCTTTTCTGTAGCTTTAAGATAGGCCTTCATGGCCCGGACAATATCCAAGGTATGCAGCAACCCCTCCTTTCTAGATGTGGGTTTCGGAAAGAAGGATGGAAGTACCAAATCCTGGTTCAAGTGAAAATTGGATATAACCTTTGGTAGAAAGGAAGGATGGGGCCGGAGAACTGCCCTGTCCTTATGTAGAATGAGATATGGTTCCTTACACGATAAGGCTGCCAACTCTGACACTCTCCTGGCCGAAACTATGGCGACCAAGAATACCAACTTTCTTGTCAGTAAAACTAAAGGAATCTCAGCCAACGGCTCAAAGGGTTGTTTCTGTAGAGTGGACAGGACAAGATTTAAGTCCCATGGACACATTGGTGACTTGACAGGAGGATTAATACGTAAGACCCCCTGTATGAAGGTTTTTACCAGCGAGTGGGTGGCCAGCGGCCTCTGAAACCACACTGACAGAGCTGAAATCTGTCCCTTGATTGTGCTTAATGCCAGGCCTTTATCCACTCCTAGCTGGAGAAAACTTAACACCCTATCAATGGTATATTTGCGGGAATTCCATCTTTTGGATTCACACCAGCCTACGTAGGTCCTCCACACCCTGTAATAAATCACCCTGGAGGCCGGCTTTCTAGCCCTAATCAGGGTAGGAATTACCTGCCTAGACAGACCTCTACCCCTGAGAATCAGGGATTCAGCCTCCAGGCCGTCAAATTTAGACGCTGTAATGTAGGGTGGAGGATCGGGCCTTGTGAGAGTAGGTCTGGTCGTAGAGGAAGAGTCCAAGGGTCTCCCACTGCCATCTTCAGGACTAGTGAGTACCATGTCCTCCGGGGCCAAGCTGGAGCTACTAGAATGACTGGCTTGTGCTCCACTCTGATCCTGCGCAACAGGCGAGGAAGTAACTGTAGCGGAGGGAATGCATATAGAAGTTTGAATTGATGCCAAGGGCAAACCAACGCATCGGTTCCGCAGGCCATAGGGTCCCTCGCTCGAGACACAAACCTGTCTAGTTTCTTCTTGAACCTGGATGCCATTATATCTATGTCTGGCATTCCCCACTTCTGGCAGATTGTCTGAAAGACCTGGGGATGCAGAGACCACTCCCCCGGCGACAGAATCTGGCGACTTAAGAAGTCTGCCTGCAGGTTGTCCACTCCGGGAATGAATATCGCCGAAATGCAGGGTACATAAACCTCTGCCCACTGAAAAATCAAGCTCACCTCCCTCTGAGCGGCCTGACTCCTGTTTCCCCCTTGGTGGTTTATGTATGCCACCGCTGTGGCATTGTCTGACTGGATTCTCACCGGGGACCCCTGTAATCTGGAAGTCCATGCCAGGAGGGCTAGGCGAGCAGCTCTGATCTCCAAGACATTGATGGGTAGCTGCCTCTCTGCTTCCGCCCAAGTTCTCTGGCGAGAGAACCCCTCCAAGACCGCCCCCCAGCCTGCCAGGCTGGTGTCTGTGGTAACTACCTTCCAGACAACGGGGCTGAAGGACCTTCCCTTAAGAAGATTCTGAGGGTTTAACCACCAGGCCAGGCTTTGTCGGACCTTTGATGATAGCGTCAAAGGGGACTCCAAGGCATGTGCTCTCTTGCCCCAGGCTGCTAGAATGGCTGCCTGTAGGACGCGATTGTGGATCTGAGCGTATGGTACTGCCTCGAACGTGGCCACTAGCTTGCCTAGTAATCGCATACACAGGCGAATAGTTGGTTTTTTCTTGCTTAGAACCAACTGAACCAACCCCTTGATAGCTTCGACCTTTACAAGGGGCAGGAACACCCTTTGCTGTTCTGTGTCTAACCTCATGCCGAGGTATTCCAACTGCTTTGTAGGATGGAACGCTGATTTTTCCCGGTTTAGGACCCAGCCGAACCTCTCGAGGTACTGAACCGTGAGGTTTACTGCCTGTTGCAGACACGGCCGTGAGTGATCTATGATTAAAAGGTCGGTCAAGTATGCTAGGACTGTGACCCCTTGGATCCTTAGATTGGCCAGAACTGGGGCTAGGATCTTCTTGAATACCCGGGGGGCCGTGGCCAGCCCGAAGGGGAGCGCCCTGAATTGGAAGTGTCGCTGCCCCACTGCGAAGCGTAAAAATCTTTAATGCGGCTGAAAGATTGGTACATAAAGGTAAGCATCCTTTATGTCTATGGAAGCCAGAAAGTCGTCCCTCTGGAGCGTGGCGACTGCTGACCGGACGGATTCCATCCGGAAGGAACGAACCCCTAGGTAAACGTTTAAACTCTTTAGGTCCAAGATTGGCCTGACATCGCCGTTGGGCTTTGGTATGACAAAGAGATTGGAATAGAAACCTAACCCCTGCTCTTGGGCTGGTACCTCTATTATCACGCCCTGGCAAAGCAGGTGATCCAAAGCTGCCAGCATCGAGGCCTTCTTTGCTGGATCCTTTGGTAGCCTTGACTCTTGAAAATGAGGCGGAGGAAACTTTAGAATCTCCAGTCTGTAGCCTGTGGTTACAGACGCCCGGACCCATTTGTCGGGGATCTTGGCTTCCCAAACTTCTGAGAAGAAACAAAGCCTTCCCCCCACCCGCGAGAGTGGGGGCGCCCCTTCATAAGGCAGACTTAGGGGCTGGCTCTGTCGGCTTGCGATACCATGGTCTCTTACCCCCAGGGGCCTGTTCCCGGGGATCTATTGTTAAAGTTTGATCGCGCAGGCGGCCGTCGATACTGCCTGGAATTTGAGGGCCCTGAGACAGGAGAGAGCTGCCTTTTAAATGTAGGACCCCTGAATGTCTTTTTGACTGGTAAAAGGGTACTTTTGCCACTTGAAATAGTCTGAATGTATTTATCCAGATCCTCTCCGAAGAGTCGTCCTCCATGGAAGGGAAACCCTGCCAGAAGCTTTTTGCATGGGGGCTCCGCCGCCCAGTTCTTCAACCATAAGAGCCTTCTCATGTGTACCAAGAATAGTGATAAACGAGAGGCCTGCTGGATGGAATCCTTTATAGCATCTACCGCAAAACACAGAGCTCTGGGAATGTCAGAAAACTCTTCTGCCTGTTGGGTAGGCATGTCTTTTAGCATTTGTTTTGTCTGGTCCTTTAACGCCTGACAAACTCCAATTGCAGCCACAGCTGCCTGTACCACTGCTCCTGCCGTAGCAAAGGATGCCTTTAAAAGTGTCTCTAACCGTTTATCAACCGGATCTTTAAACATTTGTATGTTTTCCACCGGGCAAGTTAGTGATTTATTCACACATGAGATGGCTGCATCCACCACTGGGAGCTTCCACCTCTTCGAGAATTTTTCCTCCATAGGGTAAATGACCGAAAATCTCTTCGGCGGCAGAAAAATCCTGTCCGGTCGTACCCAATCCTGAAAGATCAATTCCTCCAAGAGAGGATGGACCGGAAAAACCGCGTTGCTCAAAGGAGCTTTCAAAGAGCCCAGAGAGGATACCGCAGGAACCTGAGGCTCTGGCAATGGTAAATTAAATGCCGAGCCGACCATGTCCGTCAAAGACTGCACCCACAGTCTCTCTGTCTGGAAGTCTGAAAATGGTTCCTCAGAGGTAGATCCCTCAATCCCTGAACCCTCTTGGTTCTGGTCTAGTTGATCCTCGAATTTCAGCATCTGAGGATATACCTTTTGGCGATGGGGATCTAGCCCGTTTCTTGCCAGGAATAGATCTAGCGATCATCGCTGCTAATCTTTCTTCTAGCCCCCCTAGGGATACGGCTAGCATCTCTTCTGTGATAAACACAGGGCTGGGCTGATCTGGGCCAGCCTCAGCACCAGACCCCCCCAATGGCTCATCCAAGGCGACCCTCATGGGAATAAGTTGCGGGGAAAGTATCGGCATATCATCAGAATCAGAGGGGGAACCCCTTTGTTTTTTGGTCTTTTTTGTACCCTTTGACCCCGAACTTTTGGAAGCCATAATACAAAATCGAGGGACTCCACCTACAACAACCGACTGTAGTGGCCAGGAGTACAAAACTAGGGTTTAGGGGACAATAGATCACTAATGCCCAAAAACCGATGGGGCCCCGTATGTTCTTTTTTTTTTTTTTTTATAATATATAACTTTTTTTTTTTTTTTTTAAACATACAGCGTCGCCCCCAAATTTAGTTTGCCAGCCTCCAACCTGTTGCCAAAGGGGATTTTTTGGCTTAACAGAAAAGCATTGGAACAAAGTCCAGCATGTACTACCCCTCTTCCGCCACCGGGAGTCACTGTTCTGCCGCTCTGCGTCCTCTCCCTTCCAGATCAGCCTCAGACTGAGCACTGACTATAGCCTGCTGATTATAACAGCACACAAGGCGCGCCCCTGATGACGCTGCAGGCACGCCCCCCCCCCGCCCTCCCCTCCGAACGGCGCGAAAAACGTCTATAAGACGTGCGCTCGCGCGCGTATGCCGGAGAAGGAAGCACATGGAGGAGCCGCACTGCTGGAGACCCAGGACTGCAGCTTCAGGCGGCAGAATCAAACCCCCGGCCAGGTAGGACTCTCCAAAAGGCCCCATAGGGGTCCTTACTAGCCCTGGGAAGAAGCAGCAGGTAGCTAGCAAACACAATCGTTTCTTAGACAGGGGGACCCAGTGATGGGGGAATGAGATCATCCTGTCTTCTCAGACATAGTGAGCAAGGCTGCCAATGCAGAGCATACTTAGACTACCCCCCTTTTAGGTCACCCTGGAGAGCCTGCTGTCGAACCAAGTCCCGCAGGCTCCCCTCTTACCTGCTCCATGCTGCAGGACGTTTGTCTAGCAAAACGGTCCAATCTTCTCCCATCTCCGTGGGTAGCGTAGTAGACCTTCAGGCCCTGGGGTCCTGGAAGGTACCCACTGTCCTGAACCTATATAGCACCCTGGCAAACAGGAACTTATGGTCTTTACGAACTCCAAGTCCTGGGCCCAGGGTCCAGCCCTCAAAAGAGGAGCATTATAGGCAAAACCCCACGGTTTGGGGCCCGGGTACTGTCCACTTTGGCACTGAGGCTCCTTGGACAGATCCGGTTAGCCCGCCCTTAATCCCAAGGATGTGGAGCAAAGCTATTCCGTGACCAACACCTAAGACACTGGCGAAAAAACTGAGGGACTCCCTCTAGGGGAGGGGGTTATATAGGGAGGGGACTTCCTGTTTGAGATTGCCAGTGTCCACACCTGAAGGTACTCCATATAACCCATATAGTAATGAATATGCCGCTCTGTGTCCCGTGATGTACGAGAAAGAAAGTAACAATTGCAGTTTGGGAGTTAACCAGGTAGCTGAAGTGAAAAAATGTATACCACTCTGAAAACTGCTAATCCCCTTTGCTTCCGTCCCACTGAACAGAAAGGGTGCTGGCTGTGCACAGGTGCATAGGATAAAGACCTGGACTCTCTTTATCCCTTGGGAGTTAACCACTAGGGGGCGCTGAAGGGGTTAAGTGTGACCTCATATGTGTTTCTAACTGTAGGGGGGCGGAGCTGGACATGTGACGTCATTGATTACCTTTCCCTATATCAGGGAACAGTCGACCAATGACAGTGCCCCATTCTTCAGCTCCTGTGACTGATCGCGGGACTCCGACGGCGAGCTGGTCCCGCGGCCGCGGAGCTTCGGACCGGGTGGCGGGCGCATGACCCACGGCTGGGCACCTAAAGAGGACGTACAGGTACGTGCTTGTGCCCAACCGTGCCATTCTGCCGACGTATATCGGCGTTAGGCGGTTCTTAAGTGGTTAAAGTGTTTCTAAACCCATAGTAGAATCGGTCTGTATATGCAGTAAAGAATGCTTGTTATACTCACTGTGCAACCTAAGGGGTTAATCCTTTGCATTGTGTAAAAAAGCTGTTTAATCCTGTATGCACAGATCGTCTTCTTCCACTGACTCCAAAAAAGGTCACGATAAGACAGAGTTACTGAAGTCAGGCTGCACATGCTCAGTTTGGTGTGTATTGCTAGAGTTTGTATTTTTTCCTTTGGAGAGTGCATGTGATCAGCACAGGACCAATCAGCACTGTACAGACAGAGGGTCAGGAGTTCGGCATCATAATAGGACATCTCAGTGTAGTATGAAAACTCCTCCTACCAGCTTTAACCAGGAACTGATAGATGTCACAAGACTGCAATATAATATAATAAGATATTTAGTGGTTTATATTTACTAAAATTGCATTTCCATGTTCTGTGTACTGTGGGAGACCAGGGATAGTGAATGCAGAGTCTTGGGTTTAGTACACTTTAAGCTCTACCTCATTTACTAAACTGTGTAGCAACTGCACTTGCAAAGGTGTTACAGGCTACTTGCCTTTAGTAAACTAACCTCTTTGTATGACTTTTGTATCATTTCTTGTTCCCACTAAATTATTACCTGTGTTGTCCAGGGCACCCGTATCTTGTGTTTCTTGTTTTATTCCGCATTCTTATTGTATATACATTTGTATTGAAAAATAGAAGGGTGTGGTGGCACTTACTAATTAACAATAATAACCGTTAATAAAGATATAAAAATAAAATTAAAATAATGTTAAAAATATAAAATTAATTTTATTTTTATATCTTTATTAACGGTTATTATTGTTAATTAGTAAGCGCCACCACACCCTTCTATTTTTCAATACATCTGTGTGTGAACACTTCATCTGGTGGCTTCTGCGTTAGTTATTTATTGTAAGGGCCATATTGGTTATTGCGCATTAGTTTCCCCCTTTTCACATACTGTACTGTATATACATTTGTAGTGTGCTATAGAATATGATGAAGATGGGTGAAAAAGGGAACAAAAAATGTATGCGAAAATGTTAAGTAACTGCAGCAATACATTATTTACTCTACCATGTTATTACACCAGAATGGCATTGCTTCATCAGAAATATGAAAGAGAAAGGACACACATTTTGAACATATGATGTGCTTATAATGAATAATACAATACAAATAAAGTAAATTTGGCATTGTGCACATTTTTGGATAGTTCACTTTGAAGGCCTTCACACACTACAAATTACAAGTTATAAATCACACCTTCCCTCTGTATACAGCTATTAGAATAATAGACACTGGCCCAGATTCACAGAGCGATTACGCGTGCGCAACTGCTGTTGCGCGTGCGTAAGTCTAAATGTGCGCGTGCGTATAGTTGCACGCGATTCACAAAACAATATACGCCAGAAATCTACGTTTTTTGGTCCGGCGTAATTGAGTTAGACCTTCGCGCAAAACTGCGCTAGACACACCATTGATTTGCTAGTCAAATATGCTAATGAGGGAGTTACGGGGATTCACAAAAAAACGCAGTTGCTGCGCAGGCTACGCGATGTGCGCAACAGCAAAATGTTCTGTCTAAAGTTAGAGGACCTAAAAGCTGGTCTAAATTTTGAAAAAAAGTCTAATTGTCAGATAAAGCAACACTGTTAGTGAGGAGTTCAGCAGTCACACGTGTTGCCCAACAATCTGTATGCCAACATGCCAGGGGCATCGTCGCGCATAGCTATACTACTGACTTTAGATGAACAAAGAAGGAGGAGGGCACGGAGGATGGCACTAAGGAGGGCACGGGAGATGTTTATTTTTTATTTTTTATTTGCTTATATAAAATTTACAATTTAATCTAATCTAATACAATATTCTTATCTGATACAAGCCCCTCACTCTTCACTTGATATATCACACACGCATAGACATCTTTGGCATGAGTGATTCTGAGGTGTCTCGCATCTTCAGATTCACCCCTCATGCCATCATGGAATTACCACAACCTTGCAGGAGGACATCAGCAGCCCAACACATGGCACCACCCATGACACCCATGACAGCTACATATACAATCAGAGCCCCATCCCCACAGATTTCGAACAGAACATGTATGGGGACAGCTGGCTGGTTGGTGAGTGACATGGGTGGCAGGCATGACTATCCCCTCCCGTGATGCACACCTCACAAGTGGCACATGCATGACTAACATCCTCCTGTCTTTTCCCTTCAAGGTGACTCTGCATATGCACTGGTACCCCATCTCATGACCCCATCTCATGCCAGCTCACATTATGCATCTTTGCACGTTAAACACACACATTAATCATGGCACAATGAGAATGCATGCATGCACACCACTGTGGTCCCTAGCACACACACCCCACATCCTCATCACATTGGATTGGCACCAGTCCACCATGCAGGACTTGTGAGCTGCAACGCCACGCCACGGCTCCAATTATGTCACTGTACATTCATACACCATTCACACAGACCTGGGGATCACTTCTCCACCACAAATGAGGGTGACACCCCTTTTCCCGCAGGAATATCACCCCCACATTCCAAAATCATACACAAACAGAACCAAAAAAATTAAATAAATGACGAGCAAAAATAAAAAATGCCCAGCAAAAATATAATTTAAACAAAATAACAACAAAGAAAAAACATAAAAGACAAAAATCACTCTGCAAAACAGTCCCCAAATATCTCAAAGACACGTCACAAACAAACAAAAGCACCTTGCTGTAGAGGGAGGGATACAAAGGGATGTATTTTGCAAAGGAAGTGCATTTGTGTGTGTCTATTTATGCTGTCTGCGTAGTTCATAAAGTTGCCCTAGTCCATTTCCAATTTCACTGATTGCGCCGCTCCCGAGTTGTGAGCATGCGCACATCGGAGCTGACCATGGTCTCCTTCAAGCGCGCATGCGCGAGCCGGCCGGCCCTTCATTTGCATGGGGTCACGGCTCATTTCAATGTAACACGCCCACGTCCCTCCCAATTTGTATTACTCCTCCTTACGCCTCAGGAAAAAACCTTACGCTTGCGCAATCTCTTGCGCAAAAGCTTCGTGAATCGCGGGATTACGCGGCTATATTGCGCTAGTCTAACGGAAAAGTGGTGCGCTACGCCGGTCCAATAATGCGCCGATGTACGTGAATCTGGGCCATTGTGTGTAATTATGTATGCATGGCTTACTTAGCTAATAACTGAATTAAGTATTATCTCTATGATATTCTGTGCTGTTTTGATGATACACGAAAGACCTTTCTGGGACCTTTCCAAAGCCATTTTTCCCCCAATTCAGATATCATTTTATGTAACATTCACAATTTACTACTCTTGCATTATATATGTTCAAATCTGGAGTTTTTAAGAGACTAATGAAAATTTTAGGACATTGTTACAAGCTCCCTGATGTGCAAAAGTACAATAAGTGCAAGGGATATATTGCCGATTTTTCTTTCTCCTGCATCATCATTGGGTGCAACGAAAGACATGCCAGCAGAAAAATCATTTTTGCTGTGATATGAACTCTCTAAATCGTGTCATGAAACCGATACGTTATCATTCTCAGAAGAGTACATTGTTATTTGAGCTGTAACTTTCTGAAAGACTTTATGTTAATCTAGCATCTGTCTATGTCTTAAGCAATTCACTTTCCCAATGTAACTATTCAGCATTGTGTTGGGAATAAATCTACAGCATATCTAAGTCTGTGTTATTACAATAAATAATATACTATAGATAAGTGAAGTTTTTATCATTTGTTATATCTGTCTGAACTGATGTTCTTCTGCTGTGCACACAGAAGGCATACTAACAAGCCAGGTTACATCCGGCCTATATAACAGAGCTTTTTTACAGCTTTTACAGAACCCTATTGAAATATAACAAGTGCCAATAACCCACAGTCTGGCCTAATTATATTTGATGCTGTAAAGTGCAGTAACCAAGATGAGAAAAGAAGCGTCTTACAGTTTATTTTCTTTACATAGTAGCCACGGCCCAGGTAGAAAGACTGTCCCCTGTCAGACTGCTGTAAAGAAGGACCCTTGCTTTCTTTATTGTGTGAAAACAATGGTCTCTCTGCAGAGGTCCAAAATGCCCCATGCTGAGTTTGATTTAGTTGTGCAATCAGCTAAGCTTATGATCCAGGGACGTGTGTCAGACTTCTGCTGAGAGATTATTGCTTCCACAAAAAGAACAAGATGTCTTCTTTAAGTCATGCTGGCAGGAAAATGACTACTCTAAAGAAAAAGAAATTGAGTACATTTCGTGTTTTGGGGCACCAGGAATGTATTTAGCTTATTTAAAATCAAAGTTTTAACAGGGCTTATTAACCACTTAAGGACTGCCTCCTGCACATATACACCGGCAGAATGGCATGGCTGGGCACATGCATGTACAGGTACGTGCTGTGCTAGTACCCAGCCGCGGGTCAAGGGAGCATGCCCGTGGCGTGCTCCCGTGACCCGGTCTGAAGCTCCGGGACCGCAGGACTCGCAGACCCGATCGCCGCTGGAGTGGAGTGGAGCCGGCGATCGGTCCCTGGAGCTGAAGAACGGGGAGAGCCGTGTGTAAACATGGCTTCCCCGTTCTTCACTGTGGCGGCAGCATTGATCGTGTCATCCCTCTTATAGGGGGACACAATCGATGACGTCACACCTACAGCCACACCCCTCTACAGTTGTAAACACACTTCAGGTCACACATATCCCCATCAGCGCCCCCTGTGGTTAACTCCCAAACTGCAACTGTCATTTCCATAGTAAACAATGCATTTTAAATGCATTTTTTGCTGTGAAAATGACAATGGTTCCAAAAATGTGTCAAAATTGTCTGAAGTGTCCGCCATAATGTCGCAGTCACAAAAAAAATCGCTGATCGCCGCTCTTAGTAGTAAAAAAATGTTTTTATTTTTTTTTTTTATAAAAATGCAATAAAACTATCCCCTATTTTGTAAACGCAAACCAACCGATAAACGCTTATTGCGTTTTTTTCTTTTTTTTTACCAAATATAGGTAGAATACGTATCGGCCTAAACTGAGGAAATTTTTTTTTTTATATATATATTTTTGGGGGATATTTATTATAGCAAAAAGTAAAAAATATAGCATTTTTTTCAAAATTGTCGCTGTATTTTTGTTTATAGCGCAAAAAATAAAAACCGCAGAGGTGATCAAATACCACCAAAAGAAAGCTCTATTTGTGGGGAAAAAAGGACGTCAATTTTGTTTGGGAGGCACGTCGCACGACCGCGCAATTGTCAGTTAAAGCGACGCAGTGCCGAATCGCAATCCTTTAGCTGCATTTTGGTCCGGGTCTTAAGTGGTTAAGCAAATTAAACTAATTTAAAGTGTTACTAAACCCAGGACCCTGCATTCCCTGTATCTGATTTCCCACTGTACACAGAACATGGGAATGCAATTATTTTTAACAATCTAAACTGCTAAATACATTTTCTCATCAGCAGTATATAACAGTCTTGTGACTTCTATTAGTGTCCAGCCAAGCCTTGGTAAAGCTTGTAGGAGGAGTTTTCTGACTGACCAATGAGACTGCAAGATCCCTGACCCTCTGTCTGGACAAAGCTGATTGGCCCTGTGCTGATCACATGCATCCTCCCAAGAAAAAATATACCTTTCTAGCAATACGCACCAAACTGAGTACAGTGGGGATAGAAAGTTTGGGCACCCCAGGTAAAAATTTGTATTAATGTGTATAACAAAGCCATGGAAAGATGGAAAAATCTCCAAAAGACATCAAATTACAGATTAGACATTCTTATAATAAGTCAAAAAAAGTTAGATTTTATTTCCATCATTTACATATTCAAAATTGCAGAAAACAAAAAAATGGCGTCTGCAAAAGTTTGGGCACCCTGCAGAGTTAATATCTTGTACTGCCCCCTTTGGCAAGTATCAAAGCTTGTAAATGCTTTTTGTAGCCAGCCAAGAGTCTCAATTCTTGTTTGAGGTATCTTTGCCAATTCTTCCTTACAAAAGTCTTCCGGTTCTTTGAGATTTCTGGGCTGTCTGTCACGCACTGCTCTTTTAAGGTTGAGGTCAGGAGATTGTGAAGGCCATGGCAAAACCTTCAGTTTATGCCTCTTGATGTAATCCCCCGTGGATTTTGAGGTGTGTTTAGGGTCATTATCCATTTGTAGAAGCCATCCTCTCTTTAACTTCAGCTTTTTCACAGATGGTATCAAGTTACCATCCAAAATTTGCTGACATTTTTCTGAATCCATTTTTTCTTCTACTCGTGAAATGTTCCCTGTGCCACTGGCTGCAATACAACCCCAAAGCATGATTGGTCCACCCCCATGCTTAACAGTTGGACAGAGGTTCTTTTCATTAAATTATTTGCCCTTTTTTTCCAAACGTACCTGTGCTCATTCCGGCCAAAAAGTTCTATTTTAACCTCATCGGTCCACAGAACTTGTTTCCAAAATGCATCAGGCTTGTCTATATGTTCATTTGCAAAGTTCAAATGCTGATTTTTGTGGTGAGGACGTAGAAGAGGTTTTCTTCTGATGACTCTTTCATGAAGACCATATTTGTACAAGTATCTCTTTATAGTGGAATAGTATACCACAACTCCAGTGTCTGCCAGATATTTCTGGAGGGATCGTGCAGTCAAACGTGGGTTTTGAATTGCTTTTCTCACAATCCTGCGAGCAGTTCTGTCTGATATTGTTCTTGGTCTTCCAGATCTTGCTTTAACTTCCACTGTTCCTGATGACTGTCATTTCTTAATTACATTCCGAACAGAGGATATTGACATCTGAAAATGCTTTGCTATCTTCTTATAGCCTTCTCCAGCTTTGTGAGCGTCAACTATTTTCAGTTTCAGTTTTCTAGACAACTGCTTAGAAGAACCCATGGTGCTAATTGTTGGGGGGGGGGGGGCAAGGTCAGATGAGTCTGGGCATTTAAAACCTTTGAGATTGACATCACCTGGTCTTCCCAGACGATGACTGAGAACAATCCATGACACTGGCAGGTCTCAGCTTTGCAAAGGGGGCAGTGCATGCTATAAATTCTGCTGGGTGCCCAAACATTTTTTTTGTTTTCTGTAATTTTGAAAGTGTAAATGATGGAAATAAAATCTAACTTTTTTTGACATATTATAAGAATGCCTAATCTGTAATTTGATGTCTTTTCCATCTTTCCTTGGCTTCGATATGCACATTAATACAAATTTTTATCTGGGATGCCCAAACTTTTGATCCCCACTGTATGTGCAGCCTGACTCCATAGATACTTTGTTATCAGAAAATTATTGAAAGGAGTGAAAGGAGGTGAGGATCAGAGAAGAGAGTGTCAAACAGTATTTTTACAAAATGCACAGGATTACCCCTTAGGTTCCACAGTGAGTATATGCCTCTATGGACACATTTTACTGTTGTGAGTTTAGTCACACTTTAAGCCTATTTTCATTAGTCTAGGACATGGGTGCTCAACCTGTGGCCCTCCAGCTGTTGCGAAACTACAATTCCCATCATGCCTCTGCCTTTGGGAGTCATGCTTGTAACTGTCAGTGACTTGCAATGCCTCATGGGACTTGTAGTTTCGCAACAGCTGGAGGGCCACAGGTTGAGCACCCATAGTCTAGGTCTAGGACATACCCAAAGAGACTTATTCAAAGTACATATGGTATGTGTAGTATGTCCAGTCCTTCTGTCCCCATCACTTCTTCCCCATCCACACTTGTTTGCAATTCTTAACTTTTGAAAATTAATTTGGGAGTTGCTGTGTAATTAGAAGTAGGTTTTTAGTTTTTTTTTTCATAAAATGTGTTTTCATTTAACTCTATTAACTCCTTCTCCCCTTTCTCCCTTCAGCGGTTTTATTGCTGATTTTATTTTGTTTATTCAATTTTTTTAACCATTAATATTTAAATGTTTGTTTCTATTTATTCAGCACATAAAAAAAAAGGCAAATGAAATATAGGGTGTAAACTATTTTATTTTTTTGTAAGTATTTGCATTGTTTTTTACCAGAACATAATTTCAATGTTTTTATTTTTTTTTATTTAAATTATAGAATAAAACGTACTTTTATCCTACTGTAGCACTTTAAAAAAAAAAAAAAAAAAACTAACACTGGCACAAAAATAAAGTGATTTTGTGTTAGTTTTGATACTTTTTTTGTCTAAAGATTGCATAGGAAACACATAAACCGGTCTTTAGCAGAAATGTATAACTCTACATGTATTACAATAATCCTTTACCTGACCCTCTTCCTCCTCAGTACAGCGCCTCGTCCCCAAAGTCTAAGGCCGCGTACACACGATCGAATTTGTCCGCTGAAAACGGTCCGATGGACCGTTTCAGCAGACAAATCCGATCGTGTGTACGGGCTAGCGGACAGATTTGTCCGCTACAAACCTGTCCTTTGGATATGTCCGCTGGTTAGTACGGGAAACCAGCGGACATATCCTCCCGCACATGCGTCGTATCCTGTGAATGGATCCGACACATGAGCGCGGAAGTATTTACTTCCTGGTGCGGTGACGTAGCGGTGACGTGGCGGCGTCAACGTCACCGCCGCGTCACCACGCTGTCTGCCGGCGGGGATTTTGATCCGATGGTGTGTACACGCCATCGGACCGAAATCCGATGAGACATGTCCGCTCTAAACTGTCCGTCGGACAAGTTTGAGCGGACATATCTCATCGTGTGTACGAGGCCTTACACTTACATCTAGCATCCTAGTTCTACATTACCTGTGCTCAGCTGTGATGTCTATTTTAATGCTTCACATTAAAAATCCCAATAACGATAAATGGTAAGGAATTTTAAAATCTATCTAAAACTGCAGATAACGGCGGAAACAGAGTTTAAGATGACTGAAAGTCTATGGGGCTAATATCTTTTTCACACAAAACTTTTATTTTCCTGAAGTCATTTTGGGTTATGTTAAGTTTAAATGGAGCTAAATAATATTAAAATTTAATATATTTTGTAATCATTGTAATAGTTTTTTTTTTCTAAAATTCTATGTTTTATTTCCATTCAGTCTCCCAAGATTACAAAAACTGCTCAGCTGCTATGATTTTAATGAAGCCGTCTTTTTGGGAGAGCGTTATGGTTATGGATTAAGCGCAAGAGGTTACAATTACATTACTGGTGGAGGCGGGTAAGAGATTAATATAATCTACTTGATGCCTTTCGAGTCTATATTAATAAAACTGTTTCCACTTAATATTCTACACTTTTATTTACTGTACAGTTTCTAGGCTATTGGGCATGAGGAAATCAGACAGCTGTATTTTAATTAATTTTACTTTTCAGTGATTGCAAATAATTCCAGAGCCTCAGGGATGCATACAGTATTACAGTTAGCTTAAATTGCTTTTACATCTATCGTAAACAATTCTTAACCCATATTTACTTTTTAAATATTTAATGAACTATAGATCTTGCAGTGGAGCACCGATGAAAAAAGCCGAACAAGAAAACTGTTCTAAGTTTTGGCTAGCTGCTTGTTGGTCTTGTGTCTTTATAAGTATGTGTAAACCCTACCAATGAACTCCTTATTTTCTCCCCTTTGGGCCCAGTAATATACCAGTAAAAGTGTTTGCTTATATCCGTTTAACCACTTTAGCCCCGGACCATATTGCTGTCCAAAGACCAGAGCACTTTTTGAGATTCGGCACTGCACTATAAACAAAAATAGAGCGACTATTTTGAAAAAAAATGCAATATTTTTTACATTTTGCTATAATAAATATCCCCAAAAAAGATATAAAAAAACTATTTTTTTCCTCAGTTTAGGCCGATACATATTCTTCTACATATTTTTCATTAAAAAAAAGCGTTTATTGATTGGTTTGCGCAAAATTTATAGCGTTTACAAAAAAGGGGGTAGTTTTATGGCATTTTTATTAATATATTTTTTTTACTAGTAATGGCGGCGATCAGTGTTTTTTTTCGGTACTGCGATATTATGGCGGACACATCGGACACTTTTGACACATTTTTGGGACCATTGGCATTTTTATTGCGATCAATGCTATAAAAAATGCATTGTATTACTATAAAAATGCCATTGTCAGTGAAGGGGTTAACACTAGGGGGCAGGGAAGGGGTTAAGTGTGTTCCTGCTTGTAACTGTATGGGGGGTGGACTCACTAGGGGAAATCACTGATCTTTTGTTCATACATTGTATGAACAGAAGATCAGCGTTTCCCCCGCTGACAGGAACGAGAGCTTTGTGTTTACACACAAAGCTCCCGTTCCCCGCTCTGTAACGAGCGATTGCTCGGGGGGTGCGCACGCCGGCCGCCGGCGGCGCGCACGCCCCCTAGTGGCCGAAAAAGAGAGGATGTAGAGCTATGTGCTCTCGCGAAACAGTGCTACCGTCCCGCCGTAATATGACGGCGGGCGGTCGGCAAGTAGTTAAAAAGTGCCAAAAAATATCCTGCTAGAAACACAGTGACTTAATAACTTCCTGTGAAGAGAAAATAATCTTACCCACGAGATTATATAGTCCAGATCCAGAAAGAAAATGTCTAATAGATCGATTATCAGGGTTAACCACCTAAGGACCGCCGCACGACAATATACGTCGTCAGAATGGCACGGCTGGGCACATGGACGTATATATACGTCCTCTTTAAGAGCCCAGCCGTAGGTCGCGAGTGCGACGCCGGCGGTGCGCTCGCGACCCGGTCCGAAGCTCCGTGACTGCACCCGCGGACCTGATCGCCACGGGTGTCCGCGATCGGGTCACAGGAGCTGAAGAATGGGGAGAGGTGAGTGTAAACAAACCTTCCCCGTTCTCTGTGGCAATGTCAGTGATTGTCTGTTCCCTCATATAGGGAACGACGATCACTGACGTCGCACGTCAACACGCCCCCCTACAGTTAGAAACACACATGAGGTTACACTTAACCCCTAAAGCGCCCCCTAGTGGTTAACCCCTTCACAGCAATTGTCATTTCTTTATCGTACATCACGGGACACAGAGCGCATAGCCATTACACTTGGGTTATATGGGTACCTTCAGGTGTGGACACTGGTGTAATCAATTTCACAGGAAGTTTCCTCCCTATATAACCCCCTCCCCCTGGGAGTGCTTCAGTTTTTTCGCCAGTGTCTTAGGTGTTGGTCACGTCTAGCTGTCCCTCGGAGGTCTCGGGACCCAGGATAGCTAGCCGGATCCGTCCAAAGTGCTTCAAAGCCAAGGTGTACGGTACCCGGGCCCTGCTGGAGTGGGGTTTTGCCTATAATGCCTCTCCTTGAAGGGCTGGATTCTGGGCTACAGTGCCTTAGTCTCTTCCAAGAACTAAACGCTACTGATGCCAGGATGCTATATAGGTCCAGGGGTGTGGGTTCCTTAACACAGGACCCCGGTCCCTGAAGGTCCAAGACAATACCCACGGAGATGGGGGAAGGCTGGGCCTCTTGCATTTTGCAATACCCTGCGGCGTGTTGCAGGTAAGAGGGAACCTGCGGGACTTGGTTAGACAGTAGGTATCCCCCTGGGGGTTCTGGGTTGGCTAATGGTATGCTTGTGCATCAGCCACTATCTCCACTATGTCTTTTGAGGCAGGATGGGATGTACTAATGTTTACCCAGATAACATGTAGATATATATATGCTTTTAAAGATATGTATTTTGCTACTCCCCCCAGATTTGCCTGTTAGCATGATACTGCAGCCCCACGTGTATAGAGAGGAAGTGCTGACAAAACTCCTGTTTCCTAGGAAAAGCCTAGGGGGACAGCTTCCTCTATGTGTGCACTACAAAGATTAGTGGCTTACCGGGTGTCTGTGTTTCTAGCGCTGGTCCAGGCTTCTCCTCTGCTCTCTGCTTCCTCCATGTTGGTTCCAGCGTGGGGGGGGGCGGGGGCGCGCGCGCGCGCCGCCTTTTACAGTGTCAGCGTGCGTGGGGGGGGGCGGGCCAGCAGCGTCAGGTCTCAGATAAAGCAAAAAAGCATTTCCTGGCTGGTCATTCCCTCCTGAGAGCAGTAGAGAGTGAGGACATAGAGCGTGCAGCTGAGCAGGCTAACAGTGACACCCAGTGGTGGTTTGTGGATCTTCAGGTCTGGACTTAAGTCCACACTGACCAGAAAAAAAAAAAAAAATTCTTAAAGGGACTCAGCCTTAGATCTGGCAGTATCTGAGTCGGTGCAACCTTGGACTCTAGCTAACGGGCATTGGTGTGGCAATACTCACAGGACTTTCCTCGGTATTGCCGCCTTCTCAGGCATATGAAAATTTAGATTTTTTTTTACCATAGCCTGTCCTTATTAATGTCCTGTAAAGATGACTGCAAGAGCACAGCGCAGACTGCTCAGTGAGGTGAATAAGAATCCTAGAGTGTCAGCTATAGACTTACAAAAGTCTCTGGCATATGCTAACATCCCTGTTAGCGAATCTATGATATGTAAAACACTAAACAAGAATGGATTTCATGGGAGGATACCACAGAGGATGCCACTGCTGTCCAAAAAAAAAACCACCTGGATGTTCCACAGCAGTACTAGCAAAATATTCTGTGGACAGATGAAACCAAAGTTGAGTTGTTTGGAAGAAACACCACACAACACTATGTGTGGAGAAAAAGAGGCACAGCACATCAACATCAAAACCTCATCTCAACTGTGAAGTATGGTGGTGGGGGGCATCATGGTTTGGGGCTGCTTTTCTGCGTCACGGACTGGATGAATTGCTATTATCGAAGGAAAAATGAATTCTAAAGTTTATCAAGACATTTTGCACGAGAACTTAAGGCTCAACAGAAGATGGGTGTTGCAACAGGACAACGACCCAAATCGTAGAAGTAAATCAACAACAGAATGGCTTAAACAGAAGTAAATACACCTTCTGGAGAGGACCAGTCAGAGTCCTGACCTCAACTCGAATGAAATGCTGTGGCATGACCTCAACAAAGCGATTCACACCAGACATCCCAAGAATATTGCTGAACTGAATCAGTTCTGTAAAGAAGAATGGTCAAGAATTACTCCTGACCGTTGTGCACGTCTGATCTCCAACTATAGGAAACATTTAGTTGAAGTTATTGCTGCCAAAGGAGGTTTAACCAGTTATCCAAGGGTTCGCATACCTTTTCCACCTGCACTGTGAATTTTTTCATGGTGTGTTCAATAAAACCATGGTAAAATGTAATACTTTGTGTGTTAGTTTAAGCAGTCTATTGTTGCGACTTAGATGAAGATCAGATCACATTTTATGACCAATTTGTGCAGAAATCCATATCATTCCAAAAGGGTTCACATACCTTTTGTGGCAACTATATATTTCTTGTGAGTTTTTTTTTTATCCATTGTTATTAAAACTTTTAACTGGAATACTACACTTGGCTGGTACTTCTTTCCTTTTGTTTGTTTTCCCGTTGACAAAGTCCTGTGCCCTCTGTCCCCACTTATCTCAATCAGTGAACTATAAATAACTCCCCTCCTACAGTATGTTATGGAGAGGGGAAGGTGTTTTGAACAACAGTAGGGTAGCAATGTCACACTAGGAAAGAAATTGTGTTTCTGGCAGGATCACTAATTGCAAACCATGAAAAAAATCTCTTCTCCTGGGGTTTTATTTTCAGGTGGCTCAGTTCCCTTACAGGGTGCCAGGGAGCCACCAGCATGCACCCAGAGAGAGATATAGCAAGACAGGAAGCCACTCCCTTGCTCTCACCCTCCTCTCTATGCCTACGCTGTCTCTTATATACAGTGCATGCAAGTTACAAAGGAAGATTGTGGAAGGCTGCGCACTGTGACTTGGCATTGGAAAGGAGGAAAGTAGTTTGACGAAAATGAATGTACTGTTATGTATTATTATTATTATTATTATATAGAATTTATATAGTGCCAACAGTATCATAACTTGCTAAGGGTTTATTTATGTGGAGGGGGGGGGGGGGGCAGACCATTTAATAGTACTTTAGGATACAGTTCTACCATTTTTAAAATCCTTTCTTGCTTCTCTGTGCTTTTGAAATCGGTATACATTTTCTGCCAATTTCTGTCTACTTATATCTTCAGCTCGGTGTAGTGGAAACTTAGATGGAAGCTGTCATTCCCATCCACAGCCGGCAAATCACACTGCAAGCAGACAAAAGGCTGGTGATGCTTGTGACATTATTGACCTGATATGGCACATGGAACTCACAAGTTTAGATGCCGCTTTGAAGGTTGCTTAACTTTTTTATTTCTGGCTCTAAACGCCTCTTTATGTTAGCCTATGTGTCCATATTCACCTAGGCGTTTACAGGCATTTAGATGCAGAAAAAAAAGAAAACTGGGCAAATGCATTTAGGGAGGAGCGTTTTCAGTGTAAAAAACGCTTGACCCGTGGAAACACGTCCAAACGCGCCTAAGCTGTAGTCGAGTTTGGTGCCTTTGGCATTCATTCTAAAGGCCAGGAGCTGGCCAATGGAGTGAATGAACGGCCAAACACTTGACATGCCTAAACACGCTTACAAAATGTGGCTGTGTGGACATTAACAACACTCAGCTTTTTAATGCTGCTTTTTCCTCCCCAGCAACGAGGCCCAGGGGAGAAAAAAGCATCCAGTGTGCAGGTGGTCCTAATGTAATGTCCAAGTCCTGGTGAAGAAAGTAGTGGAGTTGTACACACAGTACATGTGTTCACAAGCATCAAGTGCTTTCTTTATCGTACATAACAGGACACAGAGCAGCTATAGTAATTACTGTCTAGGTTATACACCACCTATAGGTGAATGGACACTGGCACACCAAAAGACAGGAAGTCCCCCTTTATATAACCCCTCCCATACTGGAAATGCCTCAGTTTTTTGCCAGTGTCTAAAAGGTGGATCACGGTGGATTAGAGCTCTGCACTGTGAGCGGTCCCCATGGAAAGTCCTGCCTAGGATCAAGGGACTATATATTCGGGTCCATTCAATATGACAAAGAGGTCAGAAAATGGATGGTACCCGAGCCTTGAGGAAGAAGACCAAGGTTTTTTGCCTGTAATGTGCCTTCTTTTGGAGCACTGGACCCTGGTATCCTGGACCCTTGGTCATACAAAAGAAGCCAAAGGCTGTTCCAGGCAGGGTGCTGTACAGGTCCAAGGGTGTGGCCCCAAGAATGCAAGGGGGACCCGCTCCTTGAAGGTCCATAAGAGACCCGGCCCACCGTGATGGGTGAAGATTGGATCTAGCTGGATTTCAGCAGTATACTGTGGCGGGAATGGTACGTTAAAAAAAAACTCTAAGAAGGAACATGTTTGGTTCACTTTTAAGTTTTTTTTTTTTCCAGTAGCCCAAGTCCTGACTATGTGCGCCACTAGAGGGTAGTAAAGGTCCTACATACCTATTGCTGTGTGGCATTAGGAGGAATGTATTTGTTTTCTCTACAGGCCCCCCAGGCAGCATTGCTGTGTCCATCCCTGGCACACCTCCATGGATGGCATCCTCTCTTCCCCGTACAGCCGTCTCGTCTGCCAGTAGGTAGGGGGAAGGCTTCCTTGTGCGCGTGCGCAGTTGGAAGACTTTTTTAATTGGGTGCCGAGGATGTGGGGGCATGGCCTAAGGACATGGCGGATGCACACGTGGATACGTGCTTACACGCCGCACAGGTGCAGTCGGTGGTTACAAGGTAGACTCAGCTGTGAGCTGCTGGATGTACATGGAGCAGGCTGCTGTTGCTGGGGCTCATAAGCGCTGTCGATGCAGGCATATTTAAAGACACGGCTACTGTTTTTTTAGGCTGAGCGGTAATAGCGGCATTATAGCTGGACTACAGCTCAGCAGTCTTTTAGGTACACATTTTATAGGTACCTCAAACTTTGCTTTGGCTTGTAGCAATGTCTTTCCAGAAAAAGGATGGGGGGAGCACAGCAAGAAAGGGGCGCAAGAGCGCAGCTGTCAGGGTCTGAGGATCCTAGTCATGCTTCTGCAGTGCTGTCATCCCCTGAAAGGCCAGAGGTGACTGGCCAGTCTGAGCCATTAAGGTTATCAGGCATAGTGGCTACTTCCAATGCTTCAGCCTCTGCCCATGTCACTAAGGATGCTGGTTTAGAGGGAAAGATAGCTGGCATGATCGCTTCTATCTCCCAAACAGGGAAACAGCACAATAGGTCTCCCTCTCGGCCTCCTGACATTCCAGCATTGAAACAGGAGTGGGCTGAGGATGTGGAGTTACCGTTAAAGGACCAGGAAGAGGGTCAGGCACGTGTCTCCTCTTCTGAGGAGTCGGTGTCTGAGGAGCCTTTTTCAGCCTCTCAATTTCAGAGATTGTTGGTTCAATCCCTTACAGACTTAGTCCGTTACGGATTTAAGTTGCCCCTGGTAGAGGTATCCGATGCCTTTTTCTCCTCCTTGGGATCGTTGAGGCCTCCACAAAGTTTGCATGCTTTCCCGCTGCATCCATTCTAAAAAGATAAGTGTATGCAGACTGGGATCATCGGGATAGGATTTTTATTCCACTTAGGAGGTATTCACTTCTGTACCCAATTAAGGAAAAATTCAGAGTTTGCCAGCTGTAGATGCCATCTATTTCCTCTGGGAATAAAAGCTTGACTTGTCCAGTTGACAACGCCCATGTCTTTAAGGATCCAGCTGATAAAAACCTTACTAAAAGCTTCCTTTTCCATAGCTGGATCTGCAGCTCAGCCTGCGGTAGTGGCTATTGGAATTTGCCAGTCCTTAAAAGATCATTTCAAATGGGTCATTAAAGGTTTTCCAGCTCATGGAGAAGCTGCTCGCAAATTGGCGAACCCGTTTTGCTGTCGATGCTCTTAAAGATTCTATTAAGCAAGTATCACGCTTTTGCTCTTGATTGTGCATATGCGCCAAATTCTTTGGTTAAAGAATTGGTCAACAAAAAAGCTATTGGCAGGATTTCCCTTTCATTGTAGTGTTTGTTTGGAGACGATTTGGATAAGTATATCCAAAAGATTTCAGGTGGTAAAAGTACTCTTTTACCTGTTAAAAGAAGAAATAGGCATCCTTTTAAACATTCTATTTCTCCAGGCAGTATCGACGGCCTCCGACATCGGGGTCAAGGTGTAGACCTCAGGGGCAGGAACAGGGCCAGGAGAAGCCCTAGGTGGGGGGAAGGCTCCTGCAGTTTTCAGAGGCCTGGAGGCAGGAGATTCAAGAGAGATGGGTCAATTCCACAGTATCTTTAGGCTACAGACTGGAGTTCAGGGAGTTTCCACCATGTCGCTTTTTAAGATCAGGGGTTCCCAAAGACCTGTTGAAAAGAAGATCTTTATCTTCTGCACAGTTCAGTACTTAGAACACCTAGGTTGGGTTCTCAAACTAGAGAAGTCAGTCTTACGACTAGTACAAAGGCTTGAGTACTTGGGTCTGATTATAGACACAAGCCAAGAAAGGGTATTTTTTTCCAGATCAGTGCCATAAAGGATCTTATTCGGTGGTCAAGGGAAAGAAGGGTCCTTTGATTCACCTTTTGTATGTGGTTGCTAGGGAAGATGGTAGGCTCGTTCGAAGAAGTTCCCTAAGCTCAGTTTCACGCAAGACCATTGTAGAACAGCATTCTGTCCGCTTGGAATAAAAAAAATCCAAGCTTTGGATTATCGAATGTACCTGTCCCCAAGAGTACGGCAGAGTCTCAATTAGTGGTTGATAACCAGAAATTTGCAGAAAGACAAACCCTTCCTACCAGCAGCCTGGAAGTTGGTAAGATGCCAGCCTCTTGGGCTGGGGAGCAGTTCGGAAAGAATCCACTGTCATGGGGAAGTGGTCGGAAATCAAGTAGACCCTGCCCATCACTATCCTAGAGATTCGGGCAGCTCGTGTATCATGGACCATCAGGTTGCAGGGTTGTCCCATCAGGATCCAATCTGACAATGTCACAGCTGTGGCTTGCATCAACCACCAAGGTGTATGTAAAGATGACAGCTCATGTTCGGAAGACCAACTCCTTGTTTGTGTTGCCAGAAGGGCCCAGGAAGGGCAAGCAGCATTGAAACTATTATACAATAGATTTGCCAAGTTATAATTCAGGCTTATGGTTTAAGGAGGAAGGTTCCACCTTTTCGGGTGAGAGCGCACTCTACCAGAGGTGTACGTGCTTCATGGGAAGTGCATCATCAGGCCTCTATGACTCAGATTTGCAAGACCGCTACTTGGTCTTCTCTGCATACATTTACTAAATTCTATCAGATAGATATAAGGCGGCAGGAGGAGGCTGTCTTTGGGCGTTCTGTGCTGCGGGCAGCAATTTAGATCCTCTCGCCTGTTGGTGGTCTGCTTTATATGTGTCCCCCTCCCCTCAGGGGCATTGCTTTGGGACATCCCAGATACTAATTACTATAGCTGCTCTGTGTCCCGTGATGTACGTTAAAAGATTTTTTTTTCCTACAACTTACCTGTAAAATCCTTTTCTTGGAGTACATCACAGGACACAGAGGTCCCTCCCCTCTTTACTGGGATATTCATTGCTTTGCTACAAAACTGAAGTACTTCCCTTATGGGAGGGGTTATATAGAGGGGGACTGCCTGTCTTTTAGTGTGCTATTGTCCATTCACCTATAGGTGGTGTATAACCCAGATAGTAATTACTATAGCTGCTCTGTGCCCCGTGATGTACTCCAAGAAAAGGATTTTACAGGCAAGCTGTAGGAAAAATCCTATTTTTTTGTGCCAGGAAGAAAGGCGTCTAGTAAATATAGCAAAATCGTCCAGTGTGCATGAGGTCTTACTGGTGGTGAATTAATTACTGACTTTTAAAATACATGAACCAGAACGATGTATGTTCAGTGAATGTCAGATTATCAAATATGACCTTGTCATTTATTTTGTGCCTACTCTGACACTGTTTGACTTTCGCCAAATACTCACTGTTTGTGAATCAATCTTTGTCATCTGTTGGAATTCAGATTAACTGCTTTACAAATATACCTCCTTGATTTATTTATGCCTTTTCCTGCTCATCATTAGAAGTCAGCAGTTGACATGGTTTGTCTATGTCGACTTGCACCATTGACTGCCATGACCTTGTGAAGAGGAGTAGTGGCCGCAAACAGTCTTTTTTTTTTTTTTTTTTTTTTAGGCCTCTTTCACACATGTGGACTGTTAATTTCATCAGTCTAATCATGTTTTTTCCAAAGAAAAAATGGATAAAGTTTACATCAGTTTTTACATCCACTACAATTGCAAAAAACAGACCATTAGTATGCTTGCATCCGTTTTTTCGTCTGTTTTATTTTTTTAACAGAACAAAAATAAGGCTTTGATCCATTTAAAAAATAGATGCTGGTAGATGTAAACTGAGGTAAATAGATGATCATCCTTTTTGTTAAAAAAAATAAATAGATGATCATCTGTTTTTTAATAGAGAAGCATTGATGTCCATTTTTTATTGGTTAACGGATGGATGAAAAAGGGACAAACGGTTCGCTTGTGTGAAAGGGTCCTAAGTATTTTTAAACCCAATCATTAAATATTATATAAGCTATATGTAAGTTCTTTTCAACTTTTTTATATCTGCTGCGTTTAGTAAAAGCATGCCTGGGGCCTTGCCCTAAAGCTCCTTGCTTGGGCACTTTCTATTATGGAGTGACAGCTGTCTCCCAATTATGTTGCTATGTTGTCACCCCAAAGAAGACAACGAAGTAGGCATAGACCACCGCGGTCACTAGGAGGAAGCCAGTCCAAAGCATTGATTTACAGTTGACCATGTAATGAGTGCAGGGGAACATGGAGTGACTGAAAGAAGCTAGAGAAGATCAGCAACGAAGATGCCAAAAAGGTGGAAACATGTTTAAACATATTTTATTACGTCAAGATCATTGTAATTATGATGCACTGAGTTTTAGCACTCTAAATTTACCCAGTTAGGGTTTACGTTTACTTTAATTGTCCACAAGTATCTGACTGCTAGAAGTATAGAAATTCAGGGATGGGGTGTTATTTTTCCAATATTGCTTTGGGTTTATATTAGTGCTCAACAGAGTACGTCTTTAACAACATTTATATCTATGTCTAACATTTACATCTGATTACTTTTTTTTAATGGCTGTATTTATTTAAAATGGCATTGTATATGTTCTTTTAGTAATATTTTGTGGCCTCTTTGTAGAATGGTGTTCAGCAGGAGAGCAGTAAAGGAGTTTATAGGAAGTAAATGTCGGTGTTACAGCAACGATGCTCCAGATGATATGGTGCTGGGGATGTGTGCCAGTGGCCTTGGAATTCCTGTCACTCACAGTCCACTCTTTCATCAGGTAAGATGACACAGGACCACAATTATTACTGTTAAAACCCCTGCATGTTTGCCAGCCCCATTCAGACCTAACTTGTTCGCCTTTCTGAACCCTGTATTTGGTGTGTTAAGTGTTCATCATCCAACCCCCCCCCCCCCCTGGGTCGTCAGCGGGTAGGGCATCCTCTCACCAAACCCACCAGCACAATTTAAAAGCAGCGTTTTACGCCTTCACCACCATGTCATTTATTTACAGTTTCCTGCAAAGGAATAGACTACAAGTACCTTACTCCATCACGGCTGACAACTTGTAGTTGCTTCTCAATGAACTGCAAGGGCGCTAGTGAGCACTCTCCTAGTTCATTGATCTTCCTGTTGTTGAGTAGCTATCTGCACCTTCCCAGATCCCATTTTACACTGCTCACTTCTGCACCTTCCCAGTTCCCATTTTACACTGCTCACCTTTGCACCCTCCCCATGCCCTCATATTATGCTGCTAACCTCTACACCCTCCTTAGCTGTTCACCCCTGCACCCCTTTCCCTCCACTTTTCTTACCACTGAGCCTCTTCCCCCTTCACCCTTTTACTGCTTATTTCTGCACTCTCCTAACACTACTTACTTCTACACTCCTCTTACACTGATGACTTCAGACTTAACTCCCTTTTACAGTGTTCAACTCTGCAACCCCCCTTAGATTATCTTATGTTACTCATGTCTGCACCTTCCTGCTCCCTCCTTCACTGATCTTCTACATTGATCAACTTCACAGTCACATTCTGTCACTGTGACCCCCCCCCCCCCCTACAAACAGGTCTGTTCTGTCTGTACATTGTTTCTCTCATCAGCTGCTGAGACAGCAGGCATGGGCAAAGCTCACAACAAATGTGTCTGCAACCCAGAGTTAAAGAAACAGACATTTAAAGGGTTAATTTTAAGGGTTACGTTTGTTAAGGTTGACATTATATGTAAATTTGTGACCACTCAACATGTTTCCTCTCTCCTTTCATCCTTACAATTTACCTGCAAAAAAGATATGCTCACACTGAAATAATCCTGGACTCCTGGCACTGAAAATCAATGTATCTCATTAATCTCAGGAACAATAAAGCAAGGGAATAGGTACAAATAAGTATGTTAATCCAACATTCTACTTTCTAGGATGGTTTATAAATGCAAGGGCCAACTAAAACAGAACAAATGGCAGAGATCTCACAGATAATAATTTCTGAGACAGATGCTAGTTTTAATACAATTATCAACTGAATCCTAGGCTCAAGCCACAAGTCCAATGCAAACACAAACACAGAGTCCTGAGACTAAATACAACTAGTGCTGTAACGCCTGTGTTCAAATGTCTGGTTCTGGCTTTGCGTAGTGCTGGCCGCATATGTAGAGCACTTGGCACTGGGTAGTGTGATCTCTGCTTTTGGAAATAATCCATTCCCTAGTTTGAGATTTCACATGGCCATATTCCAAGGCATTCAAACATGTGGCAACACTGCATTTCTTCTAAAAATCCCTTTTTATTACACATTATCTTTTTTATGTATTTTTATCCCCCTCGCACATCTGTTAACAAATTTCAGTTTGTCATAACAAATTTCAGTTTGTCATTTAACAGAACACCTTTTAGCACTACCAAATTCAATATTTAAAGTAAAATGTGTTCCTGGCTTCCCATAACTGCTATTCCCCACCCTGCCTAGGGAGCTTCTGGCTACCAATTATTAACTGCAGAAAAGTAAGGCAGACAATTCTTGCAGAGGTAAGGGAATCCTCAAACCACCATCCTTTGTATTGATCAAATATATGAATGATAACAGCGCTAGCGGAATAAGGTGTTAACATATAACACAATAAACACAATGTGAAAAAAAAAACTATTTATAAGGTGCTTCCAATAGTAGTAGATATTGGTGAATCTAGGGTTCAAACAAGCTTAGGATTTTGGGAGGTCTAGTAGGAATATCCAAAAAAGAGGGGTACAAATGTGAAGTACTGCTTTATTAAAAACACTGCACTGCTAACATATCAAGGATCCTATGTTGTTGATGACGCCCTGGAGGAGGGGTGAAACGCGTCAACCTATTTCCAGTTTTGTGAACCGGTGACGCTACTTCAGGTGTCTGTGGAACGCACACCGTTGATTCCAACCTGGAACATGCTGATGCCTGGCTTGCATGAGCTGTCTCGTGAGTGACATATATTAGCAGCGCAGAGTTTTTAATACCGTACATTAGTACCTCTCTTTTTTTCTTTGCCTTGGTATGTTCTACCTCCTTTGATTCTTCTGAGATTTGTAAAATTATCTTTGGAAATTTGGATATTCATACTAGACCTCCCAAAATCTTAAGCCTGTTTGACCCCTGGACTGCAAAGCTGAGGGTCCTTCAACTCTGGTGACTGGAAACCTATATTTACCAATATCTACTACTGTTGGAAGCACCTAGCACTTTATGAATAGTTTTTTTCTCACATTGTGTTTATTGTGTTATATGTTAGCACCTTATTCCGCTAGTGCTGTTATCATTTATATATTTCATTCATTAAGGGTTTAGCACCTTTGCAAATGCTGCTGCGCTCTTCTATTTGATTGTTTGTTTATTTCAGTTCACATTTATTCCACTAAGCACAAGTTTTAGTTTGTATTCAATATGTATTGATCAAGTATGGCTACCCTCATGAATATAGATACATAAAAAGGAAACAAAGACACTGCATTTTTATTACAAGCTGACCTTGTTCACATGTCTAGCGTTGAAATAAAAATTAAGCTTGTATTGGTAAGAATCATCCACATAACAGGTGCTATAGGGAAGAACATCACGTACATTGCCAACCAACACCACAAACAACCTTAATTCAATTTAGTACCTGCTAGCTCAGAGTAAAACGTGTTAATACTATAATCACATATATTTATACCTATTATTTAATGCAATGTGTATTTGTCCCTTGTATACTTAACTGCAGTTTAAAAAAGTCTGGAACACCATGTCCTGGCATTAATACTAATAATAAATTATTTATTGGATACAATTACTTCCATCATCCCTTATCACTCTGCTGGTGATCCTAGGTATCAAAGCAATTGTGTAGTGGTTTTGTACATGTTCTCTTTTTTTATCTAATGGTGGTTAGGACTACAAAATAAAAATGTATTAAATAATTGTATCTCTCATTCATTAAGGGACGCAGGATTCAGTTATTTTAAGACAATTTCTGCTTACAGGAGAAAACTGACACTAGTAAACAAAAAGCAGTTGGCCAGCCAAGTTTAACCCCTCCAACGTCCAGCATGCTTCAGCTTTTTTTGCTAGTGTCTTAAGAGGATGAATGACTTTTCTTTGCTAAGAATTTTCTTTTCTTCTAGCAGTGTTCTCTTTTTTGAAATGTTGTTCCTTCAGTCAGGACTGCATGCTGCTGAGCTGGGTTCTTTATGGAGCTAACTGGATTGGTGTATCCTCAGCAATAGTTTTGGAGGCCATAGACAAATCTTGCTTCTTTGGGTACTTGTCTCTGCTAATGGTGCTTGTACTATGTTAGTTAGCTGCAGTGTGCTTTTAAAGTCCAGAGCCAAGGCACAACCACTTTAATGAGCAGGCTGTATGTCACAAGCATCTGGAGCTACTATTTTTATTGGTACCGTTGGGTGCCATCAGTATCTCCCTTTACCATTCACTTCTAAGCAAAAGGTTAACATGCTGGGCAATTAAGTGTTGTGTCACTAGCTGAAGTGTTGCATGAATTTCGAGCTATGTTAACTACCTTTTTTTTTATCTCAGGGTAATGTCTTCTCGCAATTGATCATATTTGCAAGAAACACATGGTATAATGTCAATTAGTTCTTGCTACCTAATACAATGACTTAGTCACCTCTGGTCATTTAAAGCTGCCAAGTCTCAACTATGCTTGCTGACCCAGTACACAAGGACTGTAAACATATTTCTCCACTTCCCCTTCAAGAACCTGTTTGGCATGTCTGCAAATGTAGAGGCCTTTGAGACTCAGAAATCCTTGCTGGAAGATTTTGTTCCTGAGTCAGCCAATATTGGTTCTTACTGATTTAATGCATGCCACAATGGAACAATGGAATCCCTTAGTGGTCCTAAGACTATCACTATCAAAACTGTTATGGTACACTCCTTATGTGAAGGTGTTTTGTACAGAGATCGAAAAAGTCCTGATAAACTGTTGATGTCTCCTGAATGTTTTACTCACCTGGACCCATTTGAGGAGGTCTTTATTAAAGTGGTTGTAAATCTTTATATATACCCACTAAAGGGACTATCCTTAGGTGATGCACAGAGATTAACCACTTGCTTACTGGGCACATATACCCCCCCCCCCCCTGCCCAGGCAAAATTTCAGCTTCTGGCACTGCGTCGCTCTAACTGACAATTGCGCGGTCGTGCGACGTGGCTCCCAAACAAAATTGACGTCCTTTTTTTCCCACAAGTAGAGCTTTCTTTTGGTGGTATTTGATCGCCCGCTGCGTTTTTTATTTTTTCGCTATAAACAAAAAAGCGCCAATTTTTAAAAAAAATACAATATTTTTTACTTATTGCTATAATAAATAGCCCAATTTAAAAAAATAAAAAAAACAAATGTTTTTTCTTAGTTTAGGGCGATACGTATTCTTCTACATATTTTTGGTAAAAAAAAAAAAAAATTGCAATAAGCGACTGGTTTGCGCAAAAGTTATAGCGCCTACAAAATAGGGCACAGAATTATTATTATTTTTATTTATTTTTAACTAGAAATGGCGGCGATCTGCGCTTTTTATTGGGACTGCGACATTATGGTGGACACATCGGACACTTTTGACACATTTTTGGCGCCATTCACATTTATACTGCGATCAGTGCTATAAATATGCACTAATTACTGTATAAATGTTACTGGGAGTGAAGGGGTTAACACTAGGGGATGAGGAAGGGGTTAAATGTGTATCCTACAGTAGGTGCCTCCGATTTTGTATATCCAGCGCGATGGGATCACGCTGGATATCGGCGCAGGAGGCTGTGCTTCTCGCGCTCGCTGTCCCCACGAGATGCCGCGTATTCATAGGAATCCATTGGGGGCGGCGAGTGGGAGGAGCGACATAGCTCGGCGCTGGCTCCCGCGACGGGGATTGCGGGTGTTCAATCTTGCCGCTAGCAGAGGCGAGATTGACACAAAATCGGCGGCACCTACTGTAGGTGTGTTCTAACTGTGGGGGGAGGGGTGACTGGGGGGGTGACCGATCTGTGTCCCTATGTACAAGGAACACAGATCGTTCTCCTCCTCTCCAGAGACAGGACGCTGTCTCTGTGTGAGCCGGCAATGAGTTTACATATGAGATCATCTCTCATTGGCCGCACAGATCGCATAGCGAACGGCCACTCTAATTGGCCGTTCGCCGCGATCTGTAATTGGCTGTGTCCAAGGGACACGGCCAACACGGAGCTTCCCCGCTGCGCGCTCTGGAGGGCGTGTGGGGAACGCCTTAAGGGGCAGACGTCAATTGACAGCGGGTTGGATATTCAGGTCCGCGCTGTAGCCATCATTCGGCTATAGCGAGGGCCGCAAGTGGTTAAACAAATCTTGCTACAGAAGTTGTATATGTCTAGCTGCAGTCTTCTATTCAGTACATCTGTTCAAAGTGCTGAATTTATAAGATTGTCTGAGATGTCAGAAAAGAAAAAGGGATGGAGAGCTGAAGTTACACTCTACAGACCTCAGTGAGGATAGGTCTGAGAGCTAATTGGAGGGAAGGGACACACCCTCTTCAAACAGCACACAGGAACAGAGTTGAGGCTGTCAATCTTCTGGAGATACCTTTCGTTACCATTTTTCTCTTTATGTCAGGAAAAATTGTCAGAAGTGATTCACGCTAATAGCAGAGGAACAAAGCAGCAGGCAGAAATTACTTGTAGTGCTTTTAATTGAGACATGTGCATACTATAGAAGGATATGCATTGTTCATATGTCATGTCTGAGGTTTACAACCACTTTAAGAAGTGGGCCTTTCCCACTGTGGTTTCTGCAATTTTCCGCCTTACTAAAGCACTGTCCATACCTCTTGAGAATGCACCAGTGTTATCTGATCTTATTGATGTTTGAAGACCTTTTTCATAGTCACTGCTTTCACTAGCAGGCACTGGTTTGCAACTTCTTATAACCGTAATGTCTATATGTCAAACCATAGGGGAATGGATTAAACATATCACAAGATCCAGCTAAAATTCTAAATGCATTAGTCACATTCAGAGGCAGTACTGCCTGCCCAAAGAAACATGCTGTTTAAGTTTTTCCACGGCGGTGACGCACAGCAGTGTTCGTGCGGGTGGCCGTGAGGCAGTAAAACCACAGCTCAACTGCCTGATTTTACTGTCCCTGGTCTCATGTGTGAATGAGCCCTAACCGAATCCTGCGTCCACTAATGAATGAAAGTGAGAAACAGGCTTATTGTACTTCCTGTAAAAATCTATTTCTTGAAGTTCATAAACAGGCATGTGTTGGGGGTGGGAAAGGTTAAACCCAGTTGGCCAATGGCTTTTTTGTTTTGCAGTGTGCAATTCCACTGTAGAAAGTGTGAGCCCCACAGTGAAGTCTTTAGGTTTTATATTAATAAATGAGAAAGCCACATATACCTCTGTGTTCCATAGAAATCATACTGCAAGCACACAGACATGACCCTGGTCAATTATTTTTCTGATTCCCTTTCAGGCAAGACCGGCTGATTACTCAAGGGATTTCCTTTCACACCAAGTTCCGATATCTTTTCACAAGCATTGGAACATTGACCCAGTGAAAGTATATAATACCTGGCTGGCACCCAACAGGAGGCAAGACTTGAAAGGAAAAAAATATTTGAAGGAAGATCTTTGATTTTCATTGTTTTTCTCTTCCTAAAGACTTCTGAAGAGATGCTGCACAAATTCATATTAGATGTAGCTGTGGTTGAAATTGTGAAAGGTATAGGTTTCCTATGGCCTCCTTATGCTATAGGAAGCCATTTTTTGTGATTGATCAGCGTTCAGCCTTTTACTTTGACACAATAATATCAGAGAAGGATGAGATGCCGAGGTGCAGTTTATATGGAAGCCCCCACAAAATGGCTGCTTCCATGCTTGGTGAGATGGTTACTGTTGATTTCTCCTATGTAGCAAAGTGTCTACCATAAGAGCTCTTTGTAGTACCCTGTGAGAACCAATTGGAAACTTGGAAGTTATTTTTAACCAAAGTAGCCTGCCTTGTTTCTGATTTGTTGCTCTGGGATGATACATGCAGTCTTATTGTGGTTGTGATGCTCAACAAGGAAATGTCTTACTTATTTTTAAGTCTGATTAGGGTAAATGTGAAGAATAATGAGGAAAGGCAAAAGTGGCAGCGTTACTTATAAGCACTCATTTTTAGATGCATTTTTCTGGCTGCACTAGAAGAAAAAAAAAGACGAAGCTGAAATTTGATTGGATGCTTCAGGTAAGAACTCCACATTTCCTTTCCTCCGGATTCATATGGAGCAATTGTAAATAAAAGAGCTACATGTCTCAAATTATGTACATGTGTAGAAATGTTTGCACAGAAATGTTATTACATATTTTGTAAGATGTTTTTAGGTTTATTGACTTTTCACTGTTATCATACCAGTAAATACAGATGCATGACAAGCCGTCCCACATCCCTGCTTCATACTTGAGCTCTTCTCACTGTGAGATAATAGTCAGCTCCAGCAGGTGACTGTCTATTCCATTTATAACTGCTGTATAATGTAACTGGAATTACAGCTCCATATTTTACTTGATAAGTCCTGGTTAGCTGACTGCAAAAAACGGATGTGGAAACCACTATCTCACAGAATGGTTAGCAGGTATAGTATAGTATAGGGTCATTTAAAGGGTTTCTTTGACAAAATGATATAACTGTGGCCTCTGATGAAAGACTGCCTTTCCCAGCACACGGGCTAGATTCTAATTACAGAATGTAAAACTGAAACTGTTCCATGTAACATAGACAATTGGCTGCAGAAAAAGACCAAGTCTACTCATACACCATGGGGGTTATTTAGTAAATCTGAAGAGTGCAAATTCTGGTGCAGCTCTGCAAAGAAACCAATCTTCCAGGTTTTATTGTCAAAGCTTAAAGTGGATGTAAACCCTCCATACACCAAGTAAAGTGAACAGCCTCAGATGATACACAGGGATGAAACCAATCTCCCTACATAGGTTTTACATTTATATCTGCTGTCTTCACATTTATATACTGTTTAGAAAGTTCAGATCGTGTTAGAACATTTTCTCTTCCTGGTTAACACATAGGGTGATGTCTGGGCATACAGCCAAGATAGCTAAAATTGCTGATTGGAGGAAAGGCACATACCCCCTTTCATCATAAGCCGAGACTCTCAGAGGTGTTTTGTAATAGGACCTGCTCTTTGCTAATCTAGTTTACAACCTCCCCAGACAAAAGATTCAGGCTTCTTTTGTCGAAAAAGTCTGAGAATTTGTCAGGAGTTCTCAGGCTGATAACAGAGGAACTGTTCAGGAGAGAGCGATGGGACTTAGCTCATTGAAGAGAGATAACAACATACTGCAGATATTTGTGCCCAGCTCAAAATTCATGAATCGGGTTTACATCCACTTTAATTGAACTAGCTGCAGTTTGAATCTGATTGGCTACCATGCACAGGAGCACCAGGTTCTGAGCGCTCTAGGTTTAGTAAATCTACCCCAATGTTCTAATATTTTTTCACAGGCACAGGAACACAGAACTGCTATTGTTGCTGGAAGTCTGCTCCAAGCATCCTCTACACTTTATAACATTCTTAAAATTTCCTCCAGCTAGTTTGAAGTTAAGCCCCAGAATCTTAATCTCAGTTTATATTGACAAAACTGCCATCTTAAATCCAATAGGCCAAACACAGGATTCGAAAATCGGAGGGAAAAAATGCTTTTGAACCGATCGTACGATAATCTGAGCTTTCGAAAGCCGATCATGACAGTTCATCCGATTATTATCCGATCAGACAAATACAAAAAAAATTCTCGTATGAAACAATATCGTAAGATTTTCATATACAGTAATTAGTACAGTTGTCGTCCGAAAATACAATAAAAAATACACTACCACACATGACATCACTTCTGATTTTCGTACGAGAATTTTCTTAACCTAAGTAACCTCTCCATTTTCGATATGTGACTAGCACGCAATAAAAAACTGACGATCCGTCGTCCGATTTTCGGATTGTGTGTACGGGCCATTATTCACACCTGTAATGCATCTAAAGGTTTCAATCATATCTGCCTTTTTCCTTTTCTCAAGACTATGCATATAAAGTTCCTGCTGTTTCTCCTCATATGTTTCCTCCCTCAGCTTCTTTTTGTTGCTCATCTCTGGACTCTTTCTTTATCCTTGTACACACGATTGGATTTCCAATGGACAAATCCATGGAATTTTGTGCGAAGGGCGTTGGACGTGAACTTGGTATGCATACAGCCATCAAACAACCAACATAGTGACGTACTAGATGTTTTTTAGCTCTTTAGCGCCACTGTTTGAGCTACTTCTGCTAAAGTAGTCTTATGGTTAGCATTGCTTCTGAGCATGCATGTTTGTACTTTGGATTTTTGTGTGACGGACTTGTGTACAGACGTTCGGATAATCCAACGGCACACATTTGTTGTCGGAAACTTTTAAAGCATGCTATAAAATATTTGTTGTAGAAAATTCCAACAACAATTGTCCGATGGAGCATGCAAACCGTCGGATTATCCGACAACACCCTGCCATCACAATTTTTTTGCCGGAAAATCCAATCGTGTGTACGAGGCTTTTCTTAAAAATTTAGGTCTCCAGAACTGGAAACAATATTTTACTCATTTTGGCATCATTTGGACACAATGTTTACTCATTTTGGCATCATCTGAAAGGAACATCCCAAACCTCTTTCTTTTTTACTTTTGATTTGCACCAAAATCTCTGCAATGATGTTAACACTTTACTAAACATTGCTGTGATGTAATTACTAAAACTGATCATAACTGGTTGCGGTAACAAATAACGGTTACTCTATTCACAAACAATAATAGAACATGAAATGGCAAGGAACTGTTTATCCCTATAATCCATGCAAAAAGCTGTAGCCACTAAAAAAACGCATCCGTGTCCAAAGTGTTCAAGTGCAGGTGTTCTGTTTTGATTCATGCCATTAAATGAAATAATTTAAACAGAAAATTCAAATTTTGTTTATTAACTAGGCTTATTTATGTTGGTAAAATAGTTAACCAATTAACACAATATTTTGGAAACTGATAAACATGCTGAAACACTTATATGTTAAGATCAGCCTAAGGCTGTGATCACGTTATCAAGCTTGTCATGTAATATCATATCTGTATAATAATAGAACCAAAGATCACTTTCCTTAAGAACATGACTTTTAATGAAGCAAATATGTTAAGTTTCTACTTCTGTTACTGCTAAATTTATGTATTATATTCTTAACTAGTTTTTTTTATGAGTATTTTTAGCAGTAAAACTATATTTTATAATGTTTTAGTTTGTCATTTTATTAAGTAAACTGTTTTGTACATTTACCATATTTACAGGTAAAGCCATGTAAAAGTTTGCAAGTTTCTTAAAATTTAATAATTTACAGTAGTTTAAACATGGGCATGTTTATAAAAAAAATGAGGTTGAATCAGGAATACACCCAGGCTCGGATTGCAACTAATTAGCCTTCATTTTTTGGTACAATTGTGGAGTTTCCTTCATCCTATGTATATATGTATATATCTGTATGCAGGGGATTTTCAGTTTATAGAATGCACAGTTAATCTGTGTGAAGACAAGTAAGTGGAATGAACATAGTCTCTTTCCTTTTATAAGAATATGTTTTCTATCATGTCAAAGTGTCAGGTGTTTAAAATCAGGGCCTACAACCTGTGAATATTACAAATATGACAAATATTACTAGGGTCAGTTTTTTTATTGAAGAATGAAAAATGTACAGTAAGGCTGGTTTCACACTGAGGCAGTTTTCAGGCATTTTAGCGCTAGAAATGGCTTCTAACGCCTGAAAACCACCTCCCCATTCATTTCAGTGTGACTTTTCACACTGGGGCTGTGCGCATGCAGGACATTCTGAAAAGCCCTGCAAGCAGCATCTTTGGGGTAGTTTTGGAGCGCTGTATACACCGCTCCCGAAACAGATGGGTCCACAACACAGGCACTTTTAACCCTTCGGCCACTAGCAGGGGTTAAAAGTACCCCGCTAGCTACCGAAAAGCGCCGCTAAAAATGCAGAGCAGTTACAGTGTGAAAATAGCCTTAACGGGATTCAATCTGATGAGTAAATCCAGCCTTAAAATACATTTTTTTAAATGGGGTGGATCCTCTGACAGGTATCTGGCAGTACAAAAATAGTCAATAGAATGATAAATCGATTATTGGTTACTTTATAAATATATCCCTATGTTTTCTCTATTTCTAAACTTTAACAGTTTGTTGATTTGGAAATGTAAATTTGTTTAAATGTAATGTTTATTATTTTGCTTTTGATGGAGAGTGATGGAGATAGACTATATATGTGTGTGTGTGTATGTATCTACTGTACATATATTTGCAGCCCAGGTTTAAACTAAAACAGTGAAGATCCTCTGGTAATTTTGTGACATCGCTGCATCTACTATTTCCATATGTCTTGTTGTCACTGGATTCCCTATCTGTCAGCAAAGCAAGGGTGAATTCTTATGGACCATACTGTTGTTTTAATAAAGGAGCATTTCCTTGTGTCGCCATTGGGAAAGGGCCCACCGAAAGACCTATATTGGTGAGGGCATCAGGGTATTTGATGTTAATGTTTGGAGATCAATGGAGACTATTCACCCTTTATTTTAGAGAAGATTGGTTAATGCCCAACTCAAGCCATAATCTGGGGAATTCATATAGGGTGTCATTGACATCCTTTAGATATCTTTTAGAGAGCAGCACCCAAAGTGTTGGTGCTTGTCCAGTCAGAGACAGGTACATGAATCTGAAGAAGAAGTGTCAACACTGGACACATACATGACAGCTTCCCAGCACAAGGCACTGCCTACCTCTGTACTCCAACTCAGAGTTGGTCCTTTTAACCTCCAGTTTCCTTATCTGAGAACAAATTCTTTAAGAATTTGTTGCTACAATAGTGACAGATTCTTAGCGGCCTTAGGGAGGAAAATCTGTACTTGACACATGTGTTGGTAATGTTACTAACACTGGCGTAAATGTTTGCCTGAATTAGACGCAGGTAGTTCTAAAAGGAACAACTGCCAGAAAAGTGTTATTAGTGCTATATTAAATTCCCTTGAATGTTTTAGTTTTAGCACGGAAGCTTTACAACCTATTACTGTATTAGTGTTATTGATGTTTTTGCTGGTATTGAGCTTCAACCAGTTTAATAATCTTTTCAGCAATCATTTCGAAAGTAATACACATGTGTAATTTAAGGCTTAATGTATACAGGACATTTTACAACCTCCCCTAAACAATTTAACTTGACAGATCGTAACCGATGTTTAAAAACATCAGTTTTGCCGCGTCTACATGCCGCGTTTGCGTTTTAGAAGCATTTTGATTTTTCAAATAGTCGAAAAATTTAAAAACGCCTGTAAATGAAATGCGGCTAAATATGAGTTACCATGTTTACACGGGTTACAAGCTGTTACACGGCGTTTGTAATTTCAAATGCCTCTAAACATCTGTTCTGAATGCATTTTTTTCTTTCCAAAAAATGCTTCTAAACTCAACTGGCTAGAAACGACTAAAAACGACCCTGTGTACATGTACTGATAAGATAACATAGAGGAGAGTAGGGCAGCTGAAAAAAATGCCCAACTGCTCCTAAGCGTCCGTTTACCAGCAGCAGTGTACATGAAGCCTAACGGTTTTCGTACAAATGTATATTTTCATGCCATGGTTTTTTGGTCACATTTTTAGCTGAGAATGTATGTTTTTTTGTCATTTGTCATTGGGCTTTTGTTCAGGTTGGAACTACTTCTCTACCCATACAAATCTATGAGAATGCAAAAGCAGATTAAGCAGGTCAGAATGTCAACCGCAGGCCTCCTACACCTGTAATAAATACTTAATAACCTCAATAGTGTCTCAAAATCTTGTCTAAGTATGCTGAATTTACCCATGGACGCAATAATAAGAGAAAGGGCAATTTGGGAGAGAAAGGTACTCCCCCAAATTAGGGTATTTTTTTGTGAGAGATGTCAAATGTTGTAGAAAGGCAAGCACACTAAACACAGATAGTTTTATGAAAATATATCAAAATGTAATAATAATTGTTAAAAATAATTTCCAACGGTTAAAATTGGACTACAGTGGTTACAAAAGCAGGATATGTGACAGTATGCAGGTAGCAAACAATTTTCGCCCAGAGATGCTTCATCAGGGCCTTGCAACTTTTCTTTTGAATAATGTAGTTGATTATGCTAATTACTGAGTCATATGTACCAGATCGCAGCCCAAGGGCCCTACTGGCGAGAGAAGCAAACTGCCAGGACAATGCACAGTTCAAATACTACCAGGAAGCTGGATAAAGACTGCGTCTTTATCCAGGAGGCACCAGTCTTTATCCAGCTACCTGGTAGTATTTGAACTGTGCACTGTATTGGATGGGATACTCTCCACTCTGGAAACAAAATATTAGCCTTACCACTCCCAGACTCTTGTCTTGTTTGTGTCTCCAAACACTCTCATATCTGCACAACTTCTGTCCCAGTGAATCTGACTACCACTGGTCATTGTCCTAGCAGTTTGCTTCTCTCGCTAGTAGGACCCTTGGGCTGCGGTCTGGTACATATGTCTCAGTAATTAGCAGAATCAACTACATTATTCAAAAGAAAAGTTGCAAGGCCCTGACGAAGCACCTCTGTGCGAAACTTGTTGGCTACCTGCATACTGTCACATATCCTGCTTTTGTAACAACTATAGTCCATATTAACTATTGGAAATTGTTTTTTTGTGTATAATCAGATTTTATTGTTTCACAACCAAAAAAAAAAGCCATGTCAGACAATACATAAGGCTCTGGGCCGCCGGCCGCGCAGGGCCGAAGAACAGTTTGTGAACAATGAATCAAGCATAGCTGCTCCTAACTGAGATTGTCACAGCAGCATAATAAACATATGTAAAAACGGCATGTTTAAGACATCAGCAAAACTCAAAAAGTAACACTTAAAATAATAGGGGGGGGGGGAGTAGATGAGAGGATGGTAGTGCCTGGGGGAGAGCTACCTCCAACCTAGTAAGGAAAATCTATTGGGGATAACCCCTGCGATCCACGATGGGGAGGGGGGGGGCAAACAGCCTCCAACTAGCCACCCCACACCCCTGCGTGGATCAGGGGCAGCCAAGCTTGTAGACATAGACCCAAGCGGGCACGCCAGTACCCCACTGAACCTGGGGCCGTCCCGTGGGTTGCATAGCTGTATGAGCCAATAGCTCTAGGCAGGCAAACATTTATTATTAGATATCATCTCGGGTATGAGATGGGAGAGGAAAGGGGGGGTATAAGAAAAAAGGCAAGGAACTCACAAGAAAGGGTGAAAGGTGGGGAGGAAAGGAAGAAAAGCAAGAGAGAGAAAGATGAGGGAAAGAAGGTCTTAGAAGCCAGGTCACCTGTAAGTTGGCCGGAAGCCTCCTCTGGGTCCACAACGAGCGCACCATGACGGAAGTCCGAGATCCCAGGCATACTCCAATCTATGGGTAGTTAAGACCCCGTCTCCTGCCTACCGGCCAGTCTAAGGGCTTTGAGCGTGGCATCTGCCAGCTCCAATAGGGCAATGTCTAAGCTCTAAGGTACAAAGGCGGGGTCGGAAACATAGGTGGACCAGGGTGCCCAAACTGCTCGTGTACGTTCCTCAGTCCCTTTGCAAGTTGCTACCCAATCCTCAGCCTCACGAACCGCATTTACTCCTTTTATCCATTCCTCCCTAGTGGGAATCCTAGGCGGTTTCCAATAAATCGGCATCAAACGCCGTGCCACATTCAAAAGATGCGGTAACACGCTTTTTTTTGTATTGAGTAAGCGGGATCACCGGGATGTGAAGGAGAAAATGCTCCGGAGAAAGAGGAACGTTCATGCCTGTCACTATCTCTATTTGGTCCCGCAGATCCTCCCAGAAGGGCCTGACTAGAGGGCAATCCCACCAGATGTGTACTAGCGTTCCCCCGCCTCTGCATCCCCTCCAGCATAGTTCTGATACTGAGGGATAGATACGTGCCAGTTCTGCGGGTACCCGGTACCACCTGGACAGAACCTTAAAGTTCGTCTCCTGTGTCTTAGAGTCCACCGAGGACGAGTGGGCGAGATAGTATAAGTGAGACAGCTGCTGGGCCGTGAAAGTCAGCCTCAAGTCCACCTCCCATCTCCTGACATATGGTGGTGTGGCCAGGGGGGCAGCCGACCCTAGGAGGCGGTAGAGTTCCGATATTAAGTGGGGGGTCGGTTCATCTGCAGTAAAAAGACATTCAAATGGAGTGAGAGAGGAGGGATCCCGGATCGAGCGGCCGTCTATCTGGAAGAAGTGATGTAATTGTCTGTATTTCCAAAAATTCAGTTGTGTGTTATGTAGTCCCGTGGGTAAAGCATCGTAGCTTGTTAGTCTACCATCTGTCATAAGTTTACCACAACATGCGCCTCCATCGTCATCCCACGGCCCAAAAAAGCCCATTTGTTCACCTGTGGGGAACCAGGGGAACCCGTCTAGAGGCGCCAAAGGGGACACAGGGGGGGCAAGCTTCAGCTGTGCATTGACCCAAGTTGTCTCAAACAACCCTCTGTGTACTCGAGTTAGCCATGGTGCGTAGGATAAGTTTCGCCCAGCCAAACACTTCTCCAACGAGACCCACAGCTTCGAATGTGTGTGGAAATGCCAGTCAAGTATCCTCTGAAGGGCTATAGCTCTGTAATACTGTCTGACGTCAGGTATACCTAAACCACCCTCCCGCTTTGGCCGTCTCAGCAATCTCATCGCTACCCTGGGTTTACGGGCGTTCTAGACAAAGTTAGTCAGCATGCTAGACAGTCGGTCAAAAAAACCTTTAGGTAGGGGGATTGGTAACATCTGCAAGTAGAAGAGTATTCGGGGTAGGATGTTCATTTTTATAATGTTCACGCGGCCCAACCATGTGAAAGCCGTGCGCATCCATTGAGAAAGGCCTCCCTTAACCACTTCCAATATTGGGGGGTAGTTGGCGGAGTATAATGTGTCAAAGCGGTCCATGAGTCCCCACTCCCAGGTACCTCAGAGATGACGTAGCCCAGGCAAAAGGGAAGGCCCCGCAGAGGGATGATTGCATATGAGAGGGCAGGCATATGGGGAGAATTTCGGATTATGAGAAATTTATTTTGAAGTTGGAGAATGAGCTGAATAACTTCATCTCCCTCAACAGTACGGGCAGGGAAAGCAGGGGTTCTGATCGGCATAGGCCGAGAGTTTATGTTCAGTATTCCTAACTAAGAGACCCCTAATGTCTGGATTGGCTCTCACCGTGCGGAGGAACGGCTCCAGTGTCAACGCAAACAGGAGGGGAGATAGAGGGCACCCTTGCCGTGTTCCATTTTTAATGGGAAACCGTTCCGATAAAGTTCCATTCACCTTGACCTGAGTGCAGGGTGAGGAGTAAAGGGCTGAAATGGACGCTAACATTTGTGGGCCTAACCGCAACGACCGGAGAACCGCAGTCAGATAGGACCAATCCACACGGTCTAAAGCCTTTTCAGCGTCAGTTGATAAAATAATATAGGGGTGCTGTACCGGGCGATTACGGGCCCAGTGTATTAGGTGTACTGCTCTAAGAGAATTGTCCCGGGCCTCCCTCCCCGTTATGAAGCCTGTCTGGTCCAGATGTACAATGCCAGGGATGAGTTGCTTAAGCCTATTTGCTAATAGTTTCGCTAAAATTTTTATGTCCAAATTTAGAAGGGAGATTGGGCGATAGCTTTGGGGTACGGCGGGGTCCTTGCCATCTTTCGGGAGTACTGAGATGTGAGCCAAAAGGGCTTCAGGGGGTATGCATCCGCCCCCCGCCAGAGAATTAAAATAATGGCACATGTGGACCGCTAGTTGGGGAAAGAAAGTTTTATAATACGTTTTGTTGAACCCATCAGGGCCTGGGCTCTTCCCGTTAGGCAAGGACTTCACCGTGGCCCCAATCTCAGTTACAGTGAACGGAAGCTCTAAGGTCAAGGACTGGTCGTCTGAGTGTAGGGAGGTTAGCTGCCTCTAGATAGTCATGGATCACATTACATCTGGCTTCCCGGGAGTCCCGAGGGAGGTCGGAATCTAGGTTGTAGAGCGCAGCGTAATAATCACGGAACCCTGCTGCGATCTTGGAGGATTGAACAGCCGTGGCCCCAGAAGGTGAGTGCAACTTGTGCACAAAGGACTTCGCCTGCCGCCTCCGCAGGGCACGGGCAAGCATCCGCCTGCACTTGTTCCCGTGTTCATAGTATTTATGAGCCATAAAGCGAAATTGTCTGTGAGATTGGCGATCGAGTAGACGCAGGAATAATTCCCATATCTCCAATAGATCTCTCAACGCCTCTGGAACCCCAGTAGCCTTGTGACAGAGTTCGGCCTTTTGTAGGGCAGCCAGCACTCTCGCAAAGTCTGCCCTGCGCTCTTTCTTAAGTCTGGACCCCTGGGAAATCAAAGCTCCCCTTACCACGGCCTTGTGAGCCTCCCAGACCACCCCATCGGTCTGTTCACCTACAGGGTTTTTGTCGAAATAGTGAGTCAGTGTATCAGCAACCTCTGTCACCACAGTCAGGTCATCCAGTAAATTGTCATTAAGTTGCCACGTCCAGATCTTCTGCCGGCCCTGGGGAAGGGCAAGGGATATCGTCGCCGGGGCATGGTCGGAAATGGAGATATTACCAATAGAGGCAGTGTGGAGGAGCTCCAAGGCGTTGTGGTCCACATAGATGTGGTCGATACGTGTATATACGTCATGTACTTTTGAGTAGTAAGTGTAGTCGCGTCCCGATGGGTGGAGCGTTCTCCAGCCATCTACCAATAGGTGGGTCTGTATAGTCTTACGGAAGTGTCTGAGAAAAGCATAAGAGTGAAGGGGCCGTGCATGGGATGTGTCCAAGGAAGGATCAGTACTGATGTTGAAATCCCCCCCCCCCCCAAGATCAGAAAACCTTCTCTAAAATCCGCCAGACGGTCTAAAGCGTCATCAATAAATGCGAGCTGGCCAGTGTTAGGGGCATAAACTGACGCAAATGTGTAAGTTTGGCCTGCAACCTCGCCTTTCACAAAGACATACTGACCCTGGGGGTCCAGCCTATGGTCTGAAGGCCGAAAGGGGCACAATTTATGGAAGGCAATGGCCGTCCCTCTAGACTTAGACACGGGGAATGTACTAATAAACCACTGGTTAAAAAGATGGGAGGGGAGCTTTGGGAGAGATTTTGGTGCAAAATGCGTCTCCTGGAGGAAGACCACTTGAGCTTTCAGGCATTTCAACTCCCACCACAGCTTGTTACGCTTGTGAGGAGAGCAGAGACCCCTAACATTATACAAACTCACCTGCAGTGTAGCCATGGGGTAGTAGTAAAGACAGCCAGGAGAAGGAACCGACGGCGCGCTCGATGCAGACCCAAAACAGTAGAAGAGACCTGGAGCAGAGGTGACGGACAAGAAGAGTACATAGAGAAGAGAGAGAATAAAAACAAAATGCACGTGAGGTTATGAAAAAGAAAAACATTAAATAAAGAACATTTAAACAGCAAAAAAAGAGAAGAAAAAAAAAAGAAACAACTTTCAGGGCGCAGCAGCCGAGGCCACCGGGACCTGAATAAAACAACTAAGAGCCAAACCCAGGGTCCAGAGGCGTAACTAGAAACTTCAGGGCCCCGGTGCAAGAAATCATGAAGGCCCCCCCCCCAAAAGCATGATTTTGATACTATATTTTTTTTTTCATTGTACACCAAAGTAAAACATTTCTGTTTCCGATTTCAACTTTAAAGGGGGTGGTGGTGGAAGCGATAGTACTTGGGAGGATGGTAGTGGTGGTACTTGAGGGGGGGTGGTAGTTGTGGTACTTGAGGAGGGGTGGTAGCAGTGGTACTTGAGGGGGGGTGGTAGCAGTGGTACTTGAGGGGGGGTGGTAGCAGTGGTACTTGAGGGGGGATGGTAGCAGTGGTACTTGAGGGGGGGTGGTAGCAGTGGTACTGGAGGGGGGCTGATGGCGGTGGTACTGGAGGGGGGCTGATAGCAGTGGTACTGGAGGGGGGGTGATGGTGGTGGTACTGGAGGGGGGTGATGGTGGTGGTACTGGAGGGGGTAAGTAGCAGTGGTACTAGAGGGGGCTGATAGCAGTGGTACTGGGGGGGGGGGGTGATGGTGGTGGTACTAGAGGGGGGTGGTAGCAGTGGTACTAGAGAGGAGCTGATAGCAGTGGTACTGGAGGGGGGTGATGATGGTGGTACTGGAGGGGGTGTGATGATGGTGGTACTGGAGGGGGGGGTGATGATGGTGGTACTGGAGGGAGGGGGGGTGGTGATGGTGGTAATGGAGGGGGGGGGTGATGATGGTGGTACTGGAGGGGGCTGATAGCACTGGTACTGGAGGGGGCTGATAGCAGTGGTACTGGAGGGGTGGGTGATGGTATACTATACTGACCACTATACTAACCAGGCCCGGACTAGGACAAAAAATAGGCCCAGTAATTTTTAGACTGAGCAGCCAAATTTTCCAGGGGCAGGGCGTGTTGCCATTCGCGGGGGGTAGCTGGTGTTGGTCCTCTACACTGTAATGGGCAGGAACACTGTGATAAAGAGGGGACTGCACTGTAAAGGGGCACTGCAATGATTACAGTGCCCCTTTACAGTGAAATCAGCTTTTTATCAGTGTCCCAGTCCTATTGTGACCATATAATGCTAGTACTCTTTGTGTCCTATTGTGCCCACACTGCCCAGTGACACTTACCTGCTCTCTCTCTGGTGGTGCGGGTACAGCGTGGGTCTCTCTCTGGTGGTGCGGGTACAGCGTGGCTCTCTCTGGTGGTGCGGGTACAGCGTGGCTCTCTCTGGTGGTGCGGGTACAGCGTGGCTCTCTCTGGTGGTGCGGGTACAGCGTGGCTCTCTCTGGTGGTGCGGGTACAGCAGGGCTCTCTCTGGTGGTGCGGGTACAGTGTGGCTCTCTCTGGTGGTGCGGGTACAGCAGGGCTCTCTCTGGTGGTGCGGGTACAGCGTGGCTCTCTCTGGTGGTGCGGGTACAGCGTGGCTCTCTCTGGTGGTGCGGGTACAGCGTGGCTCTCTCTGGTGGTGCGGGTACAGCGTGGCTCTCTCTGGTGGTGCGGGTACAGCATGGCTCTCTCTGGTGGTGCGGGTACAGCGTGGCTCTCTCTGGTGGTGCAGGTACAGCGTGGCTCTCTCTGGTGGTGCAGGTACAGCGTGGCTCTCTCTGGTGGTGCGGGTACATCGTGGCTCTGTCTGGTGATGCTGGGGCTATTAGTTCCCCCAGCACAGTCTTCTTTCATGTCTCCTGTAGCTGTTAGTGTACCACTGACTCCTCACCTTGTTTCCGTGTTTTCGCTTTTTCCCCAGCAGAGTGCATGCTGGGGACTGTAGTCTGCTCTCTGCTGAGAAAAACTGGGCCAATGGGGAGGGAAGAAAAACGGGTAGGAAAAGACTTCTCTTCCCCGTGCTGCTGACATGAAAAGGAGAGGGAGGGACGGCGGGGGAAACCTCCAGACAAGCAGCCTGCAGCTTTCCCCGCCTTATCCCACCTGTGCAGACACGCATGGAGGAGTGGAGAGCGGAACTATCAGAGGGGGCCAGCAACATCTCACCATCACAAGGGAGAATCTTCTTTCTATGGAGGAGGAGAAGACGGAGGCATCTCAAAATACATTTCTGTCTTCCCGCCGTTCGCTGTGATTGGGCGGCTGGGCTGACCTGTTAACAATCGAGGTTGCTCCTGATGTCCCGCCTTCGCCCAATCACAGTGTGCAGGAGACTGAACATGGGCGGAGGCGGGACATCAGGATCTAGCCCTGCCACTGCACATGACCCCATACGCCCAATCACGGGGACTGAACATGGGGGCAATGCACGGAGACACAGGAAAGTACATTTAGGAGGAAGCAGCAGTGCCCCCCCCCCGCACGTCCGCACCCTCCGCAAGTCGCAACACCGCACACCCACACCCTGTCAAGTGCACAACTAGCTAGCGCCGGCCCTGGTCACACAAACAAACGGGCGGTCGGCGGGCCCCTGAAAGCGGCGGAGAACTACAGGGCCCAGTCGCAAGTGCGACTGCTGCGACAGTGATAATTCCGCCACTGCCAGGGTCCCATCCCACCAAGTGGCAGGGGATCCAGAGCACGACCTGAGATCCCGATAAGGATCAGCACCCAAAAAGGGTGACCTATGGGGGGAACCTGAACCAACATAGAGAGAAGGTACCGTGGCACCCACTCCCGTCCCCTGCATTTGACCTAGTGCAGCAGGAGGGGGGAGGAAGCTTCATGAGAGGAGCACTGGGCAATCCAGATCATGTACCAAGAAAAAAAGTATCTAAAAATGCTAGGCGAAACAAAACAAAGTCAACTAAGACAGATCAAAGCCGGACTCCCAACAGTCTTCCTTGCAGCGTTCCCATCCTTCGTGTAAACTGAATGAGCCAGTGGAACGCCAGTACGGGGGAAGAGTAGCCAAAAGAAAAATCGGGGCTATAGAGAGTCTCAGGCATGGCAGTCAGAGGAACCAAGGCAATTCCATGTCATATCCCAGTTGAAGGAAAAAACAAACAAAGAGTGTCAGTCCCTCGAGGTGGGTGGGCTCGTCCGCCGACTAGCGGGGTCCCGTCCGCGATTATGCCTGCGGGTCTGACGTCCGACAGATTGCCACGGCTGTGATGAGGGCAGACTGGTGGGCCCAAAATCAGGGGAGCCCCTCCAGTCAGGGAAATCCACCGGCTCCAAGTCCAAGGAGGTCAGGAAGCGAGGCAGGTCATCTTTGTTGCGTAGCGACTCAGTCTTCCCATCTTTGGTAACCTGGAGGCAAAAGGGGAACCTCCACCTGTAAGACAGACCCGCACCCTGGATGACCTCCAGGAGGGGGTGAAGTGCCCTCCGTTGCATAAGAGTGCGTCTGGATATGTCCTGGTAGAACGCCAAGTGGGCACCATCAAAATCAAAAAAGGGCCTTCCCCTCACCTTCTGCATAATGCGTTCCTTAAGTGTATATTTGTGCAGCTTGCAGATTACTTCTCGCAGGTTGTTAGCATCCTGAGAGGGAGGCTTCAAGGCCCAGTGGGCCCGGTCGATTTCAATGACAGCAGTATTCGGAAGTCCCAAAATCTCTTTAAATATACCTTCCAGGGTGGGAACAATATCCTTAGGGCCAGTGGCTTCGGGTAGGCCCGGACCCTGATATTAGCCCTGCGGCTGCGGTTTTCAGCCTCATCTAATTGGCAAAGCAAGGCCTCAATCTGATGATTCTGGGCCGCACAAACATCCTTCAAGTTAGAGATGACAGGCAGGACCTCCTCAACCCTCTGCTCCAGAGTCTCCAGCCTACCCCCTAAATGTGTAGTATCGGCTTGGAGCTGGGCAATATCTTCTTTGAGGGCCTTTTCCACCCAGTCCGCAAAGCGTTCCAAATCTGCCTTAGTAGGCAGGGACAAAATGTGGCGCCTGAGATCCACGTCTGCCAAGGGATCTATGGCAACATGGCTGTCATCCATCGAGGCAACGGAGCCCGGGGAGGCTATGGGAGCTGAGTCACTCACGGACTGCGGGGACGGGATCGGAGAGCAGGCCCACTGCTGCGATCGGGTGGCGGAGCTCGTGGCGCCATCTTTGATGTATCGCGGCCTTTCCCGGTCTTCTCGGGGAAGAAGGATTCGAGCTGAGCTTGCCTGGATCTGTCGGTCGGTGGTGGCTGGGAGGATGTCCTGCTCCTCAGGGACATGACTCGCGGTATGTACCGGCGGTTTCCCCCCTCGTAGCGGCGGTAATATGCGGCAAAGGGACGGAGCTGAGGAGACACACGTCTTCACTCCTCCATATCCTGGACACGCCCCCTGGAAATTGTTTTTAACAATTATTATTACATTTTTATATATTTTCATAAAACTATCTGTGTTTAGTGTGCTTGCCTTTTTACAACATTTGACATCTCTCACATAAAAATCTCCTAATTTGGGGGAGTACCTTTCTCTCCCAAATTGTCCTTTCTCTTTTTACTGTACTTAAAGAGGGGGTTCACCCTTAAAACCACTTTCTCCCATCCCATCCAGCATACTGGCTTCAGCGCCAGTATGCTGTCTTTTTTTTTTATAGGTGTACTTACCTCATAATAGATAATTTAATTTTCGTCCTACCGCGGGGTATGGCGCCGCTATATAGCGTCACGCCTTCCAAAAACAGCCGACTAGCACTCGGCTGTTCTCGGAGCTACACGGCGCCTGAGCACAGACCTAGGAGCTGACTGCGCAGGCGCCGTATATAGCCGCGTCACGCCCTCCGAAAAAAGCCGAAATAGGACTCGGCTGTATACGGCGCCTGCGCAGTCAGATCCTGGGTCTGTGCGCAGGCGCCGAGAACAGCCGAGTGCTAGTCGGCTGTTTTCGGAAGGCGTGACGCTATATAGCGGCGCCATACCCCGCGGTAAGACGAAAATTAAATTATCTATTAAGAGGTAAGTACACCTATAAAAAAAAAAGACAGCATACTGGCGCTGACGCCAGTATGCTGGATGGGATGGGAGAAAGTGGTTTTAAGGGTGAACCCCCTCTTTAACCATGGGATTGTGAGATATGGTCATTTGTAGCTGGAAACAACCCCGCCACTCTTCTTTTTACATTTACCCATGGACGCAGTATTTAAAACTTGTCTTGTTTTAGAAAATCCATTCTGAATGCCTCATCATGCTTTCTGCAAAACTTCAACTTCGATTCAGCTTCCTAGCTCTTCTCTTGGCTGAAATGTCCCTTTACCCTGCAGCACACAATTTTTATCACAAAGGTAAGAAAGTATAGCTGAAATGTAGCCCTAGGTCACTTTCCCGGGTCCTCTTCTCATGCGATATTGAAGGGGAGAGTTCTCTATTGACAATACTCCTCAACCTGGTTCGGAAGCATGCCCTTAGCACACAGCTTGTACCAGGCACTCTGAGAAGAGGAAGATCACACAGCATCAAAAAAAGAGGGATACCATCACTCGGTGCAATATCCTTGCACAGAGCAGGTAAGTATAACATCTTTTTTAATTTAGGTAAAAAAATAGGAGCCTTTAATATCACTTTAACATTTGCAAACTGTAGGCACGAACTGGGATTAATTCTCCTCGACCAACAGTCAGTGTCAGACCTGCAGTGTCATTAGTACAGTAACCGTGCATATTTTTAGCACTGATCACTGTAAAAAAAAAGAAAATGTCAGTTGCTTGGTTTGTCTGCCGCAGTGTTGCAGTCCTGCAAAATAGCCGCAATTACTAGTAAAAAACAAAACATGAATCTATCCCATAGTTTATAGACTCTATAACCTCTGCGGAAACCAATCAATATTGGGATTTTTTTTTACCAAAAATATGTAGCAAAGTACACATTGGCCAAATTGATGAAAAAAATCTGATTTCGGATGTCTTTTATAGCAGAAAGTATAATATATAAAATATATATATATATATATATATATATATATATATATATATATATATATATATAATTTTTAATTGTCGCTCATTTTTTGTTTATACCACAAAAGATATTAAGCCTCAGAGGTGACCAAATAGCACCAAAATAAAGCTCTGTGGAAAAGAATGGCAATCAATTTTATTTGGTTACAGCGTTGCACGACCGTGCAATTGTCAGTTAAAATAACGCAGTGCTGTATCAAAAAAAAATGGTCTGGCTGAAGTGGTTAAACCAATTTACACAAAATTTTACAATCACATTTATCCCTTCCTGGTATTTGGGACATCACAAAGACAACAACCACCAGTTTCTGGTGCATGGGCCCTTTAGTTGTCCACACGGTTTGTACACATGTGCACATGCATGGTGCATTGCATCCTGTGTTATTTGTTACATAGTAATCCCAGTAGGCAGCGGGGCCTAGCCTAGGCTAAAGAGCAGGAAGTGCTGCTTTGTAGCTCAAAAAACACCAAAAGGTACAAATTATATGAGGGGGGAGTGAACAAAAAGAGAAAATGTTGCTGTAAGGCATTAAGTTCCGCTTTAAGAATTCAAATTGGTTATAACGTTATTGTCAAGTTGATTGAGACATGCTATTGCTGCTAAGTTTGTCCTAGGAATCTAGACAAGAATGGTTTCTGGTTATTAGAGGGTTAAAGAGCAAACCTGCAAAGATATTATAATTATGAAATGCTTGGTAAATCCATAAATCATGCAGGGAAAAGCAATCATAATTTTGCACATACTTGCTCTAGTAAGCTCCTCTAAAAATTATATTGCTTTTGGGTTATCATTATTTTTAACAGAGGCACCATTTATTTGTACATTTTAATGTACCATAGAAAAGCAATATTTGTTTTTACACAATCCATGCCAATAATACAGACTTTACTTCTAAAAGAACACACTCAGGGACCACAGTGCGAGAAAATAATTATTCTCATCTGTTTAATGCTTGTTTTTCCAGATGCAATCTATCTACTAGACGTTTCTATTAGACAGAGTGCCTTAAAGAATATATACATGTTATAACTATAAAATACTCAAAGATTTCCATGTTGTTTCTTGTTGTTATCGTGTGTTCCACGCTGCTGTATTTGTAACTATGCGAAAAATACAAACTTCATTAAATCTATTTAATAAAGTCTATATTACTGTGGCTCTAAAGAGCATTTTTTAATTATGGCAACTTTCATGTGAAAGGTGTGTTGACATTTCAAGACAGGCATATGGCTGAAGGTTCTGCACACATTGGTAAAATGAAAGTAGGATTATTCAAATCAAGGCTTGGCTCTTGCAAATATATGTAAGACCTTTGGAATAACAAAAGGAGAGATGCAGCATGAGATGGCCATGAGGAAGAATTGGGAGTTAGATTGAGACACGCAGAAGACTAAAGCCATTTTTTATGTCCTAGAAAAGAACAACGTTTTTTTCGACGTGATTCTTGTGAAGCCTGCCTTGCATACACACTATCATGAAAGAAAAATGCTTGAGCAAAGCGCGGTGACGTACAACAGGTACGACTGCACTATGAAGGGGAAGTTCCATTCGGATAGCGCCACCCTTTGGGCTGCTTTTGCTGATTTTGTGTGAGTGACGATTCGCGATTTTCAGTCTTCGTGCTTTTCAGTCTGTTAGGCCTCGTACACACGAGGCAATAGATTTGTTCAAATCTGTCTGTCCGACAGATTTGAACAAATCTGTCTGCTGGGATTTTGGTTTGCTCGCGTGTACACACGAGCAAACCAAAATCCCCGCCAGCAGACGGCGCGCTGACGTGTCGGTGACGCCGCCACGTCACCGCACCAGGAAGTAAAACACTTCCGCGCATGTGCCGAATCCATTCGGGGCAGGTGCGAGACGACATGTCTGCTGGTAAGTGTACTAACCAGCAGACATGTCGGGCGGACGGGTTCCCACCCGATAGATTTCAAAGCATGCTTTGAAATCTGTCGGGTGGCCAAATCCGTCGGCTCGCCCGTACACACGATCGAATCTGTCTGCTGGGACGGTCTAGCAGACCGTTTCCAGCAGACAGATTTGATCGTGTGTACGAGGCCTTACAGTGTGACGAATGTGCTATCTCCATTACAAACGCTAGTTTTACCAGAACGAGATCTCTCGTCTCATAACTTGCTTCTGAGCATGTGCGTTTTTTTCACGTTGTTAAATCCTACACATGACCATTTTTCACAACGTGAAAAACTAGAAAATTTAGAGCATGTTCTAAATTTTTAATGCTTATTCTTCAAGTTTTTAACTGTTTCCTGACCATTCTGCTGGGTGAGAGCATGTAGCTATATGTCACCTCACCCAACAACCAATAGGGGCACGCACGCTCGCTCCCGTGTGTGTGCCTGGCAGGCGCGATCGCCGTCGGGGAACCGCGATCGTTCGTTACAGAGCGAGGAAACGCCTGTACGTCTGTTCATACAACGTATGAACAGCGACCAGTCATTTCCCCTAGTGCAGGCATGTCCAAAGTCCAGCCCGGGGGCCAAATGCGGCCCCCCTGTTGATTTAATATGGCCCCCTGGGGATTTGGATATATATATTGTTTGTGGCCCCCAGGGCCAAAAAAGATATATACTGTATTTATTGGCGCTGCCTTGGAGGGGACAGGGAGGGGGCAGGATGAGCGCCGTCAGATTACATGAAGAGAATCTCCTGTTTACTCAGCAGCGTCTCTATTGGAAGTCCCGTTTCCTGGGATGCCATTGGACGACTGTTCTGTCTATCATAGGAGGCAGGAATTTGTATTAAGGAGGCGACAGGTTAAACAAGAGATTCTCCTGTTTGTAATCTGTCTGCACTTGTCCCGCCCCCCTCCCTCTGCCCTCCGAGGCTGCAGATGGGCATCGTTCAGGCTCCACTGATGGCAATCGTAAGGCTGCATTCATGGCACATGTGAGGCTGGATTCATGGCACATGTGAGGCTGGATTCATGGCACATGTGAGGCTGCATTCATTGCACACATGAGGCTGCATTTATGGCACATGGGAGGCTGCATTGATTGCAATGGTGAGGTTGCACTGGTAAGGCTGCATTGGTTGCAATGGTAAGGCTGCATTCATGTCAATGGTAAGGCTGCATTCATGGCAATGGTGGCAATGGTGAGGCTGCATTCATGGCAATGGTGAGGCTGCATTCATGGCAATAGTAAGCCTGTGCGTCTTTTACACCAATAAATACGGTATATCCAAATAACACGCCCAAGCTCATCCTTAGTCCTAAGCAGCGCTCTGGGATTTGTTGGGGCCACAAAAGAAATATATACAGTATATCCAAATAACACGCCCAAGCTCTTCTCTTCACCACACACAGCCACAAAGGCAAGAGAATTTTTGTTGGGCCGTATATTAGTGCTCAGACGAACACACATAGACCAAATTTTATTGGTTTAAAGAATGTCAGGCAAAATAGTCGGCCCTCACGCATGTTCACTTAATCAAATCAGGCCCTCTTTGAAAAAAGTTTGGACACCCCTGCCCTAGTGAGTCCACCCCCCCTACAGTTAGAACACACCCAGGGAACATACTTAATAACCCCTTAACCCACTGATCGCTATAAAAATGCCAATGGTCCCAAAAATGTGTCAAAAGTGGCCGAAGTGTCCGCCATATTGTCGCAGTACCGAAAAAAAATTACTGATCGCCGCCATTACTAGTAAAAAAAAAATAATAAAAATGCCCTAAAACTACCCCCTATTTTGTAAACGCTATAACTTTTGCGCAAACCAATCAATAAATGCTTATTGCGATTTTTTTTAATGAAAAATATGTAGAAGAATACGTATTGGCCTAAACTGAGGAAAAACATTTTTTTTTTATATATATATATATTTTTGGGGGATATTTGTTATAGCAAAAAGTAAAAAATATATATTTTTTTTTAAATTGTCGCTCTATTTTTGTTTATAGCACAAAAACTAAAAAAACGCAGAGGTGATCAAATACCACCAAAAGAAAGCTCTATTTGTGGAAAAAAAAAGGACGCCAATTTTGTTTGGGAGCCACGTCGCACAATCGTGCAATTGTCAGTTAAAGCGACGCAGTGCCGAATCACAAAAAGTGCTCTGGTCTTTGACCAGCAATATGGTCCGGGGGTTAAGCGGTTAATGACCAATTTAAGAAATTGCATTTTCAGGTCATGAAAAACGGTCGTGTGTACGTGGCATAAAATGCTGTATAAAACCTTTAAAGTTCAGAAAAGACAAGAAATAAACAAACCCTGCTAAACTAGTCCTTGTTTTATACTTTGGTATACTGGTGGGTGCAAAAAAAGTGTATATATACACACCTATATATACTGTATACTGCCTGTATGTATGTATATATATATATATATATATATATATATATATATATAGTTTATTTTTTGAGCAATTTTACAATACAACTTTCATGATGTTGAAGGTGTGCTCCTTTGTGATATATTTGTGCACTACAAACGGTTTGTACATATTCTTCTCTGTTACATAATCCAGCAGCTTGATCAAGGGTGTATATGTAGCGGGGTCATCCTATCAGAGACTATCGATAGGCCTGAATCCCACTGGAAGTTTAGCTACGCCTGTAAATTTTTTTACGATACCTTTAGAAGTTATGCATTGTGGGATTGCAAAGGCGGGAGATATGGACTCCATTGACTCTTCGTAGAAACACAGACTTATGGGGGAGGTTACTTAAGGAAAGGGAGGGGCTGATCTCGCTCTCTGGGGACCGGCATCTTCTCCTCTGCGGAGCTGTGGAGAGAAGCACAACCGTGCTGTTAGGCCTGAAGCATGGGCCTGGAGTCGCCAGGAGGCCAACCCGTCGGAGGGAAGCAAGACCACTGTACCTAGCTTGTGTTCCAGGAGACCGGTGAAGCCACCCAGCTGACAATTGAAACAGTGGAGGGCCTGATACCGGAGACCTTGTGCTACGGGACGGTGACTGACCAGCACGCTTTGGAGAAGAACTCAGGCAGATGGGCCTGTTCGGGTGAGAGAGAGCACCTGCTCAACTTTCAGCTCTACCCTTTAGAAAAGAAAATCTAGAGCCACCCCACAAGCCGGAGACACGTGTTGGCCTCTGACTAGGTTTCAAGGCCTTCTAAGTTGATAGTTGCTATACAGGAGCAACTGACGCTGACAAGCGATCAGTTCACCACCATTAAATAAATATGCCGCACACTCTCGTGTGCAGGCAAACCCGCTTATAACAACCAAGCTCTTCAACTTCACGATCCAAGGATGATCCACACCACTCCACATAAAGTGAAAATAAAATGAAGCACAATAGTGTAATACCGTAAAAGTATTTAATGCACTAAAATCGCAAGCAAAGTTACACTCACAAAAGACCGTGTAAAAACAGCATTGGATCACATCACTTGTCCAGGTAACATTTCCACACACACAGAATGACAGGTCATCATGGGTTGGCAATTCGGTCACGGCGGACCCCCAATGTAATATATGGAATCTCACCACTCTGCAGCTTAAGTCTGGTGGAAAGGTCGCTGAATGGATAGGTAAAAAATGGCAGCAAAAATAAAACTCCAAACTTCACTCAGGGTGCTCAAAAAATGTGTCACGTATGGTTCAAACACTCTCTGTTAGGCCACGCCCCGACATGTTTCGTCGCTACCGACTTACTCATGGGATTGGTCGACGAGTGAGTGTGTCTCCTTAAAATAGGAGTATTCATCTAATTGTACCCGCCCTCTTGATTACTTACAGGCATCACTTCCTACAGTCCCAGGAGTATCCTCCCATCGTCTCACCGTCAAGGTGGAAGTGACGCCACACGCCGGGCGCCACCTGCAACCAATCGCGAGCCGACGCCGCCACAACTGAGGGCACGTCTCTAGCGATATGCGGTGAGGGCGGAAGTAACGTCAGCTCACGTATACAACATGAGTGAGTAATCTGGGCTTCCACCGCAGGCCGGCAGAAATGACGTAATGTCAGCAAATACACAGCTGATTGGTCACCTCGGCTCCCGTTGTGAAGGTGAAAGGTCTCGGCTGTTCTCATTGACACCATGGTGTGGATATGGTTCAAACGAGGAAAAATACAAGGGGAAATTAGGCTAACTGATCATTTATCATGACGGGTGTCCCCGTAACCAAATTGCCCCCCGCACAGCTTATATATCTTGTGACAGTCTGGGTCTGTCTCTCCTGAATGATGGTGGGTTTTCGCCATATTTTGGAGAGACGAACACCTTAATTATACAGCTGTGTGGTCAGCTTTTTAAGTCTGACCTGAACAGCACTCAGAGCCCCACCTACAGACAGGAAGTCTGGTCCTGGGAGCCAGGTGTGAGCTCCCAGTTGGAGACAGCTCCACAGTAAGAGACAGGAGGTCTCTTGGAATCAGAATATTGGTAAACTGCAAGAGGCACAGCTATAGATGCTGAAGGGAAGCCATCTATGTTGAGGAGTCCGCTGGTCGGGGTGACCAGGAAAACATACAGAATTATTGCTGCAGAAGAGTACTGCTACAGAGAGCCAGGTGGGCTAGCACTTTCTGTTGTGTGTTTTTGGAGAAGAACCCCCTGCGTGGGAAACCTTGTTTGGACTTTTATTTTGCCGTTTTAATAAAAATGGGCTACCATGCCCTTAAACATAGTTCCTTGCTGGAGTGAATCACTGGAAAAACGCTCATACCACGAGAGCTAACAACCCCCAATATCACAATCTATATAAAAACAAGTTAATGCTGCATCATCCAGATTTCTCTAGGTATAGCAACGCAAAAAAAACATATAAATGACCTGTACATCACTAAAAGCATTTTAGAAAATGCATGTGAAATATACAGATGTAATATATCTAGTATATTCATGGATGAATGTAACTATCTAATGTCTTAAATAATAATCAATTAAAATAGTAATCATTTAAAATCAGAGGTGAAACTGAAAAAATAAAGCATATTAAAATAATGAAACTAAAATACACATATATATATATACACACATATCTATATATGGAAGTATCACTAATGAATTCTAAAAGTGAGAAGTCAGTGAGGCATCTTAATAGAAAGATCCATTGGGTCTCACGCTGCGAGAGGTCCCTAAGGCCCCTTTCACATTGAGGCGTGGAGCCGCGGTGACGGTATAGCCGCGCTATTTGTAGCGCCGCTATACCGTCGTGTTTACCGTGATATTCGGGCGCTAGGGGTGAGGTTTTAACCCCCGCTAGCGGCCGAAAAAGGGTTAATACCGCGCTATTACCGCGGTTTCCCATTGATTCCAATGGGAAGGCGCGCTATAGGAGCGGTGAACACACCGCTCCTATACCGCGGTAAAGATGCGGCTAGCAGGACTTTTGGAGCGTTCCTGCTAGCGCACCGCTTCAGTGTGAAAGCCTTCGGGCTTTCACATTGAACACTACAGGGCATGATTTTTCATGCGGTATAGCAGCGCTATTTTTAGCGCTGTACCGCATGAAAAACGCCTCAATGTGAAAGGGGCCTAATTCTCCCTAATTCTCGCAGCGTGAGACCCAATGGATCTTTCTATTAAGATGCCACACACCCCGGGGTTTAAACATAGAGGTAGACCTCAATTGTTTCATTAATAAATTCTTAATTATGGTGCTCCTCATACCATCATCAATCTCTGACATGTAGGAACACTATGTATGACAGGCACTGGTTCCCCATACATGATTAGTCAGCTTGTGGTATATAACTCAACACACCATAGTTACTGAACACCTATTTGGTCACTGACTTCTCACTTTTAGAATTCATTAGTGATACTTCCATATATAGATATGTGTATATATATATATGTGTATTTTAATTTCATTATTTTAATATGCTTTATTTTTTCAGTTTCACCTCTGATTTTAAATGAATACTATTTTAATTGATTATTATTTAAGACATTAGATAGTTACATTCGTCCATGAATATACTAGATATATTACATCTGTATATTTCACATGCATTTTCTAAAATGCTTTTAGTGATGTACAGGTCATTTATATGTTTTTTTTGCGTTGCTATACCTAGAGAAATCTGGATGATGCAGCATTAACTTGTTTTTATATAGATGTATAAGCTGTGCGGGGGGCAATTTGGTTACGGGGACACCCGTCGTGATAAATGATCAGTTAGCCTAATTTCCCCTTGTAGTTTTCCTCGTTTGAACCATATCCACACCATGGTGTCAATGAGAACAGCCGAGACCTTTCACCTTCACAACGGGAGCCGAGGTGACCAATCAGCTGTGTATTTGCTGACATTACGTCATTTCTGCCGGCCTGCGGTGGAAGCCCAGATTACTCACTCACGTTGTATACGTGAGCTGACGTTACTTCCGCACTCACCGCGTATCGCTAGAGACGTGCCCTCAGTTGTGGCGGCGTCGGCTCGCGATTGGTTGCAGGTGGCGCCCGGCGTGTGACGTCACTTCCACCTTGACGGTGAGACGATGGGAGGATACACCTGGGACTGTAGGAAGTGATGCCTGTAAGTAATCAAGAGGGCGGGTACAATTAGATGAATACTCCTATTTTAAGGAGACACACTCACTCGTCGACCAATCCCATGAGTAAGTCGGTAACGACGAAACATGTCGGGGCGTGGCCTAAGAGAGAGTGTTTGAACCATACGTGACACATTTTTTGAGTACCCTGAGTGAAGTTTGGAGTTTTATTTTTGCTGCCATTTTTCACCTATCCATTCAGCGACCTTTCCACCAGCTGCGGAGTGGTGAGATTCCATATATTACATTGGGGGTCCGCCGTGACCGAATTGCCAACCCATGATGACCTGTCATTCTGTGTGTGTGGAAATGTTACCTGGACAAGTGATGTGATCCAATGCTGTTTTTACACGGTCTTTTGTGAGTGTAACTTTGCTTGCGATTTTAGTGCATTATACATAAAAAAATCCCCCCTAAGGGAGAAAAACACTGCGCTAACGTAAAAAAATGAGAAATATATTGAGTAAACAAGCTGCCAGTACCAATTACTTAAACCAAAGCAATCCACGAAAATACAAAAAAACTATAGGTACAGCGAATAAGAATAAAGTGGGACTGATGTGATTGAAAGAAGTGAAAAAGTGATTCAATAATTATAGTCCATAATAAGTGAGATTGAACATAAAATCTTCTTCCACCAAACGACACCCAGTGAATAAGGTTGGCTCCTTACCACAAAGATAGACCGTATATGCACCGGTCAGATGAACCTAGGGATAATTATAGTCTTCCCAGACAGACTTCTCCAGAGCAACAAATTGAACATACGATGGTTCCACGATGTTGTTCAAGCAAGATATGGGGTTGTTTTCAAAGGCCCGTGGGAGAGAAAACAAAAAGACCCATAGTGTAGTATGAAAAGATACCGGGTTTATTGTACATAGGAATACATGGAAATGCACTCACACTTTGTAGTGAATAACAGCGCGGTATGAAAATGCAAAGTTGCGGCGTCTCCTCTATTCCGTGTTGGGGCTCCGTGTTGTGTAATCCGTATCCGGTGGACGTGATGACGTACCACTGCTTAGGCCAGACTATAATTATCCCTAGGTTCATCTGACCGGTGCATATACGGTCTATCTTTGTGGTAAGGAGCCAACCTTATTCACTGGGTGTCGTTTGGTGGAAGAAGATTTTATGTTCAATCTCACTTATTATGGACTATAATTATTGAATCACTTTTTCACTTCTTTCAATCACATCAGTCCCACTTTATTCTTAAAAAGATTTTAGTGCATTAAATACTTTTACGGTATTACACTATTGTGCTTCATTTTATTTTCACTTTATGTGGAGTGGTGTGGATCATCCTTGGATCGTGAAGTTGAAGAGCTTGGTTGTTATAAGCGGGGTTTGCCTGCACACGAGAGTGTGCGGCATCTTTATTTGGTGAGTGAGCACTCAGACGGGTGACGGATGCACTGAACACCGGAGGTGTGGTGGAAGATTTTTGTTGAAGATTTATTAACTGAACACATGGACATTAATTTCTTCTTTTTTTTTCACTCTTTTTTTTGTGCACGGGTTCATTGTTTAATATTTTTCTGATACTGTTAATTTATGTTGGGAGTTTATTTTTCACTTCTGTTTGTTATTATTATTCACGGTATTTAGTGATTTAATGATTTGTACACATTTCACAGCGCTGTGTATAGGTATACACTCCATTTAAGTTTTTTACCTATATCCACTTTCATATTTTACATTTAAACAGCTGCTAGGGACTTTTTCTAGCGCAGCGGAGGTTAATCATAGAGGGCAGTATATTTAGATTTTCCTACAGTGTCAGTTCACCCCCATTGCTATTCATAACACCCTGTTTTTGACTAACTTTATCTCATCGTTTATCCCTTTTGGATTACAAATCTAAAGTGCACCAACGGCCGCAACTCTGACTTTGGTCTTGAGACGTTTCTTTAGCTGTTCCGCAGAACTGCCCGGTAGAGGGAGCTCGCAAGCGTAGACTGCCTATACTAGTTTAACTGAATGGTACCATACACACGACCAAATATATCTGTTCAAATCGGTCTGACAGACCGATTTGAACAGATATGTCTGCTGGCTGTTTTGGTTTGATCGCTGTACACACGATCAAACCAAAATCCCCGCCAGCAGACAGCGTGGTGACGTGGCGGTGACGTTGACGCCGCCACGTCACCGCACCAGGAAGTAAAACACTTCCGCGCATGCGTCGAATCCATTCAACGCATGTGCGGGCAGATATGTCTGCTGGTTAGCGTACTAACCAGCAGACATGTCAGACGGACGGATTCCCAGCAGGCTTTAAAATCTGTCTGCTGGCCAAATTCGTCGACTCGCCCCTACACGCGATCGAATCTGTCTGCTGAGACGGTCAGACCGTTTTCAGCAGATAGATTTGATTGTGTGTACGTGGCCTTAGAGTTGTTTTCCTTTGTGATCTATTTGTGGATTACAAATGGTTTTGTACATATTCTTCTTTGTTACATAGTCCAATGGCAACATAATAAACACATAGGCCCAGATTCACGTACATCGGCGCATTATCGGTCCGGCGTAGCGCACCGCCATTACGTTAGACTTGCGCCATCTAGCCGCGTAATCCCCCGATTCACGTAGCTTTTGCGCAGGAAATTGCGCAAGCGTAAGGTTTTTTCCTGAGGCGTAAGGAGGAGTAATACAAATTGGGAGGGACGTGGGCGTGTTACATTGAAATGAGCCGTGACCCCATGCAAATGAAGGGCCGGCCGTCTCGCGCATGCGCGCGTGAAGGAGACCATGTCAGCTCTGCTGTGCGCATGCTCACAACTCGGGAGCGGCGCAATCAGTGAAATTGGAAATGGACTAGGGCAACGTTGTGAACTACGCAGACAGCATAAATAGACACACACAAACGCACTTGCATTGCAAAAGTTCATCCCTTTGTGTCCCTTCCCATTTAACCAAGTGCTTTTGTTCCTGTTGTTCTTTGCAGTGTGTCTTGTAGTTGTCAGATTAGTGTTCTGTGTGATCAAGTTCTTGTTGGTATATTTGTGAAAGTGTTTTTTGATAAGTGTTTGAGAGACTGTTTGTTTGATTGATATATTTCTGAGCGTTTGTTTTCTTGCTTTATTTTTTATTTTTTTGCTGACATTTTTGGCATTTTTAATTTTTTTTTTTTGCTGACATTTTTTTTAAATTTTGGGTTGTGCATGCTGTTTGAATGTGGGGGTGACATTCCTGCTGGAAAAGGGGTGTCATCCTCAATTTTGGTGGAGAAGGGTTCCCCAGGACCAGGGAGAAGTGATTCCCAGGTCCGTGTGAATGGTGTATGAATGTACAGTGACATAATTGGAGCCTTGACGTGGCGTTACTGCTCACCAGTCGTGCATGGTGGACTGGTGCCAATCCAATTTGATGAGGATGTGGGGTGTGTGTGCTAGGGACCACAGTGGTGTGCATGCATGAATTCTCATTGTGCCATGATTAATGTGTGTGTTTAACGTGCAAAGATGCCCAATATGAGCTGTCTCCTGACTGCTCTTCCCTCAGAAGACGGGGTATCCTCGGTTAGGGGGGGGTTGTCTGGTTGGGGGGTCAGGTCATCACGTAGCTCAACCTGCAGGCCCTTCCTCACTGCGAGATTGTGCAGCATGCAACATGCAACGATGATATGGCACACAAAGTTTGGGGAATACAACAGTGTACCCCCAGACTTATCCAAGCATCGGAAACGTGACTTCAGGAGGCCAAAGGTGCGCTCCACCACTGCTCGGGTTTTGATGTGTGCTTGATTGTATCTTTCCTCTCCTGGGGTTTGGGGGTTCCGGATAGGAGTCATGAGATGGGGTCCCAGTGCATATGCAGAGTCACCTGGAAGGGAAAAGACAGGAGAATGTTAATCATGCATGTGCCACTTGTGAGGTGTGCATCACGGGAGGGGATAGTCATGCCTGACTCCCATGTCACTCACCAACCAGCCAGGTGTTCCCATACACGTTCTGATAGAATTCCATTCGGATGTGGCATTGATTGTAGATGTAGCTGTCATGGGTGGATCCGGGGTGTTTGGCACGGACGTGCCATATGAGTCCTTGGGCATCAACTATCACCTGTACGTTGATGGAGTGCCAATTCTTCCGATTGCGGTACATGTGCTCTGTGTCATGGGGGGGCTGGTGTGCCACATGTGTGCAATCAATGGCCCTGATGGTGCGTGGGAATCTGGCAATTCTGTAGAAATCTGTCATTGCCTTCAGCCGCAGGTCCTCAGTGGTGGGTTTGATGATTAGGTTGGCCAAGCGTGTGAGGATTGCTGGGACAACCTGGTGCACACATCTGCTCATGGAGGATTGTGACATCCCAGCCACCACTCCACTTGTACGCTGAAAAGAGCCACTGGCAAGGAAATGGAGTGTTGCCAGTACCTTGACCAGTGGCTGCACTGGATGTGAGCGTTGTGTTGGGCTGGTGATGTCCTCCTGCAGGGTTGTGGTTAATTCCAGGATGGCATGAGGGGGGAATCTGAAGATGCGATACACCTCAGAATCACTCATGCCAAAGAGGTCTATGCGTGTGCGGTATACCCTCTCCCGTGCCATCCTCCGTGCCCTCCTCCTTCTTTGGTCATCTAAATTCACTAGTGCAGCTATGAGCGACGATGCCCCTGGCATGTTGGCAGTCAAATTGTAGTGCAACACGTGTGTGTGGTCTGCTCCTCAGTAACGGTGTTGCTTTCTGTGAGATGTAGACGTTTTTTCAAAATTTAGACCAGCTTTTATGTGCTCTAACTTTAGACAGGACATTTTGCTGTTGCGCACATCGCGTAGCCTGCGCAGCAACTGCGTTTTTTTGTGGATCCCCGCAACTCCCTCATTAGCATATTTGACTAGCAAATCAATGGTGTGTCTAGCGCATTTTTGCGCGGACGGATGCGTCTGTCTAACGAAATTACGCCGGACCAAAAAAAGTAGATTTCTGGCGTAAATCGTTTTCTGAATCGCGCGCATCTAAACGCACGCACACATTTAGACTTACGCACGCGCAACACCAGTTGCGCAGGCGTAATCGCTCTGTGAATCTGGGCCTCAGTTTGTGTGCTATTCTGTATAGTAAGGAAATATTTCATTTTGTCTAATTCAAGTTCATCAATAATAAACAGAAATCAAGATGTTTACCCACAGATTCTTGATACTGAAAAAAAAAAAATTCCACTGCATTCCTGGCTGATGGGATCAGTTTCCTGAACCCTGAGAACAGCTTGTTCACTTCCCAGCTGTGCCAGCAACACATAAATTGTGTTTTAAAAAAATTGTTAATAGAAGTAATGATGTACTAGCTGTCAGAGTGTCTGCCATTAGGGATCGCTTACAAAAATAAATAAAAAGGGGGCAACACTAACGAGTGGTGTTTTAAGAAGCCATTGAAATACTATTGTGAAATACAAAAGCAATCTGATTGGCTGCCGTGTGCAACACCTCCACTTCTTGAAATTGGTTTTAGGCATGTAACACAGACCTGATGTTGCACAGCCTATTGTCATATAGTACCCTTCTGATTGTGATATAATTTGATAACATTTTAATCTACACTTTACAATATATCTAGATAGTATCAGTTCAAGGCTGCAGTTAGGTCAAAACTAATAGGCTGGGTTCACACTTTTGGGAATTGAATGCAAATTGAATGCACAGGGCTCACTGCAGAAGGGTCCTGTGCATTTTTGGCTCTGTTTCAGGTTCAAATTCTGACACCCCACTAGCACCTGGCCTTTCTTCGCATACTGCAGAGTGGATATGATTCGCCCTTGATATGGAGAACAGGGACCCACCAGACCCCATGCTGCGAGATGCTCTGCACATAGTGTGAACCCAGCCTTAGAGTTTTTTTAACTCCTAATGAGTTGGTACATGCCCACACCAGACCCTCTGCTGTGAGACGCTCTGCACGTAGTGTGAACCCAGCCTTATGCCACGTACACACGATCACTTTTTGTGATGAAAACAAAACGACGTTTTCAAAAACGTCATTTAAAATGATCGTGTGTGGGCAAAACGTTGTTTTATGTCTTAAAAAAAACGACCAATTTTTTTCCGAACATGCTTGAATTTTTTGTCGTTTTTCAAAATGTCATTTTTTGTGTCATAAAAAGTGATCGTGTGTGGGCAAAACAACGTTTAAAACGACGTTTTTAAACCTGCGCATGCTCAGAAGCAAGTTATGAGACGGAGCTTCAATGGAACAGAGTGCCGTCGAACGTGGTGTACGTCACCACGCTTTGCTAGAGCATTTTGGAAAAACGATGGTGTGTATGCAACGTCGTTTTGGAAAATGAAGTTTGAAAAACTTTGTTTTGTTTCGTCACATAAAACGTCGTTTTTTTTTCATCACAAAAAGTGATCGTGTGTACGCGGCATTAGAGTTTTTTTACAAGCCCTTTATTTGTTCAAATTTCTCGAGACTAATGGGCTGCACACATGGGCTGAATATTGGGTGGCATTGGCTGGTCCAGTAGAAACCAGTAGACATTTGGCCCATGTATATGGCAGCCGAAGGGGCATGACTAAAAAAGGTCTGCCGATCAGTGCTCTCAACCGATGAGTGATATGTGATAACAGCGAGTTTGATATACTATTCTACAGTGTCACACAGTGTCCAACAGTGTCACTTAGTGTCAGTGCTTACTCATAAGTGGATCCTCATCAGCGCCCATCAGTGGACATCAGTGTAGCTGATCAGTGCAGCCCCATCTGTGCAGTGCATATCAGTGCAACCTCTTCAGTACCCATTAGTGCAATCTCATCAGTTCATATCAGTGCCCATCAGTTTAGCCTGATCAGTAACTATCAGCACCCATTTGTGCAGGCTCATCACCAACCATCGGTGAAATCTCATAAGCACCCTTCAGTGCATCCTCATCAGTGCAGCCACATTATCACCAGTCACCACCATGTCTAAAAAAATGTTTTCAAGTGAGGAGGCATACCAAATTCTAAGTACGGCCGATGAGAGCAGCAGTGAGCGCTCTGTCGTATTCTGATTCTGAGCCAGTGTTAAGTAGTGAGACACTAACAGAGTCAGAGGAAGAGGTTAGTGCACTCACCAAACAAAGGCGTTCTGGCAAGGAGCAGGCTACCACAAATAGAGCAGTGGCATCTACCAGAATGGAGAACTTCCACAAGAAAGGCCAGGTGCTAGTGGGGTGTCACATCAGTCCCAAAATGGTTGGGGCCCGTTGCCAGTTTATCATATGCCCTTCAAAATCCTCTATGGCTTCATCCTAACTCAGAAACAGTTAACACCCCCCCCCTTTTTACTGCTCAGCAATGTGTCCAGATGAACACAGATAATTCTGTCCCCATATATTTTTTTCATTTAGTTTTCACTGATGACTTTTACAATTGTGGACCAACCCCTATGCCCAACAATTTATTGCCAACATTCCAACTTCATATTATGCCCATCCCTTTGTACGGAAAGCATTAACAGTGGAGGAGCTTAAGATCTTTTTGGACCTCACATTTAATATGGGACTCGCAAAAAAAAGTTATGCTTATACTGGTCCACCCACCTCATTCATCACATGCCAATTTATTAATCAGTAATACCAAGAACAAAATATTTGATTCTACATTTTTTATCACAGAAAATCACCCAATTCTTTATTCCTGACAAAATATATCTGCGTGGATGAGTCACCTGTCCACTTCACTGGCAGGCAGGGCATCAAGCAATTCTCCCCCAGCAAAAGGGCCAGATACTGGATGAAACTTTCAAAGTCATGGGACAGAGCCTCAAGGTACACCTAAGCTTTCTACGTCTACGAAGGAAAGGACACCCAACTGCATCCTCCTGAATGCCCAGATTATATATTCATAGTACCCGGAAAAGGTTATCATCTTTACGTTGATAACTACTATACCAGTTTGCCCCTTTTCAGCAATCTTCACTGGAAGAAAACTCTAGCATGTGGCACTGTGAAAGCTAGCAGGAAGGGCTTCCCTCAAAGGCTATTTAATACAAAACTAAGAAGAGAGTAGTTGGCTAGTTTGCGGAATGAGGAAATATTGGCTATGAAGTGGAGGGACAAAAACGACATCTACATGCTTCTATTAATCCACAATAACACCTTTGTGGAAATCCTAAGAAGGAATGGACCAATTCAAAAACCAGAATTTGTGCATGATTACTTTGTTCATGGGGGGAGTCAATTTCAACAATCAAATTATCCAACCCTACCTTGCTACAAGAAGAAATTACCATTTTTGGAAACATACAATTCACATGTGATCTACTGCAAATCCACTGAGACCCGTGTCCTTATCCTATCAGGAGGCAATCGTCACTGCCCTTGTATACCCAAATGGCCCACCAGAAAGCATTTGTGCAGATCTAGTGAGCAGACTCCACGAATACCATTTTCCAGATAAAGTCCCTCCCAGATAAACCAGCCAAAAACATAAAAAAAAAAATGCAGGGTGCCAGAGTGGGAGTTAGAAGAGACACCAGTTATTATTGTCCCCTGGGTCCTTCCCAACCAGGCTTCTGCATAGCTGACTTTCCACCATTACTATACTTCTTTCCAATTTTGTGAAGTATGGTAAACATAGTTCAGAATTCCTGCCATTTGCCTTCTTACTCCTTATGCATCTGCCTGCTCCCGAACTGACTCTAGCTTGTTATTTGACAATGCCACTGCCTGCCGTCTGAACCGACTATGCCTCTCACTGCTCCTGAACTGACCCTGGCCTGTTATTTGACCATGATTATGTCTGCTGCTTAAACTGGCCATACCTCTGCCTGCCCTGGAACTGACCCTGGCCTGTTCATTGACGATGCCTCTGCTTGCTGTCTGAGCCATCAACCACGTTTATGCCTTCCAACTGAACTGACCTAGGCCTGTTAACTGACCACATTTTTTATATATACAAAATAGATGCAGCGCTAGTGATATTGCAAAAATACAAATTTTACAAGTGAAAAGAGGATAAAGATGAAAGACTAAGGCAGAGTCTCAAAGTTTCAGTCCATAGGTGAAAAATTACAACAACCATCCGTGCTTAGTATAGATCAGGAGTCTCCAAACTATGGCCCTCCAGGTGTTCAGGAACTACAATTCCCATCATGCCTAGTCATGTCTACGAATGTCAGAGTTTTACAATGGCTCATGGGAAGTGTAGTTCCACAGCAGCTGGAGGGCCGTAGTTTGGAGATCCCTGGTATAGATGATAAGCTGTAGGAGAGAAAAACATGAAAATCCTTCATACAATGTACATCCAGCTCCGCACTACCAGACATTGTCTGGGGATTGGCCAATCCCCAGACAACATCCAGTAGTGGTGAAAAGCTCAGGGTGGGACCTGCAAGGGTTACATCATCATGTTTTTTCTCTCGGGAGGTTGATGGACAAGCAAACCAAAAAGTGAAGTTAAGCCTGTGGAGGCACTGCGGTTCTTACCATAGGACATACTGTTGTGTTGCTTACAAACACCTTTTATCTTGTAAGTGCAACCCACTTATTTTATTAAATACACTTAATAAAAATAAAGGGCCTCATCCACACATACCACAAAAGACTTCAAGCTGTGATTGATGTTAAAGGGGGGCAATACACAGTATTAAGAACTGGGGTATGAAAACTTTTGATCGGGTTTTTTGGGTATTTTCTGTTGTCATTATGATTTAAAAAGAGTAAACACGGCTAAATGATAATAAATGGCTTCTGCCAAACACTAACCAGTTTTTGTGTTATCATTCATATTCTCTGAAAAATGGCCAAGAATTATGTAAACTTATGAGCACAACTGCATGTTCATAGAACACATGACTGTGCTCCTTGCATGTTGGGCCTCTCTGTGGCCAGGCTGTGGAAAAGTCTCACACATGTGGATTTTCCATACTCAGGAGAAGTAGAAGAATGTGTTTTGGGGTGTAGTTGCAAGTATGCATATGCTGTGCAAGAGAAGTAACCTTTTTAATATGACAATTTTGTAAGAAAAAAAAAATCTTAATTTTCCAAAGAATTGTGAGAAGAAAATTACAACTTCAAAAAACTCAGCCTGTCTCTTACTAAGTACCTTGGGCTGTCTACTTTCCAAAAAGGAGTAATTCTGTGGGTATTTCTACTGTCTTGGCTTGTTAGTGTCCAAAGAATCAGGTGTGATCCGTTTTTTAATGATTGGTACCATAGCTTGTAGACTCTATAATGCCTTGTTTCAACTGAGCGGATCGGTTCAGTACGGTACGCTATTTTGGGTGTTTCCATTATGAAAGTGTGCCATAAAACCGAACCGTACTGGGTACTGCTTCAGATGTGGGGCCATAGGAAATGGAATGGTTCGGTTAGGGCGGAGCTACAATACATTCCACTGATTGGTGGACGCGCTAGGCATTTTTTCTAAACCCTGAACTCGCACGGCTTCACTCTCGCAGCCCAGTGTAAACCTGGGCTCAAAGTGTGAGAGCACAGAAAGCTGAAAATTGGTTTGAGCAGGAAGGGGGTATACGTGCCCAGTAGGCAAGTGGTTAATGTAAGACTACAGCAGAAGTTTCTTTCTTTCACATTAGGTTCATCCCTAACTAAATCGTTATAGGACCCCACCTAAACAGAGCAGGAAGGATAAGTCCTTGCTCTGATTCACTTACCCAAGTATGAAAAAATGAGCTTGAGTTTGTAAACTACAGGTCTTTTTTAGCAAAGCAGCTAATAATAGCCAGTAAACAAGTGAACAGGAGCTCCTCCCTTTGACTAAAAGTCTAAATTATGTAAATAATATTAATATGTAACATTTAAAACTTACCTAAATAGTAATAAAATATACATTATTTTTTGAACTTTTGGATTTCACTAAGGCTATTTAAATCTTATGAACACATTAGCGTATTGCCAATCTGGCTATAAAACAAACTGACTCGCCTTTGTACACGTGAAACTATTCTACTGATCTGATGGAGTAATGAGAATTATAAACTGGCACTGATTTTAATGATGTATGATGCTGGAGGTCAAATGCAGAGCTTAAATGAACTTCAACATTGAAGTTCACTTCAATGAACTTGCATTTGCATAAATACAGAATTTACTAAAGCTGATGTATTGCTTCATTTTCTCACTACTCTAGAAAAATTTCAACTGTAACCTGACTGATTGTTGTAGGCAATGCATACACATCCTCTTGCACTAGCATCCTATATCAGGCCCTACTTGACAGATCACCTTGTAACACAAAATATGAACACCGCCAGCCCATGCATTTCTAACGCTATGGCTTGCAGAAACATTAATAGGCATATATGGAGTTAAATGATTTTCTACTGATGTCTTTTTTTAAAGACCTTTACTGGATAATAGAATAAAACTTTTTACTGTGATTGATTCAGAATTTCTTAGTACTGTGCCTGAAAAGCAGTTATAACAACTTGCAATTGAGACATATGCATTTTATATCTTTCGAATTTGTCTTTTCTGTTACAGCCTAAAACATTTTTATTCTGTAAAATTAGACTTTGAATTTGAAGGCCATTTATAGGTCTTGTGCACAGCTACTTGATTTAACAAGTTAATGACACAAAATACATGACTTTCATCTGTTCACACAAAACTGCAAATTATCCCATCAGCCAAGTAAAATGTAAGTAAAAATTCCTTAAGTCTTACAAATAAAAAAAAAAATAATAATAATAAAAATAAAAAAAAACAGAGACGCTGCCTTCTTATGAGTTGAAACTGAGAGATGAATATTAAGTCTGTTTCTATCTATTTTAGAGCTGTGTAACTTGCCAGTGAGTTATCCTCCCATATTGTCTACAAATAACTGGTATTACTGGGTACAAACACAGGTTTAAGGAACATTTAGAGGAGAACCTTTACAGCTCGCAAATTAAAAGGAAAACCCATGAGATCAGATACTTTTTACCTGACTGTACAGGTGGAACTCAAAAAATTTGAATACTGTGCAAAAGTTCATTTATTTCATGAATGCAACTTAAAAGGTGAAACTAATATATGAGATAAACTCATTACATGCAAAGCAAGATAGTTAAGGCTGTGGTTTGTCATCATTGTGATAATTATGGCTTACAGTTCATGAAAACCCCAAATCCATAATCTCAGAAAATTTGAATATTGCTAAAAGGTCCAATATTCTAGGCTCAAAGTGTCTCAACAGTTGTGCAGAAAACCATCATTGGCACCCTTTATAAGGAGGGAAAGCCTCAAAAGGTAATTGCAAAAGAAGTTGGATGCTCCCAAAGTGCTGTATCAAAGCACAATAATAGAAAGTTATGTGGAAGGGAAAAGTGTGGAAGAAAAGGGTGCACAAGCAGCAGGGATGATCGCAGCCTCGAGAGGATTGTCAGAAAAGGCCATTCAAAAGTGTTGGGGACTTTCACAAGAAGAGGACTGAGGCTAGAGTCGGTGCATCAAGAGTCACCACACACAGACAGATCCTGGACATGGGCTTCAAATGTCGTATTCCTCTTGTCAAGCCACTCCTGAACAACAATGTCAGAAGCGTCTTACCCAGGGCCGCCATCAGGGGGGTACAGGGGTCCCCAGGGGCCCGGATGGGAACCACCCTAAAAAAAAAGCAGCAGCCCCCCCCCCCCCGCTTCTTCTCAATTTCATGCGGCAGCACCCCCCCCCCCCCCGGTTCTCTGCTCCAGGGGGCCCATGCCTGAAGCTGTGTAAGGGGACCCAAAATTCCTGATGGCGGCCCTGGTCTTACCTGGGCTAAAGAAAAACAGACCTGGTCTGTTGCTCAGTGGTCCAAGTGGTCTTGCATCTCATTTGGAAACCAAGGAGCCAGAGTATGGAGGGAGAATGGAGAGGTGCACACTGCATGATGCTTGTGTCCAATGTGAAGTTTCCACAGTCTGTGTTGATTTGGGGAGCCATGTCATTTGCTGGTGTTGGTCCATTGTGCTTCATTAATTCCAGGGTCAATGCAGCCGTCTACCAGGAGATTTTGGAGCACTTCTTGCTTCCTTCCCCAGACGAACTCTATGGGGATGCTGACTTCATTTTCCAGCAGGACTTGGCACCTGACCACACTGCCAAAAGCACCATAACCTGGTACAGTGACCGTGGGATTACTGTGCTTGATTGGCCAGCAAACTCGCCTGACCTGAACCCCATAGAGAATGTATGGGGCATTGCCAAGAGAAAGATGAGACATGAGACTGAACAATGCAGAAGAGCTGAAGGCCGCTATTAAAGCATCCTGGTCTTCCATAACACCTCAGCAGTACCACAGGCTGATGGCTTCCATGCCACGCTGCATTAAGCCAGTAATTGCTGCAAAAGGGACCCAGACCAAGTACTGAGTACATACTGATACTGTATGCATGCTTATAATTTTCAGAGGTCTGATATTGTTCTATGTACAATCCTTGTTTTATTGATTGCATGTAAGATTCAAATTTTCGGAGATTGTGGATTTGGGGTTCTCATGAGCTGTAAGCCATAGTCCTCACAATTATGACAAATCACGGCTTGAACTATTTCATATATTAGTTTCACCTTTTAAGTTGCATTACTTAAATAAATTAACTTTTGCACGATATTCAAATCTTTCGAGTTTCACCTATAATTATTTTTTACTGCAAGAACCTTGTAAAAAGGACAAGCTGTGTACCCCCCTCTCTGTCTGTTTTGAATTTGGTTCAGTGAGGGAGGCATACACTGCAGATAATCGCCCCCTCAAAAGACTAACGGCGTGTGTAGGGATTATTAAGATGCATGATGATCCACTCTGTCCCAGACTGCCAATGAATGTGATAAGGAAGGGCATAATACAGGAGGGAGTAGACGGTTGGGAAGCCACATTAATGATCCTATGGACAAGGGGTGACAGGAGAGTGCCTCAATAGAGTCCCAAAGAGGTGCAGGACCTATGGCTGTAGTATAGGCAAGTTGGATAATCTGAGGGGCTTGAAAGTAGTTTTTTAGATTGGGAAGACCAAGACCACCCTTTAGTTTTGGGGTATACAGTATCTGTTTTTTTCAGCCAAGGTCTTCTGTTACCCCATATGAAATGAAGACCTTGGCTTGTAGGTGCTGTATCTTCTCTCGAGCTTGCCACTGGTAAAATTCTAAAGTAGTAAATTATCCTGGATAAAAGTATAATTTTGATGGAGTTAATTCTCCCGAACCACGATAGAGAATAGTCCGCCCAACGGAGGTCCTCCTTACGTTTTTTAAACAATGGGGATAATTAGCCTTATAAAGTGTCTCAGTAGAAGATGTTAATTGAACCCCTAAATATGAAAGAAAATGTGGGGGTGTCCATTGAAAGTTGTAGCTATCCCAAGGGCCCATACTATTGAGGGATATAACAAGACATTAAGACCCCTTTCACACTGAGGAGTTTTTCAGGCGGTACAGTGCTAAAAATAGCACCTAAATACCGCCTGAAAAACTCCTGTTCAGCCTTCTTAATGTGCAAGCCCGAGGGCTAGCGGCCAAATCTCGCAGCAATTCCGACGGTATAGCGCCGCACTGTGTCGCTTTAACTGAAAATTGCACGGTCGTGTGACGTGGCTCCCAAACAAAATTGGCGTCCTTTTTTTCCCACAAATAGAGCTTTCTTTTGGTGGTATTTGATCATCTCTGCAGTTTTTATTTTTTGCGCTATAAACAAAAATAGAGCTACTATTTTGAAAAAAATGCAATATATATTTTTTTTCACAATCCAAGGTTTATTAGAACAAATTGTAGATTGTACAACGATCAACGTAAAGTAACAATCATATGAAGTATACATTAATTATCCGTGAAGAAAACATAAGTCGGTTCATATTTTATAAGTAACTAACTGGTATATAACAAAAATTTAAAGGGGAGGAAAAGGAAAAAAATGTAACATATAAGGCAGGGGGTAAGTGGTTGGGAAGGGGGAAAGGAGTAGGGAGGGAAGGGGGGGCAAATGGGAGGGGTATCATAGTGGACATCATCATTTCACATTTAGATTCCTTAGTAGATATCATGTTCCGCAGTAGTCAAGGAACAAAGCTTACAATAATAGGGCCTCGAGGCTAAGGTCTAAGGTCCCTTACAACCAGATTAACAAGGAGAAAGTGATTCATACTCTTTTGAATATATTTTTTACTTTTTTCTGTAATTTTTTTACTTTTTTCCCCAAAAATATATAAAAAAACTTTTTTTTCCTCAGTTTAGGCCGATACGTATTCTTCTACATTTTTTTTGTAAAAAAAAATCGCAATTAGCGTTTATTGATTGGTTTGCACAAAAGTTATAGCGTTTACAAAATAGGGGTAGTTTTATGGCATTTTTATTATTTATTTATTTTTTACTAGTAATGGCGGCGATCAGCGTTTTTTTTCCGTACTGCGACCTTATGGTGGACACTTCGGACACTTTTGACACATTTTTGGGACCATTGGCATTTTTTTAGCGATCAATGCTATAAAAATGCATTGAATTACTATAAAAATGCCATTGGCAGTGAAGGGGTTAACACTAGGGGGCGGGGAAGGGGTTAAGTGTGTTCCTGGGTGTGTTCTAACTGTATGGGGGGGTGGCCTCACTAGGGGAAATCACTGATCATCGTATGAACAGAAGATCAGCATTTCCCCCGCTGACAGGACCAGGAGCTATGTGTTTACACACATAGCTCCCGGTCCCCGCTCTGTAACGAGCGATTGCGTGTGCCCGGCGACTCGGGGGCGAGCGGAAGTGCCGACGTAGAGCTACGGGCTCTCGCCCAGGAGAGCCGACCTGCCGCCGTATAACTGCGGTGGCTGGTCAGCAAGCAGTTAAAGAAAGTTGAGAAGCGGGGGGAGGGGGTGTTCTGCTGTGGGAAATGACTCAGCCAGCGAGTTTAGAAGCGCGGTAAGGGGGGGCGAAAATGACTTCTCACCAGGCGGGGCCTCTAGTAATTTGGGGGGCCCTTTGCAGCTTTGTGGGGTCCTAAGCGGCTTGCATAGTGAGCCTATAGCGAGGATCAGCCCTGACAAGACTATTTGGCCCTATATACTTTGAACAGCAGTATACAAGACAAGGACTGTAGGTTTGTTAAGTAGAATCTGAACCATGCCATACTGTAATTGAAGCGCAACAAAGAGCCACATGCAAAGTATTGCATCAAAAATTGTTATTAGACGCCCCTGTTAAACAGGGGCAGAAAAATTTGGCCTTAGGCACAAGACAACACTGCAACCCGCACAGATACTGTAATTGGAGCGCAACAAAGAGCCACGCGTTTAGGTGCTATTAAACAACACACGTGCAGTAACAGCTAATGCATTTAGGTGCTATTAAACAGCAAACGTGCAGTAACAGCTAATGCGTTTAGGTGCTATCAAACAGCAAATGTGCAGTTACACCAACTGCGTTTAGGTGCTATTAAACAACACACGTACAGTAACAGCTAATGCGTTTAGGTGCTATTAAACAGCAAACGTGCAGTTACAGCAAATGCGTTTAGTTGCTATTAAACAGCAAACGTGCACTAATAGCAAATGCATTTAGTTGCTATTAAACAGCAAACGTGCAGTTACAGCAAATGTGTTTAGTTGCTATTAAACAGCAAACATGCAGTTACAACAAATGCGTTTAGTTGATATTAAACAGCAAACGCCCAGTTACAGCAAATGCGTTTAGTTGCTATTAAACAGCAAACGTGCACTAATAGCAAATGTGTTTAGTTGCTATTAAACAGCAAACATGCAGTTACAGCAAATGCGTTTAGTTGCTATTAAACAGCAAACGTGCAGTTACAGCAAATGCATTTAGTTGCTATTAAACAGCAAACGTGCAGTTACAGCAAATGTGTTTAGTTGCTATTAAACAGCAAACATGCAGTTACAACAAATGCGTTTAGTTGCTATTAAACAGCAAACGCGCAGTTACAGCAAATGCGTTTAGTTGCTATTAAACAGTAAACGTGCACTAATACCAAATGTGTTTAGTTGCTATTAAACAGCAAACATGCAGTTACAGCAAATGCGTTTAGTTGCTATTAAACAGCAAACGTGCAGTTACAGCAAATGCGTTTAGTTGCTATTAAACAGCAAACGTGCACTAATAGCAAATGTGTTTAGTTGCTATTAAACAGTAAACGTGCAGTAACACTGAGTACGTTTAGGTGTAAACTAAACAGCACACAGGCAATACAACACGTTAGAACACTGCACCTAGCACAATCTCCTGCCTGACAAATAGAAATAGCTGATCTAGCTAAGCTATACAGTGTTTAAATACAGTGCAGAAAATAAGTATTTGAACACTGCTATTTTGCAAGTTCTCCCACTTGGAAATTATGGAGGGGTCTGAAATTGTTATTGTAGGTGCATGTCCACTGTGAGAGACGTAATCAAAAAAAAAAAAATCCAGAAATCACAATTTATGATTTTTTAACTATTTATTTGTATGATACAGCTGCAAATAAGTATTTGAACACCTGTCTATCAGCTAGAATTCTGACCCTCAAAGACCTGTTAGTCTGCCTTTAAAATGTCCACCTCCACTCCATTTATTATCCTAAATTAGATGCACCTGTTTGAGGTCATTAGCTGCATAAAGACACCTGTCCACCCCATACAATCAGTAAGAATCCAACTACTAACATGGCCAAGACCAAAGAGCTGTCCAAAGACACTAGAGACAAAATTGTACACCTCCACAAGGCTGGAAAGGGCTACGGGGAAATTGCCAAGCAGCTTGGTGAAAAAAGGTCCACTGTTGGAGCAATCATTAGAAAATGGAAGAAGCTAAACATGACTGTCAATCTCCCTCGGACTGGGGCTCCATGCAAAATCTCACCTCGTGGGGTCTCAATGATCCTAAGAAAGGTGAGAAATCAGCCCAGGACTACACGGGAGGAGCTGGTCAATGACCTGAAAAGAGCTGGGACCACCGTTTCCAAGGTTACTGTTGGTAATACACTAAGACGTCATGGTTTGAAATCATGCATGGCACGGAAGGTTCCCCTGCTTAAACCAGCACATGTCAAGGCCCGTCTTAAGTTTGCCAATGACCATTTGGATGATCCAGAGGAGTCATGGGAGAAAGTCATGTGGTCAGATGAGACCAAAATAGAACTTTTTGGTCATAATTCCACTAACCGTGTTTGGAGGAAGAAGAATGATGAGTACCATCCCAAGAACACCATCCCTACTGTGAAGCATGGGGGTGGTAGCATCATGCTTTGGGGGTGTTTTTCTGCACATGGGACAGGGCGACTGCACTGTATTAAGGAGAGGATGACCGGGGCCATGTATTGCGAGATTTTGGGCAACAACCTGCTTCCCTCAGTTAGAGCTTTGAAGATGGGTCGAGGCTGGGTCTTCCAACATGACAATGACCCGAAGCACACAGCCAGGATAACCAAGGAGTGGCTCTGTAAGAAGCATATCAAGGTTCTGGCGTGGCCTAGCCAGTCTCCAGACCTAAACCCAATAGAGAATCTTTGGAGGGAGCTCAAACTCTGTGTTTCTCAGCGACAGCCCAGAAACCTGACTGATCTAGAGAAGATCTGTGTGGAGGAGTGGGCCAAAATCCCTCCTCCAGTGTGTGCAAACCTGGTGAAAAACTACAAGAAACGTTTGACCTCTGTAATTGCAAACAAAGGCGACTGTACCAAATATTAACATTGATTTTCTCAGGTGTTCAAATACTTATTTGCAGCTGTATCATACAAATAAATAGTTAAAAAAATCATACATTGTGATTTCTGGATTTTTTTATTTTTATTATGTCTCTCACAGTGGACATGCACCTACGATAACAATTTCAGACCCCTCCATGATTTCCAAGTGGGAGAACTTGCAAAATAGCAGGGTGTTCAAATACTTATTTTCTGCACTGTATATGTACAACTCCTAGGGATGTATATATATTCTCTACACATTGTAAATTAAGCTAAACTGACTAGCCTGCCTGCTCTATCTAGCTATCTAAAAAGACAATTTCTCTGTCTCTCTGACTGCTTTCATTAACAAGCCGGAACACACTACACAAGGCCGCCCAGCAGGCGGCCTTGTATAGTGTGGGACGTGTGCTAAAGCCCTGAGCCATAATTGGCTCTTCCTGTTTACATCGTGATCAGCCGTGATTGGACACGGCTGATTACGTGGCAAAGAGCCTCTGCCGGAGGCTCTTTACTGAGATCGGAGATGCAGGGTGTCAGACTGACACCCCGCATCACCGATCGCCGCACTGTGCGCCCCCACAGGCGTGCGCCGGCATGTTATCCTGCTGGACTTCAATAGACGTCCAGTCAGGATTTCACAACCACTTCCCAGACGTCAGTTGACTATTGAACGGGCGGAAAGTGGTTAAAGATTCTGGAGAGTATACACATATCCCAACAGGCACTGCTAGTTGCAGTTGAGGTAGAAGCACTCTACAACTCAATCCCTCACCAGTTGGAGATGGCAGCCATAAGACATGTTATTTCACAGACACATAAGGACGATCAGAAACTGAATGAATTAATCTTGATGGCATTAGAATATGTTCTATGTCACAACATTTTTTCCTTTGACGGCGCCCACTTTCTCCAGGTGCAGGGAGTGGTAAACGGGTACATCCTGTGCCCCATCGTATGCCAACCTGTACCTGGGAGAGTGGGAGCAGTCTTTTTTAGCCGATGAATCGGCCACGCGTCTGTGCCATAGAACAGCGTGGTTCCATTATATTGAAGATATATTCATGTTGTGGGAGGGCTCTTTGGCAGATCTGAAGGGATGCATCTCCTCAATGAATTACAATTTCAACCTTAAATTCACTATGACATCCAGTAAAACAAACATCACATTTCTAGATGTTTCAATAACAAAAAATTACAGAAGCCTTTCTAGTGGACTTTACCGTAAGCCCACAGCAGGGAACGCAATCTTGCACGCCACAACCTCACATCCGCAGCCTCTCATACGGTCAATTCCATACAGTCAATATTCAAGGATTAAACGTAATTAAACTCAAGTCAGGAATACTCCCTTTAGGAGGCAGGGGAGCTGCGTAAAAGACTCCTCTTGAGAGGATACTCCACACCCGCCTGAAGAAGGCATTTAAACGTGCCAACAACCAGGCCAGACAGGATTTATTATTCTCCAAGAAAAAGACAGATAATTTACAGACAACTCAAATTATTACCAAATATAACAAACAACACAAATCCATTATAAAAATCATTGAGAACTTCTGGCACTTATTACGTATAGCCCCCTCTATAAACATACACATGCCCAACACTCCAGCAAAGTCACTTAAAGACCAAATGGTCCACAGTGAATTTGTAGGTGTATATAGGAATGACTCTTGCAAAAGATTTGGCACATTCACATATGGCAGTTTCTCAATCTGTCAATATATGAACACCCGACACACCATTACTCTTCCAACGGACAGGCACACAAACCACATTATTTTGCTGATTGTAAAGCAGAAGGGATGGTGTACTTACTGACATGTCAATGTAACTGCTTTTATGTAGGTAAAATTAAGTTGAAGTTCTCTAAGAGAGTCACTAGACATGTGACCTGTATGAAATCAGCAAATTCTGACCTTCCCCTGGGCAGACATGTCATCAATTGTCACAGAGAAGGTTTCCAAAAACATAACGCCTTATTTTGGACAGGGTTCATCCGAGTTCAAGGGGCGGAGACAGGAACAAGCTCCTGCTACAACGTGAATCATGTTGGATAGCAGAGCTTGGGGCAACTTCACACCCTGGACTCAATGAACAGTCTACAGATGAGCTTTCACCCCTTTCTTGCGGGTTTTGGCTCCGAAGGTTGTGAAAAATAATAATTATTGGTCTTAGGGCGCGTACACACGATCGAGTTTGTCCGCTAAAACTGGTCCGACGGACCGTTTCAGCAGACAAATACGATCGTGTGTATGGGCTAGCAGACATGTCTGACCGGCAGACCAATTTTAAAGGATGCTTTAAAATTTGTCCGCCGGAGACATGTGCGCTGGTTAGTACACTAACCAGCGTACATATCTGCCCGCACATGCGTCGAATGGATTCGACGCATTCGTGGAAGTCTTTTACTTCCTGGTGCGGTGACGTGGCGGCGTCAACGTCACCGCCATGTCACTGCGCTGTCTGCCGGCGGGGATTTTGATCCGATGGTGTGTACACGCCATCGGACCAAAATCCGATGAGACATGTCGACTTTAAACGGTCCGTCGGACAAGTTTGAGCGGACATGTCTCATCGTGTGTACGCGGCCTTAGACCTCTCTCCAGTTTCCAGTTTACATATGCTATTCATGTATTATAATATATGCTAAAGGATCATTCTCTGTTATTCGGATGCTTCCCTGTATATCATGTCTAATGTATATCTTATCGTATGCTATAGATGCCGTTTAAGACTATTTGTGGTTGAATATATGGTTGGTTACCATCTCTTTCTCCCTATTGGGGGACCTCCTAGTGGTCAGCTGTAGTGACCCTGCATGGGACGTTACCATCTTTCAGTGGACCACCCCTTTAATCCCGCCTGGCGCACAGAGGCCTCTGTTTTTGCGGGCAGCCTTATTGCGGCCCAGAGGGGAGCAGTTAACCCAGAGGGCACTTCCACTGCATCAGTGGGCCACCCTTGCAGGACACTCTCCCTGTGTTCACCATAGGGGTGCCGTGCAGCTGTGGACCAAGGTTTCCTTGTGCACTGTGGTGCGCCTGCGCTGTTGCCAGGTGCCAGTGTGTGTGTGCTGTATGACAGGACAACCTAGAGGACTTCCCCATCAGCTCGACGCATGCGTGTTGGATTGTTTACGGCCGTCATGCGCTGACGCGAGCATCCCGCTTACCAGTCCCCATTTAAGGCCGAGCTTCCGAATGGACAGAGCGCCGCCGCCATCCTTTGACAGAGCTTTGGATTTTTCACCATCTGCAAGGTATGAAGCCCATCAGGAGAATATTCGGCCATTCCAGTGGATGTTTTGATCTGGATTGCCCCTAGATAATCTCTATATCACTGCCACCTAGTGGCAACAGGGGGGTGTCACTACACTCCCTCTATGACCATAATAGTGGGTTTATCTAGGTCTAGTCTTTCTCTTTGCAGAACTCTCAGCGGAGTGCACGTATTTGGGCACTACCAGAAGTACACTTTCATCCACAGTTGCCAATAATAGGACACTTGTGTGGAACAGAGGGGGTCCGCTACTCACCCTGCCACTGTCCCCTTGGGGCATAGAGTGCTTTCTCATTGTGTGGCTGCTGCAGCTGGCTGCACAGCGTAATTTCTTTAACTGTGTTCTCTTCTTTAATAAAAAAGAAAATAAAAATATATAAAAAAAATATATTTTTTTATAAAAATAAAAAAAAGAGGGGGTTGCCATCTGGGGCCCTGGTGGCCTCCGGGCCCCTGGGGACCTCCGAACCCCTAAAAAAAAAGAAAAAAAATTGACCCTTTAATAAAAAATAAAATAAAAATATATTAAATATATATATATTTTTTATAAAAAAAGAAAAAAAAGAGGGGGTTGCAATCATGGCCCCTGGGGACCTCCAGACCCCTAAAAAAAAATAAAAAAAAATTGGCCCTTTAATAAAAAATAAAATAAAAATATATTAAAACATTTTTTTTATAAAAAAATAAAAATAGAGGGTGTTCCCATCCGGGCCCCTGGGGACCACCGGGCCCCTTACAGGTGTACTGCCTGTACCCCCCTGATGGCGGCCCTGCTGGTATGTAATTTTCATGGTACCTGTTGCTCTCATCCTATTACAAATGGTGTAATGTTTTGCAATTTCCTTACTACATGCCAGTAGTAAGGAAATTGGCTGTCCCAAAACGTGTTGGGCCTGCACGGAAACGATTACAGTCACATATTTATATATATCATAGGTGGCAAACACAAGGCCCGTGAGCCGAATCCGGCCCTCCAGGCCATTTCATGTGGCCCTCACACCTCTCCTGCAGCTGCATGAGAGCTCCATCCCTCCTCTGGTCCTACTCTAGACCCTTACTTTCTGCTTTCAAGCAATACATCCAGCTTCTCCCCAGCAGCAGCATAAGGAAAGGGGGTACAGTGTGATGTAAGGGAGAGTGGGGGGAATCAACTTCTGATGGTGGGGGGGCTCTTGACATCTAATGTAAAGGGGAGGGGATGTGCTGGACATCTAATCTTACAGATCCTACTGGCCCTTTTGAGGGCAATCATAATGCTGATGCGGCCCACAATGAAATTGAGTTTGACACCCCTGATATATATGTACTTTTCTCCTATTGGTGATGTTTTACTCAATTTTTATATATTTTTTTTATAATAAAATGTGTTATTTTTATATATACTTGTGTCGAATTGTTTGTTTTTAAAGTCCCACTAGGGTACCGGGGGTACCCTTTGCTTCGTGGTGATATACATAAGGACATCATCGACAAAAGAGGTACATGTATGTTCTTGTTGCCAACAGCCAATGCAATTTAAATTAGGGTGACAGTGAATTGCCATAGCCAAGGGTTCAATTGCCAATGCGAAAAGAAAAGGCGAGAGCGAGCAACCTTTTTTTTTTAATAGCTGGTTTATGTCTGGAAAACAAAAAAAAAGATGTACGTACCCAATCCCCTGCGCCTCTCTGCAGCTAGACTAGTGGGTGCAGCTTTTTCTCCACCAAACTCCAGCAGCCTAGAGTTCTAACATCATCAAGACCATGGTATTATCCTTAGCCCCGCATTGGAGGTAATGACGCCAAGGGACAGTCCACCACTGGAGCATGGGGGAGAAGTATCAGCCAGGGGAATGGAGGATCAGGTGAGTAAAACAGTTTCTCCTCTCTCCTAGGTAAAACAAGTTAATAACCATAGTTTCTCAGAGGTGGGCTTAAAAAAAAATCTAAGTTTTTGGTGAAAAACCCTTTTTTAATTTTTAACAGCAAATTTGTTTAACCCCTTCCCAACCAGCTGCCACAGTTATACTGCGGCAAGTTGGCTCCCCTGGACGAGCTGCCATAGCTGTACATTGGCTCTTTAAGACGCTGTAGCAGGCCCACAACATATCCCCGGAGCTGATGCGTGTGCCCGGTGGGTACGATGACCGCCTGGGTACCTGTGATCACTTGTGAAAGAGCAAGAGTCGGGATGTGTGTGTGTAAAGACACAAATCTCCTTTCTGTCAGGGGAGAGGAGACAGATCGTGTGTTTCTACTAAGTAGGGACAATGATCTGTTTCCTCATCTAGTCAGCCACATTCCCCCCACAGTTAGAAAACCTCATAGGAAACACAGTTAACCCCTTGATTGCCCCTCGTGTTAACCTCTTCCCTGCCAGTGACATTTATACAGTAATCAGTGGCTATTTTTAGCTCTGATCACTGTATAAATTTCAATGGTCCCAAAAAAGTGTCAAAAGTGTCCGATCTGTCATCTGCAATGTTGCAGTCCCAATAAAAATTACAGATCACCGCCATTACTAGTAAAAAAAAATAAAAATAATAATAAAAATTTGATTAAACTATCCTCTATTTATTAGACACTGTAAATTTTGCGCAAATCAATCAATATACGCTTATTGGGCCAGATTCTTGTACAGGCGCGTATCTTTGTGTGGACGTAGCATATCTCATTTACACTAAGCCGCCGTAACTTTGAGAGGCAGGTGCCGTATTCACAAAGAAGTTGCGGCCAAAGTTACGGCAGTGTAGCGTAAATGGGCCGGCGTAACCGCGCCTAATTCAAAATTGCCAGGTAGGGGGCGTGATCCATGTAAATGAATCGTGACCCCACGTAATTGACACTCTTTCCGAATGTCGCATGCGCCGTCCGTGGACATACGTGCGCATATCCCAGCGCATATCCCAGTGCGCATGCTCAAAATTACACCGGAAATACTCATTGGTTTCGACGTGAGCGTAACTTACGCAAAGCCCTATTCACAAACGTTTTAGGCAAATTACGTAAACGACGGAAAATTCGACGCTGTCCCGACGTCCATACTTAACATTACGTACGCCTCATATAGCAGGGGTAACTTTACGCCGGACTTACGCTTACGCAAACGACGTAAAAAAATGCGACCGGGCGCAAGTACGTTTGTGAATCGGCGTATCTAGCTCATTTGCATATTCAACGCTTAAATCGACGGAAGCGCCACCTAGCGCCCAGCGTAAATATGCAACTAAGATACGACACAGTAAGAGACTTAAGCCGGTCAGATCTAAGCAAAATGCTGGCGTATCTTGCTTTCTGAATTCAGAAAATAGATACGCCGGCGCATCCTAGAAGTTACGCGGCGTATCTCGAGATACGCCGACGTAACTTCTTTGAGAATCTGGCCCATTGTGTAAAACAATACATATCGGCCTAAACTGAGGAAGAATTATATTCATTTTTAAATATGGAGATATTTATTATAGCAAAAAGTAAAACATTTTGTTGTTTTTTTTTCCCTAAATTTGCCCTTTTTTTTGTTTAACCACTTAACCCCCGGATCACATTGCTGCCTAATGACCAGAGCACTTTTTGTGATTTGGCACTGCGTTGAGTTAACTGACAATTGCGCGATCGTGCGACGTGGCTCCCAAACAAAATTGGCGTCCTTTTTTCCCCACAAATAGAGCTTTCTTTTGGTGGTGTTTGATCATCTCTGCGGTTTTTATTTTTTGTGCTATAAACAAAAATAGAGCGACTATTTTGAAAAAAATGCAATATTTTTTACTTTTTGCTATAATAAATATCCCCCAAAAATATATAAAAAAACATTTATTTTTCCTCAGGTTAGGCTGATACGTATTCTTCTACATATTTTTCGTAAAAAAAATCGCAATAAGCGTTTATTGATTGGTTTATGCAAAAGTTATAGCGTTTACAAAATAGGGGGTAGTTTTATGGCATCTTTATTATTATTTTTTACTAGTATTGGCGGCGATCAGCGTTTTATTTTTCTGTACTGCGACATTATGGCGGACACTTTTGACACATTTTTGGGACCATTGGCATTTTTTTAGCGATCAATGCTATAAAAATGCATTGGATTACTGTGAAAATGCCATTGGCAGTGAAGGGGTTAACACTAGGGGGCAGGGAAGGGGTTAAGTATGTTCCTGGGTGTGTTCTAACTGTATGGGGGGGTGGACTCACTAGGGGAAATCACTGATCTTCTGTTTATACATTGTATGAACAGAAGATCAGCGTTTCCCCCGCTGACGGGACCGGGAGCTGTGTGTTTACACACATAGCTCCCGGTCCTCGCTCTGTACCGAGCGATCGTGTGGGGGCCGGCGGCGATCGTGCAGCGGCCCCCTAGTGGCCGCTGAAGAGCCGATGTAGAGCTACGGGCTCTCGCCCAGGAGAGCCGACCTGCAGCAGTAAAATGACGGAGGCAGGTCGGCAAGCAGTTGAAGCGCAAAAAATAAAAATCGCAGAGGTGATCAAATACCACCAAAAGAAAAGTCTATTTGTGGTGAAAAAAGGACGTCAATTTTGTTTTTGCATGACATCACACAATCGTGCAATTGTCAATCAAAATGAAGTAGTGCCGTATCGTAAAAAAAATGGCCAGATCATTTAGGGGTCAAATCTTCCGAGGTTTTAGTGGTTAATGCTGTGAGATATCAGTTTAGATATGGGATCTCCCTGAAGGTACTAGTGACATTGCTTTCCCAGGTGACATCTGTGTGGTTGGAGTCCCTTTGGGGAAACTAGGAAGTCAATTTGTTTAATCGGTGTTAGATTACTTCACATGCATTGATGCATGCCGATCTGGATTTTAGTAAAACAGGTAAAGCTCCGCTTTAAGTTAGATAGGGTTTACCCAGGACACTACTGTCAGAGAATTATTTTAACTTTGTTAAGGTAAGACTACAGCAGACGTTGCTTTCTTTTAGGTTCGCACTCCTTAATTAAATCTATAAAATGCATTTTAAACAAATGTGACATTTTAAACAAATGTGACATTTTAAACAATGGTTATCAATAGCAATTTGTTTGCACTCTGCACTTTCTGAAAAGTGGTTAACAATCAGTACATTTCAGAGCAAAGTGAGCTTTCAGTTTGTTGTGATATTGGGTAATGACCATTGCAACTAACATGAGGGGGAAGGGGGAAAAAAGTATGTAGATGGTTTAAATAGTGTTCTCAAACAATGCCTATGCTCTACTTGTTTTGCAAGTTTTAATTCCCAGGATTTTAATTTTCCTCCTTACTTATTTGTGCACTCTAATCAGTAGGCAGCTGTTAAAGAGGAAAAATGTCCACTGCCAAACAGTTTTCTGGGAATAGAGAGAAAAGGGTAATTGTAAATGTGATGTCGGTTTACTAAAAAGTCTAGCAATACAAACTCCTGATTAATGTCAATGAGATACTGGTGTAATTTTATGGTGCAAATGATTCATCCTTATAGTATTAAAATGGAAATGGGGATAGATTGTATTTAGTAAGATTCAGAGGTCCTGGAATATGCATCATTGTACAATTACCGCCTTCATCTCTGGAGGTACCTGATAAAATTCTCCTAACAAAGGTTTTTGGTGGAGTTTCAAAAGATTACAACAGCCACTACTTTCAGATTTAGTGATGCTTCAAATGTATTGTCTAAGAAGTTGGAAACAGATTATAGGAAAATGCTGTTTTTCTAGACTTTAAAGTATTTCTGTTTAAAGAAAAAATACAATATACTAAATGCACTTGACAAACAGTAATTAAGAGTATTAGGCCGCGTACACACGATCGAATATATCTGCTGAAACTGGTCCGCAGACCAGTTTCAGCGGACATATTCAATCGTGTGTACGGCTAGCAGACAGGTTTCCAGCAGACAAAAGTTTTAAAGCATGCTTTAAAACTTGTCTGCTAGAAAGCCGTCTGTCGGATATGTCTGCTGGTTAGTACGCCTAACCAGCTGACCGAAATCTCCCGCATGCGTCGAATGGATTCGACGCATGCGAGAAGTATTTTACTTCCTGGTTTGGTGACGTGGCGGCGTCAACGTCACCGCCACGTCACCGCGCTGTCTGTCCGTGGGGATTTTGGTTTGATCGTGTGTACACAGATCAAACCAAAATCTCCCAGGAGACATGTCTGATGAAAATTGTCCGTCGGACCGTTTTCATCAGATATATCTCCTCGTGTGTACGGGGCCTTAGGGTCTAAACATATGTTGCCATTTATCTCCAGTCTACAGTAGATGCTGGTAATCATATAAAAAAAGGACACGTTATGTGTAGTGTGAAGGGTGTGATTTAAAGAGGCATAGTAAATCAAGTCTGAGACTACTTGCAGTATACATGGAACTCATATGCCACAGTCCTTGCACCCACAAAATTCACCCAATTACTGTTCCACGCTAGACAGTCTCACAGACACACACAAACCTCAAGACAAAGAACCATTACATATCTTCAAAACGAATACAGACAGGGGTTTAACAGTTTGTCTGAGCCTACCTTGAGTGAAATAGGTGACAACCGCTTACCAATTAGCAACTGTTGGGAAAAAAAAAACCTTGGGCCAGATTCACAGAGCGATTGCGCCGGCGTTACAGGAGATGCGCGGCGTAAGTCTAATTTTGCGCATGCGTTTCGATGTGCCGCATCCCCAAAACGAGATACGCAAGAAATCTACTTTTTTTGGACCGGCGTAATTTCGATAGGCCGGCGTATCCGTCCACGCAAAACTGCGCTAGACACACCATTGACTTGCTATTCAAATATGCAAATGAAGGAGTTACGGGGATCCACAAAAGAACGTTGTTGCAGCGCAGGCTACGCGCTGTGCGCAACAGCTGCATGTCCTGTCTAAAATTAGACCATATAAAAGGTGGTATAAAATTAGACAATCCGTCTACATGTCAGCTAAAGCAACACTGTTAGTGAGGAGCTGAGCAGTCACACTTGCTGAACAACAAACTTTATGCCAAGATGCCCGGGGCATCCTTGCTCATAGCTATACTAATGACTTTAGAGGAGCAAAGAAGGAGGAGGGCATGGAGGAGGGCACGGAAGAGGGCACGGGAGAGGATATACCGCACCCGCATAGACCTCTTTGGCATGAGTGATTCTGAGGTGTATCGCATCTTCAGATTCACCCCTCATGCCATCCTGGAATTAACCATAACCCTGCAGGATGACATCACCAGCCAAACACACCGCTCACATGCAGTGCAGCCACTGGTCAAGGTCCTGGCAACACTCCATTTCCTTGCCAGTGGCTCTTTTCAAAGAACAAGTGGAGTGGTGGCTGGGATGTCACAATCCTCCATGAGCAGATGTGTGCACCAGGTTATCCCAGCAATCCTCAGACGCATGGCCAACCAAATCATCAAACCCACCACTGAGGAGCTGCGGCTGAAGGCAATGACAGATTTCTACAGAATTGACAGATTCCCACGCACCGTGGGGGCCATTGATTGCACACATGTGGCACTCCAGCCCCCCCATGAGACAGAGCACATATACTGCAATCGGAAGCATTGGCATTCCATCAACGTACAAGTGATAGTCGATGCCCAAGGTCTCATATGGCACGTCTGTGCCAAACACCCCGGATCCAGCCATGACAGGTACATATACAATCAGAGCCCCATCCCAATGGAATTCGAACAGAACGTGTATGGGGACAGCTGGCTGGTTGGTGAGTGACATGGGTGGCAGGCATGACTGCCCCCCCCCCATGATGCACACATCACAAGGGGCACATGCACTACTAACATCCTCCTGTCTTTTGCCTTACAGGTGACTCTGCATATGCACTGGGACCCCATCTCATGACTCCTATCTGGAACCCCCAAACCCCAGGAGAGGAAAGATACAATGAAGCCCACGACCAAACACATGCGGTGGTGGAGCGCACCTTTGGCCTTCTGAAGTCACGTTTGAGATGCCTGGATAAGTCTGGGGGTACCCTGTTGTATTCCCCAAACTTTGTGTGCCAGATCATCGGTGCATGTTGCATTCTGCACAACTTCGCAGTGAGAAAGGGCCTGCAGATTGACATACATGATGACCTGACCCCTGAATCAGACAATCCCCCCCCTAGGCGACCGTCTTCTGAGGGAAGAGCAGCCAGGAGAAAGCTCACATTAGGCATCTTTGCACGTTAAACACACACATTAATCATGGCACAATGAGAATGCATGCATGCACACCACTGTGGTCCCTAGCACAGACACATCACATGCTCATCAAATTGGATTAGCACAAGCCCAACATGCTGGACTTGTGAGCAGCAACGCCATGCCACGGCTCCAATTATGTCACTGTACATTCATACACCATTCACACGGACCTGGGGATCACTTCCCCCTGGTCCTGGGGAACCCTTCTCAACCACAAATTAGGGTGACACCCCTTTTCCGGCAGGAATGTCACCCCCACATTCAGAAATCATTCAGAACACAAAAAAAAATGAAAAAAAAACTGGGAAAAAAAAACAGGAAAAAAAAAAGGGGAAACCAAATTAATGCCACTGGCGTGACCCACGCCTGGGGCGACCACGGCCCCGGCTCCTCAGGGGAGACTCATGGGGAGGGGGGGGTAATCCGGGGAAGGAGGAGCAGCCCATGGTCTCTGCCCACCTGGCGGCCTGCCCTCCAAGGCCACGGCAATTCTGGTCAGGCCAGCACTTAGTTATGCCGTATTGGCCTGGATAGCCTGGGTGAGGGCCCTCACATCCTGCTCAACATCTGCTGTAGTAGTCTGCAGTACTTTTAGGCAGTTTGTAAGAGCCAGGTAGTGGCAGTACAGGTCCCCAAGCGTATCCTTTATGGAGGACAGGCTCTCCTCCATCCACCCCAAAGTCTGGCTGACCTGTCCCAGATGGCGGGTCTGAAGGGCCTGGTCCCTTCTCAGATTGGCGGGCAGAACCTCGGCCACACCCCTGGTCTTCTGGGACAACTTCCTGCATCCAGCTGATGCTTGTGGCCGGGGAGAAGGGGAGGCCCTTGGGAGGGGTGCCCTGTTGGGGGAGGAGTGGGAGGGGCTAGCCCTTATGGAGGGCTGGCTGCTGCCAGCCAGAGAGGAAGACTCCTCCAAAAATAATAATCCTCTGGCTGACATGACATCCTCCTTCAACTCCTCCGAGGACTCCGGCCTTGTCGGGGGGGGTCCTCATCAGGCTGTTGTCCCTGGGATGGTGCGGTCAGGCCAGATGGCCCAGCACCCTCCTGCACATCTGTGGATGACACAAAACATTCACAGGTTGGAGGATCCACACACTTGCCACATATTCCTTTCCCCCCTCCCCCACACATGCTACACACCAGATAGGAAAAAAAAACCTTACCTGGCATCACGCCTTCATGACTGGAGTCATAGCCAGGCAGGCCCTCCACTTGTTATCTATTAAAGGTCTGGGCCACCGCACGCTCCTCCACTGTCAGCCCAACAGGGCATGGTGGGCCCCCTCCTGTGCCCCTGGCATGGGCTGCCATTTTGGCCAGCTGCTTTCTGACCAGACGCCGGAGGTCATTGATTTTCTTGACAATCCCCTCGCGTGTCCGGGTCTCCCCCCCCCTCCAATGCATTCACCTGGTCAGTAATGTTCTGCAAAATCTCCTTTTTCCTGGCTGGGGGGGGGGGGTGTTGGCACTCTCCGGGCCGTGGAGGAAACGCCCATATTAGGTAATGGCCCGGGCAATAATTTGTTTCTCCCCCAAAGAAAAATTGCTCTTCCGCTTCCTCTCAGTCATACTCATACAAAAACTCTCTCCCAAACAATCACCAAAAATCACTCACAAAAACAAGCAGGAAAAATGAAGCAACAAAACAAACAAACCAAAATCTATCAACCAAAAAGTTTCACAACCAGTCACCAAAAAACACTTTCAAATATATTCTACAAAACACTAGATCAAACAGTCAACAAATATCACAAAGACAAGTCACAACGCAACAAACAACAGAACAAAAGCACCTTGCTGTATAGGAAGGGATACAAAGGGATGTACTTTTGCAAAGGAAGTGCGTTTGTGTCTGTCTATGTATGCTGTCTGCGTAGTTCACAAAGTTGCCCGGGTCCACTTCCAATTTCACTGATTGCGCCGTTCCCGAGTTGTGAGCATGCGCACAGAGGTGCTGACCATGGTCTGCTTCATGTGCGCATGCGCGAGCCGGCCGGCCCTTCATTTGCATGGGGTCACGGCTCATTTCAATGTAACACGCCCACGTCCTTCCCAATTTGAATTACTCCGCCTTACGCCTCGGAATTAACATTACACCGGCGCTAATTTCTGTGCAAATACTACGAGAATACGGTGATTGCGTCTCTACATTGCGCCGGTCTAACGTAAAGGAGGTGAGCTACGCTGGTCAAAATATGCGCCAATGTACGTGAATCTTGCCCCTTGGTTTTAATGTAAAGGAAAGCTTTCACACTAATTGGATCAGAAGTATGTAATGTATAGCATAGCATTTTTATACCTCAGGGATCAGGTATACAGTATATAACATACAGCATAGTGTATAGTGTGTCGTGGTCAGGAGTATTCATTTTATTTATTTCAGGTACTTTTATAGCGCCATCAATTTATGCAGCACTTTACATATACATTATACATGTACATCAGTCCCTGTCCTAAAGAAGCTTACAAGCTAAGGTCCCTAACACACATTCATACATACTAGGCCAATTTTAGACAGGATCCGATTAACCTACCAGCTTATCTTTAGAGTGTGGAATGAAGTGGGCGTACCGAAAGGAAATCCAAGCAGGCACAGGGAGAAATTGCAAACTCCAGGCAGATGGTGTCGTAGTCCAGCAACCCTTTTTGCGACTAGGTGAAAGTGCTAATCACTACACCATGGTGCTGCCCTGTGAGTATGTAACAAAATGGCCCTTACATTTTTTTTAAAGTGTTTATTTTACATTTTCCATTATAAACTACCAAACAGAAAATAAGAACATGCAGTGGTAATGCTAGCTATGCAGAGCTCATCAAAAATATACAAATCAGGATAACTTACAAAAAAGAGACGGAAAAAAAGGGAAAAAAACCCCCCTCCCCCTCAGCCATTCAACACGACCGCACACTGCACCATGCATACATATACACACACACACACACACACACATTTCTCTCATCAGCTACATTAGAGAATGTGCCACAGACCCATTAAAGAGACATTTGAGAGGAGACCAAATCTACCACCTGAGAAGCCGTACTGTCCAACCATGGTTGCCACACCTTAGTAAAGAAATTTGGGCAGGCACGTCCCTTGTAGATTAGCTTGTATAGCAGCAGTGCCAGTTTGTTTCGACGGCACACATACAGTATGACAGGGTAGGGGGAGCTGAAGTTCTCCAATGTAGCAGGATGGCCTTTTTGGAGTAGAAAAAGATTAAACAAAACATAATACGTTTGCATGTAAGAGGAACATAGTTATCAAAGACTCCAAGTAAACAGACTTCTGGGGTTTTGGGAGCTTGCAGGTCAAAGTGGGTTGTTAACGTGTCATATAAGTCAGCCTAGAACTGGGACAGGTTTGGGCAGGACCAAAACATATGCATGACATTGGCTAAGACTTCTCCACACCTAGGACAGGAAACTTGCTCTGTTAATCCCATACAATTCAGTTTAGCGGGAGTATAATGCAGTAGATTAATGAATTTATCTGCTGTGTTAATAACATCTTGCATAAAGGTTCGGTGGCCCCCTTCCAATCGTCGTCTGCAAGGTCAGTAATGAGTGCCCGTCATTTAACACAAGAAGATGCAAAGTGATGGGGACCAGCAGATTGTAGAGCATTGTAAAACGTGGATATCAGTTTATCAGCATAAGGGTTATCCATAAGATGCTCTAAAGGAGATGTGGTGAAGTCCACACCCAGCAGTCCGAATTGCGCTTGTACTGCATGATGTAGTAATAGGCATTTGAAAACAAATTATTGGAGATAGCCGCTCGTTCCTTCAGAGCATCAACGGAGATAAAGGTACCTTCCTCATACACTTGGGACACATAAATGATGCCCTTACCTATCCACCAAGATGTATCCGGGTGGTTGTAAAGTTCCTTGAAATTAGAGTTTCACCACAGGGATTCATTCAATGCAAGGAGATCCTCACCCCCAGATTGAAGCTTCCCCGCCACAGACCTCGTTAAAAAACATACCTCCACGGGGGAGAATCTCCCACACAGCGATAGCTTCCGATAGTGGACCTCATCCCTGAACCCTCTAGAATTAATCTGAAGAGATAATAGCAAGGTGGTGGAAGGAACAGGAGCACCCTGGTGGAGCCAATTATGCACGTAAGTCAGCTGAGATACTAGGAAATAATTGTAAAAATTAGAACAAGCTAGATCGCCCTGAAGGGGGCCCTAGAAATCCCTGGATGTGATTTATTCCAAATAAACTAAGACATCAGAGAATCTATGTGGTGGAATAATTTCTTTGGGAGGAAATTTGGGGAGGCTCGTAGGAGATAAAGAAGCTTAGGGAGGAAGATCATTTTCACTATATTTATTGGCCAATGAGGTTCAGAGGCAGAGATGCCCACACATTAAGTCTTCTTTCCATAGAGGACACTACTGGGGAGATGTTCAGGGATTAATATTCTAGAAAATCAGTGCTAACGTTAATCCCCAAGTACAGTACCTGTCACCGAGAATGTGTTTCCAGCACGACAGCATCGTGCTGATTCTCGGCGACAGGGTGCCGACATCTCGCACTCGCTGGAATAGAAAAAGCACTTTCCAGCGAGCGCGTCATAGAAGCGACGGGGATCCGACTTGGATTCCCGCCAAATCTACACGCGGAGTTTGGTATGAATCATGAGGGAGAACTCCACGCCAAATTTTAAATAAAAATCCGGAGTGGGTTCCCCCTAGGAGGCATACCAGGCCCTTAGGTCTGCTATGAATTGTAAGGAGAACCCCCCCCCATGCCAAAAAAAACGGTGTGGAGGTTCCTTCACAACCCTGGCCGCCCGCAGACCCTGACAACCAACGGCCAGGGTTGTTGGGAAGAGGCCCTGTCCTTATCAACATGGGGACAGGGTGCTCTGGGGTGGGGGGGCCGCAGTGCGCCCCCCTTCCCCAGAGCACCTGACCCCCCCATGTTGAGGGCATGCGGCCTGGTACGGGTAAGGAGGGGGGGGCGCTCGTTCATCCCTACTCCTTTCTTAACCGGCCGGGTGGCATGCTTTGGATACGGGTCTGGTATGGATTGTGGGGGAACCCCCACACCGTTTTTTTTTCGGCGTAGGGGGGGGGTTCTCCTTACAATCCATAGCAGACCTAAGGGCCTGGTATGCCTCCTGGGGGGTAAACCCACATCGGATTTTTATTTAAAATTTGACGTGGAGTTCTCCCTCATGATTCATACCAAACGCCACATGTAGATTTGGCGGGAATCCAAGTCAGATCCCCCATCGCATCTATGACGGCTTTGTCTCCATCGCGGCAAGCCAGCTCTGCGCTGGCTCCCGCGATGGGGTTCATAGGTGGTCAATCTCGCCGAGAAAGGGAGAGAGATTGACACAATATCCTGGTCACCTACTGTGTTTAAACTTAGGAAAGATTTGTAAATCAGATGAGTGTAAATAATCGTACAGTGTAGGGGAGCCTATTGGGAATGCAGCAAATTTGTCCCAGCCAACTTGAAGACCCAAAACCACTCCAAACTCCTCCACAACCCACATGAGCCCACAGAACGAAGCCTCAGTGCCATTAAGGAACACCAAAGCCTCGTCTGCATACAATTACATTTTCTCCTCCAGCCGGGCCCCAGCAGATTCCCCCAACCTCTGGGGATTGTTTTATAGATATAGCTAGCATCTCTATAACTAAGGCAAATAAAAGAGGCGAAAGGGGACATCCCTGTCGGGTGCCATGCTGGAGGGAGAAAAGTGGTGATACATTGCGGTTCGTATGGACTCTTGCAAATGGATTGACATCGAGAAGTTGAATCCATCTAATAAAGTTGGGTCCAAAACCCAGTCTGGACAGGGATTCCCATAATATCTAAGGCTAACACCAGCCCACTCTGTTCATGATGTGTGACCCCAAAGATATGAAGATACAGCCTTCTAATATTATCAAATGTGCTTTTACATGGCATAAAGTCTGATTGGTCAGGACGCACAACAGATAGAATAACCTTATTTAACCTAAGTGAGAGCAGTTTAGTCAGAACTTTAATATCACAGGTCAGGAGCAATATGGGGCGATAGGAGCCACACTGCAATGTATCCTTGTTAGGTTTTGGGAGCAATACGATAAGTGCCCCAGACATAGAAAGTAGGGGCCAGATTCAGAGAGCGATTACGCCTGTCTAACTGGTGTTAGACAGGAGTAATTTCAAATTTTGCGCGCCGTATCACTAGTTTGAATCCTCAAACCATGATACGGCGGCGTTGGGCTTCGATCTGACAGGCTTACGTCTTCGTACGCCTTCGGATCTACGCTGCGATCTTTTTGCGGCCGCTGGGTGGAGTTTGCGTCGTTTTCAGCGTCGGGGTATGCAAATGATCTTTTTACGGCGATCCACGAAGTTACGAGCGTCGTTCGTCATTTTTTCGCTACGTAAAGTTAAACCAGCTATTACCTGGTCTAACGTTACGCGGCCCATGTTAAGTATGGGCGTCGTTCCCGCGTCGACTTTCAATTTATTTTTTATTTTTTGCGTAAGTCGTCCGGGAATAGGAATGTCCGTAAACGACGCTACTCAAAAAAAATGACGTAACGACGTGATTTTGCGCAATACACGGCGGGAAATTTCTGAACGGAGCATGCGCAGTTCGATCGCCGCTGGGACGCGCTTAATTTAAATGCCTCACGCCCCCTATTCGCGTAGTTTGATTCCACCGGGAGAAATACACTACGCCGCCGTACCTTACGGGCCAAAATCTCTCTGAATTCCACCTAGAGCCAGGTGAAAACGGTCTGATGGATTTTTCCATCAGTTATCCGATGAACCTGACTAATGATCAGTCATGCCTACACACCATCGGTTAAAAAACGATTGTGTCAGAACGCGGTCACGTAAACCACGTACAACAGCACTATAAAGGGGAAGTTCAAATCCAATGGCGCCACCCTTGGGGCTGATTTTGTGTTAGTTAAAGGCGATTTGCGCATTTCTGTCTGTTACAGCGTGATGAATGTGCTATCTCCATAACGAACGCTAGTTTTACCAGAACGAGCACTCCCGTCCCCTAATTTAGTCTGAGCATGCGTGGATTTTTAACCGATGGACGTGCCTACAGACGATCGTTTTTTTTCTATCGGTTAGTTAACCATCAGATCATTTTAAAACAAGTTCCTATTTTTTTAACCGATGGTTAAAAACCGATGGGGCCCACACACGATTGGTTAGTCTGATGAAAATGGTCCATCAGATCGTTTTTCATCAGACAAACCGATCTTGTGTACGTGGCGTTACTTCATAGGACAGTGGTCTGATAAAATCTGAGACAGATAGAAAACAGTCCACACCCAGGGCAGTACATCAAAAGAGGCTACAGCATAGTCAATCCGGAACATGGTTCAATATATCATGGATTGACAGGAATATTTCCTAGTATCCGGAAATAGCTGGCAACAAATATCCACATATCCATAAGCTACACACCAGCTAGCTAACGTTTTACTGCCATTTGATGTGGGTTTCAACCTGTCCAGCCATCGGTCCATTACCGCATTAAAATCCCCTAACAGGAGTGTAGAAGAGTGAGGGGGAGAGGTCAAGTATACAGACACCTTGAAAAGGGTCAAATTCACCAGAACAGGAGGGGCGTACAGCCCAACTAAAATTAGCGAAGTGCCATATACAATAACATGTAGAATTACGTATCTACCCTGTGGGTCAGAAATTATCGGAAGGCAAACAAATGGAAGACCCTTGTGGATCAACACTGACACTCCGTCACTCTGGCATAATTAGAATATGTGAAATGTACTGCCCATGCCACGCAGTACTACTTGAGCGCATCAACTGTGTCTCCTGGAGACATAAAACATGCGGTTAAGATAAATAAAAAGTTGTGCACGTTTGAATTTGAAATTCAAAACGCGTATGTTCCATGAAAGAAACACAACATTACTAATAAGGGAGATCAACATAATAACCACAGGATAATACCTTGGCACGTAACCACACCCATATTAGGGTGGAGTCAATGTCTAAGCGTTGCCAGAGAGACACAGAAATCATATACAGCATTCATACACAGTCATTCAAACACGGATTTGCCCAACAAAAAATAGAAAGAAAAGCATTAAAAAAAACACACTGATATGGGGAGAAAAAATCCCAACCCCCTGCCCAACTCAAAAAAAACCTAGAGTGGGCTTCACCCCAAAACGATCTTCTATGGCGGGAACTGTGAACGCAGTCATACGATGAACTTAGAGTAAAAACGGTAATAAAAATAAGTCAACATGAGCTGAGTGGGGGGACACCTCCCATCAAATGAGCAACCATAAACCAGATTCAAAGTAGGCAGGTGAAGGTAACCTATACTGCAATATCAGCAACACACCAAACCTCCATTTGAAGCAGTGAGGAATCCCCAAACAAGGGGAAAAAAGAAAACCAACAAATTATTGTGAATGGAGAAAAAACAGGTGGGTGGATGTGAAGCAGAGGACCTCAGGGTACGGTGAACAGATTCCAGCCAAGTAAGGACATGCTCAGGTGTGGTGAAGAAATGTGCTTTCCCTTGGAGGGTCACCCGCAACCTTGCAGGGAACAGCATGGAGTATGGTAAGGCATGATCACGCAACTTCTGTTTGGCAAACTGGAATTGAGCCTGAAGCTTCCTGATGTTGGTAGAGTTGTCCGTAAAACAAGGAGACTGCAGCATTTTTGATGCGTAGGCAATCTTTAACCCTGGCTGCACGCAAGTCTGCATCCCTGTCACGATAGTTCAGTAAGAAAATTACCATTGGGCGAGGGGGGTTACCCGTGGGGAGAGGACTGCCCAGGACCCTGTGAGCCCATCAATGACAAAGCATGTAGAGAAGCAGTCCCTGCCAAACTCCTGTATCAACCAGCTCTCCAAGAAGGCTGCAGGATCAGAACCCTACACCTTATTAGGCAGGCACACCAACCGTAAATTGTTCCAGCGAAGTCTATTTTCCAAATCGTCTGCCTTATCTTCCAGGGATTGGAACTTGGCATTGCAGGTCGCCATTTTAGGGGTGAGAGGGTTAACTGCAGTGGACGGAGATGCAGGCTGTAAAAGCTTCATCAAACCGCTCCGGCGTGGAGACAGGAGACGGACACTGGACAGTAGAGTGGTGGCCATCATGGCAGGAGCTCATGATCACGCCGTTCATCTTGGCCGGAGGCTACTTTTTGTTCCGCCATCACATCCATTAGCGTGCCCCTGGATCCGGTGCCAGACACTCCCGGGTGGCTGCTGGTTAAATTTAGGCAGTGAAAATATGTAGATTCGGTCAGGATTATGCAGGATAACAAAGGTTTACCTGGAGCTCTAACAAGGCACGTCTGTACACATCGTGCTTCCAGCCAAGCCCCCAATGCCCCTTACATTGATAGTAAGTGGGGGAGAAAAATGTTGTGGTGTCAGTGGGAGGAAAAAGATCTATAGGTGTCTGTGCAGGCTAATAATGTTCTGACATCTGTGATCAGTGGGAGGAAGACATTACCCAGTGGTCGGTGGAGGGCAATGCAAACTACATGGGCATATCCATCCATAAAAGTGATCATATGGCTAATGTGCATTAATATGCAGGCTTTACTTTTTTTTTTAAGGTCTGCCATGATGGCATCAAAGTGCTAGAAGAGGTATATAAGAGAATATATGATTTTAGTCTACAAATATATCCTCCTATGTAAGTTGTACCTGATTATCTGCTGCCATCCCTTCTTATTTTACATTTGTTTTTATTAATTTTAGATCATTTACAAATAAATACATTACAAAAAACAATAAAAAACTATTTAAAACTCCTACATGCCACAATAAAAAAACAAAACAAAAAAAACAGACATATAGACCAGTGTGAATCCTGGGACCCTGAGAGGAAAGGGAGAGCAGGACAGGTGTCTTCTCCCTGAATCACAATATATAGATATGATCCAACTAATCTTCACCAAAAAAGATCTTAGAGCTAGATCTCGCCTCACACTCCTACCCTCTGCCTCTTTTACATTTCCCTCCTCCATCCTCTCCCGTCCACCCCTTACGTCATGTGTATAGCATGAAACAAAAGAAAACAAAATCAATAGTGATGTTGTTGAAGAAGAAAAGGAGAATAAATGTAATTTCTTTTCCCTGCTTCTCTTTCTACTTTCCTTGCAGCCATATCTTCTCTACTTCGAAGTACAGAATTTATACATCTTTTCTGAGCTTCAGAAAGCAGAGCACAGGAATCTGATGTCACACACAGCACAGCTCAGAGAGGAGAGCTCATTGTAATCTAATGCCACGTACACACAATCACTTTTTGTGATGAAAAAAAGTGACGTTTTATCTCACGAAACTAAACAGCGTTTTTCAAACTTCATTTTACAAAAAGACGTTGCCTACACACCATCGTTTTTCCAAAATGCTCTAGCAAAGCATGGTGACGTACACCACGTTCGACGGCACTCTGTTCCATTGAAGCTCCGTCTCATAACTTGCTTCTGAGCATGCGCGGGTTTAAAAACGTTGTTTTCAACGTCATTTTTGCCCACACACGATCACTTTTTATGACACAAAAAATGACATTTTGAAAAACGACACAAAAAAATTCAAGCATGGTCGAATTTTTTTTGGTCGTTTTTTTGAAGACATAAAACGATGTTTTGCCCAGACACGATCATTTTAAATGACGTTTTTTAAAACTTTGTTTTTTTTCATCACAAAAAATGATCGTGTGTACGCGGCATAAGAGCTGATTGATGCAAAGGGGCACATCCTGAAACATGCACAGCTGAGGCTATTAATCACAGGCTGTGCTGGAGCTCTCCTCCCCCCCCCTTCCACCTCTTGGAGACAGGTAAACCTTTCAGCAGCGATTAATGCAGATAGCAGAGGAACTGGACATTAGAGAGTATAGACACTCAGTACTTGGAGGCAAGTACACATTATAGGAAGATGCCTTGTTCAATTTTCATTTAAAAAATTTTAAATTTTACAACCACTTTAAAGTGGTACTGGAAAAAAAACTTATCTTTTTAATGTTTTCATTTTCCCTTACAGTCTGAGCTGTATATGCTGACCATGTTTATGAGGCACTTGAAAATATCTCCAGCCAGGGCCTATCTGAGAAAATATGACTGTTTAAAGGAAAAACATTTTTTGGCTGAAATGACTGTTTACAGGGTATAGAGACATAAAAGTTAACCGATTCCTTTTAAAAATTATTAAAAATAGATAAAAATCAATCATATAATATGCCTCTAGTTTCACTTTCGTTTTTAAACTGGTTTTGTGTTTATGTGAAGTACAGAAGACAAACAGAACAAAAACAAACAAATCCAGGGCAGTGTTTTGTTTTTAAATTGAATCCCAGGGCAGTGTTTTGTTTTTATCTGGTTCTGAGGAGTTTTAGACACAACTTGGGCCACAGTGAAAAGCTGCCATGAGATTTTTCATAAGGAGCCAGACAACCAGGAAGTGTGGCGATCAGAGCAGAATTTCAGTAACTTCAAAGCAAAAACGAACAATGAGAACATGAAAACAGCAATGCATTAAGGTAAAGGAAGCTATTTAGCTAAAAAAAATGTTTTCCTTTAGTGACCCTTTAAGTTAGAAATCACTGCCTGATCTGTACTGAAAGTTGTTGGAAGGTACTCAGATGAAGCCTGTGGATATGACTGCCCTTTGGGGTATATAATCAGCTTCAAACACCTCCCATTAACCAGGGCTGGATTAAACATTAACCACTTAAGACCCGGACCAATACGCTGGTAAATGACCCAAGGTGTTTTTGCGATTCGGCACTGCGTCGCTTTAACAGACAATTGCGCGGTCGTGCGACGTGGCTCCCAAACAAAATTTGCGTCCTTTTCTTCCCACAAATAGAGCTTTCATTTGGTGGTATTTGATCACCTCTGCGATTTTTATTTTTTGCGCTATATACAAAAATAGAGCGACATTTTTGAAAAAAAAACACTATTTTTTACTTTTTGTTAAAAAAAAATCAAATAAACTAAATTTTAGTCAAACATTTAGGCCAAAATGTATTTAGCCACAGGTCTTTAGTAAAAAAAAAATCGCAATAAAAAAAAATAGCTACCTAGCGGGAACAGCGACACTAATACAGCGATCAGAAAAATGATCGCTTAGTGACGCTGGCAATAGGGAGTGAAAGGGTTAACTAGGGCGGTGATCAGGGGGTTAAAACTTTATTAGGGGGGGTGGGGGGGCTATCCTGAACCTAACACTAACTGTTTTTTACAGTGCCTGTCACACTGACACTAAATGCAGTGATTAAATCACTGCATTCAGTAACACTGTGACAGGGGGGTGGGGGGGCGATCACAAGGGGTTAATATGCCTATGTGAGTGTGTGTCAGTGTTGTGTTGGTGCACACTTACTTGTGATGTCTTCTCTCATCAGCAGCGCTGGGAAACAGCGCTGCGATGAGAGAATACATCATTTCCTCCTTCCTGTGTAAACACAGGAGGAGGAAGTGACAGGCTGGGAGCGCGCTCCCATTGGCTGGGAGCGATCGCGGGGGGGGCGGAAAACACGGACATCCGCCCGCAGATCCCGGATCGCTCCCAGAGGTAGGGAGACCCCCGCACGCCGCGGAGGGGGTCCCGATGGGACCCCCGAACCGCACTCAGGCGGGGACGTAAATTTACGCCCTTGTGCCTGTACGAGCCATGTTGTGGCCGTATATGTGCGTGCGGGGGTCTTTAAGTGGTTAAGCAAAAAAGCAAGGTGTTTAGAGCACCACGCTCCATGGAAGACTTTTTTTTATTTCAGTGCCCTTATCCTTTAAGTCAGGGGTAGGCAACCTGGGGTCCTCCAGCTGTTGTGGAACCACATTTCCCATGAGGCATTGCAAGGCTGGCAGTTACAATTACTCCCAGAGGCATGATGGGACTTGTTGTTCTGCAACAGCTGGAGGGCCCCAGGTTGCCCATCCCTGCTTTAGGGTATGATGGCTAAGGCAAAAACCTCTTCCTTATTTCTCCTTTGCCCTTAGCTGGCTGGGAAATAAAAGTAGCGAGGCCTAGAAACTTCTAAAATGAATCATCACAAATTAAGCATCTAAGAATACATTTTCTTAACACAAGCCTATTAAAAATCCCAACAGAACAACTATAAGACAACACAGGCTGGATTCCATGCCACTGCTATATATAGAAGCAGGTTTGTTATGCCAAATTATTTTGGAGAACTTGATCAAAGGCTTTGCAATTAAAAATCTTGAAGTAAACTTTCTGACGCTTGAATAAAAAATAAGGTATAAGTAAATAATTTGCTTAATGGGGTTTAAGTTCAAAGTAAAAAATTAGTAACATGAAAGTAAGAAGTTTTTGAACAAAAGGGTTAATTTGAATTTGTGAACATCAAAGTGCAAAAATACAACTGATATAATATACCGTATTTATGAGCGTATATCGTGGGTGCGCGTTATACGCCGATAGCCGCTTCCCGCGCTCAGTTTGAAGTGAGCCGCCGACATATATACCGAGTGCAGTACACTCGGGTACATTCGGCCAGGCTCGGCTTCGCTCGTGCTCACGCATAAACATCACAGAGCGTGAGCACGAGCGAAGCCGAGCCTGGCCGAATGTACCCAAGTGTACTGCACTCGGTATATGTCGGCGGAGGCATTCAAACTGAGTGCAGGGATTCGACTCGCCGGAGCACTGGAGAAGCCGGGAGGACATCACAGGAGCCGAAGACGAACGCCGGACCGGACGATGGACGCCGCGCAAGACACCAAAACGGTAAGTACTAAAGGTACTAAAAAATGTTTTTACAGGTCCACATAAAGGGTGCACGCTATACGCCGGAGCGCGCAATACCCCGATAAATACGGTAATTATCATATTTTGAAAAAGGGCTTTCACTCTCTAAATAAAAGGCCTTGGTCAGTTCGATGTTAAGCCATTCCCAATCTGGGTCCTAAGGTTGCCATACATTATACAACATTCTTATTCAATTTCCTTTACTTTCAACTTTGTAGTGCAAGGGCCTGCCTGATTGCATACAAATCGAAAGTGTTTGGGTTTGGCCTCATATTATATGGTTCTGGCCAATCTAAAGGAAAATGAAAGGGATTGTAAACCCTTGTGTTTTTTCACACCCTATTAAGGCGCACATGTTCCCCCTGCAGGCAGAAGTGCAGAATCACGGATATATACGTGATTCTGTACAAGAGAGCCACCCTGTAGAAGTAAAATATTAAGTGTCCAATCATTTAAGCAATGGAAGAGGGGCATTGTTGGGCTGAGCTTAGGGCATCAGTTGACCTTTACATGGCCCTGCACCAATGGTTATTAACACAGGACCATTATTTAATAATAAACACAGTAACTAGCAGACTTTCTGTAGCTTAGTCTGATTTACTTCCTCATCGTTTCCTTGTTTGTGTGATAAAAGGGGCCAATCTTGTAACTTAACCGCTTGCCAACCGACTCCTGTACATTTACTTTGGCAGAATGGTACGGCTGCGCAAAGTAACGTATATATGCGTCACTTTGAATTTTTGCGCCGGTGGCGCGCACGCTCTCCTGCCGCAAGCTCCGTGCCCGCAGGACCCGCGGACTCAATGTCCGCCGGTGTTCCATGATCGGGTCACAAAGTTGCAGAACAGGGAGAGGCCAGTGTAAAGACAGCATCTCCCCATTCTGCCTAGTGACAGGACACTGATCGTCTGCTCCCTCTCATCGGAAGCAGCAATCAGTGTCGTGTCACACTAAGCCCAGCCCCCACACAGTTAGAATCACTCCCTAGGACACATTTAACCCCTTAATAGACCCCTAGTGTGTAACCCCTTCACTGACAGTCACATTATTACATTAATCAGTGCATTTTAATAGCACTGATCGCTGTATAAATGTGAATGGTCCCAAAATAGCATCAAAAGTGTCCGATGTGTCCCCCATAATGTCGCAGTCATGATTAAAACCTCTGATCTCTGCCATTACTAGTAAAAAAATATTATTAAAAATGCCATAAAGCTATCCCCTATTTTGTAGACGCTATAACTTTTGCGCAAACCAATCAATAAACACTTATTGCGATTTTTTTTTTACCAAAAATATGTAGAAGAATATGTATCGGCCTAAACTGATGAAAATATTTTTTTTATATATGTTTTTTGGGGATATTTATTATAGCAAAAAGTTAAAAATATTGCTTTTATTTCAAAATTGTCGCTCTATTTTTGCTTCTAGCGCAAAAAAAAAAAAAAAAAAACGCAGAGGTGAACAAATACCACCAAAAGAAAGCTCTATTTGTGAGAAAAAAAGGACATCAATTTTGTTTGGGAGCCACGTCACACGGCTGCGCAATTGTCAGTTAAATTGATGCAGTGCCGAATTGCAAAAAGTGGCCCGGTCATTTGGCAGCCAAATCTTCCGGGGCTAAAGTGGTTAATAGGGAACTGTATCAATAGCCAATTTTTTTGAGTTTTGTATAGTCATGAGTTTTTTTTTTTTTTTTTTTTTCACTGCTAGGGGAGATTCATCCCCTCTCGTTGTACTGTAGTCCATTGCCAGTGGGACAGAAAATGGTATGAAAACCTAAATCTTATAGTTGTCACCAGAAAGTGAGGGAAAACCTTAAAATGGAAATGTCTCTGCCAGTAACAGCTGTCCAATGAGGCATTTCTCCCGTATTTGGAGAGATTACCTTTTAAATGAGTTATAAAGGTAGAAGCCATTGGCTCATGTGGCTGTCAAAGTCAGTTAGCCAATCAAGAAAGAGACGGGGCGAGGCTGAACGTCGGCTCTGTTTCTGAATGGACACACAGAGCTGCAGCTCAGCTCGGGTACCCCCATAGCAATCTGCTTGCTGTTGGGGCACTCAACAGAAGCGAGGTGCAGCAAAGAGGGACGCAAAAAGAGAAGGATCTGTGCTGCATCTCTTCTGAAGGCAGAGTGTTGCGCTCTATAAGTTTTTCACTCACTCGCTCACTCAAAACCAACTGCACAGAGGAGGTAGGTATGACACGTTTATTATTTTTAAACAAGACTTTACAATCACTTTAGAAAAAAAGATTGAAAAAAAAAACCTCTAGAATCTGTGGTTCTGTATTGCTCAAATCCTCTCCTTTTACCCATTTTGACAAATATTATAAAAGTTTTAGTAAATATATTTTTACAAAAGTTTTGATTAAAGGTCAGATCCATTCCTCCCTCCAGTAAACTGCAGCTGGTGGGAGGAGATGGATGGTGCCGGCTACTTTACAGCGACCATGGGATGGGCAGTGCTTATTGGCATTGCCAGGGCGATCTAAGATTGATGGCACTACGATCGCTCACACACAGGTGACAGTGGTCTAATGACAATCCTAGTAATGCTGAGATCTACAGAAGGTGCATCTTTGACAAGGAAGCACACTGATGAACGGCCTGGACAGTGCAGAGCATCATGCAGCCCAGAAGAAAAGCTGCCATGGAAACAGGTGTCATTAACTTCTAAAGCTGCAAGGAAAAGAAGAAGATTAAAAGGAGGATTTTTTTTAGGATCACTGGGGCACAAGATAAGTGATTTTATTTAAAACAACAAAACTACGGTTGAGCCTTAAGATACACATTACTGTGGTTGTGTTAATTGAAACAAATTATTGGTTAACCTTAGCGGCAAACTTTTCCTCAAACAGCACTGACATGCAGCAATTCAACTGGTAGATAAAGTAACATATTTCAGCCAAGTCTGTCTGCAGTATAAAATGACCTTACAATTGGAAGATAAAGGAATGACATTGTGGGCAAGTAAAAAATTGTATTTACAGTGACATAACCTAATGTTGATGGCTATCGGCTCTATGCAGCTTTATCATATAGAGTCAATGCTTTAAACACAGGGCACTATTATCAGCTTATTTTCCATTGCATGTTACTCAGCTGTGTCAACATTTACATTAATATCTAACAAATGTGATCAGGTATCATACAGTATGTGATAATTAAATTAAAGGGATTACCTTAAAAACTGAACTGAGATTTGTATTCTAGGTAAATCCCTATTCAACACAGTAACATAAAAATAGCATTATTTAATTGTTTGGGAAAGAAGCTCATAATTAAGGCGAAATTCTGAAATGCAACACTTGTTATGTGAATTAATTTGCACTTCTGTCCAATATCACATTAGCAATGTTTTTTCTTGGAAAAACAAAAACATGGTAATGCTATTAAAGTGATTGTAAAGTCTAAATACAGAACAACTATCAAGAAAAATCGGAATGTCCCATTTACATTTCGATACCAAAGAAGGACAGTGCCAAAGACTGTTCAAACTACTGTATGATCGCACTCATCTCACACGCTAGCAAGATTATGCTGAAAATTCTACAAGCTAGACTTCAGCAGCATGTGAACTGAGAGCTTCAAAAAGTACAAGCTGGATTTCGAAGAGGCAGATAAACTGGAGATCAAATTCACAATGTTCACTGGATAATGGAGAAAGAAAGTGAGTTCCAGATGAATGTCTACTTCTGTTTTATTGTGTGGATCACAACAAGATGTGGCAAATATTAAAATAAATGGGAATACCAGACCACCTCACCTGTCTTCTGAAAAACCTGTATGTAAGTCAAGAAGCAACAGTTAGAACATAATGTGGAACAATTGTTGTTGTTGAGAAAGGAGTGTGGCAAGGATATATATTGTCACCCTACTTATTTAATTTATATCATGCATTACATCATGCAAAATGCCAGGATTGATGAATCACAAGCAAGAATTAGGATCGCAGGGAGAAAATTCAACAACTTGAGATATGCACATGATACTACACTAAAGGCAGAAAGTGAAGAAGAACTAAAGTTTCTCTTAATGGAAGTGAAAAATGAGAGTGGAAAAGATGGCTTGAAACTCAACATTAAGAAATCTAAGATCATGGCAACCGGTCCCATCAGTTCTAGGCAAATGAAAGGAGAAGAAATTAAAACAGTGACATATTTTATCTTCCTAGGCTCCAAGATCACAGCAGACGGTGACTGTAGCCATCAACTTAAGAGACTCTTGCTTCTTGAGAGGAAAGCAATGGCAAACATTATAAAAAGCAGAGACATCACCCTACTGACAAAGTGCCGCATAGTCAAAGCTATGTTACTCCCAGTAGTAACCTATGGCTATGAAAGTTTGACCATAAGGAAGGCTGAACGTTGAAGAATTGATGCTTTTGAACGATGGTGTCGGCGAATACTCTTATCCCTTGTACGGCAAGAAGATCAAACCAATCAATCCTGAAAGAAATCAACCCTGAATATTCACTGGAAGGACAGATCCTGAATAGGGATGAGCTTCGAGTTCGAGTAGAACTCATGTTCGACTCGAACATTGACTGTTCGCCGAACAGCGAACTATTTTCGGGTGTTCGCGGCAAGTTCGTGTGAACTTTAGAACACTGTTAAAGTCTATGGGACTCGAACGTTTGAAATCTAAAGTGCTAATTTTAAAGGCTAATATGCAAGTTATTGTAATAAAAATAAAGTGTTTGGGGACCTGGGTCCTGCCCCAGGGGATATGTATCAATGCAAAAAAAAGTTTTAAAAACTGCAGTTTTTTTGGCAACAGTAATTTTAATAATTCCTTTAAGTGAAACAATAAAAGTGAAATATTCCTTTAAATTTCGTACCTAGGGAGGGGGGGGTGTAAAGTATGTCTGAAAAGTAGCGTTTGTTTTCCATGCTTAGAACTGTCCATGCACAAAGTGTCATTTCTAAAGGAAAAAAAGTAATTTAAAATCCTTCGCGGCTATAATGAATTGTCGGCTCCCGGCAATACAGAGAAAAGTCATTCATAAAAAAAAATGTGTGGGGGTCCACGGCATTTTTTTTTTAAATTTGGGGGGGAGTTCCCCTTAAAATCCATACCAGACCTGAAGGGTCTGGAATGGATATGTGGGGGGAACCCCACATAATTTTTTTAAAATTTGATGCAGGGTTCCCCTTAATATCCATACCAGAACTGAAGGGCCTGGTAACTAAATTTGGGGGGACCCCCACGCATTCTTTTTTTCTGAATGACTTTTCTCTTTATTGCTGGTATCCGACAATTCATTATAGCCATGAATAATTTTAAATGACTTTTTTCCTTCAGAAATTACATTTTGTGCAGGGACAGTTCTAAGCACAGGAAACAAGCGCTACTTTACAGGCATACTATACACCCCCTAGGTACAGAATTTAAAGGAATACTTCAATTTTATTGTTTCACTTTAAGCATTATTAAAATCACTGCTCCTGAAAAAACTGCCGTTTTTGAAAACTTTTTTTGCATTGATACCCAGGTCCCCAAACACTCACCTGGGGCAGGACTCGGGTCCCCAAACACTTTTTAGGACAATAACTTGCATATTAGCCTTTAAAATTAGTACTTTAGATTTCAAATGTTCGAGTCCCATTGACTTTAACAGGGTTCTAAAGTTCACACAAACTTTTGGTCTGTTCGCAGGTTCTGGTGCGAACCGAACCCAGGGGTGTTCGGCTCATCCCTAATCCTGAAGCTGAAACTCAAATACTTTGGACATCTAATCCGAAGAGAGGACTTATTGGAAAAGGCCCTGATGCTGGCAAACATGGAAGGAAAAAGGAGAAGAGGATGACAGAAAACAAGATGGATAGATAGCATCATCGAAACAATGATCATGAAGTTCAGCAAGCTCCAGGAGGCAGTGGAAAATAGAAAAGCCTGGCGCGCTGTGGTCCATGAGGTCACGAAGAGTGGAGGACAACTGAACAACACCAACAAAGTCTAAACATTTTTTAACGCTAATGCATTCCTTGTATTAAGGTTCTCCCCTCACTTCCAGGCCTTGCTGGCTTTGCTGGGGAACTGGGGACCATTGGTTCCCAGTGCTGTCAATCAAATCCAGTGATGAGAGAGCAGGGGGTGGGGTGGAGTGCCTGTGTCAATGGACACAGCAACAGGACTCGAGAGTGAGCATGCACGAGTGCCCCCCATGGAAAGCCGCTTCTCATGGGGGCACTAGAAAGAGGGAATCAAGTGTGGGTGAAGGATTGTGTATATGGCATTGTATATTTTTTTTTGGTTGAACTATATGGACTTGTGTCTTTTTTTAACCTGACTAACTATGTAACTTAGTCACAGTACACAGTGGCATTCATGGTCCCCTCATTGAACTGTAGCTCCCCATTGTCGGCAGCACTCATGCAGCGCCAGTTATTTATTATACTTATTTTACCCGCTGTACATCTGAAAGTTACATTGGCTAAAATTTTAATCTTTTATCCTTGTACCCATTACCAATACAGGACTTAAGCCTATAAGTGCCTTTAGATTCTCTCTCTTTTGTGGAATTTTTCACAACAGCTCCAGGTTGCAGATGAAGAGAATTGCCGCCCAGTGACGTGGGCTACTGCTCTTGGACTACAGTATGTGTGAGAGAGACTACTGTTTTCCATATCCTTGTTCATTGTGCTAAGAAACACATCCAAAAAAAATTTGAACTTTTTTAGAGAACTAAGATTAGGTCTCCAATGCTAAAGTCCCCATTTGCATGTTACTATCAAATTAAGCATTGTCCAGGAATTAATGGCATTGTGGCATTGATTGTAGTTGGTCCTCATAACTCAGGTCCTCCACCCCTCTTATTAGCGGTGTTGCTCTTATCTGGACTCTCTCCAAATCAAGGACACCGTTCCTAAGGACTGGTGACCAGAACTGGATAGCTTACGTAAAATGAGTAAATACCCTATTTAATGCATGCTAATACTTGCAGGGCTCAAAATTTCAAGTCCTGATCTACTAGCCAGGCCTCAAGGCATACTTGCCACCAGTTGCCCGCCCAACTCCTACCATATCCCGCCCCCTAATCCCGCCCCTAGACACGCCCTCATAAATCTCATGAAATTACACTTAAATGTTTTATGCAGAATTAAGTTATAAAAATAAATATTAACAAAAACTGTTGCCTGCCCATGTCTACAGCAGCATGTGTCCCCAGTGCAGCCACGTGTCCCCAATGCAGCAAAATGTCCCCATTGCAGCCAGGAGTTTCCCCACATTGCAGCCAGAAGTTTCCCCACATTGCAGCCAGGAGTTCCCCCCACATTGCAGCCAGGAGTTCCCCCCACATTGCAGCCAGAGTTCCCCCCACATTGCAGCCAGAGTTCCCCCCACATTGCAGCCAGAGTTCCCCCCACATTGCAGCCAGGAGTCCCCCCACATTGCAGCCAGGAGTTCCCCACATTGTAGCCTACCTGTGCAGGGTAAGGGAGAGGAGCCGGAGCCACCGCCTAGTTGTTCAAAGTGCGGGGAACATAACAGCTTTTAGTTCAATAGCTGTGTTCCCCACCGCGAGCCTACATATACAGCCCCTCTCCCTTGTCTGGGAAACTTTGATAGACAGATCACCCGTCCAATCCTGGGATGGGTGATCTGTCTATCAAAGTGCCCGGACAAGGGGGACGGGCTGTATGTGGCGGCTCGCGGCGGGGAACACCGCTATTGAATTGAAAGCTGGTATGTTCGCCGTGCTTTGAACAACCAGGCTGCTTTTGCGGCAGCGGCGGCTCCGGCTCCTATCCTCTCCTTGCTCGCCCCCCCCCCCTGCTCCCAGGCAGCCCACACTCGCCAGCCCTCAAAATTTACTCGCAAAATTCTAGCAGGCGAGTGTAAATTTTGAGGGCTGCTAATAGTCTGCTTGTCTGGCTTGCAGCAGCTTGGCATTGCATGCTATTGCCTAGTCTGTCGTATACTAGGACCTTCAGAATCCTTTCCATCCTTGATTCCCCCAGAGGTCCTCCCCTAGCATGTAACTTGCAAAAATATGCATGGTAAGTTTTAGCTCCCAAGTGCATTACTTTAAATTTTTCCATATTAAACCTTATCTGTCATATAGCTATCCGCTCTCTCTATATTTTTTTTTTTCTTGTACAATTTTTATTTATGAAAGGCAAGGTAGTATCACAACACGTTGTCATAGGCATTTTTGGCAAACAGTACACCAATTATTTTTATAAATGGTGTGAAAGCAGATAGAACATATAAAACATACAAAACAAGCAGTAACAGTGTGGCTCAATGTACAAATAAGAGTAAGGAAGGATCAGTAATCAGGTAGTGAGGTGGAGTCTCCCTATGCTTAAAAAACAACATAGCAAAAAAACTAAAAATGGGGAAGAGTTAGTCCTGACCTCTCATCCACGAGAAATTGCGAGTGTCCTCTGAAGAGGAGTGTGAATTTGGAGTCAGGCCAGCCAATCATCTGGATGGTAATTAAAGTACAGGGTAATGTGTAGATTGAGGGGTGATTCGGCCCTCAATCAAGGGGAGGGGGGCCACTATAGACCTCCAGCTTAAATTCCCTCACACAACGACACCAGCCAGTCCCCACATAGCTCGAGATATCTCCACCAAGGTGCCAAAAAAAGTGCTTGCCACCAGCTGGGGATCAGGTTGCCCCCTGGTGGTGGAATCCCATTTCTGTCAGACTAGCCAATTCTCCCAAGTCCCACTCACTACCTGGTGTGTCAACAACTGGGTCGCTTGTGGTCAGGCAACCAATATAGAGAGGCAGAGAAAATCAGAAAAAAAAATATCAAAGAGAGAGAGAAGGGGAATAGAATCAGTTGGAATATACCTGGAATCACACGTTTAGCTCCGCTCCCGCGCCACATCCACTCTCTATTTAACTAAAGTCCTACTGTATAGGTGCTGTATAAATCTGTAAATTTTTACTACTTGCTGACCGCCCTATAACCCTTTTATTGCTACAGGGTGGCAGCTGTGCACAGAATCACATATATATGTACATGATTCTGCACTTCTGCCTGTAGGGGGCGCTTGCGTGCCGCAGGCGGGATGCTCCTGCTGTGATAATTCACAGCAGAAGCTCGCCTGTGGGTTCCAGGGACCCAATGTCCTCCAACACCCAGCAATCATTCCTAAAACACAAGAGAACTGAGATGTGCATGTAAACAAGGCATATCTCAGTTCTGACAGGGAATGGGACGAACCTGTGTCTCTATAAAGCAGATACTAGAATCATCTCTTCCCCTAGTGAAAGCAGTACACTATGTACACAAACATTGGATAGGCACACAATTAACCCTAGATGTTTAACCACTTCCTAGCCAGTGTCATTACTACAGTGACAGTGCATATTTTTAGCACCGACTACTAAACCAAAATCAGTGTCAAAAATACTAAGCAGCGCTTATTTAAAAAAGGTGTATAAACCTCTCACGTAAAAAATAAATACAAAAAATCAGAAATAGCTTAAAAAAATTATGTGAATACTATAGATCAATAATGAAATAAATCATAGATAGCTTCAAAAAAATTGTGTGAATACTATCAAGGATAAATGAAACATAGAACCTGTGAAAATGGTGTCACAAGTGATAAACATAAAGGGCCAGATTCACGTACATCTGCGCATTATTGGACCGGCGTAACGCACCGCCTTTGCGTTAGACTGGCGCAATGTAGCGGCGCAATCACCCTATTCTCGTCGGTTTTGCGCAGAAATTTGCGCCTGCGCAACGTTATTTCTGAGGCGCAAGGCGGAGTAATACAAATTGGGAAGGACGTGGCTGTGTTACATTGAAATGAGCCGTGACCCCATGCAAATGAAGGGCCGGCCGGCTCGCGCATGCACGCTTGAAGCAGACCATGGTCAGCACCTCTGTGCGCATGCTCACAACTCGGGAACGGCGCAATCAGTGAAATTGGAAGTGGACTAGGGCAAATTAGTGAACTACGCAGACAGCATAAATAGACAGAGACAAACGCACTTCCTATGCAAAAGTATATCCCTTTGTATCCCTCCCTATACCGCAAGGTGCTTTTGTTCTGTTGTTTGTTGCGTTGTGATTTGTGTTTGTTATATTTGTGGACTGTGTGATCTAGTGTTTTGTAGAAGATATTTGAAAGTGTTTTTTGGTGACTGCTTGTGAGACTTTTTGGTTGATAGTTTTTTGTTTGTTTGTTTTCTTGCTTGATTTTTCCTGCTTGTTTTTGTGAGTGATTTTTGCTGACTGTTTGGGAGAGAGTTTTTGTATGAGTATGACTGAGAGGAAGAGGAAGTTAAATTTTACTTTGGGGGAGAAACAAATTCTTGCCTGGGCCATTTCCCAATATGGGCGTTTCCTCCACGGCCCGGAGAGTGCCAACACCACCCCGGCCAGGAGGCGTGATATCTTGCAGAACATTACTGACGAGGTGAATGCATCGGGGGGGGGGGGGAGGGAGACCCGGACACGGTCGGGGATTGAAAAGAAGATCAATGACCTCCGGCGTCTGGTCAGAAAGAAGCTGGCCAAAATGGTAGCCCATGCCAGGGCCACAGGAGGGGGCCCACCATGCCCTGTTAGGCTGACAGCGGAGGAGCGTGCAGTGGCCCAGACCTTTCATTGACAACAGGTGGAGGGCCTGTCCGGCTTTGACTCAAGTCATGAAGGTGTGATGCCAGGTAAGGTTTTTTTGCCCTATCAGGTGTGTAGCATGTGTGGGGGAGGGGGTGAAAGGGAATATATGGCAAGTGTGTGGATCCTCCAACCTGTGAATGTTTTGTGTCATCCACAGATGAGCAGGAGGGTGTTGGGCCATCTGGGCTGACCGCACCATCCCAGGGACAACAGCCTGATGAGGAGGAGGAGTTTGAGGAGGAGGAGGATGTCATGTCAGCCAGTGGATTGCTGTTCTTGGAAGAGTCTTCCTCTCTGGCTGGCAGCAGCCAGCCCTCCATAAGGGCTAGCCCCTCCCACTCCTCCCCCAACAGGGCTCCTCTCCCAAGGGCCTCCCCTTCTCCCTGGCCACAAGCCTCAGCTGGAGGCAGGAAGTCATCCCAGAAGACCAGGGGGGTGGCAGAGCTTCTGCCCGCCAATCTGAGAAGGGACCAGGCCCTTCAGACCCGCCATCTGGGAAAGGTCAGCCAGACTTTGGGGCGGATGGAGGAGAGCCTGTCCTCCATAAAGGATACGCTTGGGGACCTGGACTGCCACTCCCGGGCTCTTACAAACTGCCTAAACGTACTGCAGACTACAACAGCAGATGTTGGGCAGGATGTGAGGGCCCTCACCAGGCTATCCAGGCCAACACGGCAACACTAGGTGCTGGCCTGAACAGAATTGCCGTGGCCTTGGAGGGCAGGCTGCCAGGTGAGCAGAGACCAGGGGCTGCTCCCCCTTCCCCGGATTACCCCCCCTCACCATGAGTCTCCCCTGAGGGGCCGTGGCCGTGGGCGCCCTAGGCGTGGCTCACTCCAACGGCATTAATTTGTTTTTCCCCTTTTCTTTTTCTGGAATTTTTTTTTTTGCTGGACATTTTTTTTTTTTTTGTGATGTGAATGTTTTTGGAATGTGGGGGTGATATTCCTGTCGGCAAAGGGGTGTCACCCTCAGTTTTGGTGGAGAAGGGTTCCCCAGGACCAGGGGGAAGTGATCCCCAGGTCCGTGTGAATGGTGTATGAATGTACAGTGACATAATTGGAGCCGTGGCGTGGCGTTGCTGCTCACAAGTCCAGCATGGTGGGCTTGTGCTAATTCAATTAGATGAGGTTGTGATGTGTCTGTGCTAGGGACCACAGTGGTGTGCATGCATGCATTCTCATTGTGCCATGATTAATGTGTGTGTTTAACGTGCAAAGATGCCTAATGTGAGCTTTCTCCTGGCTCTTCCCTCAGAAGACGGGGTAACCTCGGTTAGGGGGGGATTGTCTGGTTCAGGGGTCAGGTCATCACGTATGTCAATCTGCAGGCCCATTCTCACTGCGAAGTTGTGCAGCAGGCAACATGCACCGATGATCTGGCACACAAAGTTTGGGGAATACAACAGGGTCCCCCCAGACTTATCCAGGCATCGGAAACGTGACTTCAGGAGGCCAAAGGTGCGCTCCACCACTGCACGTGTTTTGGCGTGCGCTTCATTGTATCTTTCCTCTCCTGGGGTTTAAGAGTTCCGGATAGGAGTCATGAGATGGGGTCCCAGTGCATATGCAGAGTCACCTGTAAGGGAAAAGACAGGAGGATGTTAGTAGTGCATGTGCCCCTTGTGATGTGTGCATCATGGGGGGGGACAGTCATGCCTGCCACCCATGTCACTCACCAACCATCCAGGTGTCCCCATACACGTTCTGTTCGAATTCCATTGGGATGGGGCTCTGATTGTATATGTAGCTGTCATGGCTGGATCCGGGGGGTTTGGCACGGACGTGCCATATGAGGCCTTGGGCATCGACTATCACCTGTACGTTGATGGAATGCCAATGCTTCCGATTGTGGTATATGTGCTCTGTCTCATGGGGGGGCTGGAGTGCCACATGTGTGCAATCAATGGCCCCCACAGTGCGTGGGAATCTGGCAATTCTGTAGAAATCTGTCATTGCCTTCAGCCGCAGGTCCTCAGTGGTTGGTTTGATGATTTGGTTGGCCATGCATCTGAGGATTGCAGGGATAACCTGGTGCACACATCTGCTCATGGAGGATTGTGACATCCCAGCCACCACTCCACTTGTTCTTTGAAAAGAGCCACTGGCAAGGAAATGGAGTGTTGCCATGACCTTGACTAGTGGCTGCGCTGCATGTGAGCGGTGTGTTGGGCTGGTTCTGTCCTCCTGCAAGGTTAATTCCAGGATGGCATGAGGGGTGAATCTGAAGATGCGATACACCTCAGAATCACTCATGCCAAAGAGGTCTATGCGGGTGCGGTAGATCCTCTCCCGTGCCCTCCTCCGTGCCCTCCTCCGTGCCCTCCTCCTTCTTTGCTCCTCTAAAGTCAGTAGTATAGCTATGAGCGAGGATGTCCCTGGCATGTTGGCATACAGATTGTTGTGCAACACGTGTGACTGCTCAGCTCCTCACTAACGGTGTTGCTTTCTCTGATGTAGACGAATTGTCTAATTTTAGACCACCTTTTATATGGTCTAATTTTAGACAGGACGTGCAGCTGTTATGCACAGCGCGTAGCCTGCGCTGCACCAATGTTCTTTTGTGGATCCCCGTAACTCACTCGTTAGCATATTTGAATAGCACATCAATGGTGTGTCTAGCGCAGTTTTGCGCGGATGGATGCGCCTGTCTATCGAAATTACGCTGGACAAAAAAAAGTAGATTTCTTGCGTATCTCGTTTTGGGATGCGGAGTATCGAAACGCATGCGCAAATTTAGACTTACGCCGCGCATCTCCTGTTACACCGGCGTAATCGCTCTGTGAATCTGGCCCAAAGTTCATAAATTATGTATGTTCCTTGAATCTTTAAGTCTTCCACCACACCAAAACTGTTCAGTGAATCCTTCACCCATCAAATCAAACACTCACCAGAACTATATGCCTAATGCCCCGTACACACGATCACTTTTTGTGATGAAAAAAAATGACATTTTTCAAAATGTCATTTAAAATGATGGTGTGTGGGCAAAATGTCATTTTATGTCTTCTGAAAAATGACCAAAAAAAAATTCGAACATGCTCGAATTTTTTATGTCATTTTTCAAAATGTCATTTTTTGTGTCATAAAAAATGATGGTGTGTGGGCAAAACTACGTAAAAAATGACGTTTTAAACCTGCACATGCCCAGAAGCAAGTTAGGAGACGGGAGGTAAAACTACCATTCATAATGGAGATCGCACATTCATCACGCTGTAACAGACAAAAAAGCACGAATCGTCTTTTACTAACAAGTAACCAGCTAAAAGCAGCCTCAAGGCAAATAGAACTTCCCCTTTAGAGTGCCATCACTTTGTTCATCATTTTCCAAAAATGATGGTGTGTACGCAACGTCATTTTTGAAAATGAAGTTTGAAAAATTTAGTTTTTTTTCATGAAGAAAAATGTAGTTTTTTTTCATCACAAAAAGTGATCGTGTGTACGAGGCATAACACTCACGTGCTTTGGCATAAAGGCATAAACAAAACCTCTCAGGTAGGTTTAACAGAAAATTTGTTCCAAACAGTGAAATCCGGATTGCTCCACATATAAGTAATGAAAAAAAAAGGGTGCACAATAGTGTAATACCGAATGGTCAGTTTTAAGAAAAAAAAACATGCACAAATCTTCAAACATTGCACAAAAAATCTTTAAAACAAGCAGCAAGTCACAGCAAAAAGCGTTCCCAATTTCCTCAATCGGTGAAACAATGGTCACGGCGGACCCACGATCAGCTAGATGTATTCTCACCACTCAAACGTCCTGTATGGAATCTCTATTTCCTGGTTCAGCTTAGTGCGTCACACGTCTAAACGTCTCATGCCGGTTCAGATGCTCACTGTGTAACCACGCCCCGACATATTTCGTCACAAGGGACTTAATCATGGTGTTTTATTAAAACTGACCATTTGGTATTACACTATTGTGCACCCTTTTTTTCATTACTTATATGTGGAGCAATTCGGATTTCACTGTTTGGAACAAATTTTCTGTTAAACCTACCTGAGAGGTTTTCTTTATGCCAAAGCATGTGAGTGTTAGATATATCGTTCTGGTGAGTGTTTGATTTGATGGGTGAAGGATTCACTGAACACTTTTGGTGTGGTGGAAGACTTGAAGATTTTAAGGAACATACATCATTTATGAACTTTGGGCCAGATTCACAAAGCACTTACACCGGAGTATCTCGAGATGTCCCGTCTAAGTCTAAATTTGCTCCAGAATATTTTTTGCACCGTACCCACAGAACTAGATAGGCACCAAAATAGGCTACTTCCGACCGGCCTAACTTGCCTACGCCTGCACATCCTAGGTGCACATTTACTCCGTCCACACCATTGATTTCCTATGCAAATATGCAAATAAGGGAGATACGCCGATCCACAAAAGTACGTTTGTGCGGCGCAGGCTACGCCCTGTGCACATCAGCTGCACGGAAAGTCTAAAATTAGACCATATAAAAGCAGGTTTAAAATTATCCGTCTACATGTCAGCTAAAGCAACACCGTTAGGAACGAGCTGAGCAGCCACACTTGCAGGACAACAATCTATATGCCAACATGCAGGGCTGCCATTAGGGGGGTACAGGCATTACACCTGCAAAGGGCCCGGGGGTCCCAAGGAGCCCAGATGGCAACCCCCTCTTTTTTTATATATATTTTTCCTTATTTCTTCTTTTTTTGTAAAGGCCCCCCCGCTTCTCAATTCGCAGCAGCCACCCCCTGCTTCTCAATTTCAGGCGGCAACACCCCCCCCCCAGTTCTCTGCTCCAGGGGGCCCATGCCTGAAGCTGTGTAAGGGGCCCCATAATTCCTGATGGCGGCCCTGCCAACATGCCAAGGGCATCCATGCTCATAGCTATACTACTGACTTTAGATGAGCGCAGGAGGAGGGCACGGAGGAGGGCACGGGAGAGGATATACCGCACACGCATAGACATCTTTGGCATGAGTGATTCTGAGGTGTATCGCATCTTCAGATTCACCCATACTGGAATTAACCACAACCCTGCAGGAGGACATCACCAGCCCAACACACCACTCACATGCAGTGCAGCCACTGGGAAAGGTCCTGGCAACACTCCATTTCCTTGCCAGTGGCTCTTTTCAGTGTACAAGTGGAGTGGTGGCAGGAATGTCACCCCCACATTAAAAAATCATTCACAAACAGAAAAAAAAATGCCCAGCAAAAAAAAAATGCCCAGCAAAAAAAAAAATGCCCAGCAAAAAAAAAAAAAAAACACAGCAAAAAAAAAAAAAACTCAGCAAAAAACACTCTCCAAATCACTCTCCAAAAATCTCAAAGACACGTCACGATCCAACAAACACTAACTAACAACAGAACAAAAGCACCTTGCTGTAGGAAGGGAAAAAAATTGTATGTACTTTTGCAATGGAAGGGCATTTCTCTCGGTCTATTTAAGCACTGTGCATAGCTCACTAAGTCTGACGGGCCTAGTTCCTATCTAACTGATTCCGCCGTGCCGAGTTCTGAGCATGCTCAGAGAGGTGCTGACCATAGTCTGCTTCATGTGCACATGCCCAGTCTGGCCGGCCCTTCATTTGTATGGGGTCACGGCTCATTTCAATGGAACACGCCCACGTCCTTCCCACTTTGAATTACACCGCCTTATGCCTCGGAATTTACATTGCACCGGTGCAAATTTGGACGAACATACTACGAGGATACGGTACTTGCGCCTCGAAATTAAGCCGGTCTAACTTAAAGGAGTTGCACTACGCCGGTCCAAAAATGCACCGATGTACGTGAATCTGGCCCTTTGGGCCAGATTCACAGAGCGATTACGCCGGCGTAACAGGAGATGTGCGGCATAAGTCTAAATTTGCACATGCGTTTCGATACGCCGCATCCCCAAAACGAGATACGCAAGAAATCTACTTTTTTTTTGTCTAGCGTAATTTCGTTAGACAGGCGCATCCGTCCGCGCAAAACTGCGCTAGACACACCATTGATTTGCTATTCAAATATGCTAATGACGGAGTTAGGGGGATCCACAAAAGAACGTTGGTGCAGCGCACGCTACGCGCTGTGCGCAACAGCTGCACGGCCGGTCTAAAATTAGACAATTCGTCTACATGTCAGAAAAAGCAACACCGTTAGTAAGGAGCAGAGCAGTCACACGTGTTGCCCAACAATCTGTATGCCAACATGCCAGGGACATCCTCGCTCATAGCTATACTACTGACTTTAGACGAGCAAAGAAGGAGGAGGGCACAGAGGAGGGCACGGGAGAGGATATACCGCACCCGCATAGACCTCTTTGGCATGAGTGATTCTGAGGTGTCTCGCATCTTCAGATTCACCCCTCATGCCATCCTGGAATTAACCATAACCTTGCAGGAGGACATCACCAGCCCAACACACCGCTCACATGCAGTGCAGCCACTGGTCAAGGTCATGGCAACACTCCATTTCCTTGCCAGTGGCTCTTTTCAAAGAACAAGTGGAGTGGTGGCTGGGATGTCACAATCCTCCATGAGCAGATGTGTGCACCAGGTTGTCCCCGCAATCCTCAGACGCATGGCCAACCAAATCATCAAACCCACCACTGAGGAGCTGCGGCTGAAGGCAATGACAGATTTCTACAGAATTGCCAGATTCCCACGCACCGTGGGGGCCATTGATTGCACACATGTGGCACTCCAGCCCCCCCATGAGACAGAGCACATATACCGCAATCGGAAGCATTGCCAAACACCCCGGATCCAGCCATGACAGCTACATATACAATCAGAGCCCCATCCGAATGGAATTCGAACAGAACGTGTATGGGGACAGCTGGCTGGTTGGTGAGTGACATGGGTGGCAGGCATGACTGCCCCCCCCCCATGATGCACACATCACAAGGGGCACATGCATGACTAACATCCTCCCGTGTTTTTCCTTACAGGTGACTCTGCATATGCACTGGGACCCCATCTCATGACTCCTATCCGGAACCCCCAAACCCCAGGAGAGGAAAGATACAATGAAGCCCACTCCCAAGCACGTGCAGTGGTGGAGCGCACCTTTGGCCTCCTGAAGTCACGTTTCCGATGCCTGGATAAGTCTTGGGGGACCCTGTTGTATTCCCCCAACTTCGTGTGCCAGATCATTGGTGCATGTTGCATTCTGCACAACTTCGCAGTGAGAAAGGGCCTGCAGATTGACATACGTGATGACCTGACCCCTGAACCAGACAATCCCCCCCTAACCGAGGTTACCCTGTCTTCTGAGGAAAGAGCAGCCAGGAGACAGCTCACATTAGGCATCTTTGAACGTTAAACACACACATTAATCATGGCACAATGAGAATGCATGCATGCACACCACTGTGGTCCCTAGCACAGACACATCACATCCTCACCTAATTGGATTAGCACAAGCCCACCATGCTGGGCTTGTGAGCAGCAACGCCACGCCACGGCTCCAATTATGTCACTGTACATTCATACACCATTCACACAGACCTGGGAATCACTTCTCCCTGGTCCTGGGGAACCCTTCACCCCTTTGCCGGCAGGAATATCACCCCCACATTCCAAAAACATTCACATCACAAAAAAAAAAAAATGTCCAGCAAAAAAAAAAAAAAAATTCCAGCAAAAAAAAAAAAAAAGGGGAAAAAAAATGAATGCCGTTGGCGTGAGCCACGCCAGGGGCGCCCACGGCCATGGCCCCGGCTCCTCAGGGGAGACTCATGGGGAGGGGGGGTAATCCGGGGAAGGGGGAGCAGCCCTGGTCTCTGCCCACCTGGCGGCCTGCCCTCCAACGCCACGGCAATTCTGTTCAGGCCAGCACCTAGTGTTGCCGTGTTGTCCTGGATAGCCTGGGTGAGGGCCCTCACATCCTGCCCAACGTCTGCTGTTGTAGTCTGCAGTGCGTTTAGGCAGTTTGTAAGAGCACGGGAGTGGCAGTCCAGGTCCCCAAGCGTATCCCTCTCCTCCATCCGTCCCAAGGTCTGGCTGACCTGTCCCAGATGGCGGGCCTGGTCCCTTCTCAGATTGGCGGGCAGAAGCTCGGCCACCCCCCTGGTCTTCTGGGATGACTTCCTGCCTCCAGCTGAGTTTTGTGGCCGGGGAGAAGGGGAGGCCCTTGGGAGAGGAGCCCTGTTGGGGGAGGAGTGGGAGGGGCTAGCCCTTATGGAGGGCTGGCTGCTGCCAGCCAGAGAGGAAGACTCCTCCAAAAATAACAATCCACTGGCTGACATGACATCCTCCTCCTCCTCAACCTCCTCCTCTTCAACCTCCTCCGAGGACTCCGGCCTTGTCGGGGGGTCCTCATCAGGCTGGGATGGTGCGGTCAGCCCAGATGGCCCAGCACCCTCCTGCTCATCTGTGGATGACACAAAACATTCACAGGTTGGAGGATCCACACACTTGCCACATATTCCCTTTCACCCCCTCCCCCACACATGCTAGACACCTGATAGGGAAAAAAACCTTACCTGGCATCACGCCTTCATGACTTGAGTCATAGCCGGGCAGGCCCTCCACCTGTTGTCTATGAAAGGTCCGGGCCACCGCACGCTCCTCCGCTGTCAGCCTAACAGGGCATGGTGGGCCCCCTCCTGTGCCCCTGGCATGGGCTAACATTTTGGCCAGCTTCTTTCTGACCAGACGCCGGAGGTCATTGATCTTTTTTTCAATCCCCGACCGTGTCCGGGTCCCCCCCCCCCGATGCATTCACCTCGTCAGTAATGTTCTGCAAGATATCACGCCTCCTGGCCGGGGTGGTGTTAGCACTCTCCGGGCCGTGGAGGAAACGCCCATATTGGGAAATAGCCCGGGCAAGAATTTGTTTCTCCCCCAAAGTAAAATTTAACTTCCTCTTTCTCTCCGTAATACTCATACAAAAACTCTCTCCCAAACAATCAGCAAAAATCACTCACAAAAACAAGCAGGAAAAGTCACTCACAAAAACAAGCAGGAAAAATCAAGCAAGAAAACAAACGAACAAAAAACTATCAACCAAAAACTCTCACAAGCAGTCACCAAAAATCACTTACAAATATCTTCTAACAAACACAAGATCACACAGTCCACAAATATCACAAAGACAAACCACAACGCAACTAACAACAGAACAAAAGCACCTTGCTGTATAGGGAGGGATACAAAGGGCTACATGGGCTACGTAAAGTTAGAGCAGCAAAAAGCTGCTCTAACTTTACGTATAAAAAAATAGACGAAAACGACTGCGCCGCTCGCTCGTTTGTTCGTGAATCCCCGTAAAAACACATTAGCATATCCCGACGCATTAAAACGACGCGAACTCCTCCCAGCCGCCGCAAATAGATGGCAGCGTAGATCCGAAGGCTTACGAAGACGTAAGCCTCTCGGATCGAAGCCCGAAGCCGGCGTATCATGGTTTGAGAATTCAAACTAGTGATACGCCGCGGGAAATTTGAAATTACTCCTGTCTAACACCAGTTAGACAGGCGTAATTGTTTTGTGAATCTGCCCCATTAATTTTTTGAAGCTATCTCTGATTTATTTTATTTTTTTACTTGAGAGGTTTATACACCTTTTTTATATATGCGCTGCTTAGTATTTTTGACACTGATTTTGGTTTAGTAGTCATTATATTTATTCACATTATTCACTATATTTAAAGCGGCAGCTATTGCTCCTAGTTTTCTTTCAGCCAGCGCAACCGCGGAAAATCAAGAGGGCGGGTTTATCTTGATTACTATTTATTTACAGTTTAGATTTTTAGCACTGATCACTTTATTAGTGTCACTGGTTTCCGCAAAGTGTCAGGAAAGAGTACCGCTATAAGTTGTTGACCGCCACCATTACTAGTATAAAAATAAATAAAAATTCCAGAAATATATCCCATATTTTGTAGACACTATGGCCCAGATTCACAGAGCGATTACGCCTGCGCAACTGGTGTTGCGCGTGCGTAAGTCTAAATGTGCGCGTGCGTTTAGATGCGCGCGATTCAGAAAACGATTTACGCCAGAAATCTACTGTTTTTGGTCCGGCGTAATTTCGTTAGACAGACGCATCCATCCGCGCAAAAATGCGCTAGACACACCATTGATTTGCTAGTCAAATATGCTAATGAGGGAGTTGCGGGGATCCACAAAAAAACGCAGTTGCTGCGCAGGCTACGCGATGTGCGCAACAGCAAAATGTCCTGTCTAAAGTTAGAGCACATAAAAGCTGGTCTAAATTTTGAAAAAACGTCTACATCTCACAGAAAGCAACACCGTTACTGAGGAGCAGACCACACACACGTGTTGCACTACAATTTGACTGCCAACATGCCAGGGGCATCGTCGCTCATAGCTGCACTAGTGAATTTAGATGACCAAAGAAGGAGGAGGGCACGGAGGATGGCACGGGAGAGGGTATACCGCACACGCATAGACCTCTTTGGCATGAGTGATTCTGAGGTGTATCGCATCTTCAGATTCCCCCCTCATGCCATCCTGGAATTAACCACAACCCTGCAGGAGGACATCACCAGCCCAACACAACGCTCACATCCAGTGCAGCCACTGGTCAAGGTACTGGCAACACTCCATTTCCTTGCCAGTGGCTCTTTTCAGCGTACAAGTGGAGTGGTGGCTGGGATGTCACAATCCTCCATGAGCAGATGTGTGCACCAGGTTGTCCCAGAAATCCTCACACGCTTGGCCAACCTAATCATCAAACCCACCACTGAGGACCTGCGGCTGAAGGCAATGACAGATTTCTACAGAATTGCCAGATTCCCACGCACCATCGGGGCCATTGATTGCACACATGTGGCACTCCAGCCCCCCCATGACACAGAGCACATGTACCGCAATCGGAAGAATTGGCACTCCATCAACGTACAGGTGATAGTTGATGCCCAAGGACTCATATGGCACGTCCGTGCCAAACACCCCGGATCCACCCATGACAGCTACATCTACAATCAATGCCACATCCGAATGGAATTCTATCAGAACGTGTATGGGAACACCTGGCTGGTTGGTGAGTGACATGGGAGTCAGGCATGACTATCCCCTCCCGTGATGCACACCTCACAAGTGGCACATGCATGACTAACATTCTCCTGTCTTTTCCCTTCCAGGTGACTCTGCATATGCACTGGGACCCCATCTCATGACTCCTATCCGGAACCCCCAAACCCCAGGGGAGGAAAGATACAATCAAGCACACATCAAAACCCGAGCAGTGGTGGAGCGCACCTTTGGCCTCCTGAAGTCACGTTTCCGATGCCTGGATAAGTCTGGGGGTACACTGTTGTATTCCCCAAACTTCGTGTGCCATATCATCGTTGCATGTTGCATGCTGCACAATCTCGCAGTGAGGAAGGGCCTGCAGGTTGTGCTACGTGATGACCTGACCCCCCAACCAGACAATCAACCCCTAACCGAGGATACCCCGTCTTCTGAGGGAAGAGCAGTCAGGAGACAGCTCATATTGGGCATCTTTGCACGTTAAACACACACATTAATCATGGCACAATGAGAATGCATGCATGCACACCACTGTGGTCCCTAGCACACACACCCCACATCCTCATCAAATTGGATTGGCACCAGTCCACCATGCACGACTGGTGAGCAGTAACGCCACGTCAAGGCTCCAATTATGTCACTGTACATTCATACACCATTCACACGGACCTGGGAATCACTTCTCCCTGGTCCTGGGGAACCCTTCTCCACCAAAATTGAGGATGACACCCCTTTTCCAGCAGGAATGTCACCCCCACATTCAAACAGCATGCACAACCCAAAATTTAAAAAAAATGTCAGCAAAAAAAAAAAAAAAATGCCAAAAATGTCAGCAAAAAAAAATGCCAAAAATGTCAGCCAAAAAAACAAAAAAAAAGCCAAAAAAGTAAGACAAAAAAAGAAAAAAGAAAAAATAAAGCAAGAAAACAAACACTCAGAAATATATCAATCAAACAAACAGTCTCTCAAACACTTATCAAAAAACACTTTCACAAATATACCAACAAGAACTTGATCACACAGAACACTAATCTGACAACTACAAGACACACTGCAACGAACAACAGGAACAAAAGCACTTGGTTAAATGGGAAGGGACACAAAGGGATGTACTTTTGCAATGCAAGTGCGTTTGTGTGTGTCTATTTATGCTGTCTGCGTAGTTCACAACGTTGCCCTAGTCCATTTCCAATTTCACTGATTGCGCCGCTCCCGAGTTGTGAGCATGCGCACAGCGGAGCTGACATGGTCTCCTTCACGCGCGCATGCGCGAGCCGGCCGGCCCTTCATTTGCATGGGGTCACGGCTCATTTCAATGTAACACGCCCACGTCCCTCCCAATTTGTATTACTCCTCCTTACGCCTCAGGAAAAAACCTTACGCTTGCGCAATTTCCTGCGCAAAAGCTACGTGAATCGGGGGATTACGCGGCTAGATGGCGCAAGTCTAACGTTATGGCGGTGCGCTACGCCGGACCAATAATGCGCCGATGTACGTGAATCTGGGCCTATAACATTTGCGTAAATCAATCAATATACGCTTATTGGGATTTTTTTTTTTAATCAAAAACATGTAGTAGAATACATATTGGCCTAGGCGTTTTTAATACCTTTGTGCATGAAGCCTTAACTAGGGGAGGGTAAAGGTATGGTTCCTGTTAGGGATAGGGCCGAACACCCCCCAGTTCGGTTCAAACCAGAACACCTCAAACAGGCAAAAAGTTCTAGTGAACGTGCAAATCCTATTTAAGTCTATGTGACACGAACAAGGAAAAACAAGTCCTAATTGTAAAGGTTTATATTCAAGTTATTGCCATAAAAAGTTTATGGGGACCAGGATACTGCCCTAGGGGACATGTATCAATACAAAAAAAAGTTTTTTAAAATAATAGTTTTTTGAGGAGCAGTGATTTTAATGATGCTTAAAATGAAACAAAAATGTAATATTCCTTTAAATATTGTGCTTGGGGGGTCCCCTTTGTCTGCCTGTAATATACATGCCACAGCAATAATTACATTTTTAAAGGAAAAAAATGTAACTTAAATTTCCTCCCGGCTGTAATGTATTGCTGACTCCTGGCTGTATAGATGAAAAATCGAAGAAAAACACAGCGTGGGGTCCCCCCCCCAGTCCATACCATGCCAAAATGAATAAAAAAATTGGCGTAGGTCCCCCTGAAAATCCATACCAGACCCTTATCTGAAATGCAGCCTGGTGGATCAGGATAGGGGGATAAGCGATGCCCCCCAAAGCACCTTGTCCCCATGCTGATGGGGACAAGGGCCTCTTCCCGACAACCCTGGCTGGTGGTTGTCAGGGTCGGTGGACGGGGGCTTATCGGCATTTGGAAGCCCCCTTTAACAAGGGTGCTCCCTGATCCCACCCCTCTATGTGAATGGCTAGGGGGACATTATATTCCCTACCCATGCACCAAATAAAGTGTAAAAGGTAAAAACCACAAGAGACCATTTTTGCCACTTAATTTAATAAAAAAATAAAATAAAAAACTGTCCTTCGATGTACATCCACTGTCAATCATGCCGCCTGATGAACCCGAAAAAAATGAAAAAGCTCTGCCTCCATGGGAGACCTACCGGTGGATGTACATCGAGTCAGACCATGGCTGTGCAATGGGTTTGACATGGCCACATTATTATTATTATACAGCATTTTTTAGTGCCAATAGTTTTTGCTTTAGAATATAAAAAGCAGACAGTATAGTTACAGTATCAGAAAAAAATTGTGCTAACTCTAGACATAAGAAACTTTTGAAAGCACCAAACAGTGATTTCCAAATGCAAGTGATATATGATGCTATATATAGCACACTGCTATATCAAAAAAAAAAATGGGGATTGGTAGCCACTAGAGGGCGTTATGTGGCCATCTCAACACCCCTCAGTGTTAATAAACAGTGCTATAATGATACCAACAAATGAAATATATACATTTCAATCAAAAAACACATATAAACAAAAGCTGGAAATCAAATGAGCCATAAAATATAAATTAATATAAATTATATTGAAAATTATAAACTGTGACGAGCTGTCATAACCCAAACAAGCTCCAAAGGTTCCCCCAGTGAACAGATGTCTGTGAATTTTTTTTTTCCGGCTGGCACATCAGATTCAAGGCGATCTTTTAACTGCATTTCTGTAAGTGTATTACTTTTTTTAAATAAACGTTTTTACTAATTTAATACACTATGTGGAGCCTTTATCATTGTTTTTACATGGTGGACATTGTTGTTGGTGAAATCCCTTGTGAATGAGACCCAATTGGATCATATACGTCTGAACTGCGTGACTAGGAGTGATTGCCCTTTTATATGCTGTTCATGATCCCCTGTAATAAGGGATCATGGAGATCTGGTAAGGAGCCAATCCATAGCCTGGTGGAGGAATGTATCACTGTTTCCTTTGGACATGTTTTTTACTACATGACATTTGGCACAATTCACTGGTGTTCTGATAAGACTTTCGTCAATAACTTATGGACTTTATTGTCACAGTTTATGATTGTCAATATAATTTATATTAATTTATATTTTATATATTTTATTGCTCATTTGATTTCCAGTTTTTGTTTATATGTGGTTTTTTTTATTGAAATGTATATATTTCTTTTGTTGGTATCATTATAGCACTGTTTATTAACACTGAGGGGTGTTGAGATGGCCACATAGCGCCTTCTAGTGGCTACCAATCCCCATAATTTGTTTGATATAGCAGTGTGCTATATATAGCATCATATATCACTTGCATTTAGAAATCACTGTTTGGTGCTTTCAAAAGGTTCTTATGTCTAGAGTTAGCGCGATTTATATTTTTCTCACACTTTTCTCTTGTATTTATTGTTTACTTGTTAATCGCAGCTCTCAGAGTGAATAGGCCGTTATTGGGCCGTAGGTCCTTTTTCCTTTGTTTCACTCTTTTTTTGTTTATGGTATTTTAGTGCAATTCTTTTCCATTTTCAGTACAGTTACAGTACAATACAAATAAAGCATAAGGGGTCGTTGCTCATCAGACCTTAGAATCTAGCAGGAAGGGCCAAGTGATACAATAGATAATAATAACCTAAGGTAATAACTACAAGTCCCATCTGCCAGTGCAGCACACAGACTTGTAGTTCTTCATGAAAAATGAGTGTGGCAATTACTGTCCATTGACACTTTCTCCAATTCCACCCGAGAGCTTGTACTTCTGCCTTGGCACTAGTGATGAGCGGAATACGCCATATTCGATTTAGCGATATTTCACGAATATATAGAAGAATATTCGCGAAATATTCGTTAATATCGAATATTCGTGATATTTTATAAAAAAAAAAAATTTGCGAAATTTCGCTAATGCGAATGCGAAATTTCCCTAATGCGAATGCAAAATTTCAATAATGGTAATGCGAAATTTCGCTAATGCGAAATTGATTGCGAAATTCTCGTCAACATGCGAAAAAGGAGATCATTTCCTGGATTACTAAACTAATATGCACTAAACACTAACTCTACTTACACAAATTTATATGACTAAACTAAAGCTAATTTTTTTTATTTTTTTATTTTTTTATACACAAAACACAGAAGGGCAGAGAAAGTATTCGCGAATATTCGCATTGCGAATATTCGGCAACATAAAACGATCGCCTCAGCTACTCGGCCCAGGGTCTCTAATCATACCAGCAATGCTTTTAGACGTCGATGGAGATCACTAGGATGTGATCTGTTTTAAAAATAAATTTGAAAAAATACGAATATTCGCAATATCGAATATTCACCGCGATATTCGATTTATTCGCGAATACTCGAATATGCAATATTCGTTACGAATATTCGCAATGCGAATATTCGTGAGCAACACTACTTGGCACAGAGCTGGAGAAGGAGGCTTTAGAAGCCAGGCAGTGCACATGCAGTCCTCTGATCATGGGTGCAATACTTTGCAGGATCCTGTGAAAAAAAAATGCACATTTAAAAAAAAATAATAATAACTTTAAATTTGTCTGGGCACCTGTAGTACATCCAGCATCCTTAAATTATTAATGAAAGCTGCAAATTAAAAAGGACTAAACACAGCTTTTTAAATGACATTACCTGTCTTATATGAGATTTTAGTAATTGGGTGAAAATATACTTTAATGATCATTTGATTTGGGATGGAACCTTTGTATCAGGCTTAGGACATTAGCTACATGACTTTACATAACTAAGCTAGCAAAACATCAGTTATATACAGTTTTTCCTTTGTGACATCAAATTATAATGATCCCGTGTAGGTTCCCCCTAGTGTGGATTGATGCCAGATGACTGCGGAATCAATAGACATTTACTGCAGAACACATGTTTTTGTGAAACACTATATTTTATTTATTAATGGAGAATGGATGCAATCTATAAAAGGTTTCTCACAGGCAAATACCTATGAAATCTATTCATAAGTCTATATGTAAGACATAAATCTCTTCTATTTGGAAGCTAAATGGAAACTTTGGCAGAGAAAATGCATGAAATTGCTGACTCTTGTCTTCAGGACACTGTGCGTGTCAAGAAAGGTGAAGTCAAGAAACTCAAGACTTGCAAATCAGAAATCTTCCCACATGCTTGCTATAGTTTAGATTATTCCTCTGAAACGAAAAGGCTAGAAGAGTTCATTTCATTAATTACTGCCTTAGTCCATAGTACATTACCCTTTGCACTGGTTTATGTTCTACACTGAAAAGAACTGGACAATATTCACTAATGAAATATCAAATGCGTGCACCCAATAAATTACTGCAAGCAAAGTGAAGCGTTTGGGAAATGCATATGCCTGCTACTGGCAAAACTGGAGTTAAAAATTACTGTTCTGGATCCACTTAAAGTGTTACTAAACACACAACAGTAAAATCAGTCTTTGTATGCAGTAAAGCATGCTTGTTATACTCAATGTGGAACCCCCTTTCACTGTCCACTTTGCGTATTGCTACAGGCATTTTTTTTTTCTTGGGAGGCTGCATGTGATCACCACAGGGCCAATCAGCACTGTCCAGACAGAGGGTCAAAGGTCTTGAAGTCTAAGGCCTTGTACACGCGAGGGAATAAATCCGCTGAAAATGGTCCGACGGACCATTTCAGCCGAAAAATCCCCTCGTCTGTAGGGGCAAACGGACAGTTTTGGCCGGATTTCTCCAGCGGAAAAGTTTCAAAGCATGCTTTGGAACTTTTCCGCTGGAGAGCTGCCCGTCGGATATGTCCGCTGGTTAGTACGGCAAACCAGCGGACATATCTGCCCGCACATGCGTCGTATCCTGTGAATGGATCCGACGCATGCGCGCAGAAGTGTTTACTTACTGGTGCGGTGACGTGGTGGTGACGTGGCGGCGTCAACATCACCGCCGCGTCACCGCGATGTCCACCGGCGGATCAAACAGTCCGGCGGACATATCCGATGGAAACGGATATATTACATTGTGTGTACAAGGCCTAACAGTCAGAAAACTCCTCCTAATGTCGCATAAACACGATCGGAATTTCCGAAACAAATGTGAGCTTTTGGTCGAATATTCCGACCGCATGTATGCTCCATCGGACATTTGCTGTCAGAATTTCACAATAAACAATGCATTTTAAATGCATTTTTTGCCGTAAAAATTACAATGGTCCCAAAAATGTGTCAAAATTGTCCGAAGTGTCCGCGATAATGTCGCAGTCACGAAAAAAAATCGATGATCACCGCCATTAGTAGTAAAAAAATAAATAAAAATGCAATAAAACTATCCCCTATTTTGTAAACGCTATACATTTTGCGCAAACCAACCGATAAACACTTATTGTGATTTTTTTTAACCAAAAATAGGTAGAAGAATACGTATCGGCCTAAACTGAGGAAAAAATATATTTTTTTTATATATTTTAGGGGGATATTTATTATAGCAAAAAGTAAAACATATTGAATTTTTTTCAAAATTGTCACTCTATTTTTGTTTATAGCACAAAAAATAAAAACTGCAGAGGCAATCAAATACCACCAAAAGAAATCTCTATTTGTGGGAAAAAATGGACGCCAATTTTGTTTTGGAGCCACGACCGCGCAATTGTCAGTTAAAGCGACGCAGTGCTGACTCGCAAAAACTGGCCGGGTCCTTTAGCTGCCTAAAGGTCCGGGTCTTAAGTGGTTAATGAAAAAATAAGCAAGCATAAAGTGAATAAATCCCAACACCAAAACTGAATGCTCTGAGATAAAACTTCTAGATCTTCCACCATGAGTGCTCAGTATGAAGATGGCCACTCACCAGAGCTGTTTGACCCCTTTTTACAGGACTTTCAAAAAACGCTTTGGGAACACCAGAATGTTGTAGTGCCTGGCCTGGTACTAAGAGTAAACAGTGTGTGTGAGTCAGCTGATCCCTGGGGGTGGTGTGTGTTCCACATCTCGCTCCAAAAGGGCAAAGCCTGGTGTCAGTTATCAAATATAGTCCTGGAAATAACGGATCCTCTGCTCCGAGATATGTTTCGCCATGATCACGTTAGCGGAACCAATCTGGTGTTCCCAGATTGTTTTTTTGACCGTCCTGTAAAAATGGGTCAAACAACTCTGGTGAGTGGCCATCTTCATACTGAGCACTTGTGGTGGAAGATTTAGAAGTTTTATCTCGGAGCATTCTGTTTTGGTGTTGGGATTTATTCACTTATGGACTTTATGCTTGCTTATTTTTTCATTAATGTGCACATTTAAGTTTGATGCAGTGTTTTCTTTATTTTTTTACATGAATATGTATAGCGCCTTATTCTTTATTTTATAATTTTACATACAATAGCTCAGCGATTTGTTCATTTTAAAGAGGGCAGCTGTTTGTTTATATGTTCTTTTGCCCAATTTTTTGGTATACATTTTTTCATATGACAATATCTACATGTTTTAAAATTGCATGGAAAACTTCCAGGGTAAGGCAGCAAAGGTAGGTTGGCATTTCTGTAATGTAAATAAACTAGGGGACAGAAGGGAGCCCAAAGTGGGGGCCCTCTGCCTGGAATAATGGCAACCTGCCCTAAATACCTTATGGAGTATATGGCACAAACCTCCTATAGAAATTAATACTTGGGACAGAAGGAAAGAGATTCAGGACTTTATAGGTGCTTGTGAAACAGAACTGTATACCAAAATCAATTAAAACAATAATGTTTATTGAATCACAAAATAACGAGTAAATAACTACTAAGCATATCTATCTATCTATCTATCTATCTATCTATCTATCTATCTATCTATCTATCTATCTATCTATCTATCTATCTATCTATCTATCTATCTATCTATCTATCTATCTATCTATCTATCTATCTATCTATCAATCATCACGCAAGAAATGCAACAATACAACAGGAATAGCAATATATCCTACCATCTGGTAAAGGTTCCCAAATGTGGCTTCCTACCTCAATATTCTAATGGGGTGATAAGACCATAAAAAACATGTTCAAAGTGATGGGAGTCTGTCTATGACGCACGTGCGCACCAACTGACTGGGATATGATGCCCCACATACACTGGATCTCCAGCAGAGAGAGGTATATTGATGCAGAAAATCTGGTTTAGAGCACAGGATATTACACAGGTGGACTTAAGTTTAAAATAAGTAGACACATCAGGGGTTATTTACTAAAGGCAAATCCACTTTTCACTACAAGTGCACATGAAAGTGCAGTCGCTGTAGATCTCATGGGGGACATGCAAGGAAAATAAAAAACAGCAATTTTGCTTGTACATAATTGGATGAAAGGAAATCAGCAGAGCTTCTCCTCATTTCAGATCTTTCCCTCAGATCTACAGCGACTGCACTTCCAAGTGCAATAGCAGTGCACTTGTAATGCAAAATGGTTTGCCTTCCTTTAGTAAATCAATCCCATTGAGTTGATATAATATCAGGGACATAGTCCTTTAATCTTAGTGATTATAGCCACTCCTAATTATTACTTGCTTTTAAATGTAACTGAAAATGTGGGGAGCCTGAATGTCTATTAGGTGGTGATAGGGTGCCATGGTGACTTGTCCACAAGCACTAAAATGTACAATTTAGATGATAGTGAAAACAGGCTATAAACTGCAGCAAGCTAGTTATTCGGAGCAGCCTATATATGTTCAATCAAATTATACCTTAAATCGGGTCACAATAGGACCTATCCTCTCAAAGCACAAAGAGTTGGTCAGTCAGAAAGCCGATGGTAAACTAACAGTCCTTCTGAGAAGAAACGAAGGGCACACCCTAGTTAAAACCCTTCCAATGTATTTTCTTGGGGACACACAGGTCAATCTAACTAGTGTCCCCATTAAGCATATTGCACTGCTGTGTACACCCCAAATGATTAGTTAGCTTGGGATTTAGTAAAGGCAAAGCCACTCTGCAGTAGATGCATAGTGGCTGAAAATCAGAAGGGAAGCACTGATGGTTTTAATATCCAATCCTGTAGAAGCAAAGTTTTTTTTTTTCCTTCCTTGCTTGTCCACTAGGGTTGTCCCGATACCGATACCAGTATCGGTATCGGGACTGATACTGAGCATTTGCGGGAGTACTTGTACTCCCGCAAATGCCCCTGATCCCATACTACCCCCCCGCCGCCGCCGCAACGCCGCCGCCTAGTTTATCAGCGCGGGGAACATTACAGCTTTCATTTGAATAGCTGTGTGTTCCCGACGAGCATAGACACTCCCCCTTGCTCCTGCAGTTTGATAGACAGATCACCTGTCCCCAGGATTGGACGGGTGATCTGTCTATTGGCGCCATTCTATGAGTGTGTGCAATATTAAAGCCTGACAAGTTAGGTTTCTATTTACTCGGTGTAACATCATCTTTCACATTATCACAACAAATTGGGCTAACTTTACTGTTTTGTTATTTTTTAACCACTTGAGCCCCGGACCATATTGCTGGTCAATGACCGGGCCAGTTTTTGCGATTCGGCACTGCGTAATTTTAACTGACAATTGCGCGGTCGTGCAACGTGGTTCCCAAACAAAATTGACAACCTTATTTCCCCACAAAGAGAGCTTTCTTTTGGTGGTATTTGATCACCTCTGCGTTTTTTTTTTTTTTGGTGCTATAAACAAAAATAGAGCGACAATTTAAAAAAAAAAATATTTTTTACTGTTTGCTATAATAAATATCCCCAAAAAGATATAACATTTTTTTTTTTCCCTCAGTTTAGGCCGATACATATTCTTCTACATCTCTTTGGTTCCAAAAAATCGCAATAAGCGTTTATTGATTGGTTTGCGCAAAAGTTATAGCCTTGTTTTATGGCATTTTTATTAATATTTCATCATCACATTCCCATCATGCGCCCCCCCCGGCGGAAAACGTCGAAGCCCCCCCAAATGTAAAAGAGCTTAAAGCAGTGGGGGGCCCTGGTGGAAGGGGAAGGCACCGGAGAAGACCGGGGGTGTGGCGCCCCCCGGCAGAAAACGGCAAAGCCCGGGGCCCCCGTGATACACCCCCTGGTAAAAGAGCTTAAAGAAGAAAGGAGAGGCCCCGGCAGAAGACCTCCGGAGCTGACTAATACATTATTTTAAAAATGTGTGTGGTGTTTTTTTTACTTTACATTTTTCCCCCAGGTGAATTGGTAGGGGTACCCCATACTCGTTCACATAGGCTGGGGGGCCACCTTATTAAAGGGGGCTCCCAGATTCTGATTAGCCCCCACCCGCATACCCCGACAACCAACAGCCAGGGTTGTTGGGAAGAGGCTCTTGTCCCTATCGACATGGGGACAAGAGTGCTTTGGGGTGGGGGAACATCCCATAGTACACATATACACTGGCTAGGCACACAGTTAAACCTTCCCAGGCAGTGTCATTAACCACTTAAGACCCGGACCTTTAGGCAGCTAAAGGACCCGGCCAGGTTTTGTTATTCGGCACTGCGTCGCTTTGACGATTGGCGTCCTTTTTTCCCACAAATAGAGCTTTCTTTTGGTGGTATTTGATTACCTCTGCGGTTTTTATTTTTTGCACTATAAACAAAAATAGAGCGAAATTTTGAAAAAAATTCAATATTCTTTACTTTTTGCTATAATAAATATCCCCAAAAATATATAAAAATATATATTTTTTCTTCAGTTTAGGCCGATATGTATTCTTCTACCTATTTTTGGTAAAAAAAATTTGCAATAAGCGTTTATCGGTTGGTTTGCGCAAAATTTATGGCGTTTACAAAATAGGGGATAGTTTTATTGCATTTTTATATATATTTTTTTTTTTACTACTAATGGCGGCGATCAGCGATTTTTTTCATGACTGCGACATTATGGCGGACACTTTTGACACATTTTTGGGACCATTGTCATTTTTACAGAAAAAAATGTATTTAAAATGCATTGTTTATTGTGAAAATGACAATTGCAGTTTGGGAGTTAACCACAAGGGGGCGCTGAAGGGGTTATGTGTGACTTAATGTGTGTTTCCAACTGTAGGGGTGTGTGGCTCTAGGTGTGACGTCATCGATTGTGTATCCCTATAAAAGGGATACACGATCGATGACGCAGCCACAGTGAAGAATGGGGAAGTTTATGTTTACACACAGCTCTCCCCATACACAAGCAAATGTGTCTATTAACGAGTCTGTATACAAATTCTACATCTCTTCTCTTTGGAAGCTAAGTGGAAACTTTGGCAAAGCAAATTGATGATATTGCTGACTCTTGACATTGGGCACCACATATTAAGCAAGATGACTAAAGAGGGAGTCTGGAAAATCTAAAGACTTGCAAAGCAGAAATCTTTGCAGGGGTCTGACATAGTTCAAATCAGTTCTGTGAAATGAAAGGGTTAGAAGAGCCCTTTACATTAATTACTCCCTTGGTCTATATTACATTAGCCTTTGAACTGGTTTATGTTCTACATTGAAGAGAACTAGATGAATTTCACTAATGAAAAATCAAACTTATGAACTTAATAAGCTATTACGGCAATCAAATCAAAGAGATTGATTTAACAGAAGTACAGAAGCATCTGAGTTTCCTGCTACTGGCAAAACTGGAATAAGGAATGACTGTTCTGGATCCACTTCTTTAAAGTAATAAAGCAATTTTTATGATATTCTAAATGTAAGTAATGTAACAAATTAGTAATTTACAGTTGTTTTCTGTCCTATTATTAAAATTAAGGAGCATTACTTTGCTGCTCAGCGCTGCCCGTGGTGATACTGTAAATGTCAACCTCTATCACTTCCACATCTTCTACTAAATCTTTTTCCCGTATTTGCTTCCAGTTGTGATCCATCCTGCTGTCCCATGTAAAGTTCCCTCTGTGTCTACAGTTGATTTTTACTTGGCCTTATTATTTCTTTATTTAAGGTCCATAAAGACATGAATGAGCGAGTTTGTGGTGGAGGAACTTGACTGGTATGCACAGAGTCCTGACCTCAATCTGATAGAACACCTTTGGGATGAATTAGAGCGGAAACTGCGGGCCAGGCATTCTCTTCCAACATTTACCTCACAAATGCACTTCTAGAAGAATGATCTTACATTCCCATAGACACACTCCTTATCCTTTTGGACAGCCTTCCCATAAGAATTGAAGCTATTATAAATGCAAAGGGTGAGCCAACTCAATATTGAACCCTACGGACTAAGACTGGGGTTTCTGGATCCTCAGCCGCGGGTAATGACGTCACCACCCGGGCTCCGTCCTCCTCTCTCCTCCTTCCCCGGCCACCGGGCCAGTAGGAAAGAGGAGTGAGTGAGTGAGTGAAAAACTTATGAAGTGCAACACTTGCTAACTGAATCGCCTCTGGGTGCTGTTTCCATTCCTTCGATAAGGAGACGCTTTGCCTCAGAAGAGATGCGTTTTAATCATTCTCCTGAAGGCCAAGTGGTCCGACTCCAGTCGGATGGTGGTTGGTAGTGCATTGCACAGTCGAGGTCCTTGGACAGCAAATCTCCGATCTCCTTTGAATTTGTATCTTGCCTTGGGTATTTGCAGTAGGTTTTGATTTGTGGATTGCAGAGTGCGATGGGGGTTATGGGCTTTTATTTTTTCGCATAGATATTGGGGAGCGTTTCCTTGAATACACTTATGTGTTAGGCAGAGTGCCTTAAAAGTGATTCTGTCTTTCACTGGTAGCCAGTGAAGGGATCTAAGCGAAAGTGAGATAGACTCCCATTTTTTTACCAGTCACTAATCGAGCAGCCGTATTTTGAACGACTTGCAGACGAGTGATTTGGTATTTGGGAAGTCCTAAATAAAGGGCATTTGCATAGTCGAATCTGGAATTGATGATTGTTCCCACCACGACTGCAATGTCCTTTTTAGGGATAAAGGGGGTGAGTCTGCGTAGTAGGCGCAGCAGATGATGGGATCCGCTGACCCTATTTGTGCACCCATTGTCATGTAGGAGTCGAAAATGACTCCGAGACTTTTGACTTTGGTGCTAGGGGCGATAATTTTTCCCAGAATAGGCGGTGGGGTCCAAGTTGAGGTGAGGTGACTTTTCCTGTTTGCGTGAAACAGGAGAAGCTCTGTTTTCGACCCATTGAGTTTAAGATAACTGGATGTCATCCAGTTATCTAATAAGGTGAGGGATCTCTCTAACCCAAGAGAGTGATCCTTTCCATTGCTGACGCGGAGATACAGTTGAGTGTCGTCTGCGTAGGAGTGGTAAAGTAGCTTCTGGTTGTTGATTATTTCAAAGAGGGGGCGGAGATAGATATTGCTCATGTGCAGTAGGATCCCCGGCGTGAAGCCGTAAGGTTTCACTGCGGGCTTCCCTTATTTGCAATGTTGACGGCATGCACCCGACAGCTGATGGAAACATCAGCTGCGGTGCCAACATCGCAGGACTCCAGGACAGGTAGGTGTCTGATTATTAAAAGTCAGCAGCTGCAGGATGTGCAGCTGCTGGATTTAAATTTTTGCAGGGGTGGGAGGACCTCCACTTTAAGCAATATACTGTATGTAAATATGTTAATCACTTAAGACCCGGACCAAAATGCAGGTAAAGGACCAGGCCCCATTTTGTGATTCGGCACTGCGTCGCTTTAACTGACAATTGCGCGGTCGTGCGACGTGGCTCCCAAACAAAATTTGCGTCCTTTTCTTCCCACAAATAGAGCTTTCTTTTGGTGGTATTTGATCGCCTCTGCGATTTTTATTTTTTGCACTATATACAAAAATAGAGTGACATTTTTGAAAAAAAAAAATATTTTTTACTTTTTGTTATAAGAAAAATCAAATAAACAAAATTTTAGTCAAACATTTAGGCCAAAATGTATTTAGCCACATGTCTTTAGTAAAAAAAAATCGCAATAAAAAAAAAAAAAGCTACCTAGCGGGAACAGCGACACTAATACAGCGATCAGAAAAATGACCGCTTAGTGACGCTGGCAATAGGGAGTGAAAGGGTTAACTAGGGCGGTGATCAAGGGGTTAAAACTTTATATGGGGGGGTACGGGGGCTACCCTGAACCTAACACTAACTGACTGTCACACTGACACTAAATGCAGTGATCAGTACATATATGCAGTGGCGTAACTAGAGACTTCAGGGCCCCGGTGCAAGAAATCATGAAGGGCCCCCCCTCCACAGTGGCATGACAGTCAGGTGGACCCCTCACACTCGCAGGCGGCAGTTGGGCACCTCAAACGGGCAGACTTGGCGGAATTACAGGGCCCAGTCGCAACGGCGACTGCTGCGACCCTGATAAATCCACCATTAGTTAAAGGTGTGTTACATGCAGAGTTCAAGGTGTGCTATGTACAGAGTTCGGGGTGTGCTTCATACAGAGTGCAGGGTGTGCTACGTACAGAGTCTGTGGTGTGCTACGTACAGAGTCCGGGTGTGCTACGTACAGAGTCCGGGTGTGCTACGTACAGAGTCCGGGGTGTGCTACGTACAGAGTCCGGGGTGTGCTACGTACAGAGTCCGGGGTGTGCTACGTACAGAGTCCGGGGTGTGCTACGTACAGAGTCCGGGGTGTGCTACGTACAGAGTCCGGGGTGTGCTACGTACAGAGTCCGGGGTGTGCTACGTACAGAGTCCGGGGTGTGCAACGTACAGAGTCCGGGGTGTGCAACGTACAGAGTCCGGGGTGTGCTACGTACAGGGTCCAGGGTGTGCTACATACCGAGTGCAGATTTTAGAAGTGCCACATTTCTGCGGAAAAAAAGCCTGGAGTAAAAGTATACAGTGCAAACACTGACTACAGCCATGAAACATACAGCCACAGCACCTGTGATCATCATTATCATGCTGATAATTACACTGTACTTCATGTGACTGTCCTGTATATAGCCTATATACACTACAGTCACATGAAGTACAGTATAATATAGGCTGTACAGTGTGATCATCACTCAGCATGATAATGATGATCACAGGTGCTGTCTTTTATGCCTGCAGACAAAGTTTGCTCTGTATACTTTTACTTTATTATACTATAGCAACCACTGCAGTCTGAGTCTCAATACATGGACACTCACATACATACATACATACATATTCACATGCACACACACATTCATACATACATGGCATGCAAACACACACACACAGTAGATAAAAAACGGCAGTCTTTTACCTTAGCAGCTCTTCCTGCCGGGTACTGCACTGTAGGGGGAGACAAAGAGCACACACTTTGCTTTCAGTTTGTAATGACTGTGACGAGCTCCCCGCACAGTGCCGATTACAGTTCGGCTTGGGATCGGGGAACTTGTCTGTGCTCCTTCTTTTGAAGCACTGTATACAGGGGGCCCTCGGGGCCCCCTCCAGCAAGGGGCCCGGTCACCATGGCGACCTCAGCACCCCTTTAATTCCGCCACTGCATATATGATTACTGCATTCAGTGACACTGTGACAGGGGGGGGGGGTGATCTCAAGGGGTTAAGTGTGCCTGCGTGTACTGGTGTCAGTGTAGTGTTGTGCAGACTTACTATGTGATGTGATCTCTTCTCAAAAATACCGCCAAGAGCAGAGATCACATCATTTCCCTCTTCCTGTGTTTACACAGGAGGAGGAAGTGACACGGCGGGGAGCGCGTGGATTGGCTGGGAGCGATCCGGAGGGGGCGGACAAAAACGAATAGCCGCCCCCTCATCCCGGATCGCTTGCACAGCAAACCGGACCGCGGCATGTACCGGGGGGGGGGTCCCGATCGGACCCCCGACCCACGTCAAGGCAGCAACGTATATATACGTTGATGTGCCTGCCTGTACCATTCTGCCGACGTAAATGTACATGCGGCGGCCCTTAAGGGGTTAAAGTGACCAGATTTTTTCAATAAAATATTTAACATATTTTTCTTTTTTTGTTGGCAAATGGTAAACTAAGCATATTTTCCTCAAATTATATATGCAATGTCTGTGGTATGTATTTATGGAATGATTATATGATATATACATTATTTCTCACATTTTGTCCATGAGATAAAAAATAAAAAGATACTTCTCAGAATTTTTTATGATAGGTCTACCAAGTGTTAAGAAGACAAGATAGAGAAAAATCTTGAAGGGAAAATTTAAATCCAATCTGGGCAGGGGCGGCTCCAGACAATTTTTTTTTTATGGTGCTATAGTGGTGCGCGAGGTCAAAGGGAGGGTGCTAATCCGATGCAAAAAGCATGCTGCTGCTACCGCACACCTGTGGGCATGGTGGTTTCTTCAGTGGTCAATATTTCCTGGCCTCTGTATTCCAATAAAAAAGCCAACAAATGCAGCACAACCCTACACTTCCCTTATACCATGCTACAAATGGACTTATACGTGCAATTGTAAAACCTATAAAATTAATTTCAAGTGCAAAGCAACTAATGTATTGCAATATAGTAGTGATGGTGTCATCCCCTCTTAAATAATGTTTTGAGAAATTGCAGAGCTTCAATGCGCAAAAAATGGCGAAATCCCCTGCATACAATAATAATAACATGCATAACATTTTAAATATGTACATCAATTGTGCATTTTATTATGATTATATATAAGGGGTTTTACCACTATTTGCACATTGCAGCTCTGCAATATTTCTTACTTTTTGCAGAGAGGGTGACACCATCACTACTATGTTCTAATACACTGGTTGATTTGCATCTATGTTATTGTGTAGCACTACCCCTGAAGGAGCTGCTGGATATTTTCGGGCGGCATGTTACCTCTATTTCCTCGTCGTCCAGGGTGATGCATGAGAGTAGAGAAAGTTCAATGTCCACACTTTACACTTCCTTTTTAACCACTTAAGGACCGCCTCCTGCACATATACATCGGCAGAATGGCACGGCTGGGCACATGTACGTACAGGTACGTTCTGTACTAGTAACCAGCCGTGGGTCACACGCCCGCGCCCGCGACCCAGTCCGAAGCTCCGGGACCTGCGCTGAAGAATGCGGAGAGCTGTGTGTAAACACGGCTTCCCTGTCCTTCACTGTGGCTGCGTCATCGATCGCGTGATCCCTTATACAGGGAATCACAATCAATGACATCACGCCTACAGCCACACCCCCCTACAGTTGTAAACACACATTAGGGAATACATAACCCCTACAGCGCCCCCTTGTGTTTAACTCCCAAACTGAAAATGTCATTTTCACAATAAACAATGCAATTTAAATGCACTATTTGATGTGAAAATTACAATTGTCCCAAAAATGTGTAAAAATTGTCTGAAGTGTCCGCCATTATTTCGCAGTCACGAAAAAAAATCAATGATCGCCAAAAGAAAGCTCTATTTGTGGGGAAAAAAGGATGCCAATTTTGTTTGGGAGCCACGTCGCATGACCGGGCAATTGTCAGTTAAAGCGACGCAGTGCCGAATCGCAAAAAGGGGCAAAGTCCTTTAGCAGCATTTTGGTCCGGGTCTTAAGTGGTTAAAGGTTTATTTGCCGAACTTGGTAAAAGAATAAAATAAACAATTAGGCCCAGCAGACGATGGTAGGAGGAAAACAAAAAGGTGCAGATTTTATTTGAACTACAAAACAAATTGACAGAAACAAAAGAAATACAAAAATAAATCTTGGTCACTTGACCACTTACTAAACACATCGGTGTCCCTAACTAACGCCTGGATACAGCCTAGTGATGCCCCAGTCCCTAATTCCCTGCTGGTTAGAGTTTTTGCAATAGTAGCCACACAGGCTTTGTCTCACTGCACAAAGATCACTCCCCAGACTATTCACACAAGTCTGGTTCCAGGTTGGAGGATATCTCTTAGCATGCTGGGAGTTTTCGTAGAGGACCTAACGAGCCCATCTGATACAGCTGAGCTCATCAAGTCCTCCCAGCAGGACTCCCAGCACTCCCCCTAAGTACAAACTGGCATAAAGCCTGAACCTAGGAAAAATATATAGAGCATCTTGGATGTAACCAGGGGATTTTTTTTTTTTTATAAATTTCTGTTTATTAAAGGTTTTTGCACAAACAATAAAACATACATCCCTTGGCCAGGTTGCCAAGTTAAACCATCGGTCAACATGACCGGGAACATGAAAAACATTGTGCCATCACAGATGGCATAAACAAAACAATGCCCTCCCTCCCCCCCCCACTCCACTCCCCCTGCTCAGTTCCCTTTCCCCACCTGCCTTAACCCAAGATCACATCAGTAATAACATACTCCTCCATGGCATGCTGCTAACAATATCGCCAAGAGACCAGACACGAGTCCGCTCCCAGGTTAAATATATGTTGACCAAAATTGGACACCCACTCCCTACCCCACCGTGAGGTCTGATTCGTACCAGGCCCTCCACACCTTCTCAAATTTCCCCACACATCCTCGGGACAGATATGTTGCTTTGTAATACGGTAGCATAGCATTCACCAACCCCTTCCAGAAAGCGATCTCAGGGGCCCTTGGATTCCTCCATTTCAGTAAGATAGCCTTTTTCCCATAAAATAACAAGATGCTCAGTAGTGTTCTGTGCGCTCTAGACGGGACTACCTCCTCCACCAGACCCAGTAAACGGACACTAACTTCCTGCGGGACCGGAACTCCCAGCACCTCTGTAATGCAGTCCGTGACCCCCTTCCAGAACTGTTGGATCAGGGGACACGTCCAGAACACATGGTGTGCGTCCGCAGGGGAGGATGTACACCTCCAACATTCAGCAGATACCGAAGGATATATTGATGCCAACCTGGCTGGAGTGTAGTACACTCTATGCAAAAACTTAAATTGGATTAGCCTGTCTCTCGCAGCCACTAAGTGTTTAAATGGGCGATCCCACATTTCATCCCACTCCTCCCCCTGTATATCCGGGACCTCCGCCCCCCCATCTTTCCCTACACTTGAGTAAACCCTGGGGGCTAGCCTTAAACAATTCTTTATATGTTACCGACAAGGTCTTGGGTAATTCCTCAGTCACTAGCAGGTCCTCCAGCCTGGAAGGAAAAGGTTCCACTTTCTGCGACTCAAACTGAGAATGGAATGCATGTCTTAGACTGAGATATCGAAAAAACTGAGAGTTTGGAAGGTCATGTTTAGCTTTCAATTGATTAAAGGTTAGTAATTCACCATCCCGAGTCACATCTTTGAGCAATTTAACCCCCTTGGAAGCCCACCCGGGTGCATCATTCAGTTTATAAAAGTGTTGAAGCTTGGGGTTCATCCAGAGAGGTGTTGAGGGGGAAAGCCCTTTATAGCTCGGAGAGGCCAGCTTCTCTACTTCTTCCCAGGCCTTAATCGTGGCTTTCATGGAAAGCGTAAGAGGAAGGTCCCTACCGGTCCCCCTATGAATGGCCAGACGGAGAGATTCATAAGAACCGAGATGTGCAGCCTCGAGCACCGTGGCTGAATCGCCCGCATCTGAGCAGAGCCATCTATGGACAAACACTAGCTGACCAGCCAAGTAGTACTTACGCCAGTCTGGAAGTGCCATCCCGCCCTGACCCCATGGTTCCTGCAGGACTTTCAACCCCACCGTAGGCATTTTAGGAGCCCAGAGAAAAGAGCTGGTGAGGCTATCCAGTTTCTTGAAGAAGGACTTCGGTATCCAAACCGGAGCATTCCTCAGAAAGTAAAGGATAACCGGGAGGATTTTCATTTTTAGGAGGTTAATCCTGCCAATCAGAGATAAGGGAAGTTTTTGCCAAGCCAGTGCCTTTTGTTTGACGAACGCCAAAAGTGGCAATAGGTTGAGAGACATGTAGTCCATCACGTTCACTATGACCTTCACCCCCAAGTACGTTATTTGGGTGACCCATTGCAATGGTAGGTCAGGGCTTGCTCTTTCCCTAGCCCCTTTATCCAAGGGCAGAATGGACGACTTCCCCCAGTTAACTTTCAGGCCGGAGTATGTGGTGAATTTATTCATAGGGCCAGATTCAGGTAGTCCAGAGCATCTTTGCTCTGGAGTAACGCTTCTCATTTGCGTTGCGCTGCAGAAATTTTAGGAGCAAGTGCTGTCATTCACGAAGCACTTGCTCCTAAAGTTGCGGCAGCGCATCGCAAATGAGCCGGCGGAATTCAAATTGGGCGGGTACGGGGCGTGTAGTATGCTAACTAAGCGCGATCCCGCCGCCAACGTACTGCGCATGCGTCGAGTGTCAAAACATCCCCGTGCGCATGCTCCAAAATCTGTGAATGAACGTCAATGACGTCACATTCCCATTCATGACCGTTTTACGCAAGCGACGTTTTTTTTTTTTTTTTCCGACGCGATGACGACGCCTATACCTAACATAGGATACTCCAACCCCATGTAGGTATATCTATGCGCCGCGTATCCCGTCCGGAAACGTTGTATCGTCATTGCGTCGCGCCGGAATTCGATCGTGAATTGCCGATTTCCGCTCATTAACATATTTTTTGAGCGTAAATCGGCGGGAACGCCCCCGGCGCCATTTTTAAGTTGAAGTAACGATGCGATGGCGAAACTCAGTTACGCTGCTCGCATCGGAACTTCAACCCGGCGTTTCTTGTTTTCTGGTTACAGAAAACAGAAACGCCGGCTCAAAGTCACAGTTAGGCTGGCGGATCACTCGATCCGCCAGCCTAACTGTTCGTGAATCTGGCCCATAATGTCTAAAGCGGTGTTCAAGGAGTCCACAGGATCCCTCAGGAACAAAAGAAGGTCATCCGCATATAGTGCTAAGCCCTCATCAATACTCCCCACCCTAATTGCCTTCACTGCCTCCGATGCTCTTAACCTCCCTGGCGGTATGATTCTTTCAGATTTTAGGTGCTTAAAGCGGTACCATTATTTGCAAGGGAATTTGGCGTTTTATACTGTAGGCCTGTAATTCTTAGGAATAACTCACTGAAATCTATCCAAACAAGAGTCTAATAGGCATCCCGGGTATGATTTTTTTTTTTTTTTTATTAAAAATTATAATATAATAAATAATTATAAAAAATTATAACAAATAATAATATAATTATAATAAAAATTATTCAATAATGTAATCAAATCAAAATCACTGAAATTTGCTCAGTTGCAGAATTTTTGCTGTCATTATTATTTATTTTTTTATGACGAATTTCCCCATAAATCGCTATCGCTAAATTCTGCAAGTGATTCTGATTTATTATCGCTGTTTTTTAGCTGATCTAAAACAATTTTTACCATAAAGGGACACTTTTGGTTGCTATGGGCAATCTACAGTTTGCAGGCAGAAAGAACAGTTTTTATTATATAAAAGGACATGCAGGGCACTGGGCAGACCACTAGGGACAGGGGGGGTGTGTATTTTTTACATACAGTACTGTAATCTATAAGATTACAGTGTACTGTATGTATAGTGTTTGTTTACTTTTTTGAATTTGGCGCCGTTCCCCCCCCTACGTCGCGACGCTCGCAGGGAAGGGAATCGGCGGTACACACAGCATCAGGCGGACATCCGGCCGCCGTGTACTGCGGAGATTCATCGCTGGATCGCAGAGAAAAGGTAAGTAAACTTTTTTCTGCATCCAGCGAGGCAAGTCCGTGTGTGGCACGGGGTTACTGATCTTAGCTTAAAAATCTCACCCCGTGCCACACACGGGAAGACCGCCAGGGAGGTTAACGCCACTGCTAGGGGTTCCATCATGAGAGCAAACAGAAAGGGTGACAGTGGGCACCCCTGTCTGGTCCCTCTCCCAATCGGGAAAAACTCAGAAGTAGCCCCTCCCATACGAATGGCTGTCCTAGGTGCGCTGTAAAGCAGCTTGATCCACTGTCTGAAGAACTGACCAAACCCCATACACTCTAGGACAGTATGCATGAAATGCCAGTCCACTGAGTCAAAAGCCTTTTCAATATCGATGGAGACTATTATCCTACAGGACTCATCTAAATTCGGGAGTTGTAAATGTGTAAACAGTCTCCTCAAGTTTGTATCCGTAGACTTACCCGGCATAAAACCCGTCTGGTCCACATCAACCAGGGATGATATAACCGGAGCAAGTCTTTTTGCAAGGATTTTTGTCAAAATTTTGAGGTCCATGTTGAGAAGGGCAATCGGCCTATAAGACGAACAGTCCAGTAGGTCTTTGCCCGGCTTGGGTAACAGGATAATATATGCATCAAGTATAGATGCAGGTAGTATCTTTTGATCCAAGCAGTAGGCAAACAAAGTCGTAAGTCTGGGGGCTAGTTGTTCCGCATAGTGTTTGTAGAAATCCGCCGGGAAGCCATCCGGCCCCGGTGCTTTATTAGGTGGGAAATCAAAGATTGCCGCCTCCACCTCCTTTTTTGTAATTTTGGCATCCAGTGCCTGGCAGTCCTCCGCGGCAAGTCTGGGGAGAGTCAGTCAATGTACCAAGCAGATCTGTCAGCTCTCTGTGGTTGTAAGAGGGGATGGGGGCATAAAGTGCAGAGAAATATTTCTGAAATTCAGTCAATACAGCTGTTGGGTCTCTAACCAGGTCTCCGTTCGACCCCCTTATCACTGAGATATGCTCGATATGATTTTGATCTGCTACCAACCTGGCTAATAGTTTACCATTTTTATCCCCCTCCGAAAACAGAGAGTTCGCCCTATGCTTGGCTTCAGTGTGCGCCAGGTCATTATAGTGGAGGTGAAGTCTGCGCCTAGCCTCCAACAAAGCACCATATGTGCCATCAGTCTTGTTGGCGGCATGAGCAGAATCACATGCCCTCTCGTTTTCCTGCAGCCTCAGAACTTCAGCATTTTGGTCTATTCTAACTCCTTTAATCGCCTTAATAGATTCCCCGCGAATTACCGCCTTAAATGCGTCCCAAACCACCGGTGGGTCAGCCGAATCCACATTTAGAGACCAATAGTCGACTAGCGATTCTAGCAACTGTGTGGAGACCTGCTCTTCCTGCAACCAACCCGGGGACAACCTCCAGCTCCTGGCCCCACCAGATATTGGCAGGAGCAAGGAGACAGCAAGAGGAGTATGATCAGATATCCCACCCGCCAGGTATTTTACCCCCCTCACATAAGACATCATAGCCTGGTTCCCAAACGCTAAGTCTATCCTAGCTGAAGAGTGATGCGTCTGAGAAAGATGAGAATAGCAAACTGTGTCCGGGTATTTAGCTCGCCAAATTTCCGTCAACCCCGCCATGGTTACCCATGCCAACAGGTCTTGAGACCCAGTCCGCCCGGGGTTGGAGGAATCCAGCTCACCCATTATAGCATTAAAGTCTCCCATAACCAGGAGCGGCAAATGAGCATGTGGTGCCAATTTCACATAAATATCATACAAAAGTTGTACATTAAAAAGGAGGTGGTACATATACCGACACAAGTAGCATTTTGCGGTTTCCTATGTCCAGAACCACTGCTGCATATCGTCCCCCTGGATCAGTTATCACCTGGTGTATCGTGCATGGTAACGTCCTACTAATGAGTATAGACACCCCCCTAGCAAACGTGGAGTATGTGGCATGAAATGCCTTTTGGATCCAGTGCTTGCGTAATGCCAAAATTCTACTGCCCTCTAGGTGAGTTTCCTGTAAGAGGACCACATGTAGCTTAACTGATTTCAGGTACTGGAACATTGAGGCTCTCTTAAATTTACTATTTAGTCCCCTAATGTTCCAGGACACTACCTTAAACACATTAGCCATAATCCTGTTTACCTAATAATGCCCCGGCACGAGTAACACACGCCCAGATATTTAGCCTAAAGCAGCACTCCATGGACTGAGAGAAGGCAATCTTTGGTGGAGAACCGAGAACTGAGCAAGACACAACAACCCCGAGAACACCCCCCCCCCAACCCAACCGTCCCACCCCCCCCTGCCATTATACCAGAGATGTAACCAGGGGATTTAACCTGCCTACTGTCACAATAGGTTCAGGTGTATTAATTCAATCCGAAAACACTCCTGCTTCCAGCTACACAGCTTTCGTCGCCACTCTAGCCAGAGTGGGTATTGCGCACCCAGGTAGGTTTCTCTCACTAGCCTAGAAGCCAGGATGGCGCACGGAATATTGTACAGTCTCTGCCACTGACCTTCCCACAAATAGAGACACTTTTTGGTCCAAAATCCTTATAGCACAGGATTCAGCACCCGGATCTCTCTAGATCAATTACTTGCAAAACCGACACGCGATCACCATCAAGCCTTTCAGTAAACGGTGCATCCTTTGATGAAGTTCAAGGCCTTTCTTGAGACACCAGCCTCATGCTTAGTCTGTTCCAAGATAGGTCCTTCATCAAGCGGCTTCCTCCCTCCATGACGGACAACACAGAATCACTCTTGAAAACACAGACCCAATCTGCTTACTGGGCCTAATTAACAGATCACAACCCCATACCAACGTGATCCGAAGCCAGGATTACAGGATCACGCACCCCCGGCCAGGAGGGTGACACACAGGGTGGTGGGACGACAGACCCAGGATCGACGACCCCTGTTCAATGACGTCTGTCCCTTAAGTACCCCTCCCCAGCATGCACAGCGGAACGATCAACCCCCACAAATCGCCTTGACCTAGCTGCTGCCACCCTTGGCCTGGAGTGATGATAACACCTCAGGCGAACAATAGTGGTCACTCACAGCACAGTCATGACTGAAACAGAGGCCAAATTTGCTCAAAATCACACATGTCTGAGTCAACTAACTCTCAGACGTTCCCCTAAATTTAAAGCAGTACCAGCCCAACAGGAGCAGGCCGCTACAATTGTATGTAGGGGGGTTTCACTATTTTTTGCACATTGACGCTCTGCTATATTACAATACATTGGTTAGTTTGCACTGGATATTCATTTATAGGGTTTACCATTGCACTTGTAAGTCCATTTGTACAATTTTATAGATGAAGTGTAGGGTAGCACTGCATTTTTTGCTTTTTATTAATTTGTATTAGATAAAGGAACCTCCTAACAAGATTCTCCTATTGCTTTTGAGATTTTTTTTGTATGGTAGTTGTTTAAAGGAAGGAGAATACCCTGCGCTGCTAATTTTGGTTAAATGGTAGCTGCTAACACGGCTCGTATGAGAAAAGCAAAAGTATTGGATGTGTAGAAAATGTGTAGCGCTTGGAATGACTATCTATTAATGATAATCAGAGGCACAAAAGCAGTGAAATAAATTTGTGAAACTAAATAATGGACCCTGGAGAAGCCAGGGACAAGCACTGTGTGACTGGTGCGTGATGAACAAAATGCTCTGTTAGTGTGATAGCATTACATAATATGGTCAACTGCTGTTGAATGCAATTACTCACATATACAAATACACATGTACTAAAAAACAGTGATAATTCATTTCTTAGACAAACATAAATATGTTACTGGCCAAAAAATGCCAGGTGCAATAATATCCCGTGAAAATAAAAATAAAAAATAAAAATTAGATATAAATATTGGTGTAAAAAAATAACAGTCAATCTGATGATTGGTGAATGCTAAATAACTTCTCCACTGAGTTGTTCCCACCACCGAAAGCAATGCAGGCTTACCGGAACCAATTGACTTCAGCTGGCTTACACCACTGAAAGTCAAGATAGGCTTGTATTAGCTGGTGTCAAAATGGGCTCCTTGACAGGGCAGTATTTTGGCTGGTCATCAAAAAACCTCTGTGGGATGGATGGACGAAGCCCAGCTGGGAGTACGATCCCCAAATGGATGTTCTCACAATAAGTGGATTTTGGAAGGGATAAGAGAAAGAAGTGGCCACATAGCGTAATCCCGTTATGTAGAAAATAAAATATTTATTTGCAGCTATCAAACTTACATTTTAGCTGAATAAAAAACGCTTGTATATAAGTAGGGCAGCAGTGGAGTCCTCCCGACGCGTTTCGTGAATAGAGCACTTCGTCTGGGGTGTCTCTCCACTGTAGCCCACTACAATTTATATAAAATAGTGAATTACAGTCCAATCAAGTGGAGATCTGACTCACCATACACCTGCAGCAATGAAAAACGGCACTTCAGTCTATCCAAGATGGCGCCGCGGCTTGCTATCCAAGCCTCAATGAGAATTGGCTTCATTAGCATAAGCAGGAAGTGAGCAACATGTTATAAACGAAAATGAGAAGATATCGTTGGATCTATATGTTGTGGGACATGATCCCTAAATGTGGGACTGTGATAACACCTGTAAAAACAATATTTAAAAAGTACAAAGATGTAAAAATAAAAATAATGAGCTAGAAGAAAACCGGACGTTCTTAGTGCCTGGTTAATACAGTCAATGGCTGATAAGCCAATAGCAATTGAGGCGCGTGAGTGTCGGCCAATAGCGGCTGGGGCGCATGTATGTTAGCCGCGCCTCTCGGTGGGTGTGTCTGGCTGTGCCTCGAGATGGTCAGGAGTCCGCGATTGCGCACATAAGGCAACAGCACTCTGGAACGCATATGCGTTTCAGCGGAAGAAATTACACGTCACGCAAAGCGACCGGAAGGGCGAATGAAACTGGTACGCGCATACGTCGACCATACTGTGGAAAGCACGTGCGTTCCAGCTGGCGTGCGTTCCAAATACATAAAACAGGATGTAACCAACTAAGTCGCTGAATAGCTGACCATGCTCTGTGTGGAACGCACATGTATGTCAGCTAATGTGCGCTCCAACTGAGCAGGGCAGAAACTTAATCATATGGATTTCTAATTAAAAAACAATAAAAATGGCCATATCTTGTTGACAAAACAAGATTGTGTTCTAGCCAAAAATAAAGGAACTAGTTAGTATTATGGCTGCCAAAGCTATATACTATTTCTTAACACAATGTAGATCATGGGTCCTCAAACTACGGCCCTCCAGCTGTTCAGGAACTACAATTCCCATCATGCCCTAGTCATGTCTGTGAATGTCAGAGTTTTACAATGCCTCATGGGACTTGTAGTTCCGACACAGCTGGAGGGCCGTAGTTTGAGGATCCCTGATGGCACCATATATAGAGCGATTATATATTATGTACTAATCTCAATGATAATGGTGTGTTTCTGATGGTGGAAAAACATCGCTTTGTGTGTCCTGTGAGTCAGATCTCCACGTACATATGAATATACATAGCTAAAAAGAAACAAGAAATTGCCAAATATGTACATTGTGTGTTCCAATAAAAAGGAAAGAGGAAAAAAGAAAGAAAAAAGAAGTACAAAAAAGTACTCCAAAAATTACCAAAGACCCAGAATAAAGTATATAAAAATTTATGACATATTGATGAAAGAATTAATGTCCCATTCAACATTCATTCCTAATGGGGTATAGGTCTGGAGTTCATATATCCAGAAAGTTTCAAGGCGGGATACCCCGCGGGTCATGGCTCCACCTCTCCAGGGAGGGGTATATTTGTCGATGACGACAAACTGGGTGCCCTTGGGGTTCTTATGATGGTGTTGCCTATAGTGGTAGTTGTTTAACTTCATTTGTTATGTCCTCTGTATACTGGTAACCACTGCAAATTGGTGGTCAGCGTGCCCCTTGAATGCTGGTGCAGGGTGCAGGAGGATGCTATGTGCAGCATGCAGGAGGATGCTACGTGCAGGAGGATGCTACGTGCAGGGTGCATGGTTCAGGAGGATGCTGTCAGGTCACCTGTGGCCAGATGACAGATGCACCCCATTGGAGGCAGGAGTGCACCACAAGGTAGTGAACCCTATGGCAGACTGCTGCGGATGGACCACAGAGTGGATATGGAGGACAGGTCCACTGGAGCTCAAACAGGGATCCCACAGGAAGCTTGAGCCCAAGATTCCCCAGGGCACGGAGTCTAAGATCCAGCTGGTATTCAACAGAGCCTTTTAGTGGTGAGGATGGCCTTAGCTGCAACTGGATCCAGGTCGCAGACCCAAAATGATAGGAGCTGAGGCCTTAGGAAGGATAAGGAAGGATATCCACTCCTGGTCGAGTGTCCCTACCGACATCTTAACAGGGAGGGTCTGGAAGCAGCTAGGACCCCCTGGGAGAACAGTGCCATCAATCGCCAAAACCACACGGTAAGAGACAAAAGGGTAAGTCTCATGGACCTGCAATTTCCCTGTCCATGAAATTGCCAGCGGCTCTGGAATTCAGATATCCAGAGACCGAATAGGAGAAGAGCCAACATGAGGGAACACAGAAAGAAGAAGACAAGACGGTGAAGGTGATATTTCTGGGTCCAATACTCCACCTTCCAGATGTATTGAACCTGAGCGTTTTTCTGGGCGAAGAGAGCAAGTGTCACGGAAATGACCTTTGCCCCCACAGTAGAGACACAGGCCCAGAGTTCTGCGCTTAGCACGTTTCTTGGGAGATAGCCTGGTCCCACCCACCTGCATGGGTTCCTCAGCTGGCAGCAGATGCTCCACGGGTCGAAGAGAGGGGAGCTCAGGCTGACTAAGGACCAAGGAGTGCCGGCATCACTTTTCTAGGGTTCTTTCAAGAAAACGAATATCAATCTGGTTACACAAGGAGATAACTTTGTCCAGATTAGTGGGGATGGTTCTTCCTGCTAATTCATCCTTCACCCTGTCAGAAAGGCCATGCAAAAATGGTCTCATTGTTCCAGCTCAACTCAGCCTTCAGTATGCGGAAATGAAGAGCATACTGTCCCACAGAAGCAGACTCTTGGCGAAGACGTAGAAGGGTGTTGGCTACTGAAGAGACACGAGCCGGGTTCTTCGAAGATATTCTGAAAAAGTTTCAAGACCTCAGACAGGCTAGAAACCACAGGATCATTCAGTTCCCACAGAGAGGCTGCCCAGGCTAAAGCTTTACTGGAGAGGAGGGAAATGAAATAGGCTATCTTAGCCCGATCAGACAGAAATTTTTGAGGCTGGAGCTTAAAATTAATAGTGCATTGGCTAAGGAACCCCCTGCAGGCCTTGGAGTCCTCAGAGAAACGGGACAGAGCTGGCAGTTGTAGTGAATGTGTGACTGCGACTGAAATAGGTGCAGCCGCTGATTGTGTTTGAGGTTGCTGACTCGGTGTTCCCAAGGAGGCCTGGAGCTGCTCGAAGCGGGAAGCCAGATTCTGAAGGAATCGCATCACCTGAGTCTGATTTTGATTCCTTTCCTTTTGAGTCTCAAGTCTGCGGACTATGCCCTACAATGGATTGTCTGCGGGAAGCTGCAAGTCGGCCGGGTCCATGGCTGATCAAACTGTCAGGCCACCTGTGGCCAGGTGACGGATGCACCCCATTGAAATCAGGAGTGCACCACACGGTAGTGAACCCTATGGCAGGCTGCTGTGGATGGACCACAGAGCAGATATGGAGGACAGATCCACTGGAGCTCAAACAGGGATCCCACAGGAAGCTTGAGCCCAAGATTTCCCAGGGCGTGGAGTCTAAGATCCAGCTGGTATTCACCAGAGCCTCTAGTGGTGAGGATTGCCTTAGCTGCAACTGGATCCAGGCCACAGCCCCCAGGCTCCCCTAGGTCATGCTCCATAGGAAGAGAGGGGAAGCAGCCACTCAGGACACAAGAGATAGTAAAGGGTTAGACACAGGGCGACAAGCAGACAAGGATAAACAAGGGACAGGCCAAAGGTCAGGGTCACAGGCAAACAAGAGTAGTCGGGGACAAGCCAAGATCAGTACACAGAGATACATGAAGCAAACGGCAAGCAGGAACCCAAACACACAATGCTTAACAAACAGCGTTGATCATCCAGGCAGACCTGCAGTGCACTGGTTAATATAGAGTTCCTGGGATGGCCTGGGATGGAGCCATACAGGGAGGAGAGATGATAAAAGCAGCCAGGTGAGAGAGCCTGGCCTCTAAGGTGAACACATGGAGAGCGAGGTAAGCTGCCAGACATTACTGCATATCCATGACAGACGCTATGTGCAGTGTTCAGAAGGTTGCTACATACAGAGTGCAGAATTAAGGTGGATGAAATGTACAGAGTGCAGGTGGCATCCTCTGTACTGAGCCCTGCACTGTACAGAGTGCAGGGCTCAGAAGGATGCTATGTACATAGTGCAGGGCTCAGAAGGATGCTACACACAAGTTTTGGGAATGGGTTGTACAGAGTGCAAGGTTCCTGAATGGGTTGTACAGAGTGCAGGGTTCATGAATGGGTTGTACAGAGTGCAAGGTTCAGGACTGCATTGAACATAGTGCAAGGTTCATGAATAGGTTGTACATAGTGCAAGGTTCAGGAATGCGTTGTACAGAGTGCAAGGTTCAGGAATGCATTGTACAGAGTGCAAGGTTCAGGAGTGCATTGTACAGAGTGCAAGGTTTAGGAGTGCATTGTACAGAGTGCAAGGTTCAGGAATGTGTTTCATACAGAGTGCAGGGTTCAGGAGTGCGTTGTACAGAGTGCAAGGTTCAGGAATGCGTACTACAGAGTGCAAGGTTCAGAAATTAATTAAATATAGCACACTAACTGTATCTTCCAAAATCTTGATTAGCAGCATACAGGAGCCTAGGCAAGATTGGCAGTATCAGATGGATATTAAATGAGTGCAGCCATGGACATACATCAGTGTGATCATCCATCCCACACAGCCAGGGATTGGTGGGCAAGCCGGGGGGTATAGCCGCAGTGAGAGTGACAGTGAGTGGAGCTGTCAAGTCTAACTTCTGATGATGGGGATGGGCGGGGCCGATATACGGAGCTCTGCTCCCTTTGTCAGACAACTCTTGCAAACACAAAAAAGTGTCCACTGCCCCCACCTATAACTGGTCTTTGTAGCAAGGAGCACTGGAATGACAATGTATGTCAAACAAATATAAAGAGATTTACAAGCTCAAACTTACCAACCAGCGACCAGGCCCTGCTATGTCACCCTGTTTCCTGCAGTCCCTAACGACTGAAAGTCTCCATCTTGGAAGCACATGCATTTATAATGGATAGGTAGTGGACAGGTGAGCCTGGAAGGAGCCATCCCTCCTTAAAAGGTGCAGGGTCACACTGAATACCCAGCACATAGCACTATTGGAGCAAGGGCGGCAGTGCGTTGCCTGACCAATATATTCAAGGTACAAAAAAGTGGCCACTGCCCGACCTATAACTGGTCTTTGTAGCAAGGAGCACTGGAAAGGCAACTTATGTCAAACAAATATAAAGAGATTTCCAAGCTCAAACTTACCAACCAGCCAGCGACCAACTGAATTGACCTGTCTAATAATATGCGTTAAAGCGGTATTTCACCCTAAACATAAGATCTCCCATGCGATCCAGCATACTGGCGTCAGCGCCAGTATGCTGGGTTTTTTTTTTTTTAATAGCACACTTACTGTATTATTGTGGAATTCCTTTTCTGTCCCCCGTGGTGGACGGCGCCAGTATAGCGCGTCACATCTTCCTAAAATACCCGATATGGACTCGGGTAATCTCGGCGAAAATGCGGCGCCTGCGCACAGACCTAGGAGCTGACTGCGCAGGCGCCGTATTTCTCCGAGTCCTACGGCTATGGCGCGTCACGCCCTCCGAAATAGGACTCGGAGAAATACGGCGCCTGCGCAGTCAGCTCCTAGGTCTGTGCGCAGGCGCCGCATTTTCGCCGAGATTACCCGAGTCCATATCGGGTATTTTAGGAAGATGTGACGCGCTATACTACAGCCGTCCACCGCGGGGGACAAAAAAGGAATTCCACAATAATACAGTAAGTGTGCTATTAAAAAAAAAAAAACCCAGCATACTGGCGCTGACGCCAGTATGCTGGATCGCATGGGAGATCTTATATTTAGGGTGAACCTCCGCTTTAAGAACAGGGGTTGGCTGGCTGGCTGGTTGGTAAGTTTGAGCATGGAAATCTCTTTATATTTGTTTGACATATGTTGCCATTTCAGTGCTCCTTGCTGCAAAGACCAGTTATAGGTGGCCACTTTTTGTACCTTGAAAAGATTGCACCCTGTACCTTTAACCACTAGCCAACCAGCCGCCGTGGTTCTACGGCGGCAGGTCGGCTCTCCTGGGGCGAGAGCCCGTAGCTCTACGTCGGGATTTTCGCGGCCGCTAGGGGGCGCGTGCGCGCCGCCGGCGGCCCGCGCGCGCCCCCGAGTCCCGCGCGCGTGCCCGGCGGGCGCGATCGCCGCCGGGCACACGCGCTCGTTCGTTACAGAGCGGGGAACGAGAGCTGTGAGTGTAAACACACAGCGCTCGTTCCTGTCAGCGGGGGAAACGCTGATCTTCCGTTCATACAATGTATGAACGGAAGATCAGTGATTGCCCCTAGTGAGTCCACCCCCCCCATACAGTTAGAACACAAATAGGAACACACTTAACCCCTTCCCCGCCCCCTAGTGTTAACCCCTTCACTGCCAATGGCATTTTTATAGTAATCCAATGCATTTTTATAGCATTGATCGCTATAAAAATGCCAATGGTCCCAAAAATGTGTCAAAAGTGTCCGATGTGTTCGCCATAATATCGCAGTACCGAAAAAAAACGCTGATCGCCGCCATTACTAGTAAAAAAAAAATATTAATAAAAATGCCATAAAACTACCCCCTTTTTTGTAAACGCTATAAATTGTGCGCAAACCAATCAATAAACGCTAATTGCGATTTTTTTTAATGAAAAATATGTAGAAGAATACGTATCGGCCTAAACTGGGGGAAAAAATATTGCATTTTTTTCAAAATAGTCGCTCTATTTTTGTTTATAGCGCAAAAAATAAAAACCGCAGAGATGATCAAATACCACCAAAAGAAAGCTCTATTTGTGGGAAAAAAAGGACGCCAATTTTGTTTGGGAGCCACGTTGCACGACCGCGCAATTGTCAGTTAAAGCAACGCAGTGCCGAATCACAAAAAGTGCTCTGGTCTTTGGACAGCAATATGGTCCGGGGCTAAAGTGGTTAAGGAGGGGTGGCTCCTTCCAGGCTCACTTGTCTCTTACCTATCCATTATAAATGCATGCGCTTCCAAGATGGAGACTTTCAGTAGTTAGGGACTGCAGGAAACCGGTTGCCTTGGCGGGGCCTGCAGCTTACACATGTGTCTGCAAATGTGTGTAACTACGGTATGTTCTTAACACATATTGTCAGACAGGTCAGTTTGGTTTTCGCTGGCTGGTTGGTAAGTTTGAGCTTGGAAATCTCTTTATATTTGTTTGACAACCCTTGCAAACAGACCGATTTTATACCTCGCTTGGCAGGGAAGAAGGTGGCAGGGGGCAGGATCAATTGTAACTACTGTATGTGCACTCACAGCGGTGTATAATAAACCTGAATTTGAATAAACCTGAATTATTATACACCGCTGTGGGTGCACATACAGTAGTTACAATAAATCCCGCCCCTTGCCGACGCCTTCCCCACCCACCGATTTATAAACCCGGGCTGCTTACATGGATTGTGACAAAGGGTGTGGAGCTCAACATATCAGGCCCTGCCCATCCCCGACATGGTTAACACTGGGACAGGAAGGCAGTAATAATAACCTAAAGAGGGGTTCTAACACTCCTTTATGTTTCTAAAAAAAAAATGCTTTGTTGTAGTCTTTTTTCCCTATTGGAGATATTTCCTCCAATGACTGCAATTAAAATGTTTTTTTTTTTCTCTATACATTGTGACGCACTGCCGTACCTTGTAATGCCTAAAAATGTCAAATTGCTTGAACAGGCACATACAGGGCAATTATTCTCTCAGCGTTCTTGTGCTGTGCCTCCGTTGGTTTTGATGCTCAAACAGTTCAATGTTCCTGGTGTGTACAAACTCTTATGCTGCACTTGTATTTGACTCAGAAAGGGATGATTGATAGGTACTAGCCTTGTAGTCACTCCAGTACCTGTAAATTCCCCAAAGTTTCCATAATGCGATCTTTTAAAGCAACTGTTGATGCTTTAAATAACTATCCCTACTGGGGAAATAATTTGAGTTCACTCTGGCATACCTTTTAAGCGATGGTTAGATGCCAAGCCAAGTCATTTCTTATATCTTGGCTGGGAAAATGAAAGATTTCAACAGAATATCTAAAATGTAGCAGTCGGCCAAAGATTGCCTTTTCAAACAGTAATAGAAATTTTGTTCCAGCAAATAGAATTAACTATATTATACAAGAAATGGAAGTATCATACATACAGTAGATATAAACCCATATCTGCAAAAGAAATGACAGACTGAATACATTATTCAGGGGCAGAGAATGTGGGCTGAACGGTCTTGTGGAGTCTTCCTACCAAAAAGTAATCATTTTATTGTCCCTTTTCTAAATTGTTCTTCATTAATTAATATACAATACAGTGCTTTAAAAAAAAGTATTCATACCCATTGAAATTTTCCACATTTTGTCATGTTACAACTAAAAAGGTAAATGTAATTTATTGGGATTTTATGTTATGGACCAACACAAAGTGGCACATAATTGTGAAGTGGAAGGAAAATTATAAATGGTTTTCAATTTTTTTTTACAAATATGTGAAAAGTGTGGCGTGCATTTGTATTCAGCCCCCTGAGTCAATACTTTGTGGAACCTATGCTATAAAAATGCACCGATCAATATAAAAATTACACTGGGGGGCGATCAAGGGGTTGTGTGTTCCCTGGGTGTGTTCTAACTGTAAGGGGGACATGAAAGAGATCACTGTTCCCGATGACTGAGTGGGAACAGTAGATCTCTATCATGTCATCTGGCAGAACAGGGATCCGCTAGTTTATACAGGCGGATCCCCGTTCTACCTCTGTACTAGGTAATTACGGGTCACCGGTGGACATCGAGCCCGTCCGACTCATGGACATGCTCCCACAGCATGCAGCCAGTGCACGACTGTGCGTACGACCTCAAATGCGCTTGCACGAGCCGCTGTACCGCTACGGCGATTCGTGCCAGAGAGCCGAGCTGCGGAGGCTGGTCGGCAAGTGGTTAATGACTGGAATAGTAGCACTGGATAGGCGTGAGGCCAATGTGGTCCCTATATTTAAAAAAGGGATCAAAGGGCCAGATTCACAGAGCCCTTACTCCGGTCTATCTCGCGTTAGACCGGAGTACTTTCAAATTAAGCGTGTGTCGTTTCATTAGTCTGAATCCTCAAACCATGATACGACGGCTTCAGGCTTCAATCCGACTGGCTTACGTGTTCATACGCCTTCGGATCTACACTGCAATAATTTTGCGGCCGCTGGGTGGAGTTCCCGTCGTTTTCCGCGTCGGGGTATGCAAATGAGCTTTTTCCGATGATCCACGAAGTTACGAGCGTCCTTCGCAATCTCTTACGGCATCTGTAGTCATCTTTTTGCTGCGTAAAGTTATTCCAGCTTTTATCTGGTCTAGTATTAGACAGCCCATGTTAAGTATGGCCGTCGTTTCCGCGTCGAATTTCAACGTTTTTTTTTATTTTTTACGTAAGTCGTCCGGGAATAGGAATGTACGTAAACGACGCTACTCAAACTGACGTAACAACGTTATTTCGCGCAATGCACGGTGGGAAATTTCTGAACGGAGCATGCGCAGTTCGATCGCCGCAGGGACGCGCCTAATTTAAATGCTTCACGCCCCCTAATCGTGTATTTCGATTCCGCCGCGAGAAATACACTACTACGCCGTACCTTAAGGGCTGAAATCTACCTGAATTTGTCGTAGAGCCAGGTAAAATACGGCGGCGTAGTGTATCTCTGTTACTCTGCGCCAATGTAATTGTACCTGAATCTGGCCCAAAGTTTTTACCAACTAACTATAGACCTGTTAGTTTCTCTTCTATATTCGGGAAGATACTGGAGAGTTTAATAAAAGACCACATGGATGAGTTCTTACTGGAAAAAAATATTTCAGGCAACAGACAGTATGGGTTCATGAAAAACAGAACGTTTCAGACAAATCTGATTTATTTTTATGAGGAGGTAAGTAAAACCTTAGACACAACCCATCTATTCTGAAGGCAAAATACAGTAGCAAATGGATACCAAGCGCCCAGAGGCGATTCAGTTTGCATGTGTTGCGCTATACAAGTTTCTCACTCACTTACTCACTCACAAAGTAGTGGCTGTGGACGTAGTATACTTGGATTTAGCAAAAGCGTTTGACCACATGGCTACTGTGTAAGGTAAAGTCTATAGGCCTAGAAAAATCAGTTTGTAAATGGATAGAAATCTGGCTAAAAGACAGAATTCAGAGAGTTGTGGTTAATGATTCATACTCTGAATGATCTGGGGTTGTTAGTGATATACCCCAGGGTTCCGTTTTGGGACCCTTACTTTTTAATAGCCTTATAAATTATATAGAATCTGGCATTAAAAGTACCATTTCAGTCTTTGCAGATGACACCAACACACAAGCCAACCTCTATGCACTGTTTAATTGGACAACTATGTGGCAAACAAATGAGGTTTAATAAAATTGTGAAATCCTTCGCGCTAAAACAATCAATATGACAATAATAATGCTGCTCAGATTGCAGCAAAAACTAATAGTGTTTACCATACACAAGTGAAGCATAAATATAAAAGTGAATTTGCGCAAAAAAACACATCAATCAATATAAAACATATGTGATAAATATGTAATAAGTAATAAGTGAAAAGTAGATAAATAAATTAAAATAGAAATAAAAGTCCATATGTGTTGGAAAAGTCCATAAGTGCAAACGTGCAGTGCACAAAAGTTTCTCTCAGTGAAGCTGTAAAGCTGGCAATAAAGTGCTAGTGCTCCTCCGTGCATTCAGCCTCTCAGGCCTCTCACCTTGGTGGCATATATAAATGCCGTGATAATGGGTCAAACTCGCCCGTGCCACTCCAAACACACACCCTTACAGGCCTCTCACCTCTCAATAGATCAATAAAAGCCTCCAAACAAATCCTCTGGGTAAATTCAATGATAATGGACGACACCAGGAGCTATTCAGTCATCTCTATGTCTTGTAGTACCCCTTCGCTGTATTACTCAGGGAAACATAAAGAAAGATAGGCCTCCAATGGTGTAGTATGTCACAACGTATAAATTTATTGAAAAACAAAGTAATCTCCTTACATCAGTAAAGAATCAAAGCAGATGAAGGCAAGAGAGCCGTAACGCGTAGGGATTCAGACATACACCTGGAAGTGACGTGAGATATATAAGTCCCCAGATGAAGGCAAGAGAGCCGTAACGCGTAGGGATTCAGACGTACACCTGGAAGTGACGTGAGATATATGGCAGATGCCGCCTTGTTTATTATTTGATGCCTGCTTTGATTCTTTACTGATGTAAGGAGATTACTTTGTTTTTCAATACATTTATACGTTGTGACATACTACACCATTGGAGGCCTATCTTTCTTTATGTTTCCCTGAGTAATACAGCGAAGGGGTACTACAAGACATAGAGATGACTGAATAGCTCCTGGTGTCATCCATTATCATTGAATTTACCCAGAGGATTTGTTTGGAGGCTTTTATTGATCTATTGAGAGGTGAGAGGCCTGTGAGGCTGTGTGTTTGGAGTGGCACGGGCGAGTTTGACCCATTATCACGGCATTTATATATGCCACCAAGGTGAGAGGCCTGAGAGGCTGAATGCACGGAGGAGCACTAGCACTTTATTGCCAGCTTTACAGCTTCACTGAGAGAAACTTTTGTGCACTGCACGTTTGCACTTATGGACTTTTCCAACACATATGGACTTTTATTTCTATTTTAATTTATTTATCTACTTTTCACTTATTACTTATTACATATTTATCACATATGTTTTATATTGATTGATGTGTTTTTTTGCGCAAATTCACTTTTATATAAATGAGGTTTAATGTTGATAAATATAAAGTTATCCACTTAGGTGCTAAGAATATGCATGCATCATACATTCTAGGGCTAGTACAACTGGTGGAATCAATGGTGGAGAAGGATCTGGGCCTTCTGGTAGAGTATACACCTAATAATGACATGCAATCCCAAGCAGCAATTTCCAAAGCAAGCAAAATCCGGACTATATTGCTGTTCAATGACCAGGCCAATGACATGTATATACCATTCCAATCCAGCATACTGCCGACATGTACAGTATGCTGTTTTTTTTTTTGCTGTACATACCCTCATATAGCTATTTTCCACCCCGGCTTCCGGGTAGTGGCTCCCGCGGGAGTGGGCATTCCTATTCAGAGACTTAGTGATTGACGTGATGACAAAAGCTTCCCCCCAGCGCTTAATGCGTGTCACCAGTTTCCGAAAGAAGCCGAACTGCGAGTCCGCATCGACGTTCGGCTTCTTTCGGAAACTGGTAATGCGCATTTTGCGCCAGGGGGAAGCTTTTGTCATCACGTCAATCAATTCGTCTCTGAATAGGAACGCCCGCTCCCACGGGAGCCACTATCCGGAAGCCGGGGTTAAAATAGCTATACAACGGTATGTACAGTGGAAAAAAAATAAGCATACTGTACATGTCGGTAGTATGCTGGATGGAATGGTATATACATGTTTTTTATGGTAAACCTCCACTTTAACTGACAATTACGCAGTCGTGCGACGTTGCTCCCAAACAATATTAGTGTTCTTTTTTTTCCCCACAAATAGAGCTTACTTTTGGTGGTATTTGATCAACTCTGCGGTTTTTATTTTTTGCGCTATAAACAAGAATAGAGCAACAATTTTGAAAAAAAAAATATTTTTAACTTTTTGCTATAATAAATATCCCCCAAAAATATATAATAAAAATGTTTTTTTCCTCAGTTTAGGCGATACGTATTCTTCTACATATTTTTCGTAAAAAAAAAACGTAATAAGCGTTTTTTGATTGGTTTGCGCAAAAGTTATAGCGTTTACAAAATAGGGGATAGTTTTATGGCATTTTTATCAGTACATCGACATTATGGCGGACACTTTTGACACATTTTAGGGACCATTGGCATTTTTAAAGTGATCAGTGCTATAAAATGCATTGATTACTATAAAAATGCCACTGGCAGGGAAGGGGTTAACACTAGGGGGCGAGGAAGGGGTTAATTATGTTCCCTGGGTGTGTTCTAACTGAAGGGGGGTTGGGATTGACTAGGAGAAATGACTGATCGCTGTTCATACATTGTATACATTGTATGAACAGATGATAAGTCAATTCTCCCCCTGACAGAACCGGGAGCTGTGTGTTTACACACACAGCTCCCGGTTCTCGCTCTGTAACGAGCGATCGTGGGTTGGTGGTGATCGCGCCCGCCGGGCACGCACGTCAGCATCTGGGGCGAGCGGGGGTGCGTGCGCCCCTATTGACTGAACGTCGAGATGACGTATACCTACGTGATCTCGCCCAGCAGAGCCGACCTGCTCAGCTATGAGGAAATATTAGAGGAACTGAATGTATTCCCTCTTGAGAAGAGGAGATTAAAGGGGTGATATGATCAATAGACATGTGCACTGACGCCAATAAACATGTGCACTGATGTCAAGCAAATGACGAAACGTGTCTGGGTAGGATAGAGCGACTGTCGATCAAGTGATGTCATCACGCCGATCGGCACTGGCGTATGCTAGTGTGTTGGGGTTTACAAACTGAGGGAAGCGGTGGACGCCATCCTGATAGCCCATGATCTGAGACCGTGATGAGGCACTAATGTGATGTATTGTCTATTGTCTGTTTTAAATGTAAAGATGGTAAGTGCATTTTCAATAACGTGCCATTGTTCATATTTTCCTTTATATGTGAGCTTTGGCTTGAAAGGATTGGACAAGTATTTGAGATACCTTTTGCTGTGAATATACAACGCTCATATTCCAGCGTTGTCTGGTAAGAGTTTTCCCCTGCCTATCTCACGAGTGGTGGTGTTTTTAACAGAAGGAAAGGACTGGCTTTGATCTGCAGTAGGGTTGTCCCGATACCACTTTTTTAGGACCGAGTACAAGTACCAATACTTTTTTTCAAGTACTCGCCGATACCGAATACCGATACTTTTTTTTTTTAAATGTGTCCCCAAATGCAGCCATGTCCCCCACATATGCATCCATGTCCCCCCACATATGCAGCCATGTACCCCCACATATGCAGCCATGTCCCCCCACATATGCAGCCATGTACCCCCACATATGCAGCCATGTCCCCCCACATATGCAGCCATGTCCCCCCACATATGCAGCCATGTCCCCCATATATCCAGCCATGTCCCCCCACATATGCAGCCATGCCCCCCACATATCCAGCCATGTCCCCCCATATATCCAGCCATGTCCCCCCCACCTATGCAGCCATGTCCTCCATATATCCAACCATGTCCCCCATATATCAAGCCATGTCCCCCATATATGCAGCCATGTCCCCCCATATATCCAGCCATGTCCCCCCATATATCCAGCCATGTCCCCCCATATATCCAGCCATGTCCCCCCATATATCCAGCCATGTCCCCCCATACCTAGATACTGCCGCCGCCGCATGGGGGGTGGTGTAGTATCAGATGAGGCATCGGGGCATTTGCGGGAGTACAAGTACTGGTATCGGTATCAGGACAACCTTAATCTGCAGGAACTACTTTATTTGCTTAAGCCCTGGTTCACACTGGGCTGCAGGAGTGAAGCTGTGCGAGTTCAGCTGAACTCGCACGATTTCACTCCCGCTGGCAGTCCCGATTTCAGCCGCGATTTAACCACTTAAGGACTGCCTACTGCACATATTCGACGGCAGAATGGCACGGCTGGGCACATCAATGTATATATACGTTGGTTTTAGTACCCAGCCGTGGGTCACGGGCGCGCTCCCATGACCCGTTCCGAAGCTCCAGGACCGGGACCGCGGGACTCGCGGACCCGATCGCCGCTGCAGTGCGGCGATCTGTCCCTGGAGCTGAAGAACGGGGAGAGCCGTGTGTAAACACGACTTCCCCGTGCTTCACTGTGGCCGCAGCATCGATCGCATCACCCCTGTTATAGGGGGACGCGATCGATGACGTCACACCTACAGCCACACCCCCCTACAGTTGTAAACACACACAAGGAACACTCAAAGTCACAGCGCCCCCTGTGGTTAACTCCCAAACGGCAACTGTCATTTCCACAGTAAACAATGCAATTTAAATGCATTTTTTGCTGTGAAAATGACAATTGTCCCAAAAATGTGTCAAAATTGTCCGAAGTGTCCGCCATAATGTCGCAGTCACGAAAAAAATCGCTGATCACCGCTATTAGTAGTAAAAATAAAAAATAAATGCAATAAAACTAGCCCTTATTTTATAAACGCTATAAATTTTGCAAAAACCAACCGATAAACGCTTATTGCGATTTTTTTTTACCAAAAATAGGCAAAAGAATACGTATCGGCCTAAACTGAGGAAAAAAAATGTTTTTTATATATTTTTGGGGGATATTTATTATAGCAAAAAGTAAAAAATATTGCATTTTTTTTAAAATTGTTGCTCTATTTTTGTTTATAGCGCAAAAAATAAAAACCGCAGAGGTGATCAAATACCACCAAAAGAAAGCTCTATTTGTGGGGAAAAAAGGACGCCAATTTTGTTTGGGAGCCACGTCGCACGACCGCGCAATTGTCAGTTAAAACGACGCAGTGCCGATTCGCAAAAAGGGGCAAGGTCCTTTACCTGCATTTTGGTCCGGGTCTTAAGTGGTTAAGAGACATCTGTGCAGGTTTCAGGTTTCACACCGATTAGGACGGTGTCATTGCCGACAATTGCCAGATTGCCACATGTGAAATTGCATCTCAAATCAAACTAAATCGTACCCAGTGTGAACCTGGGCTTAATCACGGACTATCTTTGTGATTTTTTATGTTGCATATCATTTAATTAATTTTATTTAGGAGCGCTGCTTAATATATATATTTTTTCGTTTTAGTTTAATTTTTTTTTTGCTTTTTCGAAAATTCTGGAAATTTGAAAATTCTGGAAATTCGAAAATTCTGGAAATTCAAAAATTTGAAATTCAAAAATTCGAATTTTCCCATTTTCAAAATTTCCCATTTTCAAAATTTTCCTTTTTCAAATCTTATATTTTCGAATTTTGCAATTTCGAATCTCGAATTTTCAAAATTTCAAATTTTCAAATTTTTGGAAATTCGGAAATCCGAAAATTCTGAAATTTCTGAATCAACTAATTTGTCAAAATTTGTTAAAAACAAATTCGGAACTAAACCAATTGCACATGTCTAAAGATCAACATGTATAAATACATAAGTGGTCTATATAGTGAGTAGGGATGAGCCGAACACCCCCTCATTCGGTTCGCAACAGAACCTGCGAACAGACCAAAAGTTCCGGGTTACCTGATTGCTGTGCTAGCCTCAAAAAGTGTGTAAAAAATAAAGTTAAAAAAACAGGATTAAGGTTTACCAGGGTTAGTGTTAGGGTCAAATATCCAGGTCAAAAGGTCACAGGCAGCATATTTTGGGTGGAGTAAAAAAGAAAATACTAGTATCAGTATGTTTTAGGCCAGATGATAAAAATGAAAAATGTACACTGGGCCCTACTATGGGTACTAACATACTTACTAACAACATAGTTACATAGTTAGTCTGGTTGAAAAAAGACACAAGTCCATCTAGGTCAACCAAGCAAAGTATGATTCAATTTGCTCCAATTTTGTTTTCCATGTTCCCCCAAGACACATGGAGTTTGGGGTTATTTAGCTTAGTGTAGAGTAGGGATGAGCTTTGAGTTCGAGTAGAACTCATGTTCGACTCGAACATTGCCTGTTCCCCGAACAGCAAACTATTTGAGGTGTTTGTGGCAAGTTTGTGTCAACTTTAGAACCCTGTTAAAGTCTATGGGACTCAAACGTTTGATTTAATTTTTAAACCCTTGCATGGGAATTCTAGATGGACTGTTAATTTTTGTTTAATAAACGTGGGCCAACAAACTCTTAAACGGCATACCTGGTGTGGACTCGGCTCACTGGTAATCTCTACACTAGGGATGAGCCGAACACCCCTGGGATCAGTTCGCACCAGAACCTGCGAACAGACTAAAAGTTTGTGTGAACTTTAGAACCCTGTTAAAGTCTATGGGACTCGAACGTTTGAAATCTAAAGTGCTAATTTTAAAGGCCAATATGCAAGTTATTGTCCTAAAAAGTGTTTGGGGACCTGGGTCCTGCCCCAGGGGACATGTATCAATGCAAAAAAAGTTTTAAAAACTGCATTTTTTTCGGGAGCAGTGATTTTAAAAATGCTTAAAGTGAAACAATAAAAGTGAAATATTTCTTTAAATTTCGTACCTGGGGGGGGGGTGTATAGTATGCCTGTGAAGTAGCGCATGTTTTCTGTGCTTAGAACTGTCTCTGCACAAAGTGTAATTTCTGAAGGAAAAAAAGTCATTTAAAATCACTCTATAATGAAAATTGTCTATAATGAATTGTCGGCTCCCGGCAATTCAGAGAAAAGTCATTCATAAAAAATAAAAAAAACATCAAATCAAAAAAATAATGACGCAGGGTTCCCCCCAAATATCCATTCCAGACCCTTCATGTCTGGTGTGGATTTAAAGGGGAACTCCACCCCAAATTTAAAAAACCAAAAGGTGTGGAGTTCCCCCAAAAATCGACACCAGACCCCTTATCTGAGCACACAACCTGGCAGGCCACAGGAAAAGAGGGGGGACGAGAGCGCGCCCCCCTCCTGAACCCTACCAGGCCACATGCCCTTAACATTGGGAGGATGCTTTGGGGGTCTGTGACCCCTCAAAGCACCATGTCCACATGTTGATGGGGACAAAGGCCTCATCCCAAAAACCCTTTCCCAGTGGTTGTTGGGATCTGCGGGTAGGGGGCTTATCGGAATCTGGAAGACCCCTTTAACAAAGGGGACCCCCAGATCCCGACCCCCCCTATGTGAATTGGTAATGGGGTACATTGTACCTCTACCATTTCACTAAAAAAGTGTAAAGAATTGTAAAAAAACGCACACACACCATGGAGAAAGTCCTTTATAAAAAATAAAATCCAGCAGTGGTAATACACTCTCGGTCTCCGCTCCAATGCTGTTGGTATCCTGCGACGGGTGATTTTCTCCTTGCCAGGGTCCAGCGATGAGAAGATCTCCTCCTTATCCAGGTCCGGGATCCAGCGATGATATGTCCATCCAGCGCATGCATCGCCTGTCTCCACTGGAGACAGCCCGGCAAATGACGTGGCTTCAGCCAGTGACAGCTCTTAACCTGTCATTACATTAACATGGGGACATGGTGCTTTGAGGGGTCACAGACTCTCAAAGCATCCTCCCAATGTTGAGGGCATGTGGCCTGGTATGGTTCAGGAGGGGGGGGCGCTCTCGGTTCAGATAAGGGGTCTGGTGTGGACTCTTGGGGGAACTCCACGCCATTTGTTTTTTAAATTTGGGGTGGAGTTCCCCTTAAAATCCACACCAGACCTGAAGGGTCTGAAATTGATATTTGGGGGAACCCCACGTCACTTCTATTCAAATTTGACACAGGATTCCCCTTAATATCCATACCAGACCTGAAGGGCCTGGTAATTGAATTTGGGGGGACCCCCACACTTTAAAAAAAAAATAATAATTATGAATGACTTTTCTCTAAATTGCTGGGAGCCGATTATTCATTGGCGAATTAAGTTCTTCAAGCTGTTGTGTAGACAGAGAGGGAAGATTTATATTATGTAGGAATGTTTGGATCTTGTCTACGCTAGGTTGAGGGGTGTCGGCATCGTCACGTAGGTTGTACAGAGAACTGTAATAATCTGCGAATTGGTCAACTATGTCCTTGGGGTTTGTGATTTTATGTGAGGAGGTCGGACTTTTTAGGTAAGCTATTCTAGATTTTGTGTGTGCAGCTTTTAGCCTGTTCGCTAGGTATTTACCTGCCCTATTTGCATTGGAGTAGTGATTGAGCCGCAGGCGCCTCAAATATCTGTCGTATTGTTGTGTCAAAAGGTCCCGAATTCTTTCCCTGAGGGATTGTAGTTTAGTGGCCAGGGAGGCCGAGGGCAATTTTTTTGTTTTGCGATTCGGTATTACGTAAGTCCGTAAGGTCAGTTTGGAATTGCTGGGACTGTTTTTTTTTCTCGGTCACTCCAAACTGTATGAGGATGCCTCTCATAAAGGCTTTATGTGCATTCCACATGACACTGGGATCCTCTACAGATTCATAGTTGATCAGAAAATAGTTGGTTAAGTGCTCTGTGATGGCTTTCTGATAGTGTGAGATTTGGATTATTTTGGGGTTACAGCGCCAGATGGGTGAGGAGGAGGAGACTCCCCTCTCTGCAATAGACAATGATATGGCAGCATGGTCTGACCACGTGATGTCATGGATTGTGGCCGCTTCCACGTTTTGTAGCAACCATTTATCCGTTAGAAACATGTCTATGCTGGAAAAAAGGTGTAGTCACGTTCATTCGCATGTAGGCACCTCCAAGCATCAAATAGTTCCTCGGAGTGAATCATTGATTGGAGTGCCAGCACGCCTTTTGCTTTACCTGAGGAAGTATCCAACAATGGGTCATATGTGATATTGAAGTCCCCGCACACCAAGAGGTTTCCATATCTCATGGAATTCGCTTTTTTGAGGACTTTCCGTATGAAACGCAATTGGTGTAAGTTCGGGGCATACAGCGTGACAATTGTGTATGGCCTGGAATTGATGTCACCAGAAACTATCACGTACCTGCCTCTTTCATCTATAACCACGTCCTTGGGTTGAAAAGCAAGCAAGTTTTTAAATGCTAGTAGAACTCCACTTACTGGGGTTGGTGGCCATATAAATAGTTGGGAAGTCTCTATGCGCACAGCATGGGGCTTTGTCCGCTAGGAAGTGTGTTTCTTGTATGCAAAGTATGTCCGCTCCTGACTTACAGGCCTCTCTCCACATGGAGAACCACTTTGCAGGGTGGTTTAGGCCCCTAGCCATAAGTGAGAGGATTTTAATCGTCATAGTGGTGGTAATGTGGTATTGTGTGCGGTGGCAGTGCTTCGATACTCACATTTCTTGCAAGACATATGTTTTGCGCAACCGTGTTGGGCGGTGTGGTACGCGGTTTCGGCCTCTGTTGAGAGGGTCTCCATCCACCCATTCATTCACTGATAGGGATTGAATTGTTTGCCAATGGTGCGGAACAACCAATCTCGCAGCTATCATTCAAAGTCTAAGCAGATCCATTTTTTTATATGAACCTGGTAAGATGAACAACAGGGTAATTTGAGGTGTATTGGGGATTACCTCCCCTGTAACTATAGTATACAACTGCATGATCCTGTCCCAGAGTTTACAAATTTAAGGGCATTCCCACCATATGTGTAACAATGGGCCCTTGGCAGAATGACATTGCCAACATTTATCCGATGCGTCTGGAAATATACCGTACGCTGTAAAGATGTTGGACATCAATACCAGCGAGAAACAAGCTCATAGATTGTCTCTTGCGCTTGGGTTGCCAATGACAAACAATGTGTGAGGGTAAAAGTCTTCTCCCACTCTTCTACTCCAATTTGAACATTAAGATCACGTGCCCATTTATGTGTAAATTCTGGGAGCTCAGGGTGATTTTTTACAATAAGAATCTTATATATTACTGATAAAACGTGTTTTGGTCTAGTGCTTTGCACCAAGATGGACTCAAACTGATTTAAATCTCTGTCAATTTTTTTTAGGGGAATAGAGGACAAAAAAGACAATAGATGCAGATATTCCATTCATTGCCTAAATGAAAGCTGTTGTGTAGGCATTAAAGTGAATGTAAACCCAAATTTTTTTTTTTTCTGATGTCACAATGTAGAGTATAAGATTTCCTATCATTTGTGCCCAGTCTTGCCACACAGAGTTAATCCAGCTCTGATCAATCCTCTTTTATTGTTCAGTAAAAATTAACAGAATTCCAGATAAAAACCTGTCTAAATAAAAAGCCTGTTTCTCTCTTCTTGCTTTGAGTGACAGATTATTTAAATATCTAGCTTGGACATGTTTATCATATGTTATGTTATGTTTATCATAACATGAGGTGATTCACAGTATAAAAAGTGAGAAATCCACCCCTCCCCCACATAACACATCCTGGTAATATACAATGAACTTTGGATCACCTCATATTATGATAAACATAACAGCCTAAGGCCCCTTTCACATTGAGGCGTGGACGGTGACGGTGACGGTATAGCCGCGCTATTTGTAGTGCCGCTATACCGTCGTGTTTACCGCGATATTCGGGCGCTAGCGGTGAGGTTTTAACCCCCGCTAGCGGCCGAAAAAGGGTTAATACCGCCCGCATTGCGGGCGGTATTACCGCGGTTTCCCATTGATTCCAATGGGAAGGCGCGCTATAGGAGCGGTGAACACACCGCTCCTATACCGCGGTAAAGATGCGGCTAGCAGGACTTTTGGAGCGTTCCTGCCAGTGCACCGCTTCAGTGTGAAAGCCTTCGGGCTTTCACATTGAACACTACAGGGCATGATTTTTCATGCGGTATAGCAGCGCTATTTTTAGCGCTGTACCGCATGAAAAACGCCTCAATGTGAAAGGGGCGTAAGTCGCATAAGCGTATGCCAGCCAACTTTATTTAAACTAGCAGGCTATTCCCCGGGGCAACACGACGCTCGCTTCATCTCTAGGTATCTCTCTCATTGGGATCCCTTGTTTGCTGGCTCGTTGAGGCTTTTTTATCCACTTTTTTTGGAAAAAATACATTTTTGGAGTTAAAAAATAAGACAATAGTAAAGTTAGCCCATTTTTTTTATAATGTGAAAGATAATGTTACGTTGAGTAAATTGATACCCAACATGCCACGCTTCAAAATTGTGCCGCTTGTGAAATGAAGACAAACTTTTACACTTAAAAATCTCCATAGGCAATGTTTAAAAAATTCTACAGGTTGCATGTTTTGAGTTACAGAGGAGATCTAAGGCAAGAATTATTGCTCTCACCCTAATGATTGCAGTGATACCTCACATGTGTGGTTTGAACAAAGCTCTTATTTATTTTACTTGAAATGTTTTCATTTTACACTGGTCTTTTGAAAAAAAAAAGTTGTCACTTTTATTCCTATTACAAGGAATGTAAACATCCCTTGTAATAGAAAAAATGCATGACAGGACCTCTTAACCACTTTAGCCCCGGACCATATTGCTGCCCAATGACCAGAGCACTTTTTGTGATTCGGCAGTGCGTCGCTTTAACTGACAATTGCGCGGTCGTGCGACGTGGCTCCCAAACAAACAAAATTGCCGTCCTTTTTTTCCCACAAATAGAGCTTTCTTTTGGTGGTATTTGATCACCTCTGCGGTTTTAATTTTTTTGCGCTATAAACAAAAATAGAGCAACTATTTTGAAAAAAATGCAATATTTTTTACTTTTTTCTGTAATAAATATCCCCCAAAAATATATATAAAAAAACTTTTTCCTCAGTTTAGGCCGATACGTATTCTTCTACATATTTTTCGTAAAAAAAAAAATCGCAATTAGCGTTTATTGATTGGTTTGCGCAAAAGTTATAGCGTTTACAAAATAGGGGGTAGTTCTATGGCATTTTTATTATTTATTTTTTTACTAGTAATGGTGGCGATCAGCGTTTTTTTCAGTACTGCGACCTTATAGCGGAGACTTTGGACACTTTTGACAAATTTTTGGGACCATTGGCATTTTTTTAGCGATCAATGCTATAAAAATTAATTGGATTACTATAAAAATGCCATTGGCACTAAAGGGGTTAACACTAGGGGCGGGGAAGGGGTTAAGTGTGTTCCTGGGTGTGTTCTAACTGTATGGGGGAGTGGACTGACTGAGGGAAATCACTTATCTTCTGTTCATACATTGTATAAACAGAAAATCAGCGTTTCCCCCGCTGACAGGAACGAGAGCTATGTGTTTACACACATAGCTCCCGTTCCCCGCTCTGTAACGAGCAATCGCGGGTGCCCGGCCGGGCACACGTGCGGGACTCGGGGGCGAGCAGGGATGAAATGTAGATGACGTAGAGCTACGTGCTCTCGCCCAGGAGTGCCGACCTGCCGCTGTAGAATGATGGCGGCTGGTCGGCAAGTGGTTAAATATGAGATCTGGGATCTGGGATCAAAAAGCCATGGGCAAAAAAAACATTTTGTCATCCCTTCCGCCCTGCAATGGTATGAAGCTGGGTGGGGGCCATCTTCCCCTCACTCAGCTCCATACCACAGAGGGGAGAGGACGCGATCGCCACCGCCATTGCTGGTGGCTCCAAAATTCGGCAGAGGGCAGTGGAGTGTGGCGGGAGGGGGCCCCTTTCCCGCCACCGATAAAAGTTATCTCATGGCAAATCCATGGCAGAGACCACTTTTATCTGAAACCGGACTGCTCACTGAAGAAAGGATACTGGGGTTATGACAGCTAGCTGCTGCCATAACAAAAATATTCCTCTTCAAAGTGCCGACGTATATCGTCGTGAGCTGGTCCGCAAGTGGTTAAACAAGACGTACTTTACTATGCTCTATACTTCTCCATATGTTTGTGCCTTAAAACACCCCAGGAAAGATTGCACACAGGAAGTGGCGTTTTCATCACCCCACTCACCATACTAAGCCTACCTGACCCGCAACGCAGTATTGCTTGGGGGTGCATTGGATCTTGTGAGTTGTGGATCCTGTATGTACCTGTTTACAGCATTCTATGTTTTTTTTTAGCACAGCAGCACTTTTGAAATGAACGTGGGGAAAGTAACTTATGAACTGTCTGTCTGTTTAGCCGCGTTTACATGCCGTGTTTGTGTCTAGAAGCGTTTGAAAAAATAATAATTATTTTTTTTTGGTTAAAATTAAAAACGTCTATAAACGAGAGTTACTGCGTTTAGCCACGTTTGGTGCTTGAAATGCCTCTAAACACAGCTTCTGAACGCATTTTTTTGTGTTCCAGAAAAAGCCTCTAAACTCAACTGCCTAGAAACGACTATAGACGACCCGGACAAGAGGACGTCCATGATTGGCAGAATACTGAACACAGTTTCTGCTGGGAGACTGTCCGAGGATGAAAGGGCCTCTGTGATAGGCAGAATACAGTATAAAATGCCTATCACGGAACGGAACGCTAGGAGGAAGCCGTGACTTTAAAAAAAAATGTAAGCCTGTCAAGAATTCAGGTACACTTACTCGAGTATAAGCCAAAGAGGGTATTTTCAGCCCTAAAAAAAGGGCTGAAAAACTCGGCTTATATTCAAGTATATACAGTAGTTGAAAAAAATGCCCAACTGCTCCTAAACATCCATTTACCAGCAGCAGTGATCCATTTTCAAATCTCTTCATGATGAAAACTCCAATATCACTGATGCTCATTTGTTTTATTTATTAATGACATTTTCTACAATGCTGGAATGACAGTGGCTTTTGAATTGTTGGTTTGATTAGTGCTATAGTTCAGAGTCCTTTGAAATTGTTCAGTTTATTCTATTGTTTGTACTAAAAGCAACAAAAAATTGTTTCAAATACAAGTTGATGCAAAAACACGCTCATTGTTATAATTCAGTATTTTTTTTCAATGTTTCCTAACACTGGTATTAAATAAAAAGCAGACTTTAGAAGCTAGAACTAAACAGAATGTCTGTACTTTCTGAGGTAGCTCTGATTTCCGGGATAAAAAAAAAGCCAAATTATATTAAAACGAGTACCAAAGAACTCATATGCAATTTTTGCAATTGCATCTTGCAATAGATAATTTTTCCATAGACTCAGAGTAGATGTACTGGGCTATATACCAACGTGGACTTTGTTACAGAGCTTATTGTACATTTTCAAGCTGATAGAAACAGAAGAAGGATAGAACTCCTTGAAGATAATAACCTATTCTGGATATTCATAAATGTACAATGTACCAGACCGCTATCTCACTATCACTGTATTAAATTGGAAATTTCGTTGGTCGCTGACTGTATTCTGTTTCAATATGCACTCATGCCTTTAACTGATTTCTTACCGTTCTTTCGTATTGTCCTGAATTAATAAAAACGGTACAAACCATTGGTAACAATGTGAATAGCATTTGGGGAGGGGGAATTACTGATTACTGTAATTCAAGATAAGCACTACCTTTGCCAATGAGTACTAAATATGGAGGGAGGAAGACAGGACAGTAAATTACAAAAAATAAGCTAAAAGTTATTATCTCACTTATATCATGTAAATTGCCAATCTCAGATTAAATTGGTGGTTTGAAGAAGACCTTAGGGAAGCTTTACTGGCTAACTGAAATTCTAAGGAATATACAGTATAATAAATCAGACCATGTTAGTATGAGGTGGGAAAAATTAAACCTTCACTGGGCTTTATTAAAACAGAAATTATATATATATTGTTCTGATGTTTAATTTATTTAAAGCTGAACTCCAAGCAGATAAACACCACTGACATACCTACATTTTTACTTTGAAAGGCCTCAGATCATGGGAGTGAAAAGAATCACAACGAGCCTATTAAATGCACTTCAATGGTCACATGCCAACACTTAAAATGCCGATTGGAAGATAGAGCAGAGCTGTAGAGAGGTGAGCTCATCATCTGTTTTTTAAACTTATCTGGTCAAACTTGGGGAGAGAAAAGACCTGTAATGTCCCGTACACACTATCAGATTTTCCGTTGGAAAATTCTTGGATGGTTATTCCGATGGAATTCTGCTCAAGCTTGGCTTGTATACACAGGGTCACACAAAAATTCTCTGAACTTTCGACCATCAAGAACGCGGTGACATACAACACTACAACGATGCTTCTGAGAACCGGCTCTCAAGCTTTTGCTGGTGGAAATTCCGTCAGCAAAAATCCGAGCATACACATGGTCGGAATTTCCATTCAAAAGTTTACATCGAACTTTTGCTGTTGGAATTTCCGATCGTGTGCATTAGTGTTACTACATTGGTAAAAAATACATCAAGTTTTCTACATTTTCAAGCAAGACTGTATAAATCTCAGGTTTAAATAAATGTGTAAGGACCCTGCCCTAAGCAGAAGTGTCCAGTAGGCTAGATTTAGTTCTGCTGGGCAGTAGTCAACCTGAGTTCTAAATGATAGTTCTGCTTTCCTAAGCTCAATTTTTTTGTTTGCCTTTGTCTGCTGTTGCGAAATGATCCTAACAATAGTGTGAGAAGGTACAATAATTCTGAGTTATGAAAATGTACACTTTATTGTCAAAAGTATTGGGACACCTGCCTTTACACACACATGAACTCTAATGGCATCCCAGTCTTAGCCCATAATGTTCAGTATTGAGTTGGCCCACCCTTTGCAGCTATAACAGCTTCAATGCTTCTGGGAAAGCTGTCCACAAGGTTTAGGAGTGTGTCTATGGAAATGTATGGCCATTATTCCAGAAACGCATTTATGAGGTCAGACACTGATATTGGAAGAGAAGTTCTGGCTCGCAGTCTCTGCTCCAATACACAAAGTTGGGAGCATGAAACTGCCCAAAATGTCTTGACACCTTAAAAGGTCCCTTCACTACAACTAAGGAGCCAAGCCCAACCCCTGAAAAAAAAACCCACACCATAAGCCCCCCTCCACCAAATAATTTGGACCAGTGCACATAGGATGGTCCATAGAGACATGGATGAGTGAGTTTGGGGTGGAAGAATTTGACTGGCCTGAGAGTCCTGACCCTTATTCTGATAGAACACCTTTGTGATTAGAGTGAAAGCCTTCTAAACCTTGTGGTTGTGGACAGCCTTCCCAGAAGAGTTGAAGCTATTATAGCTGCAAAAGGCGGGCCAACTCAATATTGAACCATACGGACTAAAACTGGGATGCCATTTAAGTGTGACCCAATAGTTTGGCAATATAGGGATGTCTCTGCCAGCTTTGCACATCTAAGGAGTGATTTGCCCATTCTTCTTTGCAAAATAGTTAAAGCTCTGTCAGATTGTACGGAGAGGAGTAATTTGCAAGTCTTGCCACAGATTCTCAATTGGATTTAAGTCTGGACTTTGACTGGGCCTTTCTAACACATGAATATGCTTTGATCTAAGCCATTCTATTGTATCTTTGGCTGTATGTTTGGGGTTGATGTCCTGCTGGAAGGTGAACCTCTGCTCCAGTCTTAAGTCTTTTGCAGACTTCCCAGAGCACTCTGGGTCATCTAAAAAGAGGAGATATCAAATGCTTTCTATCTGCAGGTTTGTCACATTGAAACAGCGGATGGAGCTGTAAAAAGGTAAATAGAAGAGAGGCAGATGAGTCATTATTTTGACTTATTTACTGATGAGTGGAAATTGCAGTTTTAACAATTGAGATCTGCAAAAGGGCTTACAACAATGAGTAGGAAGATACAGAAAAGCATGTAAAAAGAATCCAGAAGCACCACCTGATGGCTGGATATGAAAGCACAAAATATTCATATACAAGAATCAAATGTAATGTTTATTAGTTCTGACCATAATGAATATGGAAAATATGTACAAAATTACTATGCATTTTCTATAATAACTGAAGCCCTCACAACAAAGGAGTAATTTTTGCAGTAGCTCCATAAAACTTTCTCTTGCATGAAATAGTGGGGAAAGATAATAACTAAGGTTGGGGTGGCAGATGGGCAGAGTGACTCAGACCTTTTTCTTCTAAGATTGCCCTGTATTTGGCTGCATCCATCTTCTCATCAACTTTGACCAGCTTCCCTATCCCTGCTGAAGAAAAGCATCCCCAACATGATGCTGCTACCACCATGTTTCACGGTGGGACTGGTGTGTTCGGGGTGATGTGCAGTGTTTAGTTTTCTGCCACACATAGCAATTTTTCTTTTGGGCCAAAATGTTCAATTTTGGTCTCATCTGACCAGAGCACCTCCTTCCACATGTTTGATGTGTCCCCCATATGGCTTCTCGCAAACTGCAAATGGGATTTCTTATGGCTTTCTTTCAACAATGGCTTTCTTCATGCCACTTTTCCATAAAGGCCAGATTTGTGGAGTGCACGAGTAATGCCGCGTACACACGATCGGTTCATCTGTTGAAAACGATAGACCGTTTTCATCAGACGAACCGATCGTGTGTGGGCCCCTTAATTTTTTTTTTCCATCGGTGAAAAAACTTAGAACCTGTTTTAAAATGATCTGATGGTTAAAAAACCGATAGAAAAAAAACGATTGTCTGTGGGGAAATCCATCAGTTAAAAATCAACGCATGCTCAGAATCAAGTCGACGCATGCTTCGAAGCATCGAACTTCATTTTTTTCAGCACGTTGTTGTGTTTTACGTCACCGCGTTCTGATACGATCAGTTTTTTAACTGATGGTGTGTAGACAAGACTGATGAAAGTCAGCTTCATCGGATATCTGATGAAAAAATCCATCAGACCGTTTTCATCAGATGAACCGATCCTGTGTACAGGGCATAATAGTTGTCTCCCACCCGAGCTGTGAATGTCTGCAGTTCCTCCAGAGTTACCATGGGCCTCTTGGCTGTTTCTCTAATTAATTCTCTCCTTGCCCTGCCTTTCAGTTTTTGTGGATGGCCATGTATTGGTAGGTTTGGTAGTTGTGCCATACTTTCTTTTTTCAGATGATGGATTGAATAGTGCTCTGTGAAGATTTTCACAGCTTGGGATATTTGTTTTATAACCAAACCCTGCTTTAAACCTCTCAACAACTTTCTCCCTGATCTGTCTGGTGTGTTTCTTGGCCTTCTTGATGCTGTTTGTTCATCAAGGTTCTCTAACAAGCCACTTAGGGCTTCACAGAACAGCTGTATTTATATCTGGCACCATCTTTATTTTAAATTCACTGCTCAGTGACCCACCACTTTTTAGTGCTGGAAAATAAACAATGTTTTCAATCCTTCACCCCTGGAGAGATGAAACCCAATGAACCTGCTCTTCTGATCAAGATTGCTGCTAGGCAACCTTCTCATAAGATAATAAATATATAAATCACCACGCTAAGTAATAACAAATGTCATGAAAGAGAACATAAGAGTTATTTTACAGTTCCAACATGTTCAGTGTTCATATGTGCTCATGCTCAATCTAAACAATCTGTGCTCCATAGACTTGTGCTCAGACTGAGTGACCCACATGGATGTACACTTACCCCTAAATGTTGACCAACTATCTCTAGTGTGGTCACTTAGGCATGTGGGAAAACCCCTGGATAAATCTGATGCTGGCAGCTCATGCACTGGATAAGTCCTCACAGGGATGGATGAAAATAACAGTGGCCACTAGGTCACTCTATTATTATCAATTTAAAATACAATTTTTTAGTTTCATTATATTTTTTCAATTTCCAATCCATCATGTATATTAAATTGTAAGAACCCCATAGTGTCAGTGGCGTCTCCAGCTTTCATATTTAGGGGAAGACAGGGACAAAGGTAGGGGGGCAACTATAAAATGCAATTTTATATATATATATATATATATATATATATATATATATATATATATAAATCTTGTGACAAAGTCGTAGAAATAGCGGTAATGCAATGCAGCAAAGTCGCTGATCTTAAGCAATAAATACAGCTTTATTGCACTCAAAATAAATAATACAAAACAAAATGGCCTACTCGAATTTAGGAGGCTAACTGACAGTAGTGTCCCTCACTACACTGTACTGGAGGGGCTATTCCAGCCTCCAGTATAAAACAAACAAAATAACCAGTCCAAATAAACAAATCGGTGACAGACCTTGTTCCTTCAATGCAGACAGTTCCCAACCTGTCCGACCAGCTCAGCATACCTCCAGGGCCGGCCCTACCATGGGACCCGCTGGTCCCATGGTACCAGGCGGCACTTTGAAGGGGGCGGCAAATTTCCGCCCGCCCGCTCCGCTTCCCGCTCCACTGTCTGTGAATAAAATTGCCGCCCGCCCGTGATCACACTCCACTGTGAGGCTAATTGCCACCCGCCCGTTTTGCTCTCTCCAGCTTTCAGCTGCTATAGGTCCAGGAAGAGCCTTCTCACACGATGGATACGAAGGTGGCGATCGCCACAAGCACCCCACATCCCCACCCCCAGGAGACAGACAAGGAAGACGGCGATCGCCGCAAGCACCCCACATCCCCCCCCCAGGAGACAGACAGGGAAGATGGGGAAGGAGCCGCTGGAAAGATCAAAGCAGGTGAAGGAGACAGACTGGAATGGAAGGTACCGTACTGGTCAAAACATACACAGACCCATCTGCAGACAGAGACTGGGACAATGGGATAGAGGAGGGGCTGCAGATAGGGACAGGGCATGGGATCTCTCTCATCTCTCCCTCACTCCCCCCCTCTCTCTCTCTCTCAGCCCCCTTCCCTCTTTCAGCCCTCCTCTCTCTCTCTCTTACCCCACTCTCTCTCTCAGCCCCCTCCCTCTCTCAACCCCCTCTCTCTCAGCCCTCCCTCTCTTTTTTTTATAACATGCAGCAGTGATCCACCACCCGCACGTGCCGGGCCCAGGTTAATGGAGTGGGTGGGACAGTCGACAGGTGATCGAGCTTGCCGGCCAATCAGCGGGTGGGGAGCAGAGATATGAGATCATCTCTTACTGCCCGCCCTGCATTACTGCAGTTCCGCCCCCACTGTGCGGGCAGCAGAGAGATTACTTTATCTCTCTGCTGCCTGTCTTTACTCAGGAAGTGGCAATCCGCTACGTGTGGCAGGTGACATCATGGCAAGTGACAATCCGCAATGTGTGGCAGGTGACGTGGCAAGTGACAATAAACTACGTGTGGCAGGTGATGTTGTGACAAGTGACAATCCGCAATGTGTGGCAAGTGACAATCCGCATCTGGTGACAGGTGACGTGGCAAGTGATACGCTCGGAGCTCCCACTGATTCTGCATTATGGTCAGTTGCACTTTTTTATTTTAGATAACAATGTAATAATAGAAATAATGCGCTTCAAGCATTTTTATTATTATTTTTTTTTTTACTAGTAATGGCGGTGATCTGCGATTTTTAGCGAGACTGCGACATTGCGGTGGACAGATGGACACTTCTGACACATTTTTGGGACCATTGACATCTATACAGCGATCTGTGCTATGAAAATGCACTGATTACTGTGTAAATGGCAGGAAAGGGGTTAAATGTCTTCCCTGGGAGGTGTTTCTAACTGGGGGGGGGGAGTGGGACTGACTGGAGGAGGAGAGAGATCTCTGTTCCTAATCACTAGCATCTGTCTCTCTCTTCTCCTGTCAGAATGGGGATCTGTCTGTTTACATTGACAGATCCCTGTTCTGGTTCTCTGTAGAGAGATCGCTGGTGGCCGGCTGACATTGCGGCCGCCGGCCCTGCACAGGTCCTTTTATGCTCCTACATACATGTATTGAGCCCTGACACGTCCTTTTACACTCCTATACACATGTATAGGGCCCTGCCAGGTCCTCTTTATACTTCTATATACATGTATAGTGCCATGACAGGTCCACTTTAGTTATCATGATATAAAATAATGGATGTGGGGGCATTTTGGTGGGCGAGATTTTTTATTTTTTTTGGGGGGGGGGGGCAGCATTTCATTTTCGGTACCAGGCAGCACAATGTCTTGGGCCGGCACTGCATACCTCTCACACTGAGCTCTCCTTCCCCACTTCCCTACCAGGTGACTGTTAATTAATAGGGGGAAGAGAGGAGGTTTACCTGTTGGCCAGGCTTAACCCCTTCCAGGGCAGGGAAAACTGACCTTTCCAGCCTCTCACTGGTGTACATACAATCGTGTACCCTGTCACACATCCTCCCCCCCAGCTTAACACTTGGGTGGGAAGTGGCCATCTCTACAAACCCATGTACTCGGGACAGAGCATCTGCATTACTGTGGAGGAGACCTGCCCTATGTCGTACCACAAAAGTAAAGGGCTGTAAGGACAGAAACCACCTCGTGACCCGAGCGTTCTTGTCCCTGTTGGTGTGCATCCACTTTAACGGAGCATGGTCTGTGACGAGGGTAAACCGCCTGCCCAACAAATAGTAGCGGAGTGTTTCTACTGCCCACTTGATCGCCAAACACTCTTTTTCCACTGTGGCATAGCGCTGTTCTCGAGGTAACAACTTCCGACTCAAATACAGCACAGGGTGTTCCTCACCATCCACATATTGGGACAAAACTGCACCCAGACCCACCTCTGAGGCATCGGTCTGGAGAAAGAACTCCTTTCTAAAGTCAGGAGCCACAAGCACAGGTTGGGCACAAAGCGCTGCCTGCAGACCAGCAAAGGCTTCCTCAGCCTCGCTGTTCCACTTTACAGTGTCTGGACTTCTGGCTTTAATAAGGTCTGTGAGCGGAGCAGCCCTCGTAGCAAAGTGAGGAATAAACCTCCGATAGTAGCCTACAATCCCCAAGAAAGCTCTGACTTGTTTTTTCCTCAATGGTCTGGGCCAGCTCTGTATAGCTCCTATCTTGTTCATTTGTGGTTTAACAAGTCCTCTGCCAACCAGGTAACCCAAGTATCTAGCCTCTGCTAGACCCAAGGCACATTTAGAGGGGTTAGCTGTCAGACCCGCTCTTCTAAGAGTGTCCAAGACTGCCTGTACTTTATCCAGATGGCTTTCCCAGTCTGGGCTATGAATGATCACATCATCCAAGTATGCGGCTGCATACTCAGTGTGGGGCCTGAGCAACTTATCCATTAGCCTTTGAAAAGTGGCTGGAGCCCCATGGAGGCCAAAAGGCATGATCCTGCACTGGAATAGGCCATCAGGAGTGGCAAAGGCTGTCTTCTCTCGGGCGTGCTTTGTCAATGGGATCTGCCAATAACCCTTTGTCAGATCCAACGTGGTGAAGAACCTATCTTTGGCTAATCGCTCTACTAGTTCATCCACCCTAGGCATGGGGTAGGCGTCAAACTTAGACACCTCGTTTAACTTCCTGAAGTCATTACAAAACCTGATGGACCCATCAGGTTTGGGCACTAGAACAATAGGGCTGCACCACTGGCTATGAGACTCCTCTATCACTCCAAGCTCAAGCATTTTCCTGATTTCAGCCCTTACAGCTTCCCTCTTGGCCTCCGGAATGCGGTAAGAATTCACTCTTACGACAACCCCTGGTTCTGTAATAATGTCATGGGTAATCTCTCGGGTTTGTCCAGGGTTGGGGGAGAAAACATCGTTATTCCTCTTAACCAAGCCTCTAGCTTCTTTTATTTGCTCAGGTGTCAGCTCTGGAGAGATTGTCGCCGAAGGACTAGGTGCCTGTGGACCAGGTGTGGTGTCCCCCACTGCGACCATGCAGTCCTCTCTAGTCCTCCATTTCTCTAAATAATTCTCTCCTTGCCCTGCCTTTCAGTTTTTGTGGATGGCCATGTATTGGTAGGTTTGGTAGTTGTGCCATACTTTCTTTTTTCAGATGATGGATTGAATAGTGCTCTGTGAAGATTTTCACAGCTTGGGATATTTGTTTTATAACCAAACCCTGCTTTAAACCTCTCAACAACTTTCTCCCTGATCTGTCTGGTGTGTTTCTTGGCCTTCTTGATGCTGTTTGTTCATCAAGGTTCTCTAACAAGCCACTTAGGGCTTCACAGAACAGCTGTATTTATATCTGGCACCATCTTTATTTTAAATTCACTGCTCAGTGACCCACCACTTTTTAGTGCTGGAAAATAAACAATGTTTTCAATCCTTCACCCCTGGAGAGATGAAACCCAATGAACCTGCTCTTCTGATCAAGATTGCTGCTAGGCAACCTTCTCATAAGATAATAAATATATAAATCACCACGCTAAGTAATAACAAATGTCATGAAAGAGAACATAAGAGTTATTTTACAGTTCCAACATGTTCAGTGTTCATATGTGCTCATGCTCAATCTAAACAATCTGTGCTCCATAGACTTGTGCTCAGACTGAGTGACCCACATGGATGTACACTTACCCCTAAATGTTGACCAACTATCTCTAGTGTGGTCACTTAGGCATGTGGGAAAACCCCTGGATAAATCTGATGCTGGCAGCTCATGCACTGGATAAGTCCTCACAGGGATGGATGAAAATAACAGTGGCCACTAGGTCACTCTATTATTATCAATTTAAAATACAATTTTTTAGTTTCATTATATTTTTTCAATTTCCAATCCATCATGTATATTAAATTGTAAGAACCCCATAGTGTCAGTGGCGTCTCCAGCTTTCATATTTAGGGGAAGACAGGGACAAAGGTAGGGGGGCAACTATAAAATGCAATTTTATATATATATATATATATATATATATATATATATATATATATATATATATATATATATATATATATATATATATAAATCTTGTGACAAAGTCGTAGAAATAGCGGTAATGCAATGCAGCAAAGTCGCTGATCTTAAGCAATAAATACAGCTTTATTGCACTCAAAATAAATAATACAAAACAAAATGGCCTACTCGAATTTAGGAGGCTAACTGACAGTAGTGTCCCTCACTACACTGTACTGGAGGGGCTATTCCAGCCTCCAGTATAAAACAAACAAAATAACCAGTCCAAATAAACAAATCGGTGACAGACCTTGTTCCTTCAATGCAGACAGTTCCCAACCTGTCCGACCAGCTCAGCATACCTCCAGGGCCGGCCCTACCATGGGACCCGCTGGTCCCATGGTACCAGGCGGCACTTTGAAGGGGGCGGCAAATTTCCGCCCGCCCGCTCCGCTTCCCGCTCCACTGTCTGTGAATAAAATTGCCGCCCGCCCGTGATCACACTCCACTGTGAGGCTAATTGCCACCCGCCCGTTTTGCTCTCTCCAGCTTTCAGCTGCTATAGGTCCAGGAAGAGCCTTCTCACACGATGGATACGAAGGTGGCGATCGCCACAAGCACCCCACATCCCCACCCCCAGGAGACAGACAAGGAAGACGGCGATCGCCGCAAGCACCCCACATCCCCCCCCCCAGGAGACAGACAGGGAAGATGGGGAAGGAGCCGCTGGAAAGATCAAAGCAGGTGAAGGAGACAGACTGGAATGGAAGGTACCGTACTGGTCAAAACATACACAGACCCATCTGCAGACAGAGACTGGGACAATGGGATAGAGGAGGGGCTGCAGATAGGGACAGGGCATGGGATCTCTCTCATCTCTCCCTCACTCCCCCCCCCCCCCCTCTCTCTCTCTCTCAGCCCCCTTCCCTCTTTCAGCCCTCCTCTCTCTCTCTCTTACCCCACTCTCTCTCTCAGCCCCCTCCCTCTCTCAACCCCCTCTCTCTCAGCCCTCCCTCTCTTTTTTTTATAACATGCAGCAGTGATCCACCACCCGCACGTGCCGGGCCCAGGTGAATGGAGTGGGTGGGACAGTCGACAGGTGATCGAGCTTGCCGGCCAATCAGCGGGTGGGGAGCAGAGATATGAGATCATCTCTTACTGCCCGCCCTGCATTACTGCAGTTCCGCCCCCACTGTGCGGGCAGCAGAGAGATTACTTTATCTCTCTGCTGCCTGTCTTTACTCAGGAAGTGGCAATCCGCTACGTGTGGCAGGTGACATCATGGCAAGTGACAATCCGCAATGTGTGGCAGGTGACGTGGCAAGTGACAATAAACTACGTGTGGCAGGTGATGTTGTGACAAGTGACAATCCGCAATGTGTGGCAAGTGACAATCCGCATCTGGTGACAGGTGACGTGGCAAGTGATACGCTCGGAGCTCCCACTGATTTTGCATTATGGTCAGTTGCACTTTTTTATTTTAGATAACAATGTAATAATAGAAATAATGCGCTTCAAGCATTTTTATTATTATTTTTTTTTTTACTAGTAATGGCGGTGATCTGCGATTTTTAGCGAGACTGCGACATTGCGGTGGACAGATGGACACTTCTGACACATTTTTGGGACCATTGACATCTATACAGCGATCTGTGCTATGAAAATGCACTGATTACTGTGTAAATGGCAGGAAAGGGGTTAAATGTCTTCCCTGGGAGGTGTTTCTAACTGGGGGGGGGGGGGGGGGAGTGGGACTGACTGGAGGAGGAGAGAGATCTCTGTTCCTAATCACTAGCATCTGTCTCTCTCTTCTCCTGTCAGAATGGGGATCTGTCTGTTTACATTGACAGATCCCTGTTCTGGTTCTCTGTAGAGAGATCGCTGGTGGCCGGCTGACATTGCGGCCGCCGGCCCTGCACAGGTCCTTTTATGCTCCTACATACATGTATTGAGCCCTGACACGTCCTTTTACACTCCTATACACATGTATAGGGCCCTGCCAGGTCCTCTTTATACTTCTATATACATGTATAGTGCCATGACAGGTCCACTTTAGTTATCATGATATAAAATAATGGATGTGGGGGCATTTTGGTGGGCGAGATTTTTTATTTTTTTTGGGGGGGGGGGGGCAGCATTTCATTTTCGGTACCAGGCAGCACAATGTCTTGGGCCGGCACTGCATACCTCTCACACTGAGCTCTCCTTCCCCACTTCCCTACCAGGTGACTGTTAATTAATAGGGGGAAGAGAGGAGGTTTACCTGTTGGCCAGGCTTAACCCCTTCCAGGGCAGGGAAAACTGACCTTTCCAGCCTCTCACTGGTGTACATAAAATCGTGTACCCTGTCACACATCCTCCCCCCCAGCTTAACACTTGGGTGGGAAGTGGCCATCTCTACAAACCCATGTACTCGGGACAGAGCATCTGCATTACTGTGGAGGAGACCTGCCCTATGTCGTACCACAAAAGTAAAGGGCTGTAAGGTTTGGGCACTAGAACAATAGGGCTGCACCACTGGCTATGAGACTCCTCTATCACTCCAAGCTCAAGCATTTTCCTGATTTCAGCCCTTACAGCTTCCCTCTTGGCCTCCGGAATGCGGTAAGAATTCACTCTTACGACAACCCCTGGTTCTGTAATAATGTCATGGGTAATCTCTCGGGTTTGTCCAGGGTTGGGGGAGAAAACATCGTTATTCCTCTCAACCAAGCCTCTAGCTTCTTTTATTTGCTCAGGTGTCAGCTCTGGAGAGATTGTCGCCGAAGGACTAGGTGCCTGTGGACCAGGTGTGGTGTCCCCCACTGCGACCATGCAGTCCTCTCTAGTCCTCCATGGCTTAAGAAGGTTTATGTGGAACATGGCCTCCTTCTTCCGGTGTCCCGGCTGACTAACTTTATAATTTACTGGGCTCACTTTTTCCAACACCTCATAGGGTCCCTGCCACTGTGCTAGAAGTTTGCTTTCTGCGGTGGGTACTAGAACCATTACTCTGTCCCCTCTTTTAAACTGTCTCACTAGGGCCCTCTGGTCATAGTAGGACTTCTGCCTACTCTGCGCCTGCTCCATATGCTGGCGAACAAGAGGGGCAATCTGAGCCATACGCACCCGCATATCTTCAACATACTGGAGGACATTGGTCCCAGTTACCCCCTGTTCTTCCCAGGTTTCCTTTAGGATATCCAGAATACCCCTGGGATGCCTACCATATAAAAGCTCAAACGGGGAGAAGCCCGTAGAACTTTGGGGAATCTCTCGAACTGCAAACAACAGGTAAGGAAGTAACAAGTCCCAATCCTTCCCATCCCTGCTAACGACTTTCCTCAACATCCCCTTTAGGGTCCGGTTAAACCTTTTTACCAACCCATCTGTCTGGGGGTGATACACTGACGTTCTCAGAGTCTGTACATTAAATAGCTGACACAGCTCTTTCATAATACGGGAGACAAACGGAGTCCCCTGATCCGTGAGCAATGTCCTGGGGATCCCCACCCGTGTAAACATCTGAACCAACTCTTTTGCAATACTTTTAGCATTCGCCTTACGTAGAGGAATGGCCTCCGGGTATCTGGTGGCATAATCGAGGATGACAAGGATGTACTGGTGCCCTCGAGCTGTTTTCTCTAAGGGACCCACTAGGTCCATGCCAATCCTCTCAAACGGAACGTCAACTATGGGGAGAGGTATGAGTGGGGCCCTCAACTTCGGTCTGGGAGATGCCAGCTGGCATTCCGGGCATGAAGCACAATACCTTTTAATCCCCTTATATACCCCAGGCCAGAAGACCCTCCTGAGAACCCGTTCTTGGGTTTTCTCCACCCCTAAGTGTTCCCCCAGAAGATGAGATTGAGAGTAATCCAGGATTTTTCGGGTGTATGATGAAGGCACAACCAGTTGTTCAAGCTCTTGTCCCTCATCGGAGGTTACCCTGTAAAGAAGATAGTTTTTAAGGATAAAATAGGGATAGGCCTTTCCTGTTACCCCTTCCACTGGTACCCCATTAACCTCTACAACATTACTCCTGGCTTTGCTGCAACAGGGGATCATCTGCCTGGTCATGGCCAAAGCCACTACCCGAAATATCCAGGATATCTGTATCCCCCTCATCGCCTTCACTGGTAGCCTCTGGGGCGGGTTCCGGTTGACCAACCTCTGCCTCATCTTCTGTCTGTCGTGGGGCCCCGCCTCCCCTGGACTGCTCCCCACGCTGATTCAACAGGACTTCCTTGACAGCCCTATTAAATCTTAGCTTGCTCTCCCTGCGTTCCCGTCTTGTTTTACCTCGTTTTGGATTAGAGATATACAAGTCAGGATGAGCAAAGGGAAATACTTCATGGACCCCTGTATTTCTCTGCTCCACTTCAGGTTCCCCTTGTTCTCCCATCACAGGGGGCTGTAACAGAGCGTGGAAATTAGGGAAATTCCTTCCTATTATCAAAGGATATGGTAGACGAGGAACTACCACTGCTACGATCCTTTCCAAACTGCCCTGTAATAACACTTCTATGTTGGCAGTAGGATACCGCACAGTACACCCATGAATACACAACACCCCCATGGTTCTATGCTTCTGAATCCAACAAGGTTTTACCAATTTACTGGCTACCAAAGTCAGGGCACTGCCAGAGTCCACCAGGGCCACTGTCTCTTGTTTGTCCAGCAGGACAGGTACTCGGAAGGTATGACCCCCTTTTACCAGACCTGCTAAACAAATGAGTCCGCAAAAGTCAGAGGAATCTTCCCCTAGTCCACACTGCATTGGCTCAGGAAGATTGGGGCATCTCGCCCTGATATGTCCTTTGGCGCCACACTCAAAACAAGTTATAGAATTTCTCCTAGGGTGGTCCTCTTTCCCAGGGTTTTGACTTCTAAAGTCTGTTTTAGAAAAACGGGCTCCGGATCCGAAGTCTGCTTCCACTCCACTCCTCCGGTCTCCTGGTCTCTGTATTTTCCCGATCGTCCTAGAGAGAGATCGGTCCAAATTTTTGGTAGACAGGTACCGCTCCACTTGTGCGACCATACTATCACAGTCCAGGGGATTTCCCTGAGTGACCCACTCCCGGAGGCCATTTGGAAGCTCTCTCACGTAACGGTCCAGTACAAGCGCTTCTATAATCTGTGCAGGGGTTTGAGTCTCTGGTTTGAGCCACTTCCGAGCCAGATGAATTAAATCGAACATCTGGGATCTTGGTGCTTTTCCTTCTTTGAACCTCCAGTTGTAGAAACGCTGGGCCCTCACTGTGGAAGTCACCCCTAAGCGAGCCAGGATCTCTCCTTTCAGTTTGGGAAAGTCTGCAGCAGCCACCTCATCCAGATCAAAATAGGCTTTCTGTGCTTCTCCCAGGAGGAAGGGTGCAATGATCCCAGCCCACTCTTCTGGGGCCCAGCCTTCTCGGGTGGCGGTCCGTTCAAACGCCAGTAGGTAAGTCTCCACATCATCATCCGGGGTCATTTTCTGCAGACAGCTGCTTGCACGTATTTGGCTTACCCCCCTTGGTGGTGGGTTAGAAGACCTTTGGGTAGTCATCTGATCCCGGGTTGCTTTGAGAACAGCATGGTCTGACTTTTTTGCTTCAGTCAAAGCTTCAATCTGCAAAGTCAGGATCCTGTTGGTCTCCTGTTGTACTGCAGCTGCGGCAGCTGCCTGTCTACTAATCTCTTGTTGCACTGCAGCGGCTTGTCTATTAGTTTCTTGTTGTGCTGCAGCTGAGGCCGCTACCTGTCTATTAGTCTCTTGCTGCACAGAGACAGCTTGTAACAGGGCTTTCACAATATCTTCCATTTTCTGGGTCCTGTACCTTTAAGGCCACTGTAACTGTACAATGACCGGTACAACAGCAAACATCCAACTTCTGACCACCACTTGTGACAAAGTCGTAGAAATAGCGGTAATGCAATGCAGCAAAGTCGCTGATCTTAAGCAATAAATACAGCTTTATTGCACTCAAAATAAATAATACAAAACAAAATGGCCTACTCGAATTTAGGAGGCTAACTGACAGTAGTGTCCCTCACTACACTGTACTGGAGGGGCTATTCCAGCCTCCAGTATAAAACAAACAAAATAACCAGTCCAAATAAACAAATCGGTGACAGACCTTGTTCCTTCAATGCAGACAGTTCCCAACCTGTCCGACCAGCTCAGCATACCTCCAGGGCCGGCCAGTCCAAATAAACAAATCGGTGACAGACCTTGTTCCTTCAATGCAGACAGTTCCCAACCTGTCCGACCAGCTCAGCATACCTCTCACACTGAGCTCTCCCTCCCCAATTCCCTACCAGGTGACTGTTAATTAATAGGGGGAAGAGAGGAGGTTTACCTGTTGGCCAGGCTTAACCCCTTCCAGGGCAGGGAAAACTGACCTTTCCAGCCTCTCACTGGTGTACATACAATCGTGTACCCTGTCACAATATATATATATATATATATATATATATATATATCAGGGCTCAAAATTTCAAGTCCTGAGCTACTAGCCAGGCCTCAAGAGTTACTCGCCATCAGTTGCCCCACCTAATTCATTCACTGCCCTGAGCATAATTGCATCCATAAACACGCCCTCGTAGATTATCTCATGGAATGACACTGTTAAATGTTTTATTCAGAATCAAGTTACAAAATTAAATATTACCAACAACAACTTTAACAAAATGGAACAGGGCACTGAGGGCAGACCAGAGGGACAGGGCACTGGCGGCAGACCAGAGGGACAGGGCACTGGCGGGCAGACCAGGTGGACAGGGCACTGAGGGCAGACCAGAGGGACAGGGCACTGGGGGCAGACCAGAGGGACAGGGCACTGGGGGCAGACCAGAGGGACAGGGCACTGAGGGCAGACCAGAGGGACAGGGCACTGGGGGCAGACCAGAGGTACAGGGCACTGGGGGAAGACCAGAGGGACAGGGCACTGGGGGCAGACCAGAGGGACAGGGCACTGGGGGCAGACCAGAGGGACAGGGCACTGGGGGCAGACCAGAGGGACAGGGCACTGGGGGCAGACCAGAGGGACAGGGCACTGGGGGCAGACCAGAGGTACAGGGCACTGGGGGCAGACCAGAGGGACAGGGCACTGGGGGCAGACCAGAGGGACAGGGCACTAGAACTAGGTCTCTTCCCCATTCTCTTGCTGTCTCCTCTGCAACTCCCATCCATCCTCTCTCTCTCTCTCTCCTATTCATCTCATCATCAGGAGCCCATGTGTGCGGCTGCACAATTGCATGTCCCCACTTCCCCCTTTTATTCAGGCTGGCAGCGAGGAGAGGAGCTGCAGCACAGCAGGAGGGAGTACAATCCAGCTCTGAGATCCACACAACTGCACAGCCATTGACACCATAGCACAGCGCACACTGACATCGCACAGCACACATTGAGACCAGTCTGCTCGCAGTGCTCAGGCTGAACTGTTGGACACTTACATAGAGTACAAGGAGAAGAAAACTGCACAAACTGGAAGGCTGCCGCTCTCATGTCAGGGCAACTTTCAGTGAGCGCTGCACCGGAGTGGTAATTTTCCCAATCCTCCACCTCACTCATTACCTTCTGCTCTCCAGCTACATTGGTCGGGGGGAGGGGGGCAGGCTCAGAGAGGTCATACTGTTAGGTCCTACGGCTTAATGAGAATTGTAAGGAGAACACCTGTGTACTGCTCTGCCTGTGCGCGGCTCACCAGACTACTTTTCCCGAGCATGCACCTTTCCTCTTCAGCCGCCAATCTCATCAGGACTCTAAGTGTAGGCACAGATTGGAGGGAGATTGGTCATGCAGCCTTGTCATCACTCGCCCCCAGCTGAAATCCACTCGCCAAATGCTAGTAGGCGAGTGGAAATTTTAAAGGGCTGTATATATATAATATATAAATATATATATATATATATATATCCTGGGGCCCTTTACTACGATCCCACAACGGGCCCTTTCACATGTTCTGCAGTGAGCCCCCTTCCTACTATACTGGGGCCCCCTAGGGTGGCAGAAAACAAGAGATATATGTCACCAGCACACCAAGAAAATATAAGGGTCCAAAGCAGTGGGAGAACTATCAGGGTTGCAAAGGTTGTCTTGCCACTGGGCCCTGGTGTTCTGCCACTGTGGGGTTCCCCAGCTGTCCTCTCCCTGCTATTGACAGCACTGGTCTTGCGGCGGCGGCAGTCTATTAGGACCTACTGCTGGTGACATTATGGGTGCATGCAGGGAGAAGGCTGGCACTATTGGTTATAGAGAGCCAAGCCCCCAGCTGGTCACCTAGCAGCAGTAATGCTGTATAACCTTCTCTGTTGACATGCTGATCGGGATGTGATCCAGGTGATGCTCCCAGTCAGATCTAATGAACACAGTATTTATTAGCATCAAGAGTACAACCACATATATATAATCAACCGTATGTTCAGCAGCCATGTGGGCTCTATGCCTGTAAAGTGTGGGCTTTGATCAATAAAATCACTGATATTTAACACTAGGATTTGACTAGGAGCATCACCTGGATTGCATCACGATCAACATGTCAGAGAAGGCTCCACTGCTGCTAAGCAACCTGCACGGAACTCAACTGTCTACAACCAATAGAGATGGGCTCCCGTGTGTTTGAAATCCCACATGCCCGATCCCGCAAGGAAGCCGACACTCCACAGTGTTAATCACAGCCAGTGAGATATTTCCTGATCTGTGCAGCTGCGGACCGGGAAATGTCTCACTGCCTGTGATTAGCGAGCTGCCAGGGAGACAGAGACCAGCGCTGTGAATAGCCGGGACAGGACAGCGACTCTAGTTGTTCCACCACTGGTCCACACTTGGAGGATTCCCCCATCCACCTATAATGTGTAGATAGGGGAATTGGATCATTTCTTTTTTTTCATTCAACCTAATAGTTGAATGAAAAAAGTGATTAATACACGGGTTGCCTAAGAGCCAAGACCAGCCATAGACAGTTTAAATCTCATCTGGTTCAGAAGGAACTGGCTGCGATTTGAACCATTAATGAGATTCTCGTATGATTATCACTAGTGGTTGCTATAGCCACTAGTGATGATCACTGTTTGTCGGGAGAATACAATTGCTAGGCAGTAGGGATATTCTCCTGTCACCACTGTCTATGTTGATGGGGGAATCATGCAATTTTCTTTCCTGCAATCTGTGGACCGTATATAATCTGCCTAATTGAAAGTGAAAGTAAATTGTGAATGTCTTGAAAGAACAGGAGAGGGAGAGGGAGACAGATGGGGGAGCAAAGGGATGGAGACAATGCAGTTCAGTGATTACAGTGTACTGCAGGCTGCAGTGCACACACTTACCCATGGTCCAGGCTAGAATCTCAGACATCATTCACACACAGCCAGGAATGCTGCTGATTTTCATTTTTACCACCCACACATCCCCTCTCTTCAGATACAGCATGCCGGGATAGTGTGGGTGGGACTGGAAGGAGGAGGAGGAACTGTATTCCTCCCTACTCAATTGTGAGGAGAGTGAGTGGGGGCTGGACTCGCTGGGCTGTGAAAGAGTGTCATAGACCGACACTCGGCTCAGCTTGTAGTCTCCACTCTCAGAATTTACAGGCTGGTTCTCCTGTCCTTAGGACAGGAGAAATCAGTCTGTTTTTTCAGTAACTGAGATGAAGGCTTGGGCCCCCCGCCCCGACCCCCCCACAGTGCTCGTAGAGTCCTTCCTGCAACTCGCTCTTCTCTGTGCAAATGAGGATGCATGGGAAGAAACAGATCGGGCGGCTGCGGTTGGGTGAGCGCTCGCATTATGCAGTGTCGGCGAGCAGAGGGAGAGGGAGGAATCCCCCGCAGAGCTGACTGGGGACGCTTTCCTTCTCAGGAGAGACTGTGTTACTACAGCAAAATACAACGCAATTGCATAGTGTAGAGCAAGTGGTCTGTATATTCACCAATATTATTATATTCCCTTTTTTTTGTATATAAAGCCCACACTCAATATGGCAGATTCAGAGCTTTCTGATGACGACCCATGGTTTGGCTGAAACGTGTCAAGGCTTGATCGCGCCATCAGGACACACGTCTACCCACGCACATTCGGGAATCAAGCTAAACCGGGAGCCGCAGTTTTCAGGCTGATTGCCCCAAAAAATCACATGCTGTACACACCAGGTGCCAGGATAATTAGGCACCAATACATGTGAGTGTAATCTTATATTTGTTTTTACCCAACACATTTTTAAACGGTTTTACGCAATGAGGTTTTCTCTCAGTTGATTTCATCCATCCATGTGAGGAGGACTTATCCAGTGCATGAGCTGCCAGCATCGGATTTATCCAGGGGTTTCCCCACATGCCTAAGTGGTCATACTAGAGATAGTTGGTCAACATCTATGGGTGAGTGTACATCCATGTGGGACACCCAGTCTGAGCACAAGTCCATGGAGCACGAATGGTTTACGTTTGAGCATGAGCACTTATGAACACTGAACATGTTGGCACTGTATGTTTTCTTTCAGGATCACATTTGTATTTGTAGAACTTCTATATTTATTATCTTATGAGAGAGTTACCTAGCAACAATCTTGATCAAAAAAGCAGGTTGAATTGGGTTTCATCTCTCCAGGGGTGCAGGATTGAAAACATTGTTTATTCTCTAGCAATAAAAAGTGCTGGGCCACTGGACAGTGAATTTAAGATAAAGACTTTGTTTTACTTTGTGTGACATGAGCTGCATGATGTCCGTGGAGTAATAATTAACAGCACTGCAGCAGACTAATGGAATGGAGGAGATAAACTATTGGAAGTTGCTGTGAAGGAAAGAAATAATATAGAAGGCTTATGAAGACCCACTTATTAATTTAAGCAGTCAGTACATCTCATCAGTGCATCTGCTGGGAGCACAGAGGTGTATTGTAGTCCACACTTGAATGAATAAAAAGCATGGCGCATACACAATGATGGAATAGATATGGAAATCCTAACCTTTGCATGTCTGCGCATTCCTGGAACCTACTAGGATCTGGAGGTTGGTCAGAGTCCTGTGCATGTGCCAGGTTCAATAATTCATGGTTCCTATATATTTTAGGATTGTTCTATTAAAGCTGAGGTTCCGCTGCATTCAATGTTGTTTCCCAATACAAAGTACTACTCACCTGTTTGGTGTTTTCAAATGTCCCCTGCCTGTTTTTGTCTAAAACATGACCTTTTAAAATCCGTCTTTGGCAGTTTGCATTTTGCTTGTGGGCATTGTGAAGCCCACAAGCAATGACTTCCTGGAAGTATTCACCCTAGCATACAGCTGTTACTCGCGCATGCACAGTATTACGAGTAGCGCCGCCAACTTCCTTGTTGCCATCGCAGCGGGCGGCGTCATTGATAGTTCACGCCCCGTTGTGCTGGACGGCGTAGAGCGATGTGGGAATGACGCTGTGCTCCCAGAACTCCCAGATCACATTGCGGCGCCAGGGAAAGGATTAGCAATGCCTACTCCCGCAGGAGTGAAAACCCGGAAGTCGCAATTCAACCAGCTGTACCTCAAGTAATCACAACATAAAAAAATAATTATGTGGCTATTGAACATGTCTGTACAGTAAGGAATGTGATCGGATAGAGTTGTTATATTGGGTAAACCTCCTCTTTAATTTGGTCTGTTAAAAGGTCATTCTGCAATCGCACTGAACTTTATTGTTCGCATCCAAAATCTGTTTTCTATTTTAACTTTAAAAACTTAGAGAAGGAGTACAGTAAAAGCTTGGTTTGAGAGTTACTTGGTTTGAGAGCGTTTTGCATAACAAGCTACATTTAAAAAAAAAATTTGACTTGATATACAAGCGATGCCTTGATATAAGAGTAGCGTCATGTCACAACTGAGTATAAATCGCTTTCAGATCGCTCTACTGCAGGGTAGTCTTCCCGGTCACGATTGCAGACTAACAGCGGTAAGAGCCCACAGTCAGGATGGTGGTCTATGTGGATCGCTTTACCCCAGATGCCTGAATACTTAGATGTGGCTCTTTTAATCATCAACCACGTGAGTTGCTAAATGTTGTACCTTTATTAAATATAACCACACAGAGGCGCCTCTCTTCTTTTTTATACTCTGTAGCTCCATGCTGGATTTTGCTTCTAATCCCCTTGGGGAGGCTCCCATTTGTTGAAGGACATTTTATGGTTACACAACTATTATCACATTGCTATAATCTTTTTATATGGACTATAAACTGAAGGATTTATGAATAAATTGTTGTGTAATGAATCATTTGAGTTACCATTATTTCTTATGTTAAAATTTGCTTTGATATACAAGTGCTTTGCATTACAAGCATGCTTCCGGAACGAATTATACTTGCAATCTAAGGTTTTACTGTGTTTCTTATGGGGAAATTCACTTGGATATACAAGTGCTTTGGATTACAAGCATGCTTCCGGAACGAATTATGCTCGCAATCCAAGGTTTTACTGTATATTTATAATGACAGTGAGGAAATGCACCAATATAGGGTAACACCTTTTCTTCTGCGTAGGTGCCAATACATTTATTAAATTGGTAGTTAGGTCTGTAGGTATTTGATCAGAACATGTTCTTATTTTGAATGCAGTGATAGACATCTGTTTGAGTGTGTACCAATGTATTAAGGTTATAAAAAATATGGGCTGCATGTGGTCAGCCCCTTTAGACCCTTTTACCTCTATACTGTATACATGGAATAGCTAACAGTATATAGACCCTTGCTCATCACATCTATAGTATAGAGCAGGGATATGCAATTAGCAGACCTCCAGCTGTTGCAGAACTAAAAGTCCCATGAGGCATAGCAAGACTCTGACAGCCACAAGCATGACACCTAGACCACAGACGAAGCAACATATTGCGAAACACGCTGGGAGACTCCAGTGCTGATCACATTTGATCAAAGTGTTTCCCTTTCAACGTTCATGTAAGTGTTTCCAACCATTATTAAACGCTCATTGCCTACAGTATTACACTATGTGGTTCTTCTGTTCTACTTTTTTCTATCATATTGGGTTTATGGTTTGACCGTCCGTGGGCCATTATCTTCAAGCACTACACGACTTTTCCTTCCGATTGGTGGATTTGCTGTTTTCTGCCCTGTGTCAATCTGGTCCTGCATTGACACATCCATTGTGTATATTCAGCTTTGATAACCCTTTGGGCGTAGGCTCTTCAGGCTTCAACATTTCTGGTAAGCCTCTGTACAATTGGTCCCTTTTACCTCTATACTGTATACATGGAATAGCTAACAGTATATAGACCCTTGCTCATCACATCTATAGTATAGAGCAGGGATATGCAATTAGCGGACCTCCAGCTGTTGCAGAACTACAAATCCCATGAAGCAATGCAAGACTATGACAGCCACAAGCATGAAACCCAGAGGCATAATGGGACTTGCAGTTTTGCAACAGCTGGAGGTACACTAATTGCATATCCCTGGTATATAGTATGTGGACAACACTCCAAATGATTGAGTTTGGATGCTTTAGTGGGGATTACTATTAATGCCATAGTACACACAAAATATTTCACACAATTTTGTTCTTCCAATCTTATGGCAACAGTTGGCGATTTACCTTTTCTGTTCAGCATGGCTGTGCACTAAATTAAGTTCATAATTTGATGAGTTTGGGGTGGAGGAGCACAAATGGCCTACCTTACTCCTGTCCTCAATCCGACTAAACCCCTTTGGGCTGAATTGCAACAAATCAGGTCTTCATGACCAGCATCAGTACCTGATCTCGAAAAACGCTCTTTTGTCTGAATTGGAACAAGCCAGAGGTTAGAAGAACACCACGATAATCTTCTAAAAGTATTTTCCATAGTGACAAGAAGAATATGCTTCATTACCAATGCTGGATTCTATCCTCTCTCTATTCAACTTCTACTAAGGTTGTACCATATTTTTCTTGTGATTACCACCTAAACTTCAGAGTAATTTACCACAATTTTATAACTGATGAATCTGATAAACCAGTCATAAACTACATAGTTTTCAGAAGCTTTTGGAGTCATAGAAGTTTTTTTCAAATTCAATGTTCACTGAATGATTACAAGGAGAAGTTAAGGCACAGATGATGAGCATCTGATGACCATCATTGCTATTTTCTTTTTTTAAATTTGCTGGCCACGATGACAATCACATTTTCTGCAGTTATATACCTTGATCCACATTGTACATTATTCACCCTTAGACTTGTACTCTATAACATTTGAACTATTTTTTTTTTAACCTCACTGACAGAAATTGCAGTCCTTAGCCAGTAATTTATTTCATTTGGAAACCTCTATGTGAAAGATCCTAACAAGTAAAAGTGAAAGACACTATCATTTTTAAACAATGTATTTTTCCTACTGTTAGGTAGAATGAAATATATATATTAATTACATGGCCAAGAAATAATTAGACAGACAGTTGTTGCTAAAGTGCCACACAACACATTCTTGATTACTAAAAAAATTCAGGTCTTAAAGCGGTAATAAATCAAAAACTTTATATGTTGCAGCTTACCAATCATTAGATGTGGTGGCTGTATTTTTAGGCTTTTTCCCCCTCCGAAAATTTTGAAAAAAATGTTTTTATCTTAGTTTCTGTGATAAAATTTAGCAAATTAATACTTTTTTATTCATACATTTTGTCCACAATTTATACTGCTACATGTCTTTGATAAAAATAACCCAACATTTTTGGAAATGATTTGGTCTGTGTGAAAGTTTTAGAATCTACAAGCTATAGTGCAAATCATAAAAAAATGATTGCACAGATGTGCACTGATGAGGCAGCACACATGACACTGATGAGGTGGCATAGATGGTACTGAGGCGGCACAGATGGCACTAATGAGGCGGCACAGATGGCACTAAGATGGGTACTGATGAGATGGGTACTGATGTGCACCGATGAGGCGGCACAGATGTGCACTGATTGACTGCGGCACAGGTGGGAACTGATGAGATGGCACAGGTGGGCACTAATAAGGTGGCACAGGTGGGCACTGATGAGGTGGCACAGGTGGGCACTGATACGCACTGATTGCAGATGTGCACTGAGGCGGCAGATGGGCACTGATCACAGGTGGGCACTGGTGGCACAGGTGGGCACTGGTGGCACAGGTGGTACTGGGCACTGATTGTGCACTTTGTAATACTTTGTAACACTTTGTAACACTCACAGATTGCTCTCTCTCCTCACACGCAGTGTCTGTGTGAGGAGGGAGAGCCGGCAATAAGAGATGGTCTCATATTTTTACATTTGAGATCATCTCTCATTGGCCACGATGATCATGCTGTAAATAGCCGCTGTGATTGGCTATTTACCACGATCTGTGATTGGCTGTGTCCAAGGGACACGGCCAGCACAGAAGTTCCCCGATGCGCGCTCGGGAGTGCGCGCTCGGAACAAGGAAAGGGGCGGCCATAAAAAGACGGCCTCCCAGATATTCAGAGCCACCCTGCGGCCGTACATAGTCGTACGGCCGTCGGGAAGTGGTTAATACCTCTTTAATCATGTTAGGATTTGTTTTTTCTTTCTACCAAATTATAAAATTATGAATTTAAAGTGTTACTAAACCCAGGACCCCACATTCACTATACCTGGTCTCTCGTAGTACACAGAACATGGAAATGCAATTATTTTTAGTAACTGCTAAATACCTTTTCTCATCAGCAGGATATAGCAGTCTTGTGACTTCTATTAGTGTCTGGTTAAAGCTTGTAGGAGAAATTTTCAATTTACTAACGGTCTTGTAAAGGCTGCAGGACTCCTGACCCTCTGTCTGGACTGTGCTGATTGGCCCTGTGCTCATCACATGCACTCTCCCAAGAAAAAAGAAAACTCTCTAGCAATACACACCAAACTGAGCATGTGCAGAGTGCCCCCAAAGCTCTAGGTGATGATTAGGGGACAGTGGAAGAAGGAAAGGGTCACATAAGATAGGATCAAACAGTCATTTTACACAATGCAGAGGATTAATCCCTTACTGCATATACAGACTAATTTTTACTGTTGTGCGTTTAGTAAAACTTTAAAGGACAGGCGTACCTTAACAAGTATGTTTTGCATTTCTAGGTTGATGTTAATATTCAGTTTGATTACTATCATTGTTTAATATTAATACAACACATTATGAGCCCTAATGTCTTTTTTGCGTTGGCAGTTATAAACAATCACAAACTGATTGGAAAGTGCATGGATGCAACCTGACAGAGAAGATTTTTCAGAAGAGTCTTATTGATGTGGAGGCCGCACAGCTAAGATCTTGTCAGTGTGTGGGCAGGTAGTAGATAATGTATATGTACACATTCCCACCTAGAAGAGGTGATGGTCCCTATGTATACATACTTGCCAAAACCCATCAGGCAGTGCTGCCAAAACATGAGCATGACAAGTACTTAATTAGTCTTCTCTATGCAGCAATAAAAAATAATTGAAATGTTATCATAACCTAGCAAACTAAATTAATTATTTCCAGCTGGCTTGCTAATAAAAGCTGTAGTGGGTGCTCTAGTTGTATAACATAACATTGTCTTAAGCTGTGCTATGTAGAAAAAAAACAAAAACATATACTGTATTAAGAGCGATTCACTGAGTCCGACAAACCACACATCATTTTACTATATATATTCTCCACACCATATACACTCACCAGCCACTTTATTAGATAGACATGGGAGCAACTCCATGCAATTAGGCATCTAGATGTGATGAAGACGACTTGCTGAAGTTAAATCCGAGCATTAGAATGGGGAACAAAGGGGATTTAAGTGACTTAGAACATGGCATGGTTGTGGATGCCAGACTGGCTGGTCTGAGTATATAAAACTGCTGATCTATTGTCATTTTCATGCACAACCATCTCTAAGGTTTTCAGAAAATGGTCTGAAAAAGGGAAAAAAAATTCAATGAGCGGCAGTTTTTTGGACAAAAAATCCTTGTTGGTGTCAGAGTTTAGAGAAGAATTGGGCAGAAGATGATAGAAAGGCAGCAGTAACTCAAAAAAACACTCATTACACCCAAGTTATACAGAATACCATCTCTGAATGCACAACACATTAAAAATTGAAGCAGATGGACTACAGCAGCAGAAAACAACACCAGGTGCCACTCCTGCCAGCTAAGAACAGGGAACTGAGGCTACAATTCGCACAGGTTCACCAAAATTGGACAATAGAAGATTGAAAAATGTTGCCTGGTCTGATAAGTCTCGATTTCGGCTACAAAATGCAATATTTTTTACTTTTTGCTATAATAAATATCCCCCCAAAATAAATATACATTTTTTTCCTCAGTTTAGGCTGATACGTATTCTTCTACCTATTTTTGGTAAAAAATATTGCAATAAGCGTTTATCGGTTGTTTTTTGCAAAATCTATAGCGTTTACAAAATAAGGAATCGTTTTATTGCATTTTTATTAATTTTTTTTTTTTACTACTAATAGCGGCGATCAGCGATTTTTTTCGTGACTGCGACATTATGGCGGACAATTCGGACAATTTTGACACATTTTTGGGACAATTGTCATTTTCACAGCAAAAAATGCATTTAAATTGCATTGTTTACTGTGAAAATCACAGTTGCAGTTTGGGAGTTAACCACAAGGGGGCGCTGTAGGATTTGAGTGTTCCCTGTGTGTGTTTACAACTGTAGGGGGGTGTGGCTGTAGGTGTGACGTCATCGATCACGTCCCCCTATAACAGGGATGACGTGATCGATGCTGCGGCCACAGTGAAGCACGGGGAAGCCGTGTTTACACACGGCTCTCCCCGTTCTTCAGCTCCGGGGACCGATCGCCGCACTGCAGCAGCGATCGGGTCCGCGAGTCCCACGGTCCCGGAGCTTTGGACAGGGTCACGGGAGCGCCGCGGGCGCGCGCCTGTGACCCATGGCTGGGTACTAGAACCAACGTATATATACGTTGATGTGCCCAGCCGTGCCATTCTGCCAATGTAAATGTGCAGTAGGTGGTCCTTAAGTGGTTAGACATCACAACCTCCATGAGTATTGTTGCTGACCATGTCCATCCCTTTATGACTACAGTGTACCCATCTTCTGATGGCTCCTTCCAGCAGGATAATACACCATGTCAAAAAGCTCAAATCATCTCACCAGTGTTTTTTTTTTTTAACTTGACAAGGAGTTTTCTGTACTACAATGGCCTCCACAGTCACCAGATCTCAATCCAATAGAGCACCTTTGGGATGTGGTGGGACGGGAGATTCGCATTGTGGATGTGCAGCTGACATATCAGCAGAACCTGTCTGATGCTATCATGTCAATATGGACCAAAATCTATGAGGAACGTTTCCATTTCTATTCCCTGGCCCATACCTTTGCATGGGTTGCGCCTCTTATATGAGGAATAACTTTACGTAACCCTTACGCAAATCGGTTAAAACATGCGCCGGGCGCAAGTACGTTTGTGAATCGGCATATCTTAATAATTTGCATATTTAAAATGGGAACGCCAGATACGTCCAGCGTAACTATGCGCCCACGATACGCCGGCGTAGGCAAGTTACTACGGGTGGTTGAAGCCTTATTTTTCTACGTATTTAGCTAAGGGAATCGGCGCATAGATACGACGGCACACATTTGTACTTACGACGGCGTATCTCGAGATACGTCGGCGTAAGTGCTACGTCAATCAGGGCCAATTTACAGCTTTCAGCACTGTTGCATTTTGAATGACAATTCAATGCAACACTGTACCCATATAAACTTTTTATCATATTTTTTCCACCAAAAAAGAGCTTTCTTTTGGTGTTTTTTATTTACCACAGTTGTTTTATTTTTTGTGCTAAACAAATGAAAAGAGATGGGAAATTTTTAAAACTTTTTTAAGTTTGTTATAAACTTCATACCGTATTTATCGGTGTATAACACGCACAGGTGTATAACACGCAACCTGCGTATGACACCAGGCACAGTTTACCCTCTATTTTCAGGGTAAAAAAGTGAGTGTTATACGCCAATAAATACAGTACGTAATTTTTCTCCTTCACTGATGTTCGCTGATAAGGATGGACTGATGGGCACTGATAGGCTGAATTGATTGACACTGATAGGCAGCACTAATGGCACTAATAGACAGTATTGATGGGTGGCACTGATGGGCAGAACTGATGGGCACTAATGGGGCTGCACTTATAATCAGGGCTTTGATGATCAGTGCTCTGATTATCTGTGTACATGTCCCCAGTCAGGGTTATAGGTTACTAGCTCTCCTCACGCTCTGACAGCCCGAGCGGAAAGTACTATTGATAACCAGCAAGTCTGTTTCCACTGTGATCAGCTGTGATTGAACACAGCTGATCACATAGTAAAGGGCCACTGTGATTGGCCCTTTATCACCATCAGTGTTCGGTTGTGTACTAAGGACACAGTGATCACAGAGCATGCCAGATGTGCACCCCAGAGGTGTGGTTCTGGGAAGACATCCATGACTGCCCTCCCGGAATAACAGAGCCAAGCTGTAGCTGTCTTTCGGCTATAGCACAGTAAGGAAGTGATATGGGAATCTATTACATCCTGATTAGTAGACATTCTACATCTAGTGCAGAGTTCTGTGGAACCTTGGGGTTACAAACAGAGTTTCGTGGAACCTTTGGGTTCCTCCTGAGGTTACCAGGGGTTCTTTGAGCTGTGGCTGATTGACCTCCCATTTCATGGTACTTGTGTAAGACCAATACACTTGTAAGGTTCATGTGATAGATGGTGTCCGAAGTGGAACTTGCATGCTGAGGATTCAGATGAAAACGTAGTCAGGCAGGTCAAGTCGGTTACAGATCAGGCAAATCGGTACAAAATCTAAATCCAAAGAATGGTCAGGCAGGCGGAGGTCATACATGAGCTGGTGGTGAAGTACCAAATCGTCAGGCTGGAGAATAGTCAATAATTCAGTTAGAGGTTCAATACATCATAGTCAAAATTACAGCTCTATCAAAACACCCAGGGAGCAAGTCCAAACTAACAGGCACTTAGAAACAGGAAGTGCTGCTATTTATGGTATTTGATTGTACATTGTCCGCAGCTGATAGCAGGTGGGGCTAGTGAGTCCGAAGCAATATAGGTCCAATAAAGTCTTAATCCCTTGATCACGGCCCTAGTTAACCCTTTCACCCCCTATTGCCAGCGTCACTAAGCGATCATTTTTATGATCGCTGTAATAGTGTCGCTGTTGCCGCTAGGTAGCACATTTTTTTTTATTGCGATTTTTTTACCAAAGACATGTGGCTGAATAAATTTTGGCCTAAATGTTTGACTAAAATTTAGTTTACTTAAATTTTCTTATAACAAAAAGTAAAAAATATAGATTTTTTTCAAAAATGTCGCTCTATTTTTGTTTATAGCGCAAAAAATAAAAATCGCAGAGGCAATCAAATACCATCAAAAGAAAGCTCTATTTGTGGGAAGAAAAGGACGCAAATTTTGTTTGGGAGCCATGCCGCACGACCGCGCAATTGTCTGTTAAATCGACGCAGTGCCAAATTGTAAAAACGCCTCTGGGCATTTAGCAGCATGTTGGTCCGGGGCTTAAGTGGTTAAAGAAACATTTTTTTTTTTCTTAAATGACAACATTTTTATTTTTTGCATTTAAGTCTAAATATGAGATCTGAGGTCTTTTTGACCTGTCATGCTTTTTTCTATTACAAGGGATGTTTACATTCCTTGTAATAGGAATAAAAGTGATCACATTTTTTTTAGTGTGTAAAAAATAATATAGTAAATAAAAATAAATAAGAAAACCAAAAAAAAAAATGTTTTAAAGCGTCCTGCCCCGACGAGCTCACGCACAGAAGGGAACGCATACGTGAGTAGCGCCCGCATATGAAAACGGTGTTCAAACTACACAAGCGAGGTATCACCACGATCGTTAGAGCGAGAGCAATAATTCTAGCCCTAGACCTCCTCTGTAGCTCAAAAAATGCAACGTATAGAATTTTTTAAACGTGGCCTATCGAGATTTTTAAGGGTAAAAGTTTGACGCCATGCCACGAGCGCAATTTTTAAGCGTGACATGTTGGGTATCATTTTACCCGGCGTAACATTATCTTTCACAATAGAAGATTGGGCAAAATTTATTTTTGTCTTATTTTTTATATCAAAAAAGTGTTTTTTTTTCCCAAAAAAGTGTGCTTGAAAGACTACTATGCAAATACGGTGTGACAAAAAGTATTGCAATGACCGCCATTTTATTCTCTAGGGTGTTTGGAGGTTTTAAGTAATTTTCTAGCAAAAAAATGTTTAAGGCTCCTTACACACGGAGCGGTCCGTTTTTCGGTCCGATCCGTGTGCCCGTCAGCTCAGCGGGGGGGTCTCCGCTCAGCTGTCGGAGGACAGGGCAGTCCCCGCACACTGTGCAGGGACCGCCCCGTCTCTCCTCCGCTCTCCCCTATGGGGAGTCGGATGGAAAGGGACCGTCTGTCCATTTGCATCCGATCCGTTTGGCCGGACGGAAGAAAAATAGGACATTCTTCCGTCCGAAAAAACGGATGCGGATCTGGCGGACGTTAGCTGATGCATCATCCGCTAACGGATCCGCTCCCATAGGGGTTCATTACAAGTCCGTAAACGGACTTGTAATGAACGGACGAACGGTCCGCTAGTGTGAAAGGACCCTTAGTCTTGCAAACACCAAATCTGAAAAACACCCAAGGTCCTTAAGTGGTTAAAATCAGTACTCAGCTGGTGTTACAAAGAAAACCCTGGTAGAATACACAGTACTTACACTCAAATCTGATGTAAAAAGTTAGGTCCAAATCCACTGCCAGAAAAAATCTGATACTACACTCTGAATTGAACTCGAAGCAAACTCGACACATCAGTCAAAATCATTGTATAGTTACAACATGCACAAAATAGAAAACACAACATACACAAAATAGAAAACATGTATATATACAATAAATTTGAAATTGAGAACAAATGATTTTAAAAACAAAGTGTTAGAACATCATGAGGACCAATACTGGCATATTCCCAAAGTGTGTGCACAATCTTGAATAAACGTCAATGGGGAAAAAAAAAGGAGAGAAATAGGTGCTAATAATTAATGCGTGGAAGAGAAATAGGTGTTAATAAACTGCAGGAAACTTGCTAAGGAAAAAAAATGACAAATACCGTATTTATCAGGGTATTGCGCGCTCCGGCGTATAGCGCGCACCCCTAAAGTGGACCCGCATTCCTGTGGAAAAAAGATGTTTGTACTTACAGTTTTGGTGTGTTGCGCGGCGTCCATCGGCGGCCTCGTCGGGTCCGGCGTCCGTCTGCGGCTTCGGGTGTCCTTTTCGTCGGGTCCGGCGTCCTTCTGCGGCGTCCTCCCCGCTCGATCCCCGCTTTCCCGCGCCGAGATTGAATACTGCGCCTGCATATACCGAGCGCAGTACACTCGTGTATAGTCGGGAAGGCTCGGCTCCTCTCGCGCTCACATCCTGTACGTCCAGGACGTAAGTGCGAGAGGAGCCGAGCCTGCCCGACTATACACGAGTGTACTGCGCTCGGTATATGCTGGCGCAGTACACTCGTGTATAGTCGGGCAGGCTCGGCTCCTCTCGCGCTCACGTCCTGTACGTCTAGGACGTGAGCGCGAGAGGAGCCGAGCCTGCCCGACTATACACAAGTGTACTGCGCTCGGTATATGCAGGGGCAGTATTCAAACTCGGTGTGGGAAAGCGGGTATCGGCGTATATCGCGCACCCACGATTTTGCTCTGATTTTCTCTTGCGCTCACGTCCTGTACGTCCAGGACGTGAGTGCGAGAGGAGCCGAGCCTGCCCGACTATACACGAGTGTACTGCGCTCGGTATATGCAGGGGCAGTATTCAAACTCGGAGCGGGAAAGCGGGTATCGGCGTATATCATGCACCCACGATTTTGCCCTGATTTTCAGGGCAAAAAAGTGCGTGGTATACGTCAATAAATACGTCTTGTCTCATTTGTTTCTTCTGGATTTTTGGTTGATATCCTGTCTCTATCATTTAAAATACACCTATGATAACATTTATAGAATCTTAATTTTTTTTGCAGGTGGGCAAACTTACAAAATCAGCAGGGGATCAACCCAATGGCCATACCCACCCAATGGCCATACCGATTGTTTGCTGTGACACGCTATGTGTACCTCAAAACTTGTTTATCTGTTCTTCTCCTGAGTGCCCCGTGTCTTTCATAGACCTAGTCTTGCTCATTTTGTCAAGCTGTTTTGACTTTTTAAAGGTATTTTAAAGGGTTGTAAAGGAATAACAAACATGTTATATTTACCTACACTGTGCAGTTCTTTTTGCACACAGTGGCCCCGATCCACATCTTCTGGGGTCCCCAGGGGCTGTCGTGGCTCCTCCCCGCAGCAACTACAGACAGACATGTGAGCGAGCTTGCATGGTGTGTAGCTGTTGCGGGCGCGCTCCCGTGATACAGTGGCGACCATAGCCGCCACTGTATCACTCGGCCCCGCCCCCCGGCGCGCCACGTCATTGGATGTGATTGACAGCAGTGCCAGCCAATGGCTGCGCTGCTTTCCATCCATCCACTGCAGCCAATCAACAGCCTGGCTTTGACTCGAGGAGGATGACGGGGGCGAGCGCGGGACTTTCGAAAGGGTCAGGTAAATAAAACGGGGGCTCGGGGGTGGCCGGCATCATCTGATGTTTTTTCACCTTAATGCATAGAATGCATTAAGGTGATTTTTTTTTCCTTTACAACTCCTTTAAGTGTAAAGCCAGGCAGAGTACTTTTTATGGGTATTATTAATATTGTCAATGCTGATGTAGTACCCTCTGAGATAGGCTACCAGTTAAAATGTAACTACATTGCACCTGCGCACCACAAACCAAAAACAATATTTAATTCATTTTTATTATTTGAAGTAAACTCATCTACTCACCCATGTCCCCAGGCTTTATTTTACTGAGAAATCACTTTGAGAAACATCCCCCTAGCATTTCTGGCTGAGGCCATCTTAAGTAAAGGCAGATTATTCCTGGACTCCATCTGCTCTGAGCTCTGGCATGCAGGCAGGAGTTTGTGCTTGAATGAAAATAGTCAATGTTGATAGAGAGAGTGAAGTTCTATTTGTGAATACTTTGGGCTGCTCTGGTTTCTGCAGGCTATGGCTTAGATTGCTTTCCCCTGTCTTCTGGAGATGTCCAGAATATTGTGGGTGGGAGAGTCAAATAAGCAGCCTAAATATATATGTGTTCACAGGCATCCTCCCCCAGGAAGCCACAGAGAGCAGTGTTCTTCCCCAGGGAGAGAGGTTTCCAGCCAGAATGGCTGCTGACGTTTAGGCAGTTCAGCGGAAGATTCTGCTTGTCCCGTTGAGGTCATAGCTGTGTATAGCTTAGATTCCTATCCTGCTGCAAGTTCCTTTGCAGCTAAGAGAGGGGTTTCTCAGGGGATTGCTTCTGGAAGATTCACTGTGGAGACAGTCTGCTTAAGTCTAGAGGGAAGCATCTAAGTCCCAGGGACAGTAAGTACAGATCTGAGAGAAGGATCCTAGTGATTGTTGCTGCTCTTAACCCCCTGGTTACTTGTTTACAGCAGAAGTACTAAAATTGTTCTCTCTGCATATCAGCTCCTACTGCCTCCGTTTGGGAATAGGAGAGTAGAGTGAGCTGAGTTGCTGAGAACTTGAAAAACATCAGTTCTTCTGCTGTGAACTTTGTGGATAGATTTCTCCACAGTGTCTGCAGCTACAAAGGTCAATATGTGGTATGTGCTTGTTTACAAATATGTAAATAATTAAATGTCCATAACCTGGCCACAGTGTTACTTTAAGCCCCTATCATCGCACTGCACACTTTTCCATGCTCTTTGGGTATGGGGATTCTACACCAACTGGGCATCAGGAGACACAAGAACAGTGGTTTGAAGGCAACTCCTTTACTGAGGACTTTAGTCGAACAGATTAAAACAGCCCACAAAAGAGAATAATCTTAACAGACCCCTGTGGCAAACTACAATATTACAACTTTTAACTACAAGCCATATAACCCAGTGCTACCAAAACTTACAATTATTGTTGCCCTCTCGTTTCATGCACCACTGTGCGTGTGCGTTAGTGATTACAATTATTGTTGCCCTCGCGTTTCATGCACCACTGTGCGTGTGCGTTAGTGATTCTAAGACGCACAATAGTATATAGATGTTGTTATAAGCAACAATTATAGTGAGCCCTGAGTATTTTTAGAGACAATAGCAATTCTAAATTTACTTTTCAAAAGCTAACAGATGTCTGATGTTTGACATTTTAAAAAGAAAATATAGCATTGCATGGCACGCAACAAGAACATCTAAACACATCAGCAGATAAACACAAAAACAATTAAATTTCTCTTTTATCAGCTGTCCTTACAAGCCCCATAGAAATGAACACACTTGTCTGCCTGGTCACAGACTATTGCGTCTTTCTATTTTACAAATTACATCCATATCATGGTTCTGTTTTTTGATTGATCGCCATTCCCATTTCTGTAACAAGATTTGTTTTCATTAACTATAATAATGGTCAGATATTTGCAGAAAGAATATTAAACACGATCATGTTATAATTAATCCTGTCAGTTGACTTCAAGATAAACCGACTGGCCCATGGTCATGGTTATGAAGAATGATTGATTGATTTAGAAGACGAGTGCTATTTTTTTTAAACTTCCTTAGCAACATAATGCAGTGGATAGATATTTGTCAGAAAAGTACCACCAGCCATGTGCTTTTGTGTGCAATTGTGTGACAGCAAACACCAGGGAATACATACATCAGTAAAACAAAAAAAAAAACTGGCTGATTTTTTTTCCCCTGCAAATCTTGAAAGCAAAGATTAATGTTCCTTAGAGGCCCTTGCACACGGGCTGACTAAGCTGGCATAATTCCTGTATTTCTTTCACCTAGGCAGCCCATGTGCAATGTACAGCCTATCGCCCACATGAATGGCTGCATGGCACTGTATTCATGTATATAGTGGTGCAATCTTAAACATGAGTACAGTGTATGGGTGTATGAAAAATAATGCACTGCCATATACACTCACCAGCAACTGTATTAGGTACACCCTCCTAATACCACCTCCTTTTGCCTTCAGAACTGCCTTAATGCTTTGTAGAATAGATTTAATAAGGTGTTCCTCAGAGATTTTGGTCCACATTGACATGATAGCATCACACAGTTGCTGCAGATTTGTCGCTTGAACATCCATGATGCAAATGTCCCATCCCACCACATCCCAAAGGCTCTATTGGATTGAGATCTGGTGACTGTGAAGGTCATTGGAATACATGGAACACCTTGTCATCTTCAAGAAACCAGTGGTGAGATGATTTGAGCTTTGACACATGATGCGTTATCCTATTGGAAGTAGCCACCAGAAGATGGGTACACTGTAATCATAAAGGGATGCACATGGTCAGCAAGAATCAGGTCATGGCATTTAAAGGGGTTGTAAAGGTACAATTTTTTTCCCTAAATAGCTTCCTTTACCTTAGTGCAGTCCTCCTTCACTTACCTCATCCTTAGATTTTGCTTTTAAATGTCCTTATTTCTTCTGAGAAATCCTCACTTCCTGTTCTTCTATCTGTAACTCCACACAGTAATGCAAGGCTTTCTCCCTGGTGTGGAGTGTCGTGCTCGCCCCCTCCCTTGGACTACAGGAGAGTCAGGATGCTCTCTACATTGCAGATAGAGAAAGGAGCTGTGTGTTAGTGGGCGTCCTGACCCTCCTGTAGTCCAAGGGAGGGGGCGAGCACAACACTCCACACCAGGTAGAAAGCCTTGCATTACTGTTTGGAGTTACAGACATAAGGACATTTAAAAGCAAAATCGGAGGATGAGGTAAGTGAAGGAGGTAAAGGAATCTATTTAGGAAAAAAATATGTACCTTTACAACCCCTTTAAACAATGCTCACTCTGTAGTAAGGGGCCCAAAGTGTGCCAAGAAAATATACCCCACACCATTACATCACCACCATCAGCCTGAACCATTGATACAAGGCAAGGTGGATCCATACTTATATGTTGTTTATGCCAAATTCTGACCCTACCATCTGAATATCACAGCTGAAATCCAGACTCATCAGACCAGGCAATGTTTTTCCAAACCTCTATTGTCCAATTTTGGTGAGTATGTGCGAATTGTAGCCTCAGTTTCCTGTCCTTAGCTGACAGGAGTGGCACCCGGTGTGGTCTTCTTCTGCCCATCTGCTTCAAGTTTCGATGTGTTGTTCATTCAGAGATGTTATTCTGTATATCATGGTTGTAACAAGTGGTTATGTGGGTTACTGTTGCCTTTCTATCATCTCCAACCAGTCTGTCCATTCTTCTCTGACATCAGCAAGGCATTTTTGTCTGCACAGCTCTAGCTCATGGTTGTGCGTGAAAATCCCAGTAGATCACTAGTTTTTGAAACACTCAGAGCAGCCTGTCTGGCACCAACAACCATGCTATGTTCAAAGTTACTTAAATCCCCTTTGTTTCCCATTCTGATGCTCGGTTTAAACTTTAGAAATTGATCTTCACCACTTCTAGATGCCTAAATACATTGAGTTGCTGCCACCATGTGATTGGCTAATTTAGCAATTTGTGTTACCAAGTAATTGAACAGGTGTACGTAATTAAGTGGCTGGTGTGTGTATATGAGTGCAGTGGCACACAGCCATTGATGTCAATGACAATTATAGTAAATAAGCCAGCTTGCAGTAGCCATAATGAGTGTTTTTGGATTCACTCTAGTCTATTCTGTATAAATAAAGGTTATTCAATCTAGACAGACAAAGGGGTTCTGGACACCAAATAGTCATTGCATGCAATACAGTTCAATGGTAGATGAGGGCAAGATATTCATCAGCTACAATGTAACTAGGGATGAGCCGAACACCCCCCTGTTTGGTTCGCACCAGAACTTGCGAACACACCAAATGTTCGTGTGAACTTTAGAACCCCATTAAAGTTTATGGGACTCGAACATTTGAAATTTAAAGTGCTAATTTTAAAGGCTAATATGCAAGTTATTGTCCTAAAAAGTGTTTGGGGACCTGGGTCCTGCCCCAAGGGACATGTATCAATGCAAAAAAAGGTTTTAAAAACGTCTGTTTTTTCGAGAGCAGTGAATTTAATAATGCCAAAAGTGAAACAATAAAAGTGAAATTTTACTTTAAATTTCATACCGTGGGGGTGTAAAGTAAGCAAGTGAAATAGCGCATGTTTCCCGTACTTAGAACTGTCTCTGCACAAAATGTAGTTTCTGAAAGAAAAAAAGTCATTTAAAACTGGACTTGCGGCTATAATGAATTGTAGGCTTCCAGCGTTTGAGAGAGGATTCATTCATAAAAAATAAAAAAAAATAGCGTGGTGGTCCCCCCAAATTCAATTACCAGGCCCTTCAGGTCTGGTATGGATATTAAGGGGAACCCCGCCATCAAGTAAAAAAAAATGATGTGGGGTTCCCCCCAAATATCCATTCCAGACCCTTCAGGTCTGGTGTGGATTTTAAGGGGAACTCCACCCAAAATGTAAAAAAAATGGCGTGGAGTTCCCCCAAAAATCCACACCAGACACCTTATGCGAGCAGTCCCCCCCTCTTTTCTGCGGCTGGCCAGGTTAACGATTTTTGGGGGAACCCCACGTCATTTATTTTTAAATGGATGGCGGGGTTCCCCTTAATATTCATACCAGACCTGAAGGACCTGGTAATTGAATTTGGGGGGACCCCCACGCTATTTTTTTTTTTTTTATGAATGAATTCTCTCTCAATCGCTGGGAGCCGACAATTCATTATAGCCGCAAGTCCAGTTTTAAATGACTTTTTTTCTTTCAGAAGTTACACTGTGCAGTGACAGTTCTAAGTACTGGAAATATGCGCTATTTCACATGCTTACTTTACACCCCCCCTAGGTACAACATTTAAAGGAATATTTCACTTATATTGTTTCACTCTAAGCATTATTAAATTCACTGCTCCTGAAAAAAAATGCAATTTTTAAAACTTTTTTTGCATTGATACATGTCCCCACATGACACTTTAGATTTCTCCCATAGACTTTAACAGGGTGTTCCTCTGGTTTTCGAATTTGCTGCGAACACCTCAAATTGTTCGATGTTCGCTGAACAGGCGAACAGGCAATGTTCGAGTCGAACATGAGTTCGACTCGGACTCGAAGCTCATGCTTAAATGTAACTAAAAGCCATGCTTATTTTTTGTGAGAACTTGTTGGATGTTTTTGCATGACATTTTACACTGCAGGGATCTTAGACCACTCTGTGTACACCTTACATCCCCCTGAATATGCCAGACCTCCTCCCCCACACTAGAGTTGGCTTATTTATAAAGACTTTGCCACCCTATTCATATTGTGAAGCTTCATATACATTTTTTCTTCGCAAATGGAACGAAAACAAATATTATTAGGCTTTTTTTAAATCGCTGGGTTGAATGTTTTTTTTATTCATACAGAAGAGTGAATCAAGAAAATACACAACCACAATTCATTGCCCAGGAAACTTTAACGAGTCACAACCAGAAATTAAAAATTATACAAGAAAATGTATTATTCCAAAACATAAATATGACATACATTTAAGAACATACTGTTATATATAGTTACCAACAGTAAAAGTACATAAATGAACAACATACTGTAGGGCAGGGGTGCCCAAACTTTTGAAGAGTGTTTTTTGCATTGGGGGTGAACTGAGGGTCCCATTTGGTCGGGCTGGTCGTGTGAAAAGGGCCTAAGACTGCTTTTACACTGATGTGCTGCGGTTTACCCACACTGCGGGTGCAGCGTAGTGCACCTGTGTCTATCCTGCGGGTTAGCTGAACTTTGCCATAGACTCCGCCTGTGGCAAAAGCCAGCGCTGTACAGGAGGCATCGGCTTATGGGGCTCTGCTCTACAACCACTTTCTTCCTCTACCACCAGCTTCATTTACAACACTGATGCTTTAGTTTGGCGGGTCGGCAACTTGCGATCTGGGCTTGCCAACCCGCCATTCCAGAGCAGGAGGTCGCGGGCCACATCAGAGGGCTCCGCGGGCCACATGTGGCCCCCGGGCCACTGGTTGGCCACCCATGCTGTAGGGTCAATCAAAATTGATAAACTTCCATCAGAATGGATGATTTGTGCTGATTTTCTCTAAGCGTTTCGTGAGATAAAAAAAACTTGCTTCCTCAGGATGGCACAAATGAATATCTGGAGATAAAATGTTTAAAAAAAAAAAACCCAACCTCACAATCTGGTCGTACAATTGATGGATAAGTGCAGGAGACCTCCACATATACTGTATATATTAATCAAGCAAATAAGTAAATCAGGGGATCTTCCAAGTGTAAATCAGGAAAATACCACATTATGGCCAATAGGTGGAGCTGACAATCATAGGGCCAGATTCAGGTAGATGCGCGCATCTTTTCGCCAGCGTATCGCATCGCATATACGCTGCGCTGACGCAAACTAGCGAGTGAAGTACAGTATTCACCAAGCGCTGGAGTAACGGAAATGCGCTGGCGTAACCCGACGCAAGTGGAAGTGGGTGTGATCATATGTAAATGATGGGCGGAGCCCAGCGCAGAGGCTTATGTTCAGCGCATCATCCACGGAGCATGCGCAGTGAGTGAGGCTTCACTCGGCCCCCTGTGTGCATGCTCACAACTTCCGTCGGCACCACTTCACGGGAAACGTCAGCGCAATGTGTTCCGTTGCGCGTATAAAAGCGCCAGCGGAAGCGCCATTCCGGCACAAAAGTATTTCCGTTTCCCCCCACCCCAGGGAAGTTACTTTTGCAAAGAGATGGCTGCTCCCGCTCCCCCCAAAGAGAGGAGGAACCTCAATTTCAACTCCCAGGAGGTCTCTGTTATCATCTCGGCTATGGAGACTTTTAATGACTTCCTCCACGGCAAAAAAAGTCGGAAGACCAGCCGGGAGAGGAAGCAGGGCATCCTGGAGACCATTGCTGGCAGGGTGAATGTTTTGGGGTACTCCACCCGGACTGCTGGCGATATCCAAAAAAAAATTAATGACCTACGGCGCAAGGTCCGTGGCAAGGTAGCCACCATCAGGAGGCATGAGAGGGTCACGAGTGGTGGACCCCCATGTGCGGTCAGCCTGACCACGGAGGAGGAGGTGGTCGCCCGCTGCCTGGACAGGGAGCAGTTGGAGGGGGTCCCTGGATATGACTCCATGGAGGAAGGCTCCAGGACAGGTAAGTGATTTTTACCCCCTTTTTGGTGTGTTGCATGTAGCGGGGGGAGGGTACATGTGCCAAGTGTGTGGGACCACCCAACATGTGTCTGCTTTGTGTCATCCACAGATGACGGAGCTGGGCCATCATCTGTTGGCGACCAGTCCACCCCATCCCCCAAACAGCATCCTGTGCCCGAGCCCATGGGTGGTGAAGAGACCGAGGTGGAGGAGGAGAGTGCCCACACCTCACCTGCAGAGGTGGTTGAGGAGCAGCCTGTTGTGGCAGAGCAGGACATAATTTTATTTTTGGAAGAGTCCTCCTCTTCTGCAGGGCCCTCTGCAATACCCTCCCCCATCCTAGGAAGCTCCTCAAGGGTGACTCCATCCCCCCGGGGACAACCATCTACTGGCCCCAGGAAGGCCACCCGTAAGACCAGGGGGGTGTCTGATCTGGTTCAGGACCAGGTGGCGAGGGATCACGCCAGGCAGACGCAGCAAATGGGGGACATAGTTGGGCACCTGGACAGAGTGGCTGACAACCTGTGCTCCGTGGCCCAGATATCCAATGCAGTGCAGGATGTCAGCTGCAACTGCGCTGCAGTGGTGACCATTCTGGGGGAGGTGCAGGGTGATATAAGGCACCTCACTGCAGCCGTCCAGGCAAACACTGCTGCCATCCGGGACCAGGGGAGGCAGAGTCGGCGGGCCCAACAATACCAGGTCACCCGGCAGCTCAGGATGCAGGCCCAGCAGCTCAGGATGCAGGCCCAGACCAACTCGTACCTCGGCCGGATAGCCATGGCCTTGGAGGGCATGCAGGCCACACCTGCCAGGAGTGGCCCACCCGGGGATCAGCCACCTCCAGATGCCCCCCCACCCCCACCCACTCCATCCAGGCAGCTGAGGAGCCAGAGAGGGGCCACCAGAAGGAGCCCCCGGCATCCCAGATGATTTTTTTTTGTTTTTTTTTCTTAATGCTCATGACATGAGATTTTTATTTTATTCTTAATGCTCAGGTTATGAGATTTTTATTTTATTCTTAATGCTCAGGTTATGAGATTTTTATTTTATTCTTAATGCTCAGGTTATGAGTTTTTTTTATTTGTGATTATGCTCAGGATATAAGATTTTTTTTTTATACTGCACACGTTGCAGTGTGAATGGTGTGTGAATGTGAGGGGGTGGCACTCCTGCCAGTAAGGGGTGTCACCCTCGGCCGTGGTGGAGAAGTTATCCCCACGGCTGTGTGAATGACGTGTGAAAGGTGTATGAATGGACAGCGTCATCATTGGGGCCTTGACGCTGGCGTTGCTGCTCCCAAGTCCTACATGTTGGACTTGGGCTAATCCAATGCGATGTGGATGTGGTGTGTGTGATCTAGGGACATCAGTGGTGTGCATGCATGCATTGTCCGTGTGATCATTGTATTTGTTTAGTGTCCAAAGATGCCTACGGCGAGGACCCTCCTGACTGCTCTTCCATCAGCTGACGGGGTCTCCTCTGGCAGGGGGGGCTGTCTGGTTGGGGGGTCAGGTCATCACGTATGTCAATCTGCAGGCCTTTTCTCATGGCAAAGTTGTGCAGAATGCAACATGCACCGATGATCTGACACACAAAGGTAGGGGAATACAATAGGGCCCCCCCAGACTTATCCAGGCAGCGGAAACGGGACTTCAGGAGCCCAAATGTTTGCTCCACCACTGCACGGTGCTTCATTGTATTTTCTCTCTCCTCTGGTTTGGTTGTTCCGGAAAGGAGTCATTAGATGGGGTCCCAGTGCATATGCAGAGTCACCTGTAAGGGAAAAGACAGGAGGATGTTAGTCATGTATATGGCCCTTGTGATGTATGCATCATGGGAGGGGATAGTCATGCCTGCCACCTATGTCACTCACCAACCAGCCAGCTGTCCCCATACATGTTCTGCTCGAATTCCATTGTGATGGGGCTCTGATTGTATATGAAGCTGTCATGGCTGGATCCGGGGTGTTTGGTACGGACGTGCCATATGAGGCGTTGGGCATCAGCTATCACCTGTACGTTGATGGAATGCCAATGCTTCCGATTGCGGTATATGTGCTCTGTGGCACTGGGGGGCTGTAGGGCCACATGTGTGCAATCAATGGCCCCCACAGTGCGTGGGAATCCTGCAATGTTGTAGAAATCTGTCATTGCCTTCAGCCGCAGCTCCTCAGTGGTGGGTCTGATGAACTGGTTGGACATGCGTCTGAGGATTGCGGGGACAACCTGGTGCACACATCTGCTCATGGAGGACTGTGACATCCCAGCCACCACTCCACTTGTACGCTGGAATGATCCACTTGCTAGGAAATTAAGTGTTGCCAGGACCTTCACCAGTGGCTGCACTGCTTGTGAGCGGTGTGTCTTGCTGGTGATGTCATCATGCAGGGTTGTGGTTAGTTCAAGTATTGCATCAGGGCTGAATCTGAAGAGGCCATACACCTCCCCATCCCCCATGCCAAAGAGGCTCATGCGCGTGCGGTATATCCTCTCACTTGCCCGCCTCCTCCGTACCGGGGGACCCAGTACTAGTGCTAGGACCGCGACTGCCCCTGGCATGTTGGCACACAGAGGTGTTGTCCTTGCACGTGTGGTTGTTCAGCTTGCTAGTTTCGTCGGTAACGCTGCTGCTGTAGCTGCTCTCCTGCTGACCTGTGGCCGTCTGGAGTAAAGATAAAGCAGCTATTTGTAGAAATAACTTTGCGCCGGACGGACGAGATACGTGCGGCGCATGTAGCCAGCGTATGGTGCTAATCCGTTCGCGAATCGGGAAATCTCCCTCATTTACATACTTGCATGGCACATCAATAGGCGCGACGGATGCGAGGAGCGAAAATAGGCGCTAACGATACTCTGGCGAGGGAAAGTTAAGCCGATCGGAAAAGGCCCGTTTTCTGGCGCATCTAGGTTGGTGGGTACGGCCACATAGATACAATAGCGCATCTTTACAGTTACGCGGCGCATATCGATTTACTCCAGCGCAAGTCTTGCTGAATCTGGCCCATAGTAAATAAGCCAGCTTGCAGTAGCCATAATGAGATATTTTGCAGATTCACTCTATTCTGTATAAATAAAGGATATACGATCTGGAGTAAAAATAACCTAATGACATTTGTTTTTGTCCCCCATTCACATAGAATGAATGTAGAGGCAGTAGCTCTGTGAATGTTGTTTAAATATATATAGTCATGTGTTATGGAACCTTGGAATCTGTCTGTTCTGCAGAGGCTTCCTCACATCCACCCTATGGTTAGATTATGTGAGCACTGATCAGTGAGGATAGTGAATTTTAATTTCACCAAGTTTATATTCATCTCGATGATACGTTTCTTTAACCAGGGCCGATCCTATACGGGGTGCAGTGGGTGCCCCGCACCCCAGCGCTGGCAGAGAAGAGGCGCCGAGCGAGCCGCCTAGCCGCCGAACAGCGGAGCCTTTTTTTTTTTAAAGCCAAGCTGCCGGCGCTGTCGCCGAAGCAATCTGTGAGCCGAGCGAGTGGGATGTGACGACGTGACGTCAGACTGAGTCCGCGGCCGCCCCAGCATCCACAGCGCGCCGCCTCTGCGGCTGGAGATTTAGCTCCGCTCAGCTCCACCCACCTCTGCCATCTTCAGACAGCGTGGCTAAGAGGGAGAGGAGCGAGCGGAGCATTTTACAGCTGAGCTTGAGATTGCGCCTGCCTTTTGCCTGGTCTGACAGTCTGACTGAGCGCCATCTGCCTGCTGCAGTGCCTGCCTTGCTGAGTGCTGACTGCACCTGACCTGGCTGGGTGCCCTGCACCCTGTCTGTGTATGAAATGTATTTACTGTGTGCCATGAAATGCAACCACTGTGCGCATCAAAATCCAGCCACTGTGCCCATGCAAATCCAGCCACTGTGCCCCTCAAAACGCAGCCACTGTGCCCGTCCAAATGTAGCCACTGTGCCTGTAAAAACACAGCCACTGTGCCCGTCAAACGCAGCCACTGTGCCCATCAAATGCAGCCACTGTGCCTGTCCAAATGCAACCACTGTGCCCGTCAAACTGCAGCCACTGTGCCCATCAAAATGCAGCTACTGTGCCCATCAAAATGCAGCTACTGTGCCCATAAAAACACAGCCACTGTGTCCGTCAAACGCAGCCACTGTGCCCATCAAACACAGCCACTGTGCCCATCAAAATTCAGCCACTGTGCCCATCAAAATTCAGCCACTGTGCCCATTTAAAACAGCCACTGTGCCCATTTAAAATCAGCTACTATGCACATTTTAAATGCAACCACTGTGCCCATCAAAATGCAGCTACTGTGCCCATTTAAAACACAGCCACTGTGCCCATCAAAACACAGCCACTGTGCCTAATAAAAATGCAGCCACTGTGCCCATTAAAAACGCAGCCACTGTGCTCGTCAAATGCAGCCACCGTGTAAGTAATTAATTTACTGTGTGCCATTAAATGCAACCACTGTGCCCATCAAAATCCAGCCACTGTGCCCATGCAAATCCAGCCACTGTGCCTGTCAAAATGCAGCCACTGTGCCTGTCTATATGTAGCCACTGTGCCCGTAAAAATACAGCCACTGTGCCCGTAAAACGCAGCCACTGTGCCCATCAAATGAAGCCACTCAGCCTGTCCAAATGCAACCACTGTGCCCATCAGACTGCCGCCACTGTGCCCATCAAAATGCAGCTATTGTGCACATCAAAATGCAGCTACTGTGCCCATAAAAACACAGCCACTGTGCCCGTCAAACGCAGCCACTGTGCCCATCAAACACAGCCACTGTGCCCATCAAAATGCAGCAACTGTGCCCATTTAAAACAGCCACTGTGCCCATTTTAAAATGCAGCTACTATGCCCATTTAAAACTCAGCCACTGTGCCCATCAAAACACAGCTACTGTGCCCATTTAAAACTCAGCCACTGTGCCCATCAAAACGTGGCCACTGTGCCCATTAAAAATGCAGCCACTGTGCCCATTGAAAACGCAGCCACTGTGCCCGTCAAATGCAGCCACTGTGCCCATCAAATGCGGCCACTGTGCCTGTCCAAACTGTGCCCATCAAAATGCAGCTACTGTGCCCATCAAAATGCAGCTACTGTGCCCATAAAATCACAGCCACTGTGCCTGTCAAGCACAGCCACTGTGCCTATCAAACGCAGCCACTGTGCCCATCAAAATGCAGCCACTGTGCCCATTTAAAACAGCCACTGTAACCATTTAAAACACAGCTACTGTGCCCATCAAAACGCAGCCACAGTGCCCATTAAAACGCCCATTGTCAGATTCAAGGAGTCCAATCAGTGAGGTAGTGAGGCAGGTGGATTAGCTCAGGAGCTCCCACGGCGCACGTCTCCTAGGAGTAGGAGCGTGTGTGCTATAGCTCCAGGCAGGCTTAGGAGGCAGACAGGCAGAGTCCCTCCCGGCCGACCAGCCCAGTCCACTCTCCGATTTCCAGTCCAGCCCTGGAAAGTTCTGCGCCCCTGATCTCTCCGCTCCTCCAGCTCAGCTCCCTGGCTCTCACAGGTAAGAGCCCTCCACCAAAGCTGCTGACGGCTGTCCTTTTCAGGACAAAGCCGCAGCTATACAGATCTTCTTTGCTCCATTCCTTGGCCCCCTGCACTCCCTCACCTCCATCATCCTCAAGGGCCCCCTCCCGCCACCTCCCGCCACCACCTCGCGGAAATTTCCGCCGTTCCGGCGCTCATTCGGGTGCACCGCGCCAGGCCGTCCTGAATCGCGGGGTCGCGGTCTAGGAAAGACCGCGGCTTCACTTGCGGCCTAACGGCGCGCCGCTCCCCACGTTTCAGTGTCCTCACCCTGCTCCCAGGAAACCTCTCCCTTATCCCTGAAGGACAGTTACCCGGCCCTGTTGTTCACCCATTCAGCCCCAGATTACTCAGAGAAACCCCCTGTCAGCCCTCATCCCTGAGCAGGCAGCCACCAGACCAGCAACAAGCTCTCCCTCTCAGCCCTAGCCCCCCCCCCCGTCGTCCCAACACACAGAAGCTTGATCGCCTCTTACAGGGGTCAGGAAGGAATTTTTTTCCCCACCGGAGCATATTGGCCGAGCTCTGACGGGGTTTTTTGCCTTCCTCTGGACCAAGCCAGGAGAGAGGCCAATTCCTCTCCCCACTGCCCCAAACCCCCCCCCCCCCCGGTGTATTGGCGATCATGGCATGTCGGCAATATTCTGCCGATACCATTTGGAGTTTGAGGCAATGCGCCGCAATACTGCCAGCCATCACCAAAAAGGCCCTAAGAACTGAGCGACTATTGAGAATCAATCATAGATCGACGGTCAAACATTTCAGTCATTCACCCCAGCTCAAGCACATATCGTGTGCTCTGATCAACACAAGATCGGCAGTAAAACACCGACTTGAAATCCACGACTTCATTCAACAAAAAGATCTAGGGCCAGATTCACGTAGTCCAGAGCATCTTTGCTCTGGAGTAACGCTTCTCATTTGCGTTGCGCTGCCGATTTTTTAGGAGCAAGTGCTGTCATTCATGAAGCACTTGCTCCTAAAGTTGCGGCAGCGCATCACAAATGAGCCGGCGGAATTCAAATTGGGCGGGTACGGGGCGTGTAGTATGCTAACTACGCGCGATCCCGCCGCCGACGTACTGCGCATGCGTCGAGTGTCAAAACATCCCCGTGCGCATGCTCCAAAATCTGTGAATGAACGTCAATGACGTCACATTCCCATTCATGACCGTTTTACGCAAGCGACGTTTTTTTTTTTTTTCCCGACGCGATGACGACGCCTATACCTAACATAGGATACGCCAGCCCCATGTAGGTATAACTATGCGCCGCGTATCCCGTCCGGAAACGTCGTAACGTCACTGCGTCGCGCCGGATTTCGATCGTGAATTGCCGATTTCCGCTCATTAACATATTTTTTGAGCGTAAATCGGCGGGAACGCCCCCGGCGCCATTTTTAAGTTGAAGTAACGATGCGATGGCGAAACTCAGTTACGCTCACCGCATCGGAACTTCAACCCGGCGTTTCTTGTTTTCTGGTTACAGAAAACAGAAACGCCGGCTCAAAGCCACTGTTACGCTGGCGGATCACTCGATCCGCCAGCGTAACCTTTGCTGAATCTGGCCCCTAGACTGTCTTTTTATTACAGAGAGCTGGCTCACAGCCGACTGTAACACCATTCTGAGAGAATTGGTGCCAGAAAATTACCGTATTATAACGGAAAACAGAATAGGGCAAAGAGGAGGCGGCCTGGCGGTGATCCACAAGACTCATCTTACGATCACCAAACCAGTCCGCCAAAACCCTCTTCCATTCATGGAAACCCTTACTCTGCAACTGCAAGCAAATACAAAGGAGACCATCCACGTTCTGCTCTGCTATAGGCCGCCAGGCCCAAAATCGCAGCTGCTATCATCATGGACAGATTTCTTCTCCACTTATACCCTCATCAGCAAACATCTTTTGCTGCTCGGGGATTTCAATCTCTGGGCCAACTCCTCACTAGACCCCATTGCCGACGCCTGTATTGACCACCTGGAAGGATTAGGATTGCAGCAATTAGTATGTGGGCCCACACATGCTTCAGGTCACACACTTGATCTTATTTTCAGACAATCTCTGGAAATAAAGATTTGGGAAAATGAAAAGTTGCCATGGACAGACCACCATGCAATTATATTCAGGATTTCCACCATCCCCCCTGCAACAAAAACATCAAATCCAGTGACAACACACTGGACTAGATGCCAGAAGAAGCTCCACTCGGAACTCTTCAAAACGACTTTAAGGAAAAAAATAGAAACAACTCAGCCGCATCAAACGGCCGTTGAAACACTGGAAGCCATTAACTCGGCTATGCTACAGTCAGCTGACTTGGTAGCGCCGAAACGAAGTACCCGCATCCGGAAAAACAACCGCAGCTGGTTTAACAACCAGCTGTCGTTCCTGAAGCAAGAACGCAGAAGGGCAGAATCTGCCTGGAAAAGATGTTCCTCAGAGCTAAACCTATCCATCTACAAGGCAGCGACAAGAAAATACCACAAAGGAATTTTCCAAGCCAAGAAAAATTATTTTTCGGAGGCTATCAACAGTGCCATTAACCGCCCCCGCGAACTCTTCAAGATGGTCACCCAGACCATGGAACCAGAATGCATCAAAGCCCCCAGTTCGGATACACAAGAATTTTGCAATGAACTATCGGATTACTTCATTAATAAAATCGAGGCAATCCGTGAAAGCATTCAGCAAAACAATTCCCCCCTTAGCCCCCCCTGCAGCCTCTCACACAGCACCCATAGTAATTCTCCGTTATCAGGTAAGTTTACCCTGGAACCCATCTCCATCGAGACCACTAAGAATGTCATTTGTACTCTGCGAAATAGCACAGCGCCGAATGACATTATCCCCACAAAACTGCTGAAGGAATGTGCCGACATCCTGGCTCCTCCCATCACGCAGTTTATCAACCAGTCTTTTCTGGAGGGCAAAGTGCCCACACAGTTGAAAGAGGGTATAATCCAACCCATCCTGAAGAAACCCTCCCTGGACCCCAAGGACCCACTCCACCGCCGTCCCATAACAACCCTCAACGTACTTTCTAAGATAATGGAGAAAGTAGTGGTACAACAGCTGCAACAGCATCTAGATACCTACAAGCTACTTGACCCATTGCAATCAGGCTTCCGTCCCGGACACGGGACGGAAACAGCACTGCTGAAAGTATGGGACGATGTTCTCAAGGCCGCAGACGAAGGAGAATCTTGTCTTCTAGTTCTGTTGGACCTAAGTGCAGCTTTTGACACTGTAGACCACAAACTGTTACTGACTTGGCTTGCTGAAGTAGCCAGAGTCGCAGAAGGCGATTTATCTTGGTTCTCCTCTTTTCTGGAAAACCGATCGCAAACAGTAAAGTTAGGACCTTTTACGTCAGAAAAACGCACAGTAACATGCGGAGTCCCTCAGGGATCGCCTCTGTCACCAGTGCTGTTTAACATCTATCTTCGTCCTCTTTTTGAGATTATCAGCAGCAAAAAACTGCTCTATCACTCATACGCAGACGACACAAAATTGTATTTCCGCATCTGCAATAGACAGGATCACCACCTCAATCTAGAGACTTGCCTCTCCTTGATAGAGGATTGGATGACAAAGAGTTATCTTAAACTCAATGGAGCGAAAACAGAACTTCTTCTGTTTCACGCCAAGCGTAGGAATCAACCTTCAACAGCGTGGACCCCCCCGCCTATTCTGGGCAAGCTCATCACCCCTAGCGCCAAAGTCAAAAGCCTAGGGGTCATTTTTGACTCCTTTATGACAATGGACGCACAAATAGGGTCAGTAGTCAGCGGATCTCACCATCTACTGCGCCTACTACGCAGACTCACTCCGTTCATCCCTAAAGAAGATTTAGCGGTCGTGGTGGGAGCTATTGTAAACTCCAGACTGGATTATGCAAATGCCCTTTACCTCGGCCTCCCCAAGTACCAAATCGCTCGTCTGCAAGTCGTTCAAAATACGGCCGCTAGACTTGTGACTGGGAAAAAACCCTGGGAATCCATCTCACCTTCACTGAGAGCCCTTCATTGGCTGCCAGTTAAAGACAGAATTGCTTTTAAAGCTCTCTGTCTTACGCATAGATGTGTCCATGGGAATGCCCCCCTTTATTTATGCGAAATAATAAAAACGCATAATCCCAATCGCGTTTTGCGATCCACGAATCAGAACCTGCTCCAGGTTCCGAAAGCCAACTTCAAGTCCAAAGGAGAAAGAAGATTCGCGATCCAAGGTCCCAGACTATGGAACGCTTTACCAACCAGCATTCGGTTGGAGGAGAACCACCTAGCATTTAGGAAAAAGGTCAAGACTTTTCTCTTTTGATATCAAAGGAGACAGGAACAACAAGCGCCCAGAGGCGATTCAGTTCGCATGTGCCGCGCTATACAAGTTTTTCATTCATTCAGCCACTGTGCCCATTAAAAACGCAGCTACTGTGCCCATCTAAAATGCAGCCACTGTTCCCATCAAAACACAGCTACTGTGATGTGCCAATCAAACTTGTCATAAATACACGTTCCTTACCTTTGTCTCCCTGAAGACACACATATCACATACACACAGAACCTTGTAAGCCTATTGTATGGCTACACAGTATATTTTTAGAGTTTGAAAAAAGTGCACATTTTTCAAAATTTTTGTAATCACAATTTCTGTGTTACTGTAAGGCCGCGTACACACCATCGAACATGTCTGCTGAAACTGATCCGCAGACCAGTTTCAGCGGACATGTTCGATCGTGTGTACGGCCTATCGGACCGTTTTCCAGCGGACAAAAATTTCCAAACATGCTTGAAAACATGTCCGATGGAAACCTGTCCGTCGGACAGGTTCGATGGTTAGTACACAAATAGGGATGAGCCGAACATACCCGCGTTCGGTTCGCACCAGAACGTTCGAACAGACCGCGGGTTCGGGCGAACATTTAGAACCCCATTGAAGTCTATGGGACTCGAACGTTCGAATTTAAAAACGATAATTTTAAAGACCATATTCGATTTAATGTTGGAAAACGTCGTTCAGAACCGGGTCTTGCCCCAGGGAACATGTATCAATGGAATTTTTTTTTGATGCTTAAAGTGAAAAAAAAAAAATCCTTTAACCACTTAAGGACCCCCGCACGCACATATACGGCCACAGAATGGCACGTACAGGCACAAGGGCGTAAATTTACGTCCCCACCTGAGTGCGGTTCGGGGGTCCCATCGGGACCCCCTCCGCGGCGTGCGGGGGTCCCCCTACCTCTGGGAGCGATCCGGGATCTGCGGGCGGATGTCCGTGATATCCGCCCCCCCCGCGATCGCTCCCAGCCAATGGGAGCGCGCTCCCAGCCTGTCACTTCCTCCTCCTGTGTTTACACAGGAAGGAGGAAATGATGTATTCTCTCATCGCAGCGCTGCTGATGAGAGAAGACATCACAAGTAAGTGTGCACCAACACAACACTGACACACACTCACATAGGCATATTAACCCCTTGTGATCGCCCCCCCCCCCACCCCCCTGTCACAGTGTCACTGAATGCAGTGATTTAATCACTGCATTTAGTGTCAGTGTGACAGGCAGTGTAAAAAACAGTTAGTGTTAGGTTCAGGATAGCCCCCCCACCCCCCCTAATAAAGTTTTAACCCCCTGATCACCGCCCTAGTTAACCCTTTCACTCCCTATTGCCAGCGTCACTAAGCGATCATTTTTCTGATCGCTGTATTAGTGCCGCTGTTCCCGCTAGGTAGCTATTTTTTTTTATTGCGATTTTTTTTTTTACTAAAGACATGTGGCTAAATAAATTTTGGCCTAAATGTTTGACTAAAATTTAGTTTATTTGATTTTTTTTTTAACAAAAAGTAAAAAATAGTGTTTTTTTTTCAAAAATGTCGCTCTATTTTTGTATATAGCGCAAAAAATAAAAATCGCAGAGGTGATCAAATACCACCAAAAGAAAGCTCTATTTGTGGGAAGAAAAGGACGCAAATTTTGTTTGGGAGCCACGTCGCATGACCGCGCAATTGTCTGTTAAAGCGACGCAGTGCCGAATCGCAAAAACACCTTGGGTCATTTACCAGCGTATTGGTCCGGGTCTTAAGTGGTTAAATATCACACCTGCTGGATGTCTATAGTAGTGGCACGTGTTTAGAAATGTCCCTGCACAACATGAGAGGACTATAAAAAAAAGTTATTAATACTGCTTGCGCACGTGCTGTGTGGCAACAATATGTCGAATATTTTAGCGGTGGTGGGGGGCCATTATTGTTTCGTGAAAGAAAATTTTTAGAAAAAAGGGCACCCCTCAAACATACTGTAATTGGAGCGCAACAAGGAGCCACGTGCAAAGTATTGCATCAAAAATTGTTATTAGGCGCCCCTGTTAAACAGGGGCAGACAAATTGGGCCTTGGACACAACACAACACTTCAACCCCTCCCAATAACTCCAATTGGAGCACAACAAAGAGCCACGTGCAAAGTATTGCATCAAAAATTGTTATTAGGCGCCACTGTTAAACAGGGGCAGAAAAATTGGGCCTTGGGCACAACACAACACTGCAACCCCTCCCAATAACTCCAATTGGAGTGCAACAAGGGGCTGAAAAATTGTGCCTTAGGCACTGGTGGCGGAGCCCAGAAACACAACATTTCTTACTAGCTATCAGCAAGAAAAGTGAGGAGGAAAAGGATATTCCATCAACAGCATAAGAGGACAGTCACTCAGCATCAGCATACGCAGTCTAAAAGGGATCCGACATTTCAACAAAAAATATTATTCAGTAACATCAGCATCAGGTGCTTGGTAGCTGGTGTTGATCCAAGCCTGATTCATTTTGATGAAGGTCAGTCAATCAACAGAGTCGGTGGAGAGGCGCACTCTGTGATCGGTAACAAAGTTTCCAGCAGCACTAAATGTGCGTTCTGAAAGAACACTGGATGCAGGGCAAGCCAGTAGCTCAATTGCATACTGTGCAAGCTCGGGCCAGTGATCCATCCTCAAGACCCAGTAAGCCAGAGGGTTTTCGGTGGGGAAGGAGTCCAAGTCGGATCTTGCCCCTAGGTATTCCCTGACCATGTAAACCAGACGCTGGCGATGGTTGCTGGAACCGGTCAGATCTTGGGGCTGCAGACTAAAAAACTGTCTGAAGGCATCGGTCAGACGGCCACCTTCTCCACCGCTCCTTCTGTGACACACCAAGACGTTGTCCAGAGCCAGGTTTTGGTAATCCCCCCCGGTTCTGGGAACGCATTGCACAGACCCTTCTGCAAGGCCTCCCGCAGAAGTTTCATTTTCTGCTCCCTCTGCGATGGCAACATAAGGTCCGCAACCTTACTCTTGTAACGTGGATCAAGGAGAGTTGCCAGCCAGTAATGATCCGTCTCCTTGATAGCACGTACACGAGGATCCTTACGCAGACTTTGCAGGATCAGGGAGGCCATGCAGTGTAGGTTTGCAGAGGCATTCGGGGCACAGTCCTCTGGGTCACTGAGGACGACAGGATCCACAGGCACCTCATCCCAGCCATGTAAAAGTCCACGTGTGCCTTGGGACTGTAAATGATCCCTTGAAGGCTGCTGCTGCTGATGCTGAGTGCTAGGCTCCACCTCCATGCTGCTGATACAATCATCCTCCTCCTCCTCCTCCTGTGTGCTAGGTGGGCAAGCAGGCCCACTGTCTGGGTAAAGGGGGCCTTGAGAGGTAAGGAAGTCCTCCTCTTCCTCCCTCTGTTCTGCCTCAAGGGCCCTGTCCATTATTCCACGTAGCGCGTGCTCCAACATGTGAATAAGAGGGACAGTCTCACTGATCCTTGTGGCCTCCTCAAATGGTGACAGGACAGTGATCAAGGCCCACTGGTGTGGTGAAAAAAACCTAGCTGCCCTGACCCAGTTCTGCTGCCATATTGGCACAGGTACTCATTGATGGCCCGCTGCTGTGTGTGCAGCCGCTGCAGCATGGCCAACGTAGAGTTCCATCTGGTGGGCATGTCACAGATTAGGCGGTTCTTGGGCAGGTTGTATTCCCTTTGGAGGTCTGTCAGCCGAGCAGTGGCATTATATGACCTCCGGAAATGCACACAGACTTTCCTGGCCTGCTTTAGGACATCCTGTAAACCCGGGTACCTGCCCAAGAACCGCTGCACCACCAAATTCAGGACATGTGCAAAACAGGGCACGTGGGTGAGTTTTCCCTGTCGCAGGGCAGAGAGGAGGTTGGTGCCATTATCGCTGACCACCATTCCAGGCTTCAGCTGGCGTGGCGTCAACCACCTCTGAGCCTGCCCCTGCAGAGCTGAAAGAACCTCTTAAACAGCACACGCGCAGTGACAACAACTGCGTTCAGGTGGCATGTAACAGCAAACGTGCAGTGACACCAACTGCGTTCAGGTGCTATGTAACAGCACAAGCGCAGTGACACCAACTGCGTTCAGGTGGTATGTAACAGCACACGTGCAGTGACACCAACTGCGTTCAGGTGGTATGTAACAGCAAACGTGCAGTGACACCAACTGCGTTCAGGTGCTATGTAACAGCACACGCGCAGTGACAACAACTGCGTTCAGGTGCTATGTAACAGCACACGCGCAGTGACAACAACTGCGTTCAGGTGCTATGTAACAGCAAACGTGCAGTGACACCAAATGCATTCAGATGGTATGTAACAGCAAACGTGCAGTGACACCAACTGCGTTCAGGTGCTATGTAACAGCAGAAGCGCAGTGACACCAACTGCATTCAGGTGGTATATAACAGCACACGTGCAGTGACACCAACTGCGTTCAGGTGCTATGTAACAGCACAAGCGCAGTGACACCAACTGCGTTTACTTGCTATTAAACAGCACACGCGCAGTAAGAGCGACTGCGTTCAGGTGCTATGTAACAGCACACGCGCAGTGACACCAACTGCGTTTAGGTGGTATTAAACAGCACACACGCAGTCAGAGCGACTGCGTTTCTGTGCAATTCAATAGCCCACTTGCATTAACAACGACTGCGTTTCTGTGCAAATAAATAGCACACTTGCAGTAATAGGTCTATGTGCAATTAACTAGCACAGGTTGACTAACACGGAGTACTATGTTTAAGGTAAATGCTAATGCAGGCAATACAACACGTTAGAGCACTGCATCAAGCACAATCTCCTGCCTGACAGATACTAATGGCAGATCTAGCTGAGCTATACAGTTCATAAATATATTGACAACTCCTAGGGATGTCAATATATCCTCTACAAACTGTAAATTTAACTATACTGACTAGCCTTCCTGTTCTATCTATCTATCTATCTGGTAAAAAAGACACTGTGGGCCAGATTCTCAAAGAAGTTACGTCGGGGTATATGGAGATGCGCGGCGTGGGCCAGATTCAGATAGGACTTATGCCGGAGTATCTCGAGATGTGCCGCCTAAGTCTAAATTTGCGCCGGACTATCTATGCACCGTACCCACAGAACTAGATACGCACCAAAATAGGCTATTCCCGACCGGTGTAACTTGCCTACGCCTGCACATCTTAGGTGCATTTTAATGCCGGCCGCATCTGGCAAACCCATTGATTTCCTATGCAAATATGCAAATGAGGGAGAAACGCCGATTCCCGAACATAGGCCCGTTCGGCGCAGGCTACGCGCGGTGTGCCTAAGCTGTTTGGCCGGCCTAAAGTTACCCCTCATAAAGCAGGGGTAACTTTGCAACAGACTTGCTCAAGTAAGCTGGAGAGCAGCTTCAGCAGCACCGTTACAGGACAACACATGGCAGCGGTGGTCCTAGCACTACTAATGGGTCCCCCACCACCAGGGCCGCCATCAGGGGGGGTACAGGCAGTATACCTGTAAGGGGCCCAGGGGTCCCCAGGGGCCCGTATGGGAACCCCCTTAAAAAAAAAAAGAAACCTTTTTTTTCTTTTTATATTTTAGGGGTCCGGAGGCCACCAGGGCCCCAGATGGCAACCTCCCTTTTTTTTATATAAAAAGAAATTACCAAATAAAGGGGGCTTTCCATCCGGGACCTCTGGGCCCTTTAATAATAATAATAATAATAATTATATACTGTATATATTTTTGTCCGAAAGGCACTGGCCGTGAACTTGTTCTACATACAGAGGCAGAACTTTTTCAGCCAACATTCACGAAACTACGTAGTTTTTCTGCTCTTTTGTCCGATGGAGCGTACAGACGGTTTGATTATATGACAAAACACGTCCATCAGAATATTCGATCGTGTGTGCGATTCTTTAGTCTGGAGGGTTCAATATTGGGTTGGCTCACCCTTTGCAGCTATAAAAGCTTCAACTCTTCTGGGAAGGCCGTCCACAAGGTTTAGGAGTGTGTCTATGGGAATGTTTGACCGTTCTTCCAGAAGTGTATTTGTGAGGTCTGGAACTGATGTTGGACAAGAAGGCCTGGCTCACAGTCTCAGCTCTAATTCATTCCAAAGGTGTTCTATCGGGTTGAGGTCAGGACTCTGTGCAGGCCAGTCCAGTTCCTTCACCCCAAACTTACTCATTTATGTCTTTATGGCCCTAGCTTTGTGGACTGGTCCAAATCATTTGATAAAAGGGGGGTTATGGTCTGGGGTTGTGTTTCTGGGGTTGGACTTGGCCCCTTAGTTCCATTGAAGGGAACTCTTAAGGCGTCAGCATACCAAGACATTTTGGACAATTTCATGCTCCCAACTTTGTAGAAACAGTTTGGGGACGGCCCCTTCCTGTTCCAACATGACTGCTCACCAGTGCACAAAGCAAGGTCCATAAAGACACGGATGAGCAAGTTTGGGGTGGAGGAACTTGACTGGCCTTCACAGAGTCCTGACCTCAACTCGATAGAACACCTTAGAAATTAAATAGAGCAGAGACTGCAAGCCAGGCCTTCTTGTCCATCAAAAAAATATAAATAAAAATATATTAAAAAAAAATATTTTTTTATAAAAATAAAATAAAAAAAGGGGGGTTCCCATCCGGGCCCCTGGGGACCCCCGGGCCCCTTACAGGTGTACTGCCTGTACCCCCCTGATGGCGGCCCTGGTCATAAGTCTCCATTGCTGTTATGAGGGCTGACATCTCCTGGGTGTTAAAGTTTTTTTTCCTCCTCTGCCTGTGGGGAATGGGAGCAGCCATCTCACAGCAAAAGTACCTTCCCTGGGGGGGGGGGGATAAAACTGGATGTACTTTTGCATCCGCCAAGCGTAAGTTGGACCGGCGTATCTCTGTAAGTTGGGCCGGCATAGTTGTGAGCATGCTCAGAAGGGAACAAACGTACTGAGCATGCTCTGTCCAAGATACGCCGGGCGTAAATCACTAGACCATCATTTGCATAACGACACACCCACTTGCAGTTGCACCGGCTTACGCCGAAGCAATTGAGTTACACCGGCGCAAAGTTAGGTGCAAGTGCTTTATGAATACTGTAGTTGCCTCTCTGAGTAACATCGGCGTAGTGTATCTGAGATACGCTACATCCGCCTAAAGATAGGCAATTCTATCTGAATCTGGCCCCGTAAGTGTAAATTTGCGCCGGAGTATCTATGCACCGTACCCACAGAACTAGATACGCACCAAAATAGGCTACTCCCGACCGGTGTAACTTGCCTACGCCTGCACATCTTAGGTGCACATTTATGGCGGACGCATCTGGCAAACCCATTGATTTCCTATGCAAATATGCAAATGAGGGAGAAACTCCGATTTCCGAACATAGGCCCGTTCGGCGCAGGCTACGTGCGGTGTGCCTAAGCTGTTTGGCCGGCCTAAAGTTACCCCCTCATAAAAGCAGGGGTAACTTTGCACCAGACTTGCTCAAGTCAGCTGGAGAGCAGCTTCAGCAGCACCGTTACAGGACAACACATGGCAGCCGTGGTCCTAGCACTACTAATGGGTCCCCCGACACCAGGGCCGCCATCAGGGAGGTACAGGCAGTACACCTGTAAGGGGCCCGGGGGTCCCCAGGGGCCCGGATGGGAACCCCCTTAAAAATAAATAAAAAAATAACTTTTTTATATTTTTATTTTTTTAGGGGTCCGGAGGCCACCAGGCCAAATAAAAGGGGCTTTCCAACCGGGACCTCTGGGCCCTAATAATAATAATAATAATAATAATAATAATAATAATAATAATGATAATAATAATTATATATATATATATTTTTGTCCGAAAGGCACTGGCCGTGAACTTGTTCTGCATACAGACAGCAGAACTTTTTCAGCCAACATTCACAAAACTATGTAGTTTTTCTGCTCTTTTGTCCGATGGAGTGTACAGACGGTTTGATTATACGACAAAACACATCCATCCACTGGCGTAGCGAGGGGGGGGCAGGGGGGGCTGTCGCACCGGGCGAAAAATTGCGGGGGGCGAAATCCTGGCCTCCGTGTCACAGGAACGCACCGCCGTCGCCGCCGCTGCCGCCTTAGGAAAGGCCGCGGCTTTGGCCTAGCTCCGGAGCGGTCGGCCATCTTGGTACCCTCCCCTGTCCCGCAGTGCTTGGTCTCCGATATCATGGCGGAGTTCGAGTCACTGTGTCTGCAGTGCGCCGCCGCCGTCAGGGAAGTGGGACAGTGCTGATGACGCGAAAACTAGATGCGTCAGTCGTTGGAGCGCAGACACTACTGTTTGCGCTCCACCTCACCTCCAGAACTTACCTCGCCTGGCGGGAGCTGCAGCGGCGATGGCACCTACGGGCGGAAGTGTCACTCGCCCATTGAATTCATGGATGTGTGGGCGTCTGTTTTCTGTGTAAGTCCACTATTTGGCCATTATTTCTTTACCCCCCCCCCTTTTTCCCTCTCCTCTCCCTGCGGGCTGTGTCCTCTACTGCACCGGGCATCAATGGATGGCTTTGCAGATTGCCATGGATGGGTTGTTCTGTGTGGGGGGACACTGTAGTCACAATCACTTCTCTATTCTACTGGCTATTACTAATGTCATGTGGGGGCAATGTTAAACTACTGGCTATTACTAATATTTGGGGGCAATGTTATACTACTGGCTATTACTAATGTCATGTGGGGGCAATGTTATACTACTGGCTATTACTAATATCATGTGGGGGCAATGTTATACTACTGGCTGTTACTAATGTCATGTGGGGGCAATGTTATACTACTGGCTATTACTAATGTCATGTGGGGGCAATGTTGTTCTACTGGCTGTTACTAATGTCATGTGGGGGCAATGTTGTTCTACTGGCTGTTACTAATGTCATGTGGGGGCAATGTTATACTACTGGCTATTACTAATGTCACGTGGGGACAATGTTAAACTACTGGCTAGCCTATTATTACTAATGTCATAAACAAAAAGACAAAACGTATGTTTGTCTTGTTTTTTTTTTTGCTGATCTGAAAATGATCCGATCCGTGACTCCTGATCCGAGACTCCTGATCCGAGGATCGATCCGATCCGTGAGTTTTTTGAGTTTTTTGATCCGTTGCACCCCTCCTGTACTGTGTCCCGAGTACGGTACGCGGCCACCGTGGGGGGGGGGGGGGGCGAAAAAACAATTCTGCCCCGGGCGCCCATAACTCTGGTTACGCCACTGCGTCCATCGGAATATTTGATTGTGTGTGCGATCCTTTAGCCTGTAGGGTTCAATATTGGGTTGGCTCACCCTTTGCAGCTATAAAAGCTTCAACTCTTCTGGGAAGGCCGTCCACAAGGTTTAGGAGGGTGTCTATGGGAATGTTTGACCATTCTTCCAGAAGTGTATTTGTGAGGTCAGGCACTGATGTTGGATAAGAAGGCCTGGCTCACAGTCTCAGCTCTAATTCATCCCAAAGGTGTTGAGGTCAGGACTCTGTGCAGGCCAGTCCAGTTCCTCCACCCCAAACTCACTAATTTATATCTTTATAGTCCTTGCTTTGTGGACTGGTCCAAATCATTTGATGAAAGGGGGGTTATGGTTTGGGGTTGTTTTCAGGAGTTGGACTTGGCCCCTTAGTTCTATTGAAGGGAACACTTAAGGCGTCAGCATACCAAGACATTTTGGACAATTTCATGCTCCCAACTTTGTAGAAACAGTTTGGGTAGGGCCCCTTCCTGTTCCAACATGACTGCTCACCATGGCACAAAGCAAGGTCCATAAAGACATGGATGAGCAAGTTTGGGGTGGAGGAACTTGACTGGCCTGCACAGAGTCCTGACCTCAACTCGATAGAACACCTTTGAAATGAATTAGAGCAGAGACTGCAAGCCAGGCCTTCTTGTCCATCAAAAAATATAAATAAAAATATATTAAAAACATATATATAAAAAAAAAAAAACGGGGGGGTTCCCATCCGGGCCCCTTGCAGGTGTACTGCCTGTACCCCCCTGATGGCGGCCTTGGTCATAAGTCTCCATTGCTGTTATGAGGGCTGACATCTCCTGGGTGTTAAAGTTTTTTTTCCTATTCTGCCTGTGAGGAACGGGAGCAGCCATCTCACAGCAAAAGTACCTTCCCTGGGGGGGGGGGGGGAATTGGATGTACTTTTGCATTGGCCGGGCGCATGTCTGGGTGTATTTTTAAGCTGGGCGTAAGTTGGGCCGGTGTATCTCTGTAAGTTGGGCCGGCATAGTTGTGAGCATGCTCAGAAGGGAACGAACTTACTGAGCATGCTCCGTTCAAGATACTCCGGGCGTAAATCACTAGACCATTAATTTGCATAACGACACACCCACTTCCACTTGCACCGGCTTACGCCGACTAAATTAAGTTAGGCCGGTGCAAAGTCAGGCACAAGTGCTTTGTGAATACTGTACTTGCCTCTCTGAGTTACGTCGGCGTAGTGTATCTGAGATACGCTACGCCCGCCTAAAGATAGGCAATTCTAGAAAGGTCCTCCTTAATATATATGGCACCTCATCCCCAAAGTGAAAATGGGAAAGTATTGGAAAAAAGGGATTATGACGGTGCCCAAAAAAAAACAAGGATTTTAAGTTTAATAGAAACCAAAAAATACTGCATCAATATGGAATACAAAATTATTTTTATTATTTACATTACACAATGTCATTATAAAAACAAAGCCATAAAGGTCAAAGGGAAACAGTAAAAACACAATTGGGAGTACTAGTTGGAGTTTAAAGCAATTGATCCTGGCAACCCTACTAGTTTCGCCGGGTGTGGCTTCTTCAGGGGATTTGTAGCTGGATCGTTTCGGTTATAGAAATTCTAGTAAAACAAATTGTGCACAAAGGTTTTTTAGTTAAGACAGAGGATTCGATAGTTACAATATCATTATAAACTCATTATAACCAAACAATAGTTCATGCATTGATTAACATTGTTATAGGTGTGGCTAGGATCTGCGGCGGGGCACATACAGTCCAGGTCCCAGAGCATCCCTGCCTGTTCTCTGGAATTTGGCGCGAACAACCCGTTTTGTTCGTATTTAGACGTTCTACGTCACCTCGTTCTGGTCCGAAGGGATTTTGGTCCGATGGTGTGTACGCACATCAGACCAACAGACCACTTCAGCGTGGTCCGATGAAAACGGTCCGTCGGACAAGTTTCCTCGGACATGTCTGATTGTGTGTACGTGGCCTAAGAGGTTATTGGAGGATTATTAAAACATCTGACATCATTAAATGTATTTTTAATATGAAAGCACTGTAATGCCCTGTACACATGATCGGAATTTCCATCAGGATAAATTCAGATGGATTTTTCTGATGGAATTCTGTTCAAACACACTGTCACACCAAATTTCAGCCACCCAAAACGCGGTGACGTACAACACTACGACAAGCCGATTAAAATGAAGTTCAATGCTTCCGAGCATTCGTCGACTTAATTCTGAGCTTGCATGTTTTTTTCTCCGTCGGAGTTCTATACAGACAAACGGAATTTCCGATTTCCAACATTTTTTTTATCTGAAAAAAAGAGAACATGTTCTCTTTCTATGTCCGTCGGAATTTCCGATGGAAAAACTCAGATGGGGCACACACACAGTCGGAAAATATCCAATGAAAAAATTCCGTCTGACTTTTTCCATCGGAAATTCCAATCGTGTGAACAAGGCATAAGTATCTAAGTGGTTGTAAACGTTTGACATGAAAAATGGACAAGGCACATGTTTCCATAGTGTATACCTGCCTCAATTCAAAACATAGTTACATTGTTAGTCTGGTTGAAAAAAAACACACGTCTATCTAGTTGAATGAATAAAAACGGGCAAAAAAATTACAATTCTATGGGCCAGATTCTCAGCGGCGCTACGCCTGCGTAAATGTATATGCGCGGCGTAATAGTAAATGTGCGCCTGCGTATCGATGCGCGGTAAACACAGAACCACATACGCGCGATTTTTTTTTCCGTCTGGGCGGCGAAAATGCATTAAGCTAGCGCGGCGTAGGTGCATAGTTACGCATCTAAAATATTCAGTTCCCATTGAATTAGCATGCAAATATGCAAATGAGGGAGATGCGCGTATTCCCGAAAGTACGCGCGTCCGGCGTTGGCTACTCGTGGTGCGCGTAACTCGAAAGCCTTGAGTAAACATACCCCTCATAAAAGCACGGGTAACTTTGCTCAAGGCCGTGTGCAAGTCAGCTGGAGAGCAACTACAGCAGCACCGTAACGGACTAGCTGAGCAATCACACTTACTGGACAAGACATTCATATGCCAATGATGCCAGGGCCAGCCATGGTCTTATCAATACTAAGGTATGCAGAGGAAGAGGAGCATAGAAGGAGGAGGAGGAGGACGGGGGCACGTGAGAGGATCTACCGAGCGCGCATGAGCCTCTTTGGCATGGGTGATGAGGAGGTGTATCGCATCTTCAGATTCAGCCCTGCTGCCATCCTGGAAATAACCACAGCCCTGCAGGATGACATCACCAGCCAGACATACCGCTCACGTGCACTGCAGCCACTGGTGAAGGTCCTGGCAACACTCCATTTCCTGGCCAGTGGATCATTCCAGCGTACAAGTGGAGTGGTGGCTGGGATGTCACAAACCAGCATAAGCAGATGTGTGCACCAGGTTGTCCCTGCAATCCTCAGACGCATGTCCAACCAGTTCATCAGACCCACCACTGTGCACCTGCGGCAGAAGGCAATGACAGATTTCTACAGAATTGACGGATTCCCACGCACCATCGGGGCCATTGATTGCACACATGTGGCACTCCAGCCCCCCAGTGCCACAGAGCACATATACCGCAATCGGAAGCATTGGCATTCCATCAACGTACAGGTGATAGCCGATGCCAAATACCTCATATGGCACGTCCGTGCCAAAGACCCCGGGTCCAGCCATGACAGCTACATCTACCGTCAAAGCAACATCCCCGAAGATTTTGAGCAGGACATGTATGGGGACAGCTGGCTGGTTGGTGAGTGACATGGGTGGCAGCCATGACTATCCCCTCCCATGATGCACAACAGAAGTGGCACATGCATGACTACCATCCTCCTGTGTTTTCCCTTACAGGTGACTCTGCATATACACTGGGACCCCATCTCATGACTCCTTTCCGGAACCCCCAAACCAGAGGAGAGAGAAGATACAATGAAGCACACATCAAAACCCGTGCAGTGGTGGAGCGCACATTTGGCCTCCTGAAGTCCCGTTTCCGCTGCCTGGATAAGTCTGGGGGGGCCCTATTGTATTCCCCCAACTTTGTGGGTCAGATCATTGGTGCATGTTGTATTCTGCACAACTTTGCCATGCGAAAGGGCCTGCATATTGCCCTACGTGATGACCTGACCCCCCAACCACACAGCCCCCCCCCGCCAGAGGAGACCCCGTCAGCTGATGGAAGAGCAGTCAGGAGTGTCCTCGTGTTACGAATCTTTGACCTTTAAACACACACATACAGCATGGCACACAGACAATGCACGCGTGTACACCACTGATGTCCCTAGATCACACACACCACATGCACATCGCATTGGATTAGCCCAAGTCCAGCATGTAGGACTTGGGAGCAGCAACGCCACGTCAAGGCCCCAATGATGTTGCTGTCCATTCATACACCTTTCACACATCATTCATACAGCCGTGGGGTTAACTTCACCACCACGGCCGAGGGTGACACCCCTTACTTTCAGGAGTGCCACCCTCTCACATTCACACACCATTCACACTGCACCGTGTGCAGTATCCAAAAATATATAAAAAAAAGCTCTTATCCAGAGCATAACAAAAAATAAATAAGCTCTTATCCAGAGCATAACAAAAAATAAATAAGCTCTTATCCAGAGCATAATACTAAAGAAAACTCAAATTAATGGGCCTGGCGGGGGCTCTGCCTGGTGCCACGGGTCCTGCCCCTCACTTGCCTGGGGGCAGCCCTAGATGGGGGGGGGGGAGCAGGTTGAGGAGGAACATCCCCACGTCCCTCCCTGGCTGCCTGCATGCCCTCCAGGGCAACCGCTATGCGGGTCTGCACAGCAGTCTGCGCCTCGATAGCAAGGCGCAGGGCCTGAACCTCCCCCACAAGTTCTGAGGTGTTTTCCTGCAGCTCCCCCAAGCTGGTCAGCGTTGCTGCGCTGTTAACAGCAACATCCTGGATGGCATCTGTTATATTGTCCGAGGATGCCAGGCTGTCGGCCAGGCGCCTCATCTCCTCCACGACCTCGGCCAGGTGTTTATTTTGCTGGTCCTGCTGTCTGACCAGCTGTTCCGGCAGGACCTGGGATACACCCCTGGTCTTTGACGTCGCCTTGCGGGGAGTGGCAGGGGACCGGGCATAAGGGGAGGATGTTGAGGGGCCGGAGATGAGGGGGGGGGAAAGAGAGGGACTGGAGAGGTTGGAGGGGGACACTGAGGGGTTTGCTACAGGTAGAGGAATAGCCTGGGCTGGTCCGGCCAACCCACCATCCTCCTCCACAACAACATAGAGGGCCTGGTCCTGGACTACCACACCCTCCTCAACCACCTCCTCCGTTGAGGTGTGCCCACTTCCCTCCAAGTCCTGTTCCAGGGGGGCAGCCAGAGGGACTGTATCTTCAGGGGATGGATCCTGATGGGCCCTGGCATCAACAGATGGCCCCGCTCCCTCCTGCACATCTGTGGATGACACAAAAGATGCCCATGTTGGTGGACCCACACACTTGGCACATGTTCCCTTCCACCCCCATACATGTACACAACAGATAGAATAGAAAACACACTTACCTGTCCTCACGGCTGGCTTCTGGGACTCATAGCCCCCAACTCCCTCTACCTGCTCCGTCTGCAGGCAGCGGGCAACCACCTTCTCCTCCTCAGTCAGGCGGACAGGGCAGGGTGGGCCCCCTCCAGTGCCCCTGGCATGCCGAGCTATGGCAGCCAGCTTGCCCTTCACATGACGCCGCAGGTCATTCATTTTCTTTTGAATGTCCTGCGGTGTCCGGACCTCATGAGAGAGGGCATTGACCTGGCACGCCACCCTCATTAATATCTGATCCCTCCGGGACTTGCTGGTCCGGGCACTGTCAGCACCATGGAGCCGCGAGTCATACTTCTCCATGGCCCGTATGACAATGGCCCTCTCCTCTGGGGAGAAATTCTTCTTCCTCCTCTCCTTAACAGCAGTTGCCATCTTGTCCAGCACAAACTTTCGCCGTCACTCTCTAAAAAATGGGAGACGTTTGCGCTGCACGGGCGCATGTGTGGGCGCATTATATACCCTGCGCCGGCGCATCGTAGGGAGGCTTTGCGCATGCGCAGAAGGCATCCACGTCACGGCGCGGGTCAACCACGTCATGGCGCGGGTCATCCATGTCACGGCGCATGCTCCGTTCGTCCCGGCCTGCATTTGCATGGGGTCACGCTTCATTATAATGCAACACGCCCACTTCCCTCCTACTTTGGAGTTGCGCCGGATTACGCCCATGATTTTACGCGACGCAGGCGCATCTTGGAGCGCATTTACTTAGGGAATACGGTACTTGCCACTCCGTGTTACGTCGGCGTAGTGCATCTGAGATGCGCAACGCCTGCATAATTAGGCGCGCATCTACGAGAATCTGGCCCAATATATCCACAATCCAAAACCCACCGTTGATCCAGAGGAAGGCAAAAAAAAAACCCCAGCAAAGCGTGATCCAATTTTCTTCAGCAGAAGGAAGAAATTCCTGACCCCCCAAGAGATAATTGGATATTCCATGGATCAAGATTACTTACATATGATAGTATCCAGTTATATTATGTACATTTAGGAAATAATCCAGGCCTTTAAGGCCCTGTACACACGATCAGACATGTCCGATGAGACTTGTCTGATGGACCGTTTTCATCTGACAACTCTGAACTTGTCTGATGGTCTGATGTGCGTACACACTATCGGACCAAAATCCGATCAGACCAGAACGCGGTGACGTAGAACACAACGACGTGATGAAAAACGAAGTTTAATGCTTCCAAACATGCGTCGACTTGATTCTGAGCATGCGAGGGTTTTTGGTCCGATGATTTTGTGTACTAACCATCGAACCTGTCCGACGGACAGGTTTCCATCGGACAGGTTTTAAAGCATGTTTTAAAACTTTGGTCCGCTGGTAAACGGTCCGATAGGCCATACACACGATTGAACATGTCCGCTGAAACTGGTCTGCGGACCAGTTTCAGCGAACATGTTTGATCATGTGTACGCGGCCTTAGAGATCGCATCCAAGAAGGTTGGCCCAGTTGGGCATTCGGAGGCTGCCTGTAGAGGGGGGGCAATGTTATGGAAGATGTCCCAGCAGTTTTTCTGTCAACAGCAAGGACAGGAGAATCCAGTCCCGGCGGGTGCGCGCGTGGCACAGAGATCCATGTCCTGTCAAGGGAGTGAGGAGACCGATCTGTGTCCCTTGTACATAGGGACATAGATCGGTCACCTCCCCCAGTCACCCCCCTCCCCCCACAGTTAGAACACAATTCAGGGTACACATTTAACCCCTTCCCCACCCCCTAGTGTTAACCCCTTCAATACCAGTCACAGTTATACAGTAATTAGTGCATATTTATAGCACTGATCGCAGTATAAATGTGAATGGCGCCAAAAATGTGTCAAAAGTGTCCGATGTGTCCGCTATAACATCGCAGTCCCAATAAAAATCGCAGATCGCCGCCATTACTAGTAAAAAAAAATTATAATAAGAATGAATAATAATTCTGTCCCCTATTTTGTAAGCGCTATAACTTTTGCGCAAACCAGTCGCTTATTGCGATCTTTTTTTTTACCAAAAATATGTAGAAGAATACGTATCGGCCTAAACTGAGGAAATTTTATTTTTATTTTTTTAAATGGGCTATTTATTATAGCAACAAGTAAAAAAATATTGACTTTTTTTGTTTATAGCGCAAAAAATAAAAACCACAGAGGTGATAAAATAAGTCAACAACACTATGGCACCAATAGCATTAATACCAGTATGGAAAATGCAAACAGCGCTGCAGCAGTAGCGCATGTCACATAGCTGTGACTATGAAAAATAAAAAAATCTCCAAATATGTTACAAATAATTATGTCACAACCAACCAATTCTATATAATCTACTTCATCCATAGATAAATAAATATATATATATATATAAACCGAAAAAAACGGTATCATTTAATATACCCGTATGGACGGCACCATAATGGTTGGGCATCACAGGAAAAATAAAATTTATATAAAAAATCCTAAAAAAAAAAACTGACAATTAAAAAGTTGCTGCCTGGACACCACATCGAGCTCGCATCCATTCAAAATTGTAACAATTCTTAATAATAATAAATGAAATTAATGTAATAAAACTTAAAACAATATAAAAAAGAAGGTTAAACTGACCATAGCAATTATAAATTAGCCAAAAAACAGTTAACGTCCACTTCTATATTTAGGCCATAGGGCGTATAACACTTTAATTTATGGACCCAAGACATCTCCAACTTGGAAATGGTTCGCACCAAATGACTGCCCCTCCAGTGGGGGCTAAACTTGTCTATTCCTACAAAAATGGTATTATCAGGATTTTTGTGATGTACAGTCAGGTAGTGTTTAGATACAGAATGTTTAGTGTACCCTAAACGAATATTATTGATATGCTCATTTAGGCGTACCTGTAAGGGACGTTTAGTCCGGCCCACATATTGGAGCCCACACGGGCACTGGAGCATATAGACCACCCCTGTTGTGGAGCATGTAATAAAAGGTCTAATGGCATAGCTTTTCGAAGTGCACGAGGAACTAAACGTAGTAGTTCTTCTGCATTTAATACCATTAAGGGAACAAACCTGACATTTACCGCATTTGTAATACCCTGTAAGGCCAGGAAGAAATTTGGAGTCCATACTAGGTGGATTCAAGATATTAGGGGCTAACTTATCCTTTAAGGAAGGTGCCCCCCTAAAGACGACCTGTGGCCTATCTGGCAAAATGCCCCCCAAGATCTTGTCACTTTTCAGAATGTGCCAATGTTTGTCTACTATATGCTTGATGTTCGCATGTTGGCAAGAGTAATTAGTGATAAAAGGGTTACGAAACGTATTATCTTTAGCTTTATTTGTCCCCACAGTCAATAAATCACTTCTATTAACCTCATGGACAACAGCTAGAGTGGTAGTCAGAAAGTCATCTGAGTAACCTTTTTCTAGAAAGCGTTTGGTGAGAACATCAGCTTGCTCCACAAATGTGGTATCCTCGGTGCAGTTACGCTTCAACCGAAGATATTGGCTTTTAGGCACCGATCTGAGCCACGATGTATGGTGGCAGCTATTTTTTGGGATAAATGCATTCCTGTCGGTGGCCTTGAAAAATGTTGATGTAACAAAACCACCGTTGGTGACTGAAATGGTCAGATCTAAGAAATTAATCTTATCCCGGCTCACCTCTCGGCTTAAGTGGATACCTCTATTGTTGACATTAAGAGCATCCAAAAATTCCGTCAAATCATCCTCGGTGCCGTCCCAGAAGAGGAGGATGTCGTCTATGTATCTGGCCCACAGAAAAATCTGGGGTCTAGACTCAACACAGACGACATCCTCCTCCCATTTGGCCATGAAGAGGTTCGCCAAACTGGGGGTATATTTGGCCCCCATGGCAACACCCCTGTCTTGCCTATAAAACTGGCCGTCAAACCAGAAATAATTGTGAGAAGCAGCGTACTCCAATAATTCCATAATGAACAGAACCTGTTGGTTAGGAAGGTCTGAATCTTTTTTCAAAAAATATAAAACCGCTTCCAGGCCCAATTGGTGAGGGATCACGGTATATAATGAGGTTACATCTGCTGTAACCATCAGTAAATTAGCAGGAGGTATGAGATCCTTCAGTAAGTTGATAATATGTCTCGTGTCCTTGACATATGAAGGCATGTTCCGCACTAAAGGTTGTAAATAAAAATCGATGTATTTACCCACCCGGGAGGTAATGGAATCAATTCCACTAACTATGGGCCGTCCCGGGGGGCAAGTAGGATTTTTATGAACCTTTGGGAGGTAGTAAATAATTGGGGTCCGAGGGGACTCAGGGATCAAAAGTGGGGTTTTCCCCGTGTAGGACAAGGCATAAAAAGGCTGGGAGAACTAAAAGAGGGACCAGAGGGGGGTGGCGCATTCAGTCCCAAAAGAGCGAGAATGTAAAAGGTGAGGGCATTTTCAATCTTAGCACCCACCCACTAACTGGCCCTGAATTGGCAGTCCTAGACAAAGGACTGAAATTTGCTCCTCCTAAGAATTTAAATAAATTCACCACATATATGGACATACATAAGTATGTCAGAAAGCTTAGTGTCCAACGCTATATGGCCTCCAACCCTTTCAACCCCTCCAGAACGCTCTTGCAGAATTATGTTCATTCAGGGTTATCCAATGCCTCCACTTACAATCCTCCTGGCCATTTGGCACCTTCATTAAAAGTCTTCAGAGACCTCACTTTGAAAGATTTGGAGGAGATTAAGGTTAAAAATGTGAAGAATAAACGAAATATTGAATTAGGCATTGAATCATTGTGTGCCAATAAAAATTTGATTATCCGCCCGGCGGACAAAGGGGGGGGCATTGTGGTCCTCAACAAAGAGGATTATATGCAAGAAATGTACCGTATATTGGCCGATACGGACACTTACACCCCCTTACTGCTGGATCCGGGTAACAAATACAAAAAGAGGCTGACTAAACTTGTCAAAAAAGGGTTCGCCCTTAATATTCTCAATAAGAAAGAAATGGCCGGCGCATGCGCGAGGCGCCGAGGACGGTCATGCCCTGATCGAGCTCCGCTTCATCTCGGCCTCCATTAGCTATTTTTAGCCGGCAGACGGGCGAATCGGTCCCCAACTGAAGTACACCGGGCGCGGACCGGATCATGCAGCGGAGGACGGCCGGTAACAAACATAACCAGCGCCGTCCCTCCCAACAGGGCCGCAGGACTCGGTCATCGAAGGCACAGCAGCAATCACCGCCAACCAAGATGGCGCCGGGTGAGAAGGAGGCGCAGTGCGGCGGCTCGCAGGCCAAGACACAAACAAGGCGTGATGCGGTGAGACAGGGAGGGGGAGGCACACCACCGGGGGGACCACAGCTGAGGCCCCATTCACCCGGAATAGAGTCCCACCGGACCCCGATGGCGATGGAGGGGGGCGGCCTATATCCTAACCAGGCCTCTGGATTTGGGCTGGCGCCGAACGGGGAACATGTGACTGGCAGAGGGGATCGTGAGCTGTTTCCCTCTGAGACCGGGCTATTAGTTCAAGCTATGGTCCACAGAGACCCCTTTTCGTCTCAGTCCCAGGAAGGGTCGCCTACCCCCTCCCTACCTAGTGGCCAAGGACAGCACCTTTTTTCATCCCTGTCTGGTTCTCCTGCTGGGGCTTCACCTCTAAATGCTCAGTCCCCTGTCTCATCTATGGACAGACAAATGGCAGAGTTTGCTGATGCCGCACTTAGCCAGACCAGCTCTATGCAGTCACAGCTCATAGCCCCTGCTCTCTCCTATTCGGGGGACACTGTACTACTGGCCAGGTTTTCAGCCTTACTCCAACAGGAACTGACAAAAGCCTGCTCACTGATAACCTCTGGGATGAAGTCTGACTTCCAGCATATTGGAGGGCGCCTAGACAGTATTGAGTCCAAAGTGGACGGTACAGTTAAACGTGTGAATCAAAATTCTAAGATGATCACGTCCCTGCAGGAGCAACTAGATCAGGCCAACGCTAAAATTGAAGATTTAGAAAATAGGTCTCGAAGATATAATTTTAGAGTGCGAGGCCTCCCTGAGACAGTGACGGATGTGGAAGCGGCTGTACATGACTTGATGACTCAATTAATTCCGGACATTTCTCCTCATCAGTTGGAACTTGACAGAGTACACCGTGCTCTAACGGCTCCCAGACCTGATGGTCTCCCTCGGGATGTTATAGTCAAACCCCATTTTTATCGGATTAAGGAGAAAGTAATGATGGAAGCCAGGCAACAAGGAGATGTCACTGTTATGGGTCACCCGATTCAGATTTTTGCGGACATCTCGCAATCAACAATCCAGAAGAGAAGAAACCTCAAGCCTCTTTTGAGTCATCTCATCAATAATCACATAAAGTACCGCTGGTCTTTCCCATTTAAACTTTTGTTCTCGTATAAGGGAAAGCCACACTCTTTCACTTCATTTCAATCAGGAGAAGAACTTCTCCAAAAGCTGGGCCTGATTTCGACTGCTCCGTCGACTCCCCGAGATGCTGCCGACATAGGAGACAGACCTGTGTCCCCCCTGTGGTCGCAACAAGGTCGTTCTAGGGCCAGGAAATCTGCCTGGAACACTTGAATTATGCCAACTGCTCTGTTTCTCTTTTTCTATTTTATCTCTTTCTCCTTGCCCGCGTCAGGTTCCTGAGATTGGTCCTTATTGGTCTGGGCCTGGACCTGGGGTTAGAGAGGAATTGACCCCTAATTGTGCCATGTTTTCTTATCTTTTTTTTTTTCTTTTTGTTTTTTGTTGAGTTTATTCTATATTTCATATAGTTATTTGGGCCGGATTGCTCTCTGTTCCCGGACGAGTGCTACATATTACCTATAGTTGCTAAGGAGTGGAGAGAACTGATTCCGTCTGTCTGACCCATTATGCGTATGAGTCAGGCCGAGGTGGACGCGCATGCCACCATTAAGTGAACTTGTCCCCTCTTTCGAGCGGAGATAACTTCACGCTGGTTGCTGGGAATTGGAATTCCCACTGGCACGCTATTTTTGAAGCGTGCTTACGGTTTTTCATTTACTGATTTAATTGTTTTGTTTCAATGCAATTTGATGATCGAAATGTTGTTTTTTGTGACTTTTTTCTTTTTCTATGTTCTGACTTCCTTTCCCCCTCTCCAAGTCTTTCTCTCTCTAGGTGCGCCCTCTTGCCCAGTTGAGACATGTCTGCGTCGTCGGGGACCTCCCGGAGATAGACGCTTGAAGCTCCTTAACCGTGAGTACAACACACTGAACCACCATGGCTAATGGACACCTTACAAGTTATTCCATCTTAACACATAACGTCCAGGGTTTTAATTCACCTGTTAAGAGAACGAAGGCCTTCCAGCAATATTATAGGATGGGAGTGGATGTTCTTCTCTTGCAAGAGACTAATTTTTCTAAAAATTCGGCCCCGAAATATTTAAATGCGAAGTACCCATTGGTCTATTTATCTAACGGGCCAGACAAGAAGAGAGGGGTAGCGATATGTTTTGCCAAAAAAGTCCCCTTTACACCCATAAATGTGATTAGAGACAGGGAGGGTAGATATATTATGGTGACAGGGAGGATTAATGATAGTGCGGTAACCTTCCTTTCATACTACACCCCTAATGTGGGACAATTACCTTTTTTTCAAGCAATGTTTGACGCCATAATGCCCCACGTGGTGGGACACGTTATCTTTGGTGGGGACAGCAATGTTTCCTTGGATCGGGTTCTTGACAAGTCCAATCCAGGAAAAACAATTTTGAAACATGCCTCTAGGCAAAGTAGTGCGATGGCTCGCCTCTTACATGGTCATGATTTAGTTGACATATGGAGAGATGCCCATCCGTCTACTAAGGACTATACATTTTTTTCCCATGTGCATCGGACATACTCGCGTATTGATCATATGTTCACGCTCTCCCCCTTGCTTTCATTTGTCTCAACGGCTAAAATTCACCCTATGTCATGGTCTGACCACTCCTCGGTCCAAGTAGTATTGACTGGCCTCGGGACTAAACCAAACCCGTCGACGTGGCGCCTAAACGAGTCGTTGTTAAACGATCCTATACTCGAGAAAGAAATTGAACGGGTCTTACAACAATTTTTTGCAGAGAACTTATCATCGGTCTCCTCCCCGACGACGTTGTGGGCGGCACACAAAGTTACCATTCGCGGGGAGTTGATACGTCTAGCATCGAGAGTAAAACGGGAGCGTGAACAGACGATCCGTCAACATGAAGATGACTTACGTCGTCTTATGCAGGAACAGAAGGGTAACCCACACCTTGATTTTAGAAATAAAATCGATGTGGCACGTACGGCACTAAACCTAAGCCTCACAACAAAGGCAGAGAAACACCTTAGGTGGAAGCGTCACAGATTTTATACCTTAGGGGACAAGCCAAATTCACTGTTAGCAAGGAAATTAACCCCCAGGCCATTTAATCCGGCCCTCCCTAGATTACGATTGGGGGATGGCCGCGTTACTCAGGATCCTCAGTTAATTGTTCGGGAATTCTCCACCTTCTATTCTAATTTATATAAATCCCCCCGAGATTTCAATAAGACTGCGGCTGAGGACTTTCTTCATGATGTGTCTCTTCCCACCCTGTCTAAAGATCAGGTAGACCTGATGGAGGCAGAGTTTACAACTGAAGAAATCTTAATAGCCATTAAGTCCCTAAACCCGTCTAAATCTCCTGGCCCAGATGGGTTCACCGGTCATTACTACCGGAAATATGCGGCTATCTTAGCCCCACACCTCTGTGCCTTTTTCAATAGCTTGCGAAAGGGTTCCCCTCTTCCTCCTTATGAGAATAGAGCGTTCATACATGTCATTCCCAAACCTCATAAGGACCATAGTGATTGTACAAATTATAGGCCGATATCGCTGATAAATTTAGATCTTAAACTGCTAACTAAAGTTTTGGCCACTCGCGTAAACTCTTTTTTACCACAATATGTTCACCCTGATCAGGTAGGGTTTGTGCCCCACAGACAGGCCTCTGATCAGACTAGGAGGATAATTGACATAATATCTGCACTGAATTCGGGTTGGGATGGGGGAGGTCAGAGAGGAGCCCTGCTGTTATCATTAGATTTACACAAAGCGTTTGACTCTTTGTCCTGGGAGTATCTATTTTTTATACTTCAGCGTTATGGGTTTGGCTCATGTTTCCTGCAGACGCTCCCTGTGATCTATAGTGACCCTACTGCTAACTTGCTAGTTAAGGGATATAAATCTGAAGATATCAGTATAGGGAGGGGGACTCGTCAGGGCTGCCCCCTATCTCCCCTTTTATTTATCTTAGCTTTAGAGCCGTTGGCAATTAAAGTGAGATCTCACCCGGATATACTGGGGGTAGGCTGCGGGGGAAGGGAGCATAAGTGCGCGTTATTCGCGGACGACATCTTGTTGCTCCTCTCTTCCCCAGTCACTTCATTGCCTACTTTGAATGTAATCTTGAAGGACTTCGCAATTTTTACGGGATTATATGTCAATCAATCCAAATGGCAGGCCCTTAACATATCCCTCCCGCCCCATATAGTTCGGGCCCTTCGGGAATCTTTTACTTTTCATTGGCAAGACGAGGCTTTACCTTATTTGGGTATATCTTTAACCCCTACTCTTCACACTCTGTACGAGAAGAACTATCCCCCATTGTTCCGGAAGTTGATGGAGGACCTTCGGAGGTGGTCTAGAAGCCCCCCGTCGTGGTTCGGTAGGTTGTATCCAGTCAAAATGACCATTTTGCCTAAAATACTATACCTCTTTAGGACTCTCCCAATAACAATAGTAGGCAAAGACCTAAAAAAATTTCAGGCCAAACTTATTGACTATATATGGGACCACAAGAGACCTAGGGTGAACAAGAAAACTCTATATGCTCCAAGATCAAACGGAGGCCTGGGAATGCCCGATCTTCTCAAATATTATCACTCTGCCCAACTGGCCCACTTGATTAGATACCATACCTCTCGATCCAGGCCGCTTTGGATGGGATTAGAGTCATCTGCGATCCGAGACAGAGAGGTCAGTCACATTATGTGGCTAAAGAATAAAGACAGGCCTTCTATATTATGCCCGTCACTATCTTTTTCCCTGAACCTTTGGGATCGCCTGGCCTCCACTTATAAGTTTAAGTCCCCACATACGCCTATGGCGTCCTTGTTTTATAACCCATTGTTCCCCCCGGGTCTCCGTCCCCAAGATTTCTTGTGGTGGATTAACAAGGGCCTCCTTAGAATAGCAGACCTATGTGATCACAAGGGAGCTTTGTCAAAATCGGTCCTGCAAGAGAAATTTGGTCTCCCAGATTCGGAATCTTTTAGATATGTCCAGATAGCCCATTTTTTGACTTCTTTGCACCACACTTCAGACCTCTCTTCCTTTACACCCATGGAACGTCTTTGCAGGACCTTTGACAAACATACCAGCTGTATCTCCATATTGTACACCATGCTGTCCTCTAGTACTCAAAAGATGGCTTATATGCAAAAATGGGAACAAGATGTGGGCACCACATTGGATGTCACCGAGTGGCACAAACTGTCACTAACGGCCTCCAAGTCATATGTTAACACCTCACTGATTGAGGCTAATTACAAGGTTTTGATGAGGTGGTACATGGTTCCGGCGAGGGTGGCGGCCTTTGTACAGGGGGCGTCCCCGCAGTGCTTCAGAGGTTGCGCCACTGATGGCACAATGTATCATATATGGTGGACGTGTCCAAGGGTGAGGCGTTTTTGGATACGCACATATAACTTTATATACTCTTTGACCCAGGTGAATCTTACTAAATCACCCCTGCAGGCGCTGCTGGGACGTCCGGTGGAGGGCACATCTAAACATCTACGTAAATTGATAGCCTTTATCTTTGTAGCAGCTAGAATCTCCATAGCAAAATCCTGGAGATCCCCATCTGTCCCCTTTCATCTTTTGAAATCTAAATTGTCCTGGATAATGGTTAACGAGAGGCTATCGGCTACTCTAAATGACAAGGTCGCCTTGTTTACTGAAATATGGGACCCATGGATCGCTTACCTTACAAATGCATACTGATCAGAAGATGGGGCTTAGTCCCCTGGGAAGTGGGGGCGTACCATTCATCCTTACTGTAATCCTTTTCTCTTTCTTTCCTATATTCCTCTAATCTTTCTCCTCTCTGTTCTCTCCTTGGTATCCTCTACCCCTTGAGGATATACTTGACCTAAAGTTTTTGTTTTCTTCTCAGATTCAAATATAGATTATTGTTGTCTATTAGTTATTTGGGAGCGGTCAGCACACGAACCAATTGACCCTGGGCTGCATTTGTATTAGCCCAATTGAGTTGTAAAGCTATATATTACAGTTGGTTTTGTAATCAAGATGTACCAAACTCATACTTGTACGGGATGTTCTTAATGTTTATAAGCTTGCCCATTATTGTAGATGACTACCGCTCTTCAATATTTTTCCTTTACTTGTATAACCATTGTACTACTTTAAACTTCAATAAACATAATGAAACGAAGAAAGAAATGGCCTTTTTGATCCCTGAGTCCCCTCGGACCCCAATTATTTACTACCTCCCAAAGGTTCATAAAAATCCTACTTGCCCCCCGGGACGGCCCATAGTTAGTGGAATTGATTCCATTACCTCCCGGGTGGGTAAATACATCGATTTTTATTTACAACCTTTAGTGCGGAACATGCCTTCATATGTCAAGGACACGAGACATATTATCAACTTACTGAAGGATCTCATACCTCCTGCTAATTTACTGATGGTTACAGCAGATGTAACCTCATTATATACCGTGATCCCTCACCAATTGGGCCTGGAAGCGGTTTTATATTTTTTGAAAAAAGATTCAGACCTTCCTAACCAACAGGTTCTGTTCATTATGGAATTATTGGAGTACGCTGCTTCTCACAATTATTTCTGGTTTGACGGCCAGTTTTATAGGCAAGACAGGGGTGTTGCCATGGGGGCCAAATATGCCCCCAGTTTGGCGAACCTCTTCATGGCCAAATGGGAGGAGGATGTCGTCTGTGTTGAGTCTAGACCCCAGATTTTTCTGTGGGCCAGATACATAGACGACATCCTCCTCTTCTGGGACGGCACCGAGGATGATTTGACGGAATTTTTGGATGCTCTTAATGTCAACAATAGAGGTATCCACTTAAGCCGAGAGGTGAGCCGGGATAAGATTAATTTCTTAGATCTGACCATTTCAGTCACCAACGGTGGTTTTGTTACATCAACATTTTTCAAGGCCACCGACAGGAATGCATTTATCCCAAAAAATAGCTGCCACCATACATCGTGGCTCAGATCGGTGCCTAAAAGCCAATATCTTCGGTTGAAGCGTAACTGCACCGAGGATACCACATTTGTGGAGCAAGCTGATGTTCTCACCAAACGCTTTCTAGAAAAAGGTTACTCAGATGACTTTCTGACTACCACTCTAGCTGTTGTCCATGAGGTTAATAGAAGTGATTTATTGACTGTGGGGACAAATAAAGCTAAAGATAATACGTTTCGTAACCCTTTTATCACTAATTACTCTTGCCAACATGCGAACATCAAGCATATAGTAGACAAACATTGGCACATTCTGAAAAGTGACAAGATCTTGGGGGGCATTTTGCCAGATAGGCCACAGGTCGTCTTTAGGGGGGCACCTTCCTTAAAGGATAAGTTAGCCCCTAATATCTTGAATCCACCTAGTATGGACTCCAAAATTTCTTCCTGGCCTTACAGGGTATTACAAATGCGGTAAATGTCAGGTTTGTTCCCTTAATGGTATTAAATGCAGAAGAACTACTACGTTTAGTTCCTCGTGCACTTCGAAAAGCTATGCCATTAGACCTTTTATTACATGCTCCACAACAGGGGTGGTCTATATGCTCCAGTGCCCGTGTGGGCTCCAATATGTGGGCCGGACTAAACGTCCCTTACAGGTACGCCTAAATGAGCATATCAATAATATTCGTTTAAGGTACACTAAACATTCTGTATCTAAACACTACCTGACTGTACATCACAAAAATCCTGATAATACCATTTTTGTAGGAATAGACAAGTTTAGCCCCCACTGGAGGGGCAGTCATTTGGTGCGAACCATTTCCAAGTTGGAGATGTCTTGGGTCCATAAATTAAAGTGTTATACGCCCTATGGCCTAAATATAGAAGTGGACGTTAACTGTTTTTTGGCTAATTCATAATTGCTATGGTCAGTTTAACCTTCTTTTTTATATTGTTTTAAGTTTTATTACATTAATTTCATTTATTATTATTAAGAATTGTTACAATTTTGAATGGATGCGAGCTCAATGTGGTGTCCAGGCAGCAACTTTTTAATTGTCAGTTTTTTTTTTAGGATTTTTTATATAAATTTTATTTTTCCTGTGATGCCCAACCATTATGGTGCCGTCCATACGGGTATATTAAATGATACCGTTTTTTTCGGTTTATATATATATATATATATTTATTTATCTATGGATGAAGTAGATTATATAGAATTGGTTGGTTGCGACATAATTATTTGTAACATATTTGGAGATTTTTTTATTTTTCATAGTCACAGCTATGTGACATGCGCTACTGCAATAGCATTTTCCATACTGGTATTAATGCTATTGGTGCCATAGTGTTGTTGACTTAAAAATCAACACATTTAGACATTACCAGGTAATAAGGGGAGAAGGCATCTACTTTTATTTTTCCTTTTTGTTTTTTTCTCTGATCCCATCCTTAACGTATATGGTCATTGTATTTGTTCTCTCCAGTTCCCTTACCTAGCATGGGTCATCCATTATACTTAACGGGTTTCCAGTAAGAAAGATGGCCGAAATCGGGTCAAATGTTTTTACCACATCGAGGCTGCATCCGACGTTGTGTGTATTTACGCGGTGATTCAGGACGCCGCCTGCTATCCCGTGACCAAGTCCTGTCGTGACGAAACGTAGGGAGGCGGCGTTCTGACGTCACCGCGCTTTTCTCTACCCGGATACGGGCTGTATGTTCCAAGCCGGCCGGCTAATTTTTAAAACGCTCTACATTTCTACTAAATTTGTAAGTGCATTTCTTTTGCTATTTATGGATTAAAAAGGATTTTACACTATATGAGCCCTTTATTTTTCATATACCCTCGGATCGATGTTTTGGGAGTGCTATTCCCCTTAACAAGGACACGGATTATCCCGGCTATCCTCGATCTCAGTCTCTTACCACGCTTTATTTGATCTCCTTTAAACAGGGATCATTTTCATCTGGTAAGAGTGCATTTATCATTATGGTGGAGGTTCTCATCTTTCTGGCACTGGTTTAGTGTGTAACCGTCTAACACCTGGTGGAGATTATTTACGAACTTTCTTTTGGTGGATTGTTATTTTTGTGATCAATATTGATCTGAACACACTGTCTTATGGACTTTATCCAATCAATATTTATTTTATATATTGTCTTATGGACTTTATTTAAAGTTTAGCGCGATCTTTTTTCTTTTTACAGAGGTGATAAAATACCAGCAAAAGAAAGCTCTATTTGTGGGGAAAAAAGGACGCCAATTTTGTTTGGGAGCCAAGCCGCACGACCACGCAATTGTCAGTTAAAGCGACGCAGTGCCGGAAGCTGAAATTTCACCTGGTCAGGAAGGGGGTATACGTGCCCAGTAAGCAAGTGGTTAAACAGCCTGGTCCCTCACCATCTTGCTGTCCAGTCTACAGCGTATCCCTGGAGAATCTGCACCTGTTACCTGTTTACTTCCTGTTTACCTGACCCGGCTTCCTTTGACCACGTCTGTCTGCAACCTGCCCCTGACCCCCCTGGCTACATTTGACCACCGCTTCTGCCCGACCCCTGGCTCTGATTTCTGCCTGCTTGTGTGCCGACCCGGCCTGGACTCCTGATCCGCAAGCTTGTGCTCAACTCGGTCTGTGCCACCTGCTTGATCCCTGTTCTGCAAGTGCCATCTATTCGTCCCGGCTTGCTGTTGGAATCCTGCCAGGACCACTGCACACCTTCCTGCTACCCCTTCTGGTCCACTACCCAACCAACCATCAGGCGCTTGTGCCCCTCTAGACTCGTGACCCTCTGTCTGCTCTACCAGGGGCTCCTGAGTCAGAGGCTTACGAGAGGCCGCTCCCTGCACGTTGGGCTCTACCACCAGGTATGTGACAGCAGGGCTGTCCCTGGAGCCTGTAGCAGGCCAAGCTGGGCTGTTCCAGGAGTCTGCGGCTGCCCACTCAGCCACTTTGCAGCCGCCCATTCAGTTCACGGCATGACCAGGGGGCAGTTGACTGGTGAGGAATGTGAAGTGGGAGGGGCTGAAGGAGACCGTATCTCCTGATTTCGGCATAGGTGTTAATGGTACAGCAGATTACCTTGATCAAGAGCACCTAAGTTGGCTAATCAGAACTCCTCCCAGCATCGCCACTCATCCCATTCCCCCCACCAAGGAGTAAGAGAAGGAAAAAAAACTGAGAATACATGGAAGGGAGAGGAAAAGAGGGGGATGAACAAAGAAAAAGGAAGAGAAAGATTAAGAGAGAGAATGAGAAAAATGGCTAGAGAGAGGGATGGAAAAAAAAAGAAGAAAAATTAGGATAAGGAGAGATAAAAGGGAAAGAAAGGAGAACAAGGAGAAAGAGTAGTACATCCTAAAATGTACCATAAGGAGTTTTAGTACTGTACGAGTGGAAGGGAGTCAAGGAGCGCTAAAGGTCTGTGGGTTTGGGGCGCAAATTACTTGTCTTGCCTTGGGTTCTGACAACCCACTACGAAAATAATTCACTATGTGAGATGGGGCCCATAGCAAAACACTAAGGGGCACTTGTCTCCCCAATCTTCTCCTAAAAGGCAATTGTTCATGTAAAAATGTATTAGCCAAACACTTTAACTGCCTGCATAAACCATTGTGCTCCTGGGTCCCATCAAAGTTGCATGGTCTGCTTTGACTGAAGTTACTCCCTGCCTTAACCACTTGACCACTGGGCACTTAAACCCCCTTCCTAACCAGACCAATTTTCAGCTTTCAGTGCTCTCACAATTTGAATGACAATTACTCAGTCATACAACATTGTACCCATTTGAAATTGTTGTCCTTTTTTTTCACACAAATAGAGCTTTCTTTTGGTGGTATTTGATCACCTCTGGGTTTTTTATTTTTTGCGCTATAAAAGAAAAACGACTGGAAATTCTGTAAAAAAAAACAAAAAAACTTGTTTCTGTCATATTAGCAGGTTATTTCTCACACACAGCATATGCATACCACAAATTACACCCCAAAACACATTCTGTTATTCCTCCCGAGTATTGCGATACCCCATGTGTGGGACTTTTACACAGCGTGGCCACATACAGAGGCCCAACATGCAGGGAACGCCATCAGGCGGTCTGGAACACCCAGACCAATTCTGACATTTCTCTCCTACATGGAAAAATCATCATTTATTTGCTAGAAAATTACATAGAACCCCAAAACATTATATATGCTTTTTTAGCAAAGACCCTAGAGAATACAATGGCGGCCGTTACAACTTTTTATCTCGCATGGTATTTTCGCAGAAATTTATTGAACGCGTGTTTTTAAAAAAAAACTGTTTTGTGCTTAAAACAAAACAAAACAGTAAAGTTAGCCCAATTTTTTTTCATAATGTGAAAGATGAAGTTACGCCGAGTAAAGAGATACCCAACATGTCACCCTTCAAAATTGCGCATACTCGTGGAATGGCGCCAAACTTCGCTACTTAAAAATCCCCATAGGCGGTATTGCAGAGTATCGCGCAGGGTATTGCAGAGTATTGGGGTATTGCAAAGTATCATGCAGGGTATTGGGGTATTGCCGAGTATTGGGGTATTGCCGAGTACTGGGGTATTGCCGAGTACTGGGGTATTGCCGAGTATTGGGGTATTAGAGTACTGGGGTATTGCCGAGTATTGGGGTATTGCCGAGTACTGGGGTATTGCCGAGTACTGGGGTATTGCCGAGTATTGGGGTATTGCCGAGTACTGGGGTATTGCCGAGTATTGGGGTATTGCCGAGTACTGGGGTATTGCCGAGTATTGGGGTATTGCCGAGTACTGGGGTATTGCCGAGTACTGGGGTATTGCCGAGTATTGGGGTATTGCCGAGTATTGGGGTATTGTTGAGTATTGGGGTATTGTTGGGTACTGGGGCATTGTTGAGTACTGGGGCATTGTTGAGTACTGGGGTATTGTTGAGTACTGGGGTATTGTTGAGTACTGGGGCATTGCTGAGTACTGGGGTATTGCTGAGTACTGGGGTATTGCTGGGTATTGTTGGGTACTTGGGGATTGTTGGGTACTGGGGGATTGTTGGGTACTGGGGGGATTGCTGGGTACTGGGGGGATTGCAGAGCTGGGATGGATTGAGGGATGGCTGGATCTGTGACTGCATTTGTCACAGATCCAGCCACAGCTCAGCTGCTGACACCCCGCCCTCCCCCCCTGTTAGACATAAGCTTTTGGAGCTAAACAAATTACAGGCAGACAGTCTGTAGGTCGTGGAAACAGGAACTGAACTTTATTATTACTTCTTGTACATAGACAAAACATGAACTAGCAAACGTAACACTGCCATCTAGTGATCATATAATGTAATAGGCACACAGCAATGACATTTAGTAGATGTTGCTCATATAATACAAACCTTGTATGCTAACACCCCCACTCAACAACTACTATCTATGTCAATCCCATTTCTGATCTAAGATCAACAAATCTGTTTCTAGCTAGTGGTTTTGTCAAAACATCAGCAATCATTTTTTCCGTTTCACAATACACAAGTTCAATCACTTTCTGATCAATTAAGTCATGAATGTAATGATGTCTGACATCGATGTGCTTGGTTCTTCCATTAATCTTCTCACTTGTTGCAAGCTTAATGCAACCCTGATTATCCTCAAATAAGACGGTAGGTTCTGATGTTGGTTCTCCAAGATCCTTGAGTAATTGTTGTAACCACACAACTTCTTGACTGGCATAAGCTGCAGATATGTATTCAGCTTCTGTAGAGGACAATGCCACTGACATCTGTTTCTTGCTGGACCATGATATAGGACTGTCTCCCAATTTTAATAAGTAACCACTTGTGGATTTGCGTGTGCTGTGATCACCTGCCCAATCGGAGTCCACATATCCCACAAGGTTTAAATCACCACTTGCTGACAGTTTCAAATTTAAGTCTTTTGTCTGTTTCAGATATCTCATAACTCTTTTGATCGCATTCCAATCTCTTAGACGTGGTTTATCAACTCGCCTGCAAAGAAGAGACATGCTGGCTGCAATGTCTGGACGTGTAGTGGTTGCAATGTAGAGAAGTGCCCCCACTGCTTGTCTGTATTGTTCATTGGATGTGAGAAGATCATCTTCTCCTTCTAACATTGGATAGGCTGTATCCATAGGTGTGCTTGCTCCTTTCGCCTCTGTCATGTTGAATTGCTGAAGAATAGATTCAATTTTTGCGCTCTGATTCAACAGGAAACTTCCATCTTTCTCACGCTGGATGTCAATTCCAAGATAATATGTCACTTCACCTAGGTCTTTAGTTTCAAAGTGCTTGTTGAGTACTCCTGTTAACTTTGCAATTTCATTGTTATTTTTGTGAGCAATGATCAGGTCATCTACATAAATTAGCAGATACATCCACTCAGTGTCTACTTGTTTAGCATATAGGTACGGATCAGCTTTGCTTCTTGTAAATCCTTCATTTAGTAGAACTTGATTAATCTTCAGGTTCCATGCTCGAGCTGATTGTTTAAGGCCATAAAGAGATTTATTCAACTTGCAGACAAGATGCTCTTGTCCCTTTTTCAAATATCCTTCTGGTTGTGACATGTAAATTTCTTCTTCAATATCACCATTAAGAAAAGCTGTCTTAATATTGTGATGTTTCACAATCATTGTACGCTTGGCAGCCACTGTCATTAGTGTTCTGAAAGTACTTTGTTTAGCAACTGGAGCAAAAGTAGCATCATAGTCCTCACCGAACTTCTGTGAGTAACCTTTAGCAACCAGCCTTGCCTTGTACCGACAGACTTTCCCTTCAGAGTTACATTTGGTTTTAAAAACCCATTTACATCCTATGGCATGTTTACCTTGAGGTAGCTCTGAAAGTGTCCATGTCTGTAGATCTTCGAGTGATGTCATTTCTTCATCAGCGGCTTTGTTCCATACTTGTTTCTCATGCATTGGCAGTTTCTGCATCTCTTTCCATGAACATGGTTCAGTTTGAACAGCTCTGCGAGCTATGTAAGATAAACGTTCAGCTGGAACACCTTTATTGATTCTGGTTGATCTTCTGACTGAAGGTATTTCTGGTTCAGATTCAGGTTTTGATTCTTCTGCAGTAATTTCTATTTCTGTATCACTTTCCTTATTTTCTTGAGTGACTGATGTTGATTCTTTCTCAGTTTGAATAGTTTGTGTCTGTTGTTCAAACTTTGAGCACATAGAAGTTTCATCAATAATCACACTTCTGCTGACTGTTACCTTGTTCGTGTCTTGATGTAAAATCCTGTATCCTTTTTGAGATTCACTGTACCCCACAAGTACACCTTCTTTTGCACATGCATCCCATTTTGTACGTTTTTCTTTTGGAATGTGTACATAGGCTTTACTTCCAAAAATTCTGATGTGTCTTAAATCTGGTTTCCTTTTGTTCCATAGTTCATATGGAGTTTTTGTTGTTGCTTTTCCCGGCAAACGATTTTGAAGATAACATGCAGTTGTGATAGCTTCTCCCCAGAATGTAGTTGGCATATCAGCATCAAATAGCATGCTCCTCCCACTTTCACACAGTGTGCGGTTCATTCTCTCTGCAACTCCATTTTGCTCCGGGTTATATGGAACTGTTGTCTGGAACATAATTCCATGCTTCCTGAGAATGGCTTGTGTTTTACCACTTGTATATTCTGAGCCATTGTCTGTTCGTAGTACTCTGGGCATTCTGCCAAAAATATTATTTACTTGAGCGAGATACTGTTCTAATTTCTCTGGCACTTCATCCTTATTGTGAAGTAGAAATACTGTGGTATATCTGGAGTATTCATCAATGAAGGTCAGGAAGTACTTTTTCTTTCCTGGAGTCATAGTTTTCATTGGACCACAAAGATCTGAATGTATTAAGTCCAGAGTTTTTTTTAACTTTGCTGTTGGTCTGCTTGGGAAAAGGTGTCCTTGCCATTTTTCCTTTAATACAGCTGGTACAAATCATTGTGTGATCACATTGATTAATCTTAATACCACATGCATAGTTATTCTCAAGTATTTTCTTTATTGTATCAGAATTTCTGTGTCCCACTCGTCTGTGCCAAGTGTGGATGCAGTTTGAATGTTTATCCTCTTTGGCTATTTTAACCATTTCACTGCAGTTCAGCTGATATAGTTCATCTATGATTTTAGCCTTTGCAAGCAAGCAATCCCCTTTTGTTATGATACAACTGTCACCCTGAAATGTGACTACATTGCCTTGGTTAGTGAGTTTCTTTACTGACAAAAGGTTCCTTTCAAGATCTGGCACATACAGAACATTCCTCATATGGATCTTTTTAGTGATATCTGGAGAGATAGGACAGTATAGAAAGCCATCTCCTATTCCCACTGATTTCATGAGTTGTCCATTAGCTGTAGTTATCCCTTCTGTTTTGCTTTCGTCAAGCTGAGCGAAGAAACTTTGGTTATTTGTCATGTGACTTGTAGCGCCTGAGTCCACACACCATGCTTGCACAGTGGTGACACAATTTTTGGATCCGAATGCATATTCCTTTGTTTCTATGACATTCTTAGCTTGTTGGAATGCACTGTTTTTGCATTCTAGCTTTCCAGATTCTACAATCTGCTTTTAGATGTCCTGGTTTCTTGCACACAAAGCATTCCCGCTTTTCTAGCTGCACGTTACTGTGTTTATTTTTGTATCTTGTCTTTAAAGCCGTCTCTGAACACACACTCACAGTACTCATGCTTTCAGTTTTGCGCTTGTTTTCATCCACAAGCTTGCCTTTAACATATTCCAGTGTCAGATCATCATCTGGACGTGCATCTAGTGCTGTGACAAGTGTCTCATAACTTTCAGGAAGTCCACTTAATAATAGCGCTGCAATATGGAAATCTTTCATCTCTTCTCCAATCCCTCGCAGTCTCTCCACCATCTCTAAGGTCTGTCTTATATAGTCCTGCATGTCCTGGTCTTTCTGTAGCTTAGTCTGATAGAGCTTTCTGATTAAATACAGTTTATTGCTGAGATTAACTCTTTCATGTGCTTTCTGTAACTCTTCCCACATGTCTTTAGAAGTTTGACAGTTACATATATGTATGATTTGATCATCATCTATGCACAGGGAGATTGTGCTTTGCGCCTTCTGATCTCTGTCTAACCACTCCTCTGTGGGCTGTGCAGGTCTTTGTTCATTTATGCATTTCCACGTACCTTCACTTATAAGCAGCATTTTCATCTTGAATTTCCAAGATTGGTAGTTCTGATTTGTCAGATTTGCAATGGAAAACTTTGCTGAGGGGATAGCAGCTGCCATTACTGCTGTTTGTCTTTCTGTTGCTGTCTTCTGCACTGAATTGCTCTAGCTCACTGTATCTGGCTATATCCAGGGGTGATCTGTATTATATCCTGGGCTTCTGTAACATGCTCTGGGCCCATAACCTGTTAGACATAAGCTTTTGGAGCTAAACAAATTACAGGCAGACAGTCTGTAGGTCGTGGAAACAGGAACTGAACTTTATTATTACTTCTTGTACATAGACAAAACATGAACTAGCAAACGTAACACTGCCATCTAGTGATCATATAATGTAATAGGCACACAGCAATGACATTTAGTAGATGTTGCTCATATAATACAAACCTTGTATGCTAACACCCCCTCTCCTTGCACACTGTACAGAGAGGAGAGGGGGGAACCGGCGTCATCAAATGACGCCGGTTTGTTTACAAGTGATCGCGCCGTCATTCGACAGCGCGATCACGTGGTAAACGGCCACGATCAGCGGCAATTTACAGTGATCCGTGGTAAACGGACACTTTCGCGAGCGCGTCCCAGGGGACGCGCAATCGCGAAAGTCAAGGACGACGTCCCAGGGACGTCGTGTCAAGATAACCCCGCCGCGTCGTAGCAGTAAAATGCTTATGGCGCGGTGGGAAAGTGGTTAATAACCCTTGGCAGTGCCAGTTGGCCATATCTTAGGGGTTGAGCTAGCCTGTGTGCAGGAGCTGCTCTAGCCATTTTGGCAGGTGCTGTACTGGTGCTAGGGGTATAAGTCGGGGTGTCTCCAATTTTGAAGCTGCAGCTATATTTAACCACTTAAGGACTGAAAGGATTTACCCCCTTATTGACAGTCCATTTTATGCGATACAGCACTGCGTTGCTTTAACTGACAATTGCAAGGTTGTGCGACGTACCCAAACAAAAATAGAGCTTTATTTTGGTGGTATTTGATCACCTCTGCGTTTTTTATTTTTTGCGCTATAAACAAAAAAGAGCGACAATTTTGAAAAGACTCAATATTTTTTACTTTTTGCTATAATAAATATCCCCAACATATATATATAATATACATATATAAAAAAAAATATTTGTATATGCATTCTTCTACATATTTTTGGTAAAAAAACTTTTACAATGTTCAATGTGTCTGTGCGGTTTTTAATTAATGTGAACTCCTGCTTTGTCTCTCCTTCTTCAAACACAGCATACTGAAAAAGGTTACATGAGAAGCAGTGTGTCTGTACACTTTTTTGTCTCCGACAAACTACTGTAATTTCTATTTCCTGAGAGACTCCATGGCAGCCTATGTGTGGCTTAATCCCGCTCTCTCATTCCTCATAGGATCCCTCTCCCATAAATCTTTGCTCTGAGCCAGAGGCCATGTTCCTTTTTTGTCCTCCTCTTAGGACCAAGATGAAGTCTTAGGCCGCATACACACGATCGGTCCATCCGATGAGAACGGTCTGAAGGACCGTTGTCATAGGTTAACCGATGAAGCTGACTGATGGTCTGATGTGCCTACACACCTTGGGCCAGATTCTCATATATTTTCGGCGGCGTAGCGTAAGCCATTTACACTACGCCGCCGCTGCGTACTAGAGCAAGTGCTTTATTCTCAAAGCACTTGCTCCGTAGTTTTCGCCGGCGTCTCGTAAATTGCCAAGCGTAAACCCGCGCAATTCAAATGGGGCGGCTTGTATTTAAATTAAGCGTGCCCCCGCGTCGAACGAACTGCGCATGCGCCGGCCGGGGAAAAAGCCCAGTGCGCATGCTCCAAAGGACGTCACATTTTCTCTATGTAAACGACGTAATCGCAGCGTACGCCAGCCCCATTGAGAATCGACGTACGCAAACGACGTAAACGACGCACAACACGACTCGGTCCCGAGGCCATACTTAACATGGCATCCGACGGCACCCGACGGCATCCGACGGTACTTCGTAAGGTTACTCCACATCGAAGCTGGGGTAACCTTACGCGGACGAAAACGACGTACGCGACGACGGGGCGGCGTAAAAGCGTTCGGGAATCGCCGTACTAGCCTCATTTGCATATGCAAATGAAAAAACAACGTGAAGGCCACCTAGTGGCCGGAGTTGTCATTACACCTACGATCCGAAAGTGTAATGCTTTTACACTTGTCGGATGTAGAAGCGTATCTATGCAAAAGTGATGCTAAGCATCACTCGCATAGATACGAGGACAAAAAAAAGGCGATACAACGGGGTATCTAAGATACTCCGTCGTAACGCCTCTGAGAATCTGGCCCCTTCAGTTAAAAAACCGATCGTATCAGAATGCGGTGACATAAAACACAACGACGTGCTGAAAAATTAAGTTCAATGCTTCCAAGCATGCATCGACTTGATTCTGAGCATGCGTGGATTTTTAACTGATGGTCATGCCTATTAACGATCGGTTTTGACCTATGGGGTAGGAATCCATAGGTTAATTTTAAAGCAAGTTGGCTTTTTTTTAACCTAAGGTTAAATAACCTATGGGGCCCACACACGATCGGTTTTGACCGGTGAAAACGGTCCATCAGACCGTTGTCCCCTGGCTAACCTATCGTGTGTATGAGGCCTTACCTTTTTATGAAATTTTCTGTAATCCAGGCCTGGTGGTGTGCATGGTGATACATTGGTGGTTGGCAGTGATCCTCTCTGAAGTCCAGCAATCCTAGCTATTAGCAGGTGGACATGGGCGATATGATGCAATGCCAGGAAGAGCTTACTAACCTGGCCATTGGCAGGCAAGCGGCAATATGGCCAAACATCCCAGCTATTAGCGGGAGGCCTTGTAAACGCCCCGGTCGTGTGGCGGGTTGAGCGAACAGCTCCCCAGTCCAAGGTTTTGGTTAGGATTGTGCCGTGATGGTAGTGATGTATAAACTTTCTTATCATATATGGCAGCCGTGTGTCTGTATTGTATGTCCCCCGTACATGTTCCATTTTTGGCTATGGCTATGGCAGCTGGAGCTCTCTGGGTTCCAGCTCACCACTTTAGGAAGTCGTTGGGTCTGTCTGTGCATCATCAGACCTTGGCTGAAAACGAGGCTTGTCTAACGCGTGTGCATCTTCGACCTTCATGCAGGTGTTCGTTTGCCCCCGGGTAGCGACGTTCCCAGCGCAGGCACGCTTCGGAATGTGGTGACATCAGCAACGGTGGCTATTTTAAATAGCTGTTAGTTCCTCTCATTACTGAGGTTATAATGCAAGTCTGTATGACGGTTTTCCCTAGGAATCCTTTGGAATACTGCTGGTGAGTCCCTGCAGGCTGATGCTCTGCAGGCTTAGTTGTGTGTGACTGTGCAGGGGTCTCATCCATCCTGATTGATGTCTTGCAACCTTGTCTTTTGTTTACTGCTGTGCTATGGATGTATCACCGCTCCCTTATGGCCAACCCTTTTGCTGCAGGTATGATCAGGACCAGAGGTATTCATCTGTATCACTATCTAGATGATCTGCTGTTGTTATCTTGGGACAGGAAGCAGTTGCTAATCCACAGATCCCAGGTCATCTCCACTCTACTGGAAGTTTGGTTTGCTTCTGAATATGGAAAAGAGCCATCTGGACCGTACACAGTCATTGGTGTTCCTCGGGGCACAATTCAACACTATCAAGAGCACCATCTCGTTACCCCTGGAAAAATCTCAGTGATCCGGGACAGAGTTCGGCTTGCAATGTCGTCCTCTCATCTCCGAGCCTCTCATTGCCTAAAAATTATTGGCACCATGGTGGCAACAACACCCATTGTAAAGTGGGCTCAGTGGAAAATGCCCCCTTCCAGAAGGGCTTCCTCCAGCAGTGGAACCTAGAGCTCCGGGATCACTCTATTCAAATAACCTCACCCATGCAGGAGAGCCTTCCTTGTTGGCTACAACAGAGGAACCGCTTAATTGTCACTCCATCGCACTTGTGTCTTGGGTCACCATCACAATAGATGCCAGCAACAGGTACTGGGGCACTCTCTGCCTGACATTCTGCGCTCTGCAGGCCTCAGTCCTCTTAAGACTGGACAACACGATGTAGTCTTATCATAAGTGTATAGTGTCCAGTAGTCCTCCGTTATATAATTGATGTTTGGATATTAGTATGATGACTATAAATTAAGTTGTTTTGCAGCAACACACCAGGCTCTCCAGAGAACGCAAAATTTGATTCAACTGACTTCCAATACAGAATAAAGTCCAAATTCCACAGACAATACAAAAATCCAACAGAGTCATTCAAAGTCTCATCTTAGACCCGTGCCACATTTCTCAGAGAATATACAGAGAACATAAATTCTGATCACTCCAGACCAACATATATTCATGCAGAGAGGGAGTATATTCTCTGAGTGACAAGGCTCACCTCCAAGTTTATATTCTCTATCCACTGAATAGCTGAGCAATTTGATTGGTCATCTTTGATCTACATCCTGTCTTTCAGAGTGACAGGTAATTGTCACTTCCAGCCGGAGTCTAATAAGTATTAGGGAGCTAATTAGTATACACCCTTGCATACCAATAAGCTCCCTCTAATAAGTAATTTGATTACATGAGGCCTGAGTAATGGTTCGATGTGCTAAATATATTCATCCTGGACCCCTGCACACTGACAATCGACAAGTGTCTTTTGACTTGTAACATGTAATTACAGGTTTGATGTGTAAACTAGACTTATCCTGTCTCTCTGAATATTGACAATCGACAAGTGTCTTTTGATGTGTAATATGTAATTACAGGTTACTGAAATCTGGCCTGGTCAATTTTGGATGCATATAATACATATATATATATATATATATATATATATATATATATATATATATATATATATATATATATATATATATATATATATATATATATATACAAAACAAAACACAGTGTATTCCCAAGGCCTATAATACACTCCTCAGCGCCAAACAGACAATACCCTTTAAGGAACAATAGAGCACAATATATTCCTCTGAACTGCAATCAGAGAAACAAAATATATAAACAAAAGCAGCTGTTTAAAAGATAGATCAAATGACAAAAAAGCATTCAAAGTCCAAAAAAATTGATTTCAGTAACAAATGCAGAACAGCGCTGAAATTGGATATAGGTGTCCAACTCCACCATAAGTAGGCAAAAAGATGGAAAATCTTGATGTAAAGAAACATCCACAGTCTGTGAGTTGTCCAAAAGTAGAGTGCACCAGCCAGCCCAGTCTCAATCCACCACATGTTGGAATCAAAATCCCTGCAGGGGTTCAAACTCACCAGTAAAGTATTATCAGATCCTTCATAATAGCTTAGTAGGTAACTGATCGGATTTCCATCTAATGGGGATCACTCACAAGGAATCAACCTCAGATAGGTGAGATAATAAACAAAGAAAAAGGAAGCAAACATAGCGTAACTCAATTTATTGCAAAAAACCCCTTCCAGCAAGTTTCCCAAGAATCCTACATACACAATGTATATTGCAATGAACAATGTAAACATTACTTCACCAATCACTGATGTAAAGGATAGCGTCCTCGACGCGATCACCGTGAGATCACTCGGCGGACTGTCCCTTCCTGGTTCCTTCAGTGTGGCGTGGATGTCATATGAGGCGTAGCGTGCAGCATGCTTTTTTGTCATATATATATATATATATATATATATATATATATATATATATATACACACATGGGCCACAGGGCCTATGCCTTTCCCCCGGTTCCTGTTGTTGTGGAAATTTCAAGATGTATTTAATATGTATTGTCATAGTGTCACCCAGTGTTAGTACTTCCGCAACCCGCTCTAAAAGAGCTGACTGGGGCAGTCTGAGACTGTATGTATTCTATTCATGTATTCTATTCATGTATTGTATTCATTGTATAGGACAATCCTGTGAGAGGGATGTCCTTACATGGTGCTTGCTGTGTTGAGGGGACATCCTGTGATGACCACTCCCATGGGGGAGGTGATTAACTGGTGGAGTGATCACTTCCTGTTTGTGATAATAAAAGGAGCCGTGAGGTGCTTGAAAAGGCAATGATGGCTGTGATGGCGAGCTGAGAACAAGATGGTTGATGTTTGGTTATTTGAATGAATGGAAGACCTAATGCATGGTGAGTGAACCTTTTAGCTTAAAGATGGATTATTTCACTAAGGTGAAGTGTGTACTTATAGCACAAGGCAGGATGGCGGTGTGTTCTGCATACCACCAAGACTGGCACCTCACTGTCATGCTCCGGTTTCTGTCGAGGCTCAGGATGGAAGAAGCAGAGATAGAGGCAATAGTCTCATACTGGCCAAGCAGGCCATTTTTTCCCCTGCTGATGCAACTTACCTTCTGGGACCCAGTTCCTCTACCCTCCAGACCAGATCTCCTATTACAAGGGGCAACTCTACATCCATGCCCGGCCCATCTACATCTGATGGTCTGGTTCCTGAGGGGGGAAGGCTGGAGGCCTTAGGCTGTCCAAGTAGGGCTGTCTCAACATTATTGTCAGAGAAACATATTGGATTCTGAACACTAGATGGCAGCTAAGTTGTCAGTGGGAGCTGTCAAAGAAACCTTCAGCTGCAGACTGGCTGTCACATGACATGCACCACATGACTTCCACATGACTTCCTGGTTGCCTATAAAGCTGAGCAGATGCTCAAAGGAAATTGCTGGTTTGTCTTCAGCTTCCTGTACCTGAGTTCCTGATTTCTGATTGATTACCTGCTGTGACCTGGATTGACCCTGACCTACTCTGATCTTCTCCTGGACCCGACCTTGGCTTGTTTTATGGACTTTGTTCCTGCCTCCTCTTCCTGTTCCACCTGTGACCTGGATTCACCTTCAGTCTCCTGTGCTTTGACCTTCTGCTTGTTACCCAGTTTTGCCTCTTGTCTCCAGTGCCTTGATCCCCCAGTCTGTGCCCTGGATTGTCTGCTTACCTGTGTTTGAGCCTTAGCCTGCTCTGGACTTTCTACCTGTCTTCTTCTGCTGGACCCTGATACCCATCAGTCCTTGCTCCAGTTCTACAGGACTTCCACACAAGCTCTACCCTGCCTGCTGGTAGCTTGTGCCTCTTGGTGCCATCCACCCTCTATACCACCTCCAGGGGGCAAACTGCGCTTAGTCACAACAGCGAACCGCTCTCGGCATCTCGGCCTTGGTAAGTGCACAATTCTGATAGTTATTAAATGCCAGAAGAGCAGGCACCAACAAGGTCTACCAGAGGATCTGGAAAAAAATTGCAGACTACACCTCTTCCACTGCAGGGTCTTGCGATAATCCAAAGATAAATGATATCCTGGGCTTTCTACAATTGGGTTTGGATCTCTCCCGACAGTCAGGCTGTGAACACATGATCGAATTTGTCCGCTGAAACTGGTGCGACGGACCAGTTCAGCGGACAAATCCGATCGTGTGTATGGGCTAACGGACATATCTGACCGGAGGACAAATTGTAAAGCACGCTTTAAAATTTGTCCGCCGGCGACATGTTCGTCGGATATGTCCGCTGGTTAGTACACTAACCAGCGGACATACCTGTCCGCACAAGCGTTGTATGGATGCGACGCATGCGTGGAAGTTTTTTACTTCCTGGGGCGGTGACGTGGCGGCCTCAACGTCACCACCACATCACCGCGCTGTCTGCCGGCGGGGATTTTGATCCGATGGTGTGTACACACCGCCGGACGAAAATCCAGAGGAGACATGTCCGATGAAAACGGTGCGCGGACGGTTTCCATCGGACATGTCCCTCCGTGTGTATGCGGCCTCAGTTCGCTGCATGTCCAAGTCTCTGTAATTTCTGCTGTTATGGGTGTTTTCTGGGCTAGACACCCTCTTACTCAGCAGTTTTTCAGAGGAGCAATAAGGCTCAGACCTCAGAAATAGCCAAGATTCTCTAAATGGGATCTTCCCTTTGTTCTGGATTTCTTCTCAGGTAGAGAATCAGTCCTCTATTAAAGAACTCTCTCAAAAAGCTGCTTTCTTGGTGGCAATACCATCAGCCAAGAGGGTCTCTGAAATCAGTTCTCTGGGATGCAAGGAGCCATTCCTAACCTTTTTTCCTGATCTGGTAGTCTTAATTCCTATGTTGGTTTCAAACCCCAAAGTGTCATCTATGTTTCACGACAATCAGGAGATTGCTCTACCAATGTTTAAATCTTCTGAGGATTCCAGTATTCATCCCTTAGATGTCAGAAAAGCTCTAATGCCACGTACACACGATCACTTTTTGTGATGAAAAAAAACGTCATTTTATCTCACGAAACAAAACAACGTTTTTCAAACTTCATTTTCCAAAACGACGTTGCATACACACCATTGTTTTTCCACAATGCTCTTGCAAAGCGTGGTTATGTAAGACACTTTCGACGGCACTCTGTTCCATTGAAGCTCCGTTTCATAACTTGCTTCTGAGCATGCGCGTGTTTAAATACGGAGTTTTCAACATTGTTTTTCTCACACACCTTTACTTTTTATGACACAAAAAACAACGTTTTGAAAAAGGACACAAAAAATTCAATCATGTTCGAATTTTTTTTTGGTCGTTTTTTTGAAGACATAAAACAACGTTTTGCCCACACACGGTCATTTTAAATGACGTTTTTGAAAACGTCGTTTTTTTTTCATCACAAAAAGTGATCGTGTGTACGCAGCATAAGTCAATACTGTACCTAGAAGCTACAGCTTTGTTCCGTCAGAACGACCACTTGTTTGTTCTTTTTCATGGATAGAAAAAAGGAATGCGTACCTCTTCCAGATTTATTGCAGCATGGATTGTTCAGGCCATTCCTTGGGCTTGCAAAGCTAAGGGCTTGGCGCCTCCAGAAGCGGTGACTGCTCACTCAACTAGAAGGGTGTCTACATCATGGGCAGCTTCACGTAATGTGACTCTAGAAGTTATTTGCAAGGTGGCTTTGTGGTCTTCATTTAACAAGTTCATGGCGCATGAATGCATAGAGCCAGCCTCGTTATCGTCTATTAAATTTGGTTTATGTATCTTGTCTGTTGATGGTGACAATTAAACCTTGCGACTATTTGTCAAAAAATGTTGAGCGGGGTGGGACTTTGTATGTGCCTCAGAGGAGTAATTAAATCTAGAGATATCAAAATGATAGAAAATAGACAACTTTTATTTTTCTGCCGTGTGGCAGTGATATAAAACGATTCAAAACATGAAATAAAACCCATTTACAGTTCTGAAGATTTCAAGTTCAGGGTGTGCGATTCCCAAGGATGAAAAATAATAGGGCCTAATCGTTTCGCGCACTTCCGCTTCGTCAGGGCCTTTGCAAATGGCACAGTGAAATATTGTATAAATTCTTAAAACAGAGAGTGTTGATAGAAATATATATATAAATAGCTTATACAATATGATTCAGTATTTGTAAACAAAAAGAGTAAGAACAAGATTGAACATACAAAAGCATACATATGACACTATTTATGTGTTCACTGAATATATCTTAACAAATTATTCAATAGATATTATTGCAGATTCAATGTTATGTTGTATTAAAAGGACACTTTAAATTTTGTGTATGATTGCATCTGAGAACAGCTGTGTTTTATGTGTCGAAAAGATGGAAACAGGAATTCCATAGTACAGGCTGTCCTCATACATTGATTTAATTATGTATGTTGGATATATATCTATGTCCAGAGATGGGTACACTAACCAAGGAACTGTAAATGCAAGGTGCTGGTGCGGCAGACGGAAAAGGCTTACGTGCCTGTGAGGACACCTCCCCCAACACACCTGCACGGAGGGAACAGGCATATTCCTATGTGTGTGAGCAGAAAAAAGAGACCTAGCTAATGAACTGAGAATGGAAAAATGAGGGTGTGTGAAAAAAAATAATGGTTTTATTAAATCACTCACCCAAGTAAGGGCTTAGAAGCAAAACATGGAACAGAATGGAAAATAATGAAATATCTAGTTGGTGTATATAGTAGGCACTAGGGTTGCCCCGATACCACTTTTTTAGGACCGAGTACAAGTACCGATACTTTTTTTCAAGTAGTCGCCGATACCGAATACCGATGCTTTTTTTTAAACGTGTCCCCAAATGCAGCCATGTCCCCCACATATTGCAGCCATGTATGTCCCCCCCACATATTGCAGCCATGTATGTCCCCCCCACATATTGCAGCCATGTCATGTCCCCCACATATTGCAGCCATGTCATGTCCCCATGTCTCAAACCTATGCCTCCTTCTCTCCCCTCCCAGTACAACCCCCCCCCCCAAGCTCCTTCTCCTGTTCTGTAACAGCAGCCTGCTCTGCTGGGAGTTGTAGTGCCCTCTGGGGGCTGAAATATGGCAGCCTCCTATGCTGGAACTTGTAGTGCACTCTGGGGGGCTGAGATATGGCAGCCTCCTATGTTGGAACTTGTAGTGCCTTAGACTACAGGGGATGGAAGAATGGCAGCCCACTCTGCTGGGACTTGTAGTGCCCTCAATGGCAGAATGAGGTTTCCTCAGTCCCCCCACAGTCTAGGGCACTACAAGTCCCAGCATAGGAGGCTGCCATATCTCAGCCCCCACAGTGCACTACAAGTCCCAGCAAAAAGACAGCTCTGAGCTCTCAACGAAATTTGTACCTGCTATTAGATGAAGCTCTCTCAGTCTCACTCCTCCTCCTCCCGTGGGGGGGGGCACTAAACACGGCCGCCCCCCGCAAAGTGCCACCCTGAGATACATCTCTGCAGCCATGTCATGTCCCCCATACCTCCGCCGCCGCTGCTGCCGGGTTAATCCCCGTGCAACACAGCGGGCATTACAAGTTTTCGTTGGTAAACTTGTAATACCCGCTGCGCCATGTATAGACACGCGATTGGACGGATCCGTCCAATCGCGAGCAAGGGGGGAGTGTCTATGCACGTGTATAGACACTCCCCCTTGCTCGCGATTGGACGGATCCGTCCAATCGCGTGTCTATACATGGCGCCGCGGGTATTACAAATTTACCAACAAAAAACGTGTAATGCCCGCTGTGTTGCACGGGGATTAGCGGCGGTCGGCGGTCGGCGGCGAGCGGCGTGTGGCGAGCGGATTGCGGCGAGCGGCGGGGGGGAAGTATTCTATTTAGGTATCGGGGGTATTTGCGGGAGTACAAGTACTCCCGCAAATACTCGGAATCGGTCCCGATACCGATACTGGTATCGGTATCGGGACAACCCTAGTAGGCACAATTAAACCTTTTTTTTATTATTTTGGCCAGCCCTCTGCCCACCTGGGTGTGTATGGCTAGTTATTTCCAACACGTAGGCTACCATGAAGTCTGTCAGGAAAATTGAACATTTCTATCAAATACTTACCGTAATTTTCCTTTCCTGATGGATTCCATGGCAGCAGGAGTTCCCTCCCAGTGGCTGGAGTAGGCTAAATAATGGAACACAGTCTCTGGTTTGGAGCAAAAATGTATGGGAGAGGGGTTCTATGAGGTATGAGGGGGCAGGATTAACCCACGCATAGGCTGCCATGGAGTCCATAAGGAAAGGAAAATTACAGTATTTGATAGAAATTTTCAATTTTCATGCTAAAACCTCCCTTGTCTTTCTCTTTTTAAGTGTGACCTAAAACAGCCTTACCTGATGTGCTGTGCTTCTCTGCTATTTTCCTGCCTTGTCTCTCATTTCTTATATTATTGCCCAATCAGGCTGCTTGCTTGTTCTCTAGTCGGAGATCTTTATGTCTGGCTATTGTTTCTGAAATATGATTCTGTAATTTTTATTTCTTCAACAACTGCCTCATCTATGGAATGTTGGTTGTGGTTTTACAGTGCTTTATGCAATCTATGTTGAAATTATGTTAAACTTTGTAGTGTGGGACTGAACTAAAAGATTACTAATCTTTGAAACATGTTTTTTTTACACCGCTTGATAATTGTTATGAAATTTAGCTTTTTTTTCAAAGTATAAATCGTATAGCTCTGTTCTGTTTATTATTTCAATCGCTTAACCAATTGCCGCCTGCCGCACACAGATATACATCTGCAGCATGGCACGGGCAAACAATAGGATGTACAGTATATATACGTCCCCTTTAAGAAGCTGGCATTGTGCACGCGCGCCGCAAGCTCCATGACTCCGACCGCAGGTCCCGCACACTCAAAGTACGCGGGCATACTCGTGATCATGTCACTTATGTACACAAGCATTTCCCCAGTTTTCCTAGTGACAGGACAGTGACCACAGCAACCTGTAATCGGAAGCGGTGATCACTGTCCTGTCACACACAGTCCACCCCCCCACAGTTAGAAGCACTCCCTAGGGCACACTTAACCCCTACAGCACCACCTAGTGGTTAACCCCCTTCACTGCCAGTGTATTTTTCACAGTAATCAGTGCATGTTTATAGCACTTACTGCTGTAAAAATGACAATGGTCCCAAAAATGTGTCAAAAGTGTCCGATGTGTCCGCCATAATGTCATTGTCACAATAAAAATCACTGAACCCCCATTACTAGTAAAAAAGATTTTTTTTATAAAAATGACATAAAACTATCCCCTATTTTGTAGACGCTATAACTTTTGCGCAAACCGATCAATAAACGCTTATTGCAATTTTATTTACCAAAAATATGTAGAAGAATACGTATCGGCCTAAAAAAATTTTTATATATTTTTGGGGAAAAATATTATAGCAAAAATAAAAAATATTACATTTTTTTTTAAACTGTCTCTCTATTTTTGTTTATAGCACGAAAGAAAAAAAAAATGCAGAGGTGATTAAATACCACCAAAAGAAAGTTCTATTTGTGGGAAAAAAAAGGACGTGCCTCTTGTTTAGGATTCACGGCGCACGACCGCGCAATTGTCAGTTAAAGCGACACAGTGCCGAATCGCAAAATGTGGCCTGGTCTTTGACCAGCAAAATGATGCGGGGATTAAGTGGTTAATTCCAGCCTATTACACCTAGATCAAAACAAAGAATCATGTTTTTGTTTTGTTTTTACAAGTTAAAATGAATCAGATGGGTGTGCAGATATTTTATATAAGCATATAACTTAATAGCATCTCTGAAACATCTAATTTAAAGAATTGGTTATTTTCCTATATCATCCTAAAAGTCAAATAAAATGAAGAGTCCTCTCTTTTCTGAATGTGGTATTGATTACATTTTTTTGCATTGGTAGATCTGTCTGCCCGCATTCAGCTCCCCATATTGTTTGACAATGCTGTGCCTATTAGCCTTGTAAATGCTCTGAATTGATTTTTTTAAAGATTCCCCTCTTTAATTCTTTTGGGTTTACATTTTGATCTGCAATTTGCAAATTTTATGATGAATTTGCTAAACTTCATGCAAATCGAGTCTAAGCACATTTGCTCATCATTACTGCTGAGTGAGTAGATTCAGAACTTCACAAAACTATTGTTCAGACAGAAGGGTCTTGACCGAAAAAAAGTCTAAGCCAATGACTGAGAGCGCTGACCAGAGTGTCCTGGTGGGGGGCTCCCACTTCAGAACACAATAGAACAGCAGGGGAGATTGCTGTACTAACACTGGATTGTAAGTACAGTGGCTCCGACCAGAGCTGTAAGTATGTAATAGTGTGTACTGGGTTTAAAGATACACCGAGTCAAGTCTACTATTTTGCTAAATAAAAGCTAAACAAGTCAGCCATCAGCTTTTAATTAATTCAGATAAATTGAGAAATATGCAGAACAGAACAAGGTCATGCATTTTATTGTACCAAATAAAATGATGTTACAATGTGTTTGAACATAATTTGGTTTTGCTTCATTCAACTGCACTTAGGCTAAATCAATACAACATGAGCAGATTTACCACAGGATGTCCATATGGTCTAAATTATGTCAATGTGAAAGATGATGGAACAGTATTTATCTGTGCAGGAAAATAATAATGATATATTTTCTAGTGTCGAAGATGATAAACTTAAGCTGCTGCTTCAATAACTCAATGTACAACAGTCAATTGTCATGTTTTATCTCTTATACATTATGCAACAATGATATCTGGCATAATTTCCTAGAAGTAAAACTTTCACTGACATTAATAGTTTTATTTCCCCTGTAAAGCTCTAAAGAATGTCAGTGCTGTTTAAATTATTCAATTATATACATTCTTAATGAGTAAAGTCAAAAGAAAATTATGACATATTTTTTTTGTCAATTTCAGTTTTTAAAGCTGAACTCCAGACAAATACACAAATAATTGCAGATCTGTGTCTATTATTAACCGGTTAAGGACCGCCGCATGTACATTTACGTCGGCAGAATGGCACGTACAGGCACATTGGCGTACCTGTATGTCCCTGCCTAGACATGGGTCGGGGGTCCGATCGGGACCCCCCCAGTACTTGCGGCCGTCCCCGTGGATGAGGGGGCGGCTGTTACTTTTTGGCCGCCCCCTCCGGATCGCTCCCAGCCAATGCGCGTCCTCCCCGCGTTGTCACTTCCTCTGCCTGTATAATGTAAACACTGGCAGAGGAAGTGATGTCAGCTCTCCTCTCGGCGGTATTTTCAATCCGCCAAGAGGAGAGAAGACATCACACAGTAAGTTGCACCAACACTAAGGTGACCAGATTTTTAAAATGAAATCCAGGGACATTTTTTTTTTTTTACTAGTAATGGCGACCAACAAGCGACTCTCTGCCCGTCGCCGCCAACCTCACAGCCTGTCAAGTCTCATGCCGCATACACACGTTCATTTTTCAGCATGAAAAAAAACATTGTTTTTCAGCATGTCCAAAAAACGATGTTGCCCACATACCATCGTTTTTAAAAAATGATCTAGCAAAGCGTGGTGACGTACAACACCTACGACGGCACTAAAAAGGGGAAGTTCCATTCGCCTTTGGGCTGCTTTAGCTGATTCCTTGTTAGTAAAAGACGATTCGCGATTTTCTGTCTGTTACAGCGTGATGAATGTGCTTACTCCATTACAAATGGTAGTTTTACCAGAACGAGCGCTCCCATCTCATAACTTGCTTCTGAGCATGTGCTGTTTTTTTGCGTTGTTTTAGCCCACACACGATCATTACAACCCCAAAAACGACATTGTTTAAAACAACGTTAAAAAATGCAGCATGTTCGAATTTTTTTTTGTCGTTTTTCAGAACCTGAAAAATGAGGCGTATCCCACACATGGTCATTTTAAATGACGTTTTTGAAAAACAAAGTTTTTTTCATGCTGAAAAATGACCATGTGTATGCGGCATCACTCTTTGAGCCCCAGCTACTACTGGGTGGGGTGCAGAGGAAGATCCCTTCACCAGGGAAGGCAAGGAGATAAACAGGCAGACGGCTGGCCTGGACTTGAGCCGAGGCAGAAGAAAAAGCGAGCGGAGCTGAATGGGCATGCACCCGAAACTGAAGAAATATTCCCTCCGCTCCTACCAGCACATGATCATCAGAAAGGGGCACAGATAATGGGGAAAAAATACACCCCCCTAAGCTAGTGGGAGCGGCAGAGTGGAGGTGTGTAATCTAGAATTTTGTTTTTATTCTGCACTGAATGTCTTTGAAATTGCCCCAGCACCTGTTCAAATCCAAACCGGGGACAAAATCGGGGACAGACTTGGTCCAGGGACAGTGTCCTCAATTCGGGGACTGTCCCCTGAAACCGGGGATGTCTGGTCACCCTAACCAACACTACACTGAAACCACCCACATAGGCACGTTTAACCCCTTCAGATCACCCCCACCCCCTGTCACACTGTCACTGATTGCAGTAATCATATATTTACTGATCACTGCATTTAGTGTCAGTGTGACAGTTAGTGTGACAGGCAGTTAGAGTTAGGTTCAGGGTAGCCCCTTGATCACCGCCCTAGTTAACCCTTTCACCCCCTATTGCCAGTGTCACTAAGCGATCATTTTTCTGATCGCTGTATTAGTGTCACTGTTTTTTTTTTTTTTTACTAAAGACATGTGGCTGAATACATTTTGGCCTAAATGTTTGACTAAAATTTCATTTATTTGATTTTTCTTATAACAAAAAGTAAAAAATATTGGCCCAGATTCAGAGAGAATTAGATTCTCGCAGCGTATCAGAAATACACTACGCCGCCGTTTTTTACCTGGCTCTACGTGGAATCCAGGTAGATTTTGTCCAGTAAACGACGGCGGCGTAGTGTATTTCTCCCGTCGCAATCCATCTGCGCGAGTAGGGGGCGTGAAGCATTTAAAATAGGCGCGTTCCCGCGGCGTTCGAACTGCGCATGCTCCGTTCGCAAATTTCCCGCCGTGCATTGCGCGAAATCACGTCGTTACGTCGTAGTAGCGTCGTTTACGTACATTCCTATTCCCGAACGAGTTACGTTAAAAAAAAAAAATAATTTCAAATAGACGCGGGATCGACGGCCATACTTTACATGGGTTATGCACTGTTAGACCAGCAAAAAGCTCCTCTAACATTACGTAGCCAAAAAATTACGTAGGCGATTACGAGGGACACTCGTACCTTCGTGGATCTCCGTAAAAACTAATTTGCATATCCCGACGCATGAAAACGACGTGAACTCCTCCCAGCGGCCGCAAAAATATCGCAGCGTAGATCCGAAGGCTTAAGAAGACGTAAGCCTCTTGGATCGAAGCCCGAAGCCGCCGTATCATGGTTTGAGGATTCAAACTAGTGATACGGCGCGCAAAATTTGAAATTACTCCTGTCTAACACCAGTTAGACAGGCGTAATTGCTCTGTGAATCTGGGCCATTGTTTTTTTTTTTCCAAAAATGTCGCTCTATTTTTGTTTATAGCGCAAAAAATAAAAATTGCAGAGGCGATCAAATACCATCAAAAGAAAGCTCTATTTGTGGAAAGAAAAGGATGCAAATTTGGTATGGGAGCCACTTTGCATGACCGCACAATTGTCTGTTAAAGCGACGCAGTGCCGAATTGTAAAAACGCCTCTGGGCATTTAGCAGCATATTGGTCCGGTCCTTAAGTGGTTAAATCATTAAATGCAAGCAGTGTACATTTCTGAAAATTGACTTGGCATCAACCTCTTGCAATCCTTCTATACCACTGTGATCAGACTAGAGGAAAAAGAACCTTTACAAGAAACCAATCAGTTGATAGTGTGGAGCCAAATCTTAAAGGTTATCCAGATACAGTTACCATGGAACATAATACCCAGGTATTAGGGATGGGCCGAACACCCCTGGTTCTGTTCTAACCAGAACATGCAAACAAACTCATGCTGAAAAATGATCGTGTGTAGGCGGCATCAGTTGTTTTTCCTTCTCTCATGCAAATGTTTTGTTGAGTAATTGATATATGTTCTATGATCCTGCCAAGTAGTGTTGCTAAAGCGGGCAGTTGAGAGGGACAGAGTAGGGTACTCACCTGTGTGTGGTGCTTGAGTGATTCCTCCTATCCAAAGCATTGTTTATCACAATGCACAGGTACATATCCGCTTGCACAAATCTACTATTTTGCTTCAAGTTAAATAGGAGGTCAAATCGCCAACCAGGCCTTCGCCACCAGCCCACCACTTTTATGCAAAGCATACTGATATATTTGCTTCCATATTCAGCAAGTCCGAGAGACTTGCTGAGGTGGAGAAGTGAATGTTAAAGAAGGATTTTATTCAGAAAAGTTATCTATATAAATTAAAAATGCATGTTTATTGTTAAAATGTTGAAACTATTGTCAATCTATTCATGAAATGTTTTGGGCACATATTAAGCCCATGCCCAATACATCGTAAATTGGAATCATTAAAAGGGGAATGTGACACGTCACTGATAAATTACATGTATGCGCTGGTACCAAATGTTTTTTTTGAGGAATCTGATCAGATACAAATGTTTAAGGCCCCGTACACACGAGCAAATAGATCTGTTCAAATCGGTCGGACAGACCGATTTGAACAGATCTGTCTTCTGGGATGTATTGGTTTGATTGTGTACACACGATCAAACCAAAATCCCCACCGGCAGACAGCGCGCTGACGTGTCGGTGACGTGGCGGTGACGTTGACGCCGCCACGTCACCGCACCAGGAAGTAAAACACTTCCGCGCATGCGTCGAATCCATTCGACGCATGTGCGAGCAGATATGTCTGCTGGTTAGCGTACTAACCAGCAGACATATCGGGCCGACATATCGGGCCGATGGGTTCCCAGCCGACAGATTTCAAAGCATGCTTTGAAATCTGTCGGCTGGCCAAATCTGTCTGTTTGCCCGTACACACGATCGAATCTGTCTGCTGAAACGGTCTGGCAGACCGTTTCCAGCAGACCGATTTGATCGTGTGTACGCGGCCTAAGAGTAGCATTTAAATGTATTTATTTATTTTGATTAGGCTCTGTTTCCACTATTGCAACCCCAAAGTCGCGTGATTTACAATGTGACTTTGCAATACCATTTTTGATGCAATGTCATGCGACCAGTGAAAACAATGTGAGAACAAGTTGCACCGAAGTCAGAACAAAGTAGTGCAAGAACCCTTTTTTGGAGTCTCTGCAACTTGAGTTGTGCCAATTAGAACAGGGACCCTTGAAATACATGGGTTTTGACTTGTCATGCGACTTCACATGTGTCAAGTCGCACAACTCACAGTAGTAGAAACAGAGCCTTAGGCCGCGTACACACGTACAGACCAAATTGATCGTGTGTACGGCCCATCGGACCGTTGTCCGTCGGACCAAAGTTTTAAAACTTGCTTTAAAATCTGTCCGTCGGTCCAAAACGATGGTTAGTACACAAAAGCATCGGACCAAAAACCTGCGCATGCTCAGAATCAAGTTGACGCATGCTTGAAAGCATTGAACTTTGTTTTTTCAGCACAGCGTTGTTTTCTACGTCACCACGTTCTAGCCCGATGGGATTTTGGACTGATGGTGTGTATGCACATCAGACCACTTCAGCGTGGTCCGATGAAAACGGTCCGTCGGACCAGTTTCATCGGACCGGTCTGATCGTGTGTACGCGGCCTTCGAGTCTGACTTTAAGGACTGTTTTAATTGTGTAATTGCCTATCTTTACGTTATTGAAGTTAACATGTTTTTTTTTTTTTACAATATCAACAAATGTGCTATATTTTGGATTGATATAATTTCCCTGGGCTCCGCAGTGTTCAGTAGATGGCATTCTAGTTGATGTGGAGAAAAAAAAATGGGAACTTTTCATTGTATAAGGACATTGGGGTTAATTCACAAAGCTTTATTTCCAGATTGCGGTTGTTATTTTAACGATTTTGCACGTTACTGAAGCTAGTTCAATTCACTAAACGATTTAACGCTTTGAAAAATCATCAAATAACGTTTCACTACACAGAACCGATATTTTAAGGTGTGGATCCTTATTAAAGAGTCAAATCGTTATTTTAAAGAGTCAAATCGTTAAATATGTACAGAAGTGCAATTCACAAAGATTTTTTTGACAGTTATCGATCGTTAAGCAATCGTTAATTTAACACCTCCCTCAGGGTGACGTTATGACATTTCCCAGGCGATATTTTGTTGTTAGAGGAAGCATTTGCGATTTTTGTAGTGTAGTGAAGTTTTTAGTAGTTTTGGGCAAGATAGAATCATGCTCTATTTGAACTTAAAATTATCCAGAGGCGAAGAAGAACGTGTTAGAATGTTGTTCAGATTTATAAATGTGTATTCCGTTCACATACTATTTTGGATGACTTTTCTGAAACCCAGGTGTTAGCTAAATTCCGATTATCATCTCCCATGATTTATTCTCTGTATGAGGAAATACACATGGCTTTAGAAAAACACACACTAGAAATTTTGCACATCACATGCTCAATCTCCATGTGTATTGCTTGTGTCTCTCTCTCTGCATCTGCTCTTTTCCACATGCAGCTGTTCTCCTCCCCTTCTGCTCCCAGAATGCATCTCTCCAGCAATATTTAACGATCTTAAGAGTAATTTTAAGGTCCCAAATCTTAATAATAACAACGTCTGAGTAGTTAGCATAACGATTGGATAAAGAGTCAGTTGAAAACCATAACGACTATGTTGAATAGCGATTATAGCTTTCGTGAATACCATGTTTGCTAGCATTAAATAAGGAGTGCTAATTTAACCACTTCCTTACTGGGCACTTATAACCCTTCCTGACCAGGTGAAATTTCAGCTTCTGGCACTGCGTCGCTTTAACTGACAATTGCGCGGTCGTGCGACGTGGCTCCCAAACAAAATTGGCATCCTTTTTTTCCCACAAATAGAGCTTTCTTTTGGTGATATTTGATCATCTCTGCGGTTTTTATTTTTTGCGCTATAAACAAAAAAATTTAGGCCGATACGTATTATTCTACATATTTTTGGTAAAAAAAAAAAAAAAATCGCAATAAGCGACTGGTTTGCACAAAAGTTATAGCGCATACAAAATAGGGGACAGAATTATTATTTTTTTTACTAGTAATGGCGGCGATCTGCGATTTTTATTGGGACTGCGACGTTATGGTGGACACATCGGACACTTTTGACACATTTTTGGCGCCATTCACATTTATACTGAGATCAGTGCTATAAAAATGCACCGATTACTGTATAAATGTGACTGGCAGTGAAGGGGTTAACACTAGGGGGGCATGGAAGGGGTTAAATGTATTCTGGGTGTGTTCTAACTGTTTGGGGGGAGGGGGGTGACTGGGGGAGGTGACCGATGCTGTGTCCCTATGTACAAGAGACACAGATTGGTCACCTCACTCCCTGACAGGACATGGATCTCTGTGTTTACACACAGAGATCCATGTCTTGTCCCTGTAACCGCCGATTGCGAGTGCCTGGCGGACATCGCGGCCGCCGGGCACGCGCATCGGCATCTCAAGAATGCAGCGGGCACGCGTGCGCCGCCGGCGGCGCTCGCGCGCCCTCTAGTGGCCATTAAAAGCACAGGGCGCATATATGCGCCCTGTCAGAGATTCAGGACAGCCCGACGGCCGCAAATATTCGTACGGCCGTCGGGAAGTGGTTAACAACTGAAGAAAACCAATAATGTTTCTCTTTGTGAATTGACCCCATTGCCTGTTACAAGACAAGGGAATGGTTATTTGTGCAAATGGTTTTAATTGTGTTTAGGCTGCATTAACAATGATTGGGGATTTTAAAATGTATTATTTTATATTTTTTTCGTTAAACACAGGTTTAGGGCTGGGTTCACATATATGCGGTGCGAATTTGAGCTCTGTTTTCACAGCTAATTGACAAAGTAGTTGTTCAGCATTTCATGTCAGTTTTTGATCACGATCAGGTCAGGATTGCATCAGTATCAGGTCAAGATTATATACTGTTCACAACTGAATGACATGTGCCAGTGCCGGCCCAAGACATTGTGCTGCCTGGGACCAAGAATGAAATGCTGCCCCCCCCCCCCCCCCCAAAAAAAAAAAAAATCACGCCAACCAAAAGGCCCCTACATTCATTATTTTATATAACTAAAGGGGACCCGTCATGGCTCTATACATGTATAAAGGAGTATAAAGAGGACCTGTCATGGCTCTATACATGTATATAGAGGACCTATCACTCTTTACATGTAAAGGAATATCAAGAGGACCTGTCATGGCTCTATAAATGTATTTAGGACTGTAAAGATTACTTGACATGGCTCTATACATGTATAAAGGAGTAAAAAAGGGCCAGTCATGGCTCTATAGATGTATAAAGAGAACCTGTCATGGCTCTATACATGTATAAAGGAGTATAACGAGGGCCTGTCATGGCTCTATACATGTAGCCAGGAGTATAAAAGGGACCTGTGAATTGCCGGCGGCCACAATGTCTTTTGCGCAAACTAATCAATGTACGCCAATTGTGTTTTTTTTTTTTTGGTACCAAAAATATGTAGAAGAATACATATTGGCCTAAACTGAAGAAAATAGTTAATTTTTCTAAATTTTGAGGATATTTATTATAGCAAAAAGTAAAAAATATATATATATTTTTTTAAATAGTTTTTTTTTGTCGTTTAAAGCACAAAAAAATAAAAACCGCAGAGGTGAGAAAATATTACCAAAAGATAGCTCTATTTGGGGGAAAAAAGGTCATGAATTTTATTTGGGTACAATGTCACATGACCGCGCAATAGTCAGTTTAAGCGACACAGTGCCGTATCGCAAAAAATGGCCCGGTCATTAAGTGGGCAAATCCTCCCGGTCTTTAAGTGGTTAATCAGGGCTGGGCAAGGAAAGTCCCTCTCAGGTTCTCATGTCTCATACAACTTGTTATGTGTGTTTGTACTTACAGTTTTGCTTCAGACTCCACCACCAGATGGGGGTTGTCATCTGCCACACATTGCGGATTGTCACACGTTGCGGATTGTCACTTGCGTCACCTGCCACACGTCACACGGTGCGGATTGTCACTTGCCACGCCACCTGCCACACGCTGCAGATTGCCATGTCACCTGACACACGCTGCGGATTGCCACTTGCCACGTTACCTGCCACACGCTGCGGATTGCCACTTGCAACACGTTGCGGATTGCCACTTGCCACAACGCCACCTGCCACACGTTGCGGATTGCCACCTGCCACACGTTGCGGATTGCCACCTGTCACAAGTTGAGGATTTCCATCTGTCACACGTTGCGCATTGCCACCTGCCACATGATGTGGATTGCCACCTGCCACACTCTGCGGATTGCCATCTGTCACACGTTGCGGATTGCCACCTGCTACATGATGTGGATTGCCACCTGCCACACGCTGCGGATTGCCATCTGTCACATGTTGTGGATGGCCACATGCTGTGGATTGCCACCTGCCACACGCTGCGGATTTCCACCTGCCACAGGTTGTAGATTGCCACCTGTCACAAGTTGCGGATTTCCATCTGTCACACATTGCGGATTGTCACCTGCCACATGTTGTGAATTGCCACCTGCCACATGCTGCGAATTGCCACCTGCCACTTGTTGTGGATTGCCACCTCACTGACTGCTCCCCCCATAGACCCCCCCACTAGTGTCCATTTAGGCAGCCCGGCAGTGTCCTCTCTGCCCGCTCCTGTCACCAATAACAGCGAAGCAGCGGCGCCGGGCTCCTCACAGGCAGTGGCGCCACTCACTCGCTAACTGCTCCCCCCGCTAGTGTTCACTCAGGCAGCCAGGCACCACGCTCCTCACAGCTCACGGAACGGGCTGGCGGGCATTAGTATGCTGCCTCCATAAAAGTGCCGCCTGGTACCCATGGTACCACCCGGTCCCATCATGGGGCCAGCCCTGACATGTGCGATTCAGAAGCATTCCCATAGAAGTCAATGGGTCTAAATTCGCACCTAAGCCGGACTGCACTGCCTAGAAAACGCACTAGTTTTTTGGGAAAAGTGAAGTGAGAATGCACCACAGGCGTGTAAATCAGCCTCATTCAAATTAATGTATTTTGGAGGTGTCCTGAAAATTGGATACAGTGTAAGCTGCATCCAATTCGCATAGGTGTGAACCCAGCCTAAGATAATTGAGAAGTATATATCTATGCTATGGAAAGAATAAGGAAGTTATGTATTTCAGGGGCTATGACAGAGGAGTTGTGGCTGGTAAAGAAAAAGGAGGTAACTTGAGGTTGCGTAATCTCTTGCACTAGGGAAAAATATGAGACTTATGGATTTAAAAAAAAAAAAATTGCTAAAGGTGTTCAAAGGGAAAATATGGAAAACATTTCTGAATTAAGAATGAAGGGAATGGCCAAATGAATGTGAATAAATGGAAAACATTGGTTGTATTGTGTTTAATGAACGCACAAGTTATTATTTTCTTAGTAAAGTATCTTAATTGTTTGTTTAACCTCCCTGGCGGTACTCCAGAGTCAGGCTCAGGGTGAAATTTCAGTTCTAATAGCGGTAACCCCGAGCCTGACTCGGGATCGCATCACAGTATCCAGGCAGATTTACTTACCTTGTCCCCTGGATCCTGCGGTCTCCCCGCTGTGTGAGCGAGCTGTCTCCTCACTCGATTCACACAGTGCCCGAGTGCCGCCGAGCTCCATTCCCTGCGATGTTACGACGCACGGGGCAGAGATTGGCGCCAAATTCAAAAAAGGAAAAACACAGTACACATACAGTATACTGTAATCTTACAAATTACAGTAGTGCATAAAATAATTACACCTCCCCTTTGTCCCTAGTGGTCTGTCCAGTGACCTGCATGCACTTTAATATTATAAATACATTTTTTTTTGCCTGGAAACTGGAGATTGTCCATAGCAACCAAAAAGTGTCCCTTTATGTCAAACGTGGTTTTAGAGCTAGAAAACAATGATAATAAATTAGAATCACTTGCAGAATGGAGCGATAGTGATTTATGGGGAAATTCGTCATCAAACACTGAAAGTAATGACAGCGACAATTCTGCAACTGAGCAAATTTCAGTGTTTTTGATTTGATTACATTATTGAATAATTTTTATTATTATTATATTATTATTTGTTATAAATATTTATAGTTATTTATTATATTATAATTTATGATTTTGTGTTTCAAACGTCATCATACCCGGGATGTTTACTAGACTCTTGTTTAGACAGATTTAAGTGAGTTATTCCTAAGAATTGCAGGCCTAAAATATAAAACGCCAAATGTCCATGCAAAACAATTACCGCTCTCAGCATCAAAAATCTGACATAATCATACTGCCAGGGAGGTTAAAATGTACACAAAGAGTTGTCTCATATTGTGTTTTCTTGTTTCTGGAGTAGAGATTATTAGGCCCATGTTCCTGATAATATATGTTTCCCTAAGGCCTCGTACACACGATGAGATATGTCCGCTCAAACTTGTCCGATGGACAGTTTAGAGCGGACATGTCTCATCGGATTTCGGTCCGATGGCGTGTACACACCATCGGATCAAAATCCCCGCCGGCAGACAGCGTGGTGACGCGGCGGTGACGTTGACGCCGCCACGTCACCGCTACGTCACCGCACCAGGAAGTAAACACTCCCGCGCGCATGCGTCGGATCCATTCACAGGATACGACGCATGTGCGGGAAGATATGTCCGCTGGTTTCCCGTACTAACCAGCGGACATATCCGACTGACAGGTTTGTAGCGGACAAATTTCAAAGCATGCTTTGAAATTTGTCCGATGGACAAACCTGTCCGCTAGCCCGTACACACGATCGGATTTGTCTGCTGAAACGGTCCATCGGACCGTTTTCAGCGGACAAATTTGATCGTGTGTACGCGGCCTAAAAGTTTGTGGTTAAATGAAAATTGATAATGGGATTTTTGTAAAAAAGGGGGACACTAAAAAGAAAATGTTTGAAGAGTTAGGCCGCGTAAACACGTACGAGAACCTTGTCGGGCTAAACCCATCGTTCCGCCGACGAGGTTCTCGGCCGGCCGTCGAGTTCGTCGACCAGGCTGTCGAAAAAGGCGTCGAGCCATTAGTCCCGATGGCCCGTCGAGGAAATAGAGAACCTGCTCTCTATTTTGGCTCGACGAGCTTCCCGACGGGACGCTCGACGAAAGTGTACACACGTTTGAGCTTTTCGGCAGAATATGGATCCCAGCGAGCTTCTCGCTGGATTCTGCCGAGAAGCTCGGTCGTGTGTGCGGGGCCTTACTGAAATTAAGTAACTAGGATCTAAATAAATTGCTGCATATATTAAGTCCATGAGGTACTAAAATATGATGGGAAAGTTTGTTTGAATATCAGTCAGAGTGACTTTTCTGGATATATTTACCTTTTGTATTCCCAGAGTTTCAATCGTGAAGTGTTAAAGGGGTTGTAAAGGAAAAATACATTTTTCATAATAAACATCCTTTAGCTGCAGACATTCCTCTTTTCACTTCCTCATTATTAGTTTTTGCTCAGAAGTTGCTCTATTTCTTCTCTGTTCTGTTCACTTCCTGCTTGTCTGATTTTACTCACCACCGTGAAGGGAGGCTTTACTGCGGTGGTCAGTAACGTGCTCATCCCCTCCTGGGAACTACATCTGTGCGGCAGGATGCTCTCTATGTGTTAGAGCATGGGTATTCAAACTACGGCCCTCCAGTTGTTCAGAAACTACAATTCCCATCATGCCTAGTCATGTCTGTGAATGTCAGTGTGTTACAATGCCTCATGGGATGTGTAGTTCCACAACAGCTGGAGGGCCGTAGTTTGAGGATCCCTGTGTTAGAGACTTCAAGGAGGTGTAAAATACTGGGCGTGCCACAATTCATACTGGGAAATGTAGTTCTTACATGAACAAGTAATGCAAACCAGAAAGTGAATGAGAGAACAGAATCTAGACCGCCAGAGGTGATATACAGTAGATGAAGGAATTTAATAAGTATTTACTCGTTTGTTAACAAAATCATTACACTATTCTGTCTGTCTACCTTGCAGACATTCATTTTAGGCAAAAAAATGTTTTCCTTTACAACTCCTTTAATGATGTAATGTTGTTTATCTATCCATTTTGTTTGTTGGTGATGTTCAGATATATTTGCAAAGTTGGGAGGCCAACTTCTAAGTCAGAATATGTGTTTTGGTAAAATGTTCTGTTCCGAGACCCTTGGTTCCCGGGGATAGAAGAAACTAAAGGTGTTTAAATTTTGTTGAAGTCCTGCTGTAATACTGGATTTGAATTTTTTTTTTGAGTTAAATATATTGAATCTATATAATGAAGACTGTTGCTGAGAAACATTTTATATTTCTACATGCTTTACCTATGTTTGAGTTAATGAGAAATATTATTTGTAATACCTCCAAATGGTTAAGGCCAGAATTGATCAGGTAGATTCTGTGATTCTTCATGTTGGATGAGGAGTATCCGCCCCAGCCAGCATTCACCCCTAGCCCCCTGAACATAAATAGATGCCCATCCCATTCCTACCCTATACCCCATTCATACTCTATACCCTATCCGGATTAAGAGATGACTACAGCTTTTACATGTAAATCTTTGTTGTTCATCTTTGTTGTTCAAATGCCATGGGAGGTGCTTAGATGAGTAAAGGTGGAATCCTGCTGCAAAATGTTCCTGGAATGACACCTTGAGGATTAGCCAATAAACGCACGCCCAAGGTCTACAAAATTCCAGTGAGTATCACAAGAGTATCACTCTGTAAAATATGGGTGAACACAGAGTCAAACCTAAAGTTTTGGGAAAAGTTTAGGAAAATGTGTATTATAATGTGGACATTTCCTTTTCCTTCCCTTTTCGGACATTATCGGACATTCAGAAGCCATACAAGAGACTTTTTTGTGTGCTTTTCTTTGGGACTATTTTTTATTTGGCCTAAAGGCTGTCATGCGCCCCCCCCCCCCCCCCCCCACTTGCTTTTAAGGACTGCCACACCCCTTCCCCCTTTGTATTTTATGGACAATTGTTATGCAGCTGGGATTTTATGTGTTTATTGTTCTCTATTTTTGCATGCTTAGGATAATCGGAAACTTATGGGAAAGTAGTCCAGGTGAATGTCGGGGGTTTCAGGGCTTGTGATTGTCACATTTGTCACTTTTAAATTAGTGTACCTTAAGCCCCAGGGCTGTTTTCAGTTCATCAGCTGAACAAGATCATGCAAAAGGACCAGTGCATATAGACCACTGTGTTTTGCCTCTGACATTTATCTCTGAAACATTTCTGAAGCCCCGGAAAATCAGTGCTTGAATTTTGAATAGGATATTCAGATTACACATGCAGTTTTGAAAGATGGTATTGAAATGATGCTTCTAAGTCGGGGGGAAACATAAATATGTATCACCTTCAAGTGTAAGTCCAGCCAAAGTTTTTTATTTTCTTTTTAGTTTTAAAGTGGGAATTAATTAAAACTCTGGCCAGGTTTTTACTGATTACTGACTTGTGCGACTTTTTTTGCGACTTGGGACTGCAAAGTCCCATGACAAGTCGTTCCCCATGATTTCCAATGATAACCATTCATATACTGTATGTGCAACTTTCAGTCATGCCGACTTCAAAGTAGTCCCTGTACTACTTTGGACCAACTTTCATGCAAGTTTATATACCTCAAGTTTACTCAGGCATTCCCTGAAATCATGGCAAATCACAGCAAAATTGTGCGACTTTGAAGTCGCAGTAGTGTGAAAGGGGCCCGAGAGAGATTTCCTCTCACTTCCTATTCTGCTGTAAAGGAAGAATAGAACTCTTGTCGGATTTTTCTTTCTGTCTGAGTCTCTGTTGCTGATTTTCCCTCACTACCTGTCTGTTAAAACTTCAAAACATTAGCGGAACAGAAAGTAAGGCTACATCTCTCACTGGATTGCAGTACAACCCTTAAAGGAGCTGTAATCCTTCCCCACGTAACTATTTTCCATCCCACCACTATATTAAATAGCCGGACAAGACAAGCACCATCATCAAAGTGGGGGAGCATATACATATGGCTTCACACATCATCCGCTCATTGGAGGCTCACCAGATCAAGTGCAGTGTCACTATGGTAACATTGTATTACTGTGGTGGTGATGTACACTGGCTGGCTGCTCTGATGTTACTATATGACAGTGACCAGTCATTGTCTCTGATCACCACTACAGCAGTACAATAACACCAGATCAGTGCAACCTGTTACAGTGTCCCTAATCACTACCACACCCACACCAATGTTACCATAAGGCTGGTGGGGAAGCATGTTTTATTGTTTCTTCACCACCTGCTTTAACCCCGTGAACCCTTGCAAAAGAATGCGCCGACATTCTGGCGCCTCACATCACGCAGCTTATAAACCAGTCTTTCAAGGAAGGTATAGTGCCCTCACAGTTGAAAGAGGGCATAATCCAACCCATCCTGAAGAAACCCACCCTTAACCCCAAGGACCCTCTTCACCGCCGTCCCATAACAGGCCTAAATGTACTCTCAAAGGTAATGGAAAAAGTAGTGGTACAACAGCTGCAACAGCATCTTGATACCCACAAGCTACTGGATCCATTCCAATCGGGTTTCCGCCCCAGACACGGAATGGAAACCGCATTGTTTAAAATATGGGACGACGTTCTCGAGGCCCCAGACAAAGGAGAATCTTGTCTTCTGGTTCTGTTGGACCTATGCGCAGCTTTTGATACTGTTGACCGCAAACTTTTATTGACTCGGCTAGCTGATGTAGCCAGAGTCGCAGAAGGCGATTTATCTTGGTTCTCCTCTTTTTTGGAAAACCGATCGCAAACAGTGACCTTTCACTTCGGAGAAACGCACAGTATCATGCGGAGTCCCCCAAGGATCGCCTCTGTCACCAGTGCTGTTTAACATCTATCTTCGCCCTCTTTTTGAGATTATTAGCAGCCAAAAACTGCTTTACCACTCTTACGCAGACGACACACAACTTTATTTCTGCATTGACAATAAAAAGGATCACCACCTCAATCTAGAGACATGCCTCCCTTTGATAGAGGACTGGATGACAAAGAGTTATCTTAAACTTAACGAAGCGAAAACAGAACTTCTCCTGTTTCACGCCAAACGCATGAATCAACCTGCAACAACTTGGACACCCACGCCCATTCTGGGCAAAATCATCACCCCTAGCGCCAAAGTCAGAAGTCTCGGGGTCATTTTTGACTCCTATATGACAATGGACGCACAAATAGGGTCTGTAGTCAGCGGATCTCACCATCTGCTGCGCCTACTACGTAGACTTACTCCTTTTATCCCCAAAAAAGACCTAGCGGTCGTGGTGGGAGCACTTGTTAACTCCAGACTGGACTATGCAAATGCCCTTTACCTCGGACTCCCCAAGTACCAAATCGCTCGTCTACAGGTCGTTCAGAACACGGCCGCCAGACTTGTGACAGGGAAAAAACCCTGGGAATCAATTTTTCCGTCACTGAGGGCCCTTCACTGGCTGCCAGTAAAAGACAGAATTTCTTTTAAAGCACTCTGTCTAACGCATAGATGCATCTATGGGAATGCTCCCCAGTATCTATGCAAGAAAATAAAAGCTCACAATCCCAATCGCATCCTGGATCCACCAATCAAAGCCTGCTCCAGATTCCGTCAGCCAACTACAAGTCCAAAGGAGAAAGAAGATTCGCGATCCAAGGTCCCAAACTATGGAACGCTTTACCAATCAGCATTCGGTTGGAGGAGAATCACTTAGCGTTCAGGAGAAAGATCAAGACTCATCTCTTTTGATACCAAAGGAGAAAGGAACAACAAGCGCCCAGAGGCGATTCAGTTCGCATGTGCCCTGCTATATAAGTCTTCATTCATTCATTCACTTGAATGTGTTGCAATCGGTGGACATACAAGAGGTATAGATTCAAGGGTGCTCTGCCTTGCCTACGACGATTGAAGTAGAAGTGGTAGTTGGTACCTTGTCAAAATTGAGAATCCGCTTCCCCTCATCCCCAAAGGTCAATTTAACAAACAGGAGCAGGGGACTTGTGGGTGGAGCTCCGCTTTAAGCAATGCACTGCAGGACTTTTTGTTAGAGGTGAACACTTTTATCAAGACAGAGCGCCCAAAGGCGATTTAGTTTGCATGTGCTGCGCTATATAAGTTCTACACTCACTCACTCAGATGCAAAAAGGCCTTTGACATACCATGTTAGAAAACATAGAAGGGTCTTTGCAAAAGAGTGCAATCTTCCGAACAGTGAATTTGGAGGGCGTAGGAGAATAATTATGGAGAATAAGGTGAAAAAGTTTATATTGTATTAGATAGAGTAACTTAATTTAACCACTTTCTGACTGCCCTATAGCACTTTTACTGTTACAGGGTGGCAGCTGTACACAGGATCTCGTGTATATATATATATATATATATATATATATATATATATATATATATAATTGTTCACTTTCCCCTGCAGGGGGCGCATGCGCGCTGCTTTTGCCGTGATTATTCACAGCAGAACCCGGTACCATCGGTACCCACTAGTCATTGGGCAGAGTCTAAGGCCTCGTACACACGATCGGACATATCCGATGAAAACGGTCCGCGGACCATTTCCATCGGATATGTCCGATCGGGAGTTTGATCCGATGGCGTGTACACACCATCGGATCAAATTCCCCGCCGCCGGACGGTGCGGTGACGCGGCGGTGACGTTGACGCCGCCACGTCACCGCCACGTCACCGCACCAGGAAGTTAAACACTTCCGCGCATGCGCCGAATCCATTCGGCGGCGGCGCGGCGGCGGTGGGGCAGGACATGTCTGCTGGTAAGTGTACTAACCAGCAGACATGTGGGGCGGACAGATTCCACCGGATGGATTTCAAAGCATGCTTTGAAATCTGTCGGGTGGAGAAATCTGTCCGCTAGCCCATACACACGAGCGGAGATGTCTGCTGAAACGGTCCATCGGACCGTTTTCAGCGGACATATCCCCTCGTGTGTACGAGCAGTCAGACTGGGGCTCTATCTATGTAAACAATGCAGATCTATGTTCTGACAGAATGGAAGGGATGTATTCTGTGTTCCTGCAAATCAGGAGCTAAAACCCACCTCTTCCCCTAGTGAAAGCAGCACACATAGTAAACACAAACACTGGCTAGGCACACACAGTTAACTTTTTGATCGCCCTAGATGGTTGACCCTTTCCAGTCAGTCTCATTGTATATTGTACATTGTCATATTTTTAGCACTGATCACTGTATCAGTGTCACTGGTTCCCGCAAAATGTCAAAAGTTTCAGTGTCCGATTGTTTGCTGCAATATCGCAGTCTCGCTATAAGTCACTGATAGCCGCCATTACTAGTGTAATAAATAAATACAAATTCCAGTACATATCCCATAGTTTGTAGACGCTATAACTTTTGCTTAAAGTAAAACTCCACTTTCATGGGGAAAAAAATAGCAAATAAAGAAAAAATAATATAGCACATATATTTGCAACTCATCATATTGTAATTGAATGTTATTAAAAATTACCTTTCCTTTTCAATCTGCAGTCACTGTAATTTTCTGAAAATTCATTGCAATATGGCTACCTGGAGTTGTTCTGTACACAGAATGTGTACTGACCACTCCCCAAAAACATAATTTCCTGCTTGTGTGATTGGCTCACCAATTTTCTCAGAAGTTTTCCTAAGGCACAGACAAACACACATGGACTACTTCAGACTAACAAAAGGTAGGAATCGGCTACTTAGGTTGTTATAATCCTTGCAATGTACATAGATCACCCAGAAGGGAATGTTTTTTTCTCAACAAAGTGGAGTTACTCTTTAACCTCTTCCTTACCGTGCCATTATAAAATGATGCCGGCAGGAACCCTCCCATTCGGGTGGACTTCATATGACCTCCTTTCTTCCCGGCAATCTAGGGCGTGACCCGGAGAGCCAAGATGTCCGCCTGGCACCCACGATTGCTGGTGATGATGGCAGGAGTGTGGATCTGTGTGTGTAAACATGATGTGTCCGCCGCAATGTCACGATCACAATAAAAATCACAGATCACGGCCATTACTAGTAAAAAAAATAAAAAAAAATAAAAATGCCATAAATCTATCCCCTATTTTGTAGACGCTATAACTTCTGCGCAAACCAATCAATATACGTTTATTGCGATTTTTTTTTTTTTTACCAAAAATATGTAGAACAATACGTATTGGTCTAAACTGAGGAAATTTTTTTTTTTTTTAAAACGTGCAATTTATTAAATCAAAAATGAAAAAATATTATTTTCAAAATTGTCAGTCTCTTTGTTTATAGTGCAGAAATACCAACCAAAAAAAAACTTTGCAGGGAAAAACTTACACAAATTTTATTTGGGTACATCGTTGCATGACCGTGCACATCCATGGAATTTTGTCCTAAGCATGTTTGCCGTGATCTTGTTCTGCATACAGACGGCAAAACTTTGTCAGCCAACAAACAGAAATTACGTGTTTTTTTTTTCCCTTTGGGAAACCTCTGCTAATGTTGTCTTGGTTAGCATTGCTTCTGAGAATGCGTGTTCGTACTTTGGATTTTTTTCTGGCGGACTTCTGTACACACTATCAGATAATCCAACGTCACACATTTGTTGCCGGTACATTTTAAAGCATGCTATTCCACATTGTTCCACATTCCGACAACAATTGTCCGCTGGAGCGTACAGATTGTCGGATTATCCGTCAGAACCCTGCCATCACACAATTCCCATTGAAAAATCAGATCGTGTGTACGAGGCATAACACAGTACTGTATCACAAAAAGTGTGCTGGTCATAAAGGGGGGTAAATCTTCCGGAGGTCAAGTGGTTAACGGAGCTGTAGATTTCTTGCTTTTTAATGGTGTGCTGATAAAAGATTACATGACTGATTAGCGGTGCTAATTTTTTAAGATGATCCAGTCCTTTCCATTCTTTCCTACACACTTCAGGTGCTGCATATCAGCAGTGGATCTAAAATGCTGTCGTTATGGTCGTGGCCCTCTGACGGAGAGTGATGTGGATCACATAAACACGCGACAAGACTTACAACATAAATAGACCTGAAGTGTGCCTTGGTGGTCTGGTCAGTATGCCAAGAAAAGGGGGCATACCCAGAGTAAGTAATGGGTAGTTGTTGAAGAAGGATATGCTGAGAAGTGCCCTGAAAAATGGAAGGGCGGGAGGGTGTCGAATGCGATTGAATGCGCAGACTCACGGACATGAGGTGAGCTGGGAAGAGTCGGCCCAGTGACGTGTAGTACTGCACACTGAACCGACAAAGAGCATGTGTGAGTGAGCTGCTTAAATACCCTCCGGGCTCCTCCCATAAACTCAGGCCACCATACTGGCCTTCTTATTTATATTTTCAAATTTTTCACATAGATTTTTAACAGGACTGGTAGGAGAGCAGTGAGGGGTATTCTTCTCCCATAAGCCTGTTCTGAGCAAGTTCTCTCCCTGCTTCCTTTGTCACCAGTCACAATTACACTTTCAAGGCAAGTATTAATCTGATGGCTGGGAAAAACAACATATTACTGGAATTTTATACAACCGCTTTTCGGTATGTGGAATGCAGCAAGGAGCGTGTTCCAGCATCTCAAACTGGTGTGTTTCAGAATCCACATAGGGCCAGATTCAGCAAGACTTGCGCTGGAGTATTTCGATATGCGCCGCGTAACTGTGAAGATGCGCCGTCGTATCTATGTGGCCGTACCCACCAAACTAGATGCGACAGAAAACGGTCCATTTCCGATCGGCTTAACTTTCCGACACCAGAGTCTCGTCAGCGCATAATTTCGCTTGGCGCATCAGTCGCGCCTATTGATTTCCCCTGCAAATATGCAAATGAGGGAGATTTCCCGATTCGCGAACGGATTAGCACCATACGCTGGCTACATGTGCCGCGCGTATCTCGTCCGTCCGGCGCAAAGTTATTTCTACAAATAGCTGCTTTATCTTTACTCCAGATGGCCACAGGTCAGCAGGAGAGCAGCTACAGCAGCAGCGTTACCGACAAAACTAGCAAGCTGAACAACCACACGTGTAAGGACAACACCTCTGTGTGCCAACATGCCAGGGGCAGTCGCGGTCCTAGCACTAGTACTGGGTCCCCCGGTACGGAGGAGGCGGGCAAGTGAGAGGATATACCGCACGTGCATGAGCCTCTTTGGCATGGGGGATGAGGTGTATGGCCTCTTCAGATTCAGCCCTGATGCAATACTTGAACTAACCACAACCCTGCAGGGTGACATCACCAGCAAGACACACCGCTCACAAGCAGTGCAGCCACTGGTGAAGGTACTGACAACACTTCATTTCCTTGTAAGTGGATCATTCCAGCGTACAAGTGGAGTGGTGGCTGGGATGTCACAATCCTCCATGAGCAGATGTGTGCACCAGGTTGTCCCTGCAATTCTCAGACGCATGTCCAACCAGTTCATCAGACCAACCACTGAGGAGCTGCGGCTGAAGGCACTGACAGATTTCTACAACATTGCCAGATTCCCACGCACTGTGGGGGCCATTGATTGCACACATGTGGCCCTAAAGCCCCCCAGTGCCACAGAGCACATATACCGCAATCGGAAGCATTGGCATTCCATCAACGTACAGGTGATAGCCGATGCCCAACGCCTCATATGGCACGTCCGTGCCAAACACCCCGGATCCAGCCATGACATCTTCATATACCGTCAGTGCCCCATCCCAGCAGAATTCGAGCAGAACATGTATGGTGACAGCTGGATGGTTGGTGAGTGACATGGGTGGCAGGCATGACTATCCCCTCCCATGATGCACACATCACAAGGGCCACATGCATGACTAACATCCTCCTGTCTTTTCCCTTCCAGGTGACATACGTGATGACCTGACCCCCGACCCACACAGTCCCCACCTGCCAGAGGAGAACCAGTCTGCTGATGGAAGAGCAGTCAGGAGGGTCCTCGCCGTAGGCATCTTTGGACACTAAACCAAAACATTAATCACACAGACAATGCATGCATGCACACCATTGATGTCCCTAGATCACACACACCACATCCACATCGCATTGGATTAGCCCAAGTCCAGCATGTAGGACTTGGGAGCAGCAACGCCAGCGTCAAGGCCCCAATGATGTCGCTGTCCATTCATACACCTTTCACACGTCATTCATACAGCCGTGGGGATAACTTCTCCACCACGGCCGAGGGTGACACCCCTTACTGGCAGGAGTGCCACCCCCTCACATTCACACACCATTCACACTGTCCCCTGCACTCCTGACCGTGTGCAGTTAAAAATAAAATAAATATCTCATAACCTGAGTACTAAAATAAAATATAAACTCATAACCTGAGCAAGTATAAAAAAATAAAAATTAACCCCCCAAAAAAATCCCTCATCTGGGATGACGGGGGCTCCTCCTTGTGGGCACTCTCGGGCTCCTCAGCTGCCTGGAGGGAGTGGGTGGGGGGGCATCTGGAGGAGGCTGATCCCCGGGTGGGCCACTCCTGGCAGCTGTTGGCTGCATGCCCTCCAAGGCCACGGCAATCCGGCTCAGATAGAGGTTGGTCTGGGCCTGCATTCTCAGCTGGCAGGTGATATTATGCCGCTGGGCACGCTGCCGCTGCCTCCCCTCTTCCCGGATGGCAGCTGTGTTGGCGTGGACGGCTGCTGTGAGGTGCCGTACATCAGTCTGCACCTCCCCTAGGCTGGTCACAACGTCCTGCACACCACTGGGCAGCTGCGATACGGAGCCCAGGCTGTCAGCGAGCCGGTCCAAGTGGCCAGCAATCTCCCCAATCTGCTGGGTTTGCCGGGCGTGGTCCATCGCCACCTGGTCCTGGACCAGATCAGACACCCCCCTGGTGTTACAGGTCGCCTTCCTGGGGCCAGGAGAAGGTTGTCCCCATGGGGATGGAGTCGCCCTTGAGGGGCTACTGAGGATGGGTGAAGGGATGACAGAGGGGCCTGCAGAAGGGGAGGACTCTGATAAAACCAAAATAAACTCCTGCTGAGGAACAGGCTCCTCCTCAACCATCTCTGCAGAAGTGGTGTGGGCACTCTCCTCCACCTCGGTGTCTTCAGCACCCAGGGGCTCGTCCTCAGGATCCCGTTGGGGGGTTGGGGTGGAATGGTCGGCAACAGATGATGGCCCAGCTCCGTCATCTGTGGATGACACAAAGCAGACACATGTTGGTGGTCCCACACACTTGGCACATGTACCCCCCCCCCCACATGCAACACACCAAATAGGGGATAAAAAACACTTACCTGTCCTGGAGCCTTCCTCCATAGAATCATAGCCTGGTACCCCCTCCAACTGCTCCCTCTCCAGGCAGCGGGCGACCACCTCCTCCTCTGTGGTCAGGCTGACCGGACATGGGGGTCCACCACCTGTGCCCCTCTCATGCCTCCTGATGGTGGCCACCTTGCCACGAACCTTGCGCCGCAGGTCATTTATTTTTTTCTGGATATCACCAGCAGTCCGGGTGGAGTACCCCAACACATTCACCCTGCCAGCAATGGTGTCCAGGATGGCCTGCTTCCTCTCCCGGCTGGTCTTCCGACTTTTCTTTCCGTGGAGAAAATCGTTATAAGTCTCCATAGCGGAGATGACCACAGAGACCTCCTGGGCATTGAAATTGAGGTTCCTCCTCTCTTTGGGGGGAGCGGGAGCAGCCATTACAGAGCAAAAGTAACTTCCCTGGGGTGGGGGGAAACGGAAATACTTTTGCGCCGGAATGGCGCTTCCGCTGGCGCTTTTATACGCGCAACGGAACACATTGCGCTGACGTTTCCCGTGAAGTGGTGCCGACGGAAGTTGTGAGCATGCGCACAGGGGGCCGAGTGAAGCCTCACTCACTGCGCATGCTCCGTGGATGATGCGCTGAACGTAAGCCTCTGCGCTGGGCTCCGCCCATCATTTACATATGATCACACCTACTTCCACTTGCGTCGGGTTGCGCCAACGCATCTTCGTTACTCCGTCGCAAAGTAACGGCCATGCGCTTGGTGAATGCTGTACTTCACTCGCTAGTTTGCGTCAGCGCAGCATATATGCGTTGCGCTACGCTGTCGAAAAGATGCTCGCATCTACCTGAATCTGGCCCATAGAAGTTAAGTGGGATAGATTCAGCCATCTCTATACCACTCAGCAGGTCAGCTATGCTCCCCGTATGCATCCTGAGACTTTATTTTGCATTTTAGGTAGAGTTACATCAGCATTTTTTTTTCTATTTGCATCTTGAAATAACTTTTTTTTTAAAACTAGATGGTTTCAGTTAAAGATTGAGTCAAAAACGAGGCAATGTTGGAAGAATGAGACTAATCACATCATGACCTAAAGTGTTTTGGTGAATTAATAATCATAATTTCACTACCATATGAGCATGCAGAGTAATTATGTACATATATTACATAACTAGCTGGCTGATGCTCTCAATATTTGAAGAGTTTAATGTTTTGAAAAGTTTAATTATACAGTTAGTTTGTATTATTTATGACAAGAATATTTCATTTTTTTAAATATGTTTGGCACTAACCATGACTGTGAATCTCAGTATAGAAAATAATCGAATAAAACAAAGTATCATAATTCAAAATATGGCATATTTGGCACCCACCTAGAAAATGTGCTTTGCTCCGAGGACCTTTTTTTTCAAAAAGGCACACGGGGCAATACAGCTTTAAAGTGAATCTGTGTCATAGCCAAAAAGTCAAGTAGAAGTCAAGCTGTGCTCTATCATATTCCTAACTTATGTTGGTAAATCTAAAGGAGCTTGCACAGTTCATAATCATTTCTAAACTGCATAGTTGTGCTGTGCATCAAGCAAGCCATTATAAGCAGAAAATATACTTTAACCTACTTAACCACTTTGCCTTTAGAACATTTTTTTTTTTCTTTTTTTGCACACACATACAAATCTGCATTTTTTTTAGCCATACATTTACTGGACATTATGCTTCGTAGAATAAAAAAAAATATCATTGTCATTTTTTATGTTGCATGATATTTGCACAACTGTTTATCAAACACATACAGTCAGGTCCATAAATATTGGGACATCAACACAAGTCTAATATTTTTGGCTCTATACACCACCACAATGGATTTGAAATGAACAAGATGTGATTTAATTGCAGACTTACAGCTTTAATTTGAGGGTATTTACATCCAAATCAGGTGAATGGTGTAGGAATTACAACAGTTTGTATATGTGCCTTCCAGGCTCCCACTTTTCCCACAAAAGTAATGGGACAGATTAACAATCATAAAACAAACTTTCACTTTTTAATACTTGGTTGCAAACCCTTTGCAGTCAATTATAGCCTGAAGTCTGGAACGCATAGACATCAACAAAAGCCTGGGGAATGCCCAGGAAAAACCAAACCTACTTACCGACCAGCTCGCAGACAACCAATTAACCTGTGTCCAACAGTATGTGTTAAAAAGGGGTTTTGTCCGCACGCATTTGCAAACGCATGCCTGAGCCACAGATCCACGTCACGGCACCCTGGAATCTGTGGTCTAACACTAAACTGTGAGTATCCCCACAATGGAGGCACATGCATTATGATGGATATATGTGGACTGAAAGGCAGCTCATCCCTTCTTAAAGGTACAGAAGCACACCAAACACCCAGCATGTAGCACAATGGCTGCAAAGGTGCTGGTGTGCTGCTGGACCAGACGCTGGGTTTTTATCCCTGGTGATGCTCTGCCAGGTCTCTACTGCAACTGTGCTCAGTTCCTGCTTGTTCTTGGGGCATTTTCCCTTCAGTTTTGTCTTCAGCAAGTGAAATGCATGCTCAATCGGATTCAGGTCAGGTAATTGACTTGGCCATTGCATAACATTCCCCTTTTTTGCCTTAAAAAAAACTCTTTGGTTGCTTTTGCTGTATGCTTCCGGTCATTGTCCATCTGCACTGTGAAGCCCCGACCAATGAGTTCTGAAGTATTTGGCTGAATATGAGCAGATAATAATATTGCCCCGAAACTCTTCAAAATTCATCCTGCTGCTTTTGTCAGCAGTCACATCATCAATAAATACAAGAGAACCAGTTTCATTGCCAGCCATACATGCCCACGCCATGACACTACCACCACCATGCTTCACTGATGAGGTGGTATGCTTTGGATCGTGAGCAGTTCCTTTCCTTCTCCATACTCTTCTCTTCCCATCACTCTGGTACAAGTTGATCTTGGTCTCATCTGTCCATAGGATGTTGTTCCAGAACTGTGAAGCCTTTTTTAGATGTTGTTTCGCAAACTCTAATCTGGCCTTCATGTTTTTGAGGCTCACCAATGGTTTACATCTTGTGGTGAACCCTCTGTATTCACTCTGGCGAACTCTTCTCTTGATTGACACACATACACCTATCTCCTGGAGAGTGTTCTTGATCTGACCAACTGTTGTGAAGGGTGTTTTCTTCACCAGGGAAAAAATTCTTCGGTCATCCACCACAGTTGTTTTTTGTGGTCTTCTGGGTCTTTTGGTGTTGCTGAGCTCACCGGTGCATTCTTTCTTTTTAAGGACGTTTTAAACAGTTGATTTGGCTACACCTAATGTTTTTGCTATCTCTCTGATGTTTTTTTTCTTCTTTTCAGCCTAATAATGGCTTGCTTCACTGATAGTGACAGCTTTTTGGATCTCATATTGAGAGTTGACAGCAACAGATTCCAAATGCAAATAGCACACTTGAAATGAACTCTGGACCTTTTATCTGCTCCTTGAAAATAGGATAGTGAGGGAATAACACGCACCTGGCCATGGAACAGCTTAGCAGCCAATTGTCCCATTACTTTTGGTTAGGGTCGTCCCGATACCACTTTTTTAGGACCGAGTGCAAGTACTGATACTTTTTTTCAAGTAGTCGCCGATACCGAATACCGATACTTTTTTTTAAATGTGTCCCCAAATGCAGCCATGTCCCCCCACATATTGCAGCAATGTATGTCCCCCACATATTGCAGCCATGCATGTCCCCCACATATTGCAGCCATGCATGTCCCCCACATATTGCAGCCATGCATGTCCCCCACATATTACAGCCATGCATGTCCCCCACATATTGCAAGCCATGTATGTCCCCCACATATTGCAAGCCATGTATGTCCCCCACATATTGCAAGCCATGTATGTCCCCCACATATTGCAAGCCATGTATGTCCCCCACATATTGCAGCCATGTATGTCCCCCACATATTGCAAGCCATGTATGTCCCCCACATATTGCAAGCCATGTATGTCCCCCACATATTGCAGCCATGTACAGTATGTCCCCCACATATTGCAAGCCATGTATGTCCCCCACATATTGCAAGCCATGTATGTCCCCCACATATTGCAAGCCATGTATGTCCCCCACATATTGCAAGCCATGTATGTCCCCCACATTGCAAGCCATGTATGTCCCCCATATTGCAAGCCATGTATGCCCCCCATATTGCAAGCCATGTATGTCCCCCATATTGCAGCTATGTATGTCCCTCATACCTGTAGCTATTATACCGCTGCCGCCGCATACCGCCATTAATCCCTGCATTATAGCGTAACGTACATTACAAGCTTTCGTTTTGAATACTTGTAAATGCCCGCTCCGCCATGTATAGACACTCCACCTCTCGGGATTGGAGGGATCCGTCCAATACCGAGCAAGGAGACACTCCCCCTTGCTCGGTATTGGACGGATCCCTCCAATCCTGAGAAGGGGAGTGTCTATACATGGCGGCGCGGGCATTTACAAGTATTCAAAACGAGAGCTTGTAATGCACGTTGGGCTATAATGCAGGGATTAACGGCGGTATGCGGCGGCGGCGGTATACGGCGGCAGCGGTATAATAGCTACAGGTATGGGCTACAGGACATGGCTGCACTATGGGGGGGGGTGAAGTATTCTATTTTGGCATTGGGGGTATTTGCGGGAGTACAAGTACTCCCGCAAATACTCGGCATCGGTCCCGATACCGATACTAGTATCGGTATCGGGACAACCCTACTTTTGGTCCCTTAAAAAGTGGGAGGCACATATACAAACTGTTGTAATTCCTACACCATTCACCTGATTTGAATGTAAATACCCTCAAATTAAAGCTGAAATTCTGCAGTTAAAGCACAAGTTTAATTTCAAATCCATTGTGGTGGTGTATAGAGCCAAAAAGATTAGAATTGTGTCAATGTCCCAATATTTATAGACCTGACTGTATTTTCATGAAATTATATAATAAAATACATTTTAGTGCACACAAACATATTATAATACCCTATTTTTGGTAAAATGTTCAAGATGGGGTTAAAATTGATTAAAACGACACCAAACATGTCACGCTTTAAAAATCCTTTACTCCACATCAGTTTGGAGTTAACCGTGAGCTATTGTGTTAGAGTTATTGCTTTCACTCTGGCGTTTCTGGTGACACCTCACCAAAATTGTTTACAGTACATACACGTTAGTACCCTGTGGTGCATTTGTGGGTGTGTGCAGGGCAATGGCAGTTTTGGTAAATTGCATTTTTATTTAAAAAAATGTGTTTTTATTTAACTTTATTGCTATCACAAGGGGTTTAACAAACCCCCATGTGATAGCACTGGGCAAGTGACAGGTACTCTTTATGGATACATTGGGGTCCTGTTAGAACTCAATGTCTTCCCTGCCCTTAAAAGCAGAGCAGAAAAGTCTGGTAACCACAGAAGAGGGTGCCTGCACTGGCTGCCCTTTATAAATGATCAGGTGGCTATACAGCTGCCCGGATCCTTTTTACCTTACAACCAAGATCTGGCTGAAGAAAACTAGTCCAAAGATCTGAAGTAGATTAATTAGGGGGGTGGTTCTACAAGAGGCATATTAACTCATCACACAATTTAATATTAAATTACTACAGTGCCTGCCGCTGAGAATGTGTTTTTAGCACGACAGCATCGCGCTAATTCTCGGCGACAGGCTGCCGACATCTCGCACTCGCTGGAATAGTAAAAGCACATTCCAGCGAGTGCGTCATAGAAGCGACGGGGATCCGACGCGGATTCCCGCCAATTCTACACGTGGGCGGAGTTTGTTATGAATCCTGAGAAGGAAGTCCCCGCCGGATTTTAAATAAAAATCCGGCATGGGTTCCCCCCTCAGGAGCATAACGGGCCCTTAGGTCTGGTATGGGTTTTAAGGAGACACCCCCTACGCCGAAAAAACGGCGTGGGGGTCCCCCCACGTTCCATACCAGACCCGTATCCGGCCGGTCAGGAGGGGAGTGGGGGCGAGCGAGCGCCCCCCCCCCCCCTGAGCCGTACCGGGCAGAATGCCCTCAACATGGGGGGGTCAGGTGCTCTGGGGCAGGGGGCGCACTGCGGTCCCCCACCCCAGAGCACCCTGTTCCCATGTTGATGAGGACAGGGCCCCTTCCCGACAACCCTGGCCGTTGGTTGTCGGGGTATGCGGGCGGAAGGCTTATCGGAATCTGGAAGCCCCCTTTAATAAGGGGGCCCCCAGATACCGGCCCCCCACCCTAAGTGAATGAGTATGGGGTACATTGTACCCCTACCCATTCACCTGCAAGAAAAGTGTAAACACAAATAAACCACACAGGGTATTGAAATATTTTATTAGTTGGCCGCCGGGGGGGGAGGGGGTGTATGATCGCTTTTATAAAAGCGCCCCCCTCCGGCGGGCTTCTGCGGGGGGGGTGGGTGCCGCTGTTCTTCGCCGCCGTCTGGTTCTCTTCCGCCGCTGGGGGGGGGGGCGCTTTGATAAAAGCGCCCACCACCCGGCGGGCTTCCTTCGACATCTTCGGCGGCGGGGGGGGGTCTTCTCCCACTCTCCGGGGTCTTCTCCCACTCTCCGGGGTCTTCTCCGGCTCTCTGGGGGTCTTCTCCGTTCTCCAGGGGTCGTTGTCTTCTTCAGGACTCGCCGCCGCTATCTTCGTGTTAGCTCAATTACTGGCGGCGGCGAGTCCCCTCTTCTGTGACGTCGTCTTCTTCTCTTCTTCTTCTCCAGATGTTGACGCGACGCTTCATCACAGAAGAGGGGACTCGCCGCCGCCAGAAATTGAGCTAACGCGAAGATAGCGGCGGCGAGTCCTGAAGAAGAAGAAGACCCCCGGAGAGCGGAGAAGACCCCCGGAGAAGACCCCGGAGAGTGGGAGAAGACCCCCCCGCCGCCGAAGATGTCGAAGGAAGCCTGCCGGGTGGTGGGCGCTTTTATCAAAGCGCCCCCCCCGGCGGCGGAAGAGAACCAGACGGTGGCGAAGAACAGCGGCACCCACCCCCCGCAGAAGCCCGCCGGAGGGGGGCGCTTTTATAAAAGCGATCATACACACCCCCCCCCCCCCCCCGGCGGCCAACTAATAAAATATTTCAATACCCTGTGTGGTTTATTTGTGTTTACACTTTTCTTGCAGGTGAATGGGTAGGGGTACAATGTACCCCATACTCATTCACTTAGGGTGGGGGGACGGTATCTGGGGGCCCCCTTATTAAAGGGGGCTTCCAGATTCCGATTAGCCTCCCGCCCGCATACCCCGACAGCCAACGGCCAGGGTTGTCGGGAAGGGGCCCTGTCCTCATCAACATGGGGACAGGGTGCTCTGGGGTGGGGGGCCGCAGTGCGCCCCCTGATCCAGAGCACCTGACCCCCCCATGTTGAGGGCATGCTGCCCGGTACGGCTCAGGAGGGGGGGGGGGGGCGCTCGCTCGCTCGCCCCCACTCCCCTCCTGACCGGCCGGCCAGCGTGCTTTGGATACGGGTCTGGTATGGATTGTGGGGGGACCCCCACGCCGTTTTTTCTGCGTAGGGGGTGTCTCCTTACAACCCATACCAGACCTAAGGGCCTGTTATGCTCCTGAGGGGGGAACCCATGCCGGATTTTTATTTGAAATCCGGCGGGGACTTCCTTCTCAGGATTCATAACAAACTCCGCCCACGTGTAGAATTGGCGGGAATCCGCGTCGGATCCCCGTCGCTTCTATGACGGCTTTGTCTCCATCGCGGCAAGCCAGCTCGGCGCTGGCTCCCGCGATGGGGCTCGCAAGTGCTCAATCTCGCCGAGAAAGGGAGCGAGATTGACACAATATCGTGGTCAACCACTGTATATATGCAGGAAGATTTATCATAGTAAGGACATACCCAAGAAGTTATTGTTCATTATTACAATTATTTATGTATATAAAAGTGCAGCAACACAATAGCTCAAGAAAATACAGTAATAAAACACTGATTACAAATCACTTTTTTAACTTGCAACATACAGTAGCTTATTGTATATAGCTATATGCCATATGGCTAGCTGCCATAACCCTGGAATCCTCTTCTTTAGTGAGCGGTCCGGTTTCTGATAAAAGTGGTCTCTGTGGCACAAGATCACTTTTATCGGCAGTGGGAGAGGGGCCGTCTTTAGCGGCAGAGATGATCGAGTCCTTCTTCCTCTGTAGCATGGAGATAAGTGAGAGGAATTTTGAAGCGTGACATGTTAAATATCAATTTACTCAGGGTAACATTATCTTTCACAACTAACTTTACTGTCGTCTTATTTTTTCATTCAAAAAAGTGTATTTTTTTCCAAAAAAAGTGCACTAGTAAGACCGCTGCTCAAATACGGTGTGACAGAAAGTATTGCAACAACTGCCATTTTATTGTATAGGGTGTTAGAACCCCAAAAAATTATATATTTTTTCTAAGTATTTTTCTAGCAAAAAAAAAATGTTTTAACTTGTAAACAACAAATTCTCAGAAAGAGGCTCGGTCCTTAGGTTGTTAAAAAAAAGCACAAAATACAGAGGGCAACATCCAGGAGTATGTAACATAGTGCTGCTTGTGGCTCAGGTCTGTGGCCATGTGGGTATGTTGGCTGCTAATGTAACTTTCCAGAGAAATGTACAGAAATTTTCATGAGTACACAGAAGAAGGTGCCTATTAAATATACTGTAGTGGATCTTGGATGAACATGAGTAGTTTTGCACTGGTCAGGCTGCATTGATGGGCACTCATAAGGCTGCATTGATATAGGCACTGATAGAGCTGCTTTGATGGTCACTGATCATTCTGCACATTCTGAGGCTGGGTTCACACTGGTGTGACACGACAACCGTCCTACTTTGGATCTGACTTTGCCCTGCAACTTGAAGCCGACATAGGTCCGACTTGGATCCCCGCCAATACCAGGCATTGTGTTTGGTGTGAATCTTGAGGGGGAACTCCACGCCAAATTTTAAATAAAAAAACAGCATGGGTTCCCTCTCCAAGGGCATATCAGGCCCTTCGGTCTGTATGGATTTAAAGGGGAACCTCTACGTCGAAAAAACATGCCGTTTTTTTATTGAAAATGTATCGTGCGGTTCCCCCTCAAGATCAGCAGAGCACAAGTCGCATGCCAAAGTCGGATCATGCAAGATGGCGTTCTGACTTTGATCCGACTTCAATGATATTCAATGGGCTGAAGTAGGATCAGAGTCTAACCAAATTAGTACAGGCAGCATTTTTAAAGTCGGACCGATATGTGTCACACCAGTTAAGACGGCTCCCATAGAGAAACATTGATTTTCACACGTCATGTGACATGAGCTCCCAATGTCGGAGCGTTTGTCGGACCAGTGTGAACCCAGCCTGATGGGCACTGGTGAGGCTGCTCTGATCAGGCTGCATTGAAAAAACAGGTGGGCATGGATGGTGAGCTGATTTGGTGGTTCAATGGGCAACTTGCCTGGACTTGCCCCCCCTAAGGCTGCCAGCCCTCCCCTGCCTCCAGCATAGGGGAGATGGGTTTGGATCAAATGCATGTATCTGGGAAGGCATAATATACTATCTGAGGTTGAATTTATATAATAGATCCCATAAGTTGGAGGAATGTGTTACACAAAGATTTGAGGATAGAGTGGTTTTCCATTGGGTCTCAGTAAAGGTAAGACCTATGTCTCTTTCCCATTTTGCCATGGTCTGCATTTTAGTAAACGATAATTTGTCTTGTAATTGGTTGTAAAAGCGGGTGATACCCTTGGTAGTCAGGGTGTCGTCCGCCAAGAACATCCACACTTTGTTTTGTATATATTTGTGGAGGTGATGGTTACGGAGTAGGCAATGGGACACCTGAATATACTTGTAAAATTCTGTGTTAGGTAAAGAGTGAGATTTTTGTAAGGAAGTAAAATTTGTTTTCTATGTAGCGCTACCCCCTCAGGAGCCGCTGGTTTTTGTTTGGGATCGGCGTATTAAGTTACCTTGAAGTGTGTCTAGGGGTAGTAGCAGTGAGCGAATGTCCAGTCACCAAATGGATTTCCAAATGCTTTATTCCAGGGCCCAACAACGGCCAACATCAACGGGAGATAGGAAAGGTTGATGAAGCAATAGAGAACAGTGCGGTATCAGTCCTAGATATGAAATAGAGCAGTAGTAGGTAGATACAGTTCGTCACCACTCCCGACAGAGTGGGTGAAGTGCCCCCGGACAGACTCCTGTTATAAGCCTGGCAGCCGGAATGTCACTTTTAAATTGCTGGGAGGAACAGGTCTCTATGACAGACCTGGCTCAGGCCTCTGCCACAGGCTCAGTACTTCAGTACTCAAGAGAACAATTCGGATTGAATGAATCCTCCCAGTAAATGCAATGAAAGGGGTCACCGGTTGACAGCTGACATGTACCTGTCAATTCCAGTAACCAGATCCCCGATGGTTCTTTCAAGCCCTTTTGGATAACCTGCCTCCGGGTTCTCCTCAAGCCGATCCCCCACTGAACGGCACACAGCCTGGGATCTTCTCAGTAAGGTTGGGGACCCAGTAAGTCACTGGGGCACCCATCGACATCCGAATGGGTCTCCATGGAACAGGTGGATGCCGCACCTGGAACGTGGACCCCGCGTAGAGAAGAGGAACCGATCACCGACGACCCAGAACATGCGGCAGCTGCCACAGATATACCCCTCCCCAGCAAGCCCAGCGAGGGAAGAACTCCCCTAATTGGCTGCTGGGGAAAAGTGGCTCCGTCAGAACCACTCTAGCGCCAACTGTCGCCACGGGGTGTAATCACACCTCGGGGCCGCAGAGCGGCCTACAGGACATTTCTGAAATAGCAGCAGCCTGCAATTTGACAAATTAGGAATGGGAGCAAAGTAACTCTCCCATTCACCCACTAACTTTAGCGTAGTGCCCGTACTGAAAGTAAGGGGGCGCTACATCTATTTTTAAAAGATAATTTTTTTTACTGATGTAACAAAGTACTAATACCTAATAATTTACAATTTTTTTGAGTTTCTTGTCATAAAAAAGGGCCTTAAATGTGTGGGATGGAGTATGCAAGCTTCAACACTAACAGGAAATGATAAAGCTTTGCAGGTCAGAATGTCTCAGGATTCAGGAGTAGTGATGTGAACATGCAGATTGCCGAATGTACTGTATGTACAGCACATCTAAGGGTTGTGTGTGTTTTTTGTTTTTTTTCTGCCAGGTTCACTTTAGTGGTAAACACTGCAATAATAACTCAAAGTATGTACCCAGTGGAGATGCATTTTACTGGGTAGAAGAGCAGAGGCAATTGCCATGCCACATCTTTGCTTATTACTCGAGCACCCAGCTGAAAGGGGGAGAGGGCCTATTTAAGGTGACTAATTGCTTGAAAAAATAAGCAGGCATTGGCACTTTTTCCTTTTAACTAATTAGAGGCTCACAGGGCACCTGAATTAACTCAAGTTTAAAAAAATTCTCTACACGGAACAGCATTATTATGAGCAATTTGCATCCTGGATTTTAATATTCAGCAATAATGAAAAGAAGTACTCATTATCCTTTTGCATATATGAATACACTAAGCACTGCTGTCAAGTTTCTAATAGTGTACAAAGGTAAAAATTGAAGAAAAGCACCACCAAAATTAAAGCATTGGAAAAAAAATGATGTTAAAAACAACAAGTTGTGCTAATCTTTGTGGCAGCAATGTAATGTGTCAGGATGTAATCCAGTAACTAAATGGTATATTTAAAGAGCATTTTCTGGATACTGTAGCAAACCTCCGAAGGAGCTGTCTTTGTTCAATCTGTTACTCTGCCTTTCAACACAACTGAACTGGCCCAGCCCCTCTGTCACACCTAGCAATGTGATTAATGGAATAACTCAGCATGAAATACACAACACAGTTCTTCTTGTAGTTTACTTAAAGAAAAGTATGGGTTAAAATTTTGGTTAACATTAGTCAGCCAGGACCTGTGTAAGTACCCAGGACTTGGTTGAAACAGTTTAAAGAAAACAGTCAGGAACACTATGCAAACAACAAAAGCAATAGGTAACAATATGTACAGATTAAATAGGCTCCCCAATAACTTTTGGTGTGTGTGGGATGCTGTGGCTCAAGGGGAACCCCAGGCCGGCCTAAGATACCCCTAGTACACACCCAGTGAAATAATCTCAATACGCGTGGTGTGTCCTCTTTAAGAGCAACCGTGGTAATGTCCTGGAAGCAAAGATTTGCGGTTTATTATGTTCACCGGCAATATAGGAGCTCTGTGGACAATATTTGGATGTGGTATTCTATAAAAATTATTAAAGGTTACTGGGCAAAGCCCCCTCACCAAATCCTGTACACAGTCAGCGGTCCTCCCCTGAGCAAGCGATCAATCTTAGATGCAGGTGTGTCGCAGTGGTATTCAGTCCTTGAGTTGTTGCAGGATGTCCTTCTTTAGCATGGACAATCTGTTCCTCTGGGCTGGAGTTGCAGGCTGTGTGCCCCTTGGTAGGCTGCGATTCCACACACACAGAATGCAGGAGATGCTCTCCTGATGGGGTGCAGGCACAAAGAGGCCCTGGCCTAGTTCTTCTGTCTTTTTATCTCCTCCTCCACAGTCCTTTGCTTCTAGCTAATGATTGGCTCGGGCTCTTCCAATAGGGAGTTTACAAACAAGCAGTTCTGAGTGTCTGTGTGAAGAGAGAAGGGGGTGAAAAAAGCCCACGCTGCTGAAGACAGCTCTCCCATCATAGATTAGATCAGTCTGGAGAAGTACTTGCTACCCAACAAATTAAGCCATTAAAGCTAAAAATGTATACCAGTTCAGTGCAGATGTGCCTAAAATAGAATGTCCTTTGTAGTTCTGTACATAAACAGTCCATCTTATCATAGGACACACCCCTTGACACGCCCCCTTAAAGAAGAATTGTACAAAAAACAAGATTGGTTAAACCCACAAGTGCTTTTTTAACCACTATTATTCCTTTATATTATATTGGCTTTCAGAATTTACAAATACAGCAATTTACAAATCAGATGAAAGGTATAGCACTGGGAAACACTTTTTGATAGATAAAAAGTGCATTTTATATACATTTATATAGATCAGACCAAAATGAGGGACAAATGAGGAGGAATGAGGGACAGAGGGACAGTTGGGAGATATGCTGTAGGAGTGTACTTCCTTCTTTCTTTGCTGTGTAACTTCTTTTCTCTCTATGCACCACCAATCACTTTCACATTTCCAAGGCAGGTTTGAATATATGTGGCTGTTGGAAACATCTTGGTAATGGTTCTGTTTTTTATTAGGTTTTCTATATGTAAAAGTATGTGAAATAAAGGGTGCAATCAGCGCAAAAATAACAATTAAAACAGCCCCAAGAATGCAAGCTGAACACTAAAAAGATGTTCACAAAAATCCAAAATAGCAAATGTATAAGAGAAAAAAGGAAGTTCAGAGCAAACAAACGATAAAACACAGTCTAAGGCCTCGTACACACGATTAAATATATTTGTTCAAAACGGTCTGTCCGACCGATTTGAACAAATCTGTCTGCTGGCATTTTGGTTTGCTCGCGTGTACACACGAGCAAACCAAAATCCCCGCCAGCAGACAGCGCGCTGACGTGTCGGTGACGTGGCGGTGACGTTGACGCCGCCACGTCACCGCACCAGGAAGTAAAACACTTCCGCGAATGCGTCGAAACCATTCGGCGCGTGTGCGAGAAGACATGTCTGCTGGTTAGTGTACTAACTCGGCTGACTCGGCTGATCCGATCACCCAGCGAATTCAGGAAAAGAACTGCCTGTCCAGTCGATGTCGCGGCGGGGAAGAATCTCAGGAAGAAACACGGGTGAGGTGCGCACGCCCAGTCATTCATATATCACTCGATATATGACAGTAAAAAAGGGCGAAGCACAGCAAGAAGACACAGACACCAGCAGACCCCAAAGGAGGGATTCACTGATAGAGACTTCCTACCCAGCCGCGGCGGTGATTTTAACTGCAGCCACACGTGTAACCCCAGTAACGGCAGCGGCTGGGAGACAGGAGCAGATCGGGGGACTCCCAAAAATCCCTAGCCAACTACTAGTGGTCGGGACATCAAAGACTCCAACCACACTAGAGCTGTCTGAACAGACCGGAGACCCGACACGCCCCCCAGAGGCGGAGCTGACATCTCTGGCAACGGGAGTACACGAACGGATCAGAGATACAGCACAAACGTCGCTAAAGGTACTGTTTACTTCCTTTAAAGCATTGGGTACAGCAGACATAGCAAATCCGATCGGGGGGCTTCTACAAACACAAACTCCAACAATGTCACTAAAAGAGACTCTAGAAGCCAGATCAACTGCAGTAAAGAACCCTGAACAGGGTGGAGATATGTCTAAAGCCAGTGTAATTGGAGAAGCCCAACTGGGTTTAGAGGGAACTCAGTTATGCTCATATAGTACACAAGATAAACAAGGGAGCGAACAGGAACTGGCCCCAGATATCAGACAGCTTAGCAGACTGATACAAGCTCTCCCGACCAAAGAGGACATCCAGAAAATGCTAATAAATATTACAGGCAAACTGAGGGAAGAAATTGAGGAAGTACGTACAAAAACTGCAGAGGGCGAACAGAAAATATGTGGTTTGGAGAGACAGCAAATTATGACTGACTCCAGAGTGGTAGTTTTAGAAGAAAAATTAGAGAAACAGCAGCAGCATCTGGTTAGGCTGCAACTATATGCGGAAGAAGCTGACAACAGGAGTAGAAGAAACAACTTACGCATTAAGGGTATACCTGAGAACTTTGAAGGACCGGCATTAAGAGAGGCGACTATGTCTATCCTGAATAAAGTTTTAAAAAATCCGGCAGATACAGTGCTTGAACTAGATAGAGTACACAAGGTCCCTACATTACGGAACCCGGACCAAACTCTCCCTCGTGACGTGCTATGTAGAGTACATTTTTATAGAATAAAGGAGGAGATACTTAGAGCTGCGTGGAAAGAGGGAACAATAGCCTGGGAAGGACTAGACATTCAGATTTTTCCAGATCTCTGCTGGCAGACAAAAACCCGACGACGCCTGTTAAAACCCCTACTGGACTATATACGTTCAAATGGAGCCGTCTATCGGTGGGGGTATCCGCTAGCTGTCATTGTGAAAAGGGAGGGAAGGAGCTTTAGTTTAAAGGAGCCCGCCCAGCTCCCTATATTATTTGAATTCCTGAGGTCAGACCCGATAGAGGTCCCTAATTGGCTCGAACTGCCTGGAGCAACAGAAAGTGGCGTTAAATAAATAGACAGGAGGAGCGAATGGAACAAATGGAGAGCAGATACTGTCTTAAGGAAATATAAATCTCACATACCAACATAAAGATCATTCTCAGTAGAAGACCCCCAAAACACACCCCCAGATGAGAGGAAAAGGGGAACTGGAGGGATAAAGAACTAAACACTGACAGAGACCTATACATAGACTCATACATGAGAAGAGAAGAGAAGGGAAGAAACAGAGACAGAGATTTTAGCTGTCACTCTTCTCTCCCTTCCTTATCTCTTGGTTTGTCTTCTTTTTTTTTTCTTCTCCCTCTTTTTTTTTTTAGGAAAACTGCCCTGTTCTGTTTTTTCTCTGGGGAGGGGGGGTGGGGGTGATAGCCTACTTCCTCCCTTGGCTATTATATCTTAAAAGATTATATCTTAAAACCCCATCCCGGTCCCATATCGAGAGGCCTTAAGTTGGAGGGCACATACATATAAGCTGAATGTTACATGTTGTACCTTGATATTTGCTCCCCGGTATGTGGCCTTATTGTTCCACTTGTGTGTGTTGCTAGCATTAAATAGAGTTCTATAAATAAGAAAATGACAAGTGGAGGAAGATAAGAAGAGGTCATGATGGTCAGTCAATACCTTCCCAGTGATACATAGGTGATTCATGGGTGGAGAGATGGAGGGACGTTTTTTTTTCTCTATTCTCCCCCTTTTTTTGTAACAGAATAGAAAACAACAAGAGCTCCTTTCCATATAAGCCCCAATCTGCTCCTTATCGCCTGTCTTCTCTCCCTCCCCTCCTTTTTTTTTTTAATAGGGGGGCACGGGATAAGGGGATGGGGATGGAGTTCATTCACAGATTCACTGCCAATGGCTAAATAGCGCAATAGCATTTAATTTTCTTTTCCCTTTTTTTATTTTTATTTATTTATACCATGTATGCAGGGCTTTTTTTCTGGGGGAACTTGGTGGAACTCAGTTCCACCACCTTTGGCTCAGACCCTTTGGTGCCCGCTCACCACAATCACTTGTGAACACAGAAGTCTGGTTTCTGTGTTTACAAGTGACTGCTTTGTAACTCCCTGAACTCTGCACACTGTATGTAATGCAATTCTGGTATTTAATGCCCCTTTAAGACCCTTCTACTGTTTGTGAAATCTGAACGGGTCGTGGTTGAGTTCCTGCACCTATTTTTTGAGAAAAAAAGCTCTGCATGTATGTATATAATGGGACTCTAAGGACAATATAGTCAATTAGAGTAGAGGGGGGGGGGGGTAAGTAAGGGAAGCATGGAGGAGGAGCGGGATGGCTCTCTTTCTCTGCTCCACACAATTACACATTGCCAACACATTCTTTAATAAGTCACGCTAACACATAAATAACCCTTCTTTTTTTTGGACAATAACACATACACATAGAAACACTATACACTAATATTATAACAACACGACATGGGTAACACACACTCATTTTACGTACAAACACCTAATAATAGATGGGGTTCTTTTTTTTTTTTTTGGGGGGGGGGGGGGGGCTGAAGGGAAGAGGAGATGAGAACAGGGGCTGGGATATGGGACAATGGATTAAGGGGGAAGGTGGAAAGGGGAATGTTAGGGGATGAAAAGTAAGGGGTATCTAATAGTGAGATATTAGCAAATATTATGTATAACTATTGGTTAACAATTGGATAACCCAGGGGAATGGAATAACACTGGGAAGATAAGTAGGCTAAATAAACAAACATACATACAGGAAGATGTATATGATAAGCTGTGGTGCACATGGGATGAGCGGAGGGGAAAACTTCCTGTGTATCCCTACTGAGAGATTTGATTTCTTAATATGTTATACTATATGTGTGACGTGACTGATGCTCGGCTCCAAGTATTAATATAGCTAGATGCCAAAAGCCGGGATGGGCAAATACTCTTACACTTATCCCCACCAGAGCGCCTCTCCTCCAAGTGGAGGGAAGTCGGAGACGCTCAAATAGTTGGGGTTTATTTTGATTTATTTACCTAATTTCGTTTTTTTTTTTACCTAGCGGGACTACGCAACCAAGGTTGGCGTGAGCTGCAACAGGGGAACATAGAGAATACTTGGGGTCTCGGACGGTGGACAAGACCCCAAGACACGGGGGGGGTTTCTTTTTTTTTTGGGGGGGGTGGGGGGGGGTCTCTCTTGTCTCCCAACGCTCCTTGTTGACTGCTAAAGATGAATAGAATAAATATTACTACCTATAACGTTAAGGTCCTAAATACCCCAGAAAAAATAACTAAAATATTAATGGAGTTGGGGAGACTTAAATCACAAATCATTTTTCTACAAGAAACACATTTTAGAAAAGATAGAATCCCAAAATTAAAGAACCAAAGATTCCCAGAGGTGTACCATGGGGCCTCTCAGTCCTCAAAGGCAAATGGAGTGTCAATTTTACTTGCCAAAGGGCTAGTATGGAAGGAGTCCAAAGTGATAACTGATGATGAAGGACGATTCCTCTTGGTAAAGGGGATGCTGTATCAACAAAAGGTTACCTTAGTGAATGTATACCTCCCAAATGAGGACCCAGTCTCAGCGCTTGAGAAGTACCTGGACTTGGTACATCAGAATAAAGAAGGGGTGCTGATTTTGGGAGGGGACCTCAATATGGTATTAGAACCCAGCTTGGACTCTTCCAAGGGGTCTTATCATATATCTAACATAAAATTGCGTAAAACAAGGAAAATGCTACAAGAACTTCAGTTAATAGATACCTGGAGGACCTTACATGTACATGAAAGGGACTACAGTTTCTATTCGGCAAAACATAAAACATACACAAGAATTGACTATATATTTGTGGGTCAAAATATACTGTTAAATTTAAGAGAAGCATCAATGGGCTCATTCACAACATCAGACCACTCCCCAGTGAACTGTTCTATAGAGTGGGGGGAAGCAGGCCAGAGGGAGTGGAACTGGAAACTCAATGAAACGTTGATTATAGACTCAGAATACACAAACCAGATAGACCAGGAACTAGAAGCCTTTTTTTCAATAAATGACTCCGACGATACAATGCCGCTATGCAAATGGGAAGCGCATAAGTGCTACATAAGGGGAATTTTAATTTCCTTAGGAGCACATCGAAAACACTCTCTTGATGCAAAACTGGACATCCTGCTTGGCGAGATCCGTGGTCTAGAGAACGAGCATAAAAAAGTGCAAAGAGCACACATTGAGAAAAGGTTAATGAGCCTAAGAGACAAATTGAATTTGCTATTAATGGACAAAGCAAAAGCTAAACTAACTTGCTGTCGGCGGGCGTACTATGAGCACGGGAATAAACCAAGCAGGATGCTAGCTAACGCATTGAGAGAGACGAGAGCAAAAAATCATATTAAAAAAATAAAGACCCAGGGGGAAACTTCAGTCAGTTCCTCACAACTAATAGCGGAAGCTTTTAGAGATTACTACAGTAAACTATACCAAATAGAGAGACATCCAGCTACAGAGAGAAATCAGAGAAGAGAAGAACAAATAAAGGAATATATAAAAAACTCTGGGATGCTCAAGATATCAGAAGAAAGCACTGAGATCTTGGAAGACCCGATTACAGCCGAGGAACTACAAGAAGCGATAAAAGCAATGAAATTAGGTAAATCCCCAGGACCGGATGGATACACTTTACTCTATTACAAAACCTTCTATAATAGATTGACACCAAAATTCCTGATCGCGTTCAACTCTATAAGAGAAGGACAGCAGATGTTAAGAGATACCTTAATGGCACACATAGCAGTGATCCCCGAAGAGGGGAAAGATCCTGCGCAATGTGCCAGTTATCGTCCTATCTCTCTACTAAATGTAGACCTGAAGATTTTTTCTAAAATTCTTGCTAACAGACTGATGGTCCATATACCCGCCCTAATACATCCTGACCAAGTAGGGTTTACCCCTGGCAGAGAGGGAAGGGAAAACACACAAAGAGTACTAAGCACTATATACCTATCCCAACTCTATCAAAACCCATTAATATTAGTCTCGACCGATGCAGAGAAAGCTTTCGATAGAGTGGATTGGGGATTTTTGAAAGCTACCCTACAACATATAGGTCTGGGGGAAGAGATGCAAAAATGGATCTCAAACTTGTATTCATGTCCGACGGCAAGAGTGAAGGTAAACAAAGTAATGTCCGGTCCTTTTTCCATAAGGAATGGAACGAGGCAAGGATGTCCGCTCTCACCGTTTATCTTCACTCTAGCCCTTGAACCATTCTTGAGAACTATAAGAGCAAACTCAGACATTAGAGGTATCCAGATAAGAGGAGACGAATACAAGGTTGCAGCATTTGCAGATGACCTATTGTTCTCGCTGACGACCCCGGAGATATCCCTCCCTGTCTTGTTAAGAGAAATAAAGGAATATGGAGATCTGTCCAATTTTAAAGCGAAATATAACAAAACAGAGGTGATGGGGGTAGAGGTTAATAAATATAAACAGCAGTTATTAGCGGCAAATTTCCCCTTTAAGTGGACAGATTCTCACATATGCTACTAAGATACCAAAAAACTTAAATAGGATTTTTGAACTGAACTTTCTACCATTGGTGAGACTGGTCAAGGCCGACTTTAAAAGATGGGACAAGGGTATCTTTACATGGTTCGGGAGAATCAATATTATTAAAATGAACGTAATGCCTAAATTACTCTATTTATTCCAGACCCTACCTGTAAAGATTCCCCTTGGATTTTTAAGAGACTTGAGATCTAGATTTGGTAAGTTTATATGGGCAGGAAAATAAACGAGAATAATTTTGACCTTACCAAAAGAGAGGGGAGGAGTGGGATTTCCGGATCCAATGATCCATCACGATGCCTCCCATTTGGCCCGGGTGGTAGAATGGTGTACCCATCTAAGGGAAAAATTATGGATACACATAGAACAAAAAATAACGAACATCCCTCTGGAGGGCATGGCGTGGATCTCGGATACGGATATCCCACAAGAGGTAAAGAAACACCCCACAGTGGGAGCTACGATAAGAACTATGAAAAGGGTATTCAGGAAAACCAAAATTTCAATAGATCCAAGCCCCTTGACACCAGTACTTGGAAACCCCTGGTTTGAATTAGGCCTTACGGATCTGCACTTTAACAATTTAAGACGACAGGGACTGAGTAGACTTATCCACTTCGTGAGTAGTAGTCAAAGAATGGAGGGAGGGGATAGTGAAGAGACAGTGAAGAGGACATTGGACCCAATGAGACAAATGCAACTAAAAGCTGCTATACGAGCCATGAAAACACAAGAAGAAGCAACACGAGGACTATCAGAATTTGAGGAAATTTGTTGTAAGGGGGAAGCAGTAAAACATGGGTTATCCGCAAGACTTTACATTCATACAAGCGTGGGAAAGAGAGTTGGAAATTACATTCTCTGATACCCAGAAAACAAATTTTTTTAGGTTCACACACAAAGCCTCGATAGCTACCAGATACCAAGAGAGTGGATATAAAATTTTAACTAGATGGTATAGGACACCAGTGGTACTAAAGCGGATATTCCCCCAAGTTTCAGATCAGTGTTGGCGATGTGGGGAAAGGAGAGGAACCATGATACACCTATTCTGGGAATGTGCTAAATTGAAAGATTTTTGGGAAGTGGTAATCGATACTCTAAAAGAAATTACTGAAGTAGACTTGAGAGATAATCCGGCAGCGCTCCTGCTAAATGATCTCCCAATCTCCATAGCAAAATATAAAAACTCCCTGCTTTAGGCATCTAATAACAGCTGCAAGGGCCTGTATACCAACTCTATGGAAAAGCACAGCCTCACCTACAAGACAACAATGGTTGAGCAGAGTAACGGAAATTCAGCAGATGGAGTACCTGACAATGGGAATGAGAGAGCAAGAGGAGAGATACAGACAGGTGTGGACACCATATATCAGATATAGGGAGCAGAACCCCTGAGGGTGAGCATTGAATAGGGAGACGAGAGAGACAGGGGGTGTTTTTTTTATTTTTATTATTATTATTTAGTGGGTGGTTCTTGGTTGGAATTCGGGGGGAATGTTCAGGTAGGGGGGAAGGGACAATTAGAATGATGCGACATTATCATATAAAGTAACAAGAATAAGATGTAATATGAGATATCTAGATGAATATGTTGTACATATGCTTTGAGCTGTTTTTTTCTTTCGCTTTTTTTTTCTTTGATTCGATGTATAAAAACGGAAGACGAAGCATATTATAAAAAAAACAAATAAAATAAAGAATTGTAAAAAAAAAAAAAAAAAAATCGATAGGAACGTCTTCTCTAGATCGTTAATTTTAGTAGGGGCACCAAAACATATGTATACAAAAGAAAGGAGATCTAAGTGCCCACTATATAAATGTTTAAAAAAAAATGTATGTCCAATTGCGGACTACTCACATTTAATTCAGGGTAATACAAGCATATAGCACAAACGTGTGCTGTTGAAATCAAAGGATGGTAGCAGGTGACGTCATCTATCCGTGGCTTCTTCTATATGTAAGCAGGGACAAGGAGGGCATTTCATCATCACCAGTAGGGATGAGCCGAACACCCCCGGGTTCGGTTCGCACCAGAACGTTCGAACAGACCGCGGGTTCGCGCGAACATTTCGAACCCCATTGAAGTCTATGGGACCCGAACGTTCGAATTCAAAAACGGTCATTTTAAAGACCAAAATTCAAGTAAATGTTGGAAACCGTCGTTCAGAACCCGGGTCTTGCCCAAGGGAACATGTATCAATGGAAAATTTTTTTTTTAAAACGGCCGTTTTTTGCGGAGCAACCATTTTAATGATGCTTAAAGTGAAAAAAAAAATTCCTTTAAATATCACAACTGCTGGGTGTCTATAGTAGTGGCACATGTTTAGAAATGTCCCTGCACAACATAAAAGGACCAAAAAAATAAGTAATTAATGCTACTTGCGCAAGTTCTGTGTGGCAACATTATGTCGAATATTTTAGCGGTGGTGGGGGGCCATTATTGTTGTGTGAAAGAACATTTTTAGAAAAAAGGGCACCCCTCAAACATACTGTAATTGGAGCGCAACAAGGAGCCACGTGCAAAGTATTGCATCAAAAATTGTTATTAGGCGCCCCTGTTAAACAGGGGCTGAAAAATTGTGCATTGGGCACAACACAACACTTGCAACCCCTCCCAATAACTCCAATTGGAGCGCAACAAGGAGCCACGTGCAAATTATTGCATCAAAAATTGTTATTTGGCGCCCCTGTTAAACTGGGGCTGAAAAATTGTGCCTTGGGCACAACACAACACTTGCAACCCCTCCCAATAACTCCAATTGGAGCGCAACAAGGAACCACGTGCAAATTATTGCATCAAAAATTGTTATTAGGCGCCCCTGTTAAACAGGGGCTGAAAAATTGTGCCTTGGGCACAACACAACACTTGAAACCCTTCCCAATAACTCTAATTGGAGCGCAACAAGGAGCCACGTGCAAATTATTGCATCCAAAATTGTTATTAGGCGCCCCTGTTAAACAGGGGCTGAAAAATTGTGCCTTGGGCACAACACAACACTTGCAACCCCTCCCAATAACTCCAATTGGAGCGCAACAAGGAGCCACGTGCAAATTATTGCATCAAAAATTGTTATTAGGCGCCCCTGTTAAACAGGGGCTGAAAAATTGGGCCTTGGGCACAACACAACACTTGCAACCCGTACAGTGGCACTATCTGCGCTCAGGTGGTATATACCAGCACACGTACAGTGGCACTATCTGTGCTCAGGTGGTATATAGGAGCACACGTACAGTGGCACTATCTGTGCTCAGGTGGTATATAGGAGCACACGTACAGTGGCACTATCTGTGCTCAGGTGGTATATAGGAGCACACGTACAGTGGCACTATCTGTGCTCAGGTGGTATATACCAGCACACGTACAGTGGCACTATCTGTGCTCAGGTGGTATATAGGAGCACACGTACAGTGGCACTATCTGTGCTCAGGTGGTATATACCAGCACACGTACAGTGGCACTATCTGTGCTCAGGTGGTATATAGGAGCACACGTACAGTGGCACTATCTGTGCTCAGGTGGTATATAGGAGCACACGTACAGTGGTACTATCTGTGCTCAGGTTGTTTATAGGAGCACACGTACAGTGGCACTATCTGTGCTCAGGTGGTATATAGCAGCACACGTACAGTGGCACTATCTGTGTTTAGGTGGTATATAGGAGCACACGTACGGTGGCACTATCTGTGCTCAGGTGGTATATAGCAGCACACGTACAGTGGCACTATCTGTGCTCAGGTGGTATATAGGAGCACACGTACAGTGGCACTATCTGTGCTCAGGTGGTATATAGCAGCACACGTACAGTGGCACTAACTGCGCTCAGGTGGTATATAGGAGCACACGTACAGTGGCACTATCTGTGCTCAGGTGGTATATAGCAGCACACGTACAGTGGCACTATCTGTGCTCAGGTGGTATATAGCAGCACACGTACAGTGGCACTATCTGTGCTCAGGTGGTATATAGGAGCACACGTACAGTGGCACTATCTGTGCTCAGGTGGTATATACCAGCACATGTACAGTGGCACTAACTGTGCTCAGGTGGTATATAGGAGCACACGTACAGTGGCACTATCTGTGCTCAGGTGGTATATACCAGCACACGTACAGTGGCACTAACTGTGCTCAGGTGGTATATAGGAGCACACGTACAGTGGCACTATCTGTGCTCAGGTGGTATGTAGGAGCACACGTACAGTGGCACTATCTGTGCTCAGGTGGTATATACCAGCACACGTACAGTGGCACTAACTGCGCTCAGGTGGTATATAGGAGCACACGTACAGTGGCACTATCTGTGCTCAGTTGGTATATACCAGAACATATACAGTGGCACTATCTGCGCTCAGGTGGTATATACCAGCACACGTACGGTGACCCCAAATGCGCTCAGGTGGTATGTCACAGAACACGTACGGTGACCCCAAATGCGCTCAGGTGGTATGTCACAGCACACTTACGGTGACCCCAATTGTGCTCAGGTGGTATGTCACAGCACACGTACGGTGACCCCAAATGCGCTCAGGTGGTATGTCACAGCACACGTACGGTGACCCCAAATGCGCTCAGGTGGTATTAAACAGCACACACACAGTCAGAGCGACTGCGTTTCTGTGCAATTCAATAGCCCACTTGCATTAACAGCAACTGCCTTTCTGTGCAAATAAATAGCACACGTGCAGTAACAGTTAATGCGTCTATGTGCAATGAACTAACACGTGTACACTAACACGTTAGAGCATCAAGCACAATCTCCTGCCTGACAGATACTAATAACAGAACTAGCTAAGCTATACAGTTTATAAATATATTGACAACTCCTAGGGATGTCAATATATTCTCTACAAACTGTACATTTAACTATACTAACTAGTAGCCTCCCTGATCTATCTATCTATCTATCTATCTGAAAAGACACTGTGGCCCAGATTCAGGTACATCTGCGCATTATTGGACCGGCGTAGCGCACCGCCTTTACGTTAGACTTGCGCAATTTTGCCACGTAATCACCCTATTCTCGTAGCTTTTGCGCAGAAAATTGCGCATGCGTAACGTTTTTTCAGAGGCGTAAGGCGGAGTAATACAAATTGGGAAGGACGTGGGCGTGTTACATTGAAATGAGCCGTGACCCCATGCAAATAAAGGGCCGGCCGTTTTGCGCATGCACGCTTGAAGGAGACCATGGTCAGCTCCGCTGTGCGCATGCTCACAACTCGGGAGCGGCGCAATCAGTGAAATTGGAAATGGACTAGGGCAACATTGTGAACTACGCAAACAGCATAAATAGACAGACACAAACGCACTTGCATTGCAAAAGTACATCCCTTTGTCCCTTCCCATTTAACCAAGTGCTTTTGTCCTGTTGTTCGTTGCGTTGTGTTTTGTAGTTGTCAGATTAGTGTTCTGTGTGATCAAGTGTTTGTTAGTAGATCTTTGAAAGTGTTTTTTGATAAGTGTTTGAGTGACTGTTTGTTTGATATATTTCTGTTCGTTTGTTTTCTTGCTGTTTTTTTGCTGTTTGTTTTTGTGACTGTTTCTTGCTGAGTGCTAGTGTGATTTTTTGGGTGTTAGTTTTCTCTTTGTGTGTGTTCTTGCTTAATTGGTTGTGCTTGTTTTTGTGAGTGATTTTTGCTGACTGGGAGTGAGTTTTTTTGGAAGTATGACAGAGAGAAAGCGAAAGCTCAATTTTACTGTGGGGGAAAAAAGAATTCTTGCCCGGGCCATTAGCGATTATGGGCGTTTCCTCCGCGGCCCGGACAGTGCCAACACCAACCCGGCCAGGAGGAGGGAGATTTTGGATATGATCACTGAGCAGGTCAATTCAGCGGGGGAGGGGGAGACACGGACCCGGTCTGGGATTGACAAAAAAATCAATGACCTCCGGCGTCTGGTCAAACAGAAGCTGGCCAGAATGCATGCCCATGCCAGGGGCACAGGAGGGGGCCCACCATGCCGTATTAGGCTGACAGCGGAGGAGCGTGCGGTGGCCCTGACCTTTCATCGGCATGAAGTTGAGGGCCTGCCCGGCTTTGACTCAAGTCCGGAGCCCGTGGTGCCAGGTAAGTTTTTTTTTTAATATCAGGTGTGTAGCATGTGTGGGGGAGGGGGTGAAAGGGAATATATGGCAAGTGTGTGGATCCTCCAACCTGTGAATGTTTTGTGTCATCCACAGATGTGCAGGAGGGTGCAGGGCCATCTGGCCTGACCGCACCATCCCCAGGACAGCAGCCTAATGAGGCCCCCCCAACAAGGCCGGAGTCCGTGGAGGAGGTTCAAGAGGAGGAGGAGAATCATGAGGAGGAGGAGAATCATGAGGAGGAGGAGTCCATGTCAGGCACTGGACTTGTGGTTTTTGAGGACTCTTCCCCTCTGGCTGGCAGCAGGCAGCCCTCCCTAAGGGGGAGCCCCCCCCTCCTCCCCCAACATGGCTCCCCTCCCAAGGGCCTCCCCTTCTCCCAGGCCACAAGCATCAGCTGGAGGCAGGATTTCATCCCAGAACACCAGGGGGTTGGCCGATCTCCTGCCCGCCACTCTGAGAAGGGACCAGTTCCTCCAGACCCACCATCTGGGACAGGTCAGCCAGACATTGGTGCGGATGGAGGAGAGCCTGTCCTCCATCAAGGATACGCTGGGGAACCTGGACTCCCACTCCCGGGCTTTCACAACCTGCCTAAATGACCTGCAGACTACATCAGCAGGCATTGGGCAGGATGTGAGGGCCCTTACCCAGGCTATCCAGGCCAACACGGCAACACTTGGTGCTGCCCTGGACAGAATAGCTGTGGCCTTGGAGGGCAGGCCGCCAGGTGGGCAGAGATCAGGGGCTGCTCCTCCTTCCCTGGTTTTCCCCCTCCCCATGAGTCTCCCCTGAGGAGCCGGGGCCGTGGCCGGGGGCGCCCCAGGCGTGGCTCACGTCAAGGGCAATAATTTTTTTTCCCCTTTTTTGCTGGAAAATTTTTGATTTTGCTGGCAATTATTTTATTTTTTTTGGTTTGTGAATGCTGTTTGAATGTGGGGGTGACATTCCTGCCGGAAAAGGGGTGTCACCCTCAATTTTGGTGGAGAAGGGTTCCCCAGGACCAGGGAGAAGTGATCCCCAGGTCTGTGTGAATGGTGTATGAATGTACAGTGACATAATTGGAGCCTTGGCGTGGCGTTGCTGCTCACAAGTCCAGCATGGTGGACTGGTGCCAATCCAATTTGATGTGGATGTGGGGTGTGTGTGCTAGGGACCACAGTGGTGTGCATGCATGCATTCTCATTGTGCCATGATTAATGTGTGTGTTTAATGTGCAAAGATGCCCAATGTGAGCTGTCTCCTGGCTGCTCTTCCCTCAGTTAGGGGGGGATTGTCTGGTTCAGGGGTCAGGTCATCACGTAAGTCAATCTGCAGGCCCTTTCTTTCTGCAAAGTTGTGCAGCATGCAACATGCACCGGTGATCTGGCACACGAAGTTTGGGGAATACAAGAGGGTACCCCCAGACTTATCCAGGCATCGGAAACGTGACTTTAGGAGGCCAAAGGTGCGCTCCACCACTGCTCGTGTTTGGGCATGTGCTTGATTGTATCTTTCCTCTCCTGGGGTTTGGGGGTTCCGGATAGGAGTCATGAGATGGGGTACCAGTGGATATGCAGAGTCACCTGTAAGGGAAAAGACAGGAGGATGTTAGTCATGCATGTGCCCCTTGTGATGTGTGCATCATGGGAGGGGATAGTCATGCCTGCCACACATGTCACTCACCAACCAGCCAGGTGTCCCCATACACGTTCTGATCGAATTCCATTCGGATGTGGCATTGATTGTATATGTAGCTGTCATGGCTGGACCCTGGGTGTTTGGCACGGACGTGCCATATGAGGCCTTGGGCATCGACTATCACCTGTACGTTGATGGAATGCCAATGCTTCCGATTGCGGTACATGTTCTCTGTCTCCTGGGGGGGCTGGAGTGCCACATGTGTGCAATCAATGGCCCCCACGGTGCGTGGGAATCTGTCAATTCTGTAGAAATCTGTCATTGCCTTCAGCCGCAAGTCCTCAGTGGTGGGTTTGATGATTTGGTTGGCCATGCGTCTGAGGATTGCAGGGACAACCTGGTGCACACATCTGCTCATGGAGGATTGTGACATCCCAGCCACCACTCCACTTGTACGCTGAAAAGAGCCACTGGCAAGGAAATGGAGTGTTGCCATGACCTTGACCAGTGGCTGCACTGCATGTGAGCGGTGTGTTGGGCTGGTGATGTCCTCCTGCAAGGTTGTGGTTAATTCCAGGATGACATGAGGGGTGAATCTGAAGATGCGATACACCTCAGAATCACTCATGCCAAACAGGTCTATGCGGGTGCGGTATATCCTCTCCCGTGCCATCCTCCGTGCCATCCTCCGTGCCCTCATCCTTCTTTGTTCATCTAAAGTCAGTAGTATAGCTATGTGCGACGATGCCCCTGGCATGTTGGCATACAGATTGTTGTGCAACACGTGTGACTGCTGAGCTCCTCACTAACAGTGTTGCTTTATCTAACAAGTAGACTTTTTTTCTCTTTTTAGACCAGCTTTTATATGCTCTAATTTTAGACAGGACATTTTGCTGTTGCGCACACTGCGTCGCCTGCGTTGCCCCAACGTTCTTTTGTGGATCCCCGTAAGTCCCTCATTAGCATATTTGACTAGCAAATCAATGGTCTGTCTAGCGCACTTTTGCGCGGACGGATGCGCCAGTCTAACGAAATTACGCGGGACAAAAAAAAAGTAGATTTTTTGCGTATCTCGTTCTGGGGATGCCGTGCATCGAAACGCACGCGCACATTTCGACTTACGCATGCGCATCTCCTGTTGCGCAGGCGTAATCGCTCTGTGAATCTGGCCCTGTGTCTCTATCTATCTATCTATCTATCTATCTATCTATCTATCTATCTATCTCTCTCTCTCTCTCTCTCTCTGTCTGTCTGACTTCTCTCTCTGAAAGCAAGCCGGAACACACTACACGAGGCCGCCTGGGAGGCGGCCTTTTATAGTGTGGGGCGTGTGCTAAAGCCCTGAGCCCTAATTGGCCAAAGCACCCAGGCTTTGGCCAATTAGGTCTCTTCGTTTTTTGGGCGCTGTGATTGGCCAAGCATGCGGGGTCATGGTGCATGCTTGGCCAATCATCAGCGCGCAACGCTGCAGTGAATTATGGGCCGTTGCGCGTCATTCGAATTTGGCACGAAGCTCATCCCTAATCACCAGCAGGTTTCAGGATCATCAAACACTGAAAAAATTAGAGTGGGTTGAACTGATGTATCACATCAATGTCTTGATGAATAACTGTAGCCTTGAGTGTGTAGGCTATGCTCCCTGATTTGCAGAGTTTGGCAGACCCCCTATGCTGCCAGTGGCAACAAACAACAGACTGGATGAGTATTAGGCCGCGTACACACGAGGGGATATGTCCGCTGAAAACGGTCCGATGGACCGTTTCAGCAGACATCTCCGCTCGTGTGTATGGGCTAGCGGACAGATTTCTCCACCCGACAGATTTCAAAGCAAGCTTTGAAATCTATCCGGTGGGAATCTGTCCGCCCGACATGTCTGCTGGTTAGTACACTTACCAGCAGACATGTCGGCTCCCACCACCGCCGCGCCGCTGCCGAATGGATTCGGCGCATGCGCGGAAGTGTTTTACTTCCTGGTGCGGTGACGTGGCGGTGACGCGGCGGCGTCAACGTCACCGCCGCGTCACCACTACGTCACCGCGCCGTCCGGCGGCGGGGAATTTGATCCGATGGTGTGTACACGCCATCGGATCAAACTCCCGATCGGACATATCCGATGGAAATGGTCCGCGGACCGTTTTCATCGGATATATCCGATCGTGTGTACGGGGCCTAAGAGGGATGCAAGTCCACAGATAGACAACCAGAAGTACAACAGACAACCAGGCATGGTACCATAATAATAGCAAGAAGTGTTTTCAGACAGGCAGCAGACAGAAATGTGGTTAAACAGGCATCCAATAACAGGGTAACCCAAAGTGCAGGCTGCAGTCAGATCTAGGAAGCAAATTCAAATGGAGTAGCCAGGCTGGCACAGTAAAAAATGTACAGGTAGTTAAGGCTCAGGTGTCAGCTACAGCATGGCTTTGCAACAGTGCGACTACCATGTGGTGAAGGTTCAAGACTGGTAGTTTCACCAATATAAAAAAATATATATATATATATATATATATATATATATATATATAATCAAAGGAATATTTCTGAACTCCAAGTTATTGCATTGGATCTCTTTATAAGTTTCATCATGGTACTAAACTCATCTGACAAATCTATTCAATTTAACATGACGATGCAAATCAAACAAACTACATTTTTGCCCACTTTGGAGTACATCGAGGAAGGATGTTTGGAAAGTTACCTAATTCTAATTCTATTCTAAACCAACTGATAAAAACGAATTAAGCTGGCCATACATGGATCAAAACCCAGTTGGTCCCCGCTGAACATTTCAATCCATGTAGGGGCAGGCTGTTTGTGCAGAAGTTGATCTACCGTACCAATTGACTTCTGTACAACCGCATTGTTGGAACATTTCCGGTCAATTAGTAGCACTGATCAGTGTATTCTTATGGCGGGGAAGTCTCCCTCCTGTCAGAATACAATAGCACAGTACCAGAATTCCCTAAATGACCTGCGATGTGTGGATGGGGGCAAGCAAGTAATTTGTTTTTCGTTCAACTCGCTGTTTTAATGAGAAAAGGGAATCGGCTATGGGCTACCATAAATATGACAGCTTTTATCCACCTCATTTCTTCAGATTGGTGGTTCATAGCCAGTTTCTAACGTATAACGCCGCGTAAACACGATCAGGCTTTTGCCCGGTCAAATCTCACATTGGAATTCCATCGGAGAAAAATAGAACATGTTTTATATCTAAACTCTGATGGAATTCATCGGAATTTCCAATGAAAAAACTCTGATGGGGCTACATACGATCGGAATATCCGACGGAAAAAGTCTGTCTGACTTGTGTACATGGCATTAGACAAAAATAAACTACCAACTCAGTTAAAAAGAGGATGGTTGAGAAATTTAAAGAAAAAAGATACTCACAAACATTGTTAGAAACAGGGCTAAGAGTACTATTGGATAGAAAACAGGGGGCACAGACTTTAATGAGTACAGCCAAAAATGATAGCATTTACTACTCAGTATCACCCGATAAGTAAAAAAGTGTCTTCTTAACCTGCCGGACCCGTTTATAGTAAATATACTGCTAGGGGTGACAGGCAAAAATGGGCAGAATCCCCCCCTCCCCAGTTTGGTTTGCACCAGAACTCTCGTACATCATAATAGTTTGGACCTGAAACATGGACCGTATTAAAGTCAATGGCACACAAACTTGAAAAATCAAAAGTCCCCATTTTGAAGGCTTATACGCAAGTGACCATTAAAAGAGTATGGGGGCCTGGGTACAGCCCTGGAGAGTGGAGACCTGTACCAATGCAAAAAAAAAAGAGCAGTGATTTTAATGATGTTTAAAGTGGAACTTCCTCCCTATTTACAGACTCCTCCTGCACACACTTGATTCCTCTATCTAGGCTTACTCTTGAGGGAACTAGCAGTATATAGCTGGTTCAGCAAAGGCCTTATGCAAGCAGGGACTCTCAGTCCTTTTGGCAAAGCACAAGATTGGAATGAACAGCATAACACATCTCACTCTGCTTTCCTGTGGCCACTGATCTCAGTTCCACTTGCGTGCAGAATGCTAGCTCATCTAACTGGCTGATTCTCTTCCCAGTCCTTCCTTACTCTCTGCATCAGTCCTGCCCCACACATGGAGATTCCCCAGGGCAAGGTTGGATGAAGGCAAAAAAATTGCGGAAAGAATCCTAGAATCCACTCTCATCAGAGGAGTTAACTAATTAATAAAGTACCAGCCGATTCGTCAGTGATAGATGGGATACCTGCCCCATATAGCAAAAACCTGTATAGCAAAAAGTCCTCGGAATGCAAAAAAAGGGGAAGGGTCAACCACAGCTTATGGTACAAAACATATAAATAAAAGGCTTTATTGAAATGTGAGGGGTAAGTACATACTTCGGGCCAGATTCTCAGAAGAGATACGACGGCGTATCTCCAGATACGCCGTCGTATCTCTGTTTCTGAGGCGGTGTATCTATGCATAGATTTGGCGTAGATCCGACTGGCATAAGTCACTTACACTGTCGTATCTAAGTTGCAATTTTACGCTGGCCGCTAGGTGGCGTTTCTGTAGATTTCTGTGTTGAATATGCAAATGAGCTAGATATGTGTATTCCCAAACGTATTTGCGCCCCGTCGTCGTAGTTTACGTTGTTTGCGTAAGCGTAAGCTTAACTTTGCTATATGAAGGGGTAACCTTGCGTAGGTTCGGCGTATGCCATGTTAAGTATGGACGTCGGGACAGCGTTGTGTTTTTCCATCGTTTACATCGTTTGTGTAACTCGTTCTCGAATATGGCTTTGCTTAAGTCACGTTCACGTCGAAACCAATGTATTTGCAGCGTAGTTTGGAGCATGCGCAGTGGAATACGTCCACGGACGGCGCATGCGCAGTTTGTTCGGCGCGGGGGTGCGCTTAATTTAAATACAAGACGCCCACCTCCTTCCTACTTTGAAGTACGCGGGCTTACGCTGGCCCTTTTACACTACGCTGCCGCAAGTTACGGAGCAAGTGCTTTGAGAATACAGCACTTGCACGTAAAAGCTGCGGAGGCGTAGCATAAATAGGATACGCTACGCCAGAAGAAAAATACGCCAATCTACGAGAATCTGGCCCTTCAAGTTTAAAGTATATGCAGGGAAAACAGTGTAATTCTCACTAACACAGTTCATCTCGCTATACTCAACCAAACAATATATAAAATCATGCTGCAGCAATAGATTGCTGCAGCATGATTTTAAATTTTTTGGTTAAGTATAGCGAGATGAACTGTGTTAGTGAGGATTACACTGTTTTTCCTGCATATACAGGTAAAACTCGAAAAATTAGAATATTGTGCAAAAATTCATTTATTTCACTAATGCAACTTAAAAGGTGAAACTAATATATGAGATAGACTCATTACATGCAAAGCAAGATAGTTCAAGCTGTGATTTGTCATAATTGTGATGATTATGGCTTACAGATCATGAAAGCCCCAAACCCACAATTTTAGAAAATTAGAATATTACATGCAATCAATAAAACGAGCATTGTAAAAAGAATAATATCGGACCACTGAAAAGTAGAAGCATGCATATGTACTCCGTACTTGGTTTGGGCCCCTTTTGCAGCAATTACTGCCTCAATGTGGTGTGGCATGGAAGCGATCAGCCTGTGGCACTGCTGAGGTGTTATGGAAGATCAGGATGATTCAATAGTGGCCTTCAGCTCTTCTGTATTGTTCAGTCTCATGTCTCTCATCTTTCTCTTTGCAATGCCCCATAGATTTTCTATGGGGTTCAAGTCAGACAAGTTTGCTGGCCAATCAAGCACTGTAATCCCACAGTCATTGAACCAGGTTTTGGTGCTTTTGGCAGTGTGGGTAGGTGCCAAGTCTTGCTGGAGAATGAAGTCAGCATCCCCATAGAGTTCATCTGCGGAAGGAAGCATGAAGTGCTCCAAAATCTCCTGGTAGATGGCTGCATTGACCCTGGACTTAATGAAGCACAGTGGACCAACACCAGCAGAAGACATGGCTCCCCAAATCAACACAGACTGTGCTTGACAAAAGGAATATGACATTTAAAGCCGATGTCCAGGATCTGTCTGTGTGTGCGGTGGCTCTTGATGCACAGACTCCAGCCTCAGTCCACTTCTTGTGAAAGTCCCCAACACTTCTGAATGGCCTTTTCCTGACAATCCTCTCCAGGCTGCGGTCACCCCTGCTGCTTGTGCACCTTTTTCTTCCACACTTTTCCCTTCCACATAACTTTCTATTAATGTGCTTTGATACAGCACTTTGGGAACTTCTTTTGCATTTACCTTTTGAGGCTTTCCCTTCTTATAGAGGGTGTCAATGCTGGTTTTCTGCACACCTGTCAGGTCAGCAGTCTTTCCCATGATTGTGATTCCTACTGAACCAGACTGAGAGACCATTTAAAGGCTCAGGAACCCTTTGCAGGTGTTATGGCTTAATTAGCTGATTAGAGTGGGACACTTTGAGCCTAGAATATTGCAACTTTTCACTTTTCGAAATACAACATTTTCTGAGATTGTGTTTTTTTTTTTTTTTTTTGATGAGCTGTAAGCCATAATCATCACAATTATTACAAATCATGGATTGAACTATCTTTTTTTGCATGTAATGAGTCTATCTTTAAGTGTTTGTTCACCAATGCCAGAAGCCTTCCAAGCAAAACAGGTGAGTTGGAAGCTCTGGTGCATGAGGAGAGCTATGATGTAATCGTATTGCTGAAACTTGGCTTCAATCCTCACATGACTGGGCTATTAATATTCCTGGCTATGCTCTCTTTCGGAAAGACAGGGTAAAAAGGAAAGGTGGAGGCGTCTGTCTCTATGTGAGAAGTGACCTCAAAGCAAGCGTGAAAGAGGACCTGGTTGATGGAGAGTGTGATGAAGTTGAAGCATTATGGGTGGAACTGCATACAGATGTGCGTAGTTCAAAGTTAATCATTGGAGTTTGTTATAGACCACCCAATGTTAATGAGGAGGTGGAGACTCGGCTCCTTGCACAGATGGAAAGGGCTGCAAGGGCTGGGATGGTGATAACAATGGGGGATTTTAACTACCCAGAAATTGACTGGAATAATGGAATTTCTGGGGCAGTTAAAGGACAAAAATTTAAAAACCTATTGCAGGACAATTTTATGGTCCAGTTTATTGAGGCCCCAACTAGGAATGATGCTCTGTTGGATTTGGTAATCTCAAACCATGCAGAGCTTATTACTAATGTTCAGATAAAGGAACACCTGGGTAGCAGTGATCATAACATGATTTCATTTAATAATAACTATAAGCAAGAAATACATACAGGAAAGATAAAAACACTTAATTTCAAGAGAGCAAATTTTCAAAGCATGAGGACTGCTTTCCAGGGCTTGAACTGGGAGGGAATATTGGCACAGATGAACACAGAACAGAAATGGGAATTCTTCAAAAAGACTCTTTGGAACCTCACTGCAAAGTATATTACCATGGGCAATAAGTTTAAAAGGCTAAAGATAAAACCTATGTGGCTCACGGTCAAAGTTAAAAAAGCTATAAACAATAAGAAAATAGCTTTTAAAAAATATAAAAATGAAGGAACACTAGTGTCGTTTAAATGTTACAAAGAATATAATAGAATATGTAAAAAGGAAATCAAGGATGCAAAAATTCAAAATGAACGACAGATTGCAAAAGATAGTAGGACAAACCCCAAAAAATTCTTTAAATATATTATTAGTAAAAAGGTCAAGTCTGAGCATGTAGGCCCTTTACAAAATAATATAGAGTGGGTGACTGAGGACATAGAGAAGGCAAATTTATTAAATGCTTTCTTCAGCTCTGTGTATACAATGGAGTATGGGGGAGCTCATGTCCATAATGGCTCAAAGTGATATGGTCCAGAAATATTTAGACAGAATAAAGGTGGATAAAGCACCTGGACCAGATGGCATCCACCCACGGATCCTAAAAGAATTGAGCTCTGAAATTTCAAAGCCACTGTATCTAATATTTAGGGACTCATTAATGACAGGAATAGTACCACTGGATTGGCGTAGAGCCAATGTGGTGCCTATATTTAAAAAGGGAAAAAAGTCCTTACCAAGTAACTATAGACCTGTTAGTTTAACTTCTATAGTTGGGAAGATACTGGAACGTTTAATAAAAAACCACATGGATGAGTTCTTGCTGGAAACAAACTATTTAAGCAGCAGACAGCATGGATTCATGAAAGACAGAAGTTGTCAGACAAACCTGATTTCCTTTTATGAAGAGGTAAGTAAAACCCTGGACAGAGGCGTGGCAGTGGACGTGGTATACTTGGATTTTGCAAAAGCGTTCGATACAGTTCCCCACACCCGGCTCATGTGTAAGGTAAGGTCTACAGGGTTGGATATATCGGTTTGTAAATGGATAGAAAACTGTCTGAAAGACAGGATTCAGAGAGTTGTGGTTAATGATTCTTACTCTGAATGGTCCAAGGTTATCAGCGGTGTACCCCAAGGTTCAGTGTTGGGTCCCTTACTTTTCAATATATTTATAAATGATATTGGGTCTGAGATCAAAAGTAACATTTCTGTTTTTGCAGATGACACCAAGCTATGCAGTGGAATAACGTCCTTGCAGGATGTCTCCAATTTACAAGCCAACCTCAATGCTCTGTCTAATTGGGCGACTATGTGGCAGATGAGGTTTAATGTTGATAAATGTAAAGTTATGCACTTGGGGGCTAAGAATATGCATGCATCATACATGCTAGGGGGAGTTCAACTGGGGGGATCTGTAGTGAAGGATCTGAGGGTTTTAGTTGATCATAAGCTCAATAATGGCATGCAATGCCAAGCTGCAGTTTCCAAAGCGAGCAAAGTCCTTTCTTGTATTAAGAGAGGTATGGACTCCAGAGATAGAGATATCATTTTGCCCCTGTACAAATCATTAGTAAGACCTCATCTGGAATATGCAGTCCAGTTTTGGGCACCAGTTCTCAAAAAGGATATCAGAGAACTGGAGAAAGTGCAGAGAAGGGCAACTAAACTGATAAGAGGCATGGAGGAGCTCAGCTATGAGGAAAGATTAGAAAAACTGAATTTATTCACTCTTGAGAAGAGGAGAATAAGGGGGATATGATCAACATGTACAAATATATAAGAGGTCCATATAGTGAACTTGGTGTTGAGTTATTCACTTTAAGGTCAACGCTGAGGACAAGGGGGCACTCTTTACGTCTGGAGGAAAAGAGATTTCACCTCCAAATACGGAAAGGTTTCTTCACAGTTAGGCCTCGTACACACGATGAGATATGTCCGCTCAAACTTGTCCGACGGACAGTTTAGAGCGGACATGTCTCATCGGATTTCGGTCCGATGGCGTGTACACACCATCGGATCAAAATCCCCGCCGGCAGACAGCGTGGTGACGCGGCGGTGACGTTGACGCCGACACGTCACCGCTACATCACGCACCAGGAAGTAAACACTTCCGCGCGCATGCGTCGGATCCATTCACAGGATACGACGCATGTGCGGGAGGATATGTCCGCTGGTTTCCCGTACTAACCAGCGGACATATCCAAAGGACAGGTTTGTAGCGGACAAATTTCAAAGCATGCTTTGAAATTTGTCCGATGGACAAACTTGTCCGCTAGCCCGTACACACGATCGGATTTGTCTGCTGAAACGGTCCATCGGACCGTTTTCAGCGGACAAATTAGATCGTGTGTACGCGGCCTAAGAGCTGTGAAAATGTGGAACAGACTCCCTCCAGAGGTGGTTCTGGCCAGCTCAGTAGATTGCTTTAAGTAGGGCCTGGATTCTTTCCTAAATACACATAATATAACTGAGTACTAAGTTCTGTAGGTAAAGTTGATCCGGGGTAAATCCGATTGCCTCTCGGGGGATCAGGAAGGAATTTTTTCCCCTCCGGTAGCAAATTGGATCATGCTCTGTTGGGGTTTTTTGCCTTCCTCTTGATCAACTGTGGGTATGGAGTTGTGTGTATGGGATGTACTGTGTACTTTTTTTTATGGTTGAACTGGATGGACTTGTGTCTTTTTTCAACCTGACTAACTATGTAACTATGTAACTATATCTTATATATTAGTTTCACCTTTTAAATTACATTAGTGAAATAAATTAACTTTTGCACAATATTTAAATTTTTCGAGTTTCACCTGTACTTTAAACCTGAAGAATGTATTTACCCCCCACATTTCAATAAAGCCTTTTATTTATATTTTTGTACCATAAGCCATGGTTGACCTTTCCCCTTTTTTGCATTCCGAGGACTCCCTTGCAGGGGCGGACTGACAACTCATGGGGCCCCTGGGCAAAAGAAGATTATGGGGCCCCTGGGTTTACAGATGGCCGTTACGCCAGGAGTAAGTAACAAACAAAACATATAGGGCCAGATTCAGGTAGAGTTGCGCTGGAATATTTTGATATGCGCCGCGTAACTGTAAAGATGCGCCGTTGTATCTATGTGGCCGTACCCACCAACCTAGATGCGCCAGAAAACGGGCCTTTTCCGATCGGCTTAACTTTCCGACGCCAGAGTATCGTTAGCGCATATTTTCGCTCGTCGCATCCGTCGCGCCTATTGATGTGCCATGCAAATATGCAAATGAGGGAGATTTCCTGATTCGCGAACGGATTAGCACCATACGCTGGCTACATGCGCCGCGCGTATCTCGTCCGTCCGGCGCAAAGTTATTTCTACAAATAGCTGCTTTATCTTTACTCCAGACGGCCACAGGTCAGCAGGAGAGCAGCTACAGCAGCAGCGTTACCGACGAAACTAGCAAGCTGAACAACCACACGTGCAAGGACAACACCTCTGTGTGCCAACATGCCAGGGGCAGTTGCGGTCCTAGCACTACTGATGGGTCCCACGGTACGGAGGAGGCGGACACGTGAGAGGATATACCGCACGCGCATGAGCCTCTTTGGCATGGGGGATGAGGAGGTGTATCGCTTCTTCAGATTCAGCCCAGATGCAATACTTGAACTAACCACAACCCTGCAGGATGACATCACCAGCAAGACACACCGCTCACAAGCAGTGCAGCCACTGGTGAAGGTACTGGCAACACTTAATTTCCTTGCCAGTGGATCATTCCAGCGTACAAGTGGAGTGGTGGCTGGGATGTCACAGTCCTCCATGAGCAGATGTGTGCACCAGGTTGTCCCTGCAATCCTCAGACGCATGTCCAACCAGTTCATCAGACCAACCACTGAGGAGCTGCGGCTGAAGGCAATGACAGATTTCTACAACATTGCAGGATTCCCACGCACTGTGGGGGCCATTGATTGCACACATGTGGCCCTACAGCCCCCCAGTGCCACAGAGCACATATACCGCAATCGGAAGCATTGGCATTCCATCAACGTACAGGTGATAGCCGATGCCCAACGCCTCATATGGCACGTTCGTGCCAAACACCCAGGGTCCAGCCATGACAGCTTCATATACAATCAGAGCCCCATCCCAACGGAATTCGAGCAGAACATGTATGGGGACAGCTGGCTGGTTGGTGAGTGACATGGGTGGCAGGCATGACTATCCCCTCCCATGATGCACACATCACAAGTGGCACATGCATGACTAACATCCTCCTGTCTTTTCCCTTACAGGTGACTCTGCATATGCACTGGGACCCCATCTAATGACTCCTTTCCGGAACCCCCAAACTAGAGGAGAGAGAAAATACAATGCGGCACATATCAAAACCCGTGCAGTGGTGGAGCAAACATTTGGGCTCCTGAAGTCCCGTTTCCGCTGCCTGGATAAGTCTGGGGGGGCCCTATTGTATTCCCCTACCTTCGTGTGTCAGATCATCGGTGCATGTTGAATTCTGCACAACTTTGCCATGAGAAAAGGCCTGCAGATTGACATACGTGATGACCTGACCCCCCAACCAGACAGCCCCCCCCCCCTGCCAGAGGAGACCCATTCAGCTGATGGAAGAACAGTCAGGAGGGTCCTCGCCGTAGCCATCTTTGGACACTAAACCAAAACATTAATCACACAGACAATGCACGCATGTACACCACTGATGTCCCTAGATCACACACACCACATCCACATCGCATTGGATTAGCCCAAGTCCAACATGTAGGACTTGGGAGCAGCAACGCCAGCGTCAAGGCCCCAATGATGTCGCTGTCCATTCATACACCTTTCACACGTCATTCATACAGCCGTGGGGTTAACTTCACCACCACGGCTGAGGGTGACACCCCTTACTGGCAGGAGTGCCACCCCCTCACATTCACACACCATTCACACTGCAACGTGTGCAGTATCAAAAAATAAAATATCTCATATCCAGAGCATAATCACAAAATAAAAATCTCATAACCTGAGCATTCAAAAAAATAAAAATAAAAATCTCATATCCTGAGCATTCAAAAAAAATAAAATAAAAATCTCATATCCTGAGCATTCAAAAAAATAAAATAAAAATCTCATATCCTGAGCATTCAAAAAAAAGAAAATAAATAAAATCATCTGGTGGCCCCTCTCTGGCTCCTCAGCTGCCTGGATGGAGTGGGTGGGGGTGGGGGGGCATCTGGAGGTGGCTGATCCCCGGGTGGGCCACTCCTGGCAGGTGTGGCCTGCATGCCCTCCAAGGCCACGGCAATCCGGCCGAGGTACGAATTGGTCTGGGCCTGCACCCTGAGCTGCTGGGCCTGCATCCTGAGCTGCCGGGTGACCTGGTAATGCTGGGCCCGCCGACTCTGCCTCCCCTGGTCCCGGATGGCAGCTGTGTTTGCCTGGACGGCTGCAGTGAGGTGCCTTATATCACCCTGCACCTCCCCCAGACTGGTCACCACTGCAGCTCAGTTGCAGCTGACATCCTGCACTGCAGAAGATATCTGAGCCACGGAGCACAGGTTGTCAGCCACTTTGTCCAGGTGCCCAACTATGTCCCCCATTTGCTGGGTCTGCCTGGCGTGATCCCTCGCCACCTGGTCCTGGACCAGATCAGACACCCCCATGGTCTTACGGGTGGCCTTCCTGGGGCCAGTAGATGGTTGTCCCCGGGGGGATGGAGTCGCCCTTGAGGGGCTTCCTATGATGGGGGAGGGGATCTGAGAGGGTCCTGCAGAAGAGGAGGACTCCTCCAAAAATAATATTATGTCCTGCTCTGCCACAACAGGCTGCTCCTCAACGACCTCTGCAGGTGTGGTGTGGGCACTCTCCTCCACCTCGGTCTCTTCACCACCCATGGGCTCGGGCACAAGATGCCGTTGGGGGGATGGGGTGGACTGGCCGCCAACAGATGATGGCCCAGCTCCGTCATCTGTGGATGACACAAAGCAGACACATGTTGGGTGGTCCCACACACTTGGCACATGTACCCTCCCCCCCCATATGCAACACACCAAAAAGGGGGTAAAAATCACTTACCTGTCCTGGAGCCTTCCTCCACTGAGTCATATCCAGGGACCCCCTCCAACTGCTCCCTGTCAAGGCAGCGGGCGACCACCTCCTCCTCCGTGGTCAGGCTGACCGGACATGGGGGTCCACCACCCGTGCCCCTCTCATGCCTCCTGATGGTGGCCACCTTGCCACGGACCTTGCGCCGCAGGTCATTAATTTTTTTCTGGATATCACCAGCAGTCCGGGTGGAGTACCCCAACACATTCACCCTGCCAGCAATGGTCTCCAGGATGCCATGCTTCCTCTCCCGGCTGGTCTTCCGACTTTTGGTGCCATGGAGGAACTCATTAAAAGTCTCCATAGCCGAGATGATAACAGACACCTCCTGGGAGTTGAAATTGAGGTTCCTCCTCTCTTTGGGTGTAGCGGGAGCAGCCATCACAGTGCAAAAGTAACTTCCCTGGGGTGGGGGGAAACGGAAATACTTTTGCGCCGGAATGGCGCTTCCGCTGGCGCTTTTATACGCGCAACGGAACACATTGCGCTGGCGTTTCCCGTGAAGTGGTGCCGACGGAAGTTGTGAGCATGCGCAGAGGGGGCCGAGTGAAGCCTCACTCACTGCGCATGCTCCGTGGATGATGCGCTGAACGTAAGCCTCTGCGCTGGGCTCCACCCATCATTTACATATGATCACACCCACTTCCACTTGCGTTGGGTTGCGCCAACGCATCTTCGTTACTCCGTCGCAAAATAACGCCCATGCGCTTGGTGAATGCTGTACTTCACTCGGTAGTTTGCGTCAGCGCAGCGTATATGCGTTGCGCTACGCTGGCGAAAAGATGCGCGCATCTACCTGAATCTGGCCCATATAGTACAACAGTCAGGATCTCACATCAGTCCTCTCTTACAACAAAGTACCAACATTCTCCCTATACATCACAGTCCACAGAGTGCCACCTTATGGCAGTGCCCCCAGTGTGCCACTCTATGGCAGAGCCCCCCCAGAGTGCCACCCTACGGCAGAGCCCCCCCCAGAGTGCCACCCTATGGCAGAGCCCCCCCAGAGTGCCACCTTACGGCAGTGCCCCCAGTGTGCCACTCTATGGCAGAGCCCCCCCAGTGTGCCACCCTACGGCAGAGCCCCCCCAGTGTCACCCTACGGCAGAGCCCCCCGGTGTGCCACCTTCAATCCTACCTATATATACAGTATATACACACACACACACCGTATATACATACACAGTATATACACACACTATACAACACACATACAAACAGTATAAGCACACACGCTATACATACATACATACTATATACATGTACTATATATACACACACACAGTATACATACACATACAGTATATACACACACACAGTATATACACACACTATACACACAGTATATACACACGCTATACAACACACATACAAACAGTATAAGCACACACGCTATACATACATACATACATACATACATACATACATACATACATACATACATACTATATACATGCACTATATATACACACACAGTATACATACACATACAGTATATACACACACAGTATATACACACACTATACATACAGTATATACACACATAGGGCCAGATTCAGGTAGAGTTGCGCTGGAGTATTTCGATATGCGCCGCGTAACTGTGAATATGCGCCGTCGTTTCTATGTGGCCGTACCCACCAAACTAGATGCGACAGAAAACGGGCCATTTCCGATCGGCTTAACTTTCCGACGCCAGAGTCTCGTCAGCGCATAATTTCGCTTGGCGCATCAGTCGCGCCTATTGATTTCCCCTGCAAATATGCAAATGAGGGAGATTTCCCGATTCGCGAACGGATTAGCACCATACGCTGGCTACATGCGCCGCGCGTATCTCGTCCGTCCGGCGCAAATTTATTTCTACAAATAGCTGCTTTATCTTTACTCCAGATGGCCACAGGTCAGCAGGAGAGCAGCTACAGCAGCGTTACCGACGATAAGAGCTAGCTGAGCACCCCCACTTGCAGGACAACACCTCTGTCCATGCTTGTCTGTCAACTTTTACAGCCATGGAGGAAGACATCATAGGTCTCCATAGCCAAGATGACGGCTGACAGCTCCTGGCCTTTAGAGTTCAGCTTTCTCCTGTGTGTTTGCGGGGAACGGGAGCAGCCATCTCAGAACAAAAGTAACTTCACTGTGGGGAGGGGGAACAGCATATACTTTAGTGCCGGAATGGCGCATCTACGGGCGCATTTAAACGCCCAACGGAACGCATTGCGCTGACGTTTCCCGTGAAGTGGTGCCGACGGAATTTGTGAGCATACGCACAAGGGGGCGAGTGAAGCCCCACTTACTGCGCATGCTCCGTGGATGATGCGCTGAACGTAAGCCTCTGCGCTGGGCTCCGCCCATCATTTACATATGATCACACCCACTTCCACTTGCGTCAGGATACGCCAGCGCATTTTCGTTACTCCGGTGCAAGTTTAGGAGCAAGTGCTATGTGAATTACAGTACTTGCGCCGAAAGTGTCGGCGGAGTAACGTAAATGAGAAACGTTACTCCAAAGTAAAGAAGCGCCCATCTACCTGAATCTGGCCCATACAGTATATATACACACACTATACATACAATATATACACACACTATACATACAGTATATACACACATACAGTATATACACACACACTATACATACAGTATAGGGTTGTCCCGATACTACTTTTTTAGGACCGAGTACAAGTACCGATACTTTTTTTCAAGTAGTCGCCGATACCGAATACCGATACTTTTTTTAAATGTGTCCCCAAATGCAGCCATGTATGTCCCCCCACATTGCAGCAGCCATGTATGTCCCCCCACATTGCAGCAGCCATGTATGTCCCCCCACATTGCAGAAGCCATGTATGTCCCCCCACATTGCAGCAGCCATGTATGTCCCCCCACATTGCAGCAGCTATGTATGTCCCCCCACATTGCAGCAGCCATGTATGTCCCCCCACATTGCAGCAGCCATGTATGTCCCCCCACATTGCAGCAGCCATGTATGTCCCTCCACATTGCAGCAGCCATGTATGTCCCCCCACATTGCAGCAGCCATGTATGTCCCCCTACATTGCAGCAGCCATGTATGTCCCCCACATCGCAGCCTTGTATGTCCCCCACATTGCAGCCTCGTATGTCCCCCACATTGCAGCCTCGTATGTCCCCCCACATTGCAGCGATGGCCTGTCCCTCATACCTTTAGATATGATGATGCCGCCGCTGCCGCATACCGCCGTTAATCCCCTGCAATATCGCGTAGCGCACATTACAAGCTTTCATTCTGAATGCTTGTAAATGCCCGCGCCGCCATGTACAGACACTCCCCTTCTCCGGATTGGAGGGATCCCTCCAATCCTGAGCAAGGGTGAGTGTCTATGCACGAATCCGCGTATAGACACTCCCCCTTGCTCGGGATTGGAGGGATCCCACCAATCCGGAGAAGGGGAGTGTCTGTACATGGTGGCGCGGGCATTTACAAGTATTCAGAATGAAAGCTTGTAATGTGCGTTACGCGATATTGCAGGGGATTAACGGCGGTATGCGGCAGTGGCGGCATCATCATATCTAAAGGTATGAGGGACAGGCCATCGCTGCAATATGAGGGGGGGGGGGAAGTATTCTATTTTGGTATCGGGGGTATTTGCGGGAGTACAAGTACTCTCGCAAATACTCAGAATCGGTCCCGATACCGATACTAGTATCGGTATCGGGACAACCCTAATACAGTATACACACACTATACATACAGTATATACACACATACAGTATATACACACACACTATACATACAGTATATACACACACTATACATACAGTATATACACACACACATACAGTATTTACACACACACTATACATACAGTATATACACACTATACATACAGTATATACACACTATACATACAGTATATACACACACTATACATACAGTATATACACACACACACTATACATACAGTATATACACACACTATACATACAGTATATACACACTATACATACAGTATATACACACACTATACATACAGTATATACACACATACAGTATATACACACACACTATACATACAGTATATACACACTATACATACAGTATATACACACACTATACATACAGTATATACACACACTATACATACAGTATATACACACATACAGTATATACACACAATATACATACAGTATATACACACACACTATACATACAGTATATACACACTATACAGTATATACACACACTATACATACAGTATATACACACTATACAGTATATACACACACACTATACATACAGTATATACACACACTATACATACAGTATTTACACACACTATACATACAGTATATACACACATACAGTATATACACACACACACTATACATACAGTATATACACACACTATACATACAATATATACACACACTATACATACAGTATATACACACACTATACATACACTATATACACACACTATACATACACTATATACACACATACAGTATACACACACACACTATACATACAGTATATACACACACTATACATACAGTATATAGACACATACAGTATATACACACACACTATACATACAGCATATACACACATTATACATACAGTATATACATACACTATACATACAGTATATACACACACTATACATACAGTATATACACACAATATACATACAGTATATACACACATACAGTATATACACACAATATACATACAGTATATACACACACTATACATACAGTATATACACACTATACAGTATATACACACACTATACATACAGTATATACACACTATACAGTATATACACACACACTATACATACAGTATATACACACTATACAGTATACACACACACTATACAGTATATACACACACTATACAGTATATACACACTATACATACAGTATATACACACACACACTATACATATAGTATATACACACTATACAGTATATACACACACACACATATACACACACACTATACATACAGTATATACACACACTATACATACAGTATATACACACACTATACATACAGTATATTCACACACACTATACATACAGTATATACACACATACAGTATATACACACACTATACAGTATATACACACACTATACATACAGTATATATACACACACTATACAGTATATATACACTCAATATACATACAGTATATACACACTATACAGTATATACACATACTATACATACAGTATATACACACACTATACAGTATATACACACACACACACACACACACTATACATACAGTATATACACACACAATATACAGTATATACAAACACTATACAGTATATACACACACTATACATACAGTATATATACACACACACTATACAGTATATATACACACACTATACATATAGTATATACACACATTATACATACACACACCAGCATCTTTCACCCAAAAATCAGCATGACTGAATGCACTGCTGCCCCATCTCCTGACATGCTGGGACTTGTAGTGCCCCAGCAGCTCACAGGCACATTAGTTGGTAATACAGGAGAGGAGAGGAGGGGACTGTGCCTGTGTAGTGGTGGGCAGCTAATGAGTAGGCAGGTTGGGGGAGACATTCAGGACATGCACTTCTTACACACAAAATCGATCTAATAGTCTCAGAGACAGGAGGAGCCATGCTAGAGGTAACACATCCCCTCCCTCTCTGTTCACTAGGGTAACCCACTGACAAGGATCCATCTTGTAAAGCTCAGCCAGCTTACAGTACCTTATCAGGCAGTCCGTCCCACACTCCATGCTGTGTCCCCGCCTCCCCTTCCTCTAGCAGTCGGACTCTGTCGGCATCTCCTGCTACTGTGTCAAAAAAGCCACGCTGTGGAAGGGGGCGTGTACAGCGTGTTCCTATTGGCTGAGGGGGCAGTGCAGAGGCGGGGCAGCTATAATCTCAGGAATTTCACATCAAAATAATGTCGGTGCCAGACATATCAAGAACAGATGTAAAAATACACAGATTTTTACATTCTGTCCTTAGTTTTACTGAGGCTGGCCACCCTGATGGGGCCCCCTAGTGGCACGGGCCCTCGGTCACTCAACTCAACATACCAGACACCTACAAAAAATTAAAGTCTAACCCCAAAAAAGAATACAAAAAGAAACTAAATGTATATATAGAAAAAGGCAAAAAGTTGGGCATTCTTACAAAAAAAGAAGCCAAATATCTAAACCCAGAAACGGCAAAAACACCTATTATCTACTATGTCCCAAAAATACACAAGAACCAATCAAACCCACCAGGAAGACCAATTATAAGTGGCATAGACTCCCTCTTCTCAAGGCTTGGAGCCTATATTGATGGATTCCTACAACCACTAGTGAAGGAAGGACCATCATATCTCAAGGATAGCAGACAACTTACAATGGAACTTGTGGACTTGGAAATAGAACCCACGGACCTTCTCGTCACCATAGATGTCAACTCATTATATACGAATATAGTACAAGAAGACGGCATTAAAGGGGTAAAATGGGCTTTACACAAAGACTCAAAATTAAAACAGGAACAAATAAACTATATTTTGGAGGGGCTAACATTAGCTATGAGCCACAACTACTTTTGGAATAAAGGAAATTTTTTTGTCCAGACTAAAGGAGTAGCCATGGGGGCCAAGTATGCCCCCAGTGTAGCTAACATCTTTTTGAATCATTGGGAGGCAGAACAGATTCAAGGAACAGAAAGACCATCTTTGAAACTCTACAGAAGATATATAGATGACATACTAATAGTATGGGGAGGCACAGAAACGGAATTACAGAAGTTTTTTGATGAGATCAACCACAATATATATGGGATTACTTTTACAGGCATTTGGAATGTAGAATCCATTGATTACCTGGACTTACAATTATTCAAAGCAGAAAACAGAATACACACCAGAACGTTTTTCAAAAAAACAGATAGGAACAGCTACATTCCAGTAACCAGTTGTCACCACAAAAAATGGATTCAAAATATCCCTAAAGGACAACTTATGAGAATATTCAGAAATTGTAGCAATGAGGAGGATTTCGAACTACAAGCTACACAAATCATTAACAAATTTGTGGAGAAAGGTTACCAACGCAGAGATCTAGAAACTCTGAAAAATAAAGTCAAAGAAATGAACAGAGACAACATCATAGCAGGAACACAAAGGAAGAAAGCAAACAGGAAAACCACAGAAGTAGCCTTCCTGACTGGATACAATATACAACATAGAGACGTTGAAAAAAATATTCAAAAAATACTGGCCTATTCTGCAGAACCACAGAAGTAGCCTTCCTGACTGGATACAATATACAACATAGAGACGTTGAAAAAAATATTCAAAAAATACTGGCCTATTCTGCAATCTGATAAAAGCCTGAAAAATCTATTACCGAACAGACCGAGTTTCATATATCGTAAAGCCCCCAATCTAAGAAATCGATTAGTCCACAATGCGATTGACCCCCCAAAACAGATCCAAATTTTCAAAAACCTCAAAGGCTTCCACAAATGTGGTTAATGCCTACCCTGCCGAGTTAGTAAAAAGACAAATAAGAAAAAAACTGAGTTCACATCTACAAATAATGGAACCACACATAAAATAAGAGAGCTGATAACATGTAGTAGTACACATGTTACGTATGTCCTGGAATGCCCATGCCAAAAACAATATGTAGGCAGAACAACAAGAGAACTACATATCAGGATTAGAGAACACATAGCTAACATTAAAAAAGGGTTCCATAAACATAGTGTGTCTCGACATTTTAGAGATTACCATCATAAAGATCCGGGATGCATGACTTTCTATGGAATAGACAGAATAAAAGAACACTGGAGGGGGGGAAATAAAACTATAAAAGTATCCCAAAATGGAACCCGGTGGATCTACACGTTAGACACCCTCCAACCGTCTGGTATGAATATTGATGTGGATCTAAATTGTTTTTTAACCAATTTTTAACAATTTTTAATTTTACACTATATTCCATATTTTTATATATTTTATTTTAATTTTAGATTTTATATAATATTTTAATACGGGAATTTTTTCATATATCTAATTATAATAATACATCGGATTGCCTCATCGACATATACACATCTACCTCTCTTTTTCCTATCAACTACTCCTCATATAATTATAATTTTAATTCTATTTTATTAACTAATGTTTTTTCCCATAATGTCTATTTATATATTTTATATATTTTATATATATATATATATATATTTTTTTTTTCACATATTTACAATCCTATATATATCTGATTATGTTATTAACATCACCTTGCTGTAATATGGAGATCAGCTAAATAATCAAGTTTTTACTATATTTCGATCTAACTTCCGGGTTTTTCCCGATATGAAAACGAACGTAATTTCTCCTTTTTAATACAGAGCCTCTTGAGACTGGACTCCGGTCTGCAAAAATCTCTAACATGGAGGACGCTCGAAAGTTAGGAACTTTTTCGACGTAAGATCGGGGGTTTGCTTTCCCGACAGAACGTCCGTCGTAGTGTCGACTACAATACTGAGCCTCTAGTGTTAGGACTACGGTCTGTAGTAATCTCCAACATGGAGGATACCGGAACAACAGAGTTTTCACGACGTAACTTCGGACCCGTTTTTTCGACATTTTGTCGACACAACGTCTGCAATTTTCGACACAACGTCCGCATTTTCCGACATAACGTCAATTATAAATAGCTAGTGCTGAAGGCTCAGAGGCACGCTCCAGATGACGTCAGAACGACGAAACCGGTCGAGCGAACGTTCCTTAGAGCTACAGCACATATTTTCTAAAGGCTTTTTAACTGCATGTAAATTGTGAGTACCCATTGTTTATTAAGAATAAATTTTACTTGTTACAAAACGGTATCACGCTATTGGGCATTTTCGTTTCATCCTATCTTCTCTATGAGCGGCTGAATGGTTGGATAGACCCCATGTGAGGAAACCAGGCAGATTTTATTGAAGTGTGGAGACTTACTGAGAAAGCCTATTACCCCTGCAGGGGTAGTTGGATCCGGTGAGTGCGGGACCATTGGGGGAGAGCACTGAGTGATCCACTGACGGCTATACCTGCATGAAGCACATATCACCTTATAGCATTACTTTTCGGAAGCAATCTTGAAAATATATATATATTTTTATAAAACTGGACTTTTCTTGGATTATTATTATTATCATCATTTAATCTTGCAACACCTATTTTGGAAATTTTTATCACTAGGAATTGGACTTTTATGAATTATATTTATACTAATTCAATCACATAATTATTAATATTCAACTTATTTTGTGTTATATATGTTATACTTTGACTAGGACCAGCACTCTTTTGGACAGACACCATTTATATTTATATTTATTTGCACATTCCTTTATACACTTTGGGGCAGATTCACAAAACAATTACGCCTGTCTAACTGGGGTTAGACAGGAGTAATTTCAAATTTCGCGCGGCGTATCACTAGTTTGAATCCTCAAACCATGATACGCCGGCTTCGGGCTTCGATCCGAGAGGCTTGCGTCTTCGTAAGCCTTCGGATCTACGCTGCCATCTATTTGCGGCCGCTGGGAGGAGTTCGCGTCGTTTTGGTGCGTCGGAATATGCAAATGTGTTTTTACGGGGATTCACGAACATACGAGCGGGCGTCGCACTCGTTTTCGTCTATTTTTTTATACGTAATGTTAGAGCAGCTTTTTGCTGCTCTAACTTTACGTAGCCCATGTTAAGTATGGCCGTCGTTCCCGCTTCGAATTTATTTAAAATTTTATTTTGTTTACGTAACTCGTCGGGACGTGGATCGCCCGTAAAGTACGCTACATAAACAACGAATGACGTCACGACGTGATTTCGCGCAATGCACGGCGGGAAATTTGCGAACGGAGCATGCGCAGAGCGATCGCCGCGGGAACGCGCCTAATTTAAATGTTTCACGCCCCCTACTCGCGCAGATGGATTGCGACGGGAGAAATACACTACGCCGCCGTCGTTTACCGTAGAAAATCTACCTGAATTCCACGTAGAGCAAGGTAAAAAACGGCGGCGTAGTGTATTTCTGATACGCTACGATAATCCATTTCTCTGTGAATCTGCCCCTTTATTTCTAGTAGGCGCCATTACCTGCTATTTTTTACTTAATATCTGGATTTAAAGCTGGTTTCCTGCTATGTATGTGCTAGTCACGCTGGACTTTATGAATGGCCCGCTGTCTTCTGAGACCTCTGTGTCTCCCAGAAGGCAGCAGGGTGATGGAGGAGGGGCCAGAAATTTCATAGATTGCTGCAATCGTTGTGCGGTGATCTTACCAGGAAGTGGCAGATTGACCTGGTTTTGACAGGTATCCACCTCTCCAAAAAGTGCCAAATGTGGCAGTGGAGATTGCAAATAAGCGGAGCTTCCCCCTTTAACTAGCAACTGGATTAAAAGAAATATACATTATTGTTTTCACTTTAAATTGTGAAACTGTCATGGCAGCGCCTTTCCACCTCATCCAATCAGAGAACCCATTGCATTTGCTAAGGAAATGCCCGATATTCTCTGAATGACACCCACACCAAGTGACCAACCTCCTGTGTTCCCAATGCAGCAGAACAGCTGCTCAGCACAAGACCCAGAAGCTAGTGGAGATCTATTTATAGTGGGTCCCCGACTTACGAATGCCCGACTTACGAACGGGCCTCAATGCCGGCTGCTTGTGCTCCACGATGGTCCTGGATAACTCCAAGCAGCTATTTTGCCACATTCCACACATTTCACACTGCAGTACTTCATGTACTGCATGGCCAAAATAGCCCCAGAAGCGCCCGGAACATGCCACATCCCTGAACAGGCGGAAGTTACACTTACAAGCAGTGTTCCGACTTACGAACAGATTTCACTTATGAACAAACCTACAGTCCTTATTGTGTTTGTTTTTTTTTTTTTTTTTTTTTTTTCCACAAAAAATCTTTATTGGGAGAATAATAAAGCAAAATACATTGTACATTTAAAGAAGTATCGCAACAATGAAAGATTGTATACATCAGGAGAAGACAGTCATGTAGGAGTTCCAGACAATAACAATCAAGGTAGCATATCAATTACAGATCTATCTTCATTATGTTCAATTAAGAATGAATGATCAGTATCTGTGTTTAGACAGGCGCATTCATGTAGGGGGAGGGGGGGCAGGGGGGAGGGGGAAGATAAAGAGGAAAAAAAAAAGGGGGGGGGGGATCACCGGTCATGAGAAGACTTAAGTTTTACTTTACAATAGATTTGTAATGGTGGGATTCCTTAAAAGTTGTCCAGTTGTGCCAGGTAGCATAGAAAATGGTAATTTTTTCTTGGGAGATACTTATGAGTTCCTCAACTCTTTCCATGCTATTAATTCTCCTGAACCATTCCGCCTGTGTTGGTGTATGAGGGGATCTCCAGTGTGAGGGGATACAATGTCGTGCCGCATTTATCATGAACATAGGGAGTGATTTCAAATACTGATTTTTAGGCATAAAACTGAAGTGTAATAAATATTGAGCAGGGGTGAAACTTAAGTTTGACGATGTGATCAATTTAATGGTTTCATGCACCGCTATCCAAAAAGATTGAATTAAAGGGCATGACCACCATATGTGTAGCATGGAGCCTTCCTCCTGTTTACATCTCCAACATCTATCGGATACCAGGGGATTGTGTTTGTAAGTCGGGGACCCCCTCTAGTATCAGTGTCTACTACAGTGATTTCCAGCTTATCTAGTACAAACAGATTGCCTCTCAAGGGTTTCGGAAAGTTTTTTGTGTTTTTGTAACCCCTGCAATCCTTGACGGCCAACTCTGCAGACATTTGCAATAGATGTAGTATTGTTCTTGAGACATGATTCTCCCTTTTAGAAAAAAAAAAGCACACACCTGTATAGTGGTCAGCAGAATACTATACAGAAAAACCTTGACTTGCGAGCATAATTTGTTCTGGAAGCACGCTTGTAATCCAAAGCACTTGTATATCAAAGCAAATTTTCCTAAAAGAAATAATGGAAAAACTCAACTGATTTGTTCCATAATCATTTATTCATAAGTCCTTCAGTTTATAGTCCATGTAAAAAGATCATAGCAATGTGATTTCATGGTTGTGTAACCATAAAATGTCCATCCACAAATGGAAGCCTCCCCAAGGGGATTAGAAGAAAAATCCAGCAGGAGCTACAGAGTGTAAGGCCTTGTACACACGAGGGAATAAATCCGCTGAACATGGTCCGACGGACCATTTCAGCCGAAAAATCCGCTCGTGCGTAGGGGCAAACGGACCGTTCTGGCCGGATTCCTCCGGCGGAAAAATTTCAAAGCATGCTTTGGAATTTTTCCGCCGGATAGCTGCCCGTTAGATATGTCCGCTGGTTAGTACGGCAAACCAGCGGACATATCTGCCCGCACATGCGTCGTATCCTGTGAATGGATCCGACGCATGCGCGCGGAAGTGTTTACTTCCTGGTGCGGTGACGTGGCGGCGTCAACGTCACTGTCGCGTCACCGCGCTGTCCGTCGGCGGGGAATTTGATCCGATGGTGTGTACAGCCATCGGATGAAAACATCCCGGCGTAAATATGCGCTGTAAACGGTCCGGGGACCGTTTACAGCGGATAAATCCCATCGTGTGTACAAGGCCTAAGTGTAGCAATATGGTTACATTTAATGAAGGTACAACATTTAGCAACTCACATGGTTGATGATTAAAAGAGGCACATCTGGGAGGCGCATGCGCGGCAGCTCCTAAGATGGCCGCCGGCTTCTAGAGCTCCGCTCCACCACGGCCCTGTAATAGCCACCGGAGCTCTCAGGACGCCCCCCCAGCGCTCTCACCGGGTCCCACGAGTAGGGGAAGATCCCGGGAACAGGCGGATGTTACCGGCGCCGGTGAGGAGGAATCTATCGCGGCAGATGGCGGCTTCTCCCGGACCCCTCAGTTATGCCAAGATGGCGGCGGCGGCGCAGCAAGGCCTACATGCCGCGGGAGACGCAGGGGACTCTATTGCTGACCAGGATCTGGTCCTACCGCCATCACCAGGTACTGACTTCCCTTCCCTGCATCAGGCTGCCTCCCCAGCCTCCACAGAATCCCTGTTGGGACGAATGAGCGCGGGGCCCCCCTCCACCCCCCTGCTGGATCCCCATACAGGCATGCTGCTGACTGTGAGTGAAACAGCAGAGTCCACTCCTATCCCCACTGACTTTCCTTCCATGATGGAGGCCTTTGCACAGATGCTCTCCAAGAGCTTGGCACTCAATGCAGCCCAAATCACTTCATCCATTCATGCAGACCTGCAGCAGATCGGATTGAGAATGGACACTATAGAGAAAAAGGCTGACCAGGCCGTAACACGCATTAACCAAAACACGGCCAGGCTACAAGATGTCCAGGATCAATTAGAGACTGCCTTTGCCAAGATCGATGACCTCGAGAATAGAACCAGACGCTATAATTTTAGGATAAGGGGGCTCCCCGAATCCGAAAAGGAGGTGCAGGCGGTTGTAAAATCCTTTATTAAAAATCTCATTCCTGATATAGCGGAACACCGCCTGGAGCTGGACAGGGCACACAGGGCCCTGCAACCCCCTCGCGCTGACGGACTCCCCAGAGATATTATAGTGAAACCACACTTTTATTCGGTGAAGGAGGAGGTGATGAGGAAATCCAGGTACTCCGAAAATCTTACGCTAAACGGTCATAGAATCCAAATTTTTGCTGATCTCTCCCCCTACACAGTGCAGAGACGGCGATCGCTTAAACCACTGCTGCACCTATTGATGGAGAGGGAAATCACATACAGATGGTCTTTTCCCCTACGGCTGAACTTCTCCTTCAAGAACAAACACTATGGCTTCTCATCCTTGTCTGAAGGGGAGCGACTGTTAGCGCATCTAGGGATCCTGCCCCAAGACCCCCCTCCTATGCAGACCGGCAGGAGCAACCCGGCTTCTACAAAGAGACCCTCGCCTGCAAGCCCTTTGCAGCACACCTGGCTCAAGCAAGGCTACAAGCGGTCCAAGGACAATCTACAGACCTGAAGAATCTCCCCCTTCTGTCCCTCTTTGGGCTCGATGACTTCTCACTTCCCATGATGCCCGGATTTGGGGGTACTCCACCCGCCGCCCCTTGCTGGGGATACCTGTTGCTGAAGACTTCCAGCGGACAGCACTTATAATATTGTCTCCTTTAATGTTCTCCTTTTGTTGCAGGTTGCCCGGCAGGGCCTTACTTCCTGACTGGGACTGGGGCGGGTGGGCTCTACACGAACTGGGGCTGGGGAGCTTGAGGGGGTGGCGGACCGACTAGGGTGGCCTTTCCCCTTTTGTGTGCCGATCAGTTCCTGGTGCATTTTATGGTTAACAGCAATGTAGTTTTAAGTCTCAATGTACCTTTTTTTTTTTTTTTTTCTCTTTCTCTCTCCCTTCCAGGATCCTGGGCCCCGCGGGGTGGGGGTCGGGGACCGGGGGGGTTCCTGGTTATCACAGTTTATTAGGCAATGACATACATGGGGGCGTTCTGCTTGTTCCTTTAGAATACGTTAGGCCCCAGTGTGGGCCTTTGGTACAACGGATGATATATTTTGGGTGGATGGGTTGTGGTGGACCCAGTGCACCTCATACTAGGACCGGGAGCGCTTATCGTGCTCCTCGGCTCTGTCTCGGAGTCCCTGTCTCTAGGGAACTCTGATCCTCTCAGGATTGAGGGTAGGGATGGATAGCCCATCTCGACCCAGGGGTGGGGTGGGGTTAGGGGACCTCAGGGTCCTTTGTTTATGTCCTATTGTTTTTTTATTATTGTTTCAGTCCTTTTGTTCAGTATATCAATTTGTAACCGGTCTCTTTTTCTTCCCTTCTTCTTTCCCTCCTGTCCTGCCTGCTCCTCATGCCACTTCCTATCTGAGTCTCTTCGGTGCCTTCGTCCGTGACGGACCTCGCCTCCCGGGACCCGAGCTCGCGCTGTGTCTGCTCCTCAGGCTGTGTGGTGAGTACCGCTTTTTAGATCAAGGAGTGCACCGATACATCACACTAGTTCTAACCACTCTGATCCATGCCTAATACACATTCCCCACCTCCATCCCTCAAGATAGTTTCTCATAATGTCCAGGGCCTTAACTCGCCAATTAAGCGTAGGAAGCTGTATCAGCTATACCACTCTATGCATGCTGACGTGTTATTGTTACAGGAGACTCATTTCCCGGTCACTTATAAGCCTACTTTCCTTCACCAGCATTATCCTCAATTTTTTCTGGCATCCGCGGACAATAAAACTAAGGGAGTGGCCATTTGTTTCGCTAAACACATTAATCTATCCCAACCGGTTGTCAAAGCCGACCCGCAGGGACGCTACATCTTGGTCTCTGGTCAAATTGATGGAGAAACCTACACCTTTGTCTCCTATTACTCCCCAAATAAGGGTCAGAAACCCTTTTTTGACTCTCTACTGCACACTCTGAGCGAACATCTCAAGGGAACGGTCTACATTTGTGGGGACTCTAACATCGCTTTCGATTGCTCGCTGGATAAGTCCAGGTCTGGGAAGCCGATACCAAAACGACCCTCCAAACAAAGTGTTAAAATTGCCGAATTATTACACTCGGCGGGGTTGATTGACGTCTGGAGAGAGGTTAACCCTCACACGAAGGACTATACGCACTTCTCTGCCCCACACAACTCATTTGCCAGGATAGACCACATCTTCACACGTTCCTCGTCGATCCCCTTAATTAGAGGCTCCAAGATTATTGAATCTTCCCTTTCGGACCACTCGATGGTTGTGTTGACCACGCTGAGACCTTCGGGAGTGCGAACGGCCCCTCGCTGGCGTCTGCAGGAGTCATTATTGAGTGACCCCATACAGTGCACCCTTTTGGAAGCAGCGATTAAGGAATACTTCCTTCTCAATGCGACGGGCGAGGTCTCGGAGGCTACCGTTTGGGCAGCACACAAATCGGTGATCCGGGGGAAGATCATACAAATGATCTCGATACGTAGGGCAGAACACAGGGCAGACACGCTGAAGCTCACTGAGGAATTCCGTGCTCTAGCGAAAGCACACAAGCGACACCCTACGGCGGACTCCCTTAGACAGTTGGAAGGGGCTCGGGCCCTTCTCAATCTGAAACTGACCACTGACGCAGAAAGGCACCTTAGATGGACTGGGGCTAAATTCTATTCTCAGAAGGATAGGATTGGATCTAAGCTGGCAGTGAAGTTGAACCCTAAGCCACGCGCTCTAGCCTTCCCTAAAATTAAGACGACCTCAGGGGACCTGACGCAAAACCCAACAAAAATTATGGACACTTTTCTACAGTTCTATTCTGACTTATATAAACCTGTTGGCCCGGCTCAGGCCTCCCTAAGCGAGACATTCTTGGACGCTCTCCCTCTTCCCACCCTCTCCCCTGAGCATAGGACTCTCATGGAGGAACCGTTTACCTCTGCCGAGATTTTGAACACCATAAAATCCCTCAAACTTGGCTCATCGCCCGGTCCCGATGGATTTTCAAATAGCTACTACAAGAAATTTGGCCCTTGCCTGGCTCCACATATGGCTAGGTTATTTAACTCCTTACGGGAGGGAAACCTCCTGGGCGCAGACCTAAACTCTGCATACATTTCTGTGATTCCCAAGCCGGACAAGGACGCTAGTGAGGTTAGCAATTACCGCCCAATCTCGCTTATCAATAACGACATCAAAATTATGACCAAGATCATGGCCAATAGGGTGGCGAGTTTTATCGCCACATACATACATGGGGACCAGGTGGGGTTCATTCCTGGGAGACAGGGTCCGGATCAGGTTAGGAGGGCCATTGACATAATTTCGCTTCTTAGATCCCACTGGGATGGGGGAACCCCGCAGAAAGGCTTTATCCTTTCTATAGACCTTCACAAGGCCTTTGACTCGATTGACTGGAATTACCTAACCGACATTTTGGGGAAGTGGGGTTTCGGCCCATACTTTTTGAACCTAATCCGAGCTCTTTATTCGAACCCCACGGCCCAAGTTCGCCTGTTGGGCAGATACTCGGAATCGTTTACCATTGGTCGGGGAACCAGACAAGGGTGCCCACTCTCCCCCCTCTTATTCGCGTTGGCCATAGAGACACTAGCAATTGCGCTTAGATCGAACCCGGACTTCAAAGGGGTGACGTGCGGACAGGGTGAGCACAAGTGCGCGCTGTATGCAGATGACCTGCTCCTTTTCATCACCTCCCCACTGACCTCTACCCCCGTGATACTTAAGACTCTACGGGCCTTTAGTGACGTTTCGGGACTGAAAGTTAATATGACCAAGTCAACAGCCTTGAACATTAATGTCCCCCCCGACATTCTCTACCAGCTCTCTAACAATTTCACCTTTAAATGGGCATCCGGGTCGATTCCTTACTTAGGCATCAAACTTACACCAGACATAACAAGTCTCTTTGAAGCCAACTATCCCCCTATAATACGCAAGTGTAGAGAGGATTTGGATGCGTGGTCGAAGTGTGGTCTATCCTGGCTGGGTAGGATACATGCGGTGAAAATGACACTCCTCCCCCGTCTGCTATATCTATTCCGCTCCCTCCCGGTCCCGATTCCAAAACGTTTTCTCAGTTCTGTCCAATCCCGAATAGTCCGTTTTGTCTGGGGTAACAAGGGGTATAGATGCCCCTCGGGCATCCTCTATCGGTTGAAATCACAGGGAGGGCTGGGACTCCCGAATCTCTGGGGTTATTACCGGGCAGCCCAACTCGCACAAATCTCGATGGCTTTCCGCCAAGGACCTAAACCTGACTGGCTCTCCATGGAGAGACAAGCCACCCCCAAGAACACCATTGACTTCCTCCTTTGCTGTGAACCAAAGGTCAGACCCGCAATCCTATCTCCCACCCTCTCGCATTCGGTTTCCTTAAGCTCCAAACTATTCGGCGCGCACCCCCTGACGTCCCCTTTGAAACCGTTGGCACACCTGTTCCATAATGTGGAATTCCCCCCGGGAATGAGTATTGAGGCCTTCCGGTGGTGGACGGACAAAGGCCTCTACCGGATTGGCCACTTCCTCTCCCCGACGGGCCCTGTTTCCCTAGCCTTTTGCAGACAGAAACTGGACATGCCGGATTCGGAACTGTTCAGGTTCTCACAGATCTCCCATTTCATGCACTCACTCTGGACCAATAGAAAGGTACCCCCCACAATCTCGCCATATGAACACTGGTGCACTACCGCAGCGGATCAGAAGGGTGGCATCTCCTTGATCTATACAGCGCTTGTTTCTAGAGAGGTAAAGCCATCGTACGCTCGGGCCTGGGAGGAGGAACTGGACGGTTCGTGGGACACTGAGGTCTGGCACAGAGCGACTATTAGAGCGTATAAAGGTATTCTCAACGTCTCTCTCATAGAGGCTGGTCTAAAAGTCTTACTCAGGTGGTATTATGTTCCTTCCAGGCTGGCTAGGATGTTCCCAGGGGCATCACCGGTCTGTTACAGAGGTTGTGAGTTGGAAGGATCTATGCTCCACATTTGGTGGACCTGCCCCCGCATCAGATCATTCTGGCGGAAGGTGTTCCGGATCATTCGCTCCGTGACAGCATCGGTGGTGACCCCCCATCCAGGCATTGCTCTTTTGAACCAAAGCATTCCTGGACTATCTAAACATTGCCAAACCTTATCCTTTTTCATACTATTGGGAGCCAAAATGTCTATAGCTAAAGCCTGGAAGAAACCTTCGGTATCCCTTCAGGGGTTCAGGAGAAAAGTCTCTTGGATCATGGCGCAGGAGCAGATCGTTGCTAGAATTAATGACAAATCTGAGAGATTTCTGGCCATCTGGGAACCCTGGGCCACCTACTGTAACATATCCCTCATACCGGGAGTTCTGCCTAGCGGGCCGACCGACCGTTCAATTCCCTAACAGAGCAGGCATCCCTCCCCTCGTCTCCTCTCCCACTTTTTCGCTTCCCATTTCTCTCCTATGCTTCTGTACCTCTTCTTTTTCTTCTACCCCCCCCCCGGTTACCATTCTGTTACATGATTTTCCGGTTACTGGTATGTTTTATTAGGGTGGAGACTAGCTCCCCCAGGTGACGGCCTACAAGGCCGATTGTGCACCCTTCTGGTAAATGGCTTCAAGGGTCTCCCACACGTTGATGGCCCCGGGACACGTGTGGGATGGAGCTCGGGGTCCCCTGTTCCCGAGGGGCAGTGTGATCCCTTCGGGGCCTATCGGGAGCTGGGGTTCTGGGCCCCTCCCCCACCGGAGAGCTGTCTCTTGGGGGACCTTGAGAAGTGAATAGCTCTTTGCTATACGAGCTGACTGCTACCAGGCCTACACAGGGCCGCTGTTTGATTGTTCCTCTCCTCCCTTCCGTTTTCTTTTTTTTTTTCTCTTCCCTTCTTGCACTAATGTTGTAACTTTTGTCCTAGGACACGGAAAACACTGTATAGAGACTGACTGACTGTAAGTTGACATGTTATTCTTTGTGATATTTGTTCTCTATTGAAAAATTCAATAAAAATTATTGAATATAAAAGAGGCACATCTAAGTATGCAGGCATTTGGGGTAAAGCTGTCCACATATTCCAATCCCCGCAGCGCTGCCTCTTAGGCCTGGTACACACGATCAAATCTGTCTGCTGGAAACGGTCTGCTAGACCGTTTCAGCAGACAGATTCGATCGTGTGTAGGGGCAAACAGACGGATTTGGCCACCCGACAGATTTCAAAGCATGCTTTGAAATCTGTCGGCTGGGAACCCGTCCACCCGACATGTCTGCTGGTTAGTACGCTAACCAGCAGACATGTCTTCTCGCACACGCGCCGAATGGTTTCGATGCATGCGCGGAAGTGTTTTACTTCCTGGTGCGGTGACGTGGCGGCGTCAACGTCACCGCCACGTCAGCGCGCTGTCTGCTGGCGGGGATTTTGGTTTGCTCGTGTGTACACGCGAGCAAACCAAAATACCAGCAGACAGATCTGTTTAAATCGGTCGGTCCGACCGATTTGAACAGACACATTTGATAGTGTGTACGGGGCCTAACAGCTGTCAGTCTGCAATCGTGATTGGGAAGACTACCCTGCAGTAGAGCGATCTGAAATCGACGCTTAAACCACTCGTGAAAGAGACAACATCAATGGCGGTGCGGAGGACGGCTTTACCCCGTATGCCTGCATACTTAGATGTGCCTCTTTTAATCATCAACCATGTGAGTTGCTAAATATTGTACCGTCATTAAATGTAACCATATTGCTACACTTAGAGGCGCCTCTCTTCACTTTTATACTCAGTTGTCACATGACGCTACTCTTATATCAAGACATCGCTTGTATATCAAGTCACAATTTATTAAAAAATGTTGCTTGTCTTGCAAAATGCTCTCAAACCAAGGTTTTACTGTATACTGAAACAATTCTTTATCTGAGCCGCAGAGCTGGAAATATGAATAAAACTGGAATCTTATTGTAAATTTGTCTCACTGCTCCTCGTTTGCTTTGTGCAAAAGACAATAACTCTCCTCCCTGTGGTGTAACATAGTCAAAAGCGTTACATCTTTTATTTTTTATTTTTTTATTAACGCACTTTCTCTTGCCACTACAATTTTTTCACAGTTGCTATACTTCTCTTGTTTTTATCTGCTTCAGCGCATTTTAAAATGGGTATTATAGCTGTGAGCATAACAATGAAATGCGGGATGTGACAACAGATACTTGAAGGGTGGCTGAGCCCCAGGCATGTCATGCAAACCCAGTGTTAAATAAACAAAGAAATTATAATAAGTTTCATCATTTTCCTGCATATTTTCATAAAGGGAACAAAAAGCAATTATGGACAGAATTACAACGTTTTTGTTTACCCCGAGAACGCCAGTGTTATTGCATTGCTGAGCAATGGGGATCACTCAAGGAATACCGCCTTGGGAACTCATTTAAGTGTAGTTTCCATCCAAAACTGCAATGAGCTCGATCTTTCAAGCAAAACTTTTTTTAAGCTTTGAGCGCATTGGCTTTTGTAAGAAAATACGTCTAATTTAGTAGTGGTAATCATTTGCAAAATACCAGATTATATATATATATATTCAAATTGGATTTTTCTAGTTTAAAATGTTACAAAGAAAAGTAGCAGCACATTTCCCAAATAACTGTCAGAGCTGGTTCACACCGGTGTGGGAAAGGAGCATTCTGTGCACCACTAGCAAAATGCATTGCCTCTGTGATCTGCTGCTGGTGCCAATATATGGTTACGGCACCCCAAACGCTCACTAGATCACTAATGCAGTGCGTTTACGGGCACCGGATCACAATACCATAGGATTTGTTGTGGCTCATTTTTCAAACGGAGTGTATGCACTACTTTTTGTGCGGTCTGGTGCGACTTGCAACCCATTGGTAGGCGGAACGCACAGAAATCGCACACAAATGTGGACAGCATTTCTGTGCTGTTCTGGTGTGAACCAGCCCTCAGTGTTATAAAAAGTATCAGTATCAATAAAAACATCAGTCAGTCAGACCTCAGATGTGTAATGTGCTGACCTATACGGAGCCAAGTATTGAAGAGGAGGAGGGGGGAGGAGGAGGAAGAACAGAACAGAGAGAGTCACTGAGCAGGAGCAAAACCATCCACAGAGACAGACATCCTCCTGTACCATGTCCACACAGCCTCTGATCCCTGTACCATGTCCGCACACCGCATAGGCTCTGACCCCTGTACCATCATGTTCGCAAAGCCTCTGACCCCTGAACCATGTCTGCGCAGCCTTTGACCCCTGTACCATGTCTGCGCAGCCTCGGACCCCTGTACCATGTCTGCGCAGCCTCTGACCCCTGTACCATGTCTGCGCAGCGTCTGACCCCTGTACCATGTCTGCGCAGCCTCTGACCCCTGTACCATGTCCGCACACCGCACAGGCTCTGACCCCTATACCATCATGTTCGCACAGCCTCTGACCCCTGAACCATGTCTGCGAAGCCTCGGACCCCTGTACCATGTCTGCGCAGCCTCTGACCCCTGTGCTGTGTCTGTGCAGCTTCTGACCCCTGTACCATGTCCACAAAGCCTCTGACCCCTGTACCACCATGTCCGCACAGCCTCTGACCCCTGTATCATCATGTTCGCACAGGCTCTGACCCCTGTACCATGTCCGCACAGCCTCTGACTTCTGTATCATTATGTTTGCACAGCCTCTGACCCCTGTACCATGTCTGTGCAGTGTCTGACCCCTGTACCATGTCTGCGCAGCCTCTGACCCCTGTACCATGTCCGCACACCGCACAGGCTCTGACCCCTATACCATCATGTTCGCACAGCCTCTGACCCCTGAACCATGTCTGCGAAGCCTCGGACCCCTGTACCATGTCTGCGCAGCCTCTGACCCCTGTGCTGTGTCTGTGCAGCTTCTGACCCCTGTACCATGTCCACAAAGCCTCTGACCCCTGTACCACCATGTCCGCACAGCCTCTGACCCCTGTATCATCATGTTCGCACAGGCTCTGACCCCTGTACCATGTCCGCACAGCCTCTGACTTCTGTATCATTATGTTTGCACAGCCTCTGACCCCTGTACCATGTCTGTGCAGTGTCTGACCCCTGTACCATGTCTGCGCAGCCTCTGACCCCTGTACCATGTCTGCGCAGCCTCTGACCCCTGTACCAAGTCTGCGCAGCCTCTGACCCCTGTGCCATGTCTGTGCAGCCTCTGACCCCTGTGCCATGTCTGTGCAGCCTCTGACCCCTGTACCATGTCCACAAAGCCTCTGACCCCTGTACCATCATGTCCGCACAGGCTCTGACCCCTGTACCATCATGTCCGCACAGCCTCTGACCCCTGTACCATCATGTCCACACAGCTTCTGACCCCTGTACCATGTCCGCACAGCCTCTGACCGTTGTATCATCATGTTAGCACAGGCTCTTCCCCTGTACCATGACCGCACAGCGTCTGACTACTGTATCATCATGTTTGCACAGACTCTGACCCCTGTATCATTATTTTTGCACAGGCTCTGACCCCTGTACCATGTCAGCACAGCCTCTGACCCTTATACCATGTCTGCACAGCCTCTGACCCCTGTATCATCATGTTCGCACAGGCTCTGACCCCTGTACCATCATGTCCGCACAGCCTCTGACCCCTGTACCAACATGTCCACACAGCTTCTGACCCCTGTACCATGTCCACACAGCCTCTGACCCCTGTACCATCATGTCCGCACAGCTTCTGACCCCTGTACCATGTCTGCACAGCCTCTGACCCCTGTATCATCATGTTCGCACAGGCTCTGACCCCTGTACCATCATGTCCGCACAGCCTCTGACCCCTGTACCATCATGTCCACACAGCTTTTGACCCCTGTACCATGTCCACACAGCCTCTGACCCCTGTATCATCATGTTCGCACAGGCTCTGACCCCTGTACCATGTCTGCACAGCCTCTGACCCCTATACCATGTCCGCACAGCCTCTGACCCCTGTATCATCAGGTTCGCACAGGCTCTGACCCCTGTACCATCATGTCTGCACAGCTTCTGACCCCTGTACCATGTCCGCACAGCCTTTGACCCCTGTATGATCATGTTTGCACAGGCTCTGACCCCTGTACCATGTCAGCACAGCCTCTGACCCTTATACCATGTCTGCACAGCCTCTGACCCCTGTATCATCATGTTCGCACAGGCTCTGACCCCTGTACCATCATGTCCGCACAGCCTCTGACCCCTGTACCAACATGTCCACACAGCTTCTGACCCCTGTACCATGTCCACACAGCCTCTGACCCCTGTACCATCATGTCCGCACAGCTTCTGACCCCTGTACCATGTCTGCACAGCCTCTGACCCCTGTATCATCATGTTCGCACAGGCTCTGACCCCTGTACCATCATGTCCGCACAGCCTCTGACCCCTGTACCATCATGTCCACACAGCTTTTGACCCCTGTACCATGTCCACACAGCCTCTGACCCCTGTATCATCATGTTCGCACAGGCTCTGACCCCTGTACCATGTCTGCACAGCCTCTGACCCCTATACCATGTCCGCACAGCCTCTGACCCCTGTATCATCAGGTTCGCACAGGCTCTGACCCCTGTACCATCATGTCTGCACAGCTTCTGACCCCTGTACCATGTCCGCACAGCCTTTGACCCCTGTATGATCATGTTTGCACAGGCTCTGACCCCTGTACCATCATGTCTGCACAGCCTCTGACCCCTGTACCATCATGTCTGCACAGCTTCTGACCCCTGTACCATGTCCACACAGCCTCTGACCCCTGTATCATCATGTTCGCACAGACTCTGTCCCCTGTACCATGTCTGCACAGTCTCTGACCCCTATACCATGTCCACACAGCCTCTGACCCCTGTATCATCATGTTTGCACGGGCTCTGACCCCTGTACCATGTTCGCACAGGCTCTGACCCCTCTACCATGTCTGCACAGCCCCTAACCATATACCATGTCCGCACAGCCTCTGACCCCTGTATCATCATGTTCGCACAGGCTCTGATCCCTTTACCGAGTCCACACAGCCTATGACCCCTGTATCATTATGTTTGCACAGGCTCTGACCTCTGTACCATGTCTGCATAGCCTCTGACCCCTGCACCATGTCCACATAGCCTCTGACCCCCTCCTGTACTATGTAAATGGATAAATATGTTTTTTGACTTTTGTTTAACTAAAACACATTGCTAATAGCACTAGCTACATGTTTATAGTTTAAATATTGTTATTTGCACTGTTTAGCACTGAAAACTGGCATGTTATGTACTTTTTTGCAGTGCCAGTTAAAAATGTGTCTCTGTCAGTAAATTTCATGATTTTTGTTAAAAAAAAAATTGGTGGCATTTTTAAATTTTGGGGTCCTGCCAGTTAATTTTACTTTGGGGGGTTGGCTACCTTGGGGATGAACTATTTAAATAATACTGGGTTTAGTAACACTTTAGGAAGCACTTCTCAAATGGTATGTGATTTTTGTTTTTATAAATGCTAAAATAGGAAATGATCACATATGGTGCTTAGCAACTGCACCTTAAACACGCTGTAAACACCATAGCTACACTTGCATTTTGAATGGTTTACTTTAAGTATTTAAAATTTCACCACAGCTGGCTAAATAGAAACAAGTTTTGCATTGGTACTTGATCACAAGTACTAGTACTTTTTTTTTCTATCTACTGACAGAAATTCCTTCATCCATTTGGGTAGTTGCATCATGATTCCTGGCTTAAATTGATTCCCCCGGAGTAATTTTTTTCAGCTAAGATGAAATTGTTCCAGTTGACAGGATTTTCAGACTTAAGCGGATGTCCTTAATGGTAGATGTTTGGACAAGGGATATGACAAAGAAACGTTAAATGCTTCAAAAAATAGAGCGAGATATTTTGCTGAGGGCAAAGAAAACTAGTTCACTAGTTCCCACTCGTTGTTCTTAATCACTAGTTCAGCACTATGCTATTAGAATTATTTTTAGAAGACATTGGTATGTCCTTTAAAATAACAACATATTGGAACACCTCGTTTGAGATAGTCCCAATATTTGTTTCATAGGAGTACCCTTGTTGAGGGACAAAATTGCTCAGAATGTGGTTGATGCACGATTAGACCTACTTTTTTTTCACAACCTGAAAGGTAAACCGCTTCTCAACTGCTGCACGCCAATATACGTTGGCAGAATGGCATGGGCAGGCAAAATGGGCATACCTGTTCCTTCCGGGACTGAAGTGGCTAAACTATCAAGGAATACCAAAGTTACAACTCCTCAATCCACTTTCAGGATCCTACACTATTAAACTATTATTATTATACAGGATTTATATAGCGCCAACAGTTTGCGCAGCACTTTACAACATAGGGGAAGACAGTACAATACAATACAGGAGGGATCAGAGGGCCCTGCTCATTAGAGCTTACAATCTAGAAGGGAGGGTCAAGTGGAACAAAGGGTAGTACAGTAGCTGTTGGGGATGATCAGATGGACAAGATGAAAATACAGTTGTTAGGTGTGGGTAGGATAGGCTTCTCTGAACAGAAGGGTTTTCAGGGATTGTTTAAAAGCTAATAGAGTAGGAGATACGTGGACAGATTGGGGTACGGCATTCCATAGTATTGGAGAGGCTCTGGAAAAGTCCTGGAGGCGAGCGTGGGAGGAGATGATGAGAGAGCTAGAGAGCAGGAGGTCTTGCGAAGAACGAAAAGAACGATTAGGTTGGTATTTTGAGACTAGGTCAGTGATGTAGCTGGGGGTAGAGTTGTGGATGGCTTTGTAGGTAGTCGTTAGTATTTTGAATTTAATTTGTTGGGTGGGCGGAATCCAGTGGAGGGATTGACAGTGAGGAGTAGCAGACACAGAGCAATTAGTAAGGTGGATAAAAAAGGAAGCAGCATTCATTCATTACTTGTGCTGCCCACAATAATATACTATAGTTTACTTATTGCAGTACCCTTGTGGCCTGTAATATGTTGATAGAACTACTCAAACTCTGCTTATTTGTTTGAAGGAGCGCATGGGAAATATTAGCCAGGGCTTCCGAGGACATTCACAGCTGCACCAGATTTTAGTAAATCTCCAGTTATAGCAAATCAATGCCAGTGTGTAGAAGCGCTATGCACTGGTCCACAATTAAGACCCAACTGGGACTCTATTCCTGGGGATTGAAAAATGTATCCCACACTGCAGGGAATGTTGCATCAAAAGGGAAATATGTAAAATGGAAAACAGATGGATCTACTATCTATGTGTTTTAAATATTGAATGTGATGTTAATACATTTAACCACTTAAGCCCCGGACCATTTTGCTGGGCAAAGACCAGGCTACTTTTTGCGATTCGACACTGCGTCACTTTAACTGACAATTGCGCGGTTGTGTGACGTGGCTCCCAAACATATTTGATGTCCTTTTTTCTCACAAATAGAGCTTTCTTTTGGTGGTATGTCATCACCTATGCAGTTTTTATTTTTTGCGCTATAAACAAAAATAAAGCAACAATTAAAAAAATTCATTTTTTTTTACTTTTTGTTATAATAAATATCCCCAAAAAATATATAAAACACGATACATATTCTTTTACATATTTTTGGTAAAATAATCGCAATACACGTATATTGATTGGTTTGCGCAAAAGTTATGGGGTCAGATTCAGATAGCCTTTACGTCGGCGTATCTATAGATACGCCGCGTAAAGTCTATTCTGAGCCGGTGTATCTTTTTTCTGTATTCAGAAAACAAGATACGCCGGAATTCTGCTAAGATACGAGCGGCGTAAGTCACTTACACCGTCGTATCTTAGTTGCATTTTTACGCTGGCCGCTAGGTGGCGCTTACGTCATTTTTGCGTGTTAAATATGCAAATTAGCTATTTACGCCGATTCCCGAACGTACTTGCGGCCGGCCGGCGTAGGTTACGTCGTTTGCGTAAGCGTTAGTGCTGCGTAAAGTTACCCCTACTATAGCAGGCGCAGCCAATGTTAAGTATGGACGTCGGGACAACGTCAAATTGTACGTCGGTTACGTCGTTTGCTTAAATCGTTCGGGAATGGGGCTCGACGTAAGTTACGTTTACGTCGTTTACATTGACAAATAGCGACATGATTTCGCGCATGCGCACTGGGAACGTCCACGGACGTTACCCTAACCCTATCTGTAACCCTAACCTTAACCCTATCTGTAACCCTGACCCTAACCCTGTCTGTAACCCTATCCCTATCTGTAACCCTAACCCTGTCTGAAACCCTAACCCTAACCCTATCTGTAACCCTAACCCTATCTGTAACCCTATTCCTAACCCTGTCTGAAACCCTAACCCTAACCCTATCTGTAACCCTAACCCTATCTGTAACAGTAACCCTAACCCTGTCTGTAACCCTAACCCTATCTGTAACCCTAACCCTGCAGTGTGGGCCCATTGTTGCCTAGTAGGCTTTAATGATCATCTTAGATGATCGCAATAAAATGTATGTTTTTTCTATGCAAAATTATCCAGCCAATCGCTTTTGGTCTGTTCACAATGAAGCAACGACTGTATCATCTGGGGTGTGCCAACATTGCCATTGCCAACGCACTCATAGAGGTGGTCGCTTCATTATGATACGCAAACCCCTTTACCACAACAAGGTAACGATCATGAAGGGGAATTGACACAGTATGTGGCTTTTTTTTGCTTTGTTTTTACAGCCACAGTGCTGCACCAGAGGCCAGAAAAATTAGGCATATACACATGCCTGAGAAATTAGGTATTGTTGCAGCGGCCAGAAACATTTATGTTTTCAAGGCAGAAAGTGCACTAAAACATTGAGGCTTGAACCCTAGTTGGTTGCGGATAAGTCATGCAAGTCATCCGGCATGCAGAGATAAAATACAGCAGCGTGTGGACCATTTTTAGCCCAGGGCAGCTCATCTCATCAGGCCATTTTTAGTCAAATGTATCGCCCACTGTCAGTCCCTTCGGGATCCATGCCTCATTCATCTCAATCAAGGTGAGGTAATCTAGACTTTTTTGACCTAGGCGACTTCTCTTCTCAGTGACAATACCTCCTGCTGCACTGAACGTCCTTTCTGAAAGGACACTTGAAGCAGGGCAGGCCAGAAGTTCTATCGCAAATTAGGATAGCTCAGGCCACAGGTCAAGCCTGCACACCCAGTAGTCAAGGGGTTCATCGCTGCTCAGAGTGTCGATATCTGCAGTTAAGGCGATGTAGTCTGCTACCTGTCGGTCAAGTCGTTCTCTGAGGGTGGACCCCAAAGGGCTGTGGCGATGCGTAGGACTTAAAAAGCTCCACATGTCCTCCATCAACAACACGTCTATAAAGCGTCCTGTCCTTGCTGGCGTGGTCGTGGTAGGAGGAGGATTACTTTCACCTCTTCCCCTGTTAGATTACTATTGTGCTGTGACAACACCCTTATACGCTGTGTAAAGCATACTTTTTAATTTATTTTGGAATTGCTGCATCCTTTCCGACTTCCGGTAATTCGGTAACATTTCAGGCACTTTCTGCTTATACCGGGGGTCTAGTAGCGTGGCCACCCAGTACAGAGGTTGTTTTCTCCTTCAGACCCCATGTGCACAAGGTTGGATGTCGAGCTACTCATGTCCCGTTCCTCGTCCTCACTGATCTCACCGAAGGTCTGTTCTTCCCCCCAGCCACGTACAACACCACGGGTACCAGATAGGTGACAACAAGCACCCTGGGATGCCTGCTGTGGTTGGTCTTCCTCCTCCTCCTCCTTAAAGCCACATTCCTCCTCTGACTTAGAGTCCAGGAAGAAAACAACTGGGATGATGTCGCTGATGGTGACTTCAGTGCGACTGACTAGGTTTGTCACCTCCTCAAAAGGGCACATGAGCCTACAGGCATTGCGCATGAGCGTCCAGTAACGTGGCAAAAAAATTTCCAGCTGCGCAGAAGCTGTCCTAGCACCCCGGTCATACAAATATTAGTTGACGGCTTTTTCTTGTTGGAGCAGGCGGTCGAACATTAGGAGTGTTGAATTCCAATGTGTTGGGCTGTCGCAAATCAAGCGCCTCACTGGCATGTTGTTTTGCCGCTGGATATCTGAAAAGTGCGCCATGTCCATGTAGGAACACCTGAAATGGCCACACACCTTCCTGGCCTGCTTGAGGACGTCCTGTAAGTCTGGGTACTTATGCACAAAGCGTTGTACAATCAGATTCAACACATGTGCCATGCACGGCACATGTGTCAACTTGCCCAAATCCAGTGCTGCCAACAAATTGCTTCTGTTGTCACACACCACTTTGCCGATCTCCCGTTGGTGCAAAATCAGCCACTGATCCACCTGTGCATTCATGGCGGACAGGAGTGCTGGTCCGGTGTGACTCTCTGCTTTCTGGCAAGTCAACCCCAAGACGGCGTGACACTGTCGTATGCGGGATGTGGAATAGCCCTTGGGGAGCTGGGGGGTGCAGGTGATGTGGAGCAAGATGCAGCAGCAGAAGAGGACTCAGCCAAGGAGGTTATCGCAGAGGATGGAGTAGGATGAGTAGAGGAGGTGGCAGCAGGCCTGCCTGCAAGTCGTGGCGGTGTCACCAACTCCTCTGCAGAGCCACGCATTACATGCTTGGCAGCCATCAGCAGGTTTACCCAATGCGCAGTGTAGGTGATATACCTGCCCTGACCGTGCTTTTGCAGACCAGGTATCAGTGGTCAGATGGACCCTTGCCCCAACACTGTGTGCCAGAGATGACATGACTTCCTTTTACACAATAGAGGTTGGGGATTGCCTTTTGTGAAAATAAATTCCGGCCGGGTACCTTCCACTGCGGTGTCCCAATAGCTACAGATTTTTTGAAGGCCTCAGCTTTTATGGTAAAAGCTGGCGGGCTAACAGTTCTGACAAGCCAGCTGTCAGACGCCGGGCAAGTGGGTGAATCTGTGACATTGGCTTCTTACACTCAAACATGTCCTTGACAGACACCTGACTGTGGGCAGATGAGCAGGAACTGCTCAAGGTGAGAGACGGAGTGGCGGATGTTTGAGAGGGGGCAAGGATGACAGCAGTGGTTGACGTGGCTGAAGATGCTGGACCAGGAGGGGGATGGTGTCTTTGAGCTTGTGTGCTGCTTGTACTCGTCATCATGTGTTGATCCCATAGGCATTTGTGCTGTGAGATCATGCGCCTCTGCAAAGCAGTTGTACCTAGGTGGGTGTTGGATTTCCCACGACCCAGTTTGTGTTGCAAATGGCATCGCTGTTATCATCAGAGGCAGACATACAAAAAAAATGCTGACCTTTGCAATGACGGCATTCTGGTCGTGGCAATAGCATGTGTTGATTGGCGTGCTGTCTGGCTGACCCTGGGTGCCGATACATGATGTCTGAATGTGCCACTAGCTCCGACCTGCCCCTGCTTCCAACTTGTCTCCTCCTCCTCCTCTCTGTCTCCCCATCTGAACTTTCCCCCTCTTCTTCTCTTGGAGCGGGCACCCACGTGACATCCACAGACACATCGTCATCATCAACTGCTTGACTTGTATCTGACAACTCAGAAAAGGAAGCAGCAGCGGGTACAACATCATCATCATCATCATCATCACACCATACATCTATGTGTGTAATGCTGCCTGACTGAGACATATCCCTTTTATCTACATCCCTTGACAATAATTGTTGTCAAGGGATGAAGATTAAGTGAAGCAGCTGTGATGCTAGTGTTGGTGGTGGCGGCAGGCGGGCGAGTGGTAACTTGAGAGGTGCCCGGGGCTGAGCTGGAGGAGGATGGTGCGTCAAGGTTCCGAGCGGAAGCTGTAGAAGATTGGGTGTCCTATGTTAGCCAGTCAACTATGTCCTCAGAGATTTTCGAGTTCAGGGTACGTGGCCTCTGAACATTGGGCATTATTCTAGGGCCAAAGGGAATCACAGGACCATGACCACGACGGCCCCTGCGGGGTGGCCTGCCTCTGCCTGTCATTTTTTTTTAGATTCATTTAGTTGTACTATGCGTTCAAGCTACTGTGCCACTAGATATGAGATGTGGCACTGGACAAGTGGGCACAGTTTACGCTATATGAGTCAAAGACACCCTGGCAGACAAATGACTAATATTCTGTATTGCAGTGAATCTTGTTCTTATATGTTTACAACTGTGCCAACAAATTATAGATGAGATGTGGCACTGGACAGGTGGGCACAGTTTACGCTATATGAGCCAAAGACACCCTGGCAGACAAATGACTAATATTCTGTATTGCAGTGAATTTTGTTGTTATATGTTTACAACTGTGCCAACAAAATATAGATGAGATGTGGCACTGGACAGGTGGGCACAGTTTACGCTATAAGAGCCAAATACACCCTGGCAGACAAATGACTAATATTCTGTATTGCAGTGAATTTTGTTCTTATATGTTTACAACTGTGCCAACAAAATATAGATGAGATGTGGCACTGGACAGGTGGGCACAGTTTACGCTATATGAGCCTGGGCACCTTACATTACACAGCACCCCACAGCTCTGGGCCCCATTATATAGCACCCTGCACCACTGGACCCCTTTATATTACACAGCACCCTGCACCTCTAGTCTAGCTAAACAAAATACAGTGTATAAATATATATGAATCCTCAAACCATGATACGGCGGCTTCGGGCTTCGATCCGAGAGGCTTACGTCCTCGTAAGCCTTCGGATCTACACTGCGATATTTTTGTGGCCGCTGGGAGGAGTTTGCGTCGTTTTCATGCGTCGGGATATGCAAATGACTTTTTACGGCGATCCACGAAGGTACGAGTGTCCCTCGCAATCACATACGTCATTTTTTGGCTACGTAATGTTAGAGGAGCTTTTTGCTGGTCTAACAGTGCGTAACCCATGTAAAGTATGGCCGTCGTTCCCGCGTCGATTTGAAAATATATATTTTTTTTTAACGTAACTCGTTCGGGAATAGGAATGTACGTAAACGACGCTACTACGACGTGACGACGTGTTTTCGCGCAATGCACGGCGGGAAATTTGCGAACGGAGCATGCGCAGTTCGATCGCCGCGGGAACGCGCCTATTTTAAATGCTTCACGCCCCCTACTCGCGCAGATGGATTGCGACGGGAGAAATACACTACGCCGCCGTCGTTTACTGGACAAAATCTACCTGGATTCCACGTAGAGCCAGGTAAAAAACAGCAGCGTAGCGTGGCCTGGCTGAGCAAGGAGATGGCCGCTTGAACGGAGAGCTCCGGCAGACAGAGGGTAGAAATCTGCTTTCTTTGGGGAACCACTAAGCTTATTAACCATGGGCAAGTCTAATAGGAGTGCCTCAGCCTCCAGGGCACCGAAGGACTCCGGAACACAGCCCGGCCGGAACATACCTGAGCTCTTTCGCTCGCTCCGCTCTGAATCCCACGAGACCTCGCAGGCCGCGGGGCCTACCTCCCCGAGTGCCGCCTCGGACTCGCAATCAGAGGATAGGGAGACGCTCATCGGCACCGCGGGTCCCTCGGTGAGCCTATCGGACCTCAATAGGGTGGCATCCGGCATCACTAACACCCTGTCGGCAGCCATCATGGACCTGAAGACGGAGTTTCGGGCGGTTGCAACCCGCCTCACGGACGTGGAGCAGACATCGCAGCTGCACTCAGCGGCCATCAGGCAAGTGCAACAGGCTCATGATGCCCAACTTTCCTACTTGTTTGAACTGCACCGCCATGTCGAGGACCTCGACAATAGGGGTCGCAGACACAACGTGAGGGTCAGGGGGATCCCGGAGGGGGTCGATGCGGGGGCCCTACCGCAGACGATCTGTGCCATCTTCAACGATCTTCTAAGCCGCCCGGCGGACTCTCCAGTGGAGATGGAAAGGTTACACCGAGCACTCAGACCCCCCCCTCGTGATGGTGAACCTCCGAGGGATGTCATATGCTGCATTGTGAATTTTCCACTCAAAGAGGAGATATTAAGGAAGGCTAGGGAAAGAGGTCGCATTGTGCATAATGGCGCTGAAATTAAACTCTTTCAGGATCTTTCTCAAATCACTCTGCAAAATAGACGAGCTTTGCGACCCCTGCTGGATGTCTTGCGGAATCGCAATATAATTTACCGATGGAAGTTTCCTTTTTGCCTGACTGCCTCTGCTAGGGGTCGATCCGCCTTCCTACGCTCCCCGGATGACCTCCAACAATTCTGCGAACAACTCGACATACCTACGGTAGAGCTGCCGGACTGGTGCACCTTTCACTTCCCGACGGAGCCGTGGCGTCCAGTGTCGCATCACCCCTCTCCGAAAGCGCAGAGGCACCGTTCTAGGCGGCGGAAATCGGACTCTTCCCTGCCTGGTCCCCCGACCACCCCACGCAGAGAGCGCTTGGATGCCTGAGACGCACGTGCCGGCTGAATTTCCCTGCCTGTGAGTGTCTTTACCTTTTATTTTTTTATTTTTTATTTTTATATCTGCTCCTCTCGGTTTGACTAGACTAGCTTACGCCAGTTGCTGATTTGGTTCTACAAGTTATATCAAGTTGAAGGTCCTGTCTTCGCATCCTGTTCCTGGGTGGCGTCCCCTATCCTTGCTCCGTTACCACTGATCTGTGCCCCCATAGTCTTTTACGCAGGCACCACGCCACATCACTCCGGATGGTTTCTATGGGACCTCTTAGGGAGAACTGCACACTGCCTTATACTGACTCGATGCTGCTACAGAACTCTCTCCGATCTTGCCGCAATCCTCTTGCTGACTATTGATCCCAATGTGTCTCTCCCCTGCACGACTATCTTGCCCTGCCCACTGTTATCCCGACCCCGCCAGTTTGACTGCCTCAGATTTGCCACCGGGACTGCTGCTTTGAAGTGGCGTCAACCCCACCTTAACCAGGGTTCTTCAGCAGGGAACTACATACTGCCATGGGCACATTGGCCAACACCCTGTCTGCTACTCTTGGACTGCTGTGAATCTATGATGTGAGACTGGTCGAGATTACTATGGATTCGAGATGTTTTTTTATTTATTTTTATTTTTTTTTCCTTTTACTTCCTGCCCATTATTATTGTTCATCCTTATTTTATTTTTATCTGTTCTTATTTTGTATGACTAACCCTTTTTTGTCTTAACAGCAAGGGTAAGATGTCGACCGGGAACCTCCCCCTTGGTGTAGGGGAAAAACTGACTCCCCCCTCACCACCTGGGACCTTACACGTGGACTTTCCAGGTACTGCATAGCTTCCTGAAACGTCTACATACTTTGGGTTTTTTTTTTCATTCTTTCTTTTTTGCTCTTAGAGTCCTTTTTTTATTTTTATTTTTGTTATTTTCTTTAACATATATGTCAAGGCACATAGCCTCCTGTTGTCTATGTGGTGACATCTTTTGGGTCTTCGACAGACTGCCACCTTAGAGACCAGATGACCGGGCCATTGAGGCGCTGTCTGCTATCTGTCTCGTTCTGGTACCACTGACATGTATAACAGTTGAATGTAGTTCGCAGGGTTCTCTGCGGGTCGCTAGGGTCCATATCCCCCAGCCCCTGGCTCTGTGTTTCCACCCTTTATAGGTGCAGGGTGTACTGCGGGGTGGATGCTGGCGACTCATGGACAACCTCTCTGTTCCTGATTTTGTTTGCTTTGATTTATTTAATTTTAGTTACCCGTTCTCACATGGCTGTATTGTATTTCTTAATACCCCCCTCTTTTATTTTATTTTTTCCCTATTCAGTCATGTGGCCTCCCAGCTGACGCGAGGTGGACTGTAGTCCCTCTCTAGCCATCTGGGACCTTATGTATTGACATACCTCCCTCCCATTTCTGTCGGATGCACTCTAGATATGCGCCATGGGCCTACTCTAGTGGGGTGCTGTTCGCTATACCTAAATGATTATAGACGGGGAAACTGTTGAAATGTTTACCAGCAGGTTATGAGCATCAGGAGCTCCCCGCGGATGGCCAGTACTCACCCCCTTGAGCCTATGGCTCTCCACCCTTACACTCCATTTCTTCTCTGTAATCAGGACCTCCCCTTATGGGACGGCTGTGGGTTGGTTGCTGGCGATTCGCGGGGAATCCTCCATATACACGGGGGGAGGGATAGCTTGCGCATCCACCCTGTCAGCTGTGGCTCCACTGTGGTTAGCTGCCCACATACACACACCTTGAGCCTGCTGTGACACTTCTCGTGCTCAGATCACCGGCTGTGCCACTCAGGGACAGGGCACACCCATACCTGATATGTCTTAACTGTTCTTGGTTTATGCTACCCACTGCTCATATGCTCCTTTTGACGGATCTTGTTTTGTTAACTTTTTATTTTTCTGTTTTTTTTTTTTTCATCCCGATGGAGCGGTTTACGTTTATCCCAATTGTGTTTGACACTTATAGGCAGGTTCTGATACTGTTTACCTCTGCCTGCTTCTGCTGTTCCTCTGATTCCACTGGCCGCAAGCGCTCCTAATACTCTTGGCTGTAGGGAAGCTTCCGCTTTGGCTCTCCTTATTTACACCTACTCCACCTATGCTGCCCTGTCAATGCACTCCCTACCTCTCTTTTGGGTTCCCCATCACACCACGACATTTACTAGCCCCTCCGTACTGTGGTGACACGCGCTCAGTCATACTTACTGTCCCCCCAGCAGCAGTGCTTTGAATAGCCTGCTGACATTCCAGCCTTGTAATTACTAGGTGGTTTAGACTGACTACTCCCGCCTCTGGTACTTTCCCCTCTCGGTGCCCTGTGCCGATCCTTGGTTTTCTATCCCTCTCTTACTTTATTTAGCTATCTAACACTCCCCCCCCCTTTCTTTTTTTTTTTTTTTTTTTTTTTTTTCTCTTTCTTCTTCTTTTTCTCTTCTTCTTCCTTCTCTCTCTTCCCCTCTTTCTCTTCTGCCTCTTCCCCTCCCTCCCCTTGGTGTTTCTCCCCGATCCCATCCCCTCGTTTGTCCACCTACATATATCCCATTGTTGCTCTCGACGTATCCTCCGCCCGGGCCGGTCTCTACCAAGTGGCATTCATTTCCGCCCTAGTCCTCGCACCGTTTACCCTCTTGCTGATTTCTTAATCGATACCTAAATATGCAGAGGGCTTCGAAACCCTGTGGCTCCCTGTCGCTGAAGTGTGTGTCGCTCAATGTTAAAGGCCTGAATGTTCCCGAAAAACGATCCCAGGTCCTATCCACATTATCTAAGCAGAAAGCCCAGTTCATCTTTTTGCAGGAAACTCACTTCCGATCTGACTCGGTTCCAAAGCTTTGTAGCACCCTCTATCCTACTGTCTTGCACGCTACGAATCCCTCGGCAAAGACCAAAGGCGTCTCTGTGTTAATCTCTAAGCATGCTCCTTTTCAGATCTCAGACTCCTTGGTGGACCCAGAAGGCAGATTTGTGTTCATCAAGGGCCTATATGCATCCAGACCCCTGACCTTAGCGAATGTTTATGCCCCAAATGAGCACCAGGTCTCCTTCTTTAAAAAGATTAACGACCTTCTATTCTCCTTTAAGGAAGGCATAGTTCTCTTGGGAGGGGACTTTAATGTCCCTTTGAACCCTGAAGTCGACACCTCCACGGGTGCCTCTGTCTTGCCCTATCGGGCCCTGCGTCAAATTAAGTTGCAATTGCAGGGTCTCACGCTACACGATACATGGCGCACCTTGTTCCCATCGACCAAAGACTATACTTTTTTCTCTGCTCCCTTTCAGAAGTATTCCCGCATAGATTACTTCTTTCTCTCCCAATCTGATCTTACTTACCTTACCCAAGCTACCATAGACCCAATGTTCTTATCCGATCACCACCCCATCTCGGTCACCCTGGCCTTTCCTGAGTCACTCCCCAGGACCAAGACATGGCGACTGAACTCATCCTTACTTAAGGATACGGCCTTCTCTGCACAACTGGAAGCCACGATACGCAACTACTTTGTGGAGAATGCTTCTCCAGACTTGTCCCCACTTACTTTATGGGAAGCCCACAAATGTGTAGTCCGAGGAGAACTGCTGGCCCAGATGGCGAAACTAAAGAAGATACGCCAAGAGACTATAGCGGAACTAACATCTAAGATCAGGAGACTGGAGGCCTTACACAAAGCCTCTCTGTCTCAAGGCTCTCTGCAGGAACTTACCCGCACCCGCTCGTTACTCCTAGATGAACTAACTAAGCGGGCCAGGCGATGTTATGTTCTTCGTCAGAGAGTGTTTTATGAACAGGGTAATAAATGCGGGAGACTTTTAGCGAAGGCGGTACGAACCTCCAGACCCTCCAACTTGGTCCACCAAATCCGTGATCAACACGGCTCTGCCTTGTCTAAAAACGAAGACATAGCAAAATGTTTTGAACGATACTACACAAAACTTTACAATCTGAAACCCTCTAACCAGAATCCTGTCCAGGAAGAACGGAGGATGGAGGCAATTAGGAACTTCCTGACCCAGTACTGCCCTAGGCGAGTTCCGGAGGCACGTTCAGTAGAATTGGACGTGCCCCTCTCTGCGGAGGAACTCCAAGCTGCGGTGAAGCAAATGAAACCAGGAAAGAGCCCAGGACCCGACGGGTTCACGCTCCAATACTACAAGTCCTTCCTGACTACCTTATCACCCAAAATGATTGCGGCCTTCAACGCTCTAGCATCCCCGTCTGCCCCAATGGGTCGTCTATTGGAGGCACATGTAACCGTTATACCGAAAGACGGTAAAGACGCTACGCAAGTCCAGAATTACAGACCGATATCACTTCTCAATGTGGATATCAAGCTATACGCCAAGATCCTGGCTAACAGGCTGTCCCCACTCTTACCCGGTCTGATATCCCAGGATCAGGTGGGTTTTGTCCCTGGAAGAGAGGCCAGGGACAATACTATCAGGGCACTGAACTTGCACCATTGGCTCACTGTCTCCGAGACGCGGGGCTTCTTCCTGTCCCTTGACGCGGAGAAGGCGTTCGACAGGGTGGCCTGGGATTACATGCGCGAAGTCTTAAAAACAATTGGTCTTCACCCGCGCATGTTAGCACATATCTCTGCTTTGTATTCTACCCCCAGTGCGAGTGTGCGGGTTAACGGTCACCTGTCGGACGCCTTCCCCATAAGCAATGGTACCCGCCAGGGCTGTCCCCTGTCTCCCCTAATTTTTGTTTTAACCTTAGAACCCTTCCTTAACAAACTCCGTTCTAATCCCGATATCAAAGGCATGATGGTGGGAGGTAGGGAGTATAAGGTAGCCGCTTTCGCGGACGACATACTCCTCTCCTTGACCCTGCCGAGAATTTCCCTACCGAATTTGTTGTTAGATATAGAACTCTTTGGGAAATTATCCCATTTTAAGATCAATTATTCGAAATCCCACGCATTGAATGTATCACTCCCGAGGCGTGACGTGGAGGACTGCCGAACCTCCTTCCCCTTCCAGTGGAATGAAAGGGCTATTACGTACCTGGGTATTCGAATTACGGCTGATTTAGCCCACCTCTATAATGATAACTTTCTAGTGGCCCTCAGAAAGGCCCAACAGGATTTAAAGGAATGGGGGGCCCTTAATGTCTCTTGGTTCGGCCGCTCAGCCCTCTTGAAAATGATAACTCTACCGCGCCTACTGTACCTCTTACAATGCATCCCAATTGGCTTGCCTCCCTTCTTCTTTGCAACATATAAGAAAGCTGCGTCAGCGTTTATCTGGAAAAATTCACCTCCTCGCATTAGGTACACAAGGCTGACCCGCCCGAAGACCAGAGGAGGCATCGGCCTCCCGGATCTCTTCCAATATTATCTAGCGGGCCACCTTATGCGTATAGTGGACTGGAACGTCCATGAGACCAGGAAGGGGTGGGTGATACTGGAGAAGTCGCTCACGCAGCTCCCTCTTGAATCGCTCCCCTGGATACCTGCTCGACTCTGGCCCCCGGAAGTTAAACTCCATCCGCTCATCCACCCCTCTCTCAGGGCTTCCGGGCGTGCATTCAAAATCCCATCATTTTCCTCAGCTCCGGGGCCGTTAACCCCACTCAGGGGTAACCCGGACTTTTTGCCAGGTCTATCCTCCTCATTCCTGCTACGCGATTGGCCTCATGACCGAGTTCACGCACGTCATTTCTACTCCCGCGGATCCCCTCGCTCCTACGAGGATTTGTTATCTGAATCCCCGTCCAACTCTTTCCCCTTCTGGTCTTACAGACAGCTGAGACATTTCCTCTCCGTGCAGCCATCATCCGAAATATGGTCGAGACAGCTAACACCCTTTGAAAACCTTTGCGTACAGTCCTCTCCACAGAGACACCTGATCTCCAATATATATCAGATCCTTTCGGATAGCACTCCCAGTTCTCCAGACCCAGCCCGTGTTGCCTGGGAATCTGACCTTCGGGTTCCCTTGACTGAGGAAGATTGGACCCGTATCGATGACTGTATACATAAGGGGTCTCTTAATGTTGCTACTCAGGAAACCTGCTATAAAATTGCAACACGCTGGTATAGAACCCCGGCTCTCCTGCACAAATTCTCCCCAACAGTCCCAGATACGTGTTGGAGATGTGGAAGGGAGAGGGGGACCATGCTCCACATATGGTGGGACTGTGGCTCTCTTCAACCATTCTGGAAGGAAGTACACAAGCTTATTGCACATGTCACTACATATGCTCTAGATTACTCCCCGGCGCAATACCTCCTGCATCACACGCATTTGACCAGACATGAGTATTTTAAGTCCCTGGCCATGCATATGGTAAACGCGGCGAGACTCTGCATCCCAGTACATTGGCGCTCTACACACACTCCGACGATTGGGGAATGGTTTAACAGGATTTCTAAGATTGAAGAAATGGAAGAGTTAATTCATATCTCCCAAGAGCGCGTTACGGCATTTACAAACACTTGGGCATGCTGGACCCACTTCAAAACTACTCAAAGCTTCCTGGCCCACGGTCCTTAGACAGTAAAGTAGATGGGCTCATCCCTACTGAATTAACGTCCCTTTGCCCGTGTGGTTTAGTAGGCCTGGCGGAGGATCGCCGATGCTGACGATTCCCCGTAGAGAATATCCTTCCCTGCACCCCCTCCGTCCCACCCCCCCCCCCCTTTTTTTTTTTTTTTTTTCCCCTCTTCCCCTCTTCTTCCTATTCTTCTCCCTCCTCCTCTTCCCCCTCTTCCCTCCTTTTTCCTTTCTTTCTTTCTCTCTTCTCTTCTTCGTCTCCCCACTCTCTTCCTAGATCATATTCTTGGTTAGGATTTGACTTTCTGCTATACTACTAAAACTCAACAGTCCCAGCTGTTGGGACTAGGATCCTATCAGATATAATGACTCTACATCACTCTATGCTGAATTTATAGTCCATGTACACTCGTATGACTATATGCTTATGTAAGATCCATGTCTGTATTTTATGATGTTTCATTCTCATTTAATAAAATTGTTTACGGAAAAAAAAAAAAAAAAAAAACAGCAGCGTAGTGTATTTCTGATACTCTACGAGAATCTAATTCTCTGTGAATCTGCCCCTGTAACTCTAACTGACTAGTCTGCCCTATCTAACTACAAAAATTTACACTCTCTCTCTCTCTGTCTCTCTCTCTCTGTAAATCACGCAGCACAGATTAGAGAGAAAAACAAACAGACTGATTGATTAGCCCTAAAAAGGGCTGTTTGGGGTGCTAACAGCAGGGATCAGATGAGTCTTTCAGGACTGGAGTACACTGGCCTAGCTATCGCTTTCCCTATAAAATCAGCAGCAGCAACACTATCCCTCCTCTCACTCCGACTGCAGGTTCAGAATGAATCTAAAATGGATGCTGCCCTAGAGGTGGGAGGGTCAGGGAGGGAGGGTATGCTGCTGATTGGCTGGAATGTGTCTGCTGACTGTGAGGTACAGGGTCAAAGTTTGCTCAATGATGACGGATAGGGGGCGGGTCGAACATCGCATATGTTCGCCGGCGGCGGCGAATGCGAACAAGCAGGAATAAACGTGGGGGTCTCCTAAAAAGGATGAACTTGGGGGAACAATTTTTGTAAGTATTAACCACCTTGTCTATTCTGCCTTCTTCTATCTGGACTATTGTAATAATTTTTAATTTTTTGATGATTTTACGTGAATGTTTATAAAAATATGTATTGAAGCATTTTTTATTATTTTTTATATAAAGTTGCAGCCTTTGTAAAGGAGAAAACTGGAAAACAATGTGGGTTTGTGAATTATGCCTGATTTTTACTACTAGGGGGTTAGTGTGGGAGGTAGATCTAGGCAGACACTTACCTATGCTGTAGACCAGGGATATGCAATTAGCGGTCCAGCTGTTGCAAAACTACAAGTCCCATCATGCCTCAGCCTCTGGGTTCATGCTTGTGGCTGTCAGAGTCTTGCTATGCCTCATGGAAATTGGAGTTCTGCAACAGCTGGAGGTCCGCTAATTGCATATCCCTGCTGTAGACCTATCACTCTCTAACATGACAGACACACATGGCACATATCATTCCCTATGACGCTCTTTTATGAAGCAGATTGCTGTGTAATCTGCCACTTCATTAGAAGGTGAAGAGGTGTGAAGATGTGAACAGACAATCTGTGCTCCTCTAACATTTTTTCAAACCCCAAAGCCACATTTGCTTGATATACCCTACACATTACCTTGTATACACTTTTAACAAAAAATTATTTGGTAGTTGACTTTATTATATGTGTTAAACGCTTTTTCCATTACATTGTAATTACCCAATTTGTCCAATTTTTCTGCTAAATTGTGACTGTTTAGCTCTGAGTGAATGAATACAAAAATTAACTTTGACAACATGTGGATTACTTATCATTTCATGCTCTGGTAGAATCATTCCGAGGGATGTAAGCCTACCTAAGGTTATTTGTCTGAATATAATAAGACCCCCATTCCTACATATATGGTGTGTTACATTAAACACTTGGGCCCAGATTCACGTACATCTGCGCATTATTGGACCGGCGTAGCGCACCGCCTTTACGTTAGACTTGCGCAATTTTGCCGCGTAATCACCCTATTCTCGTAGCTTTTGCGCAGGAAATTGCGCATACGTAACGTTTTTCCAGAGGCGTAAGGAGGAGTAATACAAATTGGGAAGGACGTGGGCTTGTTACATTGAAATGAGCCGTGACCCCATGCAAATGAAGGGCATGCGCGCTTGAACGAGACCATGTCAGCTCCGATGTGCGCATGCTCACAACTCGGGAGCGGCGCAATCAGTGAAATTGGAAATGGACTAGGGCAACGTTGTGAACTACGCAAACAGCATAAATAGACACACACAAACGCACTTCCTTTGCAAAAGTACATCCCTTTGTCCCTTCCCATTTAACAAAGTGCTTTTGTTCTTGTTGTTCGTTGCGGTGTGTTTTGTAGTTGTCAGATTAGTGTTCTGTGTGATCAAGTGGTTGTTAGTAGATTTTTGAAAGTGGTTTTTGATAAGTGTTTGAGAGACTGTTTGTTTGATTGATATATTTATTTTTGTTTCTTTTTCTGCTGTATTTTTGTTTTGTTTTTTGGGGACTGTTTCTTGCTGAGTCGTTTTCTCTCTGTGTGTGTTTTTTTGTGATTGGTTGTGCTTGTTTGTGTGCGTGAATTTTGTTGACTGGGACTGATTTTTTTTGGAAGGATGACTGAGAGAAAACGAAAGCTGAATTTTACAGTTGTGGAAAAACAGATTCTTGCCCGGGCCATTAGCGAGTATGGGCGTTACCTCCACGGCCCAGAGAGTGCCAACACCACCCCGGCCAGGAGGAGGGAGATATTGGATAGGATCACTGACCAGGTGAATTCAGCGGGGCAGGGGGAGACACGGACCAGGTCTGGGATTGACAAAAAAATCAATGACCTCCGGCGTCTGGTCAAAAAGAAGTTGGCCAGAATGCATGCCCATGCCAGGGGCACAGGAGGGGGCCCACCATGCCGTATTAGCCTGACAGCGGAGGAGCGTGCGGTGGCCCTGACCTTTCATCGGCATGAAGTTGAGGGCCTGCCCGGCTTTGACTCAAGTCCGGAGCCCGTGGTGCCAGGTACGTTTTTTTTTTTTAATATCAGGTGTGTAGCATGTGTGGGGGAGGGGATGAAAGGGAATATGTGGCAAGTGTGTGGATCCTCCAACCTGTGAATGTTTTGTGTCATCCACAGATGTGCAGGAGGGTGCAGGGCCATCTGGCCTGACCGCACCAACCCCAGGACAGCAGCCTAATGAGGCCCCCCCAACAAGGCCGGAGTCCGCGGAGGAAGTTCAACAGGAGCAGGACAATCATGAGGAGCAGGACAATCATGAGGAGGAGGAGAATCATGGCCTCCCTAAGGGGGAGCCCCCCCCCTCCTCCCCCAACATGGCTCCCCTCACAAGGACCTCCCCTTCTCCCCGGCCACAAGCATCAGCTGGAGGCAGGATGTCATCCCAGACCGCCAGGGGGTTGGCCGATCTCCTGCCCGCCACCCTGAGAACGGACCAGTTCCTCCAGACCCGCCATCTGGGACAGGTCAGCCAGATATTGGTGCGGATGGAGGAGAGCCTGTCCTCCATCAAGGATACGCTGGGGAACCTGGACTCCCACTCCCGGGCTTTCACAACCTGCCTAAAAGAACTGCAGATGACATCAGCAGGCGTTGGGCAGGATGTGAGGGCCCTTACCCTGGCTATCCAGGCCAACACGGCAACAGTTGGTGCTGCCCTGGACAGAATTGCCGTGGCCTTGGAGGGCAGGCCACCAGGTGGGCAGAGATCAGGGGCTGATCCTCCTTCCCCGGTTTTACCCCTTCCCCATGAGTCTCCCCTGAGAAGCCGGGGCCATGGCCGGGGGCGCCCCAGGCGTGGCTCACGCAGAGGGCAGTAATTTGTTTTTCCCCCAATTGTTTTTTTTTTCAAAATATTTTTTTTTTTTTTTGTCATTTTTTTTTTTTTTTTGCTGGAAATTTTTTGATTTTGCAGGCCATTTTTTTTTTGGGGGGGTTGTGAATGCTGTGTGAATGTGGGGTGACATTCCTGCCAGAAAAGGGGTGTCACCCTCTATTTTGGTGGAGAAGGGTTCCCCAGGACCAGGGAGAAGTGATCCCCAGGTCCGTGTGAATGGTGTATGAATGTACAGTGACATAATTGGAGCCTTGGCGTGGCGTTGCTGCTCACAAGTCCTGCATGGTGGACTGGTGCCAATCCAATTTGATGTGGATGTGGGGTGTGTGTGCTAGGGACCACAGTGTTGTGCATGCATGCATTCTCATTGTGCCATGATTAATGTGTATGTTTAACGTGCAAAGATGCCCAATGTGAGCTGTCTCCTGGCTTCTCTTCCCTCAGAAGACGGGGTAACCTCGGTTAGGGGGGGATTGTCTGGTTCAGGGGTCAGGTCATCACGTAGGTCAATCTGCAGGCCCTTTCTTTCTGCAAAGTTGTGCAGCATGCAACATGCACCGATGATCTGGCACACAAAGTTTGGGGAGTACAAGAGGGTACCCCCAGACTTATCCAGGCATCGGAAACGTGACTTTAGGATGCCAAAGGTGCGCTCCACCACTGCACGGGTTTGGGCATGTGCCTGATTGTATCTTTCCTCTCCTGGGGTTTGGGGGTTCCGGATAGGAGTCATGAGATGGGGTCCCAGTGGATATGCAGAGTCACCTGTAAGGGAAAAGACAGGAGGATGTTAGTCATGCATGTGCCCCTTGTGATGTGCATCATGGGAGGGGATAGTCATGCCTGACTCCCATGTCACTCACCAACCAGCCAGGTGTCCCCATACACATTCTGATCGAATTCCAATCGGATGTGGCATTGATTGTATATGTAGCTGTCATGGCTGGACCCTGGGCGTTTGGCACGGACGTGCCATATGAGGCCTTGGGCATCGACTATCACCTGTACATTGATGGAATGACAATGCTTCCGATTGCGGTACATGTGCTCTGTCTCCTGGGGGGGCTGGAGTGCCACATGTGTGCAATCAATGGCCCCCACGGTGCGTGGGAATCTGGCAATTCTGTAGAAATCTGTCATTGTCTTCAGCCGCAGCTCCTCAGTGGTGGGTTTGATGATTTGGTTGGCCATGCGTCTGAGTATTGCAGGGACAACCTGGTGCACACATCTGCTCATGGAGGACTGTGACATCCCAGCCACCACTCCACTTGTTCTTTAAAAAGGGCCACTGGCAAGGAAATGGAGTGTTGCCAGGACCTTGACCAGTGGCTGCACTGCATGTGAGCGGTGTGTTGGGCTGGTGATGTCATCCTGCAGGGTTGTGGTTAATTCCAGGATGACATGAGGGGTGAATCTGAAGATGCGATACACCTCAGAATCACTCATGCCAAACAGGTCTATGCGGGTGCGGTATATCCTCTCCCGTGCCATCCTCCGTGCCATCCTCCGTGCCCTCCTCCTTCTTTGTTCATCTAAAGTCAGTAGTATAGCTATGCGCGACGATGCCCCTGGCATGTTGGCATACAGATTGTTGAGCAACGCGTGTGACTGCTGAGCTGCTCACTAACAGTGTTGCTTTATCTAACAAGTAGACTTTTTTTCTTTTTTTAGACCAGCTTTTATCAGCTCTAATTTTAGACAGGACATTTTGCTGTTGCGCACACTGCGTCGCCTGCGCTGCCCCAACGTTGTTTTGTGGATCCCCGTAAGTCCCTCATTAGCATATTTGACTAGCAAATCAATAGTGTGTCTATCGCACTTTTGCGCGGACGGATGCGCCAGTCTAACGAAATTACGCGGGACAAAAAAAAGTCGATTTTTTGCGTATCTCGTTCTGGGGATGCCGCGCAACGAAACGCACGCGCACATTTAGACTTACGCACGCGCATCTCCTGTTGCGCAGGCGTAATCGCTCTGTGAATCTGGGCCTTGATCTCTGAAAGATTTACACCATTCATGACCAGGCTGTTTTCTTTTTGGCACTGCGTTACTTCACCTAACAATTGCGCTGTCATTTAACACTGTACCCAAATGAAATTTATAAAATAATTTTCATACAAATAGAACTTTCTTTTGGGGGTATTTAATCACCACTGGGTTTTTTATTTTATGTGCTATAGATGAAATGCTTAGGGAAAAAAAAAAAAAAAAAAAAAAAAACAATACTTTACTATTTTTTGCTATAAAATATATCCCATAACAAAATGTTGTAAGTATATATTGATTGTGTGAACATTAAAGCATCTACAAACTATAGTATATATTTAAATGTTTTTATACTAGTAATGGCAGTGATTAGCAACTAATAGGGGGACTGTGATAGTATGGTGGTCAGTCTTACACTAACTGACACTTTGTGGGACCACTGACACTAATACAGTGATCAGTGCTAATGACACTGGATGGGAAGGGGTTAACTTCTAGGGCAGTTAAAGGGTTAAATGTGTGCCTAACAGTACTTTATGCATTCACAGTGTTCTGTTTTTACTAAGGAATGTGCTGGCTCTTATTCTCTGCTTTGCAGGAAAAACAAAAATCATCACATCCCCAGTGAAATGACATAGCTCTGTATTGTTTACACTCACAGAGCTTTGTCCTGTCATTCTCTTTGCCGATCATCGGGTGACAGCTGTCAACCGTAGACTGGAACCCGCTGATCGGCTTGCACTGCAAAATGCTGAATCACATGTCTAGTACATGATCCAGTGCAGAAGAGCAACTTTGCCATCATACTCCTACAGGAGGCGATTGGCAGGTGATTAAGGCAGCTCATTCACTTTTGACTGGGATGCCAATTCACAAAAAAACTCACACTTAAAGTATACTTAAAGGCAAAACTTTTTTATTTTTATTTGGACAAAACGGAGAGGGATTAGAACACCTGACAGTTTTTATTGTCATCTGTGCCCCCATTAGGGAGATTCACCCTCTCTATTTGCCCTGGTGTTATCATTGAAAGTTCAAGCAAAAGAAAATCCCACATTTTTGGTTGTCCCTAGAAAAGTAATAAAGGGGAATCTTCCAATGGGAGTACAAGTTCAGGCCCTTAATTTGCAGGAATTTCCTCTAACTTCCTGTTTAGGTATGGGGCAGGAAATTAAGGTAAATCCCCTCAATAAGGCATAAAAAAAAAGTTTTGCCTATAGTTTGACTTTAAGCTCGATGTCATTGATGTTTTTTTTGGTGCGTTTTTTAGTGTTTCTACATGCATTTTACTTACGTTTTTATTTTTAAGCCAATTTAAATCTAGTTACTAGATTTTGATCTTTAAATTGCTTTTGGTGAAGATAAATGTAACTTCAGGAGCTGTCATATTTGGCAAGAAGTATCATGTGCCTGAGATTAAACTTGGGTCCTGTTGTCTTTGGGCTGTGGCTCTGTTCCCCTTTGCCACTGGGGAACCTGAGTCATGCAGTATATACCTTCCATAGTACCTATGCTCCAAGTACTCTCTAGCCCCACCTGCCTTCCAGCTGCAATCAATACACAGTCAGATCAGCTTAAATTGCAGTACTTCCTGTGGACTATGTCCGTTTGTTGGATCTGTTTCCCTGGGTGTGTGACATATTAATGAGTTACTGAACTTCTGGACTTTGACCTCTGCCTGTTTCCTGGAGTACTCTCTTTGTGTGATGGTTCTAAATTACTCTGCCAGTACTCCCCAGCCAAAGCTCCACTCTGGACTAAACCTCCCAACAAGAAGTCCTGTTTGGATTGGTCTTGTTTGTCAGATCTGTCTGGGTTTTTTAATTTTGACAAGTCAACAGGCATTGTAATTAAAGATAGATTTACAATGAGGGATTTTTTGGGGGATTTTTATTTTCTTAATAAATAACTTGTGAAACATTTCAGTGTCTAGTTTTTGGCTACTTGTTTGTGAACTATGTACTCCTTATTGATTCATGTGGAAGGGGAACATTATCTAGGGCAATCTTATTTTCAAAGGAGTCCTAATTCTGATAAACCGGCTGCCCACAGAAGAGGCCCTTATCCCTATCAATATGGGAATAAGCACCCACATGTGGCCTAGTATAGTTTAGGGGTGGGGGTGAAGGCTTATCTCCCTCTTTCCTGGCCAGCTAGGGTGCATGCTCAGATTAGGGGCCCAGTATGGAACTCCTAGGGTAGTGGTAAGCAACCTCAGCACTCCAACTGTGGTGAAACCAATGTCGACCCTAGGGAGGGGGCAGAGGGGCCCTGACCCCCCAACATTATGCTGTGCCCCTGCATGTGCCCCCCCCCCAATGTGACGCTGGAGTAGCAGTCTCTCCTGAGAGGGAGAGCGTCCCCAGTCAGCTCTGCGGGGCATTCCTCCCCCTCCCTCTGCTCGCTGACACTGCATAATGTGAGCGCTCACACAACCACAGCCGCCCGATATGCTCCTTCCCCTGCATTCTCATTGGCACGGAGAAGAGAGAGTTGCATAAAGGACTCCATGAGCACTGTGGGGGAGGGGGGGCCCAAGCCTTCATCTCTGTTACTGAAAAAACAGACTGATTTCTCCCGTCCTTAGGACAGTAGGACAGGAGAACCAGCCTGTAAATTCCGAGAGTGGTGACTGCAAGCTGAGCCGAGTGTCAGTCTATGACACTCTTTTACAGTCCAGCCACCTCCCCCCCTCACTCTCCTCACATCCGAGCAGGGAGGAATACAGCTCCTCCTCCTACTTTCAGTCCTGCCCACACTATCCCGGTGTGCTGTATCTGAAGAGAGGGGATGTGTGGGCAGGAAATATGAAAATCAGCAGCATTTCTGGCTGTGTGTGAATGATGCCTGAGATTCTAGCCTGGAGAGTGGGTAAGTGTGTGCACTGCAGACTGCAGTACACTGTAATCACTGAACTGCATTATCTCCATCCCTTCTCTCCCTTATCTGTCTCCCTCCCCTCTCCTGTTCTTTCAAGACATTCACAGTTTACTTTCACTTTCAATTAGGCAGGTAATATATGGTGCAAATTTCTTTCCTACATCCATAGATTGCAGGAAATAAACTTGCATGATTCCCCCATCAACACAGACAGTGCTGACAGGGGAGAATCCCTCCTGCCCAGCAATTGTATTCTCCCAACAAACAGTGATTATCACTAGTGGCTATACAGCAACCACTAGTGATAATTATAAGAGAATCTGCTCATTAATGGTTCAAATTTCAGCCATTTCTGCTGAACCAGCTGAGATCTAAACTGTCTATGGCTGGTCTTACCTCTTAGGCAGCCCATACATTGATCACTTTTTTTCATTCAACTATTAGGTTGAATGAAAAAAAAAAAAAGAAATGATCCAATTCCCCCATCTACACATTATAGGTGGAGGAGGGAATCCTCCCAGTGTGGACCAGTGCTGGAATAACCAGAGTTGTTTTCCTGTCCCGGCTATTCACAGCGCTGGTCTCTGTCTCCTTGGCAGCGACGGCAGCACATTGGAACCCAGAGCTGGTTACTTCATGGGGCTGATGTACAGGAGGGCCAGCACAATTTGTTGTTAGAGATGGGCTGGGCATGTTCTAAATTCCACATGTCAAAGCCTGCCAGGAAGCCCACACTGTGATTACACAGGCAGTGAGACATTTCCCTGTCTGCAGCTGCACAGATAAGGAAATGTCTCACAGTCGCATTTTACCCTTTCATCGACCGCTAGCAGGGGTTAAAAGCGACCCCCCCACGTTAAAATGTAAAAACACCCCACTGTGCCCCCTGCATCTTTCAATATTTTTTTGTCCCTACTGTGTACCCCCTTTCCACAACTGCACCTCTAGACGCTTTTACATTACACAGTACCCTTCACCACTGGGCCCTTTACATTACACAGCACCCCGCATCACTGGGCCCTTTACATTACACAGCACCCCGCACCTCTGGGCCCTTTACATTACACAGCACTTCGCACCTCTGGGCCCTTTACATTACACAGCACCCTTCACCCCTTTACATTACACAGCACCCTTTACCACTGGAGCCCTTTACATTACACAGCACCCTGCACCTCTGGACCCCTTTACATTACACAGCACCATTCACCACTGGACCCCTTTACATTACACAACACCCTTCACCACTGGACCCCCTTACATTACACAGCACCCTGCACCTCTGGACCCCTTTACATTACACAGCACCCTTCACCACTGGACCCCTTTACATTGCACTGCACCCTGCACCACTGGACCCCTTTACATTACACAGCACCCTTCACCACTAAAGCCCTTTACATTACACAGCACCCTTCACCACTGGACCCCTTTGCATTACACAGCACCCTCAACCCTGCATTACTGGACCTATTTCTATTAGTACATTGTTATACTAAATGAAATGGTTCAACTCACCATAATGCAGAATCAGTTGGAGCCCCGAGTGTGTCACTTGCCACCATCGCCTGCCATGCGTTGCGGATTGTCACTTGCCACGTCGCCTGCCACATGTTTATCACTTGCCACGTCGCCTGTCACATGTTGTGGATTGTCACTTGCCAGTTTCCACGTAACCTGCTGTCACACATTGTGGATTGTCACATCGCCTGTCACATGTTGAGGATTGTCACTTGCCACGTCGCCTGTCACATGTTGTGGATTGTCACTTGCCACCCTGCCTGTCACATGTTGTGGATTGTCACTTGCCACAGCGCCTGTCACACATTGTGGATTGTCACTTGCCACAGCGCCTGTCACACATTGTGGATTGTCACTTGCCACAGCACCTGTCACATGTTGCGGTCCGGATTGTCACTTGCCTGCTCCAATTTTCCCTTGCTGTGTCCCAGAGTCAGAGACCAGGGTTGTCAGGCATCAGAGAGATTATTTAATCTCTCTGATTCCCGCGCTGCCTACACAGAGAGGAGGGGGGCTGCTGGGTGGGTGGTGAGAGATGATGTCATCTGATTGGCCAGCACTCGCTCAGACACTCACCAAGCCAAGCCGCCCAGCTGTCCGGCCCGCAAGCTCTCTCACCTGACACATGTTAGCATAGCAGCCTACACTTTTAGCCCGCCTGAGCCGCACACTATGTCACCTGCCCACCGAGCCACCCGCTGCCTCACCAGCCCACCCAGCTGCCTTCAGCCTGGTCTGCTCACTCTCACCTATCCACGGCACTCACCCACTATCCGCTGTTAGATTTCAGGGGGAGCCGTCCAGCTGACAGAGAGGGGGAGGGGGCGATCGGAGGAGATATACAGTGCAGACAGCCAGCAGCTCTCCTCTCCCTGTCACAGCACCGTGGCTCCATTTACCAGAGAACGCTGCAGCGGTGCTGTGACAGGGAGAGGAGAGCCGCGGGCTGTCTGCACTGTAGATCGCCCCCCCTCTCTGTCAGCGGAGCTAGGAGAGAGAGAGAGAGAGAGAGAGAGAAAGCGGCTCTACTGTGATTCACCATGCCGCCGTCTTGCTTCCTGCTCTCAGAGAATTATGGCACTGGTTTCTAGGGGGGGGCAAGCACCCTCCCTTGCCCTATGGAGCGAACGCCCATGAGCACTAGGTCCTAATTGACTGCCGCTGCTGCCAAGGAGACAGACGCCAGACCAGCGCTGTCAATAGCAGGGACAGGACAGCTGGGGAACCCCACAGTGGCAGAACACCAGGCCACGGTGGCAAGACAACCTTTGCAACCTGAGACTCCCACTGCTTTGGACCCTTATATTTTCTTGGTGTGCTGGTGACATATATCTCTTGTTTTCTGGCACCCTGGGAGGCCCCAGTATAGTAGGAAAAGGGAGCTCACTGCAGAACATGTGAAAGGGCCCGTTGTGGGATCGTAGTAAAGGGCCCCAGGATATATATATATTGTAAGCTGGGGGGATAGGTAGCGGGTACAAAAGCTCCCTGGGATGAGCAGGCACAGACACCAAGTCCATAATATAGGTGAACAACAGTGGGATGTTTATTGGTGCTATACAAAGTCTATTTACAGGTGCTGTACAGTGTGCAGAAAACAAAGCGAACAAAAATAGTTAAACAAACACCTAGCTGTGTCTCGGCTCTAACTACACGATATATGCAGGCCCTAACTACCAAGCTAAACAAGCCTACCGCTTGTAGGCTCAAACACAAACTTTTCACCAGTTTTTCAGCAGCCTCCTTGCTCTCACAGATCCACACTATCTGTTTCCCAGGACAGAGCAAAGTCTGTCTGCTCAGGTGAGCTTAAATTGGCCTGGGGGAGAGGGCCTAAACCTGACCTGGATCAGGGATCAGCGATCCCTGAATGTGTAAGAGAGGAGCCTGGGAGAGGTATAAACCCCGAACTGGACTTTCCCAGGCTCTCTCTGGGACGCTCTGCTACAATATATATATATATATATATATATAATTGCATTTTATACATTTTCATCGGACATGTCTCCTGGGATATTTTGGTCTGATGTGTGTACACACCATTAGACCAAAATCCCCGTGGACAGAGAACGCGGTGACGTAGAAGACACCGACGTGCTCTAACCAGGAAGTTCAATGCTTCCACGCATGCCTCAAATCAATTTGACACATGCGGGGGATTTCGGTCCGTTGGTTAGGCGTACTAACCAGCGGACATGTCCGACGGACAGGTTTCCAGCGGACAAGTTTCTAGGCATGCTTAGAAACTATTGTCTGCTGGAAACCTGTCCGCTAGGCCGTACACACGATCGGACATGTCCGCGGAAACTGGTCTGCGGACCATTTTCAGCGGACATGTCTCCTTGTGTGTACGCGGCCTAAGAGTCATGCCTGTGATTGTCAGGGTCTTAAAATGTCTCATGGGACTTGTAGTTTCAAAACAGATGGAGGGCCGAGGTTGCCTACCCCTGTCCTAGTGAATCTTACATTAATTTGTTTTTGTTTTTGTGTGGGGTGCCCCCCTTAAAATGAATACCAAACTCACAGGGTTTGATATGCATTTTGTGTGGGGTATTCTATACAATTTTTTCTATATAATGCCAAAACTGGCATTTACAAATAAAAAAATTATAGTTTAAATTATCAACAAATGACATTTCATTGTCGATTTCTTTTTATTTTAAACTTAAATTAGATGGGAAACTTAATTTTCCATCAGTTCAAAACCATTTTTCTTTGTAAATGTCAGTGCTTTAAAAAATGACTGCTCATGCACTCATACATGTTCCAAAAGGCAGTTTTTTGAGGGTATTGATTGAATTTTCTTTGCAAAGTGAACCGCCATCACCTTCAGAAAGCTCAGAGGCAAATTTCCTTTCATAATGCAACTTATCTTGCAAAGTGAACAGCCTATTTTTCTTTAGTAATTAAACCCCTATTTTTCACAGAACATTTAAGATAAAGGTAAATCTTCCAGGGTCCTCCTTAGGTGTTCCTAGATGTCATATTATCTATAACCAAATCTTTATTTTTTAAACCCACGTTCTCTTTGAAGTATACCTCTGTTGAACTTTTTGAAAGTATAAACTTAAAAACGTTGTAACCCTACAAAAAGAAAAAAAAAGAAGAGATCCTGTTCCCTTATAGCGGGTTAAACGGCACAGTGCTTGTTCTGTCTAATCTGTCTCTCTCTATGCTGTAAAAAAAAAAAATCTTGCCTGTTCCTGTGTCCCTCTTAATCTGCTAACTACAGTATTCATGGCTGCTGATCCATGATTACCATGGTCAGGTTGCATGACTCCATCATCCTGCTGCTCTCCTCTCTCCCCCTCTCTCTGCCTGTCAGCTCCTGTGTGGGGGAGCTATCTCCTCCGCAACCACTTAATAGAACAGAGGGGCTGGCAGTAATGTTTATTTGACTTTACAACCACTTTAATCACTTCCCGCCCGGCTTATAGCAGAATGATGACCGGGCAGGGGTTCAGTTATCTTGAAGGCATCATGTGACGTCCAGCAGGATAACATGCAAGGGCGTGCAGCGTGGCGATCAGTGGTGCTTGTGTCATTCTAACACACTGTATCTTCGAAATGTGGTAAGGAGCCTCTGACAGAGGCGTCTTACCACGTGATTAGCTGTGACCAATCACAGCTGATCGTTGCGTGAACCAGGAAGTGCCGGTAGATGGCTTTCCTCGGTTCACGCTGACAGGGAGAGCCGATCAACAGCACACCGTCAGAGGAGGTCTGTGCTGATAATCAGCACATTAATTATCAGCACAGCCCCTATGAGAGGTACAGATCAGCTGCCAGTTATTATCCCATCATTAACGCCAGGCAGGACCCATAAAAGTGCCAATCAGTGCCAACACAAGTACCAATCAGTGTCCACCAAAGTTCCAATCAGTGCTCATCAGTAATACATGTTAGTACCTCATCATTACTGCTGGCCAATGCTCATCAGGGCCATCTATTAGTGTACATTACTGCCACCTGTCAGTGCATATCAGTGCCGCCTGTCAGTGCCCATCAGTTCCACCTCTCAGTGCTCATCAGTGCTACCTGTCAGTGCCCATCAGTGTCACCTACTGTATCAGTGCCCATCAGTGCTGCATATCAGTTCTGCCTATCAGTGCTACATATCAGTGCCTCCTTATCAGTGAAGGAGAAAACTACATTTAATAACAGAAAAGAAGAACAACTTTTTTTTTTATTTCAAAAATTTCGGTCTTTTTTAGTTTAGCAAAAAATAAAAACCCCAAAGAAAGCTCTATTTGTTGGAAGAAAACTATAAACAAAATGTAGTTTGGGTACAGTGTTGCATGACTGCGCAATTGTCATTCAAAGTGCGATAGCACTGAAAGCTGAAAATTTGTCCCGGGCAGGAAAGGAGGAAAGTGGTTAAAAAGCACTTTTATTTTTTTTTAATTATATTAGCAGGTCAGTATGGTGGCCTAAATTTGGGGGAGGTCCCCGGGGAGGGGGATTTAAGCAGCCCACTCACCTGTGTACCCTGTTGGTTCCACTCTTCCCAGCTCACTTTGTGCTCGTGAGTATGTGCATTCGATTACAAGTGTGTTGCGGCTCTCTGTCTGTGGTCTTTGTCGGCGGTTCTCACTTACTGTTGCAGGAAGGATTCGAACCTTCGCACAAGCGTAGTAAATCTGTAGGATGCCCTCTGCCTTGTTTGCCATTCATATGGGCGCACTTACTTACAAACACATACGATACTCCAGCTTCATAACTCTGACCCAATTTAGCACGATGTGTCCTTGTTTTTCCCTCTCTGGTGAGGCTACTTTCTTGCAATCGTTGCAAACACGTCTCCAGTGGCACCAAGATCTGACCACTCATTGTCTCCAGTGGCACACAATTCGGCCACTGACGTTTTCTTGTCTGTTGTTGCTCCCCTAGGTCAGTCATGTTCAGGTTGTTCCATCCTGCATGTGCTTTCTAAAATAAAAATAAAACGTAAAAAAAGACAAACAAAAAATAAATAATTAAATTTAAATGAACAAAACAAAAAAAAAACATAAAAAAAATATATATATGGTATATAGTCTTCTTTGATCGACCATGGCGAGGCCTATTCTGAGTGGAACCTGTCCTGTTAAACCACTGTATGGTCTTGGCCACCTTGCTGCAGCTCAGTTTCAGAGTCTTGCCAATCTTCTTATAGCCAAGGCCATCTTTATGTAGAGCAGTGGTTCTCAACCTGGGGGTCGGGACCCCCTCGGGGGTCAAATGATGATTTGCCAGGGGTCACCAAATCCTGGGCTGTTCCTGAAGCCCACACTGTTCTCCCAGAAAGGGAGATAAGAGGGGGAGGAACAAAGAAAAAGGAAAAAAAGAGAGAGCAAGAAAGACAGTTAGAGGGAGGGATGGGGGGGAAAAATAGGATAGAGAGAGATGAATGGGAAAGAAAAGAGAAAAATGAGAGAGAGAGGTACATTCTAAAATGTACCATAAGGGGTTTTAATACTGTACGAGTGGAAGGCACTCAGGAAGAGCTAAATGTCCGCGGGTTAGAAGCGCAAATTACCGTATTTATCGGGGTATTGCGCGCACCTGCGTATATCGCGCACCCCCAACCTAGAAGAGAAAATCCTGAAAAAAAAGAATATACCTACAGTTAAATGCCCCTTGTCGGTGTCCTGCCCGGCATCCATCGGCGGCCTTGTCCGGTCTGGCATCTGTCTATGGCCTCGGTGGTGTCCTCCTCGCTTCTCCCGCGCTGTCTCCGAGTCGAATCCCCACTTCCTACGCTTAGTTTGAATATATGTCGGCGGAGGCGTTCAAACTAAGAGCGGGAAGCTGGTATCGGCGTATATCAGGCACCCACGATTTTCCCCTTATTTTGAGGGGAAAAAAGTGCGCGGTATATGACGATAAATACGGTACTTGTCTTGCCTTGGGTGCTTTCAACCCACGCTATGAAAATAATTTTACTGTTAGGGGTCCCCACAACTTGGGAAATTTTATTAAGGGGTCACCGCACTAGAAGGTTGAGAACCACTGATGTAGAGCAATAATTCTTTATTTCAGATCCTCAGAGTTCTTTGCCATGAGATGCCATGTTGAACTTTCAGTGACCAGTATGAGAAAGTGAGAGCGCTAACACCAAATTTAACACATCTGCTCCCCATTCACAACTGAGACCTTGTAACACTAACGAGTCACATGACACTGGGAGGGAAAATGGCTAATTGGGCCCGATTTGAACATTTTGTCATGTCACTTTTTTTATGTCGAAGGCCACATTGGGGAGACTGCCCCTGTCACATTTTCACTGATTCAGGAACTGAGGTCAAATTTCCCCACAGGGAGCAGTGAAACTGACAGAGTCTCTAGCTCCTCCGCACATTTGTAGTTTCATATATACCCCAATGACTATATCACCACCTAGGGCGAATGGAGGTGTAAAATAATCTAGAACTTATGAGCACTGGCTTGGTGTTTTGAGATGCATTCCCCCTAATTACCCGTCATAAAGCACCCTCTAAATAATGAAAGACGTGGCTGGTATTTGCATGGTGTGTGTCCACATTATTGCTTTTCCTCCAGCCATGGATATACCAGACTACAGTATATGCCTAATAGAGGGTAGAAGGAAACCTTGGCATTTCCTTCATAGGAAACTAGATCAGATAAACAATATTAATTAAGTGAGCGCTGCTGGCGTTTTCAAATATTTCAGGACCATGGACAGTAGAGTGTCTTATCGCCATAGACACCAACATTGCAATCCAGTATTAAATGAAAAAATGCAAGCCTTAAACCAGTTCTTAAATCCAGGAATTATTTAAAAGGGCATTTCAAGTTTCAGACTCTTTAACCACTTGGCGGCCAGCGCTGTACCATATTTTTCAGCTGGTAATTCTCTATACTGTAAAAGTAATCCCAGCGGCTGACAGCAATCGGGGAATTTAGTAAAGATACAACCGGTGCCATTGGCTTCCCTGAACACAGTGAGAGAAACTGATCTCGTTCCTCCTAATGTGTGATGTCAGAAATTACGAGGATTGTGTCACTTCTGGTTTCAGTTCCTTTGTTTACAAGCCATTGCTGGATTATGTAGCAGCAGATCAAACCAATCTTGGTTTGATCTGCTGCGACAGCTGTGCACATGGTCCAAATGTTGGCTGGTTTCTGCTAAACCGGACAACATAGAGGGGTTGATTTTCTAAATCCAAACAGGTTGTTAATTTTTCAAGGGAATTTTCACTATGAGAGGGAATTTACCCATAGCTTAGTCAATGATGTGAAGCTTTGCTGATTTCCATCAGCCAATCTTGTTCAGGCAAAAATACTGTTTTTTTTTTTTTTCCTTGCATTTGATTAGCTATTCTTTGCAAAGTGAATTTTTACCCCATTCAGCATGCCAGAACTGCTTCTCTCCCTATTCAAGTTTAAATGGATGCAAAAATGTCTTGAAGTAAGTTAAATGCAAACCAGGACGTCAACTGCAGGTTAACTGCATCAGTTGGTGAATTCTGAATGATCATATTAGGGGTTTCAAATTGATGTTGCAAGTTGCATTGTCCATTCAAACAAGCTCAAAATGTGTGGTTCTGTAAATTAGAACCAGATCGGAGTTGTAGAAAAGTCTCAGACAAAGTGAAGGACTGCGTGAGTCTACAAATCCTTTTCGAATTGTGGAAATGTTCTGTTGTGTTTAATGTACCTTGTGCGAAAATATTTTTTATTATTGTTTAATGAAAAAACATGAGTTTTCATGTGGACTCACTTACCTGTGTGTTCCTGTGCTCAAGGTTTGTTCCTGGATTCTTATGAGGAGTTCCCTCCTAGTTTCCTTTATCATTTGATGCCAATCCCTTACAGTTACCAGCAGTGAAAGATACCTGAAGGACCCTGCATAACGATGGGGTTCTGTATGTTGCTGTCAATTCTTGTGGGCTGCTCACACTTAGTTAGCCCTGGTGAAATTTAATAGAGAAATAACTGTAGCCACAACTAGAGACCATAATGCTTGGACATGTGTATAACTGTCGAACTCTTGAGGTCATGAGGCTCAACCATGATAGTTGATGATTGTGCCCCTGAGCTGTTTATTCTATCCAAACAAGTTTTTGCTTCAGATATATTTTAACCATGAGCTAATGCTGGGGCTTCCAGTAACCATAGAGAAAGAACTGTTCTGATGGCATGAGGTTCTTCATTAGAGGCTCAGGAATCATGACATATCTGCCGGTCCTGGCTATGTTGTACTTTTGTGTAAAACCTTTTCAATAAAAACAATTTGAAAAAAAAAAAAAGGAATCATGACATATCCAAGAAGCAGAATGAGCACTTAAACACATGGGGCCAGATTCACAGAGCCCTTACTCCTGTCTAACTAGTGTTAGACTGGAGTAATTTCAAATTACGCGCGTTTTTTAGCTAGTCGGAAACCTCAAACCTCAATAGATGGCTGCGGGCTTCAATTCGACTGGATTACGTGTTCGTACGCCTTCGGATCTACGCGGCAATAAAATTGCGGCCACTGGGTGGACTTCCCGTCGTTTTCCGCGTCGGGGTATGCTAATGAGCTTTTGCAGACGAACCCAGAAATTACGATCTTCAATCGCAATCTCTTACGGCATCTTTAGTCATCTTTTTTTTGCGTTTCACTATACCAGCTTTTTGCTGGTCTAATATTAGACAGCCCATGTTAAGTATGGCCGTCGTTCCCGCGTCGAATTTCTACGTTTTCCAACGTCTTTTATTATTTTTAACGTAAGTCGTCCGGGAATAGGAATGTTCGTAAACGACGCTACTCAAACAACGAATGACGTAACGATGTGATTTCACGCAATGCACGGCGGGAAATTTCTGAACGGAGCATGCGCAGTTCGATCGCCGTGGGGACGCGCTTAATTTAAATGCTTCACGCCCCCAAATCGCGTATTTCGATTACGCGGCGAGAAATAGACTACGCCGCCGTAGCGTACGCGCAGAAATCTACCAGAATTTGATGTAGAGCCTGGTAAAATACGGCAGCGTAGAGTATTTCGATTACGCAGCGCAAAATTAAGTGCATCTGAATCTGGCCCATGATGTCAGAAGAGGCCCCATGGCTATATAAGAAATGGCAGACAGCAGGAGCCGACACAATGAAGGGAGCAAGCGTTGGGGTCAAGACCGCATTTTTTATTTTTAGCAGCCAGCAGACAAAGAAAACTTCACTAAAGAGCTAAAAAGGAGAAGAAACCAGCGGAGGGAGAAGAAACCATCGAAGAGAGAAGAGGGAGAAGAAACACCGGAGGGAGAAGAAATCACCGGAGAGAAAAGAGGGAGAAGAAATACCTGAGGGAGAAGACACAGTTTTTAATAAAGGACTTGTCAAAAACCATCTCTTGTGTTTTGTAACGCCACACTTTTGGTGAATGTGTAGGGGTACAATGTACCCCATACTCATTTGCATAGGGGGGTGGGATCTGGGGGTCCACTTGTTAAAGGGGGCTTCCAGATTCTGATAAGCCCCCTGCACACAGACCCCCACAACCACCGCCTAGGGTTGTCGGGAAGAGGTCCTTGTCTCCAACAACACAGGGACAAGGTGCTTTGGGGTGGGGAGCAGAAGCTGAAAAATACTGAAAAAAAACATCAATTGTAGCCATTGTGCCCTTCAAATGCAGCCACTGTGCACTTAAAATGCAGCCACTGTGCCCCATCAAATGCAGCCACTGTGCCCCTCGCCCACCCGCTGTCTCCCTGGCACTTACTGTACCCCATCTTGGTGGTGTGTCAGACAGCAGGTGACAGAGGCGAGTTGTATTGGACGAGTAGAAGGTCATCCATGCTGTCCTCCATGCTTTCTTGCATCTTTTTTTCTGTTCCCATAGGTGTCCAATAGAATCGACTCTGCCTATTAGACCCGCGCTTCCTGATTGGTGGAGAGGTGGTTCAGTGTTATACACGGGTCGAATTTAGAAAGAACTTTCTTTTGAAAATTCGTAAATTTGTGCGTTTTGTGATCCGATGGTGCCACCATTGATTTCAAAATTCGACCAACCAAACTTTTAGTTTCACCTAATTTTCCTACAGAAAGAATCAATCTTTTCTTTCCGGGAATTTTCTTCTCTTGCACATGCGCATTTCTTTTTCGATTACATTTCTTGCACAATTCTCCCATCATTGATTAGAAAATCTTTATTTTTTTTTTAAAAAATCCAACATGTCTGATTATTATAATTTGATGGCTGCACGAAAATCAGCTGTTGCTGCAGCCCACTAATGGTGCGAAATACGAACAAAATTTCTTAGATAAGATTTTTGAAGGAAAGTTCTTTAGAAATTCGACCTGTGTAGGTATGGCCAGCATTAGAAAAGCAAATTGTAATTTGCTTTTCTAACACACCTGGGTGGGCTCCAAACACAATGCCCTGCGCTCCGAGTCCACCTTTTTTGAAGCCTAATAGAGCCTATGGCTCTAATCAGGTGCTTCAAAAAACACGCACTTCCACTATGTTTGCTAGAAAGAATATTTTTACTTGAACAAATAGTCTCTAATATATAAAGGAACTTAATGTTTTGGTGATTCACGTCATCTCTTATTTCATAGTAAGGCTAAAATCCGGCCTTTCTGATTGCAGTAAATTACAAACCATAAATAACAATTTGTAGAATGTGCAAAAGGAAACACATTTTGTACAAAGTTTGTCACTGTGTTAATGAATAAAAGGAGTAGATTTGTAAAAGCCAACTAAAAAAAATACATAAACTTATCTTATTAACAAACGTTGCTCATGCAGTAAGCATGCAGATTACACAAACCATCTGTTTAAATACTTATGGTTAGTCATGTAAGTTTATGGACTGTCCTACTGGAGTCTCCATAATTTCTAATAAACTGTTGAACTGAGCCAACGAAAATGCTGTAAAAATGAAACATGGAATTATAAGGTTTACTTTGTAATATTAAATATTTCTGTTAAATCATACTTGGATGTACCTGTATGTTTTTACACTTTGGGAAATAAATACTATGTATGCCAGAAATTTCTGATTAAAAAGAGTTAGATATAACTCCCTTCTTCCCATAGTCCTAAATCTTTCTACAACATCTTATGTCTTTAAAACTTGTTCTTTCAGAAATATTTTCTAATGCTGTAAGAGATAAAATAACTATAAGCTATTATAGAGACAAACACAATCATAACATAGATAGGTTCTTTGGCAAAAGATAAACTTTTTTTATTTAACCACTTCAGCCCCAGAAGGTTTTACCCCCTTCCTGCCCAGGCGAAATTTCAGCTTCCGGCACTGCTTCGCTTCAACTGACAATTGTGCGGTCGTGCGACGTAGCTCCCAAAAAAAATGGCGTCCTTTTTTCCCCACAAATAGAGCTTTCTTTTGGTGGTATTTGATCACCTCTGCGTTTTTTTTTTTTTTTTTGCGCTATAAACAAAAATAGAGCGAGAATTTTGAAAAAAAATGCAATATTTTTTTTACTTTTTGCTGTAATAAATATTCCCCAAAATATATAAAAACATTTTTTTCCTCCGTTTAGGCCGATACATATTGTTCTACCTATTTGTTGTAAAAAAAAATCGCAATAAGCGTTTTTCGATTGGTTTGCGCAAAATGTATAGTGTTTACAAAATAGGGGATAGTTTTATGGCATTTTTATTATTATAATTTTTTTACTAGTAATAGCGGTGATCTGCGATTTTTTATTGGGACTGCGACATTATAGCGGACACATCGCACACTTTTGTGACATTTTTGGGACCAATCACATTCATACAGTAAACTGTGACTGGCAGGGAAGGGGTTAACTGTAGGGGGAGGGGGGTGACTGGGGGAGGTGACCGATTGTGTCCCTATGTACAAGGGACACAGATCGGTCTCCTCTCTCCCTAACAGGACGTGGAGCTCTGTGTTTACACACAGAGCTCCATGTCCCTGCTCAGTTACTGGGCAATCGCGGGTGCCTGGCGGCGATCGTTGCCTCCGGGCAAGCGTATCGTGATCCCAGCAAAGTGGCGGGTGCAATGGCTGCGCTGCTCACAATTCATCCGCTCTAGCCAATCAGCAGCCAGGCTGAGCGGCGAAGAGGATCTCGGGACCGATCGCGGGACTTTTCAAAGGTGTCATCATGTAAGTAAAATGGGGGCTTGGGGGGGGGGGGGCGGCGGCATCTTCAGATGTTTTTTCACCTTAATGTATAAATTGCATTAAGGTGACAAATATGTTTCCTTTACAACTCCTTTAATCATTTGCAGCCCTCTTCTCGTTAGCTTCTAAAGGACATTTGGTTGGAGATTGGGAGATTGTATCTGAGACCCAAAGGCTCCTTTCATTCTGGCTTTTCCATTTGATGTACTCCGCTTGCTCAGTGGAGGATCCATCCGCTAATCTTCACTGAGCAGACGGATGACAGGTCCATCTCCACTCACTGTGCATAGGCGGAAATGTCAAAGCCCCGCTCTCCTTTATGGGGATTGAATAAAAATGGATCACCTGTCCGTTTATGTCCGATCCCATCCAATCTAATCTGCCAGACTGCTGGAAAATAGGACCTCCATCCATCTAGATTTGGCAGACAGGATCGGATAGCAGCGGGTGTCAGCGGACATTTCACTGCTGACATCTACTGCTCTATAGGAGGTAAATGGAGCATTCATTCAGGTCCATCTAAAAAAACTGACAAGCAGACCTGATCGGAAAGCCCATGTGAAAGGGACCAAAAGCTTGTCTTAAAGCAGAGTTCCCGTTCCACTTACCTGTCCAGGAAGCCCACAATGTCAGCACTCAAAGCCGACACATCCATTGGCTTCAGGTGCAGGAATCCTTACTAAGGGAAACAGGAAGTGAAGCCTTGCGAGTTCACAGCCTGTTTCTTACTGCGCATGCGCGAATTCCGCTGCACTTTCTAAATGGACCTGTGTGTGTCTCCCAGAAGGCAACGGAGGGGAGTGGAGGACAAGAGGTCGTAAATGACATAGGCCACCGCAGCAACATTACACGGAAGTGGAATTGGGCACCTATGTTTGGAAGAAGCAGATAAGTGAAGCTTCAACTTTTGGGTGGAACTCCGCTTTAACCCTGCTAAACACGCACCGAGTATCGGCAGGTATTGGCCGGTTCAACAGTCCCACTGTCAAAACACAATAGCTTAGTGGGGGGATCCATGTACTAAGATCAGATAGTTAGTATAGCGAGCTCCTCTTGAGCACCTCTGTTTTTTTCATTTAGCCTGCTCTGTTTAACAAAAAAGAACTGATAGCATTTACCAGGAGGGTGCAACCATTGATACCTATGCAGTAAACAACACTGCCTAATTTTAGGTAAGGGTACAGATCTCACACAGCCCTTAGATCTCCTGTGGCTACAAATTAATGTTGGCTTGTCAAACTAGGCAACATCTGGAGTAGTGTCCATGCACTTTTGGCCATATAATGTATGTGTGATGGTGTGTTTTGCACAAACATTTCGTCATATAGGGGTTTCATTTTTGCTGGATTGCTAGTACATGTAAGGCTGGGTTTGCTTATATGCAGTGTGGGACAATATGTGATTCGGATAGGAATCGCACCACATTCCAAATCACTTGCGATGTCTGTATGGTGCAATTTATTTATTTATTTATTTATTTTCGGTGCAATTTAAACCATTCATTTGTATAGCTCAAATCTGACCAAATCCACACAAAAAAGGTGCAGGACCCTTTTTTTTCAAATCTATGCGATCTGATTCTTTCAATCGCACTGCATTTTGCAAACTGTTTTAGGGTGCAGTTAACTTAACATTAACACACCAGGCGGTTCACATTAATGATTTCAATACGGTGTGGAAATGCACAGGATTCACTGCATTTCCAGCACTGCATATATGTGAACCAAACCTAACCGTTTTTAAAATGCTATTGTGGAAAAGAAATGATGTTAAGAAAAAAATTGACCTACAAAAAAATTAAAATAAACTCTAAATTCCTTTTCTCACAGTAGACCAGTAAAGGAGGAGATAATACAGTATCTGGTTTATATTATTCAATAAAGCACATGAAAAATTTAATCAAGTCGGAAGTAATGTATTGCCATGTTTAAATGGCACTTTTTTGTAAACAGGCAATAAACATAAAGCTATACCATAAAATATAAAGAAATGTAATTATAAAATTATTTTCAAATAAAATAGATTTTTAATCTGCTGTTGTTCCTAGAATGACCTGTGGTTGATAGCAGTATGTAAAAAGTATAAATCTAATAAAGTAAAATAAATGAAAACAATCTTAAAACCTTTATTGTTTACAATTTGTGGTGTTTAGAGTCATTGAAAAGACTTTAAAAAGAAAAACGAGAACAATTTGGAAGAGAAGGACACTCCCCCAAATATGGGGATTTTTAATGTGAGAGGTGTCAAATGTTATAAAAAGGCAAACACACTAAACACAGATTGTTTTATATAAACATATCAAAATGTAATAATAATTATTAAAAACAGTTTCCAACGGTTAATATGGACCACAGTAGTTACAAAAGCAGGATATGTGACAGTATGCAGGTAGCCAACAAGTTTCGCACAGAGGTGCTTCGTCAGTGCCTTGCAACTTTTGAATAGTGTGGTCTGTGTATGACATAAAAGTACGTCATTAATACACAACATATAATATAACATAACCCATTGCATGTTTATATCGTTAAGAAAGAGATTACTGTGTGCTCACCAGTTCTGCTAATTACTGAGTAAAATGTACCAGAATGTAGGGAAATCTTCCCTACATTTGAGGTAACTGAAACAGCACTCAAAGAAAAATGGGAAGCTACTCGAAACCAATGCTCAGCCAATATGATGGTGATCCTTAGGCCACGCATACACGATGAGACATGTCCGAGGAAACCTGTCCGACGGACCGTTTTCATCGGACCAGGCTGAAGTTGTCTGTTGGTCTGGTGTGCGTACACACCATCGGACAAAAATGCCCTCGGACCAGAACGCGGTGACGTAGAACACAGCGACGTGATGAAAAAACAAAGTTCAATGCTTCCAAGCATGCGTTGACTTGATTCTGACCATGCGCGGCATTTTTTTGTCCGCTGATTTCGTGTACTAACCATCGAACATGTCCAACGGACAGGTTTCCAGCGGACAGGTTTCTAAGCATGTTTAGAAACTTTTGCCTGCTGGAAAACGGTCCGATAGGCCTTACACCCGATCGAACATGTCCGCTGAAACTGGTCCGCAGACCAGTTTCAGCTGACATGTTCGATCGTGTGTACGCGGCCTTAGAGATAAACATCATTTAGCACTGGTATTTTTGCCATATAATGCTAAAGATTGCATACCACTAGAGGGAGCCAAATACCAATGTGAGCGAGATATGTTTTTAACTTACATATGCAGAGCAGAAAAATGTTTATCTTGTGAAAAGACTCACTTACCCATGAACACTAGGTGGCTGAACTGCATGCTGGGTGGATATAAAAGGCAGAGTGGAGCCATTTCCTGCCTCTTTCTGGGCGCATGGCCTGCCTGCAAGGATCTGTGAAGGAGTGTTCAGAAGAGGGCCTACATCGTGCAGAGCAGAACAACATCCATTGACTCTGCCTTACCACAGTGTGCTGGAGAAGCAGTGTGATTGGGTCTGAGGATCCAGGACCCTTGACGGAGCCAAGTGGATGTCCAGTTTGCTTGAGGAGCGGGGCAGCGTGGCAGTGCTGACTGGCAGCAGGATTGAGATAACTGGAGTGGAAGTTCACAACTTTCCAGGCCTGGTGTGGTGAGAGGGCTGTCGCCCAGAAGTTCTTTAACACCCTTAACACACTTAGACTCATTTTACAAAGTTGCTGGGACCTGTAGTCCTACAGGGAGGTATCATTCAAATAGACTGAGTTCAATCAGGCCTAAAAGCCTATGCTTCATTGAGGGCTGACTGACAGTTAAGGTATACCTACACCCAAGGCATCTACAAGTGTGTTTTACAGCAGGAACTGTATTAACTCTTCAGTTATGTTACTTCATTACTTGTTAAACCATTGGATAACAAACACTGCAGTATAATAGCTAGCTGAAGAAAGAAGACCAGAGACTACACTTCTTCACAGGGAGGGTTTTTGCTTTGGATGCAGTAAGACAAAAGGGCTGCCTTATACCTCAGGGGAAGCTCTTGAGAAATTGAATTGTGCTGTGTTGATATCTTTGCATTGGTATGTTTGGTGCGGCCGTACTGGAAGTGGGAAGGTGGTCAGTGTCAAGGCATTGTCACTCTGAGCACTAGTCCCACTTGGAGACACGCCGCAGTAGAGGCTCAAGGGACCTTTAAGTGTTATTAGTTTGTGTACACTCATTGCACTATTATAGTAAGTTTGTATGTTGATACAGTTATTATAAATACTGTCTTTATACCAGTTCCAGTAAACTTACATCCTGGTTGATCACAATTGGTGTGAAGCTTGTTCATTATTCTAACAGGTGGAACAACGGATGCCCAGATAACGGTAAAGGTACACTATATACACATTGTTATGGTGGGATTGTTCTGTTTAGTGAAAGTTTCATATCAGCACTGCACCACAGCTGTGTCAAGGGGAGCGAGACCAAATCATTGGGGGGTTGTTAAAGCAGAGTACAGGCCCAATCAATTATCAGCAGCTCCTTCGGGGGTAAGTGCTACACGTGGGGGCTCATCCGGGATCCTGTCTTTCTGCAAGTGAAACCCACCCTTTTGGTGCTAGTATGGACCCCCTTACAGTGGTTCAGTGGTGCAAAGAAGAAGGCGCACGCCCAGAAGCGAGTGTGGCGGTCGAACTCCCGGGTGAGAACTGGGATGAAGAGGAGGTCAGGACCATTGTAAAACATTTGTCTCCTCATAGGAAAGCTTGGGTGATTGCCCTCAGGCCAGGGACTGACCGCACCCATGCCCTATTGGAATGGAAAGAGAAAGTACCAGGGTGTTTCCGTGGGAAGAGTGTGCAGCTGACTGACAAGATGAAGATTTGCATAACACATCCACAGGCTCCAGACAAGAGCGCTACCAGTTCAAAGCAGGGGGAGTCAGCTTCAAGGAAAGGGTACTCCCGGCCAAATTCGACCACAAGTGGGCTAGAGTTCGTCACGCCCAGGAGGGACAGGGATGAAGTGCTAAGCACCTTCAAGAAGGATCCCCAACTGGAGCAGCAATTAGCTACTTTAAAGTGACAGTATCGCATTATACAAGAGGAGTTCCAGGAAACCTCTAGAATGATTGAGGAGCAGGTAAAAGAGCTAAGTACTAAGAGCAAGGGCTCAAGCTGCCTCAGTTACTCGAAGACTTCCCCATCGTGACTTGCCAGAAGTAACAATCAAAAAGGACTTTAAGATTGCTGGCCAGATAGGCGAAAAGGAACAGAAAGACAAGCTGTCCTATTCAAACCTCATGCGTCAGATTGACATGGGGCTACAGAAAGGGTATCCTGAGTCTGAGATTGTGGAAGCAGTGGTAGAAGCCATTAGTCCCGGTCTAAGTATCAGAAACATGCTGGAGATGAAGAATGGACTAACCCTAGTGCAACTTTGGAGAATATTGAAAAGCCATTTCAAGAAGGAAAATGCTTCTGAACTTTATCACCAACTGATAAATCTGGCACAGGACAGTGGAGAGACTCCTCAGAATTTCCTGTTCAGAGCTATTGAGCTGAAGGACCGCCTGTTGTTAGCCTCACAGGGAGTAGACTCAGATGAGCACTTCGGGACTGAATTGATCCAAAAGAAATTCCGGAGGACCGTGACCACAGGACTAAGAAGTGACTGTGTCAAGTTTCAGCTAAGGCAGTATTTAGATGATCCGTCCATTTCAGATGAGGTTCTCATCGAAAAAACTGGCGAAGCAGTTAATATGGAGATGGAAAGGGAGTGGAAGCACAAGACCAGTCAAATGCCTGAGTCTGTTGTGGGAGTCAAAGTGGTCAACACAACTGATAGCGATTCAAAGATCGGGGCTCTGAACACTCAGCTGTCTAAAATATTGGAGATGGTGACCGATGCATTGGATGTCCGGTCTGAGATAACTGCACTGAAGTTACAAGTAGCCCAGATGCTGGAGGCGATTAACCGGCCGACGACAAAACATACTGAGCTGTCCGATAATGGTGCCACAGGGCAGAACGTACCCCCGTCCTCGTCTGCTATACCTCGCCAGGAGCCAACAAATCAAGATGTCTGTTTCAACTGTGGAGGTGAGGGTCACTACCAGCGAGTATGTCCTAGCCCGAGGGGAGCAGCAGATTGGAGTAGACCTCAGAGAAGTGACCCAAGGATCGAGGGAAGATATGGGCCGTCAGGAAGAACTTTCCTTGAAACTGAGAGGGAGCAACGGAGAAGACCCACAGTTTATCTTGTCTCAGTGAGCAATGCTCATCGGCCTTCCAAGCGATACCAGAAAAGGCGTCCCCAACGCCAGAAGCTGAAGAAAGCACGAGTTCAGTCATGCCAGCCCATTGTTCCAGATGCTCGCAACAGGTTTCCTGCTCAGTTAGTAGGCCCTTCGTCCATAATGCCTGTCCTGATTGAAGGAATCTACACAAGAGCCCTCCTTGATTCAGGTGCTCAAGTAACTTTGTTGACCAGAGGTTTCTACAAGAGGTATTTGTCGTACATTCCCCTGCAAAAGTTGGAAGATATGGAGATTCAGGGTATTCAAGCAGAAGATTACCCTTGTGACGGATATCTGCGGATCAAGTTGTCTTGTGACCCGTTGAGGACTGGGATACCTCAGGACTTTGACACGCTAGCTATTGTGTGTCCTCGGTTGCCAGGGTCCCCAAGCAGTCCGCTAATCATAGGGACAAACACAGATCTGGTGAAGCAGCTGTTAGCCCCTGGTGTTCCCAGATGTGATCCCTTATCTTCTCTGCCAACAGAAAGGCCAGAGGTGCCTCCCTCTTCCATGGTGGATGGGAAAGGATCCACAACAATGACAAACGCAACTAAACTGCATGAGAAGAAAGCGGCTGAACAGGAAAAGGTGGCCGATGTACCTTCGGTGTCAGCACCAGTAAAGCGAAGGAAACAAAGAGTAATTTCTCAATTTAAGAGATTGACCTATGACCAGCTGGAAAAATGCTTTGAAGAGATGTGCCCTGCTGCAAGAAGAGATTCTGAGATGCCTGGTCTTTCTGTTGATGATTCAGAAAGTTTCGACCCCATCTCACCCCTTGACACATCTGTACTAGATACCATATTGACAGCTGTGAGTGCACAGAACAGCTCCCCATCACATGAGAATTGGTGGGAGGCTTCTCTGTCAGACTTCTGCAACCGCCTAGAGGCAAAAATGTGTAACAGAGCCACAATTTTGAATGTCTTTGGGGACCAAAGTGTTAAAGCAGGGGGAGTATGTAGCACTGGTATTTTTGCCATATAATGCTAAAGATGGCATACCACTAGAGGGAGCCAAATACCAATGTGAGCGAGATATGTTTTTAACTTACATATGCAGAGCAGAAAAATGTTTATCTTGTGAAAAGACTCACTTACCCATGAACACTAGGTGGCTGAACTGCATGCTGGGTGGATATAAAAGGCAGAGTGGAGCCATTTCCTGCCTCTTTCTGGGCGCATGGCCTGCCTACAAGGATCTGTGAAGGAGTGTTCAGAAGAGGGCCTACATCGTGCAGAGCAGAACAACATCCATTGACTCTGCCTTACCACAGTGTGCTGGAGAAGCAGTGTGATTGGGTCTGAGGATCCAGGACCCTTGACGGAGCCAAGTGGATGTCCAGTTTGCTTGAGGAGCGGGGCAGCGTGGCAGTGCTGACTGGCAGCAGGATTGAGATAACTGGAGCGAAAGTTCACAACTTTCCAGGCCTGGTGTGGTGAGAGGGCTGTCGCCCAGAAGTTCTTTAACCCCCTTAACACACTTAGACTCATTTTACAAAGTTGCTGGGACCTGTAGTCCTACAGGGAGGTCTCATTCAAATAGACTGAGTTCAATCAGGCCTAAAAGCCTATGCTTCATTGAGGGCTGACTGACAGTTAAGGTATACCTACACCGAAGGCATCTACAAGTGTGTTTACAGCAGGAACTGTATTAACTCTTCAGTTATGTTACTTCATTACTTGTTAAACCATTGGATTACAAACACTGCAGTATAATAGCTAGCTGAAGAAAGAAGACCAGAGACTACACTTCTTCACAGGGAGGGTTTGTGCTTTGGATGCAGTAAGACAAAAGGGCTGCCTTATACCTCAGGGGAAGCTCTTGAGAAATTGTATTGTGCTGTGTTGATATATTTGCATTGGTATGTTTGGTGCGGCCGTACTGGAAGTGGGAAGGTGGTCAGTGTCAAGGCATTGTCACTCTGAGCACTAGTCCCAATTGGAGACGCGCCGCAGTAGAGGCTCAAGGGACCTTTAAGTGTTATTAGTTTGTGTACACTCATTGCACTATTATAGTAAGTTTGTATGTTGATACAGTTATTATAAATACTGTCTTTATACCAGTTCCAGTAAACTTACATCCTGGTTGATCACAATTGGTGTGAAGCTTGTTCATTATTCTAACAGGTGGAACAACGGATGCCCAGATAACGGTAAAGGTACACTATATACACATTGTTATGGTGGGATTGTTCCGTTTAGTGAAAGTTTCATATCAGCACTGCACCACAGCTGTGTCAAGGGGAGCGAGACCAAATCATTGGGGGGTTGTTAAAGCAGAGTACAGGCCCAATCAATTACCAGCAGCTCCTTCGGGGGTAAGTGCTACAATCATATGGATTTACTAGAGCTTGATAGAGGAATTGAGGTTCTGAGAACCACTGGGAGTCAATATTCTACCAATGCTGAGTTCAAAAAGAAAGAACAAGAGTATATAATAAAAATGTTCTTCGGGGAGAGGACGTTCACTTTAACGTGATAACGGTGGTGGGTATAATGCACAAGGAGGGACCACAAAAAAACGTATCGTATCACCTCAATCACAAAGTTATCATTCTAATGTTACCCAAGAGCAGGAGTTAGAAAAACATGGTGACCCGGTGATGCGTAGCACTCCCTTATTAATATACGGGGACTACAGCCCCCATACTGCCCCCATACTGCTTAGCGCGCATCACATGTCAGTTTGTGATGGCGTGGGGGTGCGTGCTCATGTGTGTGGCGTCATGTGGTATGCGCACGTCACTTTGGGCTGTGCACGCCTTACCGTCATACGGGGACTACTGCCCCCATACTGTTCAGCTCATATCACATGCAGTTTGTGATGACATGACACACGGGCTCCACCCACACCCGTTTTTTACATAGGAGTCCCCCCTAACTTGTGACACCCTAGCTCCATAGGTTTGGGTTGTCCTGACATTTCTTAAGATCCCACATAGGCCCTGCCCCCAACAGGGCGGATCAGGGTGCACTAGAAGGTAGGATGTACATACCATTCATTTGTTCCCATATATAAGTGTGGTGGTAGCTGGTGGCTGTACACCCCAGTAGATGTCTTATTAGACGAAACGTCGGGTCTGTACGCTTTCTCCAGCTACCTTGTCATGCTACCTGAACTCTCTCTGCTCCTTTTTATTTATCCATTTTATTTTCTGTTCGCATTTGCATGTGATTTGGAATTTTTTCAATTTGCACGTTTTTGTTGTTGATTCCTGTTTGGTTGCTTTTATATATTTTTATGGCAATCATTTTTGAATACATTTTTTGCCTGCTTTTGTCACTACTACACCATGTGGAGGCTTTTTTCTTCTTTTTTATATGCAACTACTTAAAATTCTGTTATACCAATACTGTTGGTGGACCTGCTTTTTTGGATCTTGACGTGGGAATATTCACCTATCAACTGATCAGAAGTGGAGATGTTTCCTGGTCCCTGCGTGCATAGTCCAAAGGTGTAATTAAGCGCTGCTGATCCACCACCACATGGTGAGCTGGATCCACTCATCACGGTTAGGCCCCATACACACGAGCGGACAGATTTGTTCAAATCTGTCCGTCCGACAGATTTGAACAAATCTGTCTGCTGGGATTTTGGTTTGCTCGCGTGTACACACGAGCAAACCAAAATCCCCGCCAGCAGACGGCGCGCTGACGTGGCGGTGACGTGGCGGTGACGTTGACGCCGCCACGTCACCACACCAGGAAGTAAAACACTTCCGCGCATGCGCCAAATCCATTTGGCGGCGGCGGTGTGGGACGACATGTCTGCTGGTAAGTGTACTAACCAGCAGACATGTCGGGCGGACACATTCCCACCCGATAGATTTCAAAGCATGCTTTGAAATCTGTCGGGTGGACAAATCTGTCCGCTAGCCCATATACACGATCGGAGATGTCTGCTGAAACGGTCCATCGGACCGTTTTCAGCAGACATATCCGCTCGTGTGTACGAGGCCTAAGAGTGTTCAATTCTCCCCTCATCCTTTGGTGAAGGCACTCCCTGGTGACTCTGTGATATCACACCTGATCTGCTGAGATTCTGTATGAAAAACATTCACACTGTGGACTACATCACCTCTATTGGATATATGTTGAGAGAACTGTTTGTTCCAGCCTCCAACTTTTGGGTTGGATTTTAGAAAGAACTAGTTGTGTTCATTAATGATGAGCTGAACACCCCCGCGTTCGGTTCGCACCAGAACCGCCGAACAGTCCGATCGTTCGCACGAACATTTAGAACCCCATTGAAGTCTATGGGACTCAAACGTTCGAATTAAAAAACGATCATTTTAAAGACCAATATTCAAGTTATTGTTAGTATAGTAGTATCAATGGAAAAAATGTTTTAAAAACGGTTGTTTTTTTCAGGAGTCCTGCTCCTCAAAAAAATACAGTTTTAAAAACTTTTTTCCATTGATACATGTTCCCTTCGGCAAGACCCGGGTTCTCAAAGACGTTTTCACAGGCAAACTATAGACACCCAGCTGGTACAATATTTAAAGGAATTTTTCTTTTTTTTTAAATTTAAGCATCATTAAAATCACTGCTATTGTACCTGCTGGGTGTCTATACCTGTGATAACGTCTTTAAATAACACAATCACCTGCCTGCCAGTAAATTAGGAAGAACTGATCTAGCTAAGCTATACAGTGTATAAATACATGTACTCCTAGGGATGTATATATATTCTCTACACACTGTAATTACAGTTAAACTGACTAGCTTGCTCTATCTAGCTATCTAAAAAGACAATCTCTCTGTCTCTCTAACTGCTCTCAGTAGGAAGCCGGAACACACTACACGAGGCTGCCCAGCAGGTGGCCTTATATAGTGTGGGGCGTGTGCCAAAGCCCTGAGCCATAATTGGCCAAAGCCACCCTTTTTTTGCGTACTGTGATTGGCCAAGCATGCAGGGTCATAGTGCATGTTTGGCCAATCATCAGGGCGCAATGCCGCAGTGAATTATGGGCCGTTTCGTTTCACTCGAATTTGCCGTGAACAATCGTTTTTGTTCTAAATTCAGCGAACGGACGATGTTCGAGTCGAACATACGTTTGTTTCGAACGCAAAGCTCATCCCTAGTGTTCATACACTTTCAATACTCTTCACGTTTACACATTTTATATTTCATATGTAATATTGTGGTAGATTCACCGGTTCACTGTAACACTTGTGTTCAGATACAATGTGAATGCGAGAACAATTTTGGGACTTTAAATGAGGCACAGAGAGGAACCGGAGTGTAGAAACGATCATTTATTGATCGGCAATAACCATGACATAGTAAACTCAAATGGATATTGCAGTAAAGGTTATGTTTACAGAAACTCGAATACAATAGAAAGATGAATAAATAACATAAGTGATACAAAGATATACAATAACATTCCCGTTGTAGCTCCATGTACAAATTTGTATAAAACTTTCTTTTATAAAAAGGAATAAATATCCTCACAGATGGCGTCATTAGAGTATGCATCTTTGTAAGCTCTACGTGTTTCGATGGATAATACCACCTCATCAGGAGCTGATGCGTATGACGTTTCTGTAAAAAGAGTATAAAGTATTGAACATGTATTAACCCCAATAACAAATAAAGATATGGGGAGGGGGGGGGCATAGACGGGAAAAAGTTGACACTATTGGGGCTCCCTGCCCTCTTGGTGCTTCACAGTAACATGCTGAGTTTTTAAGTGAGTAGAAAGTATCAACTTGTTCCCGTCTATGCCCCCCTTCCCCATATCTTTATTTGTTATTGGGGTTAATACATGTTCAATACTTTATACTCTTTTTACAGAAACGTCATACGCATCAGCTCCTGACGAGGTGGTATTATCCTTTGAAACGCGTAGAGCTTACAAAGATGCATACTCTAATGACGCCATCTGTGAGGATATTTATTCCTTTTTATAAAAGAAAGTTTTATACAAATTTGTACATGGAGCTACAACGGGAATGTTATTGTATATCTTTGTATCACTTATGTTATTTATTCATCTTTCTATTGTATTCGAGTTTCTGTAAACATAACCTTTACTGCAATATCCATTTGAGTTTACTATGTCATGGTTATTGCCGATCAATAAATGATCGTTTCTACACTCCGGTTCCTCTCTGTGCCTCATTTAAAGTCCCAAAATTGTTCTCACATTCACATTGTATCTGAACACAAGTGTTACAGTGAACTGGTGAATCTACCACAATATTACATATGAAATATAAAATGTGTAAATGTGAAGAGTATTGAAAGTGTATGAACACAAATAGTTCTCTCAACATATATCCAATAGAGGCGATGTAGTCCACAGTGTGAATGTTTTTCATACAGAATCCCAGCAGATCAGGTGTGATATCACAGAGTCACCAGGGAGTGCCTTCACCAAAGGATGAGGGGAGAATTAAACACTCTTACCGTGATGAGTGGATCCAGCTCACCATGTGGTGGTGGATCAGCAACGCTTAATCACACCTTTGGACTATGCACGCAGGGACCAGGAAACGTCTCCACTTCTGATCAGATGATAGGTGAATGTTCCCACGTCAAGATCCAAAAAAGCAGGTCCACCAACAGTGTTGGTATAACAGAATTTTAAGTAGTTGCATATAAAAAAGTAGAAAAAAGCCTCCACATGGTGTAGTAGTGACAAAAGCAGGCAAAAAATGTATTCAAAAATTATTGCCATAAAAATATATAAAAGCAACCAAACAGGAATTAACAATAAAAACGTGCAAATTGAAAAAATTCCAAATCACATGCAAAAGTGAACACCAAATAAAATGGATAAATCAAAAGGAGCAGAGAGAGTACAGGTAGTGTGACAAGGTAGCTGGAGAAAGCTTACAGACCCGACGTTTCGTCTAATAAGACATCTACTGGGGTGTACAGCCACCAGCTACCACCACGCTTATATATGGGAACAAATGAATGGTATGTACGTCCCACCTTCTAGTGCACTTCCTGATCCGCCCTGTTGGGGGCGGGGCCTATGTGGGATATTAAGAAATGTCAAGACAACCCAAACCTATGGAGCTAGGGTGTCACAAGTGAAGGGGACGACTACTATGTAAAAAACGGGTGTGGGTGGTGCCCGTGTGTCACGTCATCACAAACTGCATGTGATATGCGCTGAACAGTATGGGGGCAGTAGTCCCCGTATGATGGTAAGGCGTGCACAGCCCAAAGCGATGCGCTCATACCGCATGACGCCACACACATGAGCACGCGTCCGCACGCCATCACAAACTGACATGTGACGCGTGCTAAGAAGTATTGGGGCAGTATGGGGGCTGTAGTCCCTGTATAATAATAAGGGAGTGCTTCCCATCACCGGGTCACCATGTTTTTTTAACCCCTGCTCTTGGGTAACATTAGAATGATAACTTTGTGATTAAGGTGATATGATACGTTTTTTTGTGGTCCCTCCTTGTGCATTATGCCCACCACCGTTACCACGTTTCAGTGAACGTCCTCTCCCCGAAGATCCTCGTGGCATTTTAGCTGTCGGTTTCTGAGAGGAAATAGAGGAAGTTGAAAGAGAAACATCAGCGTCAGATTTGTACAACATACTATCTTGATGAGTGTTCTGTCTATATGTTTTATTTATTTTGTTATGAAAGCTTCTCTGTCATTTATAAGCATATCCTCCAGAGAATGCTAACTGATCTTTATAAAATTTCTGGTCTTTTCTTAAGACAACATTTTTATTATATTTTTCCAAATGCTGAACCAACTCGTGTTCTTTCTTTTTGAACTCAGCATTGGTAGAATATTGACTCCCAGTGGTTCTCAGAACCTCAATTCCTCTATCAAGCTCTATTAAATCCATATGATGTTTATCTCTAAGGATCACCATCATATTGGCTGAGCATTGGTTTAGAGTAGCTTCCCATTTTTCTTTGAGTGCTGTTTCAGTTACCTCAAATGTAGGGAAGATTTGAATGGGCTGCGTTCTGGTACATTTTACTCAGTAATTAGCAGAACTGGTGAGCACACAGTAATCTCTTTCTTAACGATATAAACATGCAATGTGTTATGTTATATTATATGTTGTGTATTAATGACATACTTTTATGTTGTACACAGACCACACTATTCAAAAGAAAAGTTGCAAGGCCCTGATGAAGCACCTCTGTGCAAAACTTGTTGGCTACCTGCATACTGTCATATATCCTGCTTTTGTAACTACTGTGATCCATATTAATCGTTGGAAACTGTTTTTAATAATTATTATTACATTTTGATATATTTTCATAAAACAATCTGTGTTTAGTGTGTTTGCCTTTTTATGACATTTGACACCTCTCACATTAAAAATCCCCATATTTGGGGAAGTGTCCTTCTCTCTAATTTTTCTTTTTAATTTACTTAACCATGGGATTGTGAGACATTGTCATCTGTATCTGGAAACAACCCCACCATCCTTCTTTTTTATCTCATTAAAAAGACTGAAGATCCACAAGTAGGGTTAATAGAATCTAAAATATGGTAAAACACATTCAAAAGTGAATATAAATGCTTCACAAATTGGAAAACTAGGCTTTAAAGAGGTTGTAAAGGTTTTTTTATTTTCTAAATAGGTTCCTTTAAGCTGTTGGTTCACTTACATTTTCCTTTGATTTCCCTTCTAAATGTTTTTTTGTTTGTTTGAACTTCTCACTTCCTGTTCCTCCTCAGTAAGCTTGCCCCATCATCCGAGCCGTTCTGGCTGGGGGGTTAGCCAGCGTGCTCGCCTCCTCCCTTGGGACTACATCCCTCAAACGAAGGTTTATAAAAAAACATTAATTCATATCTTATCACCTATGTTTTACATAAATTACAAATTATACATACAATAGTAGTTTTGTCATCAAACTGTGCCAAGAAAAGAACCTCTTTGTGACAAATACAGTGGCAAAATGTGGGAGAAAGAATCATTAGAATCACTATTTAACCTTTTTGTACCTTTATGCATTCTATGTATGAATGTAAAAAAAAATTCTGCGTGCATCAGTCTCCCCAACCCCCTTAATACTTACCTGAGCCCCATCTCAATCCAGCAATGTGCACGAGAGCAGTGGCTCTCCCAGGTTCGCCAAACAATTCGAAAGCCGCGGAACACTGTTTAAAAGTCTATGTGAGATTAACATGAAAAATCAAAAGTGCTAATTTTAAAGGCTTTTGGTATTGTCATAAAAAGTGTTTGGGGACCCGGGTCTCGCAGGGGACATGTATCACATGTATCAAAGTTTTTTTAAAAACTGTCTTTTTTTTGGGAGCAGTGATTTTAGTAATGCTTAAAGTCAAACAATAAAAGTGAAATTTTCCTTTAAATTTCATACCTGGGGCATTGTTCCCATGTTTAGAACAGTCACGCAGCAAAATGAAATTTCTAAAGAAAAAAAAAGTAATTTAAAACTACTCGTGGGAAGTGCGCATGCGCGCGGCGCCCGGGACGGACGCGCTGTAGCGGAGCTCCGCACACCGCCGGCTTCAGATTCAGCTAGAATCAGTGCAGGACCTGCACAGTCGGTTCGAGACTGATCCTCCAGGAATCCGGCGCACGGGAGGATTCAGATGAGACACCAGAAGCATCTCTGCAAGCAGACGAACAGGAGGAATCAGCCGCGGAACCCCCCTTTAGCTCAGAAGGCCTCTCCAAAGATGATGCCGGGCGTGGCGGTCAGCGACCTGGGCAGCCTGATTCTCCACAACACAGCAATCCCTCTCCTTCTCCCATCATGGCTTCTCCTCTCAGTCCACTGGGGATCCAGAAGAAGAGCTTCAGGGAGCTGTGTCTCCCTCCCTCTCTCAATTCACCGGGGCATCACTGGGACACCCTGACAGGGTGGGATCACCAGGCTCATCCATGGATAGAAATATGGCAGATTTGGCAGACTCTCTGTTCAGTCAGACCAGCCCAGCCCAGTCCCAGCTGACACCCCTGTGCCACAAGCCCCCTATGCAGAGGATGCAGTTCTCCTTGCTAGGTTCTCAGCCATGCTGCAGCAGGAATTATCCAAAGCCTGCTCCCTTATTACTACGAACATAAAATGGGATATACAGAGCATTGGGGTTAGGCTGGACACTATTGAAACGAAGGTTGACAAGTCTGTCCTTAGAATCAACCAAAATGCCAAGATGTTGTCAGACCTACAGGGATGCCTAGAAGAGGCATACGCAAAGATTGAAGACCTGGAGAATAGGTCTCGTTGTTACAACCTGCGTATACGAGGTCTCACAGAAACTCAGACGGACCTGGAGGGGGCCATGCATACCCTCATGCAGGACGTAATACCGGATATTATGCCGCATCATCTAGAGGTCGACAGAATCCATAGAGCCCTGACTGCCCCAAGGTCTGACGGACTCCCCAGAGATATAATAGTGAAGCCACACTATTATAAAATCAAGGAAAAACTGATGGCGGCCTCCAGGTACAAGCAAGATTTGCAGCTACTGGGATCTCCGATCCAAATATACACGGACCTCGCCCCTTCTATGGTGCAAAAACACCCCAACCTGAAACCGCTCTTGCACAAATTACAAAATTGCCAAATCAAATATAGGTGGTCTTTTCCCTTCCGTCTCTCTTTTACATATAGCGGCAAGAATCATTCCTTCTCGATTTATCATGATGGAGAGGAACTTCTAGTGGAATTGGGGATCATTTACAGGGACCACCCATCTATCATCAGGCAAGGGCTTTGTCCCCCATTTGGTCTACACAAAAACCCAGACGCAGCGGGAAGACACCACCACCGACCTGAGTGGCCGATCTGGAGCCACTGCCTGGGGGACTTGCATCATCCGATTTTTCTTTGACCTGTGCGCCGGGATCGTCGACTGAGTTGGATCGGTTTGGTCTACTTGTGATAAATACCTGTTCAGATGTTATTGGGGCATTTGGGACTCGAAAGATACAGCTTGTTGCCGAACTTTCAGGTTAAGAATTTACTGTTTTTTTTTTCTCTCTTCTTTTTTATATCACTGTTAGGTCCTCCACTTTGAGTTTGAACTGTGGACTGGGGCCGGGGTGGACACGTATGCCACTCGAGTGTTCTTGTTCTCGCTCTTGGGTGAGAGCAGGTTTGCACCTCGTTTCCAGGACTTTTTTATTTTTACCTGGAATGGATCCTGCCCCTCAGCAGACAGGGTTGTTTGCTGAAATGTTGTATTTTATGTTGACGGTTCTGTGTTTGAGTTTTCTTTGTAACTCACTTGTTTTTCATATTTTTCTCTTTCCTTCTTTCCCCTTTCTTTTCTTATTCTATGGGATGGTGACCCCCCCCCCCCCCTGATCTGGAATTCTATCTGAGGGCATCCAAACTTCTCCCTTCTTCTGGAACGAAGGCGCTGATGGCTAAAGATCTAGAAACGGGTAAGAGTGTTTTGCCGAACCATGATGGTGATTGATTATCTAACCGATTATGTTATCATCACACACAATGTGCAGGGTTTTAATTCCCCAACTAAAAGAACAAAGGTTTTCACTTACTGTATTATCACAAGCAAAAGGCAGATATTGTGATGTTGCAGGAGACTTATTTTTCTAAAACTTCGACCCCACGATATCTTAGCACTAAATTCCTGCAGTTCTATACTTCCTCGGGTCTGGGGAAAAAACTTGGTGTAGCCATATGCTTTTCCCACAAAACGCCTTTTGTCCCCAGTACTATAATTAAGGACAAACAGGGTTGATATGTCATGGCAGTAGGCCATATTAATGATCAGGTAATCTCTCTAATTTCCTATTATGCTCCAAATACGGGTCAGATGGATTTTTTCTTAAAATGTTTGAGGTACTGCTCCCTAAAGTGCAGAGTCAGGTTATCTTGGGAGGAGATAGTAACCTATCATTAGACCGTATACTGGATAAGTCATCATACAACAAACTAACATATAAAAACGTACCCAGAAGCAGCAACAGCTTTGCACAGTTGTTACATGATAACGACCTTACGGACGCGTGGAAGGAAGATAATCCCTCAGCGAGGGACTATATTTTCTATTCTCGTGTCCACCGCACATACTCTAGAATTGATCACATTTTTATTAGGTCCCCGTTATTTCCACATGTACTCTCTGTTGAGATACTTTTTTAAGGTAAATTTGCCGGCTATGACTTCCCCAATAAATAACTGGGCAGCGCATAAAGCTAATATTAGAGATAAATTAATCCACTTAGCAGCACGACATAAGCATTCCCAAAAGAGCACAGTGACACAGCAGGAACAGATTTGGAACAACCTTCTCAAGGAACAAAAGGAGTTTCCGCAGATAGACACTAGACACAAAATAAATGAAGCCAGATTGGCACTGAATTTAAGTCTCACCACATTTGCAGAAAAACGTATACGGTGGTCACGACACAGATTTTATACAATGGGGGATAAACCCACTACACTATTGGCACGGAAACTAGTGCCCCGACTTTATACTTCGGCGTTACCTAAGTTGCGACTTAATAATTGAGTCAGAATCCAGAAAAAATAATTGCAGAATTCACAAACTTTTACACCAAACTCTATAGGGCCCCGGAGAAGGTAGGTTCAACCAAAATGGAAATTTTTTTAGCCACATACATCTTCCTAAAATAAAGGCGGAACATTTAGATTTAATAGAAAAATAATTCACTGAACCTGAGATCTTGCAGGCCATCAAGAGCTTGAATCCTTCCAAGGCCCCTGGCCCTCCCTGTTCAGGAAAACAAAGCGTTCATACATGTCCTCCCGAAACCGAGAAAAGATCATGGGAGCTGTGAGAACTACCGTCCCATATCGTTGATCAACACTGACTTAAAGATCATGACAAAGATCTTGGTGGCTAGAATGAACTAATTTTTAGCAGACTATATCCACCCTGACCAGGCGGGCTTTGTACCAGGGTGTCAGACAACGGATCAAACTAGAAGGGTCGTAGACATTATATCAGTGATTCACTCGGTTAGGGACGGAGGGGGCCCAAGGCGGGGAATGTTGTTATCCCTAGACATTTATAAGGCGTTCGATTCCCTGTCTTGGGATTACCTCTTCTTTGTCCTGTCCCGACTGGGGTTTGGGCCCCATTTCTTGTCCACACTTCGAACAGTATATAGCTCCCCAATGGTGGCTTTAATGGTAAAAGGATACTTATAGGGCTCAATAGACATTCAGAGGGGAACACGCCAAGGCTGTCCATTGTCCCCGTTACTTTTCGTGTTGGCTCTAGAACCACTGGCGTATCGCATTCGAGCCTCGTTAGATGTTAAGGGTATAGATTGTGGGGGTATTGAACACAAGTGCATCCTTTTTGCGGATGATTTATTAATGGCGATCTCCTCCCCTATCACTACTCTACCTAATTTGTATGCTATACTCAAGCCTTTTCCCACAATATCAGGTTTTAATAATTAATCACGACAAATCGCAGGCCATGAATATCTCCCTAGAAGATTCCGTGCTTTTCACTCTAAAGAGATCCTATAAATTTCAATGGAAAACTGATGCCCTCCCTTATCTGGGAATAAATCTCACACCATCCTGGAGCACACTATACTCCCGAAATTACTCTGCACTGATTAAAACTATAGGGGCAGACCTGACAAGATGGTCGCTCCATCCGCCGTCATGGTTCGGTAGACTATACACGGTAAAGATGAATGTGTTACCAAGAATATTATACCTCTTTAGAGCGTTGCCAGTGGTGCTCATTAGACTAGACCTAAAAGCATTTCAATCTAGATTTTTGTCATTTATCTGGGGGAACAAGAGGCCTAGGGTGAACTCACGCACGCTGTATGCCCCCAAGAGGTATGGAGGACTAGGCTTCCCAGACCTGTTGAAGTAGTATTATGCTGCACAGTTGGCCCCTATTACTAGATTCAATAGCTCACGTCCCCATCCGATCTGGATGCGGATAGAGGCTGAGGCATGTAAGACACACCCCATTTCCCTTTTTATTTGGCTATCCCCTAAGCAGAAACCCCCAATTCTCTGTCCGGCACTCTCTATCTCTTTAAGTATTTGGGATATACTGCTCAAATCCCACAAATTTCAATCATTACATACCCTTTAGCTCCAATCTTGAGAAATGCAAGTTCTATCCCGGGTCTCACCCCTAGAAGGTTTGACTGGTGGACAAACAAAGGGCTATTAAGGATAGCAGATGTGTGTGATCAAAGTGGTATCTTAACGAGAAAGGCACTAGAGGATAAACATCAGTTTCCGTCATCCGAATACTTTCGGTACACCCAGTGCATTTTTTGTCTACCAACTCGAAAAGTTTGGATATAACTACAATGACTCGACTCCCATGGAATATTTCTGTACACAGTATGACAAGATTAGGGGACATGTCTCTGAAATATATGTAGTCCTAACTAAATGTTCTGAAAAATTAGAATACATGCAGAGTTGGGAGACTGATCTTCAGGAGAACATTGAGCTGGACGAGTGGCATATGATTGCCCAGGGAGCCACGAAATCCATCATAAATACTTAATTAATAGAAGCCAACTTCAAAGTTTTAATGCAATGGTATATGGTCCCTGTAAGGCTGACGGCCTTTCTACCCGAGGCATCCCCACTCTGTTTTAGAGGCAGTGGACAACTAGGGATGATGTTTCATATATGGTGGGGATATAAGGTGAGGCGATATTGGATCGGGGTCTACAACTTTGTGTATTTCCTCACCCAAGTGAACCTGATTAAATCTCCCAGACAGGCGCTGCTGGGGGCCGAGTTGGACTTAGCCTCAAAATATCAGAGACGTTTCATAACATTTGTATTTACAGTGGCTAAAATTACCATTGCAAAATCATGGAGGTCGGCGGTGGTGCCATTCGACCAGCTCAAAAACAAACTATCCTGGATTATGCTTAACGAGCGAATGACTGCAACTTTAAATGATAAAATGTTATAGTTTGAAAAGATATGGAGTCCCTGGATTCAGTATCTAACGGGGGAGTCTGGACCACAACATGGTGGGGGCTGGCGAGGGGCGGAGTTTGGGGTGTGAGGGTCACTTTCTCAATTTCACCTTCTTTCCTTACTCTTTTCTTTTTTTTCTTTTTTTTCTCTCTTCTTTTGTTTTTTCTTTTTCTTAAACTACCTCTTGTTGGGTGCAATAGTCCTATTTGTTGTACTGTATTAAGATGATGGAGCTATGTAGAGTTTCAGCCTATAGCCTAAAATGTTTATCTAGATTAAATTCAGATCTCACTAGAGTAACTTGTTTGTAGTTGCTTTGTTAATATGCATTGCATCCCTGAAGGCTCTATGTCAGTACTGTATCATAGGAGGAGTATGATTTCCTTAATGAGAGGAGTGGTAACTACTGCCACAAAATTGTTTATATGTTTTGTATTATTTCTTTATTATGGAAAATTGAAAACTTTGAATAAAAACCATTGAAACGAAAATTACTCGCGGCTGTAATGAATTATTGGGTCTCGGCAATACAGATAAAAGTCATTGAAAAAATGGCATGGGTCCCCCCCCCCCCGTCCATTACCAGCCCTTTGGGTCTGGTACGCATATTAAGGGGAGCCTCAAACCAAATGTTTTTAAACAAATTGCGTGGGGGTCCCCCCAAATCCCATTTCAGGCCCTTACCAGGTCTGGTATGGATATTAAGGGCAACCCCGCGCCAATTTCTTTTTATCCATTTATGGCTATTAAGGGAAACCCTGTCTTAAAATGAAAAGAAAAAATGGTGTAGGGTCCCCCCGAACAATCCATACCAGACCCTTATCCAAGCACGTAACCCGAAAAGAGGTGGGGGCGAGGGAGCGCCCCCCCTCCTGAACCGTACCAGGCCACATACCCCCCCGCCATGCCAAAGCACCTTGTCCCCATGTTGTTGGTTGTGTGGGTCTGCAGGTGGGGGGCTTATCGGAATCTGGAAGCCCCTTTAACAAGAAAACCCACAGATCCCAGCCCCCCATGTGGGCTGGTAACATGTATTTTGTACCCCTACCATTTCACCAAAAAAGTGTAATTAAAAAAAAAAAAGACAAGAGACAGCTAGGGACAAGTCTTTTATAAAAAAATAAAAATAAAATCCAGCAATGTAAATCCATCTCCTGCCGCCGATTGACGTGTCTCCCGCTATGACAGCTGTTATATAGCTGATGGTGGGGCCACCCCGTGACGTAACCGGGTGACCTCGCCCACCTCTGACGCCATGGGGAAACCCCTGTGGTGTCAGAGGGGGCAGCATCACCTGGTTACATCACCAGGTAGCCCCGTCCTCAGCTATATAACAGCATGAGATGGATTTACATCGCTGGAAATTTTTATTTTTTAATAAAGGACTTGTTTGATTTCCCCTGCAAATATGCAAATGAGGGAGATTTCCCGATTCGCGAACGGATTAGCACCATACGCTGGCTACATGCGCCACGCGTATCTCGTCCGTCCGGCGCAAAGTTATTTCTACAAATAGCTGCTTTATCTTTACTCCAGACGGCCTCAGGTCAGCAGGAGAGCAGCTACAGCAGCAGCGTTACCGACGAAACTAGCAAGCTGAACAACCACACTTGCAAGGACAACACCTCTGTGTGCCAACATGCCAGGGGCAGTCGTGGTCCTAGCACTAGTACTGGGTCCCTCGCTTCGGAGGAGGCGGGCACGTGAGAGGATATACCGCACGCGCATGAGCCTCTTTGGCATGGGTGATGAGGAGGTGTATCGCCTCTTCAGATTCAGCCCAGATGCAATACTTGAACTAACCACAACCCTGCAGGATGACATCACCAGCAAGACACACCGCTCACAAGCAGTGCAGCCACTGGTGAAGGTCCTGGCAACACTTAATTTCCTTGCAAGTGGATCATTCCAGCGTACAAGTGGAGTGGTGGCTGGGATGTCACAATCCTCCGTGAGCAGATGTGTGCACCAGGTTGTCCCTGCAATCCTCAGACGCATGTCCAACCAGTTCATCAGACCCACCACTGAGGAGCTGCGGCTGAAGGCAATGACAGATTTCTACAGCATTGCCAGATTCCCACGCACTGTGGGGGCCATTGATTGCACACATGTGGCCCTACAGCCCCCCAGTGCCACAGAGCACATATATCGCAATCGGAAGCATTGGCACTCCATCAACGTACAGGTGATAGCCGATGCCCAACGCCTCATATGGCACGTCCGTGCCAAACACCCCGGGTCCAGCCATGACAGCTTCATATACCGTCAGAGTCCCATCCCAGCAGAATTCGAGCAGAACATGTATGGGGACAGCTGGCTGGTTGGTGAGTGACATGGGTTGGCGGCATGACTATCCCCTCCCGTGATGCACATCACAAGGGGCACATGCATGACTAACATCCTCCTGTCTTTTCCCTTCCAGGTGACTCTGCATATGCACTGGGACCCCATCTCATGACTCCTTTCCGGAACCCCCAAACCAGAGGAGAGAGAAAATACAATGAAGCACACATCAAAACCCGTGCAGTGGTGGAGCAAACATTTGGGCTCCTGAAGTCCCGTTTCTGCTGCCTGGATAAGTCCGGGGGGACACTATTGTATTCCCCTACCTTTGTGTGTCAGATCATCGGTGCATGTTGCATTCTGCACAACTTTGCTATGAGAAAAGGCCTGCAGATTGAAATGCGTGATGACCTGACCCCCTAACCAGACAGTCCCCACCTGCCAGAGGAGACCCATTCAGCTGATGGAAGAGCAGTCAGGAGGGTCCTCGCCGTAGGCATCTTTGGACACTAAAACAAAATATTAATCACACAGACAATGCACGCGTGTACACCACTGATGTCCCTAGATCACACACACCACATGCACATCGCATTGGATTAGCCCAAGTCCAGCATATAGGACTTGGGAGCAGCAACGCCAGCGTCAAGGCCCCAATGATGTCACTGTCCATTCATACACCTTTCACACGTCATTCATACAACCGTTGGGTTAACTTCACCACCATGGCCGAGGGTGACACCCCTTACTGGCAGGAGTGCCACCCCCTCACATTCACACACCATTCACACTGTCCCCTGCACTCCTGACCGTGTGCAGTTAAAAATAAAATAAATATCTCATAACCTGAGTAATAAAAAAATAAAACAAAAACTCATAACCTGAGTAATAAAAAAGAAAAATAATATAAACCAAAACAAAAAAAAATCCCTCATCTGGGCTGACGGGGGCTCCTCCTTGGGGGCACTCTCGGGCTCCTCAGCTGCCTGGAGGTGGGGGGGCATCTGGAGGAGGCTGATCCCCGGGTGGGCCACTCCTGGGAGCTGTTGGCTGCCTGCCCTCCAAGGCCACGACAATCCGGCTGAGATACAGGTTGGTCTGGGCCTGCATCCTCAGCTGGCGGGTGATATTATGCTGCCGCTGCCTCCCCTCTTCATGGATGGCAGCTGTGTTGTCTTGGACGGCTGCTGTCAGGTGCCGTACATTAGCCTGCACCTCCCCCAGGCTGGTGACAACGTCCTGCACACCACTGGGCAGCTGCGACATGGAGCCCAGGCTGTCAGCGACCCGGTCCAAGTGGGCAGCAATCTCCCCCATCTGCTGTGTTTGTCTGGCGTGGTCCAACACCACCTGGTCCTCGACAATATCACACACCCCCCTGGTCTTCCGGGTCGCCTTCCTGGGGGCAGGAGAAGGTTGTCCCCGTGGGGATGGACTCGCCCTTGAGGGGCTACCGAGGATGGGGGAGGGGATGACAGAGGGCCCTGCAGAGGAGGAGGACTCCTCCAACAAGAAAATAAAGTCCTGTTCAGAAACAGGCTCCTCCACAACCATCTCTGCAGAGGTGGTGTGGGCACTCTCCTCCACCTCGGTGTCTCCAGCACCCAGGGCCTCGTCATCAGGATCCCGTTGGGAGGTTGGGGTGGACTGGCCGGCAAGAGATGATGGCCCAGCTCCGTCATCTGTGGATGACACATGTTGGTGGTCCCACACACTTGGCACATGTACCCTCCCCCCCCCCCACATGCAACACACCAAATAGGGTATAAAAAACACTTACCTGTCCTGGAGCCTTCCTCCACGGAGTCATATCCAGGGACCCCCTCCAACTGCTCCCTGTCCAGGCAGCGGGCGACCACCTCCTCCTCCGTGGTCAGGCTGACCGGACATGGGGGTCCACCACCTGTGCCCCGCTCATGGCTCCGAATGGTGGCCACCTTGCCACGGACCTTGCGCCGCAGGTCGTTGATCTTTTTTTGAATGTCGCCAGCAGTCCGGGTGGAGTACCCCAACACATTGACCCTGCCAGCAATGGTGTCCAGGATGCACTGCTTCCTCTCCCGGCTGGTCTTACGACTTTTTTTCCCATGGAGGAAATCATTAAAAGTCTCCATAGCGGAGATTATAACTGACACCTCCTGGGAGTTAAAATTGAGATTCCTCCTCTCTTTGGGGGTAGCGGGAGCAGCCATCACAGAGCAAAAGTAAATTCCCTGGGGTGGGGGGAAACGGAAATACTTTTGCGCCGGAATGGCGCTTCCGCTGGCGCTTTTATACGCGCAACGGAACACATTGCGCTGACGTTTCCCGTGAAGTGGTGCCGACGGAAGTTGTGAGCATGCGCACAAGGGGCGAGTGGAGCCTCACTCACTGCGCATGCTCCATGGATGATGCGCTGAACGTAAGCCTCTGCGCTGGGCTCCGCCCATCATTTACATATGATCACACCCACTTCCACTTGCGTCGGGTTACGCCAGCGCATTATCGTTACTCTGGCGCAAGTTTACGCGCAAGTGCTATGTGAATAACAGTACTTGCTCCGAAAGTGTCGGCGGAGTAACGTAAATGAGGAACGTTACTCCAGAGTAAAGATTCTCCCATCTACCTGAATCTGGCCCTATATCTGCCTTCCCTGGCTCTTTTTGGCAGAGCTTGCTTTGCAGATGTGAGTGATTGAAGCGGAGGATAGATACTAAGGATTTGATCGCAAACGTAAACGATCGTGAATGATCGTTTGGGAGGAGATCGTTGAATGGTTTCCAGGGATTGAGGAGTAACTTAATGCTTTATGGTCACTTGCTGGTCATAACTATCTGGTGAGCACAATTTGTTGTCACTTTGGGTGAAAAGTCACAAATTTTATCTGGAACACGGATTTTATTTTTCACATGGTGTTTGGAGCAGAATCATTCAAAAAGATTTCTGTGGTTGTTTTGAACTTTCTATGATATATTTGTTTTGAGTAATTCTAAACTATATATACAATTTGTTAAAACATTTGTGCACATTTATAAAGTGAAGCAATTCGCTAACACACGTTCAAACAAGGTTATAAATATATACTTATTATACATATTATTTGCATAGATCACTCCTTGCACCATTGGAACAAGCTTTCCAATAAAAAATGCTGCAGTGGGCCTCCACCTACAAAGCCACGAAGAGCGTAAATTTATGGGAACAGTCACAAAAAATATTGCTTCGTTGGTACCTAACCCCGGCTAGGTTAGCAGGGTTTAGTAGGACATACTCCTCTCTTTGTTGGAGGGAATGTGGGGATAGAGGGACCCTATTGCACATACTGGGTAAATGCCCTAAAATAGAACATTTCTGGGGAGAGGTGTTTGGCCTTATGGGTCACCTGACAGGTTCACGACTGACCTTCGATTTGGGTCTTGCAACACTTTCCCTGGGTATTGAAAGGATCCCTAGTGATCGTAGATGCATAATTTCGCAAGTACTACTGAGTGCGAGACTGGAGATAGTAAGGAGATGGAGGTCTACAGAGCTGCCTTCCCTTAGGGAAGTAATCAGGACAACTAATCTTCATATTACATACAAACAAATGTTTATGGCGTCACAGAACAACTTTGATGGTGGTTGGCAGACCTGGAAACCATGGTTTGACTGGTATAAACGATGGGCAGACAATCCTTGATATTCTGATGTACTCTATATTGGATCAACGTACTTTCTCAGGAGTCCCCTTCCTCCCCTCCCCCTTTCCTATAATATTTCTCTCTTTTCTTCTTCATCTATCTATGTGCACTAGCTGCCTACTATTCTTCTACTCTTCTCATCTTTTTCTTTTACAGTTACGGTTATGTTTAGCGACTAAGTATTAGAAGTGGGAACATGTGCCTCTGCTATGTTTACTTTGAAAATGATGAGCAGAAGCTGTGGGGGCGGTGGGGGTCGGCTGGGCGGGGGGTGGCTCCCTGGGAGCAGTATGTTCCCTATCGGGGCTCTCGGGGGGCGTCTCCCTGTCGGGGGGGCCTCTAAAACCTCCACTAGATATTCGGTGTGTCCCCAGGCTACTTGGAATGGATGACACGCTATGAGTATAAGTGTTATGGGACTGATGTGGCATTACTAATGTCATGTCGGTGCTGTTTGGTTTGAGGATAGCAATACACGGAGTTGTTGGTTTATCGGTGAGAAATGTAAGTCACACCATATACATGTTTACGATGTAATTCCCACCTTCTATATTACTATTCTATGTTACTATATTATATTATATGACATCACATGTAAATCTGTTTTCTTTTTACATTACTTGCGAGTTGGTTTCATACTGTATCTTGTAAATGTTTATGTACTTATGTTCTATTGGTATCTGTTACTAAATAATAATAAAAATCTATTGAAAGTAAAAAAAATGCTGCAGTGGAGGTTCTCCTCTGACTGCAGTGTCATAGAATGGGGCATGTGTCTAAACGAGAAATGCTCCCTTCCAGCCCAACACTCTTAACTACAAGGAAAAAACATGTGTTTATGGGTATAAGATTTACCCCAAATACCATGTTTTTCCCACACAGTTAAGAGGGAGAATGAGAATCTGCTGTTGTTGAAAAGGTACAGTTTTAATCAAACTAATTCATATATTATTATGTTATAACATAATAATTTATTATTTATCTATTTACTGTGAATTATATATTGTGACAGTGTGAGGTGAGGTAGTGGATAATCAATATATTTCACCTTGCATGCGTTCTGTTGTAGGAGACTGAAGCGAAATCCGGCCCGGGTTTTTCCAGCCTCTGTGGCATGCTTGCTCCGGATGTTGTGGTCCACTTGAGTCCACGCTCAGGTGAACTTTAAATGAGCAGGAAGAGAGCACAGGAGAGCTCTGGCCTTAGACTCAGAAGGGAATCTGAGAGAGAGAGGGAGAGCTCTGTTCGGATTTAAAAGTAAGGTTTGCTTTACCACATGTTTTGTGGGTGACGGGGACCAACCCCACACTGTATAGAGAGGATAGCAAGGTTTCGCTTTGCTTTTTTTTTATTTTTTATTACTTTGCAAACCTCTTACTAAATAAACCTGGCAACCTACCAGATTTTAAAGAAAATTGCCTGCACACTGACCTTGTTTTTCAGAAAAGGTGATCCCCATGAGTTAATCTCCCACTATATATATATATATATATATATATATATATATATATATATATATATATATATATATATATATATATGACACTCTAGGGGAAAAAGTTGTGGTCATTGCAACCTTTTATGTTACACAGTATTTGCGCAGCAATTTTTCAAATGCGTTTTTGGGGAAAGATTTCAAAGCCGCATTTCTCCTTGATTTCAATAGACATCTGTGCAGGTTCATGTACATATGTCTATTGAAGTCAAAAAAATGAAAAACAATATCTATGGAGAGGTGCGTCGGCGACTTTAGGGATTTTGTGTATAGAGTGGTTCACCTGTATATATGTATTATTGTTATTTTTATGTATATGTTACCATGCATTTAATTTGTTTTATTCAATGACTATATTAAAAATTATATTTTTAAACTACTTCCTTGGCCTCGATAGTCCGACCTTCAATACCTCTCCATAGATATTGTTTTTCATTTTTTTGACTTCATATACGGATGTGGCCCATGTGAGTGCATTCCCTCTGTCTTTTCTTATCCCTTCTACTTCCCCAGTCCACCCCTCCCTTTCCCTCACCACTCTCTTTGTTACATTTATATGTCTATTGAAATCACCCCCGAAGTCACCAAAAGTAGTGCAGGAATTACTTTTGTAAATCTGTGCGGCATCACCAAGTCGCCGTCACACCGATTGGGACGCTCCTATTGCCGGGTATAGGCTCCAATTTGACCTGCGATTTGACCTGTCAAATCAAATCAGAAAAGGTAATTCTGTATAGAAAATGAATTGCTGTCATTGATTTTTTTTTATTTGTGAATTGATGATCTGGAACAAGCATGCAGGCGAGGTGGGCTGCGAGTAAGGATGACAACTCTGGAGTTTGTGTTACACAAAAATCTTGGTGATTTCAGGACCTGGCATATTTATTGCCTGATCTCCAAACTCCAGCACTATTTATGTACTAATATATTTCTAAACACAGAACCTGCTCTATGGACAACTGGATCTGCACATTCACAAATAAGCCATCGATGGCACTTCTCCTAGTTCTTGATGGGTATACTGACTTTGAATATGTAAATGGGAGGCCATTTAGATCACTGGATCTGAATAATACTTTCTCAGAGAAAACATAATCATGTGAACAGAGATTAATGTTTCACCCGTAATAACTGTGAAAATATTACCGTCTCTCATTGTGCTGCATCAATACTCCTCAAACCTATTTCGAGTTTCTTACTTCGGCATGGCTGATATTGAATTACGTCAGAAGTTTACTGATTAATTTTTGCATTGCCTGAAGATATTTTTATATTAGAGGATCTATCATTTAGAACGTACAATAATGGGCAAGTTGTAGAATTGTTTTTCTGACATCTAAGCATCTAAAATCAATTTAAATACCATATTTAAAACTGAGTCTTGTAATAGTATTTCTTTATAATTTCATTTTCAATATTTGTTTCATGCCAAATCGGCTTATAAAAAAATAAGTTGTTTATTTCAAAGCAAATGCTCAGCACAATTCATGATATGTACCTAGCTTTCAGAACAGTTTAGGAATATGTTGCAGGTAACCAGGGGATTTGGAGATTTAATAGAGTTTTAGGAAACCAGTCCTAATAAAACTATAGAAGGTGTATTTAGTGACTAAGACAGTACTGAAGCTAAAGGATTACTATAATAATTAAGAAACTAGCAATTTTTCATATGTAAACAAGGAAGAGGTTCAACTCTGCTAAAATAGTGGCCACATTCCTGATACTGTAGATTGAGAGAAAAAGAAAACTCCCCTCACATATGGAACTTTAAGGGCTCTAATGAAGGTGCAAACAATCAAATTGATATAAAAAATATATGTTAACAAAAAATAAAAGGTTTAAAAAGGTATTCTCAGTGCAATACATAAACAAATGAAAGATGGTCAAATCCACAAGCCAATGTACCGTAGTTTGTTTAGTTCAGTAGTAATATTGAAGATTAATACAGAATAGCTCTTTCAGGGATGGTTTTTTATAATTTTGATAAATACATTCTATAAAACAGAGCATATATTAGAGCATTCATTATTGATTGTAGATGACAAAACAGGATAGAGTGAAGAATGGAAAAGCAAAAAAATAAAAAAATGCATGATGGCAGATACTCACTATGTCTGAGCAGGGGAACAAAGCACAGGGTTGACCAATGGTGAAATGTAATGTTTGTAATAAATCCAACCGGAATAAAAACAACAAGAAGAAAAAGTGTACAAGGCCTTTTTGGCTACTGGACAGCCCTGTGGTGTGCACAGGGATTACCTTGTATGGACAGGGGGAGAAAGAAGAGGGGGAGGTATATGTATATATGTGTAATTGTTTTTAAATAAGGTGGATATAGAGAATAGAGAATTAACTTGTCATAGATAGGGAAAGCCTCAGCCAGGAAGGTAGCTAAGGAATCTTAGTTAAAATCCTTCATCAGCATAGGGAGAGTAAATATGAATTACCACTAGTGAGGAGGCCCTCTACGGTGTAAGGCATCCACACATAAACAGTATCCAGACACTAGTTGTTTAGTTGAGGGGCTCTGAATAAAAGAATAACATATATATATATATATATATATATATATATATATATATATATATATATATATATATATATATACAGTATATGTGCATTGTATGCATAGTTCTATACATATATGCCGCAATATAAATGAGGTATAGTGGTAGTGGTGATATAGTGGTGTGGAGTAAATGCGTATTTGCCAGGAAAGCTCCTCACTTTGCAGTGCAGCCTGACGACAGAGGTCAGATCACATGCTAGGGAAGGAGACTGTCCATATATACATGAGGTAATTCATGAGGCAGTTCAGATGATGAGATTGGATAGCCTGGGTCATACACAGAAATATGGATCTGAAGCAGAGTTGATAAGCTAAGCTAAGGTCAGACACGGTGGAGCAAGCCAGAGAGAAGTCAGAAGTACAAGCCAAGGGTAAATCAGGTCGATAACAGAAGTTCAATTAGGATACACAGAATCAAGGAGAAGTTGAAGATAATCCAGCAATGAGCAGCTCCAGCAGCAATCTTAAATAGACCAGGAAGTATGTCATGTGATCTTCCAGGTTACAAGGAGGAAGTACCACCCACATTAGTTACACTGTGCAACAATAGCGGCCATGATTGTCTTTGCCGGAATTGCCAGTCCTTCTTCAGGCCTTTTCGCTGACAATAGGTCTCATGGGTGAACTGACAAGACTTTTGTGAACTTTAGGGAAGAAGTAGAAAATGGGGACCTTAGGGAAATCAGTACATACATAATCACATGTCTTTTTGGTAATGGTGCCATTGGCAAGGGCATTGTTGACAAATTTATAGAATTGAGTGTTGAATTTGTCAACCAGTCTAGAAGAGATGGGTCTATACCATTGGGAATTGTCCAAAATCTTTCTATACATATGTACATATTATTTATTGTCTATTACCACAATACCACAATAACCAAGGTCCTTAAGGGATTGTTGTTGCTCATAGGTTAAATGTTGTTCATATTTGGATTGCAGTGGTAGTTTTTCAATATCCCTAGAGACTAATCTGAGAAAAGCCACCACATTTGGGTGAGGGAAAGCAGTCAGATTTTTTTCTGAGCATTGATCCTGATGGAGGTGGTAGATCTGTCCTCTGGGCACATTTGTCCAGAAGTTTATCTATGTCTAAACAATCTATAAAATTGGTCTGGTCATTTTCTTCCAAAAGTGAGTTGATCAATTGTCTTCTTTTTTCCTCTTTCGTTTTACCCTGAGTGTGATCTCATTCTTCTCTGTAATTTTGCGAGAAAACATTTGTAAATCTTTAAGATCAAACTTGTCCAAGGTGGCATGTGTTTATGTATTGTATTGAGGATACCCTTTTAACAGTTTTTTATTTTTTTAACATATATTTTTAATAATAAATATACAATTCATATAAATGTGATTGTTTGCACCATCCTTAAAGCCCTTAACCACTTGTCCTCTGCCCACCGTCAAATGACGGCGGGCGGAGGACTCCATTATCCTGACATCACGTCATATGACGTGATGTCCCTTTAAAGCCGCGGGCGGGCGCGCGCGCGTCGCCGGCGGCGTGCGCGCGCACCCGCCGCTCTGCGGGGATCCCGTGCGAGTGCCCGGCGGCAACGAACGCCGCCGGGCACACGCGATTGCTCAGTAACTGAGCGGGGACGTGGAGCTCTGTATGTAAACACAGAGCTCCACGTCCTGTCAGGGAGAGAGGAGATCGATTGTGTCCCTTGTACATAGGGACACAATCGGTCACCTCCCCCAGGCACGGGGGTGAGATTTTAAAGCTAAGATCGGTAACCCCGTGCCACACACGCGCTTACCTCGCTGGATGCAGAAAAAAGTTTACTTACCTGCGATGAATCCCCGCAGTACACGGCGGGCGGATGTCCGCCTGATGCTGTGTGTTCCACCGATTCCCTTCCCTGCGAGCGTCGCGACGTAGGGGGGGGAACGGCGCCAAATTTAAAAATGTAAACAAACACTATACATACAGTACACTGTAATCTTATAGATTACAGTACTGTATGTAAAAAATACACACCCCCCATGTCCCTAGTGGTCTGCCCTGTACACTACATGTCACTACATGTCATTTTATATAATAAAAACTGTTCTTTCTCCCTGCAAACTGTAGATTGCCCATAGCAACCAAAAGTGTCCCTTTATGGCAAAAATTGTTTTAGAGCAGCTAAAAAACAGCGATAATAAATCAGAATCACTTGCAGAATTTAGCGATAGCGATTTATGGGGAAAAAAAAAATAATGACAGCAAAAATTCTGCAACTGAGCAAATTTCAGTGATTTTGATTTGATTACATTATTGAATAATTTTTACTATAATTATATTATTATTTGTTATAATTTTTTATAATTATTTATTATATTATAATTTTTAATAAGAAAAAAAAAAAAAAATCATACCCAGGATGCCTATTAGACTCTTGTTTGGATAGATTTCAGTGAGTTATTCCTAAGAATTACAAGCCTACAGTATAAAACGCCAAATTCTCTTGCAAATAATGGTACCGCTTTTAGCACCTAAAATCTGAAAGAATCATACCGCCAGGGAGGTTAAAGTGCAACTCCATAACTCCCTGGGATTAAGTGAAAAATAACCTTAAATTAGTTTCACCTTTTTAACCCACTCAATCATCTATTTAATAACCCTGTGAAACTCTGGTTAAAGATAGTATAACCCTCCAAAGTCTCTAGGCAATTCCAACAGTGTTCAGTAAACCTGTGTTCTCCACATGTAAGAATAAATAAGTGCTTGCAATAGTGAAGTAAAACCATTTATTAAAACGGCACACACAAAATCTCCAAATATTGCACTCACATCTTTCCAAGAAAGAAAACAAGGCACTTCAAACAAAATCCTTTTTCAGAAGCAAGAGACTAGCAGCGGTGCATGCGATATATAGTAGTCACGGCAAGCCCGGAGCTGAACCTACTGAACCCACCTGTAGCTCAGCCCAGACATGTTTCATCAAACTAATTTCTTCAATGGGATTGGCTACACGGCATAGCTGCATTCCTTTTATACCCTGCCACTTAATGTGGACTAAATTGAGAGTATCTCCCTGACCGCAATACATCGGGTCTGACCCCATCTGCTGTGATCATACAAGTATTGACAATGTATAAATTATATAAACAGGTACATTTATGTGCAAAATGTATTAAAAAGAATTAAAAAGAACATAATCCAAATAAATGGCTGGTGGTTAGAGTAATTAGCATATATATCTAGAGTAATTAGCATATATAGACCAATCTATACCGAATAGTCTAATATAGGTCGTACAATATTAATGAATGATAAATAACATCTAAAACATATCAAATACTTCCTTATACAATAATGTAGCACAATTAAAAATATATTTAAAATTAAATAAAATTCCTTTTAAAACAATAGAAGCATCAGTAGTAACAGACTGTTCCACAACTACATCAAATAGTTATATATTGCAAAGAACTATACCCATAAGCTATACGGATGGGGGACCCCACTGCTATTTGTATTCATCCTAAAGAGGAACCCCACTGCTATTTTTACTCATCCTAAAGGGGAACCCGCACCCCATATGAAAGTGGATGTGATTAGTAATGTAGTTCATTATATATTACTAATGAAGAAGTTCAAATCAAGTTTGATGTTTAACCCTCTCGGATGGAGACTCTTAAAGAGAAAGATCAATTTTGTCTCTCTTTGAGACAGCTCCCTAACTCAATTTGAACCCCTCCATGATGGGAAAGTACTATCAATACCACAGAATTGCAAAAGAAAAGGGCCCTGGCTATGTTTCTCCCAAAAGTGTAATGATACACCATGATATCTAAACCCTTTCCTGATATTTGCCAAATGTTCGGCTATCTGGATTTTTAAGTGGCGTTTTATTCTTCCCACATAGTGAAGCCCACATGGGCACCATAAAAGATACACCACGTAGGTCTGATTGTATGTAATAAATTGATCCATTTGAACCCCTCCATGAACCCCTCCATGATGGGAAAGTACTATCAATACCACAGAATTGCTAAAGGGAAGGTTATGTTTCTGCATATATATATATATATATATATATATATATATATATATATATATATATATATATATATATATATATATATATATATATATATCATACCTTTCAAGTAGCAGCTTTAGGCATATATATATTTTGTACATATATTTGCATTTATTTTTTTCTGTGCGCAGTGGTGGTTCGAGAAGGTAAAGGGGCACGTATACTATCTTTGGAAAAAGGAAGGAATTCCCCGTTGGGGTTTTTTGGCCAGCAAACAAGTGATTGTAGTACTAATGAATGATAGAAACGTCTTACAAAGATGTATAAATGTAGAAAAGTAATTTAATGGATAAAAGGAGATAAAATACAAATGGCTCTGGTAATGTGTACACCAATACAACTGTGCATAGGGTATGCACCAATGAACATGACACATAATCAACATGAATGGTTAATTAGGAAGTCAAGTGAGTTCCTGATGCGTTTCAACCCTTCAATGGGTCTTCTTCAGAGGGATTGGGTGCAACTGTAACATCATATATAGAAATGATAAAGAATAATACCAAATTTTCACATTTAGTACTGAGACATGCGTATATGATATCCAAGTATAGTTACCCATTCACAGTGTGCAGTATGGATTATATGCAAGGCCAGAGTCAGTCCACAGAATGGTTCCCGGATGGAAGCCACCAAGATTGGGGGGCCCGTTCACCACCAGTACCCCCAGAGTCACCTATTTTTCAATCTATTTCACTATTCACCCCAACACCGCTTATTTTTGTATATTAATTACTTCCTATACCATTATTTTACTATCCTCCTGTCTATTGGGAAGGCTGGGGATTTCATCTGCATGCCCTTGGTTCCTCTATATAACCATATTTTATTATAACCAGGATAACTGACTAATTCATACCCGTATATAACTCTCTATTAGGTGTTGTGCTGGTGACTGCCCCCCACCTCGATCCCCTCCGACCTCCCCCTGGGCCTCTGGCTCCCCCCCTCCCCCAGCATTTGGAATCCCTTGAGGTTCCACCCACATCTTTGGGCCCTTGTAGGCCCCCTCTATTTGACTCTGGGGGTACTGGTGGTGAACGGGCCCCCCCCCCAATCTTGGTGGCTTCCATCGGGGAACCATTCTGTGGACTGACTCTGGCCTTGCATATAATCCATACTGCACACTGTGAATTGGTAACTATACTTGGATATCATATACGCATGTCTCAGTACTAAATGTGAAAATTTGGTATTATTCTTTATCATTTCTATATATGTTGTTACAGTTGCACCCAATCCCTCTGAAGAAGACCCATTGAAGGGTTGAAACGCGTCAGTAACTCACTTGACTTTCTAATTAACCATTCATGTTGATTATTTGTCATGTTCATTGGTGCATACCCTATGCGCAGTTGTATTGGTGTACACATTACCAGAGCCATTTGTATTTTATCTCCTTTTATCCATTAAATTACTTTTCTACATTTATACATCTTTGTAAGACGTTTCTATCATTCATTAGTACTACAATCACTTGTTTGCTGCCCAAAAACACCAACGGGGAATTCCTTCCTTTTTCTTTTTCACTTCAGGGGTGAGCAGCACTTTCCCCACCCCCATTGTGGCTTACTTTTTCTTTTTTCATTATCCGGTGGTTAAACACCTTGCATTTCCCCATTAGACACAGGAAAGTACACTCTATGAGCTCTGGTACTGTGCAGCTACCACTAAGCTAATTTGCTTTGTTCTTTTGTATATATATACTGTGCTTTGTTGATTATCTATGTAAATATGTCCTCATATCAGGGTGCTGAGTGGATTGACTTGATGCGACAATATGAAACCAGCTTTGAGAAGGGTGACCAGATCGACACACAGATCTCGTCCCACTTCCGTAAGCTGGGTAAACTTCTCGAAAAGAAATCATCTTTATTTTGGCATATTAAATCGTTTGAAAGGTATACTAGTGCTAAGATCAATCCCTATGGTTTACAGATACACATTTTTCCTCATGTTGAACAAGTAGAAAACCCCTTCAAGTTGGAATGGGAGTCTAATCTACAAAAATGCTCACAAGAAATGATGAACATTCTATCTCGGGAATTCAATAGATGGATGCGGAAATCGGCACCCTTGAAGCGATACTATCCCCTTTATAGTAAGCTACCTTTGTATATAAAATTGCAAACAATTGTTAAAAATAATCTTTAATCCTTTAATAAGAATATCCTACAGGACAAGGAAACCAAATTCTGGCGTGACAAAACTGCATTTTCCGAAGAAAGAGCTTACAGATGGAACACTAACTCTGTTCAAATACAACACAATAAGGTTCCACGTGAGTACAAACAAGGATCTAATCCTAGGGATAAGACTCTCAATATGTATCCTTCATCCTCATCAGGACGGGACACATATCCTGCCCAAAGAGGTCGGGGGAAATCCAAACGGAATCACAATAACAGGGGCTCCGTTGAACAGGACTCCAAAAAACGCACAGTCAATAGTGAAATCATTGATGATAATGACATGGGGGTGCACATCAACACTCTGTCCACTTTAGATGATGCCAATATCAATTATGGAAACTTAGGCCCTATTAACACACAGGGCAGTATGACAGATCTGCCGTGCGTTCCTGAATCTGCACCACGTAAAATTTTAAACCCCAACAGGGGTCCCGACTCCCCTCTACCAAAAAGGATGGGAAAGGGCCTGGATCCTTTTGTGATTCGGCTCCCGACCGGCAACTAAGCGTCATTAACCTTTCAGCCCACTCTCTTACTCCTGACGAGGTCTCGGTTCTTTCACGCGGACTCACCTTCTGCCCTGAACATAATTTTGATTTATTTGAAACCATTACAGACCTTTACTTATTTGCACGTAAATTGATCCTAAAATGTCTATATTCACAACAAACTAATACTGACACTACTGACTGGTCATGTCTCAGCATGAGGGAATTTAAAGCTTTAAGGGATCTTACCCTCTTACACCAAGAAAACAATACTTTAGATCTAATTGATCTTATAGACCTTGATACTCTCCTTGAGGAACCTCTTAAAACTACTGATGATTCCATTCATATGTTCAAACTTCCCTCAAAAAGATTTCCCCCGCTTGGGACCAATCCCAGCGTATCGATATTCGTACGACAGACCATGCGTGATCTCATTAAACTTACTACTCGTCAAAAACACCCTGGCAATTTAAGTCGCAAGAAAAATGAGGCTCTGACCTCTCTATGTAACAATACACAAATTATTATCAAACAGTCTGACAAGGGGGGCAACATTGTCCTAATGGACAACCAAACCTACCTTAATATGTGTCAAGATATCCTAAATAACCATGAATGGTATCAGAAATTACCCATTCATTGTATTTCTCAATTCTACACTGATTTCTACACTTTCATTGATCGGGCATACATCGAAGGCGTGATTCCAACTGACCTCCGAGACTTTGTCAGGACCAAACATCCTAAAATTGCAACTTTTTATAGCTTGCCCAAAATCCAGAAAAATAAGACACCCATTCCCGGACGGCCCATCGTATCTGGAAATGGGTCAATCACGGAAAATCTTAGCCAGGTCATTGACGCTTATCTACACCCCCTTGTAGTGTCCCTCCCGTCTTTTACTAAAGACACCATTCATTTTTTACAAACTATTGAGTACTTAACCTTTTCGGACGATGTCATTCTTGTCACAATTGACGTAGAGGCACTCTATAGCAGCATCCCCCATGGCTTGGGTCTTGCTGCCATTGAGCAGGCATTAAAACTTGGTCGCTACTACGATTCCAGATTAAAAGATTTTTTGATTGGTGGCTTGGACAATATATTGCATCACAATTTGTTTATGTTTGACCGCTCCCATTACCTCCAGGTGCAGGGCGTTGCGATGGGGACTTGTTGTGCCCCATCGTACGCAAACCTGTACCTGGGGGAGTGGGAGCGGTCCCTCCCGGGCGACGAGGATCTCGTCGGGTGCCTTCGCCACATCAAAATGTGGCGTCGATACATCGACGACGTCTTCGTCGTCTGGGATGGGTCAGAGGCAGAACTTTTGGCCTTCTTTGACGCACTCAATGTCAACGATCGCAATCTAACTTTCACTATGATTCATGATAGAAAGACTGCAACATTCCTTGATGTGCAGCTATTTATTGACACTAATGGGAGTCTTCGCAGCACCCTGTATCGCAAAAGTACATCAGGCAATACCATCTTACACTTTGACAGTCATCACCCTACTCCACTCAAAAATTCCATTCCATATGGGCAATACCTGCGCCTGAGGCACAATTGCTCAACTGATGAGCTCTTTAGGGAGGAGGCAGGAAAACTCCAGAATAGGTTGTTGGCTAGGGGCTATAGCAGGTCCTGCCTACGCAGGGCCTTCGATAAAACCCTTATCCAATCTAGACACGATCTTCTTTGTAAAAAGAAGAATGTCACGAACCCCAAGTCCCTGACCACAAGATTGATTGTTCGCTATTCCTTGCAACACGAGGCTATTAACAAAATAGTACAAAACCATTGGACCATTCTTACCGACGACCCTAAAATCAATCCTTTTGTTTTAGATCACCCTTCGATTGTTCATAAATGAGCGATGTCACTTAGGGATCTCCTGGTGTCAAGTGAATATAGAGCAGCCCCCTCCACACATCATGGAGATCGGCCGTTGGGCACTTTTCAATGTGGACATTGTTCCATGTGTTCCCTGATGAGGCGAGATAAGACTTTCTGTCTCCCAAACGGTGAGACTTTCAAACCTATATACTTTGCCAATTGTCGCACACGTGGCGTGGTGTACTTCATGGAGTACGAATGCGGAGCTTATTACATAGGCAAAACCAAACAAGAACTATGGAAACGCATATATAAACATAAATACAGTATGGACATTGGGAACATTTACCTGCCCATTGGCAGACATGTTGCCCTGATCCAAGAATATCATGTCCCTTGTGTCTCATTCACCGTCCTCGATCGGGTAACCATTCCTGATCGAGGAGGTGACTGGAACAAGATCCTTCTACAGAAAGAACAGAAGTGGATATTCAGACTTGGGGCCACCAGACCCCCAGGCCTGAATGACTCTATATCATTTGCGCCCGTCCTCAAGGGCTTTTTTTCAGGGAAAAAACAATAATTCGCTTTCTCTCACTCTTAGTCACCACGCCCGGGCATTTAGCCACAGTGCGATAATTAATTTAATTAATTTAAACTGTTTTCTCTCTCTCTCCCCCTCTCCTCTGGGACTTGAACTGTTGCTCAACCATATTACTGGGCCCCAGGGATCCCTATTCTTATGGCACTATTATTTTTCATTTTTCATATACTTTCCATTGTATATTTTGATTAATATATCCCCTTAGTAGAACAGTATTTTTCTGCTTAAATTTTAGCTAGCACTTTCCATATGTATAGGAGCTCTAATTACATAATTAATTTGTCCTTAATTGTTCACGCTTACATTGTTGTTGTATTCTAACACAGATTAATAAATTTGATAAACGTTTGTATTTTGCAGTTCTGCATTATGGTGCCGGTTTTCTGGTTATCATCCACTGGGGGGCACCCTGTTTCACTCACTGCTCCCCCCACTGTCCAGCGGCGGCCTTTCAATGAGGAGGGGGAGACACTCAGAGTGCTCTCTATATTCCCCACTAGAGGGCGGGCGGGTCCCGTCCCATGTGGGGATTCCCTCCTCACTGACAGCATCAATGGCCATTTCAGCGCCGGGCGCGTCCCGCGCGCGTGCATGCGTGGCGCGTGCGTGTGACGTCACTGGCGCGGCTTGGAATGTGCGGCGACGCCGAGGATCCCCTTCCCCCATTGACGCCGAGGGACCCACAGATGCGGGGCCTTTGCTGGACACTATTCCCCAGCCATTTACCACCAAGGTGAGGAGAGGAGGACGGGGCGGAGTATCGTTTGGGGCTTGCACTCACCAAGCAATCACCTTAAGTGTAAACAGCAGGCATGCACCTATTTAAACTGCACTACAGGTATTATTCCTGGCAGACTGACTTCCCCTCACACATGCAGGAGCTACTCTCTATCTACAGGGTAAGATCACTTGTAATTCCCATGCCTTACATCTGTTTTGGCTCACTCATATGTTAATTCATTTATTTCGCCTACCATTTTTTCCTCTCTTTAGATTGAGGTGTTATTATTCCATTATTGGGATCCTGTTTATCCCCCTACATCACACCTATTTCAGGTATTCACCCTATTTCACCATATTTATTCATGCACTATTCCCTTATACATTCCCTTTTGCTCATAACTCTTCACTTGGTTGTCTTTTTCACTCTCTCGTACACCTCTCTAGGATTATCCTCCTTCATTATATATTTCACTTATCTTTTTTCTTTCCTCTCACCTTGTCACCTATTTTTCAATCTATTTCACTATTCACCCCAACACCGCTTATTTTTGTATATTAATTACTTCCTATACCATTATATTACTATCCTCCTGTCTATTGGGAAGGCTGGGGATTTCATCTGCATGCCCTTGGTTCCTCTATATATCCATATTTTATTATAACCAGGATAACTGACTAATTCATACCCATATATATCTCTCTATTAGGTGTTGTGCTGGTGACTGCCCCCCACCTCGATCCCCTCCGACCTCCCCCTGGGCCTCGGGCTCCCCCCCCCTCCCCCAGCATTTGGAATCCCTTGAGGTTCCACCCACATCTGTGGGCCCTTGTAGGCCCCCTCTATTTGACTCTGGGGGTACTAGTGGTGAACGCCCCCCCCCCAATCTTGGTGGCTTCCATCGGGGAACCATTCTGTGGACTGACTCTGGTCTTGCATATAATCCATACTGCACACTGTGAATGGGTAACTATACTTGGATATCATATACGCATGTCTCAGTACTAAATGTGAAAATGTTGTATTATTCTTTATCATTTCTATATATGTTGTTACAGTTGCACCCAATCCCTCTGAAGAAGACCCATTGAAGGGTTGAAACGTGTCAGTAACTCACTTGACTTCCTAATTAACCATTCATGTTGATTATTTGTCATGTTCATTGGTGCATACCCTATGCGCAGTTGTATTGGTGTACACATTACCAGAGCCATTTGTATTTTATCTCCTTTTATCCATTAAATTACTTTTCTACATTTATACATCTTTGTAAGACATTTCTATCATTCATTAGTACTACAATCACTTGTTTGCTGCCCAAAAAACCCAACGGGGAATTCCTTCCTTTTTTCATTTTCACTTCAGGGGTGAGCAGCACTTTCCCCACCCCCATTGTGTCTTACTTTTTCTTTTTTCTTTTTTTCGTATACTATCTTTAACCAGAGTTTCACATTTTTATTTAGTTGACCATGTGCAGCCATGGAAGCCATCAATTTTTTAACCAATAGACAGATGGACCCAGAATGTATCTTTTCCTCTAATCAGGAAATGACAGAATGTGAGGAAGATGTAACAGGGATATTAAAAACACTTGAGACTCTCCTGGAAAAACAAGTTAAGACCTGGTGGGACATCTTTACATTTGAACACTATAAAAAATAGGGGCTTATCTTTAGAAGTCTCAGATGGGAGGTGGACACACAGAATGGGAGGATGGTCGCACAGAATCTAAGTATATGGACGAGTGGTTAGAATTTTTTATTAGGGTAGGGAAGGAGCTTCAGGATTTTGCTTTAAAACGAAAACGCATCAAGTTAGATACAGTGAATGAAAATATCAGTGCTCTGCAAAGTCAACTGTTATCTATCAGTGAATCTAATCAGGTTAAGGATTTTAATACCAATATATTGAGAAAGTGGATAGAGAGACTCAGAAAAAGGAAAGTCAAAAAATATAATAGGGATTCTAGTGATTTTAAGAGTAACAATATATATGTCTGGCAAAATGTTAATGTGACCAATGTTGATGATGGGGAGGTTAATAATGAAAAAGAATCTCCAGTAGAAATGGCACCTTCAAAAACAGTTCAAGTTAGAGGTAATAAGACTCAGAATATAAAAGGAAAAAATACCCGAAAGGGAATGTTGGCCAGAACCCCAGGAACAATAATAATAATAATGGAACTAGGGAACAAGGGGGTAACCAACATTGTGGAAGTCAGTATAATGGTAATTTATCAACTTCCAGATATCCACAGTTAAATAGGGGTGGAGACTACACTCCTTACCTCCCAATATTTTTTAGCTCATCCAAGTCATACATGTAAGCATATAGTTAACAATTCAACTAATATAGATAGTGGCCTATGGAAAAGATCAGTTTTCAATCCTCAAAATGCTAACAATAATTTTGTTGAAGTATTTAAAAACATGGTACCCAAGGATATTGAGGAACTCCCCCTGAAAAAGCGGATCAACCCCGAGTACATCAAAGATGGAATAAAATCCCTGGAAGATAGAAAGGGGATTATAAAACAACCAGCGAATAAGGGGGGGGGGGGTGTTGTGATATTAGAGAAATGCTTTTATCATTTGATGGAACTTTTAAGTGATCAAGAAACATATAGAAAATTACCAACAGAACCTCATAAGGACCAGCTCAATTTGCTGGTAGAATGAGGTTTTAGAAATAATGCCCTAAATGTAAAGGAGAGTAAATATCTTAACCCATCCTCATGCAGAATACCAGTAATTTAAACATTGCCCAAAATTCATAAGAATGCAGCGATACCTCCGGCACGCCCGATTGTGAATTGTATTGGGTCGGTCACTGCAAGACTTGGGGAATACTTTGATGGGTTTCTCCAACCAAGTGTTAAAACAACTAGAGCCTACCTTAAGGATACAACTGATCTTCTGCGGCTGCTGGATGAGGTTAAGCTGAATCCAGCTACTACAACCTACCTAGTAGAAAAAAAGAGGGAAAACCAATAACTATGAAAAGGTATATAATCAGGTAAAAAATAAAACATACATTACAATACAATTACAAGACGAAAAAAAGGGGGGGGGGGTACAAGTATATGGATTAACCACTGTGTACAAAGAGGTCCTTAAAGTCGCCGACGCACGTTTCGCCGTGAGGCTTCTTCAGGGCAGTTTGGTAAGGACTTTGTAGCGATAGTATATATCAAAGCACATGTAGTTTTATGGCCAACGGTCATACATAGAGTGCATCCAAGATTCCACAAGTAGATTACAGGCACGTGGATAAGGACGTTTTTAAACAGGTCCTCCAGTGAATATATAAAAAATTCGGGATATCAATTAAGGAGAAGGTTAGCCACCAACTGGGACAGGGGGCCTTCTTTAGATGGCCATTTTCGGGACCTCTCGTTTGTCCTAAACAACCTTAGTCAGGGTTCCTATAATGAACTCGAATGCCAAATTGGCCACTGTGTTATCGTGTGGTTGTAGACAAGTCCTGTCACATTCCCAGGGTGTATAGCCGTGTAGTACAACCTACCTAGTAACCGCAGATGTCTGCTCTTTGTACACCATTAGACCGCATACACACGATCAGTCCATCCGATGAGAACGGTCCTAAAAACCATTTTCATCGGTTAACCGATGAAGCTGACTGATGGTCTAATGTTCCTACACACCATCGGTTTAAAAACGATCGTGTTAGAACGCGGTGACGTTTACATGTTTTAACACAACGACGTGCTGAAAAAAAAAGAAGTTCTATGCTTCCAAACGTGCGTCGACTTGATTTTGAGCACGTGCGGTCTTTTAACCGATGCTTTTGCATACTAACAATCGGTTTTGACCCATCGGTCAGGCGTCCATCGGTCAAATTCTAAAGCAAGTGCTCTTTTTTTTTGACCAAAGGATAACTGACCGATGGGGAACAACACACACGATCGGTTTGGACCGATGAAACGGTCCTTCAGTCTGTTTTCTTCGGTTTTGACCGATCGTGTGTACGTGGCCTCATACAGCACAATGATGCCTTGTTGGCACTCAACTGGGAATTGAGTAAATGTGAAGACATAACGTACACACAGAAATGTTTTTTGGGGAAGGTGCTAGACTTCTGTATGGCCCACAATTATTTCTAGTATCAGGATCAGTTTTTCTCCCAGCAGGTTGCAATGGGAGTGATATTTGCTCCCAGCCTCGCCAACCTGTTTATGGTGGAATGGGAGGACAAACATGTTTTCAACGAACAGCGACTGGAGTTCAAACTTTGCCAGAGATTCATTGATGACCTCCTAATCATATGGGAGTATGTGTTGGAGTTTTTGAAACATTTAAATTGCAACACTAACAATATTGTATTGGACCATGTCATCAGTGATGAGAAGGTAAACTTCTTGGATCTGACTATCCTTAAATCTGAAGCCACAATTAGAACCATGGTATATTTTAAGCCGACAGATAGAAATAGCTATTTGTCCATTGGGAGTGAACACCATCCGGCTTGGATAAAAAATATACCCAAGGGACAGATGCTAAGAGTCCGTCGGAATTGCACCTCATTAACTGACTATTCCACTAAGGCCAATATACTTGGAAATATATTTTTACAGAAGGGATATAAAGAGGAGACAATTAATAAGATTATTACTGAAGTAGCAAAAAATCTGACAGAACAATGATTGATGATGAAGGAGGATGGAGTAAAACATGACCAACATATGTTGGGATTCATCTCCAATTTCCATTATCAATATAAGGAGATTGAGGGGATATTCAGCAAATATTGGCACATTCTATGCAGGGACAGACACCTGTGTGAGATTTTACTGGAAAGACCAAGATTCATTTATAGGAAGGCCCCACATTTTGGGGATCGGGTAGTACAAAAGATTCTGGATCCACCAGATAAGGGCATCTCGAGAATAGACTTTAAAGGTTTCTTCTCTTGTCACAAATGTATCTGCTGCAGAACAGTAAAAGTGAGCAATAGAGGCACCACTAGCATACAAAATATAGATCATGAAACATTTGAAATTGATCAGTTTATTACATGCAATTTGACCTACGTGGTGTACCTTTTATGGTGCCCATGTTGGCTTCACTATGTGAGAAGAACAAAACGCCACTTAAAAATCCGGATAGCCAATCATTACACTTTAGGGAGAAACATAACCAGGATCCTCTCCACTATGCCTTCCCCCACTTATTTTATTTATTGCCAATGTTTGTCACGTTTTTGTCTTTTTTTTTTGTTTGTGCACGTTTTGTTCACTGTGTGACTATTAGGGTGCCGGTTTTAGGGCCAGCACTGAACGTCTTGGGAGTGGGTGGACATGGCCTTCTGGCTTAGTTCACCTGCTCTCATGGGGTCTCCCTTCGGGGGAGCCCCACCTTGTACTGGGAGGGTTCTGTTTCGGCAGACACTCTGAGGAAGTTGGGTCTGTGTCAGCTTCGGTTGCTCGAACCACAGTACCTTAGTCCCCGTCTGGAGCCTAACGCCCCGAGGGATCAGGGTTTGGGTCCCTTCTTCACAAGAGAACCACTTGACGTTGCACCCGTCTGCACGTTTTTGTGAACACTCTTTATGTGTGTGCACATTTTTTCTGCACCGGGTGGAGTTTTTTGGGTGTGTTCACATGCCATAGGCTTTTCAAAAAAAAAATGTCTGGGCTGAGCTACATGGCAATCAACTGTGGTGTTTAGCGTGTGTTAAAATTGTTCTAGGAGCAGAGAGACAAGCAAGCGAGGGTGAGATCAGTATGTTCAGCTCTTGGTTTGCCGTGACCACTATAAATCGCATGCACCGCTGCTAGTCTCTTGCTTCTGAAGAAGGATTTTTTTTTGAGGTGCCTTGTTTTTCTCGGAAGGATGTGAGTGCAATATTTTTTTTTTGAACAAAAGTTTTATTGAGAAAGAAACATTGGCCTGTATACAGAAGCAATTACAGCAACGATGGTTATAAAAGAAGCAAATAAAAATAGTATAACATTGTATAGTACAAGTTAGAGTACACCATCATGGGTCAGGCTCCACAGTGCATTCAGAAGTGATACCGCATGTCAACATTGTAAACAGAGTAGGAGGCTCAGATTACCACCTATCCCTAAAGTGATGGAGGTTGTTTGGTTCAGGAATATATTTCAGATAAACAATGACAATATTGCAAGTATAGGAGTAGTGATTACAACATAGGGATAAAGAAAAGAGGGAGGAAGGGGAGGCACGCACATGCAAGAATAAAATAATACACCTCAGAACTCGGTACAGTACATTGAGAGTTAGGCCCCACGGTATACCAGGGATGGTGTCGTACATTGACATTATAGATATTGTGGAGGGGTCGAAGTGTCTAGCGATTCCCCGGATTAAGATAAATATTATATGAGCAGGAATCAGATATCACAGTGAGGGGACAAACTTTGTCCACCTCATTTACGTGCATGTTTCAGGGTCATCTAGCCATCTGTCCCAAACGTTGTTAAATTTCTCCGGACAACCTCTATTTATGTATAAGAATTTTTTATACGGTAACGTTCCGTTTATCTCTTTTTTCCACTCCGTCCATGTGGGTGGAGTGGGCCTCATCCATCTCCTCGCAATGATCTTTCTGGCCAAAAACAGTGATTCCTGTAAGAAGGTTTTGGTATGCCTATCCATTAGGGTAGGGAAGACTCCAAGGAGACACTGTTTGGGGTCCAGAGTGACCGGGAGCCCATGTCATCATGCAGGAAGTTGACAATCTGGGTCCAATAGCCCTGGAGTATAGGACAAGACCATAGGAGGTGGAAAAAGGTGCCCGTTCCCATTCTGCACATTGGGCATAAGGTTGACTGTTCCCTGTTGTATCTAGCTACTCTAACTGGAGTCAGGTATGATCGATGGAGAATGTAGACCTGGGTGAGTCTATCTGAGAGCTTCGGGGATACCTCTTTGCATGAGTCCATAGCCTCTTCCCACTCCTCATTATCCATTGGGCCCACTTCCCTCTCCCACCGGGGCTTAAGAGCGTAAGCCACTCTACCAAATCCAGGGGCGGACAACATAGAGTAAAATGAAGAGATAAGGCCTTTTGGGTCTAGACTCCTAGCTATTGCAATGATAGGATTGGGGGTGGGTGGCGGGGTCGTCTGTGAGAACTGTGCCCTGAAAGCATGACGCACCTGTAGGAATCTAAAGTACATGTGGTCAGGGAGTGAGAATTCCTCCCGGAGGATGTTGTACGTTTTAAGTTCACCATTCCGCACCAATTGGTGAAGATACAATAGGCCCCGTGAACCCCAACCCCCGGGGTCCGGAACCGTACAAAATTCTGTCAGATGTTTATTATGCCATAGCGGAGAGTAGTCATTATAAACGGGTATACCTATCTTAGTGGACGCCAGGTCCCACACCCGCCTGTAGTGGTATAGAAGGGGTTTGACCTCTCCACCCAATACATTGGTACCCGTCCCCACCGCTATCGCATACAATGGATCACCAGTACACCGTGTCCATCTAGGACATATCAAGGTCCTGAAGCGGTCACTATCCGTCTTATCAAGGTGAAAGAGGTGGGAGAGCTGGGCTGCAATGTAGTAGTGGTTGAAATCAGGCAAGGCCAGTCCCCCCATATCCGTCGGGTTCTTGAGTGATCTCCAAGCCAATTTATGTCTGGTCTTACCCCATACAAAAGGTCTAAGAAGGGCCTCTATTGATTTAAAATATCTAAGCGGGAGGTACGAGGGGGAATGCCACAGGGCATATAACATTTTAGGCAAGAGGACCATTTTTATAAGACTTACCCTCCCCCAGACACCCAACGGCAGGCGGGCCCATGCGCTTAATTTGGTTCTGATTATGGAGAAGAGCGGGTCAATGTTAAGGGTGGTATAGTCAGAAGGGTTTCGAGATACATGTATCCCCAGGTATTTGATCCTCTCCACCCTCTGTAGCAGCAGGCCAGCCTGGGACTCCTGTGGGGGAAAACTGTCCAATGGCAGAATCTGGGATTTGTCCCAGTTGATCTTTAGTCCGGAAAAAATGCCAAATCATTCTATGGTATTGAGAGCTTTAGTGAGTGATAGGCCAGAGTCCGCCAAATATAGCAACGCGTCATCCGCATACAAGCTGATTTTTTCATCAAGGGAGTCCACCCTAAATCCCCTAATCTCGGAGTCTGCTCGGATAGCCATGGCCAGGGGTTCCGCCGCCAGGGCATACAAGAGTGGGGAAAGTGGACATCCCTGCCTTGTGCCTCTGCTGAGGGCAAAGGCCTCCGAGGGCCATCCATTAGCAACCACCCGGGCCGAAGGGGCTTGATAGAGGAGTCGTGTCCTTTTAATAAAATTTGGCCCGAAGCCATAGCATCCGAGACAGCTCCAGAGGTATTCCCATTCCACAGAGTCAAATGCTTTGGCGGTGTCAAGTGACACCACCACTCGCGTACCCACTTCTTCGTGTTCTGCCTGAAGATTCATAAACAATATGCGGAGGTTAAAAGAGGTGTTACGGCCCGGCATAAACCCGGCTTGGTCCGGGTGGATGAGGGAGAGTATGACCTGATTAAGGCGCATGGACAGGATTTTAGCTAGAATTTTCACATCTACCTGTAACAGTGAGATGGGGCGGTAGGACTCAGGGAGTCCTGTGTCTTTCCCCGGTTTGGGAATCAAAACTATCGTTGCCTCTCTCATAGAGGGTGGGAGTGTTTGGGTCTGGAAAAGGTTGTTGTAGAGTGCAAGGAGTCTGGGGGTGAGCATCTCTCCATAGTGTGAATAAAATTCTATCGGTAACCCATCAGACCCAGGGGTTTTGGAGCGGGCAAAGCCCGCCAAAGCAGCCCCTATCTCTTCTACAGTAATGGGGGATTCTAGGAGATCTACCTGGTCAGTCTTTAGTTGAGGGAAAGCTATCATCTCCAAAAAACTATTCATAGGTTCCTTATCCATCGGGGCCGTGGACTTGTACAAATCTGAGAAAAAATCCCTAAATCTAGAGCTTACTATTTGTGGGTCCGATACTGTCGTTCCCCCCGGGTCCCGTAGGGTTATAACAACTGGCGGCCTGTCTTCGCAGTGAACCAAGTATGCTAAAATTTTGCCTGCCCTTTCTCCTAATTCAAACAGTTTTTGTCTGGAGAAGAATAATTTCTGCCTAGCCTTTGCATAATGAATTTGATCTACTACCCTGGAACGCTGTTTCAGCACCGCCGCAGCCGCATCCGATGGAGCGGCTATGTAGGCACGTTCAGCAGCAGACAGTTCTGTGGTCGCTAAATCTAGCACCGCCAAGGAGTCAACTTTAATACGGTTAATGCGGGCTGTGAGACGAGTTCGAACATGAAGTTTAAATGTCTCCCAGACCACAGAGGGGGCGCAGAGCCGTCATTGTCTTCAAAGAATACCCTCCATTCATCAGTGAGATCGTCGTCCTCTGGAAGGAGGGATAACCAAAAAGGGTTTAATCTCCATGCCCGAGGAGGCCCTTCCCGGGGTACGCTCAGGGTGATCATGTATGGGCAATGGTCCGATAATAATCTGGGGCCGAAGGTCGCATCCAACAGACGCGACCGGAGACCACCAGAAAGGAGGATATAGTCAAGTCTGGAGAGCGTACCATGTGTGGCTGAGTGGCAAGAGTATGCCCTGGCCAGGGGAAACCTAAATCTCCAGGAGTCAGTCAGGTGTAGGGTATCAACTAATTTAGAGAATTTGGATGTCGGTGGTGGACGGGTAAGGGGTTGGGAGGGGGACCATCTGTCAAGTGTGTCGTCCATCGTAGCATTAAAGTCGCCCAGCCACACCGCCTGTATCGAGGGATGTTGGGCCATGAAGGCAAGGCCCTCAGTCAGAGCGGACATAGTAAATGGTGGGGGTATGTAGAAGGCCAAAATAAGAAATGGTTCTCCAAACAGCCTGACTGAAAGGAAAACATAGCGACCCTGGGGGTCCGTGCGAACCTCTTCAAGAGAAAAGTGGACGGACTTGGCAACGAGTACCGACACCCCCCTGGAGTGGGAGGTATGGGTTGAGTGATAAGACCATCCCACCCACGGACGACGGAGCGCCATCTGCAACCTCCCCTCCACATGAGTTTCTACAAGCACCAGTATATCAGCCCTCTGTTTTTTAAGGAATGCTAGGACAGCAGTGCGCTTCACCTTATTGCGCAGCCCCCTGACATTCCATGTCAAAAACTTTACAGACGCCATGGACCTATGACCCAATATGAGGCTGACCCAATCAGAGCGATAGATATCTCTTTCCACACCAGGAGCCCAACCCCCGCAGTATACAGGTGTAATAATATCGATAGAAGGAGAATACACATTATCCAGTGAAACCATACATTGCTATTTCTGCACCGCAGTTTAAATACCATACATGCCAATATATACAAACATTTATAACCTTCCCCTCCCCCCTCCCCCTCCCCGCCCTGCACCTCCCAAACATGGTGCGGGCATGAACCCAAAACTGAACAAACATCCCCATCCCGTGGTAAAAAATGACAGTAGAAATAAAAAAAGAAGAAAAAAAAGGAAAAAATGAATATGCGGAAGTAGGCAGCCTCCAGCACCAGGACCACAGGGCCTGGACCATCCCAGCAGACAGAACAAATGTGAAAAAATTGAAGAGCGTACATCCTAAAAGGAAACAGGCATCTGGGGCCGGGATTTGAGTAGTTCGGGCAGTGCCTTCGCCATCACCCGCACATAAGTCCAGAGACCGGGATGGGCATGGGGGGTATCCACGCTGTACCGTGCACGCAGCTGGTAGGCTCCAGGCTCCCGCTACGAGTGCAGCACACAGTATACACGGGCCCTGTAAGAGGCCTCATAGGTAATGTCATAAACAGAACATAAAACGTTTCTCAAGCTCCAAATCAACCCATTGCAGTCAAATTCAAGGATAGGTCACGCCTCGCCCAGCCCCAGGCGGTGGGCAGTACAGAAAGAGCATAGAAAAGGACCCACAGAAAACTAGTGGGATTCAGGGGAGTCCGTTAGACCAACTAGACATATGGCAGTCAAGACTGTGTTATTGATAGTCAGTATGTCAGAGGATACAAGCTGTGTAAGCTAAAGGGGTTGCGGTCATGTACTCACAAACATCTCAGTCCCCGCCACCCGGGGGGGAGCGACGTTCCAGCCAGGCAATCGCGTCTTCTGGAATTTCAAAAAAAGAGGCTCTCCCATCATGTTCCACCCGGAGCCTGGCAGGAAAAAGCATGGCATATTTGTAGTTGTGGATCCTCAGCCGGCGTTTAACTTCCATGAAGTTGCGACGGCGGCGCTGTACTTCTGCCGAAAAGTCTGGGAACACAGCCACCTTGACGTTCTCATAGTCTATATTTCCCCGCAACCTGGCCATACGGAGGGCAGCGTCCTGAAGTGGAGCATTTTAGCTATAAACGTGCGTGGTGGGGCTCCCTGCGGCGGTGGCTTGGCCGGCATGCGGTGGGCAGGTTCCACTGACAGCATGGGAGTGAAGGCCTCCCTCCCGTAGGCCTTGATAAGCATCTGCTCCAGAAACGCGGCGGGGTCTTGTCCTTCAGCACCCTCCGGAAGGCCGATCAAACGAATGTTACATCTCCGGAGTCTGTTCTCCATTTCATCTTGCTTGGCAAACAGCTGCTGTATCTGATGCTGCATGTGTTCGGTGTCTGACTGTAATGGCGGCAAGGCATCCTCCACCACACTGAGACGGTTCTCCGCGGTCTTCACCCGGTCCCGGATGGCATTCACATCCTGCCGAAGGAGGGAGATGTCAACCTTAACCTCCTCTATCTGTGTGGCCAAAGTGGTGCGACACAGGTTGATGGCTTCAAGCAGTTTGGCAGTGTCTCCCGCCGACCGCGTCTCCCCCGCCATGGCTGCTCCGCCATCTTCCACAGACTCCCCCGAATCATGGCGATATTGTGCCAACTTCGCCTGGGTGGATTTCTGAGATTTAGGTGGCGACATGATGGCCCGACTCTGAGGGATCCAGCTAGGTAGGTTTGGTGGGTCGATTCCGAGCGTGAGAGGCAGGATGATAGGGATAGCAGGATCAACGGTCAGAGCTCTGGAAAACACGTCCTACTCCATGCACCCTCAGGCCACGCCCCGTGAGTGCAATATTTGGAGATTTTGTGTGTGCCGTTTTAATAAATGGTTTCATAGTACTTCACTATTGCAAGCACTTATTTATTCTTACATGTGGAGAACACTAGTTTACTGAACACTGTTGCCTAGAGACCTTGGAGGGTTTTACTAAGCTTTAATGCCGAGCATGAGAATGCAAGGCACATTCTTGTGATGAGTGAAAATTCTTAAGGGTGCGGAGTCACAGAAACACAAGTGGTGTGGTGGTAGAGTTATATCAAGTTGTTTTGAAAAGATTGCATTGCGTTTGTTTAAGTTTGAAACACTAAAATTTATGGACTTGATTTTTTTGATTCTTTCCACACTTTAGGTGTGGGTTTATATTATTTACATATTTTAGATATGTTTATATGATTTATGAACACAGCGCTACACATTGTTCATTTACATTTTTGCATATATATTTAATAACCCTGCCTTCCCTCCTGGTCAAGATCCCAAAGCCTTTTGTTGGTGGTTAAAGTAAGGCTTGTATAAAATAGGACATTCTGTAACCCCTCAAGGCCCTTAAACTTTAACATATTGTCGATCCAAACTGAAATTGCCCTCCTCAGAAATGTTCCATTTCCATCAAATCTCTCACTTTCTGCTTTCCTTAGGTCTGTCTGTGACCGCGGACTCCCTACTTCCATTACTCCCTATGAGACTTTGTGTACCCAAGAGGAAGGGCTTAGGGGGAGGTATTTTTATTATATACAGGCTGTTGCTGGACTATCCCAAAAGATTCCCTTACATGCGGGCGTGGGATTTGGATCTTACCTCTGACAGGGAAGTGGAACAATGGCACTCTTCTCTTCACTTAGCTTATAAAGGCATATTGAATGTTTCTCTGGTAGAGGCCAATGTGAAGGATCTAACTAGATGGTATATGATTCCCCTCCGTTTGTTGAGGCTGTATCCATCTTCCTCACCCCTATGCTTTTGAGAATGCAATTCACTTGGTACCATGTATCATATATGATGGGAATGCCCGATGTTGAGGGGTTTCTAGAACAAAGCTTTTACTCTGATATAGAACATTTCAGGGATTCCGGTCCCCAAACAACCTCGAATAGCTCTATGAAATGAACCTGTTGAACACCTGTTGAACTTACTATTTTTTTATGTTGTTAGCAGCAAAACTCACTATAGCTGGCTCATGGAAGGAGACCTACTGTATGTGTGTATGCCATTTTACAGAAGAAAGGTTTCCTGGATTATGCTCAATGAACAAATTACTAGTGTGGTCAATGACACTACTAAGCATTTTGAAGATATCTGGAGCCCTTTGGCTGACTATGTACATGTGAAGCTCTAGGGGTTGTGGCTAGCTTGGGCTCACTCCCTATGCGCTTCATGCTGTACCCCTGTCTCTGGGTTTCTGTCTCTTTCTCGCTACACTCTTCTATTCTTTTACATCTCTCTCTTGTTCTCTTTCTCTTGTTCACCATTATCTTCTCCATGGCCCTTGGTAGTAAGGGTTGTCTCTTTCAGTTCTGCCATAGTTACAGTTCCTGGCATAATTATGTAGCATCCCCAATGATGTAATGACTTGTCATGACTAATTGTCTTCATGAGATGGTCACGTAGACATTCTATATGGTTCTTTTCCAAAATCCTATTTTAGAGGGATACAGACTGAGATTACTTAGTCTTCCTTTTTATGGTTTTGCAATTTGAAGAATGTTTTTTTTTGCTGTTTGTGAAAGCTTGCACCAAGGCTCTAGTTATCGAAATGACTAATGTGTGTTTTATCTCTTTTTCAATAAAAATCATTGAAAGTAAAATGCAACTCCAGCCAAAACATTTTTATTTACTTTTTGATAGTACGTGAAAGACTTAGAACCTATGTCAACTTAATAATGTCTGTTTCCTAACACATTAGGTTTCAGACAGAAAAAGAAGTAAGGGGGAATCTCTGCATTCCCTGTCTATTGGGTGTTAAGCTAAACAGGAAGGATACACACAACAAAAATAACACATTTTCCATAGGAGTTAAAAAGGTTTATCACCTAGGAGATGGGTGGGGAAAAATTTAAGAGATATCTCCTCTATGGGGAAACAGGCACCATTTAAATCTGGACAATTGCCCTACTCTACACAAAGCTTACATTTTTTTTGGCTGTAGTTGGGCTGAAGTCTTGCCAGGGAAACCCATCTCTCCATACAATAATTTCCTGTTCCTCTAAAGCTAATCATTTTATTTATATAAAAAAAAAGTCAAATGCCCCAGATACTCCCCAAAACGTATGGTAATGAGATGTGTCAGGTCTTGAGTCCTTGTTGCTTCTTCATTGCAGAATGGGTGGGTAAATTTTAGTTAACCATGTTACTGCTGATGTGATGTGAACGCTTCCCATTGGGTCCAATGGCTGAATGCTAACATAGGTCTGAAAACTCCAGGGACACCCTGGTGATGGTAGAATGAGTGTCAGGCCCAGGCTGCAGTGGTGCTTTACCATTTTTAACTCTTAAGGATTCAAGTGAGTAACAAAAAAGCTTAGGAGTATTTTTTTTTGTATAAAGTCAAAGGGAATGTTAAAGCCATAAAAAATGGAAGATTGCTAAAGATTTTAATTGAACTGGTGCCATATGTCATTTTTTACCCCGAGTTTAATAATTACTTTCTGGTAAGTGGCTATAGCTGGAATGGATTTCAGCCGGTTCAGCAGGGACCATGTACGTTTGACAGAAGCTGATTGTTTTATTAACTATTGTCAAATGGGCTTGTTTTTCAAACTTAATTTTCCAAAACGACGTTGCATACACACCATCGTTTTTCCAAAATGCTCTAGCAAAGCGTGGTGACGTACACCATGTTCGACGGCACTCTGTTCCATTGGAGCTCCGTCTCATAACTTGCCTCTGAGCAAGCGCGGGTTTAAAAACGTTGTTTTCAACATCGTTTTGCCCATCGTTTGAAAAACGATACAAAAAATTCAAGCATGTTCGAATTTTTTTTGGTCGTTTTTTTGAAGACATAAAACGATGTTTTGCCCACACACAGTGATTTTAAATGACGTTTTTGAAAACATTGTTTTTTTTCATCACAAAAAGTGATTGTGTGTACGCGGCATTAGGTTTGGCTGTTTCTGCTTTTACTGCTGCAATGTTTATGTAATTATGTTGAGCATGTAGTGCTAGTTTTAGACATACAGCAAACAATTGGTTTCATAAGAGATTTCTATTACTGCTGGTAACAAAATCAGAACTTACATTTTTTAGTGAAAAAAGGCACACGGGATTAATTAATCCAGCAGAGATGTACAGAGATGTAAAGACAAACTGTAAAGCTTGTTTTTAAAAGATCCACGTGGATTTTCTCAAAGGTTATAAATAGTTGCCATTGATGCCAAAAAATTGTCCAGAGAGTACATTTATTTAAAAAAGAATGAGTCAAGCAGGAGTACCTGGCATGATATTTACATCTATTAATCTACTAAATTAACATTTTGAGTGATTTCAGAGTTATGCACTAAAGTAAAGTCTTCCAGAAAAAATGTTTTTGATTTAACCTCAGATTGCTACTCCCTCTGCCAGGCTATAGATTACAAGTAAATGAACAAAACGGTTGAAAGGATATTGACAGTGACCACGTGGACTGTAGTGGGAAACATTAAATGAGAATTCCATTCAGTGGCAGCCCGTCCATACAGCCAAAAAACCCAAATTCAGTATTTCAGAAAATTAGAATAATACACAAGACCAATAAAAAAAAGATTTTTAATACAGAACTGTTGGCTTACTGAAAAGTATCTCCCTGTACAGTATAGTAAAAGTAAATTACCTTTTATATGGAGAGCACTAGATTTTGCTTTCTCATACACATCCAATTTGATGAGAGGTTTGGGGTTCCTCAGAACTTATGAAAGAAGGTGTTTAAGATGGGGGAGTGAAAGTGTCAGTACCACGCCAGTTATTTCCACTTCCTCTTCTACTCCCTGGCAGCGGGGGTTACCCAATGACATGGGCGGGTGACCCCGCCACCTCATGGGGGTTTTGTGTGGAGTGGAACCTGGAGCATCGCTAGAGAATGGATTACAATGCTGGAATGTTTATTTTTTATTTTTAATAAAGGATTTCTCACAACTGTGTCTGTGTGGTTTTTAACATTTTTGTCACTTTTCTTTTGTAAAATGGTAGGGGTACAATGTACCCCGTTACCAATTCACATAGGGGGGGGCAGAATCTGGGGGTTCCCTTTGTTAAAGGCGGCTTCCAGATTTCGATAAGCCCCCCGCCCACAGACCCCCACAACCACCGGTCAAGGGTTGCGGAGATAAGGCTCTTGTCCCCATCAACATGGGGACATCCTCCGCATGTTAAAAAAAGGTTGTGTGTATGCGGCATTACTCTGAATGGTCTAAGGTTATCAGTGGTGTACCTCAAGGTTCAGTGCTGGGACCCTTACTTTTTAATATCTTTATAAATGATATTGGGTCTGGGATCAAAATTTCTGTCTTTTCAGATGACACCAAGCTATGCAGTGGAATAACGTCCTTACAGGATGTCCCCAATTTACAAGCCGACCTCAATGCACTGTCTAATTGGGCGACTATGTGGCAGATAAGGAACCCGGGGGTTTTGGTAGATCATAAACTCAATAATGGCATGCATTGCCAAGCTGCGGTTTCCAAAGCGAGCAAAGTCTTTTATTGTATTAAGAGAGGTATGGACTCCAGAGAGAGAGAGAGAGATAATTTGGCCCCTGTTCAAATCATTAGTAAGACCTCATCTGGAATATGCAGTTCAGTTTTGGGCACTAGTTCTTAAAAAGAATATTGTGGAACTGGAAAATGTGCAAAGAAGGGCAACCAAACTGATAAGAGGCATGGAGGAGCTCAGCTATGAGGAAAGATTAGAGGAACTGAATTTATTCACTCTTGAGAAGAGGAGATTCGGGGGGGGGGGGGGTATGATCAATATGTACAAATATATAAGGGGTCCATATAGTGAACTTGGTGTTGAGTTATTCACTTTACGGTCAACACAAAAGACAAGTGGGCACGCTTTATGTCTAGAGTAAAAGAGATTTCATCTCCAAATATGGAAAGGTTTCTTCACAGTAAGAGCTGTGAAAATATGGAATAGACTCCCTGCAGAGGTTGCTCTGGCCAGCTCAGTAGATTGCTTTAAGAAAGGCCTGGATTATTTCCTAAATGTATATAATATAACTAACATTTATAGGTAAAGTTGTAACCTGTCAATGGTCATAATGTTATGGCTGGTTGGTTTATATACATACAGTAGTTACATAGTAGGTGAGGTTGAAAAAAGTCCATCAAGCCCAACCTGTGTGTGCTTTTATGTCAGTATTACGTTGTATATCCCTGCATTTTGTGGTCGTTCAGGTACCTATCTAATAGTTTTTTGAAATTATCGATGCTCCGCGCTGAAACCACTGCCTGTGGAAGAGAATTCCACATCCTTACTGCTCTTACAGTAAAGAACCCTCTACACATTTTAAGGTTAATCCATGTCTCTTCTAATTTTAGCAAATGGCTGCGTGTCTTTTTAAATTCCCTTTGGCAGAAAAGTTTTCTACCTATTGTGGGGTCACCAGTACGGTATTTGTACATTGAAATCATATCCCCTCTCAAGCGTCTCTTCTCCAGAAATAATTAGTTCAGTGCTTGTAACCTTTCCTCATAGTCCTCCAGTCCCTTTATCAGCTTTGTTGCTCTTCTCTGCACTCTCTCCAGTTCCAGCACATCCTTCCTGGGGACTGGTGCTCAGAACTGGACAACATACTCCAGGTGCGGCCAGACCAGAGTTTTATCTCTGGAGTTAATCCCCTTTTTAATGCATGCCAATATTCTGTTTATTTTGTTTGCAGCAGCTTGGCATGGCATGGCATGCCATTGCTAAGCCTATCATCTACTAGGACCTCCAGGTCCTTTTCCATCCTAGATTTCCCCAGAGGTTCTCCTCCAAGTGAGTAGATTGCATTCATATTTTTGCCACCGAAATGCATTATTTTACATTTTCTATCGTAAACCTCATTTGCCATGTAGTTGCCCACCACATTAATTTGTTCAGATCTTCTTGCAAGGTTTTTACATCCTGCGGATAAATTATTGCCCTGCTTAGCTTATTATCATTTGCAAATCCTGAGATTGAGCTGTTTATCCCATCCTCCAGGTCATTTATGAATACATTAAATAGTATTGGTCCCAGGACAGAACCCCTACATTCCACACCGGACCATTCTGAGTGCTCCATATTCATCAATACCCTCTGAACTCACCCCTGTAGCTAGTTTTCAATCCATGTACTCACCCTATGGTCCATGCCAACAGACCTTAGTTTGTACAGTAAAGGTTTACGGGGGAACTGTATGAAATGCCTTTGCAAATTCCAGATAAACCATGTCTACAGGCCTTCCTTTATCTAGATGGCAGCTCACCTCCTCATAGAAGGTTAATAGGTTGGTTTGGCAAGAACAATTCTTCATGAATCCATGCTGAATACTGCTAATGATACTGTTTTCATTACTAAAATCTTGTATATAGTCCCTTATCACCCCCTCTAAGAGCTTGCATAGTATTGATGTTAGGCTAACTGGTCTGTAATTCCCAGGGATGCATCTTGGCCCTTTTTTAAATATTGGAGCTACATTGGGTTTTCTCCAATCTGTTGGTACCATTCCAGTCAGTAGACTGTTCGTAAAAATTAGGAACAATGGTCTGCCAATTACTTGACTGAGTTCCTTGAGGACCCTTGGGTGCAAGTCATCTGGTCCCGGTGACTTAATGTTAATTATTTCAAGTCTATTTTAAGTCTATTTCTAATTCTATCCTCTGTTAGCCATGAGGGGGCTACCTATGATGTGTCATGAGGATAAACATTGCCGTTTTGTTTACTGAAGCCCACCATTTCCCTCGTTAAGAGGCAGGAGAAGAAGAAATTCAATACCTACGCCATCTCTCCATCCTTAGTAACCAGATTCCCTTCATCATTTTTTATGGGATTTTTTTTACTCTCCTCCACTATGTGCCTTTCATGTTCTATCTTAGCTGCCCTAGGTGCACCCTTACAGTTTGTGTTGCATTCTTTGTGAAGTTGTATTTTTTGAAGGCCTTCTCCTTTGCTTTTTTTTTTTTTCATTTAAATTTAAGTTTATTATAATAAAATAAAGAGCATACAGAGTAATAAACGTAATACAATAAATGCATCAGGAAACATCGTGTTGACAATTATAGTAGTAAACAATAGATTACATTTCTTAACTAGATTTCCCCTTCTCCTCCCCCCCCCCCCAATGTCCCAACTATATACCTGGTAAGTTTAACATGGGAGTGTAAACGTGTATAATCAGGAGGGATGGGAATCAGTAGAGGTAGCGACAAAATTTTAGGGCTAAAATTCCCTGTTTACTAAGCAATCTATAAAACTTTTATTATAAGCTGAGATCATAAAACTAAAATATATGTAAGGAATAAATCATACCGAACCGTGGAGAGGATAGGTTTCCGGGGGCATCCCCTCCCCCCGACACCCCTACCGGGAGCAATCTGTGTCGAGGAGGGGGGGAAGCCCCCCCCTGATGACAAAAAAATTGGATCCAAATGTTGTCCAGAGAAACCTCTCTCAATTAACTCTTAACTTATAAACCTAAAAGGAGACAGGGAATTTAATACATACATCCAGTTAAACTAAATCAGCACTACCTGAGACCAGTGGAGAATATGATATGTAATGAATATCTCCTGTTCAAGAGAAAGAATAAAAATAAAAAAAAAGAGAGGGGGAGAAGGAGGAAAGAGGAAGGAGAGGAAAGGGAAAGGGAGGGTGGGCCTATCTGCCATAGGATTACATCAGTCTGTGTCCAGAGCCAAAACTAAACTTACATGTTGTGGGAGATTCCCATGTAAATCAACCAAGGTTCCCAAATTTCCATGAACTGGGTAGAGGTATCTAACATAGAGTTAATTCTTTTTTCTTGTTCCATAATCCATGTAACCTTTCTCTTCATGTGTAAAATGGAAACCGACGGTTTCTTCCATGCAGCCGCTAAAGTGATTCTGGCGCCAGTCAGTATAAATAGAATCAGCTGTCTAATGGCCCTGGAGCTCTGTGGTATTAGTCCATTCAATAAGGCTATTGCAGGAGATTGATGGAGGTTACAACCGGTAACTCTCCTAATAATCTGGAATACCCTGTTTCAGAATCCCCGTATCCTAGGGCACTCCCACCAAGTATGGATCATGGTGCCTATTCCTTGACAACCTCTAAAGCATAGTGGTGAGGATGACGGATACATGGTGGCCAATTTAAATGGGACCAAGTACCATCTAGTGAAATTTTTTATATTAGCTTCAATGAGGGATGGACTCTTAAAACCCTTAAGAGATCTAGAGTAGTTTTTTTGCCAGTCCACCAAGTCCCAGTCCTCTTGAAGCTCTCTTTCCCAAGCTAGCATATGAGGTAATTTTATGTTATTTGATGCAAGAGATTTGTAGATGATAGAGATATTACCTTTCCTATTCTGAGCTTGTTCGCATTTGTGTTCATATGGGGTCAAAAGGCCAGAAATTGTTTTATCGTTCCAAAGTTTCTGGGCAAAGGTATGTATTTGGTGTAATCTGGATCTTTCAGAGGGGGGGGGGGGGCAAAGGTTGTCTATAAGGAATTGCTCAGGAAGAGGACCTGTATGTTGAAAGAAACGTCCAATGCGGTACACCCCCCTATCAAGCCACCATTTGAAGGAGTCCACTTCCGTTTTGGGGCAGAAAGATGGGTCGAGAAAGATACTTGACAAAGGTTTGCCTCTAGAAATTAAGAGTGGATTGCTTTTAAGTGAATCCCATAATACCAATGCTTGTGATAGGGTGGGGGATAGTATAGGGGGTCTACTTTTAGGAGAGCGCCACATGAGTTCTTCAATTGTGGACAATGGGGAAGCCTGTTCTTCTATTTCTATCCAATCTGGGCGATCATTTTTAAGGTAAACCTCCGATAATTGCGCTAACCTCGCGGATTGATAATACCATAACAAGTTTGGCACTCCTAGACCTCCCTGTTCAGGTAAGTTAAACAGACTACGAGAGGGAATACGGGGTCCCTTTTTGTTCCAGATAAACTTGGTGATTTTACCTTGAAAGGATTTGAGATGGCTTTTTATTATCGGGATCGGAAGGGATCGAAAAAGATATAGGAGTTTCGGGAGGAGAGTCATCTTGGTAGAATTAATTCTGCCGATCCAGCCTATTTTCTGCGCTCCCCATTCGGTAAGGTCCTTCTCGAGTTTCCTATACATAGGAGGGTAATTGGCTAAGTATAAATTCTGGAAATTTGGGGTCAGGTTGATACCTAAATAGTTAGTAGATGTAGAGTCCCATTTGAAAGTATATTTGTTTCTCAAGAGGGACACTGTTGGTTCTGAAAGAGAAATATTAAGGGCCCTAGATTTAGGCATGTTTACCGTGAGACCCGAGACTTTAGAGAACTCATCTAGCAGGGAGAAAATTTCTGGAAGGGAGGAGATAGGAGAGGTCACGAAGAGTAGCAAATCATCTGCGAATAATGCGCATTTGTGTTCTTTTTTATTACAATGAACTCCCCTGATATTCGAGTTATCTCGGATGGCTATGGCCAGAGATTCAATAACAATAGCGAATATCAGAGGAGATAAAGGGCAGCCCTGTCTTGTGCCTCTTTGGATATTTATAGATTCCGAGAATATGCCTTGTAACCGGATTTTAGCTTCAGGGAAGGAATAGAGAGCGGAGATGATTCCTAAAAATTTAGAACCAAACCCCCAACGATTCAAAACAGAAAACAAAAATGGCCAAGATACTGAATCAAAGGCTTTCTGGAGATCAAGTGAGAGAAGCATACCTCTTTGTCTAGTGCTTCCAGACCACCCCGAGTACATTAAAGAGATAAGATCAATAGCTCTCCTGATCTGGTCCGGGCCTTGTCTCCCTGTGATAAAACCTACTTGATCTTTGGATATGTATTGACCTAAGAAGGCAGACATCCTATTAGCTATTATTTTAGTAAGTATTTTTAGGTCGTTATTAATGAGGGATATCGGTCTATAGTTCTCCACTAGGCTATGATCTTTATCGGGTTTCGGTATCAACGAAATATCGGCCAAATTAAGTTTATCTATAGGGGAGCCCTCAGTCAAATGATTGTAAAATCGTGCTAGGTAGGGTGATAGAATGATAGGAAATGTTTTGTAATAAGACCCTGAGAATCCATCAGGGCCAGGAGCTGTGTTTAATTTTAAGTTTTTGATCACTGACATAACTTCCTCAGCTGAAATGGGTGCCTCCATCAACTCCTTGTGAACCTTTGTCAACCTGGGAAGATTCAGGCTGTTCAAATATTCACCTATTTTGTCCGAAGAAAAGTTACTATCCTTAGCGTAGAGCTTGGAATAGAAGTCGTGGAAGGCCCCCATCGCCCGCCGAGGATTTAGGGTAAGGGTACCATCTGCCATTTTTATCTTAGGGATGGTTCTCGATTTAAATCTGGGAGATAGTTTGTGCGCTAGCATTGGACCTATTTTATCCTTTAAATGGTAGAACCTGGCACCTGTCCATTTTAGATCATTTTCTGATTTTGCTGTCAGAGCTAGGTTTAAGGCCGATCTAGCAGCGTCAAGATCGTGGGTGGGAACACTGAGAGGGTCTAATTTATGTTTTCTACGTAACTCTAAATAGGTTTCTTCCAATTTCTCTATGGTCAATTTCTTTTGTCTTCTAAGTTTGGCTGCAATTTGTATTATTTTTCCCCTAACTGTAGCTTTATGGGCAGCCCATAAGGTTTCGGGGGATATATCTTTAGTATCGTTAATTTCAAAATATTCCTTTATGGATTGTTCAATTTCTGCCATGAGAGTGGGATCTTTTAAGATCGACTGGTTAAGTGTCCAGTGAGACATTTTATGAGTTGTGTCCTCTTTTCTCAAGGTTAATAGAACCATGGAGTGGTCTGACCAAGGGACATCCTTTATAGTGGATTTAGAGGCTGCTGGGACATGATGGTTGGATATTAATATATGGTCTATGCGGGAGTACGATTTGTGAGGATTAGAATAGTGGGTGTAATCTTTAGTTTTCGGATTTAATTCTCTCCAAATATCGGTCAATCGGGATTGATGAAGCATGCGAGCTACTTGTGTGCTAATTTTGGTTGGCCTTATGAGTTTATTATTATTTGGTTTGGATTTATCTAAACCCGAATCGAAAGCCAGGTTGGAGTCTCCTCCCATAATAATGATGCCCTCCATAAGAGGATGGAGGACTTCAAGCATCTGAGAGAAAAACTTCTTCTGTCCCCTATTGGGGGCGTAATAGGAGACAAACGTGTATAGCTTCTCGTCTAGAGTTCCTTTTACCAAAATAAATGTGCCTTCCAGGTCTCCATATTCCTTTAGTAAATTAAAATTACAAAATTTGGATAACAAGATAGCCACTCCTTTCGTCTTGTTTTCCGCGTTGGATAAATAGAATACTGGGAAGTGGGAGTGTAGGAATGAGGGGGAGTACCGCCTTGGGAAGTGTGTCTCCTGCAGGAGCACTATATCTACATGAAGCGCCTTGTATACCTGGAGGGCTTTTCGTCTTTTAATAGGAGAGTTCAACCCCTGGGTGTTGTGTGTCACAACACGCAGGGGTTTAGTAGTGTTATTTGAGCCAGCCATTGGTCGTAAAGAGTGTTATGGACAGATCGTGTCTTGAAGACTGAGTCCATAGCTCAGAAGACACCTGTGATGGCAGGTAGGCCGGGAGGGAGGGTGGGAAGGTAAAGGGGGAAAAGAAGGGGAGAATAGATACATGGAAATAAAGGCAAAAATGGTAACTACAAAGCAAGATGTAGTATTGCAAAAGGTCAAACCATGACCCAGATTGAAGGAAGGGAAGTTTGCTCCTTCCTTCAATCAAACAGGATTTATTAGAGTAGTCTATTTAGAGGACTAACTTCCTACTTGTCAGGGCGACAAAGTGTCGCTCCAAGAAGTAGGTTGAGGCTCAGGGCCTCACCGCCGACTGTCAGCGACAATCAAAAAGTTCATGAATTAAATTTTGAAAAACAAAGGGTTGATCCCCCAAAAATAACAATTGAAGAGATGGTACCCCCCCCCCCCCCCAAAAAAAATATATATATATATATATATTTTTTAATACCATAGGAAAAAATAAAAATTGTAGAACCATATGGGTAAGTAGATATTGAAAAACCACAAGAATAAATAATTAAATTATATAAGTGAGCCAGTAAATATTAACTCTTACTCTACCAGAAATCCTTATGTAATTTGATCAAGAATTGAGAAACAATTCATATTAAAAGAAGGCCTATTGGGGAGAGAAAAAAAAAAAAGAACACAACAACTTATATGAATGGGGGATGGACACCACCGGAGCTAAGATTAAATCATTTCAGTTGATGTTTAGTAGAGTTATTTCAGACTTTCCTGTGTTTGACTCTATTCCAGGGATTTGAGGTTGGACTATTGGGTGTATTTCTTTTAGCTGAGGTTTGTTGCGGTGGTAAAGTGTCCATGGCTGGTTCATGTGAAATAATTTTCAGGTCTAGTAATAGTCTTTCACCTTCTTGAAAGTTGTGTACTACGTGGAGTCTGCCGTTATAGTTGAATTTTAAGGCGAATGGGAAGGCCCATTTGTATTTAATGTCTTTTTTCATGAGGGCAGAAAGTAGTGGTTTCATCGCTCTCCTCTTCTGAATGGTGTAGGGAGATATGTCTGAAAATATTTGAATCGTGGCACCTTGATATTGAAGGTTTTCTTGTTGTCGAGATTTTTTCATCACCTCGTCTTTGGTGGAGTAATAGTGAGGCTTTACTATCACATCTCTCGGTAAGCCGTCTTTTCTTGGTGGGCCTAGGGATCTATGTGCTCTGTCTAATTCCATTTTGTGAATAGGCATGGATGGGATCAGGATTTTTATGATGTCCTGTATAGCTGAGTGAACATCTGTGATGGACTCAGGTAGCCCCCTGAGCCTGAAATTATCCCTCCTTGATCTGTTCTCCAAATCATCTATTCTGGCCTGGGCCACCTCCAGTTGTCCTTGCAGGTGTTGTATGTGGTCAGTATTTTGTTCGATTCTAGAGACATTAATATCCAGTTTCCGTTCTATGGATTCGATCCTGTTTCCAAGACTTTGGAAGTCGGCTCTGATGTCCTTAGTGATTTTTTCAGCGTTCTGGGCGAGGCCCCTATCTAGCATTTCCGATATCCTGTTGAATAAGTCAGTAACATTGAAGGGGGCTTCAGGGGAGCGTTCAGTATTAGAATGGATGTAGATAGGGTTTTGAAAAGGGGCCTCAGAAGGAGTTAATTGACCCGACATTGTGGATATTATTCCTTCTTTAACAACAGACGAGTATAGCGCTGTATGTGATATAGAGTCTGATGAAGGGGGTGGTGAGATGGCTAACAGGTGAGATGAGATTTGTTTGACAGACATAGAATTTTCGGTAATTTCCAGCGTATGTGTCTGGAGTTTGGAGTCCATGTTTTTAAGAGATTCCTTGACGGCTAAAGTTTTAATAGTATTCTTGTTCTTCTTGTTTCGCTTTCCCTTCATGTATTGAATGTGTAGCAGAATATTTGCACCCACATGAGTCAAAGCTAAGTCAATATTAGGGTCGGCAGATTTATTAAGTATCCTGAATCAACCATTGGGAGGAGCATGATATTTTAGTGCTCAGTTCATACCTGGGTACCAGGGCTTGTAGTCAAACTGTGAAAACTGACAAAATCTGTTATAGGTGGAGTCCCTGTTTAATATAATAAGTGGGTGTCATTACTGTAGATGGGGGGGATCTAAGATCTTCAAAAAAATTTGTCATCAGACACCCGACGGTGAGTGGTGGGTCTTCCCTAAGTCGCCACCTTAAAAGTATCCCTGAAATGAATTATAGTAAATGACTTGCGATTATTGCAGATTAAGTAAGATATTGTTGAATGAAAGTTTTCCTCTTAAGGTTGCAGCCTTAAAATTATCTGGTGTATATTTCTTCAGGTGGTAGACTTAATCTGAGAGGCTGACGGGGGGGGGGGGGATATGGACTGAGGGTCTTGAGGAGCGATGCTGAGGTAACCACTAGTCCCCTGTCTCTGTGTATTGTATCCACTCAGATTGAATTGCTGGGGAGGCCTCAGACAAGGAATGAATCCTATTGTGTAAAGTCTATTGATGAAAGATAAAATATCAGATGATATTAATCCTTTATGCTGTCACCTTAATCTAGCCAGGTGTGAGGGCTAGTCAGGGGTCCTCAGTGTGGAAGAGTGTCCTGTGGAGATTTGACAGAGACTAGTGATATCCCCCCTGGTAGGGATCTGCAGTATGTGGTTATCTCCAGTGGAAATTACCTCACATATGAGCTGCTGTATTTGCAGATACCCCAGAGTCTTTTTCCCTTTTTTTTTCTTTTTTTTCTTTCCCCTTCTTCCTCTCCCCTCTTAGGTTAGTTATTAAATAGTACTGTCTAGGTCACTTGCTGTGCTGACAGGGTGAGACAGAAATGACAATGGGGTTTGAGAGCAGGTATAGAGAGGGAGGGGGAGGAGGCTGCTAGAGGGCTGAGAGTGTCTCCTTTGCTTTTTATGCATTTTTACGTTGGAGTTAAGCAATCCAGGACTTTATTATCTCTTTTAAATGTATTTCCCATTGGGATGCAGTGGCTAATACCCTTATTTAGTATGCCCATTTTTCCTCTGTTTTTTTGTTGTTCCTTATGCCGCGTACACACGATCACTTTTTGTGATGAAAAAAAACATTTTAAAAAACGTCATTTAAAATGATCGTGTGTGGGCAAAACGTTGTTTTATGTCTTCAAAAAAACGACCAAAAAAAATTCAAACATGCTTGAAATTTTTGTGTCGTTTTTCAAAATGTAATTTTTTGTGTCATTAAAAGTGATGGTGTGTGGGCAAAACAACGTTTTTAAACCCGCGCATGCTCAGAAGCAAGTTATGAGATAGAGCTTCAATGGAACAGAGTGCCGTCGAACGTGGTGTACGTCACCACGCATTGCTAGAGCATTTTGGAAAAACTATGGTGTTTATGCAACGTCGTTTTGGAAAATGACGTTTGAAAAACGTTGTTTTGTTTCGTCACATAAAACGTCGTTTTTTTTCATCACAAAAAGTGATCGTGTGTACGCGGCATAAGATTTTATCCCATTTGCTATCTTATAGCATTATCATAATTTAGAGAAGTTGGCTCTTTTGAAATTCAGTGTCTTTGTATTCCCCTTATCTTTCCTATTTGTGTGATTTTATATTTGTTTATATGTACAGTCTAGGGGAAATGAAGAAAAGAGGAAACATTATTGAAACCTTTAAATACATCAAGGGAGTTATTAAGGTTAAAGAGGGTTTTCAATATGAAATCAAATTCAAGAACACGGGGACATGACCTCAAACTAACTGCAGGAAAGTTCAAGCTAATCTTAGAAAGTATTAGTTTAGGGAAAGGGTAAATGATGCCTGGAATAAACTTCAACAGTAAGTGGCTTCAAACATGCTTGGGACAAACATAGATCTATACTCAGACAAAAAAAAATTAAAAACAAAACATCAAAAGAATAAAAAAAAGCATCAATTAAGTAAAAAAAAAAAAAAAAAACGAAGGCTTGATGGACCACTTGGTCTATTTTCTGCTGTCATTTACAATGTTGTCCTTTATAAGAAGTTCAATGTCGCGGCATTGGATCATTGTTCCATCTATCACAGGATGGAGCAGGGTTTAAGAGGCGGGACTTTGTTATAGCGGCCTCTGTTCTGTTTGACAGAACACCGCTGAACACTCCGTGACACATTGCCACTGTGTGTGACACTGCCTCAGCCTGCAGGACCAGGATCAGCCCTGAATCCGATCCCTGATTCCAGGGGGGGGGGGGCTCCCCCCTTGCAGACACACATGGTCCAGCACATGGCTACAGTACTCTTGTGCCGTACATAAATGTAGTAATACAATTGATCTGAATATATATATATATATATATATATATATATATATATATATATATGTATATATTGTAAGCTGGGGATAGGTAGCGGGTACAAAAGCTCCCTGGGATGAGCCAGCACAGATACCAAAGTCCATAGGATCAGTGAACAACAGTGGGATGTTTTATTGGTGCTATACAAAGTCTATTTACAGGTGCTGTACAGTGTGCAGAAAACAAAACAAAAATAGCCAAACAAACACCTAGCCGTGTCTCGGCTCTAACTACACGATATGCAGGTCCTAACTACTAAGCTAAACAAGCATACCGCTTGTTGGCTCAAACACAAACTTCTCACCAGTTTTTTCAGCAGCCTCCTTGCTCTCACAGATTCACACTGTTTCCCAGGACAGAGCAATGGCTGTTAGCTCAGGTGAGCTTAAATTGGCCTGGGGGAGAGGGCCAACACCTGACCTGGATCAGGGCTCAGAGATCCCTGAACGTGTAAGAGAGGAGCCTGGGAGAGGTATAAACCCTGAACTGGACTTTCCCAGGCTCTCTCTGGGACGCTCTGCTACAATATATATATATATATATATATATATATATATATATATATATATATACATACATACAGTATCAGCACACTGAAAAATATGGGGAAGGTAATCATGGAACAAAGGCTGTTGTAGTCACCACCGTGTTGTAATCTGTATTGAAAAATGTGCATTGATGTTGTTGAATGTATTATGAAAGAAGTGGAATAAAAACATTGATGAGGGCTAAAAAAATCACATATTTTGGATAAATTAGATACATCTTGGAAGACAGATCTGTAGCAGAAGAGTGTCAAACAACTTAAAAATGTTATAAAATGAGCAATGGAAATTCAGTACAGAAGTGTCAGAAAGGTTGTAAAATAGAAAAGGTTAGGATTCCGGGTGGATATGCTCTGTTTTTAGCATGCAGGTAGCTGTCAGATTTGGCTGCAGTAAAGGGGAGGTGTAATGTGTAATTCGGCACATCATACAGTTTCCTTTTTTTATTTTTCCGTCAGCTTTATTTGAAGTGACACTTCATTCATATCTCTGCAGAGCACTGTGATGTGTTGTGCTGCTGTACAGTGACAAGGGGTGCCTACCTGTGAACTGCCCTAAAATATAGCATGTCTGCATTTTTACTCCAAGCTGCATTATGGTAAAAACAGGGCACATACTATAGATAACAACTGTTTCTAAAAATGAGCTGCTACAGTACCACCTAGCTGGCAGATTTTCAGAAGATGCAGGTAAACTCCACACTGCTACAATGAATCTGGTGTTTTTTACACCAAGCCCTTATATTCTACTAGCAACAGTCATGTACTGTAGAGCTTTAATGTTATGTTGGCAGGCGCAGCGTGCGGCCACATAAAGCAGAATCTCTGCACAGGCAAAGACCACCAGAGTGATCTACTGCTTTCACAGGCACAGCACAACAATGTATTTGTCAGCACTAAACCCTGGAACTTAGCCTTGCCATGTCCTGAAAGCAGAAAGGCCATGGGAGACCCGGAAGACTAATATAAGATTTATAGTTCTGTGCAGACCCGGCAGCCAAGATGGCAGTGGCGGTGGCAGCTCCCAGGGCTTCACAAGCAGCAGAACCTCTGCAGCAGGGATCACACAGCAAGACAGGTCAGATAGCCCCTCTAGCTACAATCATCATCCTGGGCTATCTTCAATATCCTCCTCCATCACTACAAGCACTGCTAAAGCAGCGTAAAATATGTCTGAGCTGAGGTGAGGTGAGAGATATTAACTTATCCCTGAATGACAAAAGAGAGCTGCAAGACTCCATATTAGAATTCCTTACTAACAACCTACCCATGCTTGACACAACCCTTGAAGGCATGTTGATGTTCTTGTTCTATACATGCGGACAAGTCTTTAGTACACCTTTAGTGCTCTGACTGTCTGCTCAGACTGTGAACTCAGAGTTCTGCCTAGCACACAGGATCAGCCTGTCTGCTAGGCAGAAATCCATGAAAGCATTCAGCAAAACAGTACTCCCTTCAACCCCCCCTCAATCATTCATCAAATACCCACATAAACGCACAGCAATCTGCAAAGTTCACTCTCAAACTTATCCCCATCGAGGCCACTAAAAAGATCATCGGTGCCCTGCGAAATAGCACAGCACACAATGATATTATCCCCACCAAACTGCTGAAGGAATGTGCCGATATCATGGCACCACCTTATAAACTGGCTTATATACCAGTCTTTTAAGGAAGGCTTTGTGCCCACCCAGCTGAAACAAGGCATAATCAAACCCATTTTAAAGAAACCCATCCTCGACCCCAAAGACCCAAAACAGGTCTAAACGTCTTCTCCAGGGTAATGGAGAAAGTAGTGGTACAACAGCTGCAACAGCATTTGAATACCCTAAATTTGCTTGACCCATTGCAATCGGGTTTCCGTCCCGGGCATGGAACGGAGACGGCACTGGTCAAAATATGGGATGACGCTCTCGAGGCCGCAGATGAAGGAGAAGCTTGTCTTCTAATACTGTTGGACCTAGGCGCAGCTTTTGACACGGTAGATCACAAACTATTACTAAAACAAAATATGGGAAAATAGGCCTATTTACAGTTCTGCAAATAAAATTATCTATGTCCTATAACTAGGACATGAATAAAGCTCAAAAAAAAAAAAAACATATACACATAGTAAAATAATGATAAAAATAATGATAAAAATCATCAAAAGTCTCTATCAATAAAATACAGCAGTGCTAGTGATCAGGGCACAGTTCAAGTCCGATCACTCATTCACATTCAAAGAGATAAATGAAAGTAAGAAAGTTCTCCAGAGCTCAGAGGGTGCACAAATATTCCGTGACAAAAAAGGGGGTGCTCTTCAAGACAATTTCAACTGTCCATGATTGGTGACATCACTCGTGAGCTGAACAAAGCATGCGAAGATACTGTGACAATGTCCCCTCAAGAATCAACAGGATCGCAATATACTTCTGTATTCATCTTCCAATAAAAAACAAGCCAACATCACGCGTGTCATCACCCGCTACAATAGACAGCATAACAAAGTAAGAAAAATATATAGTCAATTTTGGCACTTGCTGACATCTGACAGCAAGATTAGTAAATTTGTCAACAGCCATCCTGAGATTACGTTCAAACGTTCGAAATCAATACGGGATAGCACTGTTTCCAGTCATTATTCCACTCAACTAATACCTAAGCCCACACAAACAGGCACTTTTCCATGCATGAAATGTAATTATTGTCGGTACATAATCAAAGGCAACAGCCTACTTCTGCCCAATGGAGATGTATGCACACCCAAGTTTAGGGCCACGTGCCAGACCACAGGCATCATCTATTTAATGAAATGCAACTGTGGTGCCTTCTATGTGGGCAAAACTAAACGTAACTTCTTTTGTCGTATACGTGACCACATATCGGCAGTCAATAAAAAATTATTCGAAACGCCTATCAGTAGACACATGGGACTCATGCATGGCCATGACGTAGGAATGATGGGCTTTTTTGCCCTAGGTCACATTGCTCCCAACGAGAGAGGTGGGGAGGTGGACAAACGCCTTCTGCAACTGGAGGCCCGATGGATCTATATCCTCAGGGCTACCTTTTACCCAGGCCTCAATGACAGTATGAGCTTTAAACCTTTTCTCTAGCCAATTAATCCATTTTGTCCAATTACCCTTGCTGCGATCCTCGATTATCGCTATTATGAAAGGTATCATGTTCATATGTATTCTTATAAGTTATCAAGCTTTAATATCTTTTCCCAATCACCATTCAATTTTTTGATGTACCATATTTCATCAGGGTGCTCTTTCTTTTCCCCCCATTCTCCCCCTCCCTCTCCAGCCCCCCCCCCCTTCCCTCCCTTCCCCCCCCCCTTTTTTTGACATCAGCCACCATTCGGCCCCACCACAACGGGCCACATTTTCATTCCATCCCCATTGAACCACGGCTGTCATGATGTTGAGAGCCTTAGGCTTCGTTCCATATTTATGTGGAATGCAGGCCTGATGTCATTAATGTATATGTAGTACCTTTTTTTCCCATTTATTTAATCTTTATCTTTCATATGGAGATGAATATCATTATTCCCTTCATTATTATTTCCACAATCTTTTTTCTTTTAAATAATGTAATCAAATTATTTATACCTTTTGTAAGTAGGGAGCCTTTCCCTTTAAGAGAGACTGTCACCTCTAGAGGGTGCTCTTCTTTGTATCTAGGTTGACATCCTCTTCATTCGGGAAATCCTCTCTATGTATCTTATATTAAGTCTTTGATTGTTCTATTGTGTATATATATATTCGCTGTACTTGAATCATTGTATTTATTGTGACATTTTTTTTTATTTTTTTTTGAGCCCATGTCCCTCTGATTATCTGCACGAGACTGGAGCTGGCTGCATCGTGTACCCTCTGTTGCCCATGGGCCAATCCCAGCTGTGTTATATATAACACAGACTTCTCATCATAGAGCCCGCTGTACCAGGTCTTAATTGCACGACGTTTTTCCTTTTTCCCATGGATCCCTCTGTATGGGCACCCAGGGGTGATTACCAGAAGCTGTACCAGCTCTGAATCACGGCGGAGGCTGTGATGCTGTACTTATCCCCCGTTCAGCGCTCACGCTGCCGCTCTATTCTATTGACAGACCCACGTCACCTCACCCCGCCTCCGGGGTGTGGTTACTTACTTCCATCTGCCATGGGCGTCAACTTTGAGCGGCCGTCTCTGGTGACGTGTTCACACGCCTCCATTGCAGCATTACACCTGCCCATTCCCACGTCATGACGTACATCACGTTCATGAAACAAGGGGTATAATAGGAGCTACATGAACACACACTCATCGCTCGGGCCAACACAGGCTGACCGCGATCACACCAGCTGATACAACAAGGTAATCTGCACGCCTCGCTTCCATAGCCATATGCTAGCAACCTGATTTGTCTTTCTATCCTTATTTCCAATTTTATTTCTACTTATGGACGCTTGTGGGATGTCGAATTAACCTAATCATCCTCCTTTTATTCCATACAGTACACGCCTCGCTTATAGTACAGGCTGTTATTTTACGTCTTCTCTTATGGACTGAATAGCATGACAAAACGGCTCTATCAGCAAACACACTCATAGATTACTAACTTGGCTTGTGCTGCGAATACTAACCATCATATTGCTGCATGCGGAAACCAAACAAACCCCCCCCCCCTCTCTAGAGGCTTTTAGTAGGCTTTATTCTCGCAATCTGTAAGTCTTTATGTGATTTTCGCTAATAACTTTTTCCTTTTTATATTTCTCTTGTACTTTTCTTCTGCTTTCTTTGTATTACTGAGTGGGACCTATAAACTTACCCATTTGGCTACCAACCTTAAGATGATTACAAGTATTTACAGATATCATTGTTTTCTCTGATATCACCCCCATCCCCGATACCAGCATGTACCAGGGAATAATAATAATATTTTTTTATATATATACATTCGATCTTACTTATTATACTACTCGTCTTTAAGGTTAGGAGCTATGGGAATCTATGATCTCTTTATACCTCCTTCCCCTTTTTTTTATAAATGTCCCTTTCTTCTTCTTTTTTATGAATGTCTCTCTTTTTCTGTGTTGCCTAATTTATAATATCTCCATATACCCCGTGGTAGGATCTTTTGTGTGTTCTTGGAACTCGTGCATTTTCCATATCCGGTATTGTCGTGCCTTTCCATCTTGGCAATTTTCTAGCGGTTTCGCTCGAGGTTTCGGTCGGTGGTCATCACTGAGGTACGCTGTTGCAGTTTGATCTTTGTGCATGCTGGGGGAGGGGCATCGGCGACAAACGGTCTCAATATATAGTGTCTATTTATGTAACAATATATTTCTTTATTATTATATTTTCATGTGATTCATATTTTATGTTTATTCTATTATAAATATACTAAAAACATGTATAAAGGTAATACTATCTGCATCATAATATGTTCTACTTACTAAATAGAGTCTACCTCTAATATCATCAAAATTATTATTGTTATATTTTTCCATCTATAGATTATTGTATACACCTCCTTGTCCCTGAGGAAGCCCGAATGGGCGAAACATGTAGGACCTGATGTATACACCTTTTATCCATTTTTTTCATCTATGGTGAAATGCAATCTCATATATGATTTTCCTTTATTGTTTTGTTTGTATGATATGTTTAAAATTGTTAAATTATTAAACTTTATATTTTTATACCTACATAAGCCTTGTTCACAATCTTTGATCTCTGTGGTTTCAGAGTGTTTATACAATTTGAATATCCAATTAGCGTTCGTATAGTCCCATGCCCTATCCCGTAATTGGGAACCTATTTCTATAATGTCCCCTCAAGAATGTCTACTCACCAGATTGATGTTATAACAGGCTTTAAACAGTAACCAACACAGCACCAATACGCAGTAAAACCTATACCTCTTAATTCACATATAAGGTCTGCGGTATGTCAACAATTTGGTTAAAACCCTCACATGATGTGATGGTGGACTCTAAGGCCTCGTACACACGAGGGGATATGTCCGCTGAAAACGGTCCGATGGACCGTTTCAGCAGACATCTCCGCTCGTGTGTATGGGCTAGCGGACAGATTTCTCCACCCGACAGATTTCAAAGCATGCTTTGAAATCCATCCGGTGGAATCTGTCCGCCCGACATGTCTGCTGGTAAGTACACTTACCAGCAGACATGTCGTCCCCCACCGCCGCCGCGCCGCCACCGAATGGATTCGGCGCATGTGCGGAAGTGTTTAACTTCCTGGTGCGGTGACGTGGCGGTGACGTGGCGGTGACGTGGCGGCGTCAACGCCACCGCCGCGTCACCGCGCCGTCCGGCGGCGGGGAATTTGATCCGATGGTGTGTACACGCCATCGGCTCAAACTCCCGATCGGACATATCCGATGGAAATGGTCCGCGGACCGTTTTCATCGGATATGTCCGATCGTGTGTACGAGGCCTTATACAGATACCTAACCAACCCACTATACTTAACAAGCTGATTCCATGTGAACGAAGCACTAATCATTACTAACAGGCTTTATCAAGATACTTACTAAACCTACTAATATTATCGGCTTATCAAGATAGCCACCCACAGCCTCTCTTTTGTTCTGCTAGGTTTGCTTTTTGTTACTAATGTGATAGCCAGTTTTTTATGTCAGTATACAGTTTGACATTAATTTTCTTGGCTAATGGTCTGTGAATTAACTAAAACGTTACTCAGCAGTCTCTTCCCCCTCTCACTTGCCTCCCCCCACCCTTACATCAGGCCAGTGTCCAGCCTCCACATATTGACAACACTATTCGGTAACTTGCGGACTGTCGGGAAGGGGATACTACCAACCCCACCCGCCCAAATCTATTATGTTTCCCGCATCTATACCAACCTCCATGATATTATGAGTGTTTTCACAGTGTAGGCTGAACACTAAGGTGTCCGGACCACGCTAATTGTCTATGTCTGTATGTGTCCTTGTCTTGTCCATGTGTTGTTTTCTACACTGTTGCACATATGATAGCCAATATTTGCACGGCTATCATTTGTTTATGTAGTTCCCATGCAATTGTGCTTTATATTTAACATTTTTGATACCAATTAATAAACTACGTTTTGTATCACTACCATCCTTAGATCATTTTTTGTTGCCCAAAGTAATCCCTTTAGGCCCTCAGCTGGCCGACCATCCCTTTTCCCCACTTCTTCCCCCTTCTTTTTAAATACATTTATGGTTACAGCAACATTACCTAATTAGGTACCCGATCTATACAGGTGGTGGCTACTCTTCGCCTGTACACTAGTGGATACTTGCGCATCCCCCCTTTTTTCCCTTATCCTATATTCATACAATTTTGAACAGTAATGTCATCGGATTCCCTCTTCCTCATGGAGATGATATTCCAGCAGCATGCAGTACTCCTAATGACCATCCGGTGTCAGGGCATATAAAAAAGCTCAATATGGTGTGATACCATTTAAAAAAAAAATATTTTAACATGCTGTTAAAAATCATGCATACAAACGGCAACAAAAAAAGCTCCGCAGAGCAGTAACTGATACAAGGTGTAATGCCTTTCAGTCGGTCAGTAGCTCACAGAGGGTGATAGATACTTTGTGGATGAGAGCATTTGCTGCTAGCACACTTGATCACTCTCCTAACTGGAGCACAGCTGAACCACAGCGTCAGGCGTACGTGTATCAAAATATTGCGAGATCAGGCCCTGACGTTTCGTCCTTCTGACTTCTTCTGAGGTACGCCCTCAGAAGAAGTTGGAAGGACGAAACGTCAGGGCCTGATCTCGCGATATTTTGATACACGTACGCCTGACACTGTGGTTCAGCTGTGCTCCAGTTGTTGTGATCTGTTTTATTATAAAGGAATATTTTTTGGAGTGCGGCCGTCCTGGTTTTTCTCCATACAATTTTGCATACTATTGCAGTGCCTGCACCCAGGGGTTGGATCCTACCTTTCAGCTTTAGCTCCTTGGGACCTCTGAGCGGTTAACTTTTTCTCTCTTCTTAAAATTCTTCATGAGGCCCTCCCAGAATTCCAACAGAGGAATGTGTTATTGACTGTATCCATACAAATCTCCAAACCTTCTCACCTTCTGCAACATTTCTACTGTGTAAAAGAAAAATGTATGTCACTCATTGATGAGAAACCCGGACACAGTCCCACTGTGTCTGCAAGGGCTTTCACTTTATGCTGAACTGTCTGTCTACACCTTGCAACACAGGAGGAACCCAGAAACAATTACCAAGTCACCTCATAATCACCCATTTCCATATGTGTGGGCATGCCCTTCCAAGTTTTTTTTTTTTTTTTTTTTAATATTTAAAACGTTTTATTGAATATTTTCATGACATACAAAAGGTAAATACATGGTGCATAGAAATAAAGATGATCAAAACAATCCTGCACCCAAGTATACATACTTGAAAATCACCTATGAAGAGTCTATACTAACATAACGAACAGGCTTGAATCACAAAAGAAAAGTGTACATAGTCCCCCCACGCAGAACACCTCAGCGACCGCCACACCTGAGAACATTGAAAATTGCCAGAATGGGTCGAGATCCAGGGCCACAATCACCCGAGGGCCCCTACGGGAACTAACTGCATCCCAGGTGATGCGACCCCAGAACTCCCCCCATGTCCATCAGAGTGGCTATCACCTGTGCGCCGAGCGGGGATTCGCTCAGCCTTGTCATTCCAACAGAAGAGAGTAAAAGATAACCATAATGAACCATAACTGAAAATTAACCCAGGCGCACCAAGAAAGGTGATAGAAAGTAGAAGAGAAAGGAAAAACGTGTTAGAGAATAAGAGAGATGCCTAACAGTTTTACCAAGGAAGAGCACATGCGCCCACACCTCCAGGCTGCACCCCAGGTATAAGAGAGATATTACAGAAGGTAGCCCAGGGTTCCCAAATAACCCTGAATTTCTCAGTTTTATCATGAATTTTGGCAACTATTTGCTCCCGTACCATGATCCAGGAGACCTTCCTTTTAAATCTTTGGAAAGAGATGGTGGGTTTCTTCCAAGCCCCGGCTATGGTCAATTTGGCTCCTATAAAAAGAAAAAATGACAATGTCTGGGAGCATCTAGCCATATCAGGAATATTATGGTTTAGTAGAGATATTTCAGGATGGGGGGTTACTGTCACACCCGTTAAGGTGCTGATAATACGGAAAACCTTCTGCCAAAAAGATCTGATGCGCGGACAGGTCCACCAAACATGGAGCATGGTACCCTCTAGGTCACAGCCCCTAAAACATACCGGGGAGGTACCTGGAAAAATCCTCGCCAGCCTGGAAGGAACATAGTACCACCTTATCAACACTTTAAGGCTAGCCTCTATAAGGGAAATATTGATGATACCTCTATATGCACGATTTGATGCTTGAAACCAGATAGTCGTATCCCAGGAGCTGGCCATGTCCTCCTCCCAGGCCCGGGCATAGCTAGGCTTGTCCATCCTGGTCATCAATGCACACCAATGTTCATAAGGAGTGATGGACGGGGGTAAAGGTCTGTTAATCCAGATGGAGTGCAGGAAATGGGATGTTTGGGCAAATCTAAATAGTTCTGTGTCAGGCATGTGTAGCTTTTTCCTGCAGTGGGAAAGGGAGAGAGGACCTGCGGGAGTGAGAAAGTGCCCAATTCGATAGAGCCCCTTGTCTGTCCACCGTCGAAATGCTTCAACATTTAACCCCAGGGGGAAATCCTTATTATGAAATAAGTGTGAGAGGGGCCTCAAAGGGGAGCTCAGGGTATGTCGTGTGAGAAGTTGAGTGCAAAGAGCTACTGAATGTGAGAGGGTGGGTGACAATATTGCTGGCCTACATTTAGGATCACATCCTAAAAGATAATCTATAGTGTTGGAAGGAACTGCCTGCCTTTCCATAGTTAGCCAATCTGGCTTTGCCCCTCTAGAAAAATCCACTGAAATTTGTGCCAGTTCAGCTGCCTGGTAATACCCCCAAAAGGTCAGGAAGACCCAGACCGCCCTGAGATTTTAAACGCAACAAAATACCTGAGGGACATCTATAGCTTTCTTACCCCAAACAAAACGGACTATAGCAGACTGAAGTTTACTGAGAAAGTGTTTTGGGATCGGAATTGGGAGAGATCGAAAAAGGTAGAGAAGGCGAGGTAAAAGAGTCATTTTAATAGCATGTATCCTGCCGAGCCAGGATAATCCGGCCCTGTACCACCGCTCCATGTCACTATTACATTTAACCACCATAGGAGGGTAATTTGCCTTGAAAAGGCTACTTACATCCGGCGTTAGTTTGATTCCTAAGTATGGAATTTGTGAGGGAGCCCAAGAAAATGTAAAACTACCCGTGAGCTGATTGAGCAGGTCTGGGGGAACAGTGACATTCAATGCAATTGATTTGTCCATGGTTACCTTCAGACCAGAAACATCACTGAAGACCCGTAGCGTCTTAAGAATCAGGGGGGTGGAAAGCAAAGGGGAGGTGACGAAGAGGAGGAGGTCGTCAGCATATAACGCGCATTTGTGTTCCGGTGGACCGCAGGACACTCCCCTAATGTCAGGATTAGATCTTAGTGCTATGGCTAACGTCTCTATGGCCACCGCAAAAAGGAGAGGGAAGAGCGGACACCCCTGTCTGGTCCCCCTACCTATAAAGAAATAGTCAGAGTACCTGCCCATCAGACGAACCTGAGCAGATGGGTGTGAGTAAAGCGAATTGATAAGGTTAAGAAAGTTCGGACCAAAGCCCCACCTGCTCAGGATATCAGACAGATACCCCCAATCTATGGAATCAAATGCCTTATGTAGGTCTATGGACAGTAAATATCCCGATTGAGAGGGTCCTCCATCCCATTGCGCTTTAAGTAGTGAGATAACGTCGACAGCGCGACGGATCTGGTCCGGTCCCTGCCTCCCAGGGATGAAGCCCACCTGGTCCTTATGGACATAAGACACTATGAAACTAGACATTCTGTTTGCCAATATTTTAGTCCTAATTTTAATGTCATTATTAATAAGCGAGATAGGTCGGTAGTTACCCACCTCACATGTGTCCTTATCCGGTTTCGGAATAACCGAGATATAAGCTGTATTTAAATCCACAGACAGGGGGGTGCTGCCCCTGAGATAGTTAAACAGTCGTGTCAAGTGAGGAGCTAGGCAGGGCCCACACTTCTTGTAGTAACCGTTGGAGAAACCATCTGGGCCTGGGGCTGAGCCCAGTTTAAGGGTCTTAACAGTGTCTAGAACCTCTTCCTGTGAGAACGGGCTCTCCAGAAGCTCTCTATGTTCTTTGAGTATTGTAGGTAAGGGGAGGTCATCTAAAAATCCATCTCGCAATGACTTGGGGGAGGTGTGATGCGTTCTATATAAGTCAGAGTAGTACTGTAGAAAGGCATCCATTATTTTGGAGGGATTATGCGTTGGATCCCCCGAGGCCACCCGAATTTTAGGGAAAGTAAGCAAGCGCTGTTTGGGACTCAATTTTGCAGCTAGCCGGAAACGATTCTATCCGATTGGGCGTAGAATTTAGCCCCAGTCCACCGAAGGTGTTGTTCAGCGGCTGTGGTTAGGGACAGATTCAGGGGGGCTCGGGCTCTATCCAGACTCTCGAGGGAGTCAGCGGTGGGGTTACGCTTGTAGGCTTTCACTAGCTTTTGAAAATCCTCCGTAATTTTCAGTGTATTCGCTTTGTGTTCAGCTTTAAGGATAGAAGACATTTGAATAAGCTTCCCTCTGACAACTGACTTGTGTGCCGCCCAAACGGTCGACGGGGACATATCATTTGTCGCATTACGAAGAAAGTAATCTTTAATGGCCCCCTCCAATAATGAGCATTGTGTCGGATCACTTAAAAGGGACTCCCTTAATCGCCATCTTGGAGGGCCCCCAGACCATGAAGGTCTCTGCGTAAGAACAGTGACCATGGAATGATCGGAAAGGGGAGTTTCTACTATCTTGGAGCTTTTAATGAGAGGGACCGTAGCCGCTCACGAGAAAATGTGTTCGATCCTCGCAAAGGAGTTATGTGGTGCAGAGAAGTGTGTGTAGTCTTTTGTGCGTGGATTACACTCTCTCCAAATGTCTATCAGTCCAGCAGAGTTGAGCAGTTTAGCAGTTCATTCCGCTGAAGAAGTCCTGTCCTAGGGACGCAACGTTCGGAGGGAAGGACGTGACGGCACCCGCAGCCACTGCAACACATGTTTTTTATCGCTGTTTACCCTGGCACTGGATCAGTGCCTTGAAAATGTGAGTTTTATACATTTGTTTTATTAAACCTTGTGCGCATACAGAGTACACTATGTCATCTCCTTTTTTTTATGAATGAATCATCATCTGGTCGGAGTGTATCTGTTTTGGCTTCATGCTTGTCAGCTGGCAACTTCATCCCCTGGATTTATCCCTTATGGGAAAGCGCTATTGACCCTGATCTCATTATAGGGTCTGATCTGGGAGGTGAGAGGCCATTTTTACTACTGGTGGAGGTGTTTTTCTTCTATCCACGATTCATCACCTGCATGTGTGTGAATTTTACCACTATTGGATTATCACAAGGAGGATCTTTGGATGGACTTTTATATTTTGATGCTCTGTCTAGAGGGGCGTTTGGGCTTAGATGTACCATTCGCCATTTTGTCAAGGGAGAAGTCAAAGGCAGTGTTTGAGTCCCCACCAATAAAAACTGTACCCTTAAGTTGGTTCTGTAGCTTGCTTAACACAGACTCAAAAAAGAGTCTTTGCCCTTTGTTGGGGGAGTAGTAAGAAACAAATGTAAAAAGTTCACCATCAATATGGCCAGAAACCAGAATGTAACGCCCCTGAGGGTCAATGACAGTCTCAGGCTGTCAGAGGTTGATATGTCTCGCACTACAGACAGCAACACCTTTTGTTTTGTTTGCAGCAGATGCAAAAATAAATTGGGCATAATGCTGGTGGAAAAATGTGGGTTTGTAGGTGGAGGGGAAATGGGTCTCCTGTAGTAAAAGTATGTCAGCGTGTATGGAATGGTATAGTTGAAAAAGTTTCCTATGTTTGATTGGGGAGTTGAGGCCCTGAGTGTTGTGGGAAAGGATTTTTAAAGAAGGTGGGATTTGGGACATATTAGGCATGGAACAGAGTGAGGGAATCTATTCGTAGTCTCTGCAACTTACCCTGACCCTGGGAGATGCACATTCCGAGATGATCTGGGGACCGAAGAAGCCACAGCCCGGTACCTGGGATGGAAAACCTGAAAGAGCCCTGGGACCTTCTAACGCCCTGAGGTGCGCCAGGGCGCTAGATTAGAAGAAGAGAAGAAAGAAAGAGATGAAAAAGGAGAAAAATAAAAAAATGCGGATGAACAAAGTATACCTGAGATATAAATCCTACATACATAACCAAACAGAATAGTATGTGGGGGTCCCCAACCCCCAACCAACCCTGGTGGGGCATGGACTGGAGGTCCCTAACCCCAATTCCCCTGAGGACCGGTAATCCCTCACAAAGGAATACCGAGTATAGATCAAGAGCCCCAAAAGGGCTTCCGACCCAAAGGAGGTGAACTGGGTCCACCACAGCCCCAGCACCATAGAATATATACAACTGAAGGTCACAAGTGTGCCCATGCTCCCCTAACCACCGAGCGCCCCCTAGTAGAAAGAATAAATCTAAAATGAAACCGGAAACATATTCTATAACGTCACCTGGTGACTTACTCAGGCCCCTCCCACCCTCCAACACCCTTCCCCCTATGGCTGGAGAGCCAGTGAGCAGGCCTATTTTGCCCCTAGTGCTACCAAAGACTCAATCTATATTACAGAAGGGCAGTTCCAAACAATACTTAAAGTAATGCAGTCACCCTGGTATGCAAGTATGCTAGTTATCCCCAATCAAAACTGAATACCCCCAGGAAGAGGAGCCAAAAGGATGGCTCCAATCACATTGCGAACAAAAGTAAAATAGTACAAAATACATATATTTCACCATTTCACAGTTCTCACTGCAATCTGCAAACCGATATGGGGGTGTCATTATGTTTACATTGACACCCATAACAGTTTGCAAAGGGCAGCGTGAACGACCGACAAGCAACATGCAATGCGGGAATCCGCACTGGAATCAGTTGCAGTGCCGGTGTATACACAGTTTCCTGCATTTACCTCCATTTTCACTACAGTCCCACAGACTTCTATTAGATAACACATTTTTGCAACATTTTCTGACAGTGCGCCAAATGTTCTCTATACTGAATCTTTGGTGTGCTTTCAGAAAACACAGTAAAATTACACAAGCTAATGGAAGTCTGTGGGACTTCAGCTAAAAATGGGGATTAAATGCAGAAAAACTGCATATACCCCAGCACTGCGACAAACTCCAGGACACCAGTGTGAACCCAAAGGCTTCAGGATGCTGTGTAATGTAACGGCGTCCAGAGGTGCAGGGGGTTGTGTAATGTAAAGGAGTCCAGAGGTGCAGAGGGTTGTGTAATGTAAAGGAGTCCAGAGGCGCAGGGGGTTGTGTAATGTAAAGGAGTCCAGAGGTGCAGGGGTTTGTGTAATGTAAAGGGGTCCAGAGCTGTGGGGTGCTGTGTAATGTAAAGGGGTCCAGATGTGCAGTTGTGGAAAGGGGGTACACAGTAGTGACAAAGAGATAATAAAAGATGCAGGGGGCACAGTCGGGTGTTTTTATATTTTAATGTGGGGGGGGCGCGCTTTTAACCCCCGCTATCGGTCGAAGAAAGGGTTAAATGTGACTGTGTATCGTCGCTGCTGAAGCACCCCCCCCCCTGAAAAAATTTCAGCGGACTCCCATGGGTAACACTAGGGGCGATCAAGAGGTTAACTGTGTTCCCTAATGTGTGTTATAACTGTAGGGGGATGGGACTCAATATAGGAGATGACAGATCGTGGTTCCCAGCTTGTAGGAAATCACGATCTGCATCTCCTCTTCTCTCAGAACAGGGATTTGTGTGTTTACACACACCTCCCTGTTTTTCCTCTCGTGCCTGTGATCGCTCGAGGCCGGCGGTTACCACCGGTCAAGAGCATCAGCACCTCCGCTGTGCAGCGGGTGCACTCGCTTAAAGGGATCGACGTACAGCTACGACAGTCCGCAGGAACGAGTCGACCTGTAGCAGTATAATGACAGTGGCTGGTTGGCAAGTGGTTAAAAAATGTCAGCTTTTAAATTGAATGAATGAATGACTTGTATAGCGCAACGCATGCAAACTGAATTGCCTCTAGGCGCTTTTTCCAGCCAGTGGCTGCTTAGCTGGGGCAGTCATTTTTACCCCGTAGGATCTTAACATGCTAGGGACACACAGTCATACACACATATATACATATATACTGGACCAATTTGGATGAGATCCAATTTACCTACCAGCATGTCTTTGGAGTGTGGAAGGAAACTGGAGTACCCGGAGGAAACCCACGCAGACACAGGGAGAACATGCAAACTCCAGGCAGATGGTGTCGTGGTCGGGATTCGAACCAGCGACCCTTTTGCTGCTAGGCGAATGTGCTACTCACTGCACCACTGTGCTGCCCACTTCTTTGTCTAAAATGTTTACGCAAGCAACAGCCTAGACGATGGCAACTTTGTGCACACATATAGAACCATTTGTAGCATCGTGAAGAACTACAAAAAAGTAGAGCTAAACCTCAGAGGGCACATGTAGTTAAGAATAAAGTAAATGGAATGAACGGCTGATCACATTTTCTTTTCAACTGTGTTAAAACTGAACTCTAGGCAGATATAAAAGACACAAATTAATGCAACTCTGTAATCATTAATACATCAATAAATGCAGCTTAGAACTTAGAGGAAGGCAAGGATCTTACCAAGCAAGCTGCAATCAGGGGTGTAAGGGATTAATTAAAGGACAGCTGTACTATAGGCACAGATTTTGTTTAAAGTAGTACATTAAAATACAGACCATTTTTGTGTGTGTGTGTGTGTGTGTGTGTGGGGGGGGGGGGGGGGCTACAAATTTTAAAGAAGTACCCAGAATGCTAGTATATTTGCAACTTTGTTATGGGTCTTGTACATTATCAGCAATTAGGCATGTGCAAAAGTGAAAAATTTGTTTCGTTTTGTTTCGTTTCAATTCGTCATTTAATAAATTTCGTTAAGTTAGGTTCGTTACATGTGTTGAATTCGTTTTCGGAATTCGTTCGTTTTCGACCGAATTTCGAAAAATACGGTCGAAATCGAAAATATTTCGACCGTTTTTCGAATTCGTTCGTTTTCGACCGAATTTCGAAAAAAATCGGTCGAAATCGAAAATATTTCAACCAGATTAGAAAACAAATAGTCTCTTTTCTAATAGAATTTTTTTCGAATTAAATTCGAAAATATTTTTTTTTTTTTTTTTTTTTTTTCGAATTCCGATCGAATTTAGTCCGCGGGTATTCGATTCGGAATTCGAAAAAAAAAATTCGATTTCGACCCCTTTTTTTTTTCGAAATTCGGTCGAAAATGAACGAATTCGGAAAACGGTCGAAATTTTTCGTTATTATAGCAATTCGGAAATTCGTATGCATCCGAATGTCCGAATAATGGAAAATTCGTCCGAATTTCGATTCGGAACGAAACGAAATGCACATGCCTATCAGCAATCAGTGTGCCCTGTTCTGACAAATGAGCAGAGTAAGTGTTACCTGTTACATAGATGCATAGTTGGAAATTAGTTTTTAAACTTGAACCGGAGGTAATCCTTATGTGTGTATATATATATATATATATATATATATATATATATATATATATATATATATATAGTCTCCTCTTGATTTGGTTTAAATCAGAAGCGGTTTTGATTTATGGATTTTCATTGATAAAACTTTACATTTCAGAAACTCTACCATCCCTCTATGGTTGCAAATGTGGTCTCCCTCTTATAATCCAGACTTTGTGTGCCCGTGTGATTAAAGACGTACGGTAGGCATGCATCTTCAGCTCATCATTATGTATTACTCTGTAATTGAATGTTTATTTAACCACTTAAGGACCGCCTACTGCACATTTACGTCGGCAGAATGGCACGGCTGGGCACATCAACGTATATATACGTTGGTTTTAGTACCCAGCCGTGGGTCGCGGGCGCGCGCCCGCGACCCGGTCCGAAGCTCCAGGACCGGGACCACGGGATTCGCGGACCCGATCGCCGCTGCAGTGCGGCGATCCGTCCCTGGAGCGGAAGAACGGGGAGAGCCGTGTGTACACACGGCTTCCCCGTGCTTCTCTGTGGCCGGAGCATCGATCGCGTCATCCCTGTAATAGGGGGACGCGATCGATGACGTCACACCTACAGCCACACCCCCCTACAGTTGTAAACACACACATTAGGGCACACATTCCCTACAGTGCCACCTGTGGTTAACTCCCAAACTGCAACTGTCATTTCCACAGTAAACAATGCAATTTAAATGCATTTTTTGCTGTGAAAATGACAATTGTCCCAAAAATGTGTCAAAATTGTCCGAAGTGTCTGCCATATTGTCGCAGTCACGAAAAAAATCGCTGATCGCCGATATTAGTAGTAAAAAAAAAATACTTAATAAAAATGCAATAAAACTATCCCTTATTTTGTAAACGCTATACATTTTGCGAAAACCAACCGATAAACGCTTATTGCGATTTTTTTTACCAAAAATATGTAGAAGAATACGTATCGGCCTAAACTGAGGAAAAAAAATATTTTTTTATATATTTTTGGGGGATATTTATTATAGCAAAAAGTAAAAAAATATTGCATTTTTTTTTAAATTGTCGCTCTATTTTTGTTTATAGCGCAAAAAATAAAAACCGCAGAGGTGATCAAATACCACCAAAAGAAAGCTCTATTTGTGAGAAAAAAAGGACGCAAATTTTGTTTGGGAGCCACGTCGCACGACCGCGCAATTGTCTGTTAAAGCGACGCAGTGCCGAATCGCAAAAACCCCTTGGGTCATTTGCCAGCGTATTGGTCCGGGTCTTAAGTGGTTAATACATTTTTGATCTATTTTTATATGAATATTTTTTGACAGTTTTTTAATCAAAAATTGTTAAGTATAATCCCTTTTATACTTTTTGTTTCTTTTGTAGTATTTAATCTTCATGCAAAACTTCCGAGAACTCCCGAGGAAGCTCTTCTGAGCCAAAAATTTAAATGTCAAAAATGTATATATTTTTATAAAACTGAGATGTTTTTCTATTTTTGGTACCTTTAAAGTCCCACCTTCCCATTTCAAAACATAGTTGGAAAGGTTAAATAAAGACACAGGCTTGTGTGTTTTCTGTATGTCCGTACTATTTTCAATATCTCTGTACACTGTGTCCTCTAAAAAAGACATCCAAAAATGTTTTTGAACTTATCTACACTCCCCACTGACACCAGCAACTGCGGTAGGGAGTTCCACACCTTTACTGCTCAAACAGTAAGGCTGCATTCACACCTTAGTGCAGCGTTTTGTACCGCTATTTGCCGCGACAAATTGTGGTGTTTTGTACCGCGTTTTTAACCTTGGTTTTTTAACAGGTCTTTGTCGGCTATGCCGAACGCCGAAGCCGCCTGAAAAAAAGGGTCCGAGCTTCACGCGATCGGCGTTTCGGTGTTCAGCGTGGAGATGTGAACCATCTCCATAGAGATTAATGTTATTTCTCCCCTCCAGCGTATCTGAGCGTCGCGCTTCAGGCGACAAAACGCTCAGGTGTGAATGGAGCCTAAAAAACTTCTAATGTAGTTTAAGATTCAACTGATTTTTGTCCAACTTAATTGTGTGACCACAAGTCATCTTTAGAGACCTTATATTGAATTGACTTTAAAGGGTTCACCTTTACAGAAAAATGTGTAAGGTGAACTTACACAGAACCCCCACCCCGCTGACCTGACTGGTGGGGAACACCCGTTCTGAGCCCTAGTATAGCCGCCTAATGACTCTGGAGATTAGTCTCTTAGGCCGCGTACACATGATGAGACGATTCTGAGCAAATGTGTCGGCCCGACCGTTTCCAGCAGACACGGCAAATCTGTCTGTTGGTCTACTGTGCGTACACACGATCAAATACAAATCTCCCCGGACCAGAACGCGTGCACGTAAACCACGTATAACGTCACTATAAAGGGGAAGACCAAAGCTTACTGCGCCGCCCTCTGTTCCGCTTCTGCTAGTAACGTGTTAGCTAAGGTTTGGTTAGAGCCGATTCGCGCTTTTCGGTCTCCGCGCTTTACAGGTTGTATTCTCGAGTTCAGTGTGTGCTTGTGGGTGCGTATTTGGCAGTCAGTGCTGGCTGTCGGGTCGTTTCTGCTTTGCAGTGGCCTCCTGTCCGCGGGTATCTGTTTGTCGTGCGTACTTTGCAGGTATTGCTGGATTTGGGGGTGCTTTCTGTTTGAGTGTGTTCTTGACTGACCAGCCGGCCGGTTTGAAGCCATTATGGAGCAGCAGCGTAACTTTGCTAACGTTTGTGCTGGATATGGGCTTGCTTCTGGATGTTATCATTATTCCAGACCTTTGGCCAGGAACAGGGGGAGGAGGAGTTCCTGGGCCAAGAATTGGTTGTGGCAGCGTGACCGATTCTCTCATATGCCTCTGCTTAGGGAAATCCAGGAGAATAATCCTGATGACTTCAGGAACTTTCTCCGTATGACGGACCCCGTTTTCAACCGTCTGCTGGATCTTCTGTCCCCCTATATCACGAGGCAGGACACTGTGATGCGCCAAGCGGTCACGGCCGAGCAGAGACTTATTGCCACGTTGCGGTACCTGGCAACTAGGGGGAGCCTGCAGGACCTCAAGTTCTCGACAGGCATCTTTCCCCAGGCGCTTGGGATCATCATACCGGAGACGTGTTCTGCCATCATACAAGTCATGCTGGAGGAGTATATGAAGGTAAGTTTCCTCTTTTATGAACCTCACAATCTCTGTCTTTACAAATTGTAGCTATTGTTAATTATTTTGGCATTTGTTGCCTAATTACCATGATTTTTTGATGCTGTGTGTTGAATGTTCCCTTTTCTCCCCATGCATGCATGTTGATAAGCTTTCCATGTTCTTTTTGTTGGCCTACCTACATATTTTTACCTTGCATCACTATTAACCTGTCCAGCATGCTATCCTAGGGACAAACACACCTAGCCTTTTTTGTTTTGGTGTTTGTGGCATTTCTTTCTCTGCTGCACTGTAGTTCAACCCCCACCCCCCCTAAAAATGTTTCTTGCCCCATCAGAGGGGTGGGGAGTGTCATAATAAGTGGGATATTTTTGTGGCCACAACTCCACCACAATATTAATTTAAAAATGTTAATACTGTGATGTTGCACAACAATGGTTTTTGTATTGTGTTTGCAATGTTTATGTGTCAAAGTACTAATTTTTTTTTTGTCCCCACAGTTTCCCTCCACGCCACAGGAATGGCAGACTGTGGCTTCCCAATTTGCCTTGCGTTGTGATTTTCCGAACTGCGGAGGAGCAATAGATGGGAAACACGTCCGCATAGTGCCACCACCCCGTTCGGGGTCCTACTATTTTAACTACAAAGGTTTTCATAGTATCGTGTTGATGGCGGTGGTGTCGGCACACTACGAATTTTTGTATGTGGACGTGGGGAAGAACTGCCGGCTGTCTGATGGGGGAGTGTTCGCGCGGAGTGAATTTTATACCCGTCTACAAACTGGTGGTCTTGAACTGCCACCAGATGAAGACAATGTGGAAGGACTTCCGTTTGTTTTTTTAGCGGACGAAGCTTTCGGGCTTGAACCTCACCTCATGCGGCCTTTTTCCCCAGAGGACCCTCACCCCGGACAGAAGGGTGTTCAATTTTAGGCTGGCCAGGGCCCGGAGGGTAGTCGAGAATGCCTTTGGGATACTTGCCAGCCGGTTCCGCCTGTTCCAGACAGCGATACACCTGGCGGAATATAAATTGAACACTGTTGTTTTTGCCTGTTGCATATTGCACAATTTTTTACGCAGGCATTCCCAGACGTACCTACCCAACATCGGTGCTGAGGCAGGACTACCCTCAGATACCCTTCCTGGGCTGGACACTGGTCGTGCTGGCTCGGCCACCCAATCTGCTCGTGAGGTACGCGACAAATATGTTGAGTACTTCATGGGTCGGGGGGCCATAGCTATGCCAGATCATATTTCTTTCTAATTCAGCCCCCAAAAGAAAGAAATATTCCAAAAAATAATAAAGAATTCGACCATTGGACTCTATATACAGTTGTTTGTCATTATTGCTTTTTCTCTTTTTATCTGTCTTCTTGGTTCTCGAACTAGTGCACTTCTAGTGCCAAATGTAGTTGTCATGTTTTAGTAAATAACCACAATTGTACATTACAGGCATACCCCACTTTTAAGTACACAATGGGGTTTATTTACTAAAGCTGGAAAGCGCAATAGAAGGCTCACTTCTGCACACAAACCAATGAGCTTCCAGGATTTCTTACCAGGCTTAACTGAACAAGCTGGGGTTAGAAGCTTATTGGTTTTTATGCAGAAGTGAGCCTGATATTGCGATTTGCAGCGTTAATAAATAAACCCTAGTGTGTACTTAAAAGCAGGTTATGCCTGTAGTTAAAAGTCACTCATCTACAAACTGGGTATTGAGCATATATAAAGAACAAGCCACTAATTTTAGCGTTTACATTTTTTAATTGTAATTTTTTGGGTTTCCCAAAATTTTACATTTTTGGAGACAAAATCTGTCCTTTTTTTTTTAGTCTTTGATACGGCCCATCATATTAATAATATTATTACAATTTTGATCAATTACAACCATTCTTTGCCTCATATTACCAATCTCTGTGCTACACTCCATGATTTGTTGTATCACAATTTGTGCACTTGCACTTGAAAAATGCAGACTACTGGATGTGCTCGCAGCATCTTCATCTACTAAAAAAAAAAAAAAATAGTAATGTGTAGGCCTATCTACATCTCTTTATCCCTGTGAAGCTGCGGTGACACTGACCTGTTGTGCTAAGAATTTCCACCTCCCCATCATCCACAACTTCGCCTTCTTCCATAATAATTCCTTCTTCAACAACTCCTCCTTCTTCAACAACTCCCCCTTCTTCAACAACTCCTCCTTCTTCCATAACTCCTCCTTCTTCAACAACTCCTCCTCCTTCTTCCATAACTCCTCCTTCTTCCATAACTCCTCCTTCTTCAATGACTCCTCCTTCTTCCATAACTCCTCCTTCTTCAACAACCTCTCCTTCTTCCATAACTCCTCCTTCTTCCATAACTCCTTCTTCTTCCCTAAATACTCCTTCCACAATTTCGTCTTCCTCCTCTCTCCCTTCCACCACTTCTTCTTCTACATGGTCCTCCTCCTCCTCCACATGCCAAGATTTTTTTTTAGGAGAGAGTTTGGGCCTCCTTGCACACAGCACACAGATATTGGAGGAGGGCATTAATAAATCATAATCATTGCGTCAAAGTGGGTTAACAAATTTTTGTTATTGGCTTCAGCCACCAAACCTAACCTTTGTTTTTATAATGACTTATCCCAAGCTGTGATAATGACCCTTTTTAGCGAAGTGACACACATGGATGGCCCTCCCTAAAAATTATGTGTCAGAAACCGTTAAAAATGTATCTCATTATGGGGGAGACACAGGTGCTCTTGAGTCCAGATGTAAATCCAGCTGCTTATTATCACTGTGTGAATGAATGCGTCTTTTCACATTCTACTAAGTTCGAAAATAAACATTATATTTTCCACAATGTGTAATAACTTTTGTTTAAGCCAAATAGCCATGTCCTGGTGTGCTGTTCCTAGGACATTGTATTTGTGTGAAACGAGGTGATGGAACGATGTTTAGAAAAAATGATCGTGCAAAATGTCATATTTTTACCTAAAAAATTAATACATGTGTTCCAAAGTACAACCAGGCCAACGAGGCACATGTAGAAATATACATAGCAAACAATGAGATAACACAATTGCAAACCCCAAAAAATAAAAGAACCTACTTTTATCAATTATTTTCTTTATCTTCCGAAACTGGTCTGGCTCACGCAGCTTCAAATCGGACCAGCGATTGCGGAGCTGCTCTTTGGACCTGGTCATCCCAAAGATCTCATGAAGCCTCTTCGCCACCTTCTCCATAATTTTGGCCTTTCTGCGGTTAGGGGTGTTGTATGGGCCATAATCCCCATCATAATCCTTCCTGCGCAGGATGTGTACCATCTCCACCATCTCCTCTAAACTCATATTGGTGGCCTTGTACCATTTGGGCCTTGAGCGGGACGTTCCTGCCTCTGTCCTTTCCTGATCCTGATGAGAGGATGATGCAAGCTCGTGTGACATCGCCATCTTTTTGTTTCACAGTGACAAGGGGCGTGGAAAAGAGGAAAAGGTCTGTCATAGGCCGCGACAAAGGCGGCGTTTCATGCATGCGCGGATGAATACGTTGTTATTACGCGGAGATCAGTCGCGCGTTAAAACGATGACATACACATACGCCGGTAAATTGCAATATGAGGCCCTGGATGTTGAAACATGTAATGGGGGGGTTAAAAGCGGGCGGACAAATTGCGAACGAAGAGGGCGGCGTTACCTGCTTGCGCGGCCTATATAAGGATAACGACGTGATTACGTAGGTTACACGGAGATTACTCGAGCGTACGCGAGGAGCTACAAATACGAAGGTAAATTACAACATGGGATCAGCAGAGGCCTATAAACTTTGGAGCCCCATGGGGGGGTGGGGGTTTGGTATGTTGTTTGGACCGTTTGCGCTATTTAGGTATCTTGGGGCCCACCATGCGATTTTGGTCAACAACTGCTTGGACACATCACTAAATATATATATGACAATGCTCTACCTCTTTATTTTTGTCTTGTGTATTCACATCATGCATGTATTGTTCTGTATTGGTTGGACAGAGGTAATTAGGTAGTGTATTATCTCATCAATGCTGTGAGGGGCATGATATCTACACATGAAATTGTGCCTTGATGATTGCTAACATTCAAATAATTGTGGATGATTATAGATGGCATGTATTTATTTTAATGTTACCAAAGGGTCTGCATGTTAAAAAAATTAGTTGGACAACAATGGAGCGGAGCTGGCCAGCATTGTAGCAGCAGGAGACATTGGGGGTTATTTACTAAAGGCAAATCCACTTTGCACTACAAGTGCAATGCAAGTGCACTTGGAAGGGCAGTCTCCATAGATCTGAGGGGAAGATCTGAAATGAGGCAAAGCTCTGCTGATTTTCTCATCCAATCAGGTGGAGGCTAAAAATGCTTTTATTGGGTTTCCTTGCATGTCCCCCTCGGATCTACAGCGACTGCATTTCCAAGTGGACTTTCAGTCAAGGGCTTTAGCAGTGCTAAGTAAATTTAGTAAATAATCCCCAATGTGTTTGGATAGTAGCTCGACAATGATTGTACACATACATATTCTGACAATGACAAAGCTGAGCCTTATTTTATGAGTGTTTGTTTATAATATTTTTTGTAAATTCTTGCCCATTCATATCGATCTCAAAATTTCAAGATGGAGCAATTGGGTATTCACGAAAACACAATGCGCTTGATCGAAAAATATAGGGAGAACCCGATACTTTGGGATACCAGGCACCCAGGCTACCAAAACAAAATCCGGAGAGCGGCAGTACTGACAGAGGTAGCAACCTACACGCGGACTTGGGTTCCAGAATGCACAGCGGAAATGGTCAAGGATAAAATGAGCAACCTCAGGACCAGATATCGAAAAGTTTACAAAGATTATAAAACACAAAGATCTGGATCAGCAGCAGGTGCGGCAAAGGAGCCCAGGCTGTGGTACTTCAGGGAGCTTTCATTTTTGGATGATGAGCAGGAGGGCCGGCCATCACTTTCGAATTTTCCTCCCAGCCTTCCTCCCACGCTTCCTTCCAGCGGAACTTCCCAGGATCCCCACGCCCCTGCAGAGCCAGCGGAGGGCCTGGCTGACATGGACCCAGATCTGGCGATCTTTAGTAAGGTATAGTAGTTTCCTAAATATTTCTTAGCTGCTAATTTTGGTTTGATTCTTGAGTTAATATTGTACAAAAAAAAAAGCTTGGACCAACAAAAAAAGGCATGGGCATAAAACTAGGGGTCTCAGGGATGCCAACTGAGGGGTCTGAAGGACAGTCTGTTCAATTTAAATGAAGAAAAACAAAAGAGTCTAGAGCCCAAAAATGTGTGTGTGCTTGATTGTGCTAAATATTACAACATGTCCCTTTTTTATACACAGGAAGAGACCAGCCAGGAGGTGGCAGCTCCTAAGGACCATGTCAGCCAGGCGGAAGGGGTGAGTGGCAGCCAGGAGGAAGGCCGGGCCGAGTGGAGTGCAGCAGGTCCCCAGGCCCAGGCTGAGCACCATCAACCAAGTTCCTCCCCTCCAGGTGAGGCGACCAGGCCAAAGGAGGCGCATGAGGCAGATGGAGGAGGAGAGCCTCCAAATGATGAGGGAGGCTGCCGAAATAATGAGGGCCCCCCTCAACCCCACTGAAGCCTTCAGTGCCTCCGTGGCGCATGAACTGAGCTGAGCGGAGGAGGAGCAAAGGGACCTGGCAAAGGACTTAATCAACAAGGTCATTTTCTGGATGCACAGGGGCATGCTGACCAGGGACACAGACCTGAGTGACCCGGCCCAGCCTGCTCCCCATCTTCTGCCTCCTTCTGCCACATCATCCCCACCTGCAAGGGGCCAGGGCCGTGGATGGGCCCGTGGACGTTCCGCTGCAAGGCAGCCAGGAAGGAAGGCTGGAAGTAAGACGAGAAGGTGATTCCCTGCCTTCCAGTTCATTATCCAAAAATGTGAGGTTGTTGGAGTACCACAGCTTGGGTTCGTTTGCTCATGTGCTGCTGATTCAGATTTTTTGTTTTTCGTGTCTCCTGAGGTTGTTCATTTTATCCTTGATCATGTTGTGGAATGCACAAGTCTGCATGTAGGTTGCTATCTGATCAAGTGCTGCCGATCAGGTTCTTTATAATTTGGTTTAGTGCCTAAATAAATGGCTTTTTTTATTTACGTTCAAACCTTGTCTATTGTGTTTTCTACTGTGGTGATTAGGCCACAAACATTAGAAAAATAGAATGTGTAATTTTGTAAGGACACAAACTCCTTGGGGGGGGGGGGGTTTGGTGTGACAACTTGGTAAACCATGGAAACCCCAAAAGCTAAAAAGTTTACATAATTTGCAAACAAAAAACAAAAAAATGCATTGAAAAAAAAAAAAAGTTGCAAAAAAAATAAAACATGCATTGGAAAAAACAAATAAAAAAAGTTGCAAACAAAAAAAATGCATTGGAAAAAATAAATAAAAAAAGTTGCAAACAAAAAAATGCATTGGAAAAAAAAAAGTTGCAAAAAAAATAAAAAATGCATTGGAAAAAATAAATAAAAAACGTTGCAAACAAAAAAATGCATTGGAAAAAAAAATAAAGTTGCAAACGAAAAAAAAAAAAAAGCTTTGAAAACAAACAAACAAAAAAAAATAATAATAATTTGCAAGCAAAAAATAAACAGCAGATGACAAATTTAAAATATATAAGATCAACATTAAGTAAAAAAAGAGAAATCTATTCATGTGGAGGAAAGCACAAAAAATTAGGACATCTGGCTAGCAAAAAGTTACAAAAAGACAAATCCAAATCCTAAAATCAAACTTTGCTGTATTGGGACAACTCAGTCTTAATAGCATCAGCAATAGAACGGCTTGATTCTAGCAAGAGAACGAAGAAAATAAAAAGGCAATAAACGATACACTATAGATAAAATGACGAATGTGCCAGGTCACAAACAAACACAAGGTTTACCTGAACGAGCGCTCCCGTCCCCTCATTTTGTCTGAGCATGCGCGCGATTTTGGTCCAATGGTTTTGTGTACTAACCATCGAACATGTCGGACAGACGGGTTTCCAGCAGACAGATTTGAAAGCATGCTTTGAAATCTGTCGGGTGGACAAATCTGCCCGTACACACGATCGAATCTGTCTGCTGATTTGATCATGTGTACGCGGCCTAAAAGGTACCCCATCAGGAGGTACGTTTTAGAAGCATTCTAATTTGTCAGCGCCATCACATCGGTGGCACAGACTAGGGATGAGCCGAACATCCCCCTTTTCAGTTTGCACCAGAACCGCTGAACGGACCGAACGTTCGCGCAAACTTTTAGAACCCCATTGAAGCCTAACAGACTCGAACGTTCGAATTCAAAAGTGCAAAAGTTCAAAAGTCTGTTTGTAATTTTGAACTGGTACTTTTTAAAAGTGTAGCTCTAGCCCAAAAATCAATTTGTTAAGCTTTTTGGAAAACATAGAGCAGTGAGTGCGCAGTGAGGTAGGGTAGTACTGTAGTGACATTGTACAAAACAGCCATTCTATTATCAGCTATCACTGCTGTGGTTTGTGATGCCCCTCAGCCTCCTGACTGTGTTTTAAAGGTTCAACTTCACATCTATGCGATGCTTTATGCAGCTTACACACAATCATTTTTCGGCATGAAAAAAAAAGTTGTTTTTCAAAAACGGCATTTAAAATGATCGTGTGTGGGCTTCACATCATTTTTCAGGTTCTGAAAAGAGACAAAAAATATTTTTTTTTAAATGCTGCATTTTTTAACGTCGTTTTATACGATGTGATTTTTCGTGTTGTAAAAAATGATTGTGTGTGGGCTAAAACGATATAAAAAACCTGCCCATGCTCAGAAGAGATGGGAACGCTCATTCTGGTAAAACTACCGTTCATAATGGAGTAAGCGCATTCATCACACAGTAACAGACAGAAAAGCGTGAATCGTCTTTTACTAACACGGAATCAGCTAAAGCAGCCCAAAGGCGAATGGAACTTCCCCTTTATAGTGCCGTCGTACGTCACTGCGATTTGCTACTGTAGATAATTTTTCAAAAACGATGGTGTGTGGGCAACGTCATTTTAATGATGAAGTTAAAAAAACATTGTTTTTTGACATTCTGAAAAACAAAGTTTTTTTTTATGCTGAAAAATGATCGTGTGTACGCGGCATCAGAGTATGTGCATTGCTGCAGAACAGCCTATTAATTTGAGAATGGACTGCTTGCCACCCCTCAATAGCACCAAAGTGCATGGGCCTTTTTTTATTTTATTTTTTAATGTCGCTGCACCAAAATGCATGGTGCTTTTGTTAGCATGCATTTTTTTATTTTGTGATTTTTTTTATGCAAAAGCATCGGTTAAAAGGTTGCGCATGCTCAGAATCAAGTCGACGCATGCTTGGAAGCATTGAACTTCGTTTTTTTCAGCACGTCGTTGTATTAAAACACGTAAATGTCACCGTGTTCTAACGCAATCGTTTTTTTTAACCGATGGTGTGTAGGCACATCAGATCATCAGTCAGCTTCATCGGTTTACCGACGACAACGGTCCTTCAGACCGTTCTCATGGGATGGACTGATCGTGTGCTTTACAGTTTTTTCTGTAAAGGTGAACTTACACTTTAAAAAGATTTGTATATTGTAATCATATCCTCTGTTAAGTGCCTCTTCTTCAGGGTGAATACGTTAAATTTTTGTAATAAAAACAAAAAAATCAAAGTTGTTAGTTTTCACTGCATACAGACATATATGCCCTGGAAACCCCTAATATCTCAGGGTTCTGGTATACAAACGGTCCTTTCCCCCTCAACACTACAAAACTTTACATTTATATTAGGCCTCAAAGCAGAAGAAACAGAATACTTGTGATTTATTATTGCCAGTGAGATTTTATTGTTACCAACCAACTTGTCAGTTTTTAGTACATTTGATAGTGTAGCCATAGCAATAGTCGGTTTCAGGGAAACAAAGGTTCATCTTTGCCAACTTAACTCTATTAATAGCTTCTTTAAAAAATATGTTTAGATTAATTGAGCTATAAATGTGGCTTTCTGTCTGCAGAGACAGAATACTCTATTAGCAGAGAATACAAATAATATATTCTTCGTAGATTTGACTCATTTTTTATTGAACCAATAGCTCTTCACAGTCACGAGTCAAAGCATTTAATCTTGCAGTAGTGTTTCACACACATTGGCTCCCTCCCTCTATCTATTACTTTTCTTTTATATACAATATACCCATCTCACAACACCATTTCTTAGCATGTTTATAATTTGTAATTTGTACCTATGACTCTCATTTTCACCCCCTAAATAAATATTTTATGTACTCAGCTTACACAGTTCACTCCTTCGCTGCTCGTTGGACTAGATAAAATTCCACAGCACCTCTCTCATAATTGTACACACAACCATTTTTCTCGGGAAGAAAGCTGCTGGGAATTCTTAGTATTGAAATACATGTCCACAGTCCATTTTTTAAGTAATTTTTTTTAGAGTTGTAAAGCCCAAACATTGTAAATGGACTTGTAATGCATCCCTATGGTCCGCAAAGATCCGCGTCCGTAAAGATCCGGTTTTTCGGACGGAAGAAAACCCTATTTTTCTTCAGTCCGGCAGATCAGATCGGATGAATACGGACACACGGTCCGTATTCATCCGATTCCCCATAAGGGAGAGCGGAGGAGAGACAGGGCGGTCCCTGCACAGTGTGCGGGGACCGCCCTGTCTGTCGACAGCTCAGCGGTGATCCCCGCTGAGCTGACGGACATACGAAAAACAGTCCGCTCCGTGTGAAAGGACCCTAAGGCCGCGTACACATGATCGAATTTGTCCGCTGAAAACGGTCCGATGGACCGTTTCAGCAGACATCTACGATCGTGCGTACGGCCGAGCAGACAGATTTGTCCACCCGACAGATTTCAAAGCATGCTTTGAAATCTATCGGGTGGGAATCTGTCCGCCCGACATGTCTGCTGGTTAGTACATTTACCAGCAGACATGTCGTCCCGCACCGCCGCCGCACCGCCGCCGAATGGATTCGGCGCATGCGCGGAAGTGTTTTACTTCCTGGTGCGGTGACGTGGCGGCGTCAATGTCACCGCCACGTCACCAACACGTCAGCGCGCCGTCTGCTGGCGGGGATTTTGGTTTGCTCGTGTGTACACGCGAGCAAACCAAAATCCCAGCAGACAGATTTGTTCAAATCTGTCGGACGGACAGATTTGAACAAATCTGTTCGCTCGTGTGTACGAGGCCTTAGAGTTACCAAAGAAATCACAATGCCTGATCACTGCATTACCAATAGAATCTTTACATTCATACATCTCATCAAAACCAGGCACTCGAGATGGATGGTATTAGTGGGCAGACATGCATCTTCTTCTTTTAAACATAACACTACCAAGGAATTGGCTTCTCAAGAAGATATATAAAATAAAGATAAGCACACCCTAGGATTTCTAGCTATTGCCATTTTGACTAAGGAGAGATGATTCATTTAGCTTTAACTTTATGGAAAGCTGGGGGGGGCGTGGCGACCGAGCTCCAAGATGGATGCCTAACCCAGGAGCTCCGCTCGTCCGCCGGAGTTAAACACGTTACATCCACGTCCACCGGCACCATCTGCCACTCAAACAGGGGATAGTACTGCCTGAACCCCCGGGGATCTTACCGGAGATGACGAGACGCCGAAAAAACCCGCAGCAGCTGCAGAAGCTCACAAGCTATTTCTCCTCAGAGCCGCGCGGGCTCCAGCAAAATGGCGGCGACGCTCGGGAACAAAGGCCGGTTCACAAGGCAGGGCAGCCGAACGGGAGCCGCGGGATTACTGCCGTAGCACCCCGCATGGACAGATTGTGCAGCGAGTCCTCCTCTGGGACATCCAGCCCTTCCACCAGAAGCCCAGCCAAATCGAAGAAGAGGAGGAACTCTCTGGATAGTCCGCAGGCAGACCCTGAAATGGAGGTGAGCGGCTCACAGCACTCTAACAATGCCAAAGTAAACTGTGAGGGAGACCCTATATCCGACTTCCCCACCTCTGACAAACCCATCTCTGACACGATGCTGAAAGACATGCTTCTGTCCCTAAGATCCTCCCTACAGGCTGACATGATTAGAGGAATTAATAACTGTCAGAGGGAGGTCCAGGCCATAGGCAACAGAGTAGACAGCATAGAAACCAAAATGGATGAATTCACCTCATCATACAACATGATGGTAGAAGCTCACACAGCACAGGGTGAAGATATCAATTGGATAAAAGACAAACTTTCAGACCTCGAGGATAGATCCAGGAGGAACAACCTCAAAATCAGAGGTGTCCCTGAGTCTGTTCCTCCTGATCAGCTGTTACAGTACGCTCACACTCTGTTCTCCACACTAGTGCCGGAACTGACACCTCAGGATCTTATTGTGGACAGGATACATAGGGTCCCCAAACCGTCGTTCCTCCCTGATGAGACCCCAAGGGATGTACTGCTGAGGGTTCACTACTACCACATAAAAGAAAAAATTCTGATAGCATCGCGCAAAACAGAAAATGTGCCCCAACAGTATGTGGTATTGAGGTTGCTCCCAGACCTGTCCAGGCACACGCTACAACGTCGCTGCAACTTAGCGACCATCACTAAGGCACTCAGGAACCACAAAATCCTCCATAAGTGGAAATATCCGGCTACTCTCTGTATCACTCACAAGGGGGCCACAATATCTGTGTCCACACTGGAGGAAGGGATTACCGCCCTGAAGCGATGGGATATACTCCCTGACCAGGAGGCTCCACGTTCACCCCCACCAGGACCTCATGCACTTAGAAATGAGTGGCAACTAATTTCCCACAAGCGCTCTCAAAGGAAAAAGCCGGTGGACTTTCCTGCCGAACCCACATGCTAAATCACACATAGCTCCGGAGGCAGGAGATTGCAATTACTCTTTTCCTCTTCCCCCTCTGCAAGTTATTACAGTTGTTACAGATCCGTTGAAAGATCAATTTTTTTATGTTTTCCATGTTAATCCTTTTTGTTCCTTGTTTCTTTAGTTTTTTGCTCGATTTACGCAGACATGTCCGCATCACTGTCTATCCATGCACTGAAGATCTTCCATCTGGGGTGCTTCTGCCGCATCGTACCACCGAGAGCAGACCGCATCTTGCGGCCACAGTGAGTACCTACTATACGTTGCCTCTATACCAGCTACACCTCATCATCTATGACGATTACATGTTTTTCGATTAATGTACGGGGACTGAATCACCCTGCTAAACGGTTTTCCCTGTGGAAAGAGGCCTGCAAGCATAAGGCAGATATACTATGTGTGCAGGAAACCCACTTCCAACAAAACAAAGCCCCGAACTGCACACACAGGGACTACCCGCATATACTTATGGCTTGTACACCAGACCGCAAGAAAGGAGGAGTCCTACTGGCCATAAGGAATTCCCTATCCTTCCAACCCAAGGAGACTTTCCTGGACCCAAATGGCCGGTATATAATAGCTTCTGGAGACATCAACTCCAAACCGTACACAATAGTTACACTGTATTCCCCGAACTCCCATCAACTTCGATTCATACGAAAGGTCATCCAAAAGGCTACCTCATTGAAATACGGGAGCCTGTTGTTATGCGGAGACTTTAACCTGGTCTCAGACCCCTTGCTGGACACTACCGCATGCAAACCTAATAGAACGAAGTCACTTCAAAACTTACTTAAATCTGAGGAACTCTTTGATGTGTGGAGGTGCCATCACGCCAACGAAAGAGACTATACTTTTTTTTCACATAGACATTGCTCATACTCGCGCATTGATATGTTCTTAACGGATAAGTGGCTGCTACAACAGGTTGACACAACTAAAATACATGACATTACGTGGTCTGGCCACGCTGCTATATCTATGTCTTTCTTAGAACAGGGAGTCTCTTCTTCACCACCCATCTGGCGTTGCAATGTTAGACTGCTCCACGACACCAGAACACACGCTACAATCTCTCAGCATCTCCAAAACTTCTTCTTAGATAACACTGACCCATTTGTCCTTTGGAATGCACACAAGGCTTATATGAGGGGCATACTCATCCAACTTGGGGCCAAAGAAAAAAAACGATACAGGTCTAAACTAGATGCACTGCTTTCGGACATCCATATCACAGAAACGCAAAACAAAACATTGCCATCAGTGACCCTCACGAACAGACTGAATACACTTAGAGAAGAATTGAGAAAACACCTTTCACAACAATACGATAAGCATCTTAGACGCCTAAAATTGACCCACTACGCTAATGCTGATAGAGCAGGTAAATATTTGGCGAACAGACTAAAATCTGCGCGCACAAAATCTAGAATAGGATACTTAAAACACCCCACCTTACACCACAAAATTGTGAACCCACAAGCCATAGCGAATCACTTTGCTGACTACTGCGGTTCGCTATATAACTTACACAGTGATCCGCATACGCCCCAACCAACTCCAAAGAAAATAGACTCATTCTTGCAGGGATTGAACCTTCCATCTTTGTCATCTCACCAACTAGCAGACCTAAATGCGCCGATCAATAGTCAGGAAATTGGAACGATTGTGAATACACTACCTAATGGTAAATCCCCAGGGCCAGACGGCTTCTCCAACGAATACTTCAAGATATTCAATTCAATACTATCACCCCACATGTGCTTAGTCTTTAACAAGGCCGCTGACTCTTCCAAATTTCCCCAAGAGATGCTGAGAGCACATATAGTAACTCTACCCAAACCAGGAAAAGACCCTGACACATCAGCTAATTTTAGACCAATTTCCCTTCTCAATACTGATATCAAAGTATATGCCAAATTGCTGGCTAAAAGACTGTCCGATATTATTCCATCTCTAATCAAACGCGACCAGATGGGTTTTGTGAAGGGGAGACAGACCTCGGATGCTACAAGGAGAATCATTAATGTAATTTATCACGCTGAGAAAAATCGGGTGCCTTCTCTGCTGCTGTCTATAGACACAGAGAAGGCATTCGATAGAGTCCATTGGACCTACATGAAAATGGTGCTGTCCAAGTTTGGTTTCCAGGGCTCCATACTAACAGCCATACTGGCTTTGTATTCTTGTCCGTCTGCTCAAGTATTCTCAGCAGGTTTCCTATCCGTCCCCTTTGATATAACGAATGGGACCCGCCAGGGATGCCCATTGTCGCCCAGTATATTTAATCTGATGATTGAACCACTAGCCAAGGCACTCAGATCACACCCCAGGGTCTCGGGTTTTCAGTTTGGCTCTAGCGTACATACTATTAACTTGTTTGCGGACGATGTTATCTTGCTTCTGACTAACCCGCTTACTTCTCTCATGCAGGCTCATGATATCCTTACGGCCTTCGGAGATATTTCATACTATAAAGTTAATTACGCAAAATCCCTGATTCTGGACATAAATATACAACCATCCATAAAAAACACCTTACAAACGCAATTACCATACACGTGGAGCGGAAGGGGTATCGCCTACTTAGGGGTAACTATCACTAATACCACTAGAGCACTAGCTAAAGCCAACTTCACCCCGCTAACCACCAAACTAGAAACCCAACTAAGAGAAATATCGAAAAGGGAAATATCGTGGTTTGGCAAAATACAAGCCTTCAAGATGTTAATATTACCTCAAATTTTATATATGTTTCGTACATTGCCAATTCCTATACCGAACCATTACCTCACGACCCTGTCAAAATTGTGCTGGCAGTACATCTGGGGAGGCAAAAAAGCTAGATGTTCCCGAAATAATCTCTACTCCCACAGGAAAGTAGGAGGGGCGGGACTGGCAAACATACATGACTACTTGTGGGCAGTCAGATTAGACCATATCAAGTTCTGGTTACAGAATTACAACACACCACTTTGGGTAGACATAGAAGAATGGATTTCCCCTACTCGGGACCTAAAATCAATGCTAATGAGTGACATCTGGATACCATGGGACACTAAAACTCTTTCCCCATCCATGCAGGTCTCATTGACGGCATGGAGGATCCTCCTAAGCCACACGCATTTGCACACGCAGGAAATAGATTACAAGCTACCACTGCGCATTCTAGAATCACTAATACCAATGTTGACAACTAAGGGTCTAATAGAACAAGGCATTGCACACGTATCAGATCTATATGTTGGTCCACATCCTAAATCCTTGGAACAAATAATAGAACAATACCACCTGCCAAACTCTTTGGTGTTTACTTGCTTGCGTATACTGCACTTCCTTAAAGAACATACCAACCCGAAAATTGTGATTCCATCCAAAATATGGCAATTTTATTCTACGCCTACACAACCACAAAGAGGAATATCATTACTCTACAACGCCATTAATGACAAACTTACTTTTCGGAAAACAAAAGCAATGGAGAAATGGGAAGCGGAATTGGGCACTACCTTCTCCAATGACCAGTGGCAATATGCCTTTAGAGAAACGCATAAAGCCTCCCATTGTGTCAAACACTGGGAACTCATCATCAAAATAGCAAATAGATGGCATTACACCCCGTATAGACTAGCTAAATATTTCCCAAACTCATCACCACGATGTTGGAGGGAATGTGGGCAAATAGGGAACCTTCTACATATGCTATGGCATTGCCCTAACATTAAAAGCCTTTGGAACCAAATTTTTAAACTGATCTCCTCCCTTACTGGAATCTTGACTCCACCAGATCCCGCACTGGCCACCTTACACTTAGGTATAGAGAAATTCCCACTAGACTTCAGACCAGTTATTACACATATACTACTAGAAACGCGAGCACTGATTTTGCGTAACTGGAAAGGCAACACCACCTTGAACCTCTTGGACATCAAAAAAGCAGTACACAGAAACTATACGTTTGAGCGTTTAATAGCCATCAACTCCGCACTGTGCACTGTGTCCGATTTGACCGAATGCGGTCCATATGGACAACAACACGATAGTACGTAGGGAGTACTGAATCCCTGATTTATTGAGCATTCATATAGGTTTTCTTTGTTCATCTTTGTTCATCTTTATCTTTGTTTAATGGAATACCTACCATGGTCATCATTTAGACTGCATCTGTGTATATCGAATTGTCTTGTCTTGTATTTTTTGTAACTTGTTTACTTTTGAAAATACTCAATAAACATATTGAAAAAAAAAAAAAAAACTTTATGGAAAGCTCCTCCTCCTATCCTGCAAAAGAAAAAAATGTTTATGAAGACTCCAGGATGTATGACTTCAGTATGGGCTTCGGTTTGGGCCTAGGCAGTGGCGGTGCATCCACAGAGGGCGCCGGAGCGCCGCCCCCTCTCGCTCTCGCACCGCCACTGTATACAATACATAGTTTCATGCATTGCATAAATCTATGTATTGCTGCTGCCGCCAACTATTCAGATGGCCGGCCCCCTGGCGAGCGCCGGCCATCTGAATAACAGCAGCTGGTTGGCTGTGGAAGTGCCTATCAGAGCCAGTGGCTCTGATATGCTTTCCGATTACAGCCCATCGGCTTCCAGATGCTTATCCAAGGAACACACAGGGGGGGTGTTCCTTGGATAAGACTGACAGGCGTCTCAGCCAATCAGGTTCACCGGTTCTGGTTACCAGTAACCTGTGTAGCGCCCCCTTACTTTCTGTAGGGGCGTTACACTAAAGTTAGTGGGGAATGGGAGAGTTACGCAGCTCCCATTCACAATTTGTCAAATTTCGGGCTGCTGTCATTTTCAGAACTGTCCTGTGGGTCAGTCTGCGCTCTAGGGGTGTGTTCCCACCCCTGGGCGGCAGCTGGCGCTAGAGGGGTTCTGGCAGACTCGTTTTCCTCAGCAGCCAATCAGAGGGGTTAGTTCCCTCGCTAAGGAATGCTGGGGGAGGCTATATCTGTTCTTCACTTTCTTTTCTGCGGGGTCCAAGTTCCAGGTGCGGCATCCACCTTCAGGGTGCGCGCATCCATGGACCATACCCCGCAGCCGTGGCCTACCTGGCCGAAGTTGCGTACCATGCGGAGCCTCATCCAGACATAGAGAGGGATCCCAGTAGCTGCTGGCTCCCAAACCTTTCCTAAAAGGATCCCAAGCTGGGAGCTGTACGGTGGGGGATCGGCTTGAGGAGAACCCTGGAAGTAGGTGATCCAATAGGGCTTGAACGAACCACCGGGGATCCGGTGACCGGAAAATTGGCAGGTACACTTCATCTGTCAACCGGTGACTAAATTCACTGGGAGGACTCGCTCATTCTAAATCATATTCATCCAAGTACTAGGCCTATGGCAGAGGCCCGAGCCAGGCCTGTGGCAGAGGCCTGGTCCTCCCAGCGTTTTCAAGTAACATTTCGGCTGCCAGACCTGTGGCAGGGGTCTGTTCGGTAGCACTTTACCCACTCTGACTGGAGTGGCGACGAACTGAGCTCATAATGGCTGAGAGCAGGATCTCTTTCTCTCTTCTTCATTTCCAAGGCCTGATACTCAAGCTCTATCTCTCTCTGTTCATCAACCTTTTCCTGTCCTGTACCAATAAAGCATTGAAGAAAACCCAACTAAAGACTGGACATTCGCTCTCTATCTCAACTCACAAGTATCATCCTAGACACCTGCAAGGTAACTCAATATGCCGATCCCACTTATAACCAGCGGCTCCTTCGGGGGTGAGCGCTACACCTGATTGGCTAAAGCGTCATCAAGGGCAGGGGAGACATTGAGGGACGGTAGAAGCAGGATGGCTGACCGCAGAAAGGTAAGTGCCAGGCGGGGGGCATTTTACAGGGCACAGTGGCAGCATTTTAGAGGGCACAGTGGTGAAAATTGATGGGCACAGTGGCGACAATTGATGGGCTCCTCAGCCACTTGTTTAGTTCCCTAATCTCACTCTGTCTTTCCTAAGTCCCTAAAATCGTTTTTTAGGACACTCCATCTTCCTCTGACTTTGTCATTGGTGCAATTGTGCTTCATAACAGCCAGGTGTTCCCCAGCTCCTCCCATTAATCTGTCCACCAGATCCGTCATGTGCCAAACCCGAGCGTCCGGTAGACAACATACAGTTTGGCGCTTCAGGTTTTTGTGACAGATTGCCCTCTCTGTCCTTCTGAGAATTGAATACCCTACAGCGAGAATCTGTCTTTGCTTTCCCTTGGCTTTACTCCTGACCTCACTGGAGGAGTTATTCCCCTGGCTAGCTCCAGCAATGCTGGTCCCTGACATCAGTGACCAACCTCACAAATGCGCTTCTGGAAGAATGGTCAAACATTCCCATAGACACATTCCTAAACCTTTTGGACAGCCTTCCCAGAAGAGTTGAAGCTATTATATCTGCAAAGGGTGGGCCAACTCAATATTGAACCCTACGAACTAAGACTGGGATGCCATTAAAGTTCATGGCCCAGATTCACAGAGCGATTACGCCTGCGCAACAGGAGATGCGCGTGCGTAAGTCGAAATGTGCGCGTGCGTTTTGATGCACGGCATCCCCAGAACGAGATACGCAAAAAATCTACTTTTTTTTGTCCCGCGTAATTTCGTTAGACTGGCGCATCCGTCCGCGCAAAAGTGCGCTAGACAGACCATTGATTTGTTAGTCAAATATGCTAATGAGGGACTTACGGGGATCCACAAAAGAACGTTGGGGCAGCGCAGGCGACGCAGTGTGCGCAACAGCAAAATGTCCTGTCTAAAATTAGACCATATAAAAGCTGGTCTAAAAAGAGAAAAAAAAGTCTACTTGTTAGATAAAGCAACACTGTTAGTGAGGAGCTCAGCAGTCACACGTGTTGCACAACAATCTGTATGCCAACATGCCAGGGGCATCGTCGCACATAGCTATACTACTGACTTTAGATGAACAAAGAAGGATGAGGGCACGGAGGATGGCACGGGAGAGGATATACCGCACCCGCATAGACCTGTTTGGCATGAGTGATTCTGAGGTGTTTCGCATCTTCAGATTCACCCCTCATGTCATTCTGGAATTAACCACAACCCTGCAGGAGGACATCACCAGCCCAACACACCGCTCACATGCAGTGCAGCCACTGGTCAAGGTCATGGCAACACTCCATTTCCTTGCCAGTGGCTCTTTTCAAAGAACAAGTGGAGTGGTGGCTGGGATGTCACAGTCCTCCATGAGCAGATGTGTGCACCAGGTTGTCCCTGCAATCCTCAGACGCATGGCCAACCAAATCATCAAACCCACCACTGAGGAGCTGCGACTGAAGGCAATGACAGATTTCTACAGAATTGCCAGATTCCCACGCACTGTGGGGGCCATTGATTGCACACATGTGGCACTCCAGCCCCCCCAGGAGACAGAGCACATGTACCGCAATCGGAAGCATTGGCATTCCATCAATGTACAGGTGATAGTCGATGCCCAAGGCCTCATATGGCACGTCCGTGCCAAACACCCAGGGTCCAGCCATGACAGCTACATATACAATCAATGCCACATCCAAATGGAATTCGAACAGAACGTGTATGGGGACAGCTGGTGGTTGGTGAGTGACATGGGAGTCAGGCATGACTATCCCCTCCCATGATGCACACCTCACAAGGGCCACATGCATGACTAACATCCTCCTGTCTTTTCCCTTACAGGTGACTCTGCATATCCACTGGGACCCCATATCATGACTCCTATCCGGAACCCCCAAACCCCAGGAGAGGAAAGATACAATCAAGCACATGCCCAAACACGAGCAGTGGTGGAGCACACCTTTGGCCTACTAAAGTCACGTTTCCGATGCCTGGATAAGTCTGGGGGTACCCTCTTGTATTCCCCAAACTTCGTGTGCCAGATCATCGGTGCATGTTGCATGAAAGAAAGGGCCTGCAGATTGACCTACCCCGTCTTCTGAGGGTAGAGCAGCCAGGAGACAGCTCACATTGGGCATCTTTGCACGTTAAACACACACATTAATCATTGCACAATGAGAATGCATGCATGCACACCACTGTGGTCCCTAGCACACACACCCCACATCCACATCAAATTGGATTGGCACCAGTCCACCATGCAGGACTTGTGAGCAGCAACGCCACGCCAAGGCTCCAATTATGTCACTGTACATTCATACACCATTCACACGGACCTGGGGATCACTTCTCCCTGGTCCTGGGGAACCCTTCTCCACCAAAATTGATGGTGACACCCCTTTTCCGTCAGGAATGTCACCCCCACATTCAAACAGCATTCACAACCCAAAAAAAAAAAATTACCTGCAAAAGCAAAAATTTTCCAGCAAAAACAACAAAAAAAAAAAAAAGGGGAAAAAACAAATGAATGCCCTTTGCATGAGCCACGCCTGGGGCGCCCCTGGCCACGGCCCCGGCTTCTCAGGGGAGACTCATGGGGAGGGGTAAAACCGGGAAAGGAGGAGCAGCCCCTGATCTCTGCCCACCTGGCGGCCTGCCCTCCAAGGCCACGGCTATTCTGTCCAGGGCAGCACCAAGTGTTGCCGTGTTGGCCTGGATAGCCAGGGTAAGGGCCCTCACATCCTGCCCAACGCCTGCTGATGTCGTCTGCAGTTCATTTAGGCAGGTTGTGAAAGCCCGGGAGTGGGAGTCCAGGTTCCCCAGCGTATCCTTGATGGAGGACAGGCTCTCCTCCATCCATCCGCATGTGTGGCTGACCTGTCCCAGATGGCGGGTCTGGAAGAACTGGTCCCTTCTCAGAGTGGCGGGCAGGAGATCGGCCAACCCCCTGGTGTTCTGGGATGAAATCCTGCCTCCAGCTGATGCTTGTGGCCGGGGAGAAGGGGAGGCCCTTGTGAGGGGAGCCATGTTGAGGGAGGAGGGGGGGGGCTCCCCCTTAGGGAGGGCTGCCTGCTGCCAGCCAGAGGGGAAGAGTCCTTAAAAACCAAACGTCCAGTGCCTGACATGGACTCCTCCTCCTCATGATTCTCCTCCTCCTCATGATTCTCCTCCTCCTCTTGAACCTCCTCTGCGGACTCCGGCCTTGTTGGGGGGGCCTCATTAGGCTGCTGTCCTGGGGTTGGTGCGGTCAGGCCAGATGGCCCTGCACCCTCCTGCACATCTGGATGACACAAAACATTCACAGGTTGGAGGATCCACACACTTGCCACATATTCCCTTTCACCCCCTCCCCCACACATGCTACACACCTGATATTAAAAAAAAATACTTACCTGGCACCACGGGCTCCGGACTTGAGTCAAAGCCGGGCAGGCCCTCAACTTCATGCCGATGAAAGGTCAGGGCCACCGCACGCTCCTCCGCTGTCAGCCTAATACGGCATGGTGGGCCCCCTCCTGTGCCCCTGGCATGGGCATGCATTCTGGCCAGCTTCTGTTTGACCAGACGCCGGAGGTCATTGATTTTTTTGTCAATCCCAGACCGGGTCCGTGTCTCCCCCTGCCCCGCTGAATTGACCTGCTCAGTGATCATATCCAAAATCTCCCTCCTCCTGGCCGGGGTGGTGTTGGCACTCTCTGGGCCGTGGAGGAAACGCCCATACTCGCTAATGGCCCGGGCAAGAATCTGTTTTTCCCCAACTGTAAAATTGAGCTTTCGTTTTCTCTCTGTCATACTTCCCAAAAAAATCACTCCCAGTCAACAAAATTCACTCACAAAAACAAGCACAACCAATCAAGCAAGAACACACACAAAGAGAAAACTACTCAGCAAGAAACAGTCACAAAAAAACAAAACAAAAATACAGCAGGAAAACAAACGAACAGAAATATATCAATCAAACAAACAGTCTCTCAAACACTTATCAAAAAACACTTTCAAAGATCTACTAACAAACACTTGATCACACAGAACACTAATCTGACAACTACAAAACACACCGCAACGAACAACAGGACAAAAGCACTTGGTTAAATGGGAAGGGACAAAGGGATGTACTTTTGCAATGCAAGTGCGTTTGTGTGTGTCTATTTATGCTGTTTGCGTAGTTCACAACGTTGCCCTAGTCCATTTCCAATTTCACTGATTGCGCCGCTCCCGAGTTGTGAGCATGCGCACAGCGGAGCTGACATGGTCTGCTTCAAGCGCGCATGCGCGAGCCGGCCGCCCCTTCATTTGCATGGGGTCACGGCTCATTTCAATGTAACACGCCCACGTCCTTCCCAATTTGTATTACTCCTCCTTACGCCCCTGAAAAAATGTTATGCATGCGCAATTTCCTGCGCAAAAGCTACGAGAATAGGGTGATTACGCGGCAAAATTGCGCAAGTCTAACGTAAAGGCGGTGCGCTACGCCGGTCCAATAATGCGCAGATGTACCTGAATCTGGGCCCATGTGCGTAAAAACAAAGTTCATGTGCCTGTAAAGGCAAGTGTCCCAATACTTTTGATAATATAGTGTATTTTACTAGTGACTCCCAACACTCCCCTTTAAGTGTACTCAGTGTTTATGTGTTTTTTGGACATGTGATTGGTGTTATTGTTCATAATACAATTATATGGACGTATATAGTTCAACGTTTTTTATTTTTATATTTCTAAGATTCATTATTAGTGATGATTCTTAAGAACACATCATCTGCTGAACCTCACAGGGCCAATCACACTGCAGACGTAAGACCAGTACAAGATAATGATGGTTGGTTGCTACTTGTTACAGCACCTACAAATTAAAACTCTCTATTGGATATTACTGTAAATTTCCAGAGGTAGAAACTATACTACTAAAAGGGATTGTGACAAATGAACATTCTCACCTAATTTTTATTTTAATATCACTGAGATTCCTGAGCTATGCTATAAAATGAAACCAGCCCGAAGCTGCATAACTGCCAAACGTTCTAAAAATCAAACTATCTGTATAATTTATATAATAAAATATTAAAAAATATAAAGTTTCAATAACTTGTTCATTTTGACACTCTGGGTAGGTAACTGCACTGTAGCTAGAATTTAAGACTTGGAGAATCTCGTCTTAGAACTTCAAGCACAACTCTGGGTGAACTAAAAGTCCTTCTTTCCATTGGGTATGTGCCCACACTGCAAGTGTTAACTGCTTGTTTTTCCGAGGACGAGCATGCAGGAGTTGAGAATTGGGTAAGTTAAAATGCTGTACCCATTCGCCCTAGACATAAATGAGCAGTTAACCCTTGCAGCATAGACACCGCCCGACTGAATGTGAGGACTTTTAGTTTTCTGAAGTTTAACTTTAATAACATAAAGCAGTAGGTTACACTCAGCACCAATAACTATTAACCAGTTCCCAACCATGTCACGTAGATATACTGCGGCAGAATGGCTCCCCTGGGCAAAATACCATACGGGTACCCTTTTTTGGCCACCAGAGTGCACCCCATGGGAGGCACGCACCCGCTGCATGGCGGTAATGATCATGTGTAAACACACAAATCCCTGTGCTGTCAGAGGAGAGGAGCCATATTGTTTGTTCATACTAAGTAGGAAAAATTATATGTATCTTCTCCTAGTCAATCCCATGCCCATACAGTTAGAACACACTTACGCAAAAAACAAAAAAAAAATTGAAAGTCGACGTGGGAACGACGGCCATACTTAACATGGGCTGCGTAACGTTACACCAGCTAATAGCTGGTGTAACTTTACGCAGCAAAAAAATGACGTAATCGATTACGAACGACGCTCGTAACTTCGTGGATCGCCGGAAAAAACTCATTTGCATACCCCGATGCTGAAAACTACGCAAACTCCACCCAGCGGCCGCAAAAAGATTGCAGCGTAGATCCGAAGGCGTACGATCGAAGCCCAACGCCGCCGTATCATGGTTTGAGGATTCAAACTAGTGATACGGCGCGCATAATTTGAGTTACGGCTCTGTGAATCTGGCCCATTGTTTTTTTAGTTTTTCAAAATTGTCGGCCTTTTTTTGTTTATAGAGCAAAAAAATAAAAACCGTAGAGGTGATCAAATACCACCAAAAGAAAGCTCTATTTGTGAGAAAAAAAGGACGCAAATTTAATTTTGGTGCAGCATCGAACGACCGCGAAATTGTCAGTTAAAGTGACACAGTGCCAAGTTGTAAAACGTGCTCTGGTCAGGAAGGGGCTAAAGTGGTTAAAATGCAGTAGAGTAGGAAAATAGGTCATTGCCACAAGCAGGTTGCTACCAGTACTGCCATACTGACAGTTTAACATACAACACTGACTGGAGGCACTCTGCCCCATTAGTGCACCATTACGATGATAGATACATAATCACTAGCAATATTATGGTATATATGTGTACCGTATATATGCAACCAACCCAGACCCATTGCATCTATGCTACCTAATGTTATCAGATAGTAGTAATTGGGTAGCTTATTGTTCCTGTCTGTTCAAACCTTTGCATGGTTAAATTTGAGGCAGTGGAGAGCTCTTCCTATTTGCAAATTTGAATTTATTTAGCACTTTTAATGACACTGACACTTTTAGTACTGCCAAGCAAAGACAGGAAGATTATTTTTAAGTCTGTTCTAATAGAAGTTAAAAGACACAAATCCATTTTACACTCTGTAATGGAGATTGATAACCTACTGTACACAACAACTCTCTTTCTTCACTTGTCAAGTACCCAGCTGTGCAAATTGCATTGTCCCAGTTCTCACAAGGAGACAAAGGAACTTTAGTGTGAAATATCTCAATGTGATGCATTTCATTTAAAGTAGATGTAAATTATAACTGAATGACATGTTATTTGCCAAATCACTATGTATCATACACAATTGCTATGTTATTTTTCTTTTAGAAAATACTGTTTTCATGTTTTTCTTTATAATTTTTTGCATTCTAGTGCTGCTGATCTATACCAGCCGATTTGCATCCACTTTCATGTTCTGCCCACATATACAGGTACATCTCAAAAAATTTGGATATCATCAAAAAGTAAATTTATTTCAGTACCGTATTTGCCGGTGTATAAGGCGACCGGGCGACCCCCTAATTATACAGTTTTTTAAGATTTTTTTGCCTGTACTCACTGTATAAGACGACCCCCCTTCCGAGGCTTCCGACACTTCATATTTCCTCCTTCTGAAGCCATATTCTTCTTCATTCTTGCTGGAGCTGGAGCCAATCACGGTGAGCAATGTATTCTATTAATGAATACAAAGCCTGTTCAGATTGGCAGAGGCTGTAACATCAATTGCCCACACCTCTCTGACTCTCAAAGCCAATCTGAGCAGACTCTGCTACATACAGTATTAGCGCACATCCAGCAGGCATTCAAGCAGCTGAACCGGTGTATAAGACGACCCTTGCTTTTTTACCATTTTTTTAATTGTAAAAGGTAGTCTTATACACCAGCAAATACAGTAATTAAATTCAAAAAGTGAAATTCATATATTATATACTGTGCCTTGAAGAAGTATCCATACCCCTTGAAAGCCTGTAAAGGTATTTTATTGGGATTTTATGTGATAGACCAACACAAAGTGGCACATAATTGTGAAGTGGAAGGAAAATGATAAATAGTTTTCAAAGTTTTTTTTAACAAATAAATATCTGTAAAGTATGGCATGCATTTATTTTTCAATGCTTTGTAGAATCACTTTTCACTGCAATTACAGCTGCCAGTCTCCTTGGGTACGTCTCTACCAGATTTGCACATCTAGAGAGTGCCATTTTTGCCCATTCTTCTTTCCAAAATAGCTCAAGCTCTGTCAGATTGGATGAAGAGCGTCTATGAACAGAAATTTTCAGTCTTGCCACAAATTCTCAATTGGATTTAGGTCTAGACTTTGACTGGGCCATCCTAACACATGAATATGCTTTGATCTAAACTGCTCCATTGTAGCTCTGGCTGTATGTTTAGGGCTGTTGTCCTGCTGGAAGGTGAACGTACGCCCCAGTCTCAAGGCATTTGCAGACTTTAGCACCTTCTTCCACATGTTTGCTGTGTACCCATGCTGTGCAAACATGACTTCTTGTTCCTTTTTTTTTCAACAATGGCTTTCTTCTTGCCACTTTTCTATAAAGGCCAGATTTGTAGAGTGCATGACTAATAGTTGTCCTTTGGACAGATTTTGCCACCTGAGATGTGGATCTCTGCAGCTCTTTCAGAGTTACCATGGGCCTCTTGCCTACTGATTAATGCTCTCCATGTCCGGCATGTCAGTTTAGGTGGACTGCCATGTCTTGATAGATTTGCAGTTGTGCCATACTCTTTTTATTTTCGGATTATGGATTGCACAGTGTTCTGTGAGATGTTCAAAGCTTGGGATATTTTTTTAGAACCTAACCCTGCTTTACACTTCTCCACAACTTTATTCCTGGCCTGTCTGGAGTGTTCATTGGCCTTCATGATGCTGTTTGCTCACTAAGTTTCTCTAACAAACTACTGAGGGCTTCACAGAACAGTTGTATTTATCCTGAGATTAAATTACACACAGGTGGACTCTATTTACTAATTAGGTGACTTCTGAAGTTAGGGGTATCAGAATAAAGGATATAATATAAAGTGTAGCGCTAGTGAAATAATGAGTGAATAGTATCAACCCAAATGATATGAAAAATGTGCAATAAATTAATATTACAACACGTGTAAGAGGGGAACCCCCTGTTGGTGATCCTTGGGTGTCCAAGGCTTAGTGATAAATTCAAAACACACAACAAAAAATATGTATATGTGGCGCACTAAAACAATAATGCAGTAATCCACCTCAGCAAGTGTTGGTAAAAATTGTGAGTCTAAAGACTATGGAAATCGACACTTGTGTAGTCCATATACAAATAATGACATGTAGTCCATACAATCCTGGAAAGTATACACTGAATGGAATGCAGCCACAAGTATCTTGAATCATAGAAAGTGGTGTGCTGTCAATATGGTCACTCAAGATTGTTTCCAACACTTGGACAAAAATGGAGGGAATAAACACTCTTAACAGCGGTTATGGACCTTACAGTTGTGGGTCAACTGAGCTTGTATCCACCGGTAATGGAACTCGACATGTAGATATTCCAATGGTCTCCTCCTCCTCCTGTTAGTATTACCAGCCAGGTGACTCCAAGAAAAAAGAGAGAAATCTTGAATGCCAAATGGTCCAATAGCCCAACTTCACCACAAGGTGAAAGATGAAAGACAAAAAAGGAGAGAAAACCTCCACATAGTGTAAATCCCAATATGAAAAATTTGGAAAAACACTGCGCTAAACCAGAAATGGTGGAAATGCTGCTAGTACCAAAAATATAGATACATATATTGGAAGATAATGGTAAAAGGTGAGGTACAGTGCAAAACCGATACATGTGAAAATTATGATAATGATACCAAAAATTATAAAATAAATGAATAAATAGTGTAAAACACTATAAACCAATCAATGACTGGCTGTGAGAAATATAAATGTGAATATAACAAAACTAAATATAAAAGTGATGTTAACAAATGCAAACAAGTGAGCAATACAATACTAACTACTGCGTGCCATGAGTGGCTATAATTAGTATAGATATGTCAAAAAGCAAGATGTGTCGTGACCATCTAATATTAACCACCCGTGAAAACAATGGGTGAAAACAAAATGGATATAAATTTGATATAAAAATTAATAACTTAAACTCAAATAAAAACAATGGTGAAAGTCCAAAAAGAAGTCCCAAATATATGAAAACATTTGTGAGAAGTGAACTCTTCCAATAGAGGGTATTCTAAAAATGGCACCACCTTCCACCAAGGGTACACCCGAGTTTTCAGAAATGTAGTCCCCTTACCAGACGTGCTAACCACAAACGGCGGTCAGACTAAGCACAGGTTGTTTTAAAGTCACCCAAAAGACTATGTACTGAAGCTGCTACGGATCAGATGCAATCAGTCAGGGCGAATGGATGTCTCAAATACAAAAGAGAGAAAGGGACCCATAGTGCAACTTTGCAGAACAGTTTTAATGTAAAGAAATATATTGCACTTACAGGATTCGGTGAGAAACAAGCCCAATAAAGTGCACCATGTGCGGTATAAAAACGGGATCTCGGCGAACTCTTTGATTCCTTTAACTGGGTCAATTCGTTTGGAAGAGCGTGATGACGTCAGGACGCAGGCCACACCTGCGCATTTCGTCATATGTTGACGTCGTCTGGGATTGGCTGCTGCCTCCCTGCCATCACGCATGCCCTTATATATTGCTCCATCGCCATTTTAGGTGAGGGCAAAGTAGTGAGGGCAAAATTCTGACCAGAAAGGAATCTATTTGTGGTTATATGGATCGGAACAGAGAATGGAGCCACCTTGTGGCGAAAAAACATATCGCATGAAGAGATATGCAAATAATGTCTATGACTAATGGACTGGACTAATGGAACTTAATTAGTGGAGAAGGGAATACAAAAAGGACGTCGAGATATACAAATACAATGTCTGCTATGATACAAACCAAATATATCTAAACTAAAATTTTAATAAAATACATGAATAAAAATATAAAACTCTATTGAGAAGAATAAAAAGATATTGGGATGTAAAATTGTTTAAAAATGATAAAATGTAAAAAAATGTCAATGATTGACCCAAAAGTTATGCATTATTCAGAAAGCAGTTTATATCCCAATCTACATTAAGGCCGTGAGGTACATAAGATCTCATATTGAAAATCCATTGGGTTTCAATTTTGGAAATGGCACAAACTTTATTAGTGCCCCTCCAATGGGGAATCAATTTTTCGATTGGAACAAATAGTGTTCCCTCAACTTTTTTATTATGGTATTTGGCATAGTGTTTAGAGAGGTTGTGTTTGGGAAAACCCCATCTGATATTCCCCACATGTTCTTCTAACCGAACATGTGCCGCTCTCTTGGTCCTACCAATGTATTGCTTTGCGCAAGGACATTGGATAAGGTAGATGACATACTCACTAGTGCATGTAATAAAGGAGTCGATGGGATATGATTTTTGTGTTTGGCTTGATTGAAAGGATTCTAGTTTAAGCCCTTGAAATTGATTTAGTTTGCAAATATTGCATTTCCTGCAAGGGAAGAACCCTTTCATGGTCTGAAAGAATAAAAACGTATTAGGAGGATTAACCAAATTGGGGGCCAGTTTATGTCTTAGGGATGGTGCTCCCCTAAACATGACCACTGGTTTGTCCGAAAGTACTGGGTCCAGTATTTTATCATTTTTCAAGATGTTCCAGTACTTATTGAAAATTTTCTTGACAGAAGAAATATTGGTTGGAAAAACCAGTGATCATAGAACACCCAAATCGGTTATCTAGAGCTCTTTTGGTTCGTCCAGTGTCCCCTAACATTTTGTTTCTATCCATATCTTCAACCTTCCGAATAGTATCATCTAAGTCGGTTGCATCATAACCTTTTTCCAAAAATCTGGTTTTAAGAATAGAGGCCTGTTGCTTGTAATCTGATATATTCGTGCAATTCCTCCTTAATCTCTGGAATTGCCCCTTCGGTACAGCATTAAGCCAAGTAGGATGGTGGCAGCTGGTGAGAGGAATAAAACCATTGCGGTACGTTTCCTTGAAATATGTATTGGTCGTTAAAATTCCATCTTTATCATCACTATTGAGATCTAAAAAATGTATGCCAGTACAACTCGCTTCGTGTTTAAGACAAATGCCCCTATCATTGTTGTTAAGTTGGGAGAGGAAAGCCTCTAGAGAAGAGAAATCTCCCTCCCAAATAAACAGGAAATCGTCTATGTACCTTTTCCATAAGCGAAGCTCTTTGGGGGGATGCGAATCTATGACCTCCTTCTCCAAATGGGCCATAACTAAATTAGCGAGGCTGGGGGCAAACTTGGCCCCCATGGCCATGCCACACTTTTGTAGGAACTAGTCATACTCAAACCAGAAATAGTTATGAGTTATAGCAAAAATAATTAAATTGGCAAAAAAATCTTTCTGCAAAATTGATAGGGAGGAATCTTGCTGTAAGTAAAAACGTACCGCCTCTAGCCGATGTTGGTGGGAAATTATGGTGTAGAGCGAAGTGACATCTGCTGTCACTAAGATGTATCCCTCCTTCCAGTTGAATCCAGCCAGAAGTTTAATAACCTGTGTGGTATCTCTAAGGTATGATGGAGTATGGATGACCAAGGGCTGAAGGAATTCATCTATATACTTCCCGATCCTTGCTGTGACGGAATCTATGCCACTTATGGTGGGGCGACCCGGTGGATTTTCCAAACTCTTGTGTACTTTTGGTACATAATATATGACCGGAACACTTGGGGCAGATGGAATCAAGTAGGTTTTGTCTTTTTTGTTAAGAACTCCCAATGAAAAGCCTTCATCAATCAATTCAGATAGAGCTTTTTTATATTTGACCGTGGGGTTACATGCAAGACGGCTATAGGTGGTATCATCAGAGAGAAGCCTCTTCAATTCAATAAGGTAGTCATCCTTATTAAGAATGACCACACCACCTCCCTTGTCTGCAGGGCGAATCACTATTTCATTCCGTTTACAAATGGATTCAACGTTGCTCTGAAAGTCCTTATTATGTATGAAACGTGGCACCTTTAGAGAGGTGATATCTTTATCTTTTAGTACCAACAACTTGAAGGTCTGGATGGATGGGGCAGTGAAACCTGGAGGATTGAAACTTATTCAGCTTTCGTGGTGGTGCGAATTTGAGACCTTGACTTAGAACTGCTTGTTCCCCCCTCGAAAGTTGGACTGAACTCAGATTGAAAACTCCGTCAATTTTTATTGCTTCCTTTTTTTTGGCTTGGATCCTCCTGCCCCCTCTGTTGCCTCTCCTGCATTTGGTCCTCTTTTGGGTCGGAAGTTGGCCAAAGGAAAAAAACGTGGTTTGTTTCTTACATTTGCATTCCGTGGGGAACTTTGTTGTTCTTGTCTATACCGGGTAGCATGTTCGACATATTGGCTGGGATGCCTAGAGATGACAGGTTCGACCTCTGGGTGTTCATCTCGATATTGGGATAGAGGGGCAAATCTATTGTAGGTGGAGACTGAACTTGGTCTAGGAGTATGGTTATTATGATAATATCTATACTGACTTCTTGGGGTCTCCCTAACATATTCAGAATCCTGGTATTTAGAATATGGGGGGTAGTGGTGATTGCTCTGATCCACATATCCCCAAACAGGATGATCATTATGGTGGGGGTCTCTCCCTCGTGGGGGTCTTCCTTTGGGGGGGCGGTTATCATATTTACCAATATGAAATGGGTATTTATTGAAAAAATGATAAAAACATATTAAAATAAATGAATATAAATGTTAAAAAATGATTGCAATCAAAAATAGTAAAAAGCGCAATTTGGAGCAGCTTGGGCTAGCTTGTAAACCCTACAAGCTAGCCCAAGCTGCTCCATATTGTGTTTTTTACTATGGTAATACAGTGTATTTTTACCATCACTTGCTGAGGTGGATTACTGCATTATTGTTTTAGTGCGCCACATATACATATTTTTTGTTGTGCGTTTTAAATTTATCACTAAGCCTTGGACACCCAAGGATCACCAATAGGGGGTTCCCCTCTTACACGTGTTGTAATATTAATTTATTGCACATTTTTCATATCATTTGGGTTGATACTATTCACTCATTATTTTGCTAGCGCTACACGTTATATTATATGCTTTGTTTACAATTTTGTCTTATTGTTGTGTTGGCAGCTTAATTTTTTTTTATTTTTGGTTGGCGCAGTATATTACCCCTCTTTATATCAGAGTAAAGGGAATGAATACAAATGAACACTTTTCACATATTTCTGTGCCACTGTGTTGGTGTATCACATAAAATCCCAAAAAAATACATTTACCTTTATGAATATGTTTTCAAGGCGCTGTATGTATCTTTTTACTCAGTGTAACGTCATTTTTAATATTTTAACAAACAAGTGAGTATTATGTGGTGTTACTGTGCATTAAAATGAATTACAGTGTATTTTTACTAAATAATTTGCGTTTGAAAAATATCTTTTGACATAAAAATAAGCAACACCCACCATTGTATTCTCTAGGACCTCAGTTTAAAAAAAGTAATGTTTAAGGTTTTAAGTAAGTTTTATAGCAAGAAAATACATTTTTTTGTATGTAGGAGAGAATTGGACCGGGCTGAAACTGGTTAACCGCTTGCCGACCAGCCACCGTCATTATACTGCGGCAGGTCGGCTCTACTGCTTAAACCGCCATAGATGTACGTCAATCTTTGTACAGGAGATAGCAGGCACGTGTGTCCCGCACACCGTGGGAGCATGCCTGCGTGTCCGGCAGACTCGATGTCCAGTGACCTGCAATCGTGGCGTACAGGGACAAAATGGGGAACTGCCTATGTAAACAAGGTGATTCCCTGTTTTGCCAGATAACATGTTAGAGATCTTCTGTTCCCAGTGATCGGGAACAGTGATCTCTGTCCTGTCCCTGGTAGCCCATCCCACCTACAGTTAGAACACACCCAGGGAACACACTTAACCCCTTGATCACCCCCCTAGTGTTAACCTCTTCCGTGCCAGTGTAATTTTTACATTGATCACAATTTTTTTTCATAGCACTGATCAATGCAATGATGTCACTTGTCCCCAAGTATCATTTGGGGTCAGATTTGTCTGCTTGCTAAAAATTGCAGATCGCCGCCATTACCAATAAAAACAATAAAAAATAATAAAAGTCCCTAAGTCTTTTGCATAGTTTGTACAAACGATAACTTTTGCTCAAACCAATCAATACATGCCTGTTGTGATTTTTTTTTTTACCGAAAATATGTAGACTTTTTTTGGGGGATATGTATTATAGTAGAAAGGTTTTTTTTTTTTTTTTACTTGTCAGTCTTTTTTCATTTATAATGAAAATAATTAAAACCACAGAGGTGATCAAATACCACCAAAAGAAAGCTCTATTTGTGGGGGAAAAAAGAACGTCAATTTTGTTTGGGTACAACGTCGCAATGTGGTTACATAATGTGGTTACATTATAGTGACGCAGCGTCATATCACAAAAAATGGCCTGGTCAAGGGCGCAAATTCTTCCAGGGCTGAAGTAGTTAAACGCATCTATATCTATTTTACTGATCACTGCGCAGGAGCTTTTCTCCTAGAAAATATGTGTTATGACATCAGTAAAATGTGTATGTCCATGTGACGGAAGCCTAATAACTGCTAAACAGGCACTCCAGTGTTGTTTGTTCGGCTAATAGTTTTCATTTCTGGCAGTTTTTGATAACCCTCACTGCACAACCTACATAACTGACACCTTCAGTCAGAGTATGCTCAAAGGAGTATAATCTTGTTCTCTTTTTCCAGAGTACAAATATAGGAGAAAACTGTCATGAGAGAAATACATGGTGTGTCATTTGCTCTAATTTATCCCAAAGGTGTTCTATGGGGTTGAGGTTGTAGGGGATAGCTCTGGTTATAGTGGGTGAGTTGCCATCATCCCTAGTAAATACAAAAGAGAAAACCACCTAAGGGTGGGATTATGTAGGCACTGAACAAACGTTGAATACATAAAGAAATCATTTATTGGTACAAAAATATGGAATCTATATATATATATATATATATATATATATATATATATATATATATATATATAGCACAGGGTGTGAAGAGGGACCAAGCATCCCATGCTCCCGGAAGTATCAGAATCTGAAGTTTTTTCAGCCTGTGAAGCTCATGATAGCAGAAATTGGTGGCAAAAGTGATATAAAGTATGCGCCCAGCCAAAACATTTTTCCTTCGTTTTAAATGGAGTGGGGAAGAATTGACATTTAGCAGCTGATTGGAAATCTGTCATTTACAATTAAGTATTGGCATGAGAGAATCATCATAGCGCAGATCGATTTGTCAACGAGTTTTCAGGTAGTCATTAATTGTGAATGGATCATCGCTAAAACATGTGATTATTGTTGAATTTACTGTATATTGCTGGATAATGTTTATTTTTACTTTTGTTTTTTAGTAAAAGACTTTTAGTATGTTGTGTGCTATTTACCAATTAATAAAGAAAATCAGACAGCGCAAAGACAATTCTACCAAAAGCAGCTGGACACTGAAGGTCATTATAAAAATCCTTGAATACAGAATAAATAAAAAAGCAGTGCAGCGCTAAAAACCTAAAACTAAAACTAAACCAAACAACACATGCACAAGTCAAAGGCCCAGATTCACAGAGCGATTACGCCTGCGCAACAGGAGATGCGCGTGCGTAAGTCGAAATGTGCGCGTGCGTTTCGTTGCGCGGCATCCACAGAACGAGATACGCAAAAAAGCGACATTTTTTTGTCCCGCGTAATTTCGTTAGACTGGCGCATCCTTCCGCGCAAAAGTGCGCTAGACACACCATTGATTTGCTAGTCAAATATGCTAATAAGGGACTTACGGGGATCCACAAAACAACGTTGGGGCAGCGCAGGCGACGCAGTGTGTGCAACAGCAAAATGTCCTGTCTAAAATTAGAGCTGATAAAAGCTGGTCTAAAAAAAGAAAAAAAGTCTACTTGTTAGATTAAGCAACACTGTTAGTGAGCAGCTCAGCAGTCACACGTGTTGCACAACAATCTGTATGCCAACATGCCAGGGGCATCGTCGCACATAGCTATACTACTGACTTTAGATGAACAAAGAAGGATGAGGGCACGGAGGATGGCACGGAGGAGGCACGGGAGAGGATATACCGCACCCGCATAGACCTGTTTGGCATGAGTGATTCTGAGGTGTTTCGCATCTTCAGATTCACCCCTCCTGTCATCCTGGAATTAACCACAACCCTGCAGGAGGACATCACCAGCCCAACACACCGCTCACATGCAGTGCAGCCACTGGTCAAGGTCATGGCAACACTCCATTTCCTTGCCAGTGGCTCTTTTCAGCGTACAAGTGGAGTGGTGGCTGGGATGTCACAATCCTCCATGAGCAGATGTGTGCACCAGGTTGTCCCTGAAATTCTCAGACGCATGGCCAACCAAATCATCAAACCCACCACTGAGGAGCTGCGGCTGAAGGCAATGACAGATTTCTACAGAATTGCCAGATTCCCACGCACTGTGGGGCCATTGATTGCACACATGTGGCACTCCAGCCCCGCCAGGAGACAGAGCACATGTACCGCAATCGGAAGCATTGGCATTCCATCAATGTACAGGTGATAGTCGATGCCCAAGGCCTCATATGGCACGTCCGTGCCAAACACCCAGGGTCCAGCCATGACAGCTACATATACAATCAATGCCACATCCGAATGGAATTCGATCAGAACGTGTATGGGGACACCTGGCTGGTTGGTGAGTGACATGGGTGGCAGGCATGACTATCCCCTCCCATGATGCACATCACAAGGGGCACATGCATGACTAACATCCTCCTGTCTTTTCCCTTCCAGGTGACTCTGCATATCCACTGGGACCCCACCTCATGACTCCTATCCGGAACCCCCAAACCCCAGGAGAGGAAAGATACAATCAAGCACATGCCCAAACACGAGCAGTGGTGGAGCGCACCTTTGGCCTCCTAAAGTCACGTTTCCGATGCCTGGATAAGTCTGGGGGTACCCTCTTGTATTCCCCAAACTTCGTGTGCCAGATCATCGGTGCATGTTGCATGCTGCACAACTTCGCAGAAAGAAAGGGCCTGCAGATTGACCTACGTGATGACCTGACCCCTGAACCAGACAATCCCCCCCTAACCGAGGCTACCCCGTCTTCTGAGGGAAGAGCAGCCAGGAGACAGCTCACATTGGGCATCTTTGCAAGTTAAACACACCTATTAATCATGGCACAATGAGAATGCATGCATGCACACCACTGTGGTCCCTAGCACACACACCCCACATCCACATCAAATTGGATTGGCACCAGTCCACCATGCAGGACTTGTGAGCAGCAACGCCACGCCAAGGCTCCAATTATGTCACTGTACATTCATACACCATTCACACGGACCTGGGGATCACTTCTCCCTGGTCCTGGGGAACCCTTCTGTACCAAAATACAGGGTGACACTCCTTTTCCGGCAGGAATGTCACCCCCACATTCACACAGCATTCACAACCCAAAAAAAAAAAAAATGACCTGCAAAAGCAAAAAGCAAAAGCAAAAAAAGATCGGCCACCCCCCTGGTGGTCTGGGATGACATCCTGCCTCCAGCTGATGCTTGTGGCCGGGGAGAAGGGGAGGCCCTTGTGAGGGGAGCCATGTTGGGGGAGGAGGGGGGGCTCCCCCTTAGGAAGGCCTGCCTGCTGCCAGCCAGAGGGGAAGAGTCCTCAAAACCCAAACGTCCAGTGCCTGACATGGACTCCTCCTCCTCATGATTCTCCTCCTCCTCATGATTCTCCTCCTCCTCATGATTCTCCTGCTCCTCTTGAACCTCCTCCGCGGACTCCGGCCTTGTTGGGGGGGCCTCATTAGGCTGCTGTCCTGGGGTTGGTGCGGTCAGGCCAGATGGCCCTGCACCCTCCTGCACATCTGTGGATGACAAAACATTCACAGGTTGGAGGATCCACACACTTGCCACATATTCCCTTTCACCCCCTCCCCCACACATGCTACACACCTGATATTAAAAAATAAAAAACTTACCTGGCACCACGGGCTCCGGACTTGAGTCAAAGCCGGGCAGGCCCGCAACTTCATGCCGATGAAAGGTCAGGGCCACCGCACGCTCCTCCGCTGTCAGGCTAATACGGCATGGTGGGCCCCCTCCTGTGCCCCTGACATGGGCATGCATTCTGGCCAGCTTCTTTTTGACCAGACGCCGGAGGTCATTGATTTTTTTGTCAATCCCAGACCGGGTCCGTGTCTCCCCCTGCCCCGCTGAATTCACCTGGTCAGTGATCCTATCCAAAATCTCCCTCCTCCTGGCCAGGGTGGTGTTGGCACTCTGTGGGCCGTGGAGGTAACGCCCATACTCGCTAATGGCCCGGGCAAGAATCTGTTTTTCCACAACTGTAAAATTCAGCTTTCGTTTTCTCTCAGTCATCCTTCCAAAAAAAAACAGTCCCAGTCAACAAAATTCACGCACACAAACAAGCACAACCAATCAAAAAAAAACACACACACACAGAGATAAAACTACTGAGCAAGAAACAGTCACCAAAAAACAAAACAAAAATACAGCAGGAAAAGAAACAAACACAAATATATCAATCAAACAAACAGTCTCTCAAACACTTATCAAAAACCACTTTCAAAAATCTACTAGCAAACACTTGATCACACAGAACACTAATCTGACAACTACAAAACACACCGCAACGAACAACAGGACAAAAGCACTTGGTTAAATGGGAAGGGACAAAGGGATGTACTTTTGCAATGCAAGTGCGTTTGTGTGTGTCTATTTATGCTGTCTGCGTAGTTCACAACGTTGCCCTAGTCCATTTCCAATTTCACTGATTGCGCCGCTCCCGAGTTGTGAGCATGCGCACAGCGGAGCTGACATGGTCTCCTTCAAGCGCGCATGCGCGAGCCGGCCAGCCCTTCATTTGCATGGGGTGATTACGCGACAAAATTGCGCAAGTCTAACGTAAAGGCGGTGCGCTACGCCGGTCCAATAATGCGCAGATGTACCTGAATCTGGGCCAAAGGGTGTAGAATGCTGAGGCCAGAGGATGTTGCACGGATTGAGAACATGTAGTATACAGATAAGAACCAGGTAGGTGGATGTCCTCACATAGCCCCTCGCACGAGTATCGTCTGTAGGTAAGCATCATCCTCTGGCCTCAGTATTCTACATCTTTGGACTTGTGCATGTGTTGTTTGTTTTAGTTTTATTTACCAATTAACTCGAATGTGGGGATGAGGCAATTTTCTCCATGCTGATGACAAGATACACTTCCATGACCATATGTAGTCAATGACTGTAACAGGCGCTCCGCACGCCTGTTTCCTTTATTATTGACTTGCGCTTTCAGCGCCGTAATGCGTTCCATGCTGGAATGCATACGGTGCTCGCGCAATGACGTCATCATCCCGGCGCCGCCCTGCGTTTCAGCGTGGAACGCGGAAGCGCGCCGCACACCGCGCCCTGTTTGAATTACTGCAATGCACTCTGTAACGGTCACCACCGTTTACAATTTCCATTCCACCAACCCAAGACAGCTTATCCAACACTCCGATAATCCAGCAGACATGACCCATTCCATTTCCCAGAATAACGAGACACACAGCTCTGTTTCTGGTTCCAAAACAAATGAATACTTTTAATGGTAAAACTCAGTCTTCTATACAGGTAGAAACCAAGTAAACAATGAATCAACTCCACCCACCACATTACACAAGGAACTTCAATTCACACTCTCTTAGACAATGACATTCAGATGAGTTAATTATTAGTCATTACCCAGACATTCTGACTCTGCGACAAGCTATTCACCTGACACACAATACACACTCTTTTGTATACGTAATGGCACCAAATCTACAGGGGTTAATTACTACAGCTGAGAAGTCACATTCCACACCTATTATCAATAGTATTTTCACACAAAACAGTGTCATTAGCATACACAATGAAAGATCTTAGGAGCAGACTTAATTAGTACAATAGACAATAGAATGCAATCACAGAAAGCCCCATCACTACAGCCAGGTACACAAAACAGGGGTGCAATCAGCGCAAAAATATATAAATAGTGATAAAAAAAGCAAATAATAACGTTAAGGACCGTAAAATAACTTCCTCCACCAATAATGCAAGTTGAACACTAAACAGGATATTCACAAAATCCAAAAGTGATAAAAATAGTAAAGAAACAGTGCAGCGCAAAATTCAATAGGATATATATAATACATATAATCTATATATATTTTTATATATATATATATATATATATATATAGATATAGATATATATATATATATATAGATATATGTATATATCTATATATATATATATATATATATAGATAGATAGATATATATGTATACGGATCAATCCATAATAGGTAAAAATTCATATTATAAATTTCATAATATTATTGTGATAAAGTCCAAAAGAAAAGTGAAACAAAATCCAAGATGCCAAATCCTAGAAATCTTCACCAGGTGACGGTTAAAATCCAAACTTAAAGTGATCCCTCCACCAGTAAGAATGGACCCGGACCAATAAAATAAAGGACCCAAGGTGTTTTTACAATTTGGCACTGCGCTGCTTTAACTGGTAATTGCGCGGTCATGCAATGTTGTACCGAAACAATATTGGCATCCTTTTCTTCCCACAAATAGAGCTTTCTTTTGATGGTATTTGATTGCCTCTGCGATTTAAATTTTTTGCGATATAAACGGAAAAAGACCGAAAATTTTGAAAAAAAATTATATTTTCTAATTTTTGTTATAAGAAAAATCGAATAAACTAAATTTTAGTCAAACATTTAGGTCAAAATGTATTCAGCCACATGTCTTTAGTAAAAAAAATTGCAATAAGCGTATATTTATTGGTTTTCGCAAAAGTTATAGGGGCAGATTCACAGAGAAATGGATTATCGTAGCGTATCAGAAATACGCTACGCCGCCGTTTTTTACCTTGATCTACGTGGAATTCAGGTAGATTTTCTACGGTAAACGACGGCGGCGTAGTGTATTTCTCCCGTCGCAATCCATATAGACGAGTAGGGGGCGTGAAACATTTAAATTAGGCGCGTTCCCGCGGCGATCGATCTGCGCATGCTCCGTTCGCAAATTTCCCGCCGTGCATTGCGCGAAATCACGTCGTGACGTCATTCGTTGTTTATGTAGCGTACTTTACGGGCGATCCACGTCCCGACGAGTTACGTAAATAAAAAAAAAAATTAAATAAATTCGAAGCGGGAACGACGGCCATACTTAACATGGGCTACGTAAAGTTAGAGCAGCAAAAAGCTGCTCTAACTTTACGTATAAAAAAATAGACGAAAACGACTGCGCCGCTCGCTCGTTTGTTCGTGAATCCCCGTAAAAACACATTAGCATATCCCGACGCATTAAAACGACGCGAACTCCTCCCAGCCGCCGCAAATAGATGGCAGCGTAGATCCGAAGGCTTACGAAGACGTAAGCCTCTCGGATCGAAGCCCGAAGCCGGCGTATCATGGTTTGAGAATTCAAACTAGTGATACGCCGCGGGAAATTTGAAATTACTCCTGTCTAACACCAGTTAGACAGGCGTAATTGTTTTGTGAATCTGCCCCATAGCGTCTACAAACTAGGATACATTTTCTGGAATTTACACAGCTTTTAATTTATGACTGCCTATCTCATTTCTTGAGGTGCTAAAATGGCAGGGCAGTACAAAACCCCCTCAAATAACCCCATTTTGGAAAGTAGACACCCCAAGGAAACTGCTGAGAGGCATGTTGAGTCCATTGAATATTTTTTTTTTGTCCCAAGTGATTGAATAATGACAAAAAAAAATGAAAAAATTCTGATGCTTCTCCTGAGTACGGTGATACCACATGTGTGGGACTTTTTGGAAGCCTAGCCGCGTATGGGACCCCGAAAACCAAGCACTGCCTTCAAGATTTCTAAGGGCATACATTTTTGATTTCACTCATCACAGTGTCGAAGGCCATAAAATGCCAAAAAGCATAAACCCCCCCAAATGACCCCATTTTGGAAAGTAGACACCCAAGCTATTTGCTGAGAGGCATAGTGAGTATTTTACAGCTCTCATTTGTTTTTGAAAATGAAGAAAGAACATTTTTTTTTTTTAATTTTCAAAACTTTGTGACAAAAAGTGAGATCTGCAAAATACTCACCATACCTCTCAGCAAATAGCTTGGGGTGTCTACTTTCCAAAATGAGGTCATTTGGGGGGTTTTGTGCATTCCATGGCCTCCGAAACTGTGATAGGTAGTGAGGAGTGAAATCAAAAATTTACACCCTTAGAAAGCCTGAAGGCGGTGATTGTTTTTTGGGGTCCCGTACGTGGCTAGGCTCCCAAAAAGTCTCACACATGTGGTATGCCCATACTCAGGAGAAGCAGCAGAATGTATTTTGGGGTGTAATTCCACATATGCCCATGGCATGTTTGAGCAATATATCATTTATTGACAACTTTGCGCAAAAAAACAAAACAAAAAAATATATTTTTCCTGCAACTTGTGTCAAAACATAAAATATTCCATGGACTCGACCATGCCTCTCAGCAAATAGCTTGGGGTGTCTACTTTCCAAAATGGTGTCATTTGGGGGGGGGGGGTTTGAATTGTCCTGGCATTTTATGCACAACATTTAGAAGCTTATGTCATACCTCACCCACTCTTCTAACCACTTGAAGACAAAGCCCTTTCTGACACTGTTTGTTTACATAAAAACATATTTTGTTTTGCAAGAAAGTTAAGTTGAACCCCCAAACATTATATATATTTTTTAAAGCAAAGGCCCTACATATTAAAATGGTGGGTGTTGCATTTTTTTTTCCACACAGTATTTGCGCAGCGATTTTTCAAACGCATTTTTTTGGGAAAAATACACTTTTTTTTATTTGAAAGCACTTATACACACTATATTTCCCAAATTATTGATAAAAAAAAGATGATCTTAGGCCGAGTACATGGATACCAAACACGACATACTTTAAAATTGGGCACAAACGCGCAGTGGCGACAAACTACATACATTTTTAAAAGCATTTAAAAGCCTTTACAGGTTACCACATTAGATTTACAGAGGAGGTCTACTGCTAAAATTACTGCCCTTAATCTGCCCTTCGTGGTGATACCTCACATGCATGGTACAATTGCTGTTTACATATGACTTCAGACTTGCGTTCGCCTTTGCGCAAGAGCAGAGGGGGGACTGGGGTGATTTTTTAAATATTTATTTTGCTTTTTTAATTTTATTTGTAAACTGTTCCTTCCATTTTATTTATTTTTTACCATTTTTATTAGTTATTTAGTTAGTGACAGGTACTCTTTTTTTTAAATGGTGTCTATTAGACCCTAGATCTTTCCTCTACCCTCAAAGCATCTGACCACACCAAGATCGTTATGATAAAATGCTTTCCCAATTTCCCAATGGCGCTGTTTATATTCGGGGGGGGGACATTCCCTTCCACTTATTGTAAAAGCAGTCTAGAGGCTAATTAGCCTCTAGGACTGCTTTTACATTAAAAGCCGACAGCTGGCCGAAAAGAATGATACCAAGATGATACCTAAACCCGCAGGTATCATTCTGGTATAACCATTCAAAGTCCAGCAACATACCAGTACGTTGATGGTTCTTGTTGCACATGTATTGTAATCTTCTTTTTTTTTATGCAGCCTGTTGGCTGAACGAAAAAAAGATTGATCGGTGGGTATGCCCTCCATTAGAATACCTCCCTTCATCCACCCACTTCTAATGATGGGCATACATGCACCATTTATATATGCCAAAGCATGGGGGCATCCTCCCGCAAAAAAGTTATACCGCGTACACACGGTCGGACTTTTCCACGGGCAAGCCTCCATTGGAATTTTTTTGTTTTTATTTTTTAATTAGAAAACGCTTCCAAAAAAACTGTTAGCGATCGCAGGGATCAGGCCTGTCTCTGCGAATGCTGCAGTTATGTGTGTTGTGTTGTGTAAGTGACAGTGATCGATCGATACTGCACTTGGGTGGGCTGGGCTGGGCTGGGCAGAGGGGCAAAACGCAGGTGCTAGCGGGTATCTGGGCTGATTCCACTAACAATGCGTTTTTTGGTACCTTAAACTGCTGGGTACGCTAGTATAGATCTGATCAGATTAGATATCGATCCGTTCAGATACTATACCACTAAGGGGGGTGTATGCTTTGCGCGTGGGTGTAAGCGAAACTGGCACTAACCTGGGGCGACGAAGGGTGACGCAGACCCTAACTGACGCTAAAATGTAATTGATATCACCCGCCGGGCGATCAGGGGGTTAAACTTTTATTGGGTTATATACAGCGGGTGCCCTGACGCAATAAACAGCAAACTAACTAACCAGCGTCAGGCAACTCACATTAGCCAAGATAAGTTAAGTTAGATTAGTAAGACATGTAGGACCATTTAAAAATGAACTTTTCCAAGGATGGCAGCGAGCGATGTGTCTTCAGGCTCCTTAACCCCGTACGCGTTACGTTTTGCAATTTCCTCAGCAAGGCAGGGCCTGAAACGTCACTAGCTCGCCTATAAATGTGCTGCCATCGTCAAGGAGACCTTCCTACAACAGACGCGGACACGCAATCAGGACGTCCAGCGTCTAATCAATGTGGACAACTTTATTGTTCTCACATAGGAAGTAATCCACCAACAGCATTTAAAAACCATTCAAATAGACACTATCGCCATCTTGTGGTCAAAGTGTAGAATTAAAACCTTTTATATATATCCCCTAGGTATATATATATATATATATATATATATATATATATATAAATTTGCTCGATGCCATCCTTAAAATTTTACAGTTTACTCATCACAGCTGATGTTAGCTCCTTATATACAATTATTAGCCATGCCGATGCAGTTTTGGCAGTAAAATGGGCTTTGGCACAATCAGATTTATCAGCCAAACACAGAAAGTTTCTTCTTCAGTGTTTGGAATTTTGTTTAACAAAAAATTGGTATAATAGAAATTTTTATTTATAAACAATGGGCGTCGCTATGGGGGCAAAGTTTGCCCCCAGCGTCGCCAATTTGTTTATGGCGTTATGGGAAGAAGAAAGTATTTTTAAAGACCCCCCAGAGAAGCTTAAGTGCTACAAACGATATATTGATGACCTTGTCATGGTATGGGAAGGTGATATATCCAGTCTTGAGGTTTTTATGTTGAGACTAAATAATAATTCACACAACATTTCCCTTACATGGAACATAGATGCCCAAAAAATTGTGTTTCTTGATCTAGAAATTTTTAAAGAAGGAGATTGTTTTAACACCCGTAATTATTTTAAACCCTCAGACAGAAATGGCTATATCCCTTTAGACAGTTGCCACCACAAAAGTTGGCTGTGCAACATACATAGGGGACAATTCATATGCCTGAGGACGTAATTGTACTTCTGACAGATTATTTTGCCCAGTCCAAAATTCTGGCCAGTAGGTTCCAACAAAAGGGATACAATAAGGACATTATTCAAAATGAATTATCCAGAGTGGGCTCTTTAAATAGAACTGATCTCGTTTCAGATTCCAAATAAACAGGGGAAGAAGGAAGTGAAAGACAAATTCAAAATTGTCCTGGACTATAACAATTTGAAAAAATAGTGGCCAAAAACTGAGAGGTTCTTAAAAAGGATAACATTGTGGGAGCTGTCCTTCCCCCATGGCCTCTTTTTATCTACAAAAAGGCACCCACCTTGAGGGATGTTATGGCCCCAGGAGTCATTGATCCACCTGTATTTAGGAAAAACAGATTATTTTCTTTTCTTTCAGGCTTTTATTCCTGGACGGTCCATACGTTCTGTAATCTGTGGCTTGGGAGATGAGCCAACTGCCCTAGCCCCCTGAAACCCCACATTATCCGCCTCGGCTTTAGGGATGGCAATCTCCATATTTTCCACTGCCGATTTATCAGCCAGGATTTCAGAGTTGTCATCTGAAATTTCCTCATAGTCCCAAGCAATGGGAGCCCCACCCTGCTGCTGAGCAGAGTCTAGCAGCTGTCTGTAGGCGATCTCCAGCTCCCATTCCTGGACGGCCAGAAACTCCAAATCTTCCTGTAACCAGTGCCCTTCCGAGACATTCAATTTTTGCTCTCTGTGCTCCATTATTTCCTCCAAGCACCACTCCCGATCATCCCCAAAGTCAGGATCACTGGACATCCTCCAATACAACAATCCCAGGCCATCATAGTCAAAGCCTTCCATGGGGCTGCATCCGCTGACCACGGGCACTCTTGGGCTATATACCACTGGAGAGCTCTGTAGCTCTCGTCCAACCGCATCTCTGCCCGGATCAGCCTGCTTAACTCTGCTGTCCACTCCTGCTTCAGTTGTTCCCCCAACAATGGCATTCCTTCGTCATATTGTCAGCTGTAGACTCAGGCCTAGCCTGTCAGCTCAGCCATGCTGCTGTCTTTGCTCCCTTTGCCGGAACACCGCTCCAGGAAACAACTACTACTTTGCTGCTAAGACTTCCTACAACAACTGCATTGCTGAGAACTACCTTCATGTCATGAACATCTTGCACCATGGACATTCCATCTCCTGCATAGATATCTACAAACGGATAAGTAGACATTCCTTCACTTGTAGTTCTATAGGAAGATCTAATGCTAATGATTCATCTATTACAATTGTACTATTACAAATCCCATGTGGATATTACTATATCTTCTGGGAGATAATAATGTGCTAAAGCTTATTTCAAAGGAATACCTAAAAGGGACAGCTACCTCTAAATCATTATAGCAATAATTACTCATGTATGCTACTCTAATTACCTGAGCTATATTGCCTCTCATATGTGTGTATTGCTACATCTATAATTACAGCTCATGTCTACAACTATATTTACCTGAGCTATACTGCCTCTCATAAGCAATAGTATTACATCTACCAATTTACCTCAAGTATGCTACTATAACTACCTGAGCTATATTGCCTTTCATACACAACTACTACTCCTCAATTAAAGTTCTTGTTATATGCAAGCAACAGTTGTTACTACAACTTCGGTTACTACGAGCCTGACGTGGGTACAAATCCTCATAGGCCTTGTCCTAATTGTTTGAACTTGTTTGCTCAAACTTTTCTATGCTAGGGGTTGATGTTATTCCATAGCATCTCCCCTAGTGGCCCTAATACATTTCTACATGCCAAGGAGATATGATGTAGAGAACCCCCAAACTCCTGTTACAAGGAGAGACGCCTGGGGTCCCTTACTGATAATCACCTGCATATAGTGGTGTATTGGGATTTTGTCCATAAACTAATTTTAAACGCTAAGCACTGGTCGCATGCTGTAATGCGTCCATACTTAGTAGCTCAACGCCTTTCTTTATGTGAGAGAGAGATGATGTATAGATCCCCCAAACTCCTGTTGCGAGGAGTGACGCCTGGGGTCTAATACTGAGTTGTTGCAAAGATAATCGTATTAAAGTCCTTGCTAACTGCAGTTGTGGTTCACTCGGTTCACCAGTGCTGTTACAATGACATCATGCAGGCCAAGGAAGTGTCATTTAGACCACTTTCACACTGGTGTTTTTTGCTGGTTTAAGGTATTCCAAAACATGTTGCTTAAAGGAATTGTGTATTTTTAATGTTGCTCTTTAAAGCGTAGTTCCACCCATTTAAAAGTCAACCACTACAAAAAGTGTTTTTAATAATCGGACACTCACCTGTACAACAGTCCAGCGAGGCGGGTGCAGGAAGCTTCGCTTTTCTCTTCCTCCTCCCCACAGCGCTGTCATTCTATCTGTGGGTGCCCGGCTGTGGCTGCGCACTGAGAATGGCCGGCAATCTTTTGGGACCTGTGACGTGTCCCAAAAAATTACAGGGAGGGAGGGGAAGAGGTGATCTTCCTTCCAGCGCCACGGCACCAGGGGAGGAAGTGGGAGCTGGGTGCCTCTAACAACAGGGTACCTGCTCCTCCCCTAAAAAAATTACATGCCAAATGTGGCATGTCAGGGGGTCACCAGCACTTAAAGTGGAAGTTCAATTTTTAGGTGGGACGCCGCTTTAAGCTGCATTAAAAGGCCACTCCTCGTTAAATCCTTTTTTTTTTAATTGTCACATGTTCCCCAAGGCTAGCTACCCATACCATTCTTTAATCCCTTCCCCACATATGCGGCCTCGGCTTTAAGGGATTATACTGGGATGGTGCATGCAGCTACAGGCATGACCAGGGTACACTTTTTTAGAACGGGTGGTTGGCTCTTTAGGGAAAAAATGCGGTGCGGCTAACAGCTCGGCTGTTATACTGAAGGAGCGAGAGGGGATGTCCTGCCACCTTCCGCCGCTTTACCAGGCCTCCCGTCCCACCGGGAGACCCGACACATGATCCGCCGGCTAGAGTAAGACTGGAAGGAAGACAGACCCCTGATCCTTCCATAAAGAGTACGTGTCGCCACGCAGTAAAGAACACACACACGTAAGTCGCGCCCGCATATGTAAACAGTGTCAGAGCAGGAGGAATAATTCTAACATTAGAAATCCTCTGTAACCTTGTAACCGTGATTTTTTTTAATTCGCCGCCTATGGAGATTCTTAGGTAAGGTAGTTTGTCACCATTTCACGAGTGTGCACAATTTCAAAGCATGATATGTTGGGTATCTATTTACTCGGCGTAACATCATCTTTCACATTATACAAACAAATTGGGCTAACTTTACCGTTTCGTTTTTTTTATTCATAAAAGTGTATTTTTTTTTCTTTAAAAAAAATGTGTTTAAAAGACTGCTACTCAAATACAGTGTGACATAAAATATTGCAATGACCACCATGTTATTCTCTAGATTCTCTGCTAAATATATATATATATATATCTATCTGTATATATATATAAAAAATGTTGGGGGGTTCTATGTACCAAAATATATGGATTTTAACTTGCAAGCAACAAATGTCAGAAATAGGCTTAATCATGAAAGGGTTAAGCTTGTACTCTGCCCTTGAAAATGGCTATAAAAATAATTTAGCTCCCATAGACTTCAGTGGTGTCTGGGCTCAATGTCCAGATTTTGTGTGGTAACCCCACATAGAAGGGTTTTTGGTAAACCCACACAAGATTTGTGGAATTTGATGAACTTCCAATGAACCAAATGTTGATGGTTCGCTAATGCCTATAGATCAAGTCTATTTTTCATTTGGTGAAATTCAGCCATTGATACAGATCTGTTCTGATCTAGGTTTGCCTTAGGCCTCGTACACATGGTTCGAGTGTTGTATGTCTGATTTTTGTCAAAAACGTGTGTAGGATTTTGTCTAGCATGCTAACTTTCCGGAATTGTTGTTTGACAAACACAAACATAGTAAAGAGAATACAGACAGTTACAAACACAATAAGAACTGTAGGTTTGTTCTTAAAGCGGAGTTCCACCCTTAAAATCACTTTTTTCATTACATCCAGCATACTGGCGTCATGCTGTTTTTTTTTTTTTTTTTTTATGCTCGTACTTACTGTTTCTCCCAAATTTAATTTCCTGGCGCACCGCGGAGTGTCGCCGCTATAAGGCGTCACGCCTTCCGGAAACAGCCGATTAGCATTCGGCTTTTACTCGGCGCCTGCGCACAGCCCCAGGAGCTGACTGCGCAGGCGCCGTATATAGCGCGTCACGCCCTCCGAAACAACCCGAACTAGGACCGGTTATTTTCGGCGCCTGCGCAGTCAGCTCCTGGGTCTATGCGCAGGCGCCGAATGCTAATCGGCTGTTTCCGGAAGGCGTGACGCCTTATAGCGGCGACACACCGCGGTGCGCCAGGAAATTAAATTTGGGAGAAACAGTAAGTACGAGCATTAAAAAAAAAAAAAAAACAGCATACTGGCACTGACGCCAGTATGCTGGATGTAATGAAAAAAGTGATTTTAAGGGTGGAATTCCGCTTTAAGTGGAATTTGTGTGTAAATCGGAACACTGCATTTTTAAGTGCAACTTTAGCATGTTGCTGGCACTTCTGGGCATGCAGTTACTGTATGTTATCTGGGGCTCTTCTAGCCATGCAGTACACGCAGTACTGCAGTGTTGGATGTGTCCGGCTCTGCAAGATAGCTGCTCGGAGGTATCCAGGACCAGCGTGGAGCACAAGTGGCTGTCATTGAGGTCTGTTCCTAAATAGGACTCGTTCGTAACTCAAGTGTTCATAAGCCGGGGCCTGCTTGTATAAAGAGGAAGTTCATTTCTCAAGCAAAACCCTTCTGTTAATTTTGTGTTAGTAGAAGTTTGGTAAGCGTTGATTCGCGATTTTCAGATCGTACTAAACAAATGCCTTTTAAAATACGTTTGACATAACTACATTAGTATCACCAGCAAAGCAGCTTCATTATTATCACATTAAAGAAGATGAGAATGTGCGCTGCATTTCGACATTTTATCAATTGTTGCGTATGGGGGCTAAAGCCTCGTACACACAGTACGATTGTTGGCCAACCGAGCGTCTGATTTTTTTCAAAAGAGCGTGTGGCAGGATTTTGCCTTGCATACTAACGGCACGCAAATTGTTGTTCTACAACATGAACGTAGCGACGTACTACAAGGAATTTCAGCTCTTAAATGCCAGACTTTGGGTCCCTTCCGCTAATTTCGTGTTTGGTGAGCATTGATTTTGAGCATGCGTTTTTGTACTTTTAACTTTTGTGCGACAGAAAATCAGACATGGAGCTGTTGTCCACTGAAAATTTACTAGCCTGTCATCCAAAATTTGTTGGCCGAAAATTGTAAAACAATTGTCTAAAGCAGTGGTCTCCAAACTGCGGCCCAAGGGCCGGATGTGGCTCTCTGCTTGCCTTTTTCCGGCCCTTTGGGCACTATTCCTCCCACTGATACAAGACACTATTCTGCCACCAACAATGGGGCATCATTTCTCCCACTGATACCAAAAATAGGGTACTATTCCTCCCTATGATATTAGGGACTGGGCACTGTTCCTGCCCCTAATACCAAATGTGGCAATGCTTACCCCCACTAACGCCAGGAAAATTTCCACTCCCGCTGGCCATAGTCCGGCCCTCCTAGAGTCTATAAGACAATAAACCGGCCCTCTTTTTACATTGTTTGGAGACCCCTGGTCTAAAGGAACGTACTAATGGTAAGAATTTAGGACAACAGTCTGTCAACAGACAATCCCCTTCCAACAATCAAACCATGTGTATGAGGCTTTATAATACTAATGGTGAAGTTTTTTTTCTTCCCTTTAGTATGTGTCTGGTGTGGTTGTTGGACAATAATAAACTCTGTTCTTATGAACATTATGTTTTATATTCATTGCAAGCCCTGCTGCAATGTATTAATGTGGTACTTTCTTTAATTAGACAAGGGAGTTGTAAGTTAGGTTTTGTTTGATTTCTATACCAAACTTGGTCATCCCCAACTGCAGATAATTTATTTCTGCCTCTTTTCTATTCCTGCCTGGAGGCACCATCATTCCCATATATTGTGATCTCTGTTACCTACCATAAATATACTGCAGTTGCTACTCAGTGGACCTTACTCCAAACCATATTACAGTACCTTATTCCACAACTTTCTGTTTCTGTTCACACTCATTATAAAGCTCCTGTAACTATTCACTGTCTCTTTTCACAGCCAACCCTGTAGATAATATATCCTATTAATAATAACAAGAGCTTTCAGTTTCCTATTCCAACTCTTCTGCCAACAAAACAGCATGATTGATTTTCTGCACTTGCCAATAAAAGTTCAGTGAGAAAAACAAAAAAGATTAGAATTTTTTTTCAACCAACACTACTCTGTAACTGTCCTCTGCTGCCAATGTTTAGCCAGATCCTTTGTCAGTTAAAGTTTCAATATCATCTAACTTTATTCCTGCTTCAGACCAGCATACTGCACCAGCCTCTGATCAGTCTAGTCACCATTAGCTTTTGTCTAGCCTGCATCACCACCAGCCTTTAACCAGCCTGGCTGCCTGCTAACTCCTGTCTCCAATCAATCTGTTCCAGTCTAGCCTGCCTTTGTGCCAGCAGTTCCAGTCAAGCTTGCCATGGCGACATTCCCATGCAGCATGTCGCCATGTCAGTTGGACCTATCCAGCCTGTCTTTGTGCCAGCTGCACCCATCCAGTCTGTCTTTGTAACAGCTGTTACATCCAATCTGTCTCTGTACCAGCTTGTGCACTGGCTACTGCCACTCAATGTCTGGAAGTCTCAACACCCCACTCTCTGAAATAAATTTTTCTCACTTCTTCCTAAAAGGTATGACTTATGGACAGGCTCACTTATTCAGCTAAGTGGGGTCCTCAACCAATTTTCAAAATTGCTCCCCCCAATTCTGCTACAATTAACTGATTCTACAGACCAGTTCTTTGACTATGCTCCAGTGGTTTAACATCCTGACTCCGCTCCAAAGGATTTTGCACCCTGTCTCCCTGCATTCTGCTCAGCTTAACTCCGCTGATTTTCTGCCTGCTGCTCAGCTGAATCCTTGTCTACTGCACTACTTGACTCCAGTGTTAATTTTGAGCTTGCGCCAACTGACTAGTCTGACACTACTAAGACTTCATTCTAGTCACCTGCCTGGCGTTGGTAGCTTGTTTGGTCTCAGACTATTTCAGACTTGCCCAAGTTGCTTCTGCAGCTTGTTACTCCCATTGCACCAAAACCTACTGATCCAGAAACGTAGTAGTTGTATGTACAGGGACAGTCCTAGAAGTAGTGATACTTTAGAAATATAAAAGTTCAGTTTTAGCATGTATGGCACCCAAATGGAATCACTGTGACTCCAGGTGTGTCAGGGTACCCAGGTCGGGCAACCAATGACCTGGAAAGCCCTTAGTGGCTGTCAATGTGCAGAGCAGTTTCTAGGAAGGTGGAATGTCCTCTATGTTGAAGCACCCTGGTGCAGAGGTGTATTTAGTTTTTTTGCTGCCCTAAGCCTGACTAAACTTGCGCACCCCCTAATTTAAATATGACCCACCCCTTCCTGTCAAAGCCACACCCCTTCTTCTTTAAGACCTATCCTGTCATCTTCATGGGAAGAGGAGAGAGGGATGCTGTGGGTGAAGGACAGAGGGCAGAGGGACGCCCTGGGAGAAGGACAGAGGATTGCCGTGGGAAGAGGACAGAGGGACACCCTGGGAAGAGGACAGAGGGACACTGTGGGAAAAGGATGTCGTGGGAGGAGGACAGAGGGACACCGTGGCAAAAGGATGCCATGGGAAGAGGACAGAGGGACGCAGTGGCAAAAGGTTGCCGTGGGAAGAGGACAGAGGGACACCGTGGGAAAAGGATGCTGTGGGAAGAGGACAGAGGGATGCCGTAGGAAGAGGACAGAGAGGGATGTTGTGGTGGTCAATAAGGCCTAGAGAATAGCAGGCTAGGCACTTCCTAATTGCTCAGTCCCTGGGAACAGTAATGGATAATGGCCAACAGGCCCTCTTACCAGACCCAGCAAAATCGCAACAGTGATCCCTCTGGCTGGACGATCGCTCACTCTGGGTTGCCGGGGTGACTCTAATCAGTAGTGTAGCATGTCTGTATCCTGGCAGTGGCTCTGGCTCTCTGGTGGTGTGGGTACAGTGTGGCTCCATTTCTGGTGGTGCGGGTACAGTGTGGCTCCATCTCTGGTGGTGTGGGTACAGCGGTTACAGCGTGGCTCCCTCTCTGGTGGTGTGGGCACAGCGTGGCTCCTTCTCTGGTGGTGCGGATCCAGCCTGGCTCTCTAGTGGCATTGGAACAGCGTGGCTCTCTGGTGGCATTGAGTACAGTGTGGCTCTCTGGTGGCGTGGAGTACAGCATGGCTCTCTGGTGGCACAGGGTACAGCGCAGCTCTCTGGTGGCGCGGGTTACAGCGTGGATCTCTAGTGGCATTGGAACAGCGTGGCTCTCTGGTGGCACGGAGTACAGCGTGGCTCTCTGGTGGCACGGAGTACAGCGTGGCTCTCTAGTGGCGCGGGTACAGCACGGCTCTCTGGTGGCGCGGGGTACAGCGTGGCTCTCTGGTTTCTCAAGCACAGTTTTTCTCCTCTTCTAACACCGCCGCTGCTCTATTTTCCAGAGAACTCGGCAGCGGCGCTGTGACAGGGAGAGGAGAGCTGCGGGATGTCTATATCTCCCCCGCCGCCCCCTCCCCTTTCTGTAAGCTGAAGAGAGAAAGAGAGAGAGTGGCTCTAATTGGATTCCCCGCGCCGCCGCCCAGCTTTCTGCCCGCTGTTTACCTCCCCATGATTGGCCACAGCAGAATCACGGGCATGTTGGTGGTGACGGGGAGGGCTACTGTTTAAACTGCTTCTGGCCCTTTCCACACTGGGCGCAAACCGTAGCACTCCATCAGTACTCCGACAGTGGCCCTGCGTGCGGGAGGCGGGAGGAGGGCGCGGGTACCATTTTTGTGGGGGGAGGGGGCTGCCAGCTGGCCGCCGCAAAGTGCCACCCTAGACCTGGGCCCTGTCCGCTTAGGCCAGATTACAGCCCTGCCCTGGTGTCAAGGTTCAGGCATTGTTGAAAAGTCCAGTGCCAATTTCCCCAATGACTAATGGTACGTCAGAGTTGGAATACCTGTGGACTTGATGGACTTTGGAAAACAAGTTTTATATGTTATGTGTCTTTTCATCTGGGCACCAGGGCAACCAACCTGTCACTAAATCCCATGAGCAGGGGATGTAGCCTGTCACCGCACACCAGGAGCAGGAGCAATTTGCCTGTTACCAGACCCTGGTGGTACATAGTTTAATTGTTATCAGAGCCAGATGGCAATGAGTTTTCCTGTTACCAGATCCCAGTGGTGAGGCACCTAGCCTGTTACTGGACCTCGGAGGTGTGGCAGCTCCTCAGCAAGCTTGTTCATGAAAAAAGATGTCACAGCAACTGGTACTGTGAAAATAAAGACTCTTCAAGTGTTAAATAGCTTTTGGAGGACTGTCTACTGTGTTAATCCTGCCTACTATCCTGGTAGCTACCTCCCGTTAACTTTAGCCTGACCTCTGTTTACTGTGTTACTTCTTCTGCACTGAATATCGTTTTTTTGCTTCTACTCTATCACTGCTAGCAGCCTGTGTTCAGAACATTATCTGCATGATAATTTAGCATTTCACTTCCATTTTCTATCAGGTTGATCAGCTGTCGCTTGTATGATAAATCTCTCTGGCAATTATGTGATAGTGTCATAGATGAGAATAGGCAGTTCTTAAGACTTTGTGCCTTGGTGGGTATCCACATCAACCAATGGCATAGTCATCATTATTACTGTATGTGGTAAGATAGGATTCCCCCCTCATTCTATCTCATAAAACTGAACACATATGAAAAATGTGTTGCACAGCACTAGGGTACAGGGCACATCAAGGTACAAGGCACATCAGGGTATAGTACACAGCACATCAGGGTACAGGGCAAATCAGGGCACAGCACATCAGCGTACGGGGCACATCAGGGTACAGGGCACATCACATTAGGGCACATCACATCAGGGCAAAGCACATCAGGGAACAGCACATCAGGGTAAAGGGCACAGCATCAGGTCACATGACATTGGGGCACAGCACACCGGGGTTAAGCACATCAGAGCACAGGGGATCAGGGCACATAGCACATCAGGAAGTGGAAATTAGTCTGGACTACTAGAAGGGACTTTTGGCGGTAGAAATATTGAATGTAAAAAATCTATAAATATTTATTTTATAAAACAAAGGTATATAAAGAAAAATATACAGAATTTCGTGAAAACTGTACATTATTGGAATATTATCTCAGTACATTTTATAAAGAATATTGCAAAAAAACTTATACTTATGCAAATATACTCATGATATGAGACCATATAGCATAGAAGAGTATATATAAACTTTTAATCCTTGAAACTGAGTTTGATATGCATAATGGTAAGTCTTGCTTTAATAGTTGCATTCACAGCAGTTAGTCGCCCTGTGTTTTATGCATTTTTTGGCTAGGTCCACTTAAACATAGCACATCAGGACACATAGCACATCAGGGCACGGGGCACATCAGGGCACTTGGCACATCAGGGCAGGGAGCACCTTAGGGCACATGGCACATAAGGGCACAGGACATATTACTGCACATGGGGCACATCAGGGCACATGGGGCACATCAAGGCACATGGCACATTGGGGCACATCAGGATCCATGGGGCACATCAAAGCACATGTGGCACATCAGGGTCCATGGGGCACATCAGGGTACATGGGGCACATCAAAGCACATGGGGCACATAGAGCACATCAGGGTACATTGTGGAACATTAAAGCACATGGGGAACATTAAAGCACATGGGGCACATCAGGGCACAGCCTTTACTTGTAAAATGCAGAGTAGCACAGGAAACATCTGTAATAAGCTCTATCTCATGTCACGCTGCTCCCTAGCAACCCCTCCTCTCTTCTCGTCCATCCCAGATGATGTCACAAGCAAAAGGGGATGACGAGATGAGAGAAGGGGTGACGGGGAGCAGCTTGACATGAGAGAGAACATATTACAGACGCTACTCTGCATGCTGGCTAAATCTCGATCTACCCGTCATGTGCCAGCTGTCGGCAATTGATAGGTAGATCGCCACGGACCTCCGGGGAAATTCATCGCAAATTAGGCAGCCGCTGAAACTGACCCACTGAGTCATCGACCCACCGGGAAACTTCTGGTAGTCCCGATGGCCAGTACATGCTTGCAGGCAAGTACACAACTGTGCTATCACCTGCAGGAACATAAAGGGTAGAGATGGGCCCCAGGCTTTTACCTTAGTTTCCTTACAGATGATTTGGCCCTGATGAGAAGTATTGCATATCACTGTTATTGTAAAGTTTTCTAAAGGGATTGTGAGTAGGGATGAGCTTTGAGTTCCAGTCGAACTGTTTGACTCGAACATTGCCTGTTCGCATGTTCGGCGTACAGCGAACAATTTGGGGTGTTTGCGGCAAATTCGAAAAACCGCAGAAAACCCTGTGGCAGTTTTTTCGGGAGCAGTGATTTTAATAATGCTTAAAGTGAAACAATAAAAGTGAAATATTCTTTTACATTTCGTACCTGGGGTGTGTATAGTATGCCTATGAAGCAGTGCATACTCGAGGCCGCAGACGAAGGAGAATCTTGTCTTCTGGTTCTGTTGGACCTAAGCGCAGCCTTCGATACAGTTGACCATAAGCTGCTATTGACTCGGCTAGCTGAAGTAGCCAAAGTCGCAGAAAGCGATTTATCTTGGTTCTCCTTTTTTTTGGAAAACCGATCTCAACTAGTGAAGTTAGGACCTTTCACTTCTGAGAAATGCACAGTATCGTGCGGAGTCCCTCAAGGATCCCCTCTGTCGCCGGTGTTATTCAACATCTATCTTCGTCCTCTTTTTGATATCATCAGCAGCCAAAAACTGCTCTATCACTCATATGCAGACGACACGCAACTATATTTTCGCATTTGCAATAAAAAGCATCACCACCTGAATCTAGAGACATGCCTCTCTTTGATAGAGGACTGGATGACAAAGAGTTATCTTAAACTCAACGGAGCGAAAACAGAACTTCTCCTGTTTCACGCCAAGCGTAGGAATCAACCTGCATCAACTTGGAGCCCCCCGCCCTTTCTGGGCAAAATCATCACCCCTAGCGCCAAAGTCAAAAGTCTCGGGGTCATCTTCGACTCCTACATGACAATGGACACACAAATAGGGTCAGTAGTCAGCGGATCTCACCATCTGCTGTGCCTGCTACGCAGACTTATTCCTTTTATTCCCAAAGAAGACATAGTGGTCGTGGTGGGAACAATTGTAAACTCCAGACTGGACTATGCTAATGCCCTTTACCTCGTACTCCTCAAGTACCAAATCGCTCGTCTACAAGTCGTTCAAAACACTGCCGCTAGACTTGTGACTGGGAAAAAACTTTGGGAATCAATCTCACCTTCACTGAGAACCCTTCACTGGTTACCAGTAAAAGACAGAATCACTTTTAAAGCACTCTGTCTAACACATAGATGTATCCATGGGAATGCTCCCCAAAATGTATGCGAAAAAATAAAAGCTCATAATCCCAATCGTGTTCTGCGATCCACCAATCAAAATCTACTCCAGATACCGAAAGCCTATTACAGGTCCAAAGGAGATAGAAGATTCGCGGTCCATGGTCCCAGACTATGGAACGCTTTACCAACCAGCATTCAGTTGGAGGAGAACCACCTAGCATTCAGGAGAAAGATCAAGACTCATCTCTTTTGATACCAAAGGAGACAGGAACAACCAGCGCCCAGAGGTGATTCAGTTTGCATGTGTTGCGCTATATAAGTTTTTCATTCATTCAGTGCATTTTTCCCGTGCTTAGAACTGTCCCTGCACAAAGTGTCATTTCTGAAAGAAAAAAAGTAATTTTAAACCACTCGCGGCTATAATGAATTGTCAGCTCCCCGCAATTCAGAGAAAAGTCATTCATAAAAATAAAAAAAAGGATGAGGGTCCCCCCAAATTCAACTACCAGGCCCTTCAGGTCTGTTATGGATATTAAGGGAACCCCACCGTCAATTAAAAAAAAAATTATGTGGGGTTCCCCCCAAATATCCATTCCAGACCCCTTATCCGAGCACGCAACCTGGCCGACCGCAGGAAAAGAGGGGGAAGAGAGAGCATCCCCCCTCCTGAACTGTATCAGGCCACATGCCCTCAACATTGGGAGGATGCTTTGGGGGTCTGTGACCCCTCAAAGCACCATGTCCCCATGTTGATGGGGACAAGGGCCACATCCCCACAACCCTTGCCCGGTGGTTGTGGGGGTCTGCGGGCGGGGGGGGCTTATCGGAATCTGGAAGGTCGTGCGACGTGGCTCCCAAACAAAATTCACGTCCTTTTCAACCCAAAAATAGAGCTTTCTTTTGGTGGTATTTGATCGCCTCTGCGATTTTTATTTTTTGCGCTATATACAAAAATAGAGCTACATTTTTTTGTTATAAGAAATATCAAATAAACTACATTTTAATCAAACATTTAGGCCAAAATTTATTCAGCCACATGTCTTTAGTAAAAAAAAAAATCGCAATAAAAAAAAATAGCTATCTAGCGGGAAGAGCGACACTAATACAGCGATCAGAAAAATGATCGCTTAGTGACACTGGCAATAGGGAGTGAAAGGGTTAACTAGGGCGGTAATCCAGTGGTTAAAACTTTATTAGGGGGGGTACGGGGGCTACCCTGAACCTAACACTAACTGCCTGTCACACTGCCTGTCATACTGACACTAAATGCAGTGATCAGTACATATATGATCACTGCATTCAGTGACACTGTGACAGGGGGGTGGGGGGGGGGCGATCGGGGGGGTTAAATGTGCCTATGTGTACTGGTGTCAGTGTGCTGTTGTGCAGACTCACTGTGTGATGTTTCTCTCCTCAGCGGCGGTTGAAAATACCGCTGAGAGGAGAGATTACATCACTTCCCCCTTCCTGTGTTTACACAGGAAGAGGGCGGGTGGCAGACTCCCATTGGCTGGGAGCGATCCGGAGGGGGCGGACAAAAATGAATAGCCACCCCCTCAGCACGGTTCGCTCCTGCAGCCACCGGGACCGTCTCATGTACCGGGGGGGTCCGATCGGACCCCGACCCGCGTTAAGGCAGGGACGTACAGGTACGCCAATGTGCCTGTATGTGCCATTCTGCTGACGTAAATGTACATGCGGCAGTCCACAAGTGGTTAATATCCATACCAGACCTGAAGGGCCTGGTAATTGAATTTGGGGGGACCCCCGCGCTTTATTTTTTATTTTTTATGAATGACTTTTCTCTGAATTGCCGGGAGCCGACAATTCATTATAGCCACGAGTGATTTTAAATGACTTTCTTTCCTTCAGAAATTACACTTTGTGCATAGACAGTTCTAAGCACGGGAAACATGTACTGCTTCACAGGCATACTATACACCCCCCCCCCCCCAGGTACAAAATTTAAAGGAACATTTCACTTTTATTGTTTCACGTTAAGCGTTATTAAATTCACTGCTCCTGAAAAAACGTCAGTTTTTAAAACTTTTTTTTGCATTGATACATGTCCCCTGGGGCAGGACTGAGGTCCCCAAACACTTTTTAGGACATAAACTTGCATATTAGCCTTTAAAATTAGCACTTTAGATTTCAAACGTTCAAGTCTCATAGACTTTAACGGGGTTCTAAGGTTCACACACATTTTTGGTCTGTTCGCAGGTTCTGGTGTGAACCGAACGGGGGGGTGTTCGGCTCATCCCTAATTGTGAATAGGATGGTCATGGCACTTATGACACTTTCATTACATTAAATAAAGATTACTATAATGGTAAGTGAATAAACCTTTTTTAATTGAGTACCGTTCATAAGAAATAAGTACCACATAGCAGACAGTTTAATGTAACCAAAGATAGAGTAGCGAGGAGTGCCTAATGATTAATTAATGAATTACTTAACTGTTTATAAGATAATCAACACCTACAAAGTAATTTGTTAATAAGAAGACTATATGTTAATTGACCTTCACTAATGGGAAAACGACATTAACAGAATATAATGAGGTTTTTTTAAGGCAAATAAACACTGTTCTGAAAACTGTGAGGAATTAATAAATAATGCACAAGGACACCTGCACCACTGAGCGCACAGAAGAAAATGGATTAATCGCTAATGCACAACAAAAGAGACATTTTTGAATAAACATGATAAATAATTTAATTGCACAAGTTCAAGATGGTCCTGTAATATTTGTCCTAAATTATTTATTAAATATGTTAAAATGCAAAAAATGTAGGCTGGCTTTTAATTTAAAACCCAACTTAAGTTCCAACACAAGGGTGTCAAGCTCAATTTCATTGCAGTACGCCTCAGCAGTATGGTTGTCCTCAAAGGGTCAGTTTTTCTACAGCATGTAGGGTTCAGGATTACGCTACAAACTGAGTGCAGTGTTCAGGAGTGCGTTATGTACAGAGTGCAGAGCTCAGGGGTGCCTTATGTACAGAGTGCAGTTCCAGGGGTGTCCTGTGCACAGAGTGCAGAGTTCAGGGGTGACAACAATATGCCAATGACACAGCAATAAAAAGTTCACCATGAACAGGGGCAGTAAAAGGGAGCATCGTTGAGGACAAGACTATGGGTGGCAACCTACCGACTCAAGATTGTATAAACGCATGCATCTCCAGATATTATAGCAGCATCATGCGATGTGACAGTGGAAGATGCTTCAAAAGGCGCATGTAGGGTATAGCTAGAAAAGCTATTCAAGGGTGTGCAGTTCTCTTTGTCATGGTCATAACCAAGTATGCATGATATCTAAAGAAAACAACTCAAATAGTATATAGTGTTTTCTTGAAATGCCATTTTTTTGAACTGGGCAAAGATTGTTGTGGCCACATATAACAAATCATATGTTTATGTGTGCAAACTAGCACATAAGAGTGCATGTAATAGGTATATAGCCCAAAAAAATAAAAAATAAAATAGGTCTATAGCCAAAAACGTTATTGCAATATAATGTATGTGCTGCCATTACAAGCAGAACCATATCTACAGTTGCAAGAAAAAGTATGTGAACCCTTTTGGAATGAAATGGATTTTTCTAAGCCACAAAAATAGCCAATCACAGTCTGCTTAAACTAATTACACATAAAGAATTAAATGTAACCATGTTTTTATTAAACACACCACATTCATAGAGTTCAGGGGTGTGTCATTGTATCACTTTCTCTTACCTGGCCCAGCTCCAGTACCTCCCTGTGTAGGTGGCTCTGCCTTGTCTTGCCTTGCAGGGTGATCGTTCTCTATCTCGGGTTTTTGAGATCTGTTTCTACTGTGCCCTGGTGTGAGTGCATGCAGGGATCTGTTACATCCGGGAGCCACTGAGGGCCAAGCTGTCTCTTGTAAACATAGAAGGCTTCGGTGTTTACAAGTGATAGCAGAGGGTGCGAGTCGGAGATGGCAGAATGGAGTTTCAGCTGCAAAACTGGGTATGAGATCCACGTGACAAGGTCTGGCGGGCAGATTCGGCAATCAGGCCCTGTGTTTGCCATACTGTATGTGCTCTAACAGAAACAAATTAAATATAATGTATTTAATGTGATGTGGTAGTTAAGATAAGAAAGCATTTCTTGCTGCAACACTGATGAGTAGGGTTGAGCGAACCCAAACTGTAAAGTTCGTTTTCATACCGAACTTTGTTTTTTTTTTGGACCCGAACCCGAATAATTTGCTGAAAGTTTGGGTTCGGGTTCGGAGTTTGGCTATGTAACTGCGCGCTGCAGGGCAGCCAATCAGCATTTCTTTTACTTGTGTGATCTAGAAGCCATCACAGCCATGCCTACTAATGGCATTGCTGTGATTGGCCAGTGCAGCATGTGACCAAGCATGTGACCCAGCATCTGTATAAGCTAGAGGCACACAGCACAGCTCGTCACTCTGCTTTAGCTAGGGCAGGGAAAGGCTGCAGCTGCTCTTAGGGACAGATTTAGATAGGATTGTGCTGCTTCAGAAATCGAATTACAATACTCAGCGATTAATCTACATAGCATTAGCTACATTAGGGAAAGGTTCCTGATTGTGCTTATAGGGAGAGAATTAGTTAGGAGTCAGTCCTACTTCACAAATCTAATTGCAGCAGCACTGCATATGTTCCTGTCAGATACTCTGCATATTACACCAGCAATGCATATGTTCCTGTCAGATACTCTGCATATTGCACCAGCACTGCATATGTTCCTGTCAGATACTCTGCATATTGCACCAGCACTGCATATGTTCCTGTCAGATACTCTGAATATTGCACCAGCAATGCATATGTTCCTGTCAGATACTCTGCCAATTGCACCAGCACTGCATATGTTCCTGTCAGATACTCTGCATATTGCACCAGCACTGCATATGTTCCTGTCAGATACTCTGAATATTGCACCAGCAATGCATATGTTCCTGTCAGATACTCTGCATATTGCACCAGCACTGCATATGTTCCTGTAACATACTCTGCATTAGCTACTGTGGGGAAAGGTTCCTGATTGTGCTTATAGGGAGAGAATTAGTTAGGAGTCAGTCCTACTTCACACATCTAATTGCACCAGAATAGTGTCCCATCATTGGTATCATTGGCAGGAATAGTGTCCCATCATTTGTGTCAGTGGGAGGAATAGTGTCCCATCATTTGTGTCAGTGGGATAAATAGTGCCCCACCATTGGTATCAGTGGGAGGAATAGTGCCCCATCATTGGTATCAGTAGGAGGAATAGTGCCCCATCATTGGTATCAGTGGGAGGAAAAGTGTCCCGTCATTTGTGTCAGTGGGAGAAATTGTGCCCCATCATTGGTATCAGTGGGAGGAATAGTGTCACATCATTGGTATCAGTGGGAGGAATAGTGTCCCATCATTGGTATCAGTGGGAGGAATAGTGCCCCATCATTGGTATCAGTGGGAGGAATAGTGTCCCATCATTTGTGTCAGTGGGAGAAATAGTGTCCCATAATTTGTGTCAGTGGGAGACATAGTGTCCCATCATTTGTGTCAGTGGGAGAAATAGTGTCCCATCATTGGTATCAGTGGGAGGAATAGTGACCCATCATTGGTATCAATGGGGGGAATAGTGTCACATCATTTGTGTCAGTGGGAGAAATAGTGTCCCATCATTTGTGTCAGTGGGAGAAATAGTGTCCCATCATTTGTGTCAGTGGGAGAAATAATGTCCCATTATTTGTGTCAGTGGGAGAAATAGTGCCCCATCATTGGTATCAGTGGGCGGAATAGTGTCCCATCATTGGTATCAGTGGGAGGAATAGTGTCCCATCATTGGTATCAGTGGGAGGAATAGTGTCCCATCATTTGTGTCAGTGGGAGAACTAGTGTCCCATCATTGGTATCAGTGGGAGGAATAGTGTCCCATCATTGGTGTCAGTGGGAGGAATAGTGTCCCATCATTGATGTCAGTGGGAGGAATAGTACACCATCATTGGTATCAGTGGGAGGAAAAGTGCCTCATCGCCCGTATCATTGGGAGGAATAGCGCTTCATATCTGTAGGAGGAACTATAAAGGCATAAAGGTCCGCATCTGGCCCTGGGGGCCGCAGTTTGGAGACAACTGCTTTAGTGGAAGATTCCTGCTTGTCAAGATTATTATTTTTTTGTTTGTTTTTTTAAGTTATTTCCCTATTCACATTTATTTTCAGAATACTTGCCATGCTCTTACCGACATGTTGCTGCTATTAACAGCCCTCTAGCCCTTTTCCTTATGCCGCGTACACACGATCATTTTTTGTGATGAAAAAAAAACGAAGTTTTCAATCATGAAAAAAAACGACGTTTTTCAAACTTCATTTTCCAAAACGACGTTGCGTACACACCATCGTTTTTCTACAAAGCTCTAGCAAAGCGTGGTGACGTACACCACGTTCGACGGCACTCTTTTCCATTGAAGCTCCGTTTCCTAACTTGCTTCTGAGCATGCGCGGGTTTAAAAACGTCGTTTTCAACATCGTTTATCCCACACACCATCACTTTTTATGACACAAAAAACAACGTTTTGAAAAACGACACAAAAAATTCAAGCATGTTGGAATTTTTTTTGGTCGTTTTTTTTAAGACAAAAAACAAAGTTTTGCCCACACACGATCAATTTAAATGACGTTTTAAAAAACGTCAGTTTTTTTCATCGCAAAAAATTATCGTGTGTACGCGGCATTAGTCTTTTAGAGACATTTTAGTAGTCAAAAGTCTGGGTCTCCATTGACTTCAATGGGGTTCAGGGTCAAGTTCGGGTCCCGAACCCGGACTTTTTTCCGAAGTTCGGCCAAACCCGCCAACCCGTTCATCCAGGTGTCCGCTCAACTCTACTGATGAGGTCTTGGGTTCGCTAAAGTTGTCAGTGCTCAGCAACCAGACACTCTCACAGCAAAGAGGCTTGGCCTGTAAAAAAAAGTCCTTGACCCACTAATAGACTCACCTCTCAATTGCTCCCCTGCTGCTCCTTGTTCTTCTGTCAGCTGTCAACTGATTTGGCAACCTCTCCATCATGTTACAGCACTTGGGCTTGGGGCAGGAGCATTTTCTAAATGCACTGTGCCTGTATACAAGATCATAAGTTGGGCTGCCTGTAAGCCAGGGGAGAGCCATGCCAACAAGGAAGAGATATGCCATGCTCCAGCCACCTACACATTTGCATTTTTATAACACCCTTCATCAGTGTTGCCAACAACCTGAAGTGAAATTTACTGGCAGGATGCCAAAATTTACAAACGGCACCAATTTTTTACTGGCAGAAATTGTGGAATCTATCGACAACACAACATTTTTTACTGATGCTGTAAAAAGTACCTACAATTATAGTTTTCTGTGCTAAACAGTGCACATATGAATATTAGAACTATAAACACATAGCTAGTGCTCTAAGCAATGTGTTTAAGTTAAAGGATCACTAAAGGATTTTTTTTTTTTAGCTAAATAACTTCCTTTACCTTACTGCAGTCCTGGTTTCATGTCCTCATTGTTCGTTTTTGCTTTGAAGTTGCTGTAATTCTGCTCTGATCTCCACACTTCCTGCTTGTCTGGCTCCTTATGAAAAATCTCATGGCAGCTTTTCACTGTGGTCCAAGCTGTCATTACTGTGTGTCTAAAACTCCTCAGAACCAATCAGATTCATTTTAAAAACAAAACACTGCCCTGGATTTGTTTGTTTGTGTTCTGTGTGTCTCTTTACTTCACAGAAACATGAAACCAGTTTAAAAGTGAAACTAAACTGCAGGCACATGATATGATTGATTTGTATCTATTTTTAATCATTTTTAAGAGGAATCAGTTAACTTTTCTCTATATCCTGTAAACGGTCATTTCAGCAAAACATTTTTTTTCCTTTAGTGACCCTTTAACCACTTAAGACCCGGACCAAAATGCAGGTAAAGGACCTTGCCCCTTTTTGTGATTCGGCACTGCGTCGTTTAAACTGACAATTGCGCGGTCGTGCGACGTGGCTCCCAAACAAAATTGGCGTCCTTTTTTCCGTCCTTTTTTCCCCACAAATAGAGCTTTCTTTTGGTGGTATTTGATCACCTATGCGGTTTTTATTTTTTGCGCTATAAACAAAAATAAAACGACAATTTTGAAAAAAAATTAAATATTTTTTACTTTTTGCTAAAATAAATATCCCCCAAAAATATATAAAAAAACATTTATTTTCCTCAGTTTAGGCCGATACGTATTCTTCTACCTATTTTTGGTAAAAAAAATCGCAATAAGCGTTTATCGGTTGGTTTTCGCAAAATTTATAGCGTTTACAAAATAAGGGATAGTTTTATTGCATTTTTATTAATTATTATTTTTTTTACTACTAATGGTGGCGATCAGCATTTTTTTTCGTGACTGCAACATTATGGCGGACACTTCGGACAATTTTGACACATTTTTGGGACAATTGTCATTTTCACAGCAAAAAAATTCATTTAAATTGCATTGTTTACTGTGAAAATGACAGTTGCAGTTTGGGAGTTAACCACAAGGGGGCGCTGTAGGGGTTATGTGTTCCCTGTGTGTGTTTACAACTGTAGGGGGTGTGGCTGTAGGTGTGACGTCATCAAGCGCATCCCCCCTATAAAAGGGATGACGCGATCGATGCTGCCACCACAGTGAAGCACGGGGAAGCCGTGTTTACACACAGCTCTCCCCGTTCTTCAGCTCCGGGGACCGATCGCCGCACTCCAGTGGCGATCGGGTCCCCGAGTCCCGCGGTCCCGGTCACGGAGCTTCGGACCGGGTCACGGGCGTGCGCCCGCAGCTGGGTACTAGAACCAACGTAAATATACGTGGATGTGCCCAGCCGTGCCATTCTGCCGACGTATACAGTGCGGAAAATACGTATTTGAACACCCTGCTATTTTGCAAGTTCTCCCACTTGGAAATCATGGAGGGGTCTGAAATTGTCATCGTAGGTGCATGTCCACTGTGAGAGACATAATCCAAAAAAAAAATTCCAGAACTCACAATTTATGATTTTTTAACTATTTATTTGTATGATACAGTGGCAAAGAAGTATTTGAACACCTGTCTATCAGCTAGAATTCTGACCCTGAAAGACCTGTTAGTCTGCCTTTAAAATGTCCACCTCCACTCCATTTATTATCCTTAATTAGATGCACCTGTTTGAGGTCATTAGCTGCATAAAGACACCTGTCCACCCCATACAATCAGTAAGAATCCAACTACTAACATGGCCAAGACCAAAGAGCTGTCCAAAGACACTAGAGACAAAATTGTACACCTCCACAAGGCTGGAAAGGGCTACGGGGAAATTGCCAAGCAGCTTGGTGAAAAAAGGTCCACTGTTGGAGCAATCATTAGAAAATGGAAGAAGCTAAACGTGACTGTCAATCTCCCTCGGACTGGGGCTCCATGCCAAATCTCACCTCGTGGGGTCTCAATGATCCTAAGAAAGGTGAGAAATCAGCCCAGGACTACACGGGAGGAGCTGGTCAATGACCTGAAAAGAGCTGGGACCACCGTTTCCAAGGTTACTGTTGGTAATACACTAAGACGTCATGGTTTGAAATCATGCATGGCACGGAAGGTTCCCCTGCTTAAACCAGCACATGTCAAGATCCGTCTTAAGTTTGCCAATGACCATTTGGATGATCCAGAGGAGTCATGGGAGAAAGTCATGTGGTCAGATCAGACCAAAATAGAACTTTTTGGTCATAATTCCACTAACCGTGTTTGGAGGAAGAAGAATGATGAGTACCATCCCAAGAACACCATCCCTACTGTGAAGCATGGGGGTGGTAGCATCATGCTTTGGGGGTGTTTTTCTGCACATGGGACAGGGCGACTGCACTGTATTAAGGAGAGGATGACCGGGGCCATGTATTGCGAGATTTTGGGCAACAACCTCTTTCCCTCAGTTAGAGCTTTGAAGATGGGTCGAGGCTGGGTCTTCCAACATGACAATGACCCGAAGCACACAGCCAGGATAACCAAGGAGTGGCTCTGTAAGAAGCATATCAAGGTTCTGGCGTGGCCTAGCCAGTCTCCAGACCAAAACCCAATAGAGAATCTTTGGAGGGAGCTCAAACTCTGTGTTTCTCAGCGACAGCCCAGAAACCTGACTGATCTAAAGAAGATCTGTGTGGAGGAGTGGGCCAAAATCCCTCCTCCAGTGTGTGCAAACCTGGTGAAGAAACGTTTGACCTCTGTAATTGCAAACAAAGGCTACTGTACCAAATATTAACATTGATTTTCTCAGGTGTTCAAATACTTATTTGCAGCTGTATCATACAAATAAATAGTTAAAAAAATCATACATTGTGATTTCTGGAATTTTTTTTTTTATTATGTCTCTCACAGTGGACATGCACCTACGATAACAATTTCAGACCCCTCCATGATTTCCAAGTGGGAGAACTTGCAAAATAGCAGGGTGTTCAAATACTTATTTTCCGCACTGTATGTGCAGGAGGCGGTCCTTAAGAATGTAAACAAAAATCAAAAAAACATATTTCTCAATTTACCTGAAGGTCAGGTTACTATAACCCTGGCAGCACAGAGTTCCCCCTTACATCAGTCTGCGGGATTCCCCCTCTTACAGAAAAAGGGAGCTCTTATGTAAACGGGAACGCTGCAGATCATTATGTAAGGGGGAACTCTGAAAATGGGCGGGTTTGCTCTGGTGACTAGAGACCCCCCTCAGACTGGCCTTCCAGCGCTGTTACTGACCTCCTCTCAGGTACACCGGCCAGTGATCAGTCAGATGGCTTCAGCAGCTTGGCGGCTCTGGATTTATTGTATAGTCTCCTCTTCACAGTCCACACATGGCAGGGCTCCTACTCTTGACTCCTTTCTAGGATTGCCCTCTGCACACATACTACAGGAGGGGGATAGAGGCTGCGCACATACTACAGGAGGGGGACAGAGGCTTTGCACATACTACAGGAGGGGGACAGAGGCTGCGCACATACTACAGGAGGGAGACAGAGACTGCGCACACACTACATTAGGGGGATAGAGGCTGCGCACATATTACAGGAGAGGGACAGAGGCTGCGCACATACTACAAGAGGGGGACAGAGGCTGCACACATACTACAGGAGGGGGACAGAGGCTGCACACATACTACAGGAGGGGGACAGAGGCTTTGCACATATTACAGGAGGGGGACAGAGGCTGTGCATATACTACAGGAGGGGGATAGAGGTTGCACACATACTACAGGAGGGGGACAGAGGCTGCACACATACTACAGGAGGGGGACAGAGGCTGTGCATATACTACAGGAGGGGGACAGAGGCTGTGCATATACTACAGGAGGGGGACAGAGGCTGCGCACATACTACAGGAGGGGGACAGAGGCTGCACACATACTACAGGAGGGGGACAGAGGCTTTGCACATACTACAGGATGGGGACAGAGGCTGCACATATACTACAGGAGGGGGACAGAGGCTGTGCATATACTACAGGAGGGGGACAGAGGCTGTGCATATACTACAGGAGGGGGACAGAGGCTGCGCACATACTACAGGAGGGGGACAGAGGCTGCACACATACTACAGGAGGGGGACAGAGGCTTTGCACATACTACAGGATGGGGACAGAGGCTGCACATATACTACAGGAGGGGGACAGAGGCTGCACACATACTACAGGAGGGGGACAGAGACTGCGCACATACTACAGGAGTGGGATGCAGACATGATAGTGTCCTCTTCACCCCCTCACAGCAGCCTCCTCCTCTGTTCATCATCATATTACAGTCTCCACACCAGTGTGTCCTGCTCCTGTGCTGCTCCCCTTTCACCTCTCCACAGTCCACAGGGTAACAGACATTTACGGGCACCCCGAAAATGGGAGTACAATTACAGGCTGCCCGTAAATCTATGGGTGGTTGGCAACACTGATTTGTTACAATCCAAGGTTTAGCTTTTTTGTATCTTGATTGACATTTTAATGGCAAAGACATGTCAAATTAAATAATTTGAATTTGTAGCAAAGTTGTGCAATGTACTGCAAACCACCTCAAGGAAGATACAATAAACAAAAAATTACCCCTGTGCTACCTGTGTGCAAAGTGTCTTGTAAATCCAGTGTGATAACCAACCAAAATAAATGTGTAATGGTGCCCCGGACCGACAGTAATGTTAGAGGCTGATACTGCTGAGTATTTTATCACTTTGGATGCATTTTAACAGCTTGTTTGATGTAAGAAATATTTTAACCTAATAAACTTGTGTTATTTAAATATGTGAGGCACTATATATGTTTTGTCCTAACGTGCTGATGAGTGCGATAAACAGTGCCTTAAAGGGCCTAGTACCCCACTTTGAACATTTCATGTGGGAGGATAAGGTGAACACTTGGAATAGAGGGTGACCAGACCCTCTATCGGGATTTATTATATGGCGTATTTGAATATTTATTAATTGCTTATGGACCGCCGCATGTACATTTACGCCGTCAGAATGGAACGTGCAGGCACATTGGCGTACCTGTACGTCCCTGCCTAGACGTGGGTCGGGGGTCCGATCGGGACTCCCCCCGGTACATGCGGCAGTTCCCGTGGCTGTGGAAGCAATCCGGGATGAGGGGGCGGCTGTTGTTTTTTGTCCGCCCCCTCCGGATCGCTCCCAGCCAATGCGCGCACTCCCCGCGTGTCACTTCCTCTGCCTATGTATTGTAAACATAGGCAGAGGAAGTGATGTCAGCTCTCCTCTCGGCAGTATTTTCAATCTGCCGAGAGGAGAGAAGACATCACACAGTAAGTCGCGCCAACACTACACTGACACCACACACATGGGCACATTAACCCCTTCCGATCACCCCCCACCCCCTGTCACAGTGTCACTGAATGCAGTGATCATATATTTACTGATCACTGCATTTAGTGTCAGTGTGACAGTTAGTGTGACAAGCAGTTAGTGTTAGGTTCAGGGTAGCCCTGCACCCCCACCCTAATAAAGTTTTAACCCCTTGATCACCGCCCTAGTTAACCCTGTCACCCCCTATTGCCAGTGTCACTAAGCAATCATTTTTTTGATCGCTGTATTAGTGTCACTGTTGCCGCTAGGTAGCTAATTTTTTTTATTGCGATTTTTTTTTACTAAAGACATGTGGCTGAATAAATTTTGGCCTAAATGTTTGACTAAAATAAAAATCGCAGAGGCGATCAAATACCATCAAAAGAAAGCTCTATTTGTGGGAAGAAAAGGACGCAAATTTTGTTTGGGAGCCACGTCGCACGATTGCCTGTTTAAAGCAACGCAGTGCCGAATTGTAAAAACGCCTCTGGGCATTTAGCAGCATATTGGTCCAGTCTTTAAGTGGTTAAGGTGAGAGTTCTGTGAGCACTGAGGTGTTAAGTGGAGGTGGGAGTGCACAATACAGTTTTCATCACCAAACTTGGATTTATATGTATCACAATTTATCACTTCTTTTGTCACAATTGGACTTAATTGACTTATTACTCTTCATACACCCAGCGCTGATTTATTTTGTGGTCTAATAGACAACTGCTACTATATTCGATTTTTTGTATATCTAATTTAATATTGTATACATGTGAATTGTGGATTTATGGATAGAGCTATTTTATGAAATTTAGCTGACCAACTCCATTAACACAGTTTTTATACCTCAAGGAAAAGTTGTGATGTGGACAGGGCACATAGAAAACAATTGTTTTCTCGATGCCCTCATGATAAGCATTCCTTGATCTGTACAGAGGGGGTGATTTACTAAAGGCAAATACACTGTGCACTTAGCAAATTGCATTTAGTTTAGTAAAGTTTTACTGCAGACATCACAATCACATGCAAGGAAAATAAAGAAACACAATTTTTGCTTTCACCTGATTGGATGATGGAAGTCAGCATAACCTCTACTCATTTACTAAGCTCTGGAGAAATTGCTCTTGTAGCGTGCAACTGCACTTTACAAAATGCACAGTCTATTTGCCTTTAGTAAAGAAACCCCATAGTAACGAAGGTCATCGCACATGGAGTGAACAGAGATAATAGAGGGGAATGATTAAAAAAAACCACAAGGGGTGAAGAGGGAGAACAAGAGGGAGGCCTCGTACACACGACCGAGAATCTCGTCGTAAAAGAAATGTCATTTTCCTCGATGAGGTTCTTGTCAAGCTTGACGAGAATCTTGTCAAGCTTACCTTGCATACACACTGTCAAGACAAAATCTTGTCGTTCTCAAACGCGGTGACCTACAACACGTATGACGGCACTATAAAGGGGAAGTTTGATTCCACTGGCGCCACCTTTGGGGCTGCTTTTGCTAATCTCATATTACTGGGTGTTAAGTAAGAGTTTGGTAAGAGACGATTCGTGCTTTTCAGTCTGTTACAGTGTGACAAATGTGCTATCTCCAATACAAAAACTACTTTTACCAAAGGTGGGCTCCCGTCTCATACTTTATTCTGAGCATGTGCGGGTTTCTAAGCATACACCCAAACGTGTTTCTCGTCGTAAACAAGCCCGACGAGAAACGCGACGAGGAAATTGAGACTCCCGTCGAGAAAAAAGAGAACATGTTCTTTTTTTTTCTCATTGAGATCCATGACAGTTTTCTCGACGAAAAACATACACACGACTATTTTTCTCTGCCAGCATTTGCCTTGATGGATTTTGCCAAGGAAAACGGTCGTACGAGGCCTGAGAGAGGGAGAATGAGAGGGAGGAGAGAGAAAGGGCCAGAAGAAAAGGAATGAGAGGAGGAAGAGACAACGGGGTTGATTTACTAAAGGCAGTTAGACTGTGCACTATGACTATGCAAACTGCAGTTGCACTCTGCAAGAGCAGTGGCTCCAGAGGTTAGTAAATGAGCAAAAGCTGTTGACCTCCTTCATCCAATCATGTGCAAGCAAAAATGCATTTTTCTTAAAATTTTCCTTGCACGTGATTGGGTACTTTTTGCAAAGTGAAGCTTTACCTCATTTACTAAACTTTGGAGCAACTGCACTTGCAGGGTGTCACTGCGCTCTTTAAAGTGCGCAATCCAATTGACTTAAAAAATTAACCACAAAGTTGGGGCAGGGGGAGAAAGCAAAAGGGGTAAGAGAGGTTTATGGGTTTTTGGGGTTATTAAGCTCATGGTAAGAGTCGGTTCACACTGGGGTGACATGACTTCCAGCACGACTTTCAGAGGCGACTCAGACACGACTTGAGCATGAACCACAGGGCGATCTGGGGCGATTTACAACACTACTTGAAGTCATCTCCAAGACAGGAGACATTCCAGTGGCCAATAAAACAACAATCAGCTCTGGGAGAGGGAGGGGCAGGGAGAGGTTTGCCTAAGAAATGTATGTTATCTTATCTGGAAAGTAGCTAGTGATCAGACTTCTGAGGTGACAAGTCGGATTGAAGTAGTACAGGAACCTTTTCTGAAGTCGGAGCGACATGAGTAGTGTGTTTTAACACCGCTCCCATTCACTAACATTGTTTTTCTCTACAGCACGACTTGGGACGACTTGAGGCGACCTCAAGTCGGATCCCAAGTCGCCCCAGTGTGAACCGACTCTAAGGGTATGTAATGAGGGTAAAAATAATGTATTATGCAGGTCAGGTGCTCCCATCAGCTGTGACTTGCACAAGTTCTTACTCGTGGAAATTGTTGATAAAGAATGTTGTCTGGTGTCTTTATTGAGGCTAAGTTAGTAATATGCCTATGCATTTTAGCAGCCATGTAAATAAACAATAATACTGTAATCTAAAGCATTTACTGCATGCATTAAAAAAAATGCACATTTATGTCAATGAATGAAAATCTTTATGTATTGCTGGTATTGCACTCTTCCTGTTACTAGGAAAGCATATCAAATATTGCATATGGTCTTTAAAATAATTTATTTTGCCACCTTGTTTTAATTATTTTTCTATCTCTAAATTAACCTGCCTCTAACAATTGTAAGCCACTGTGCAAATTAAGATTAAACTCTCACCTATTTTCTGATTGACCCACCAGTTCACACTTAAATATTCGGAATCCTCATTATCTGGCTGAACCTGACCTCAACAAACCCAAACTCTACATAACGTGATGTTCTAAGAAGAACAACAGGTATGAATTAATTGTGCACACTGGAAGAGAAAATCTTTACTCAGGGTAAAAATACATTTTTATCCACCTTGGCTGACATGAGGATTGGAAGCGGTCATTATCCAAGTCTTGCTTTCTTAGAAGACCAAAAGGTAACAGTCATGTGTCATGGTTTTTAAAAAATAAAAACATATTTTAAATAGCTAAAAGTAAACTTTAAAAGTAAACAAGCTTGAAAACTACAAAATGTGAACAGGTTCTCTACGTGATTTTAAACATATACCTTAGTGTCCATGATAAACTAATGGATGGAAGATTTCAAATGTCAATTGAAGAAAGCAGTTTTACCTCCAGGATCTGAAGATTCGTCATGGCTGCCCAGACTACAAAATTATCTATCAGGTGGGTTTAATGTCTGTTTAAAGTAAACCTGTACCCAGTTCATGCACATTAAACTTCTTACATATTCCAACGCTTTAAACAAAGCCCTTAATGATTTCTGTATCCATTAGCATTGTGAAGAAATTCATTTTTAAAGTTCACAACAAAGCAGGTGTTTCTAAGCTACTAAAACCTAAACCAACTCTAGAGTCTTTGTTGTGAGCTTTGGGATCTTTAAATGGGAATAACTTCACAATAACAGCAGCTAAAAAGGTCAAGAATGGCTTGTTTCAACCACTTGCCTACTGGGCACGTTTACTCCCTTTCTGTTCGGACCAATTTTTAGCCTTCAGCACTGTCACAATTTGAATGAAAATTGCTTGGTTATGCAACACTGTACCCATGAAATGTTTATTATTTTCTTGATAGAGCTTTCTTTGGTGCTATTTAGTCACCAATATTATTTTTTTGCTAAACAAACAAAAAAAAAATAACATTTTGAAAAAAATATTTTTCATATTTTGTTAAAATTTTTGCAAACAGGTAATTTTACTCCTTCTCTGATGGGAACTGATGAGGCGGCACTGTTGGACACTGATAGACTGCACTGATGGGCACTAATATGCAGCACAAATGGGCACTGATAGGCAGCATGATTGGGCACTGATGGGTGGCACAGATGGGCACTGATTAGAAGGCACTGTTGGGCACCGATCAGGAGGAACTGATGAGGCTGCACTGATAGGAGGCACTGATGGGCACTGATAGCTGGCACTGATGGGCACTGATAGGCATCACTGATAGGCAGTACTGGTGGGCACTGATTAGGAGGCACTGATTGGCAGCACTGATGGGCACTGATTGGCAGCAGGGATGAGCCGAACACCCCCCTGTTCGGTTCGCAGCAGAACTTGCAAACACACCAAATGTTTGTGTGAACTTTAGAACCCCGTTAAAGTCTATGGGACTCGAACATTTGAAATCTAAAGTGCTAATTTTAAAGGCTAATATGCAAGTTATTGTCCTAAAAAGTGTTTGAGGACCCGGGTCCTGTCCCAGGGGACATGTATCAATGCAAAAAAAAAGTTTTAAGAACGGATGTTTTTTCGGGAGCAGTGAATTTAATAATGCTAAAAGTGAAACAATTAAAGTATAATATTACTTTAAATTTCGTACCTAGGGGGGTGTAAAGTCAGCATGTGAAAAAGCGCATGTTTCCCGTACATAGAACTGTCCCTGCACAAAGTGTCATTTCTGAAAGAAAAAGAGTAATTTAAAACCGGCTTTGCGGCTATAATGAATTGTCGGCTCTGGCAGTTCAGAGAGGATTCATTCATTAAAAAAAAAAAGCATGGGGGTCCCCCCAAATTCCAATAACAGGCCCTTCAGGTCTGATATGGATATTAAGAGGAACCCCGCCGTCAATTAAAAAAAAAATGACATGGGGTTCCCCCCAAATATCCATACCAACCCTTCAGGTCTGGTGTGGATTTTAAGGGGATATCCACCCCAAATTTAAAAAAATAAATGGCGTGGAGTTCCCCCAAAAATCCACACCAGACCCTTATCCGAGCATGTTAACCTGGCCAGCCACAGAAAAGAGGGGGGACAGAGTGCGGCCCCCCCTCTCCTGAACCGCACCAGGCCACATGCCCTCAACATGGGGAGTATGTCCCCATGTTGATGGGGACAAGGGCTTCATCCCCACAACCCTGTCCGGTGGCTGTGGGGGTCTGCGGGCGGGGGGCTTATCAGAATCTAGAAGACCCCTTTAACAAAGGGGACCCCCAGATCCTGGCCCCCCCATATGTGAATTGGTAATGGGGTACACTGTACCCCTACCATTTCACAATGGAAGTGTAAATAGTTTAAAAAAAAAAACACAGAGGGCCAGATTCTCAAAAGAGATACGCTGGCGTTTCGTAGAAAACACCGTCGTATCTCTGTTTTTTTTCCTGAATATCGATGCGTGTGATTCCTAGAATCACTTACGCATACATACAGTGAAGAACCGACAGGTGTAAAACAATTACACCGTCGGATCATAGATGTAATGACATCGCTGGCCGCTAGGTGGCCTTTACGATGATTTCTCATTTGCCTATGCAAATGAGCCTAATCCGACGATTCCTGAACGTTTTTACGCCGCCCTGTCGTCGTTTAAGTCGTTTCCGTAAGCGTAAACCTACCCCTGCTATATGAGGGGTAGGTTTACGAAGTTCCGTCGTTGCCATGTTAAGTATGGCGTCGGGTCAGCGTCGTCTTTTTCCGTCGGTTACGTTGTTTTACTAAGTCGTTCGCGAATAGGGATATACATAAACGACGCTCACGTCGGCTTCATTAATTTTTTCCGACGTGAGCTGGAGCATGCGCACTGGGCTATTTTTGAGGTCGGTGGATGCGCAGTTCGATCGACGCGGGGGCGCGCTTAATTTAAATACAAGCCGCCCCCTTTGAATTACGCGGGGATACGCAGAGCCATTTACACTACGCCGCCGCAACTTACGGAGCAAGTGCTTTGGGAATACGGCACTTGCTCTGTTAAATTGCGGCGGCGTAGTGTAAATGGCTTACGCTACGCCAGCGGCAATTGTACGAGAATCTGGCCCAGACACCATAGAAAAAAATCCTTTATTAATAAAATAAATAAATAAATCCAGCGGTGGTAATCCACTCTTGATCCGGCTCCCTGCTCCAACGCTGTCTTCTACCCAGCGACGGGTGATCTCTCCAGCGACGGATGATCTCTCCAGCGACGGATGATCTCTCCAGCGACGGATGATCATTGGTCCGGTCCAGCGATGAGAAGATCCATCCATCCAGCGCACAGCAGGCGAGCTCCTCTCTCCGCTGGACGTGGCGGAGCTTTGACATTTCTTATATAGGGGAGGCGAGGCCAACCGTCATGTGACGCCGACCCCTCTGTTGATAGGCCGCGTAAGTTCTAGGATGCGCCGGCATATCTTTTTTTTGCTCATTACGTCAGTAATCCAAATGCAGACCTCATAATGAGCAAAATGGTTCAATGTGAATAGTTGCAGGTGATCTCTATGAGTTGGGAGTTGTATTCCTCTGTGAGTGTTTTTCTATCTTGGATGTCCTGGATATCAATCATTTGCTGGGGTACCAGTGCTCTATCTACAGAGAGACTTGTGTTTGACCTATATGAGGTGAGAGAGTGGGGTAAACCTTAGCAAACATCGGTGGAAAATTATTGGATTTACAGCACTTTATGTTAATGAACTTTTCATGCACAATTGGATATGTCCATACTTTATATTTTGGCGTAATTTGCACCTTCAAAGGAGACTTTCTTCTTTTGCACAAAATCCTTGAAAATATTATTGATTTCACTTCTATTTGCACATATTTGTGAAGTTTGCACATGTTTATATGTACTGTATGCACTTTATTTTCATATGAGGTATATCCATATGTGATGTTTATCTTATGAGGAATATTAATCCTTAATTGATTACTTAGTATGCCCCACGTTATATATATATATATTTTATTCACTTTTAGTGTGGAAACTCCATTTTTGTTGGCAGCTACTTAATAGTTTTTGTTTACATTTTGGTTTGCTCATTAGTATCCCCATATTCAAGTGTATGCTACTAAGCTCCTTGGGGTAGGTGTGACTTTGCAGAGGGAATTGTATTTGCTAATGGGACAATTTAAGTTTCAACCTACCTTTTAAATATCTTATGGTAGACTAAAAAAATTATCTATATCTTCCAGTTTTTTTAAGAGTTGATGGTCGCTTTCCAGTTTCTTCTTTCATCCCTTGCAACCCTATTGGATGACCCTGGTTAGTTGGATGCACACTGTTCTGATAATATGGTTTTTAATACTGACTGGCCCTACCATGACATTATCCAGACAATTGTACTGTAAGTGATCTGTCGTTGCTCTGTCTTGAACATATTATAAATGTGTTTGTTTAAATGTACAGATATCCTTCATAATCTCCTGGGGAAGTGGCAATATATGCGTGTGAAACACATTTAGAAGGATTCTCCTCATTGTTAACTTTGCGGTTTATTGTTCGAATAAATTTATATTCGATAATATACTGTATTATGAGAATTTTTATAAGGTAGATTATATAGTTAAAAAACATTTTTAATTACACAAATAAATATATAAAAATACAAAATAAAATCATTGGTGCAATAACCAACTGAAAAAAAGCAGCTAAAAACATATATTATCTCTTTCATAGAAAACTGGACTAATTAACATACCCCCACATTCTTTTGATTCAGGACACAGTTCATGGCTTACAGCTGCAGCCCAGCTGCATGCGTTTGCAAATGCGTGCGGACAAAACCCCTGTTTTTAACGCATACTGTTAGACAGGTTAAATGGTTGTTTTGTGAGCTGGTCAGTAAGTAGGCTTGGTTTTTTTCCTGGGCATTCTCCAGGTTTTGTTGTTACAGCTGCAGCCCCACCTGTGGCCATGAAAGGCTGCCAAACTTATGCTGCAGACTATGCTGCAGACTTTGATATGCAACTTCTCCCTAATGCTGCGTAAACATGATCGTAAATTCCGTCAAGAAAACTGTGGATTTTTTTCTAACTGAATTTTGGCTCAAATTTGTGTTGCATACACACGGTCACACAAAATTTTGACTGTCAAGAACGAAATGAAAAATGAAGTTCAATGATACGAGCATCCGTAGGATTGATCACGAGCATGAGTAGGATTTTTGCGCATCGGAATTGCATACAGACGTTTGGAATTTAAGACAAGAACTTTTCCCTTCGGAAAATTTGAGAACCAGCTCTCAAATTTTTGCTGTCGGAAATTCCGACAGAAAAAGTCAGATGGGGCCTACACACGGTCAGAATTTCCAACCAAAAGCTCTCATCAAACTTTTCTTGTCGGAAATTCCAATCGTGTGTACGTGGCATTAGAGTGTGTGCATTTTAACCTTCTTTTAATAATGGATTTTGTTTAACCACTTAAGGACCGCCTCCTGCACATATACGTCGAATTGCACGGCTGGGCACAAGCACGTACAGGTACGTCCTCTTTAAGTGCCCAGCCGTGGGTCGCGGGCATGCACCCGCGACCAGGTCCGAAGCTCCGGGGCCGCGGGACCCGCAGACCCGATCACCGCTGGAGTTCCACGATCGGTCCCCGGAGCTGAAGAACGGGGAGAGCTGTGTGTAAACACAGCTTTCCCGTTCTTCACTGTGGCGCCGTCATCGATACCTAATATAGGGAGCCACAATCAATGACGTCACACCTACAGCCACACCCCCCTACAGTTAGAAACACAGATGAGGTCACACTTAATACAAGAGAGAGATGCGCCAAACTAAGTGCAGTATGTCGTTTTTAATCAGTAATAAATTGGTACAATAAAGTAACTACTCACAAACATGGAGTAATATAGGCATTGGTGTGGCTATGAGGCCGGGGTCATCATAAGAGGTTCCTCCGGAAAAGGTTTCTTCGTCCCAGGCTTGTGAGCCGCAAGTGTGGTATAGTGGACACAGGAAACCAGGAAGAGCCGTCTGATGTGGCGTGCGTTCCACCGTGGAGTGTGGCGTATCGTCGTCGCCCCGGAAGTGACGCGAGGGACCCGGCCAGCCAATCGGATCCTTAACACACTTAATACCTTCAGCGCCCCCTTGTGGTTAACTCCCAAACTGCAATTGTAATTTTCACAGTAAACAATGCATTTTTAATGCATTTTTTGCTGTGAAAATGACAATGGTCCCAAAAATGTGTCAAAATTGGCCGAAGTGTCCACCATAATGTCGCAGTCATAAAAAAAATCGCTGATCGCCGCCATTAGTAGTAAAAAAAAATATTAATAAAAATGCAATAAAACTATCCCTTATTTTGTAAATGCTATAAATTTTGCGCAAACCATTCGATAAGCGCTTATTGCGATTTTTTTTTTTTACCAAAAATAGATAGAAGAATACATATTGGCCTAAACTGAGGAAAAAAATGTTTATATGTTTTTGAGGGATATTTATTATAGCAAAAAGTAAAGAATATTGCATATTTTTCAAAATTGGCGCTCTATTTTTGTTTATAGCGCATAAAATAAAAACCGCAGAGGTTATCAAATACCACCAAAAGAAAGCTCTATTTGTGGTAAAAAAAGGACGCCAATTTTGTTTGGGAGCCACGTTGCATGACCGCGCAATTGTCAGTTAAAGTGACGCAGTGCTGAATCGCAAAAACTGGCCAGGTCCTTTACCTGCCTAAAGGTCCGGGTCTTAAGTGGTTAATACACTAGACTGTTGCCCCCTTTTTCTTCTGTTTTATCTCTTAATATTTTAATAACCAGTTTAGCTCTGTCATTACCTAAAATGCCTCTATGGCTCTTGAAGGTGAAAAAAAAAAGGATTGTTTTTGGTGATATCATCTTGCAAAAATTATTTAATTTTCTGTGCAATCTATATACAAAATACAAACAAAACTTAAAAAGTTAAATAGTTAAATAAAGGAAAAAGTAGTGCCACTGTAGATAAAAAGTATAAACTGTATTTGTAATTTTCTCTACTTCTAAAAACACTAAAATTGTAATTCTGATACAAAATATTGCAAATCAATTTCCAGTTTAATTTAAGGGTTTCTTTATTTCATTTTTTTTTTTAATGTGACAAATTACCAAACAAAATGAATTCAATTGGAAAACAAACAGCTTGAATATTAATGATTAAAAATAAGAAATAGGTCATAAATAAATAAAAAAAAATAGCTAAAAAGAGAAAGGGGAGAAAAAGTTAATTAGGGCTGATTATAGTCAACCAAGGATAAGTTAATTCTCCGGCTGGTGATGTGATTCAAATGTAACACCAACCTAAATTAGTATCTTCACAGACAATCATTAAACTGATTGGTTGTCATTAGTCAGTACTGTTTGTCTGGAGCTGTTTATGTTAGTAAAGCACATTATTTTAGTTGCAATAGAAAATGTGGGTAGAAACATAAGTAGCTATAACAGCTATCACATAAGTAATATATATACAAATGCAGACTTTAAATATGAAAAAAAAACTGTTAGAATGTTATCTTAATATTCTACCATTTATATAAAATTGTATTTGGTTAGATTTAGTATTTTTTAAACCTAGATATAACTGTGATTGCAAACAGCAGAAAAAATCCAATGATGCCTTTTGTTTGATAAATAATTACATCTAAAACAAGATAAATGTCTTCATGGCTATTCACTTGTATCTTGATGTTCAGTTCTTGTGACCAAAATGATGTGTATATTCGTTAGAAGGCAATTATGATGTCAGTATATCTTGCCAAAGGCTCGCTACAACTGCTGATCCATGAATTGTTATTATTTTCATTTCCCTAGGATGTCCAAACAGATAACATAGAATGCAATCTTTTGATCTTCGAAACAAAAAGTATGAATATGCATAAATCATAGTATGACACGCAGATAATATTTTTGCCTATATTTACCAGTGTAATGCTGCAATAAAATAGGAACAAAATACTCTTTTGGAATATAAACACATTGGCCCAGATTCACAGAGCGATTACGCCTGCGCAACAGGAGATGCGCGTGCGTAAGTCTAAATGTGAGCGTGCGTTTCGATGCACGGCATCCCCAAAGCGAGATACGCAAGAAATCTACTTTTTTTTGTCCGGCGTAATTTCGTTAGACAGGCGCATCCGTCCGCGCAAAACTGCGCTAGACAGACCATTGATTTGCTAGTCAAATATACTAATGAGGGACTTACGGGGATCCACAAAAGAACGTTGGGGCAGCGCAGGCTACGCAGTGTGCGCAACAGCAAAATGTCCTGTCTAAAATTAGACCATATAAAAGCTGGTCTAAAAAGAGAAAAAAGATAAAGCAACACTGTTAGTGAGGAGCTCAGCAGTCACACGTGTTGCACAACAATCTGTATGCCAACATGCCAGGGGCATCGTCGCGCATAGCTATACTACTGACTTTAGATGAGCAAAGAAGGAGGAGGGCACGGAGGATGGCACGGGAGAGGATATACCGCACCCGCATAGACCTGTTTGGCATGAGTGATTCTGAGGTGTATCGCATCTTCAGATTCACCCCTCATGCCATCCTGGAATTAACCACAACCCTGCAGGAGGACATCACCAGCCCAACACAACGCTCACATGCAGTGCAGCCACTGGTCAAGGTCATGGCAACACTCCATTTCCTTGCCAGTGGCTCTTTTCAGCGTACAAGTGGAGTGGTGGCTGGGATGTCACAATCCTCCATGAGCAGATGTGTGCACCAGGTTGTCCCTGCAATCCTCAGACGCATGGCCAACCAAATCATCAAACCCACCACTGAGGAGCTGCGGCTGAAGGCAATGACAGATTTCTACAGAATTGCCAGATTCCCACGCACCGTGGGGGCCATTGATTGCACACATGTGGCACTCCAGCCCCCCCAGGAGACAGAGCACATGTACCGCAATCGGAAGCATTGGCATTCCATCAACGTACAGGTGATAGTCGATGCCCAAGGCCTCATATGGCACGTCCGTGCCAAACACCCAGGGTCCAGCCATGACAGCTACATATACAATCAATGCCACATCCGAATGGAATTCGATCAGAACGTGTATGGGGCCACCTGGCTGGTTGGTGAGTGACATGGGTGGCAGGCATGACTGTACCCCCCCATGATGCACACATCACAAGGGGCACATGCATGACTAACATCCTCCTGTCTTTTCCCTTACAGGTGACTCTGCATATCCACTGGGACCCCATCTCATGACTCCTATCCGGAACCCCCAAACCCCAGGAGAGGAAAGATACAATCAAGCACATGCCCAAACACGTGCAGTGGTGGAGCGCACCTTTGGCCTCCTGAAGTCACGTTTCCGATGCCTGGATAAGTCTGGGGGTACCCTCTTGTATTCCCCAAACTTCGTGTGCCAGATCATCGGTGCATGTTGCATGCTGCACAACTTCGCAGTAAGAAAGGGCCTGCAGATTGACCTACGTGATGACCTGACCCCTGAACCAGACAATCCCCCCCTAACCGAGGATACCCCGTCTTCTGAGGGAAGAGCAGCCAGGAGACAGCTCACATTGGGCATCTTTGCACGTTAAACACACACATTAATCATGGCACAATGAGAATGCATGCATGCACACCACTGTGGTCCCTAGCACACACACCCCACATCCTCATCAGAAAAAAAAAGAGGGGAAAAAAAAATTATTGCCCTTGACGTGAGCCACGCCTGGGGCGCCCCGGCCACGGCCCCGGCTCCTCAGGGGAGACTCATGGGGGAGGGGGAAAACCGGGGAAGGAGGAGCAGCCCCTGATCTCTGCCCACCTGGCGGCCTGCCCTCCAAGGCAACGGATATTCTGTCCAGGGCAGCACCAAGTGTTGCCCTGGATAGCCTGGGTAAGGGTCCTCACATCCTGCCCAACGCCTGCTGATGTCGTCTGCAGTTCGTTTAGGCAGTTTGTGAAAGCCCGGGAGTGGGAGTCCAGGTTCACCAGCGTATCCTTGATGGAGGACAGGCTCTCCTATATCCGCACCAATGTCTGGCTGACCTGTTCCAGATTGCGGGTCTGGAGGAACTGGTCCCTTCTCAGAGTGGCGGGTAGGAGATCGGCCACCCCCTGGTCTTCTGGGACGACTTCCTGCCTCCAGCTGATGCTTGTGGCCGGGGAGAAGGGGAGGCCCTTGGGAGGGGAGCCATGTTGGGGGAGGAGGGGGGCTCCCCCTTAGGGAGGGCTGCCTGCTGCCAGCCAGAGGGGAAGAGTCCTCAAAAACCATAAGTCCAGTGCCTGACATGGACTCCTCCTCCTCATGAAACTCCTCCTCCTCAACCTCCTCCTCCTCCTCTTCAACCTCCTCCGCGGACTCCGGCCTTGTCGGGGGGGCCTCATTAGGCTGCTGTCCTGGGGATGGTGCGGTCAGGCCAGATGGCCCTGCACCCTCCTGTACATCTGTGGATGACACAAAACATTCACAGGTTGGAGGATCCACACACTTGCCACATATTCCCTTTCACCCCCTCCCCCACACATGCTACACACCTGATATTAAAAAAAAAACTTACCTGGCACCACGGGCTCCGGACTTGAGTCAAAGCCAGGCAGGCCCTCAACTTCATGCCGATGAAAGGTCAGGGCCACCGCACGCTCCTCCGCTGTCAGCCTAATACGGCATGGTGGGCCCCCTCCTGTGCCCCTGGCATGGGCAAGCATTTTGGACAGCTTCTGTTTGACCAGACGCCGGAGGTCATTAATCTTTTTGTCAATCCCAGACCAGGTCCGTGTCTCCCCCGCTAAATTAACCTGCTCAGTGATGAGGTCCAAAATCTCCCTCCTCCTGGCCGGGGTGGTGTTGGCACTGTCCGGGCCGTGGAGGAAACGCCCATAATCGCTAATGGCCCGGGCAAGAATTCTTTTTTCCCCCAAAGTAAAATTTAGTTTTCGCTTTCTCTCTGTCATACTGCAAAAACTCACTCCCAGTCAACAAAAATCAGTCACAAAAACAAGCACAACCAATCAAGCAAGAACACACACAAAGAGAAAACTAACACCCAAAAAATCACACAAGCACTCAGCAAAAAACAGTCACAAAAACAAACAGCAAAAATTCAGCAAGAAAACAAACGAACAGAAATATATCAAACAAACAGTCTCTCAAACACTTATCAAAAAACACTTTCAAAGATCTACTAACAAACACTTGATCACACAGAACACTAATCTGACAAATACAAAACACAACGCAACGAACAACGGGACAAAAGCACTTGGTTAAATGGGAAGGGACAAAGGGATGTACTTTTGCAAAGGAAGTGCGTTTGTGTCTGTCTATTTATGCTGTCTGCGTAGTCGTTAGTCCATTTCCAATTTCACTGATTGCGCCGCTCCCGAGTTGTGAGCATGCGCACAGCGGAGCTGACCATGGTCTCCTTCAAGCGCGCATGCGCGAGCCGGCCGGCCCTTCATTTGCATGGGGTCACGGCTAATTTCAATGTAACCCGCCCACGTCCTTCCCAATTTGTATTACTCCGCCTTACGCCTCTGAAATAACGTTACGCATGCGCAATTTTCTGCGCAAAAGCTACGAGAATAGGGTGATTACGCGGCTACATTGCGCAAGTCTAACGTAAAGGCGGTGCGCTACGCCGGTCCAATAATGCGCAGATGTACGTGAATCTGGCCCATTGTTCTTTCAAGCTCCTTTGAACTGCAGATTATATCAGGGCAACATTCCCCCAGTGCTGATACTTGTTCTTATACTGGGTGATATACATTATAACTGCACCCCTACAAGGAGGACTGAATAAAACCCACAGAACAGTACTTATTTGCTCCACACATGTAATCACTGCGCTCGATGGTGCTAACCAGTTACCAGCAGACTAGACTGGTAAAATGTAAACAGCTACATATCTACTGTAGGGATAAAAAAAATATATATATATTAAAGTTATAATAAATATTGCATGCTACAGAGCCCTTGATCCAGAGAAAGGCAAATACCCTTTAAAGTAGGGGTGTCCAAACTTTTTTTCAAAGAGGGCCAGATTTAATGAAGTAAACATGTGTGAGGGCCGACTATTTTTCCTGACATTCTTTGAACCATTAAAATTCGGTCTAAGTGTGTTCATCTGAGCACTAATACACCGCCCAACAAGAATTCTCTTGCCTTTGTGGCTGTGTGTGGTGAAGAGATGAGCTTGGGTGTGTTATTCGGATATACTGTATATATTTCTCTTGTGGCCCCAACAAATCCCAGAGCGCTGCTCAGGACTAGTGTTGCTTACGAATATTCGCATTGCGAATATTCGCTACGAATATTGCATATTCGAGTATTCGCAAATAACTCGAATATCGCGGCGAATATTCGCTATTTCGAATATTCATATTTTTTTAAATTTCGCAATCAAATTCGCAATCAAATTCGCATTCGCACTAGCGAAATTTCGCATTGGCGAAATTTTGCATTTTTTTTTTATAAAATATAGCGAATATTCGTAAATATCGAATATTCATGATATTTTATCAAAAAAAAAAAATAGCGAAATTTCGCAATTTTTTTTTTTTTTTTTTTATAAAATATCACGAATATTTGATATTAAAAGTCACACAAAAAAAATAGCGAAATTCCGCATTGGCAAAATTTCGCATTGGCGAAATTTCGCATTTTTTTTTTTATATAAAATATCACGAATATTCGATATTAAAAGTCACACAAAAAAAATTGCGAAATTTCGCAATTTTTTTTTTTTATAAAATATCACGAATATTCGATATTAACGAACATTCGCGAATATTCTTTGAAATTTTCGCGAAATATCGCGAAATCGAATATGGCGTATTCCGCTCATCACTACTCAGGACTAAGGATGAGCTTGGGCGTGTTATTTGGATATACCGTATTTATCAGTTTATAACACGCATGGACTTACCATTGCCATGAATGCAGCCTCACCATTGCCACCAATGCAGCCTTACCATAGCAACCAATGCAGCCTCACATGTGCCATAAATGCAGCCTCACATGTGCCATGAATGCAGCCTCACATGTGCCATGAATGCAGCCTCACCATTGCAATCAATGTAGCCTTAACATTGCAATCAATGCAGCCTCACATGTGCCATAAATTCAGCCTCACATGTGCCATGAATGCAACCTTACCATTGCCCTCAGTGCAGCCTGATTGATGCCCATCTGCAGCCTCGGAGGGCAGAGGGAGTGGGGCGGGACGAGTGCCGACAGATTAAAAACAGGAGAATATCTTGTTTACTACAAAGTTCCGCCTCCTATGATAGACAGAACAGTCGTCCAATGGCATCCCAGGAGAAGGACTTCCAATACAGACACTGCTGAGTAAATGGGAGATTCTCATGTAATCTGACGGGGGGGGGGCATATTAAATCAACAGGGGGGCCGAATTTGGCCAACGGGCCGGACTTTGGACATGCCTGCTTTAAAGCATTGTCTAATTTGCTTTGAAAATATTACCTCTCAACACCTGAACTGTATTTGGATGATTACCTTTATCATCATTTTGCTATGTATTCCAGTAATGTTGGTAAGCTTAAATTTTTTTCCTGTGGTACTAAGTTATGGGGCCTTTGGAACAAGGTTTTTGCTCTAACTACCAGTACAAGTCCCTCAACTGCCTCATATTGATTTATTGAGGGAACCCTTGAAGAATGTTTCCCAGTCCACTCAAAAATGTATCTTATTTATGTTTTTGGCAGCCAAGTTCACTATTGCTCATGGAAGAAGCCTACAACACCTGTTTCTAGGTTTAAGCATAAAGTATCCTGAATCATGCTTAATGAAAAGTTTGCCAGTACCATTAATGACTCTACTAAACAATTTGAAAAAGTTTGGAGCCTGTGGGCCAGCTATGTCCATATTGAGCTGTGGTGACCATGGCCACTTTCTGCGCTGTTTAGTCCGACTGACACATCTTGCTCTTTTTTTTTCTCTAGGTTTCCTCCTTTCCCTTTGTTCCTCACTCTCCTCACCCATGCCCTTAATCCTCACTACTTCTCTCTACTCATATTTTTGGAGAATTGACACGAATTTTACACTCATGGAGTTTTAAGTTGCAGTCTTTTCCGTAACCCCTTTAGGTATGTGTGGTGAACCTTTTGCGATGCTTTTGATTTTAGATTTGCATTGTCCCCCACATTAAGCTGATGTTATTTGTGATAGCAATTTGATTGTGGCCTGTATCCTGCTGTTATATTTTCCTGTTTAGCTTCATCTTTATCCATGATCCGCCAGTGCCTTGGTTATTGTTTGGGTTACTGTTTTGCACCTCATTTTCTATAATATTAATACAAATATTGAAAATAAAGTATTATTTACTTTTTATGAAAGCATACTACCCCTGTAGGCTGGTTCACACTTATTCAAATTGGATGTTGGTTTCCTTGCATCCAATTCGAAAGGACAGGAGACTGTGACCGGCTCTCAGTGGAGCCGGTTGACATATCTTTGAAGTGGCTGCACGTATTTGGGTTTGTTTCAGGTCCTAATTCAGGCAAAAATGTAGGCCTGATTCGTCTCTGAAATGGAGAACAGGGACGCACCGGACCCCTGCTGTGAGCTGCATCTGGCATAAGTGTGAACCCAGCCTTAGAGCCGGTTCACACTGGGGCGACTTGGGATCCGACTTCAAGACGCCCCAAATTGCCCCAAGTTTCACGGTCGAGAAAATTAATAGAAGTGAATGGGAGCCGTCTTAATGTACACTAATGAAGTTGCTCAGACTTCAGAAAAGGTTCCTGTACTACTTCAATCCAACTTCTAGGCGACCTGTACCCATTGATTTCAATGGAGGTCGCCTCCAAGTCGGATACCCTTTCACAGTGAGGCAACTTTACAGGAAGTCGCCCCAGTGTGAACCTCAGTGGCGTAACTAGAGACTTCAGGGCCCCGGTGCAAGAAATCATGAAGGGCCCCCCTCCACAGTGGCATGACAGTCAGGTGGACCCCTCACACTGGCAGGCGGCAGTCGGGCACCTCAAACAGGCAGACTTGGCGGAATTACAGGGCTCAGTCGCAATGGCGACTGCTGCGACCCTGATAAATATGCCATTAGTTAAAGGTGTGCTGCGCGCAGAGTCTGGGGTGTGCTGCGCGCAGAGTCTGGGGTGTGCTGCGCGCAGAGTCTGGGGTGTGCTGCGCGCAGATTTCAGAAGTGCCACATTTCTGCGGAAAAAAAAGCCTGGAGTAAAAGTATACAGTGCAAACACTGACTACAGCCATGAAACATACAGCCACAGCACCTGTGATCATCATTATCATGCTGATAATTACACTGTACTTCATGTGACTGTAGTGTATATAGCCTATATACAGTACAGTCACATGAAGTACAATATAATATAGGCTGTACAGTGTGATCATCAGCATGATAATGATGATCACAGGTGCTGTGGCTGTATCTTTCATGCCTGCAGACAAAGTTTGCTCTGTATACTTTTACTTCAGTATACTATAGCAACCACTGCAGTCTGAGTCTCAATACATGCACACTTACATACATACATACATACATACATACATACATACATACATACATACATGGTATGCAAACACACACACACAGTAGATAAAAAACGGCAGTCTTTTACCTTACCAGCTCTTCCTGCCGGGTACTGCACTCTAGGGGGAGACAAAGAGCACACACTTTGCTTTCACTTTGTAATGACTGTGACGAGCTCCCCGCACAGTGCCGATTACAGTTCGGCTTGGGATTGGGGAACTTGTCTGTGCTCCTATCGAAGCACTGTATACAGGGGGCCCTCGGGGCCCCCTCCAGCAAGGGGCCCGGTCACCATGGCGACCTCAGCACCCCTATAATTCCGCCACTGGTGAACCTGTTCTAAGGCAAGAGCCTACCACAGGGGAATTCCACGCCAAATTTTCAATTAAAAAAACGCCATGGGTTCCCCCTCTGGGAGCATACCAGGACCTTAGGTCTGGTATGGATTTAATGGGGAACCCCCTACGCCAAAATCATTACCCCCAAATCCATACCAGACCCTTATCCAAGTGGGCAGCCCGGCCAGTCAGGAAAGGGGGTGGGGACGGGCGAGCCCTCAACATGGGGGGGTGCTTTGGGGCAGGGGGGCCCCCACCAAAAAGCACCTTGTTGATGGGGACAAGGGCCTCTTCCCAACAACCCTGGCCGTTGGTTGTCGGGGGCTGCGGGCGGGGGCCTTATCGGAATATGGGAGCCCCCTTTAATAAGCCCCCAGATCCCGGCCCCCCACCCTATGTGAATGAGTAGGGGGTACATTCACCTGGTGGTAGAAAAATGTCAATAAGAAAACACTACACAGGTTTTTAAAGTAGTTTATTAGGCAGCTCCGGGGGTCTTCTTCCGACTTTTTCATTCTGCCGGGCACCACCGCTGTCTTCTTTCAGCTCTTTTACCAGCGGCGGCCCGGTCTTCTCCCTTCTCCAGACTTCGGAGGGTCTTCCGACTTCTCCACTCTCTTCTCCTGCTCTCTGGTTCTTTTTCTCTTCTGCCAGGCACCACCGCTGTCTTCTTTCAGCTCTTTCACCAGCGGGGGCCCGGTCTTCTGCGTCGCCTTCTTCGCTTTGATGTTGACTCGACGCTCCCTCCTGCTGTAATGCCGGGTGTGTGGTGCGTGGCAATTTATATAGGCCTCTTATGACGTCACAGCCTGGCATTCTCTGGGTGTAGCCGAAAGGCTACAGTGCCTGGAACCCTACTGTGCATGTGCGAGGCCTGCTCCTCTCTCCTACTGGGCCAGCGGCTGGGGGAGGAGAATGGATCCCCGCGCTGTTGTCAGGGGCCGCGACCCGGACTCCCGGAAGTGGGAAAGGATATCTGTCAAAGACTGGTATCCTGTCCCCCCTTCCTGAAAGGTGCCAATTGTGGCACCAGAGGGGGGGAAGGAATCAGAAGTTCCACTTTTGGGGGAACTCTGCTTTAATATAGTTATAGTTTAATATCATATATTTTTAGATTTATTCTTTTGAAAGTATAAGGGAACACTTTTTTTCAGCATTTTTGTTATGACATTATTTCTTATTTTGTTTGCTGGAAAATGTGATTTTGATTTTTTAATGAGATGACTTCATAAAGATATATTGTACTATTTAATATAGGGGCTAAGAATATGCATACATCATACATGCTAGAGGGAATACAACTGGGGGGATCTGTAGTGGAGAAGGATCTGGGGGTTTTAGTTGATCATAAGCTCAATAATGGCATACAATGCCAAGCTGCGGTTTCCAAAACGAGCAGAAGTCCTTTCTTGTATTAAGAGAGGTATGAACTCCAGAGAGAGAGATATCATTGTGCCCCTGTACAAATCATTAGTAAGACCTCATCTGGAATATGCAGTCCAGTTTTGGGCACCAGTTCTCAAAAAGGATATCGGAGAACTGGAGAAAGTGCAAAGAAGGGCAACCAATTTGATAAGAGGCATGGAGGAGCTCAGCTATGAGGAAAAATTAGAAGAACTAAATTGATTCACTCTTGAGAAGAGGAGAATAAGGGGGATATGATCAACATGTACAAATATATAAGAGGTCCATATAGTGAACTTGGTGTTGAGTTATTTACTTTACAGTCAACACTGAGGACAAGGGGGCACTCTTTACGTCTAGAGGAAAAGAGATTTCACCTCCAAATACGGAAAGGTTTCTTCACAGTAAGAGCTGTGAAAATGTGGAACAGACTCCCTCCAGACGTGGTTCTGGCCATCTCAGTAGATTGCTTTAAGAAAGGCTTGGATTCTTTCCTAAATGTACATAATATAACTGAGTACTAAGATGTGTAGGTAAGTTGATCCAGGGTAAATCCGATTGCCTCTCGGGGGATCAGGAAGGATTTTTTTCCCCTGCTGTAGCAAATTGGATCATCGCTCTGATGGGGTTTTTTGCCTTCCTCTGGATCAACTGTGGGTATGGAGTTGGGTATATGTGATGTACTGTGTTTTTTTTTATTAATTTTTTGTTTGTTTATTTTTTTATGGTTGAACTAGATGGACTTGTGTCTTTTTTCAACCTGACTAACTATGTAACTATGTGACTAACTATGTATATTGTATACTGAAGCAGCTTGTATTTTCATCTAATATCACAGAGAAAACTGGATATAGTAATCACTTCCTTCCAGTTCCTTTCTATAGACCACTGTCACCCACAGTGCTTTGTCCTTATAGTGGAACATCAAGAGAAAATTAAAAATATCCCGCAGAGCCATTCATTTGCAATAGGCCTGGAATAATAGTATTCTGTACTCTATTTGATAAACCCAGTGAAAAACTCATTAAACTTCATTCTTGATTTGAGCTTGTTTCGTCTCCTCAGGGATTGAAATGATCTTTTCATCATGGTGCAGTACTCATTTTTTTTCTTGTCCATTCACTAAATTTCTTTCCTAAACCAAAGGTCCCAAAGAGAATTTTGAATTGCTAGATGACAGTTGTGTTAATAGAGTTTTTACATAATACATGAAGCCTTTAAATGCTACTATGTTATTTGTATTCATTGTGCCATTTATGTAATAGTCTGAGATCACTGCCACCCTAGAATAAATCATAGAATAAATATGCAGACATGTATTTGGCAAAAAAGTTGCAATTCACCAACCTTATACTACATAGAGGCTATTCGTTATATGAACATAAGGTTTTGCTTTGTCAAACAATTGCACCTCACATAAACAAAGTATTAGGTTCACAGGAAATAAAATGTTTGTTTCTTAACACTAAAGAAAGTGCAATCAGCGCAAAAATCTACAAGATCAGAATAAAAATATATACTAATAAATATAAGAATGAAAAATACTCAAAGAGTAGATTTCATATGGATGCAAGCTGAACACCAAAAGAACAATCACAAAATTCCTGAAGTAAATATATCAAGCAAAGCAGTGCAGCGCAAACCTAAATTACATAATATTGAAATGAATATGCTCATACCAGTGAAGACATAATTAAATTAATGACAGTGTGAAAAAAATAAATAAATAAAAGTCCAAATTTGCAATGTGCAAACAAATCCTGTGATCAAGACAATCAGAGTATCTTCACCAAGTGACTTGGAAAACCAATATTTCAAATATTTCAAATGTGATCCCTTCACCAGTAAAGATGGGTACTCTCACCTCACACAAAGACCCTTGTTTTACCAAAGGTCTAATACGCTTAGATCAAATGGTAGGAAATCCAGATGGCTCAAGGATGTATACTTGTCAGCTGTAGAACCCGGAGATATGCAAATGTCCTCAGTGGCACCAACGGACCAATATGCAAAGAAAAAGGCCAAATCTAAGAGCTTCCATATAAAACCAGGTCTCTTTAATGAGTATAAAATGTGCAGGGTACTCACATTTATGTAGAAAATACAGGCATAAAACACCATAAACAGGCAGCTCAAATAAAGATGTGGGACATCAAGGAGTGACATGGGATGGTTCCTGACCCCCGACGCGTATCGTAATACTACTTCCTCAGCAGGGCGGAACCTTCTAATTCACATCCTCGATATAAATAGCCTGCCGTAAAGAACGGCTCCATTCCCAGGACACACGTAATGACGCGGTAAGGCACGTCCCGCGTCATTCGTTGGGCTGGCGAAAAACTTTATTATTCGCTATTACAGCGACAAACAAGAAAACTCTACATCGCCATCTTGTGGACAAAAAACGTCATAAGCTGGACTGGCGAAAAACTTTATTATTCGCTATTGCAGCGACAGACATAAAAAACTCTTCATCGCCATCTTGTGGACAAAAAAGAGAATCGAAAATATACTACCATCACTCTATGAAGTCCCACAAATTCTTACAGCAGAACGATAATTATTAAATAATAATACATATAGTATACCACTGCTTAATTCAAAATTACTAAATATTCCTAAACCCAAGAATTAAATAAAAAATTAAAAAATAACAGAAAATTTATAAAAATATAAAATACATTATTATTAAAATAAAAATAAAATATAAAATCTAAAAATATTAATTCATATATATATGATCCCATACGTGATACCAAAATACCATCACAGGAATAACATATAATAGACCTTTACTATCATTCCATTAAAATAATCACAGAATCAATCTTAAGGCAATATCAATCTGCAAAGACTACCTATAATAGGGAAAAGGGGCCATAATTGTTGATATATAACTAATTATTTGCAATAAAACAATTCAAATCAAAATCAACATTGAGACCCTCCAGAGAAAGTGCACGAGCCTCGTATATCCAGAAGGATTCCCTCTGGCTTATTCGTCTAATGTAATTACCTCCTCTCCAGTGCTTATCTACTCTTTCTATGCCCCAAAATTTGAGACATTTAGGATTCTTATTATGGTATTTCCTAAAATGTCTAGATACACTGTGAGTACGTAGCCCACGTTTGATATTATTAACGTGTTCTCCTATCCTGACAGCCATAGTGCGAGAAGTGCGGCCTATATACTGTAATCCGCAGTCGCATTCGAGCATGTAGACCACACCTTCAGTGTTACAGGTGATTACTTTTTATGTTATACGATTTCTCAGTAGAAAATGAGGTGAAATCTTTCCGTTTTTTAGTGTTAAATTTACACTGTTTACAGGGCTGACAGCGACCACATGCGTAGAAGCCGGATAAAAACGAGAAAATAGTGTTCTCTTTAAAAATGGGTGGGTCTATGGCTCCTGGCGCCACGATATCCCTCAGTGTAGGCGCCTTCCTATAAATAAAGAGAGGGCGAGGGGGGAGGACAGGTCCCAAGACCTTATCATTCTTTTACACATCCCAATGTTTTTTAACTATTTTCTCGAATTGGCGATGCTGAATGTTGTAATCCAGGATGATCTTAAACATCGATTGGCTATCTTCTTCCGGTTTTTTAATGGAATCAGCAACGAGTTCTGCTCGATTGAGAGTGCCTACTCGAGACATTTCATTTTCAATGGAATCTTTACTATATCCCTTTTGTTCGAACCTTTTGGCTAAGATTTTAGATTGTTCGAAAAAATCGTTGTCAGAGGTGCAGTTACGTCTTAGACGGATAAACTGACCCCTGGGAATGTTGCAAAGCCAGTTGCGATGGTGGCAACTATCTAGAGGGATATAACCATTCCTGTCAGAAGGTTTGAAATGATTGCGAGTATGTAAAAAAGTACCTTGTTTATAGATCTCTAGATCAAGGAACACAATCTTTTCAGTGTGAATATTCCACGATAAGGAGATATTTTTGATGTTGTTATTCAGCTTGGACATAAATGTCTCTAGGCTGGACAAATCACCCTCCCATACCATGACGAGATCGTCAATATAACGTTTGTAGCATCTTAACTGATTAGGGGGGTCATTGAAAATACTCTCCTCCTCCCATAATGCCATAAACAAATTGGCGACGCTGGGGGCAAATTTTGCCCCCATTGCGACGCCAGTTGTTTGAAGAAAAAAACCTTTATTATACCAAAAATAATTTTTGGTCAGACAAAACTCGAGACATTGTAAAAGAAATTTCCGATGTTTAGCGGATAAATTAGATTGGGATAAACCCCACTTAACCGCTGCAACAGCGTCGGCATGCCCTATGATAGTGTAGAGGGAGCTGACGTCAGCTGTAATGAGCAGACTATCTGGGGTACACGATAAAGACTCCAAGATTTGTATACATTGTTTTGTATCTCTCAAATAAGCCTAGTTTGACACACTATAGGTTTTAGAAAGAAATCAAAATATTGGCCCAATCTCGATGAAACAGATTCTATCCCGTTAACGATGGGTCTTCCGGGTGGATGGGTTGAATTTTTATGCACTTTAGGCAGGAAGTAAATAATAGGTGTTCTACATGCCCTAGGGTCAAGGTAAACAGCTTCTTTTTTAGAGAGGATATTACGTTTAAGTCCCTTTTTAACCAAAGCGGTTAAATCTTTTTTGTACTGAAAAATAGGGTCACTTTTCAAAAGTTTATAAGTGTTGTTATCACTGAGTAAACGATTCATCTCTTCTTTATAGTATTCTTTAGACATCACCACAAGGCCTCCTCCCTTGTCTGAGGGGCGAATGATGACATCTTTCTTGGATTCCAATGATGCTATACCTTTTTTAACCAAGGATGGGTCATTCACTTTTCTGACCTTCAATTGGTCTAAATCATTTAGAACCATATTTTTGAACACATCAATGTGTTTAGTGTCTAAATTAGAAGGATTAAACACACTCTTGGTTCTAAGATTAGAGTGGGTTCCGATTGGTATAAGGGAAGACCTTTCGGCCGGTTTGGACAGAAAGTATTTCTTAATATTAAGGGTCCTGACGAACTTGGAGATGTTAACATACGTTTGAAACTTATTGAAGTTCCTAACAGGGGCAAATTTGAGGCCCTTGTCCAGAATGCGTAACTCATCATCATTGAGGATAGTCCCACTGATATTAAATATACCAGTGCCTAGTGGGACTTGATCCTTTTTGATTGTTCGTCTACCGGCCCGTTTCCCTCTCTTTCCCTTCTTTTGGCCCCCTTGTTTCCGGTTGGAGTACCTGGGTGTGGGCCCCACCAAGGGGGCGGGTTCCCTAAAAAAAACCCCTCAGGTTCATCTCGGTTTAATAAAGGGGCAAAACGATTGTTTGTTGGTACTGGATTACCATATTGGTAATTATCCCCCCAACCATAATTTTGAGGGTGTCCTCCTCTAGGGTTAGAATGAAAATTAGGGTTGCCCCTAAAATTAGTGTTGTGTGAAAAATTCCCATAAGATTGAGCTGGATACTGAGGTGTGGGAAAATTCCCTCTGCCTTTCACCCCTCGGCCCCTACCCCCTCTCCCTCTTGGGGGGTTAGAGGGGCGACTCAATTGTTGGTCATACTGAGGGGTGTTAATTCTGGGGGTGTTAATCGTGGTATTGGGAGTTACAGGTGTCAAATCATTGGAAGTAGATAATAAAGTTGGATCAGAGGGGCCTGCATTTGCCTGCCACTTAAACACTTCCTTCCGTGAAAAATCAACCGAATCCCTAATGTGTTTTCCTTTCTTTTTATTTTGGGTATCATGATCCCATTTAATCAGTTTGTTTTTTAATTCACCTGATAATTTGGGAAATTCAGAGTGGTTTTTGTGTAACTCCATTTTAGTTTTTATGTCAGAGATTTGATGCTCTATGGTTTTCATTTTTCTCTGTTTCCTTCGTAGAAGGAATTCCATAAGTTCTAAGCCCTTCTTATTAAAGAAATCATACCATTCCTGTAGAGACTCATCATCATTAAGACCATCGCTAGGCGGGACGTCCCACTTCAGACGTCTCGGAACAAATCCATCATGGATATATTGTTCAAAAGTCGTGACGTCCCACCAAGCTTTGATCTTCTTCTCAAAAAGAAAGCCTAATTTCTTAAAGAGAGATGAAATATCGTCTGGACAGGCTGTGGGAGCAGAGTTAGAAAAAACCTCACTGAGTTTGATCTCTCGGGTTTCCAAAAATTGTCCAAACCGGCCGAAAGGTCTTCCCTTATACCAATCGGAACCCACTCTAATCTTAGAACCAAGAGTGTGTTTAATCCTTCTAATTTAGACACTAAACACATTGATGTGTTCAAAAATATGGTTCTAAATGATTTAGACCAATTGAAGGTCAGAAAAGTGAATGACCCATCCTTGGTTAAAAAAGGTATAGCATCATTGGAATCCAAGAAAGATGTCATCATTCGCCCCTCAGACAAGGGAGGAGGCCTTGTGGTGATGTCTAAAGAATACTATAAAGAAGAGATGAATCGTTTACTCAGTGATAACAACACTTATAAACTTTTGAAAAGTGACCCTATTTTTCAGTACAAAAAAGATTTAACCGCTTTGGTTAAAAAGGGACTTAAACGTAATACCCTCTCTAAAAAAGAAGCTGTTTACCTTGACCCTAGGGCATGTAGAACACCTATTATTTACTTCCTGCCTAAAGTGCATAAAAATTCAACCCATCCACCCGGAAGACCCATCGTTAACGGGATAGAATCTGTTTCATCGAGATTGGGCCAATATATTGATTTCTTTCTAAAACCTATAGTGTGTCAAACTAGGTCTTATTTGAGAGATACAAAACAATGTATACAAATCTTGGAGTCTTTATCGTGTACCCCAGATAGTCTGCTCATTACAGCTGACGTCAGCTCCCTCTACACTATCATAGGGCATGCCGACGCTGTTGCAGCGGTTAAGTGGGGTTTATCCCAATCTAATTTATCCGCTAAACATCGGAAATTTCTTTTACAATGTCTCGAGTTTTGTCTGACCAAAAATTATTTTTGGTATAATAAAGGTTTTTTTCTTCAAACAACTGGCGTCGCAATGGGGGCAAAATTTGCCCCCAGCGTCGCCAATTTGTTTATGGCATTATGGGAGGAGGAGAGTATTTTCAATGACCCCCCTAATCAGTTAAGATGCTACAAACGTTATATTGACGATCTCGTCATGGTATGGGAGGGTGATTTGTCCAGCCTAGAGACATTTATGTCCAAGCTGAATAACAACATCAAAAATACCTCCTTATCGTGGAATATTCACACTGAAAAGATTGTGTTCCTTGATCTAGAGATCTATAAACAAGGTACTTTTTTACATACTCGCAATCATTTCAAACCTTCTGACAGGAATGGTTATATCCCTCTAGATAGTTGCCACCATCGCAACTGGCTTTGCAACATTCCCAGGGGTCAGTTTATCCGTCTAAGACGTAACTGCACCTCTGACAACGATTTTTTCGAACAATCTAAAATCTTAGCCAAAAGGTTCGAACAAAAGGGATATAGTAAAGATTCCATTGAAAATGAAATGTCTCGAGTAGGCACTCTCAATCGAGCAGAACTCGTTGCTGATTCCATTAAAAAACCGGAAGAAGATAGCCAATCGATGTTTAAGATCATCCTGGATTACAACATTCAGCATCGCCAATTCGAGAAAATAGTTAAAAAACATTGGGATGTGTTAAAGAATGATAAGGTCTTGGGACCTGTCCTCCCCCCTCGCCCTCTCTTTATTTATAGGAAGGCGCCTACACTGAGGGATATCGTGGCGCCAGGAGCCATAGACCCACCCATTTTTAAAGAGAACACTATTTTCTCGTTTTTATCCGGCTTCTACGCATGTGGTCGCTGTCAGCCCTGTAAACAGTGTAAATTTAACACTAAAAAACGGAAAGATTTCACCTCATTTTCTACTAAGAAATCGTATAACATAAAAAATGTAATCACCTGTAACACTGAAGGTGTGGTCTACATGCTCGAATGCGACTGCGGATTACAGTATATAGGCCGCACTTCTCGCACTATGGCTGTCAGGATAGGAGAACACGTTAATAATATCAAACGTGGGCTACGTACTCACAGTGTATCTAGACATTTTAGGAAATACCATAATAAGAATCCTAAATGTCTCAAATTTTGGGGCATAGAAAGAGTAGATAAGCACTGGAGAGGAGGTAATTACATTAGACGAATAAGCCAGAGGGAATCCTTCTGGATATACGAGGCTCGTGCACTTTCTCCGGAGGGTCTCAATGTTGATTTGAATTGTTTTATTGCAAATAATTAGTTATATATCAACAATTATGGCCCCTTTTCCCTATTATAGGTAGTCTTTGCACATTGATATTGCCTTAAGATTGATTCTGTGATTATTTTAATGGAATGATAGTAAAGGTCTATTATATGTTATTCCTGTGATGGTATTTTGGTATCACGTATGGGATCATATATATATGAATTAATATTTTTAGATTTTATATTTTATTTTTATTTTAATAATAATGTATTTTATATTTTTATTAATTTTCTGTTATTTTTTAATTTTTTATTTAATTCTTGGGTTTAGGAATATTTAGTAATTTTGAATTAAGCAGTGGTATACTATATGTATTATTATTTAATAATTATCGTTCTGCTGTAAGAATTTGTGGGACTTCATAGAGTGATGGTAGTATATTTTCGATTCTCTTTTTTGTCCACAAGATGGCGATGAAGAGTTTTTTATGTCTGTCGCTGCAATAGCGAATAATAAAGTTTTTCGCCAGTCCAGCTTATGACGTTTTTTGTCCACAAGATGGCGATGTAGAGTTTTCTTGTTTGTCGCTGTAATAGCAAATAATAAAGTTTTTCGCCAGCCCAACGAATGACGCGGGACGTGCCTTACCGCGTCATTACGTGTGTCCTGGGAATGGAGCCGTTCTTTACGGCAGGCTATTTATATCGAGGATGTGAATTAGAAGGTTCCGCCCTGCTGAGGAAGTAGTATTACGATACGCGTCCGGGGTCAGTAACCATCCCATGTCACTCCTTGATGTCCCACATCTTTATTTGAGCTGCCTGTTTATGGTGTTTTATGCCTGTATTTTCTACATAAATGTGAGTACCCTGCACATTTTATACTCATTAAAGAGACCTGGTTTTATATGGAAGCTCTTAGATTTGGCCTTTTTCTTTGCATATTGGTCCGTTGGTGCCACTGAGGACATTTGCATATCTCCGGGTTCTACAGCTGACAAGTATACATCCTTGAGCCATCTGGATTTCCTGCCATTTGTTCTAAGCGTATTAGACCTTTGGTAAAACAAGGGTCTTTGTGTGAGGTGAGAGTACCCATCTTTACTGGTGAAGGGATCACATTTGAAATATTTGAAATATTGGTTTTCCAAGTCACTTGGTGAAGATACTCTGATTGTCTTGATCACAGGATTTGTTTGCACATTGCAAATTTGGACTTTTATTTATTTATTTTTTTCACACTGTCATTAATTTAATTATGTCTTCACTGGTATGAGCATATTCATTTCAATATTATGTAATTTAGGTTTGCGCTGCACTGCTTTGCTTGATATGTTTCTTAACACTAGTTTCTTTTATGGTAGAAACCAAGATATTTTGTTTGTTTAAATGCCAGATGCTTTGAGGATTACAAAAGCATTTTGTGATATACCGGCAATAATAATCTGACAAATCAGCTATGGTCACCATATCTGTAAAAACTTTTGGGTGCTACTGTCTCCTCCAGCCTTCTACAGCTAAACTGTAAAGTAGCAGCGTGATAAATTCTCAATATACCATTAGCTCAGCTTTTATAAAATAAAATGTTAATCAAGACAGTGGCATAACTAGCTTATCTGACACAAGAGATGGATACACTTTTAACTTCTCACTGCACTGTAAAACAATAAAATAAAATAAATAATAATAATGGATTTAAAAAACACAGGCAGAAAAATTGTCCCCAATTCTATTCTACACTCTCTAACTCACATCTTTAACCTCTCCCTCTCTTCTGGCAGCTTCCCCAACTCTCTAAAACATGCACTAGTCACCCACATCCTTAAAAAGCCCTCACTGAACACTCTTCACAACCTACGTCCCATCTCCTTACTCCCCTTCTCCTCAAAACTCCTTGAACGACTGGTCTACAACCGAATAAGTGACCGTCTAAGAACAAACTTCTTGATCCCCTTCAGTCCGGATTTCATCCTCAACATTCCACAGAATCTGTTCTCCTTAAACTCACAAAAAAACTATTAACAGCTTATACCAACAGACACTATTCTGTACTACCCCTCCTGGTCCTCTCTGCTGCCTTTGACACCCTCCTCCTCAAAAAAAAAACTCTCCCTTGGTCTCTATGACTGTACTCTTCACTGGTTATCATCCTACCTATCCCAATACACCTTCAGTGCCACTTACAACTCTACTACCTCCTTGCTTCTTCCTTTCTCCGTCAGGGTCCCCAAAGGTTCTGTTCTTGTACCTCTCCTTTTTTCAATGGGTCAGTTGATTGCCTCCCATGGCTTTCAAGGCATTCAATATAATCTCTACGCTGACGATACCCAAATCTATCTCTCCAACCCTCAACTTATTCCATCAGTCTCTTCACACATCACCAACTTACTAACAGACATATCAGCCTGGATGTCACATCACTCATTCAAACTCAACCTATCCAAAACCAAGCTCATGATATTTCCTCACCCACGTTCCCCGTCCCCTGATTTCTCTGTCAAAATCAATGGCTCAACTATCAACCCGTCCCCCCATACCAAGGTCCTAGGTGTAATACTGGACTCTGAACTATCCTTTCAGCCCCACATCCAGTCGATGTCCAAAGCTTGCCGCCTCAACCAAGATACGCCCCTTCCTAACCGACACCAGAAAGCTTCTAATCCACTCCCTGGTCATCTCTTGTCTCGATTACTGCAACTCCCTCCTCATTGGCTTACCTTTTAAAAAGCTATCCCCCCTTCAGTCCATCATGAACGCTGGTGCCAGACTCATCCACCGTACAAACTGCTTGGTGTCTTGCCAATCCCTTCATTGGCTGCCACTGAACCAACAAATGCAATTCAAGTTACTAACCATAACTTACAAAGCTATCCATAACTTGACCCCCAGTAGGGATGAGCCGAACACCCCCGGGTTCGGTTTGCACCAGAACGTTCGAACAGACCACGGGTTCACACGAATATTTCGAACCCCATTGAAGTCTATGGGACCCGAACGTTCGAATTCAAAAACGATCGTTTTAAAGACCAAAATTCAAATACATGTTGGAAAACGTCATTCAGAACCCGGGTCTTGCCCCAGGGAACATGTATCAATGGAAATTTTCTTTGTAAAAACGGCCGTTTTTTCCGGAGCAGCCATTTTAATGGAGCTTAAAGTGAAAAAAAAAATTCCTTTAAATATCACACCTGCTGGGTTTCTATAGTAGTGGCACATGTTTAGAAATGTCCCTGCACAACATGAGAGGACTATAAAAGTAATTAATGCTACTTGCGCAAGTTCTGTGTGGCAACATTATGTCGAATATTTTAGCGGTGGTGAGGGGCCATTATTGTTTTGTGAAAGAATTTTTTTTAGAAAAAAGGGCACCCCTCAAACATACTGTAATTGGAGCGCAACAAGGAGCCACGTGCAAAGTATTGGAAAATATGGGTAATACTGCGCTGTCTAAGTGGAATTCAATAGAAATTGCAAGCAGCTACAATAGTGAGATACTCACGAACAAACCAGTAAAAATAAAAAAAACAAGCTGCGCAACTATGAGAAACTCTAAGATGATAAAGAGCAATACCAAACAGTAAATTCTTCTATAAAGTCCATCAAGCTATCAGTACAAATGGAAGAGCATCTGATGGTATAAATCGGCAGAGAAATTCCTTATGTTCAAGCAGATGGTGACATCAAAAACAGGAACCTCAGAAAAGTGCAAACAGATAGGGAAGACACCTCCACCGATGGAATACACTGTCCCTTACCGGAGGGGAAGATCCCAACTAGAGACCTTCTGACCGCAGATGGCTTTCTCCCCAGCCAGGGGGTTCAATGGCACGAAGTTATATGGTCAACAACTCCTCCCTTAGTGGACAAGTGATCAATGTTGATTGATGCCTGTTTCTCATGAAGGCATGGCCCAGGCATAAAGTGAGTCTTGCATTAATGGTGTCCTTTTCATTATTTGGAGAAGATTCAGGCTGCCGTCATTCCTCTGAGGTCTTCACTCTGCCCCAGCGAGAGCACAGCCATCTGCGGTCAGAAGGTCTCTAGTTGGGATCTTCCTCTCCGGTAAGGGACAGTGTATTCCATCGGTGGAGGTGTCTTCCCTATCTGTTTGCACTTTTCTGAGGTTCCTGTTTGTGACGTGCAAAGTATTGCATAAAAAATTGTTATTAGATGCCCCTGTTAAACAGGGGCAGAAAAATTGTGCCTTGGGCACAACACAACACTTGCAACCCCTCCCAATAACTCCAATTGGAGCGCAACAAGGAGCCACGTGCAAATTATTGCATCAACAATTGTTATTGGGCACCCCTGTTAAACAGGGGCAGAAAAATTGTGCCTTGGGCAAAACACAACACTGAAAACCCTCCCAATAACTCCAATTGGAGCGCAACAAGGAGCCACGTGCAAAGTATTGCATCAAAAATTGTTATTAGGCGCCCCTGTTAAACAGGGGCAGAAAAATTGTGTCTTGGGCACAACACAACACTGCAACCCCTCCCAATAACTCCAATTGGAGCGCAACAAGGAGCCACGTGCAAATTATTGCATCAACAATTGTTATTGGGTGCCCCTGTTAAACAGGGGCAGAAAAAATGTGCCTTGGGCACAAGACAACACTGCAACCCCTCCCAATAACTCCAATTGGAGCGCAACAAGGAGCCACGTGCAAAGAATTGCATCAAAATCTGTTAAACAAGGACAAAAAAATTGGGCCTTGGGCACTGGTGGCGGAGCCCAGAAACACAACATTTCTTACTAGCTATCAGCAAGAAAAGTGAGGAGGAGAAGGATATTCCATCAGCAGCATAAGAGGACAGTCACTCAGCATCAGCAGTCTAAAAGGGATCCGACATTTCAACAAAAAGATATTATTCATTAACCAGAACCAGACGCTGGCGATGGTTGCTGGAACCGGTCAGACCTTGGGGCTGCGGACTAAAAAACTGCCTGAACGCATCGGTCAGACGACCACCTTCTCCACCGCCCCTTCTGTGACTCACCAAAGCCTCAGCAAGACGTTGTCCAGAGCCAGGTTTTGGTAATCCCCCGGTTCTGGGAACGCATTGCACAGACCCTTCTGCAAGGCCTCCCGCAGAAGTTTCATCTTCTGCTCCCTCTGCGATGGCAACATAAGGTCCGCAACCTTACTCTTGTAACGTGGATCAAGGAGAGTCGCCAGCCAGTAATGATCCCTCTCCTTAATAGCACGTACACGAGGATCCTTACACAGGCTTTGCAGGATCAGGGAGGCCATGCAGCGTAGGTTTGCAGAGGCATTCGGGGCACAGTCCTCTGGGTCACTGAGGACGACAGGATCCACAGGCACCTCATCCCAGCCACGTAAAAGTCCACGTGCTCCTTGGGACTGTAAATGATCCCTTGAAGACTGCTGCTGCTGAGTGCTAGGCTCCACCTTCATGCTGCTGATACAATCCTCCTCCTCCTCCTCCTCTTCCTGTGTGCTAGGTGGGCAAGCAGGACCACTGTCTGGGTAAAGGGGGCCTTGAGAGGTAAGGAAGTCCTCCTCTTCCTCCCTCTGTTCTGCCTCAAGGGCCATGTCCATTATTCCACGTAGCGTGTGCTCCAACATGTGAATAAGAGGAACAGTCTCACTGATGCATGCACTGTCACTGCTCACCATCCTCGTGGCCTCTTCAAATGGTGACAGGACAGTGCATGCATCCCTGATCAATGCCCACTGGCGTGGGGAAAAAAACTAGCTCCCCTGACCCAGTTCTGCTGCCATATTGGCACAGGTACTCATTGATGGCCCGTTGCTGCGTGTGCAGCCGCTGCAGCATGGCCAACGTTGAGTTCCATCTGGTGGGCATGTCACAAATTAGGCGGTTCTTGGGCAGGTTGTATTCCCTTTTGAGGTCAGTCAGCCGAGCAGTGGCATTATATGACCTTCGAAAATGCACACAGACTTTCCTGGCCTGCTTCAGGACATCCTACAAGCCCGGGTACCTGCCCAAGAACCGCTGCACCACCAAATTGAGGACATGAGCAAAACAGGGCACGTGGGTGAGTTTTTCCTGTCGCAGGGCAGAGAGGAGGTTGGTGCCATTATCGCTGACCACCATTCCAGGCTTCAGCTGGCGTGGCGTCAACCACCTCTCAGCCTGACCCTGCAGAGCTGACAAAACCTCTTCCCCAGTGTGGCTCCTGTCTCTCAAGCACACCAGCTCTAGCACCGCATGGCATCTCTTGGCCTGCATTCCTGCCTATCCCCTCGTACGCCTACGGAGCACGGCTGGTTCGGAGAAAACATCACCACAGGAAGAGGCCACAGAGGAAGAAGAAGAGGAGGGGGTGGAGGAGAGAGGTGTGTCACAAGCAGTAGTAGTGTTTTGGAGGCGTGGTGGCGGAACAACCTCCAAAACTACTGGACCTTGCCCTGCGTCCTTCCCAGCTGCCAGCAGAGTCACCCAATGCGCCTTAAAAGACAGGTAATGTCCCTGTCCATGCCTGCTGGACCATGAGTCAGCAGTAATATGCACCTTACCACTGACCGCCCTGTCCAGCGAGGCATGGACATTGCCTTCCACATGCCGGTAGAGAGCTGGAATAGCCTTCCGTGAGAAAAAGTGGCGTTTTGGTACTTGCCACTGAGGTACTGCACATTGCACAAACTCACGGAAGGGGGCAAAATCTACCAAGTGAAAAGGTAGCAGTTGAAGTGCTAGCAATTTCGCTAAGCTAGCATTCAACTGCAGGGCATGTGGATGGCTGGGATTGTACTTCTTTCGGCGCTGCAGAAGCTGGGGCAGGGAAATTTGCCTGGTACTCTCTCTCTCTCTCTCTCTCTCTCTCTCTCGATCTTACAACGCGAAGCACGTATATAACCAGAGAGCTACCTACCCTCCAGGTTTGAACACCTCACTATCATATCGGCCGTTCCTCTAAAAACACTTTAGATACTGGGACTGTAGAATATATGGATAATTTAAATCATATATTTAAATCATGAATTTTTAGACCCTAGTTACGGTTACTCAGTATCTATTGATTATTTATCCTTATTAATTTAAATTTTTGTTTTTTTAGTATGTGTATGTGCATTTGTGTTCCCTTACCTGCTGACAATTTTTTGTCTATTCTGTCAATATACTGAAATCTGAAGGTTCTACCAACCCAAGATTGAGTCCATCGATCAAAAATACTGCATTAAATATTTGTTCCATATTATGGTGATGTACTATTATTATAATGTATCTATATGTAAAGAGATGTAAATATTTTGTCCAAATCCTGTTCTGACTTTGGTGACAAGCGTCTCACTGTTTCCCGATGGTCTGAACTATCATTGGAGTGGGAAGCGTTTCTGTGTGGCTGATTGTGCGTCCCAGGGGAACCTGATATTCATGGAATGCCCCCTTTCCCTCCGTCATCCTTGACGGAAGGAATGCGCCGCCTACTTGGTAATGGTTGGCTGCTCGCCAATCAACGATGGCTATCCATAGCGGCGTGCTGCGCTTGTATTTGCGTTTCACGCCGACATGGTTGTGCCTGGTTCCGGGTATGCGTGCGCATCTGCTGGGACGCACGGACCGGACGTGATGTCAGAGGTCACTCGTGACCTTTCACTTCCGGTGAGGGTGAGCATTCAAAAGCGGCGCTGACACTATCCATGTCAGACGCCGCTCTGGATGCGTGAGGCTTACCATCAGTAATAGAACTCGTAGCACATTCAAACTGGAAAGATTCTAGATCCCAAGTCTTGCATTATTTCCATCTTTAAAAGCAAGGTAAAAATCTTTGTTTATGCACACAACCATATAGTTTGTAATACACCTTATTTCCATACCATGTGTACCCATGGCAATACTTTATCATCTGACAGCTAATACTGATGCAAAGTTTGCCCTTATTATTTACACCCAGGTTTAGTTGTTATTACTATTATTCTTTGTCTATATTATCAGTAGTAGAAACCCTATCTTTCTTTTTCTCTTTTGAAAAGAAGGAATTACTAGGGAGTCTAAAATATAATTAGGGAATGTAAATATATGGGTCTAAGCACCCCCGGTGGCAAACTAGGATATGGTTGTTGAATGTTAATTCAAGGTGTCTATATCATAGTATAGTATGGCCACTATATAAATATTTCTAAAACTTTTTTCATTCTACTAGCAAATCTGGATATTTTCAGCTTCGCTATAAAAATAAAAAATAAATATAAATAACATTAATTAAAATAAAATAAAATATGATATGTACTTGTACAGTTGTCTATTAAATTATAGATTTCAGATATATACTTCTAAAGTTAGAATGAAATTGTTTATATATCCATTCTAATAATTTTCAGAACTCTATTCTGCTATATGGTAATAAAACCTCAACACCCTATCATCCACACTTGACAACCAGGTGGATCTGGCTTCCACTGGTTTTCCCTCTCCTGGTTTTGTTCTCACTGTCGGGATAATAGAGGCGTTCTGACTTTATGTCTAGTCACACATTTTTAAAAACGGATTTGTAAGCACACTTTCATATTTTGTTGTATATAAATTTATTTTTTAGATTAAATATTGATAATTTTGTAAAAATTATATTATATATTTGCTGTTCTGTACTAATGGCATTTATTATTATACACAGACGACTATTTCTCAGAAGAGACCGAGGTGCTAAAGCCCTGAAGAAGCACGCAAGTGCGAAACTAGTTGGCAATTAGTGCACCAAATTCTGTCTTTGTTATTCTGTAAATATTGTGGTCGTCCTTCAATTGATCTGTTTCATGTGTATAATAATCTTATGTAAATAAAATTTTCTATTTTTGATATATAACCTACGTGTTTGGTGTGTTTACCTTATTACCACGATTGATATCTCACATTAAAATCCTGTTGGGAGGAGGAGCTTCCTCTACCTTTCTTATTTCATTCATTTTTTATACGTTCGCTTATAGGATTGTGAGTTCTTATCAATCGTATTCGGGAGACATTTTTCCACCCACTTCCCTTTTTTAAAAGGACTGGAAATGAGAAACACTAAAGTAGAGGACTACAATAATAATCAGTACTGCATAGGTCCTGTAGTACTATATAAAACTCAACAATTTACTCATATCCAAGGGAATTTTCCCCAGAACGAATTTCACTTTGCAAAGAATACCCAATCAAAAAAAAAAACTGCATTTTTGCTTGACCATGATTGGATGATGGCAGTCAAGCAGACAATCACCCAATTGACTAAGCTCTGGGGAAAAATCCCATATAAAGTGAACAGTAAATTTTCTTTTCTTAAATCAAGTCGATTGTGTCAGATTCCCTACTATCAAGTATTTTAGGCATTTGGGGGTTGATTCGTTAACCACTTCAGCTCTGAAAGGTTTACCCCCCTTCCTGGCCAGGCCAGGCCATTGTTTGCGATCTGCCACTGTGATGCTTTAATTGAAATTGCGCGGTTGTGCGACACTGTACCCAAATAAAATCAATGTCTTTTTTTCCACAAATAGAGTTTTTTTCTGGTGGTATTTGATAACCTCTGCGTTTTTTTTTTTTTTTTTTTTGCACACAGAGCGACCAACAATTTTGAAACAAAAAACATTTTTTTTTTTACTTTCTGCTCAAAAACACATTATTACAGTGCTCAGTGCTTAAAATATGCACTGTGACTGTACTTATGACACTGGCAGGAAAGTGGTTAACATCAGGGGTGATCAAAGGGTTAAATGTGTGCCTCTGGAGTGCTTACTAACTGTGGGGGAGGTGCTTTTACTACCTGAAGATGTGAATTGGTGTTCCTGCTTCACAGGAACATGGGATCCATGTCTTCTGTACTCCCAGAATGATAGTCTGCCTTGTTTACATAGGCAGACTGTGATTCTGTCAGAGTTCTGGAACCTGACGATAAGCTCCCACGATGAAAAATCACAGCGGGAGCTAAAGCCAGCAGCGCATGCTCACGTCCAAAACCCAGAAGTCCAGAATCATGTGTATATACCTGTATACATGATTCTGCACAGATTGGCTGACCTGTAGCAAAAAATCTTCTATGCGCCGGTCATAAAGCGGTCAAAGGCAAATAGGCTGTTCACTTTGCAAAGAAAGTAGCACTTTGCATATGAATGTTCCCCAAAGCTTAGTAAATGGGGTGAAGCTCTCCAAGCAAAAATTTGAGTTTTTTTCCTTTCACGTGATTGGGTACTCTTTGCAAGGAGAAATTTCAACACATTCACTAAATCTTTGGTACCAGGTTTCTGAGGTTGGTTTTGGGGGCAACAAACTGGGCATGTTAAGGAAGAGGGCCAATTCATAGCAGAGATAGTAGAAAAGTTTTAAATGTTACCGCCTTCAATCAAAAACAAGTCCCTTCTCTCACTACCACCTGCCTACTTTTGTTTTTGTTTTTTTTAAAGGAAAAGTTACACGATTACAAACCCCCCCCCCCCCAGTCCCCGTTTTGACAGCTAGCTAGAGCCCGGCCGCATGCCAAGCCCGGCCGCATCGTTTATTCACAGTATTTTGTGAACAGGAACACTACAAGTCCCGACAGCCTATGCGGCTGTCAGCTTGTAGTTTTCAATGAACTGCCAGAATGCTATTGACAGTGGCGTACTATGTGGGGGCGGGCTGCCCTGGGTCACACACACTGGGGGGGTGTCAGGCCAGCGCCCCCCACCCCTCCGCGACTAAAGCGGACACAGCACTACAGGTTTAGGCAGCGGCCCCTGCGCAGTCACAGAACACACACTGAGAGTCCGAGGTAGTGGCTTTGCAGGGGGGGTGCGAGCCACACCGGAGTGACACCCGCCGGGACCCGGCGCAACTATCTCCTTCTCTCTGTGGTCACGCCTGAGGCTCTGATCAGTCTGTGGCAGCGCTGCCGACACTATTGATCTCTCTTGGTAGTTCACTGAGCTTCCTGTCAAAGTGTAACTGCCTACTGGTATCGGAAGTACAGGCAGACAGATACACAGACGGTCTGCAGGACCGTGGCATTACACCCATCATTTGCTGCTCACGGGTGAAATGCAGGTCCCTAGCAAAATTTTTTAAAAAGAATGCATATTTGTTTTCCCTGCATAAAGATGCATTTATTTCTTTTTTTGTAAAAGTGAACTTATCCTTCAAAAAGAGTATTTGACATCTTTTAAGTAGGCTGCTCTTTCTTGGTAATCTCAAATTAGGCAAAACAAGCCAAATTATAGAACAGGTCTACAAAACTATACACTGATCTTTCAATTGATTTTTTTTCTTTTGCGCTTGATATTTATAAGCATTGGATGATAGCATGATCCGGCTATCATTTATTTTTAATAACCATTGCTTTATGCTGCACACATTTTCCCAAGCATGCATACTAATGTAAAGGAAGACAAGGAATATGCATTTCTTAGTGCCAGCCTTATTTCTTAGGGAACAATAATGCTTGGGCAAACAAATACAAACCAGAAAAGCTATCCTGATAAAAGGTATGCTGATACATAAACAATTATAAAGATAACTTAAAACAGCTGGCCTTGGCCACGTTTATTCTGTGTCTTTGGATATTGTTTTATACAGTGTTGATAGCTTTGTTGGTAATTGATTTATATATTTAAAAATTGATTTCTCTGTTTGGGAAGAGTGGGTCAAAGTTCCATTATGACTATGTTGTTAAATATTCTGATATGTTGGTAGGCTGGGTGGTGGAGGGTCAAGGCCTATCTCTTTGTGTCAATAACAGAAAATAATATTTTGACTGCAATTGCTGATTAATAGCATTGCACCACTATGTATATTGCAGATTGTCCAAAGAATTTAACATACAACATATATATGTTTTACATTTTCAGATTGCAAAGCAGTCAACAAGTACAAAATGTATTCAGTGCATCTTTTAGCTTGTGTTTTATTTTCTTTTTATTTTTCGTAATTAACTCCCTTCTTAAAATAACAATATGTAAAGGTTCATAAATTAGCTAAGTATAGTCAATAAAGATGTATAACTAGTAATTAAAGCAAATAAAAAGCAGTGAAGTGTTGTAACAGAATGACGAGGCAGGGGTATCTTACAACAGTACTCATCTAAATTCTCATCTAGTGTTTCTGCATCTACTATAGGTTGACCATTTTCCAGGAAATTCTTAAATGGTATGCTCATAGCAATCAATCAGTGTTCTGTAACAGTAGGAACCAATTAGAGAATCAATGTGTTTAGTCATTCATTAGTCATTTTTTCAGGCTGTAAAATGTCACAGGCAACCCTTTGTACTTTATAATCTGTCATTCAACCAGGGGCACTTCTCTGGAGAAATAGAATTGTTTACAATGTATCAACCAGTTGGTCCCTGGTATTATCTTCAAGCATGACCTATTAAGCTCACCCTCTTGTAGGGGTACCTTTGCTTTGCTATGGTGTCACCCCCACTTAGATCACCACTGATAATCTTTTCGATTGTTAATATGCATCTGTCACTGAAGTAAATGGTACAAAAAGGTGTTTACGGATTCTCTCTATCTATTGCATATATGTTTTAACTTGTCTAAGCCAATAATTAACTAGTCTATTAAGACTCTGATAAGCACAATGTTACAAGGCTATCTATGAAAGTAAACACGCTGCTTAGTAAAACAATATCTTTCATTTGGAAAATAGGAATATGCTAACATCAAACACTAAACAGCAGAATATCAAAAATACTTATCACAATCTTCTAGACATAGTCTCATCGGCTGGGCTCTGGATAGCAAAAAGAGGGCTCCGTGTTTTAGACAGCCCTTTTTAAACCTCAATCACACATCATCCAGACCCACCCCACCCGACTCGGTTTTTGGATGAATGAAAGTGTTCACAGGTCAGTCCTCCTCAATAGATTATATTACTATTCGTCTTGCCATATTGGCCTCTAGGGGCAGCATTGTCCATGTATCATCCCCAGGTATCTGTTGCTCCTTTGATCTTTGTTCTCAATTATCTTGGCAACCATAGCTCTCTTCGAAGATTGCTTGCAGAGTGGTTAATCAATGATTCCCATCCTCTCGTCCTAGCCAAACTGGAGCCAGGCTTTGTAATGCACAGTTAGAGGCATCATTGGTTACATTCCAACTTGGTGGCCATCTGCCTGTATCCTCCAGGAAGTGAAAATACCAGAAATGATTATAAATAATGCTTCCTTTTAACAGTCACTTTTTGGAAACCCCCCCCCCCCCCCAAACCGTTAATCAAGGAGCAATAAGTATGCATGCTTCATAGACAATACCCAAATGTTTAGTTTTAAAACATATAGTTTATTACATGAAATATTGAAACACAAAATCCTGCTTGGAAATGTGCCCTGTTTCACAAATGTCACTTACAATCCAAACAGATAGCCTTAGTATAGGTTGCTATGTATGGATAGTTTGTAAAGTATTTTTAAACATCAATATATCAGTGTACCAGTTTATATACAATGTATACTCTCCAGGATCCAGAAAGGAAAAAAAAACATGCCCTGTAGACAAAAACGTTTTTGCAATCTTCTGTTGCAAGACAGCCTGCTGCTCTATCTGGTGTTCTTCTGTGTGCATAAACATACACATGTAGTACATAGTTGATAGGGGTGAATAAAAACATTGGTCCATTAATTTTAAAGTGAGTGTGTATGTTTATGTCAATATCATTTTCAATTCTCCAGAGCCTTTCCCATCCTCTGGAACTCCTAATGCCAATCTGTCCAACTATCTCCCACTCTATCCACCTTTTGGCAATCCCTGAAAAAAAACATCTTTTCTATCCTGCTTCTAACTAATAAATTGTCTTTTTAGTTTCTCCATCAGCTTATCCCCCACAATTATCACCTTTTGTATCACTTAACCCTCCCTCTTAGATTGTAAGCTGTAATGCGTGAGGCCCTCCAATTCCTCTTGTTTTGAATCGTATTGTACATGTTCTATCTGCCTTTATTTTGTAAAATGCTGCACCATTTACATCCTGTATAATAATAATAATAATAATTATTATGCCTAATCTAGCTCAATCTATCTCCGCCCACACACTACTATACACGGCTGCTATGTAAGCAGCCTTATATAGTGTGGCGTGTGGACTTAGTCCCCCTGAGCCATGATTGGCTAAAGGCCCCGCCTTTGGCCAATTATGGCTCTCTTATGTTCACTATTGTTACTACGGGTACAAATTACAAATATTATATCTATATGTGATATTGCCACATATGTCAAAATTTCAGAAGCAGGAGAACTTTATTGGTGTTTTTTTTTTTTTTTTACAGTGGGTTATGGCAATAGCCAGAAGCATCAATCTAAAGTTTAAAACATGCTTTTTAAAAAAAAACAAAAAAATGCTATTTCATAGTCTATAGCACCATAGTGGATATAGCCATCCAAGGTATCTGCAAAGCATTCCACAAGAGCGTATAGATGTATCAAAAAGAAAGAGGTGTAGAAGATTTGAATGTATCAAAAAGTCTCCAGAGTCAGTTGCTGTAATTGGTTAAAATAGGGATCTAATCATGCCAGAGAAAGGGAGAATGTGGGTCATCACCCGTACACAGGCAAAGAGCAAACCCAATCTAGAAATCCAAGTAAAGGATTTAAACCGGGGCAAGGTAAAATGTGTCATAAACGAACACTTATAGAGCGTGGATCCGGGTGCTGTTTATACAAGCAGCCACACAGGACAATATATTTCTTTGAGCAACTGTTTCTCTTTTTTTTAGGAGTGTGCCAATGGGAATGTTTGACCATTCTTCCAGAAGTGCATTTGTGAGGTCAGGCACTAATGTTGGACAAGAAGGCCTGGCTTGCAGTCTCCGCTCTAATTCACCCCAAAGGTGTTCTGTCAGGTTGAGGTCAGAACTTTGTGCAGGCCAGTTAAGTTCCTTCACCCCAATCTGGCTCATCCATTTCTTTATGGATCTTGCTTTGTGCACTGGTTTTCAGTCATGTTGGAACAGGAACGGGCCATCCCCAAACTTCCCACAAAGTTGGGAGCATGAAATTGTCCAAAATGTCATGGTATGTTGACTCCTTAAGAGTTCCCTTCACTGGAACTAAGTGACAAAGCCCAACCCCAGAAAAACAACCCTGCACCATATTCCCCCTTGTTTTACTAACACATCCGAAATATGCAAAACAGTATTCCGTTTAAAAGATTTTATTGGTATTTCAGAATAAATAACATAGTAAGCATATAATTAAATGTAGATAAAATAAAGTATCATAGGTAGTAGAATTGTAATATCAAATAAGAGAAAACAAGAATAGCAACAACATCAGTACATATTTTTGTTTAAAATTAAAGTAAATGTTAACTTATACATCAGTAGTTTTCGAACTTTGAGGCAACAAAACAAGAGAATAAAAATTGGAAATCATGGAATGAATCTAAAATAACAATATTAAATTAGAAATTTAATAAACAAAGGGTAAGAGGGGGAGGAAGTAGGGGAAGATAAAAAAAAAAAAGAATTATCACCTCAAGTCTGATTCGAGGAAGGATGAAGAGACATTGCCTTAAATTCATCAGTTTTAGTCAAGAGTGTCCAGCAAGCCCATTTTTCGTAAAACTCTGTGGGGGAGTCTTTAGCCTGTAGAATTAGGTCTTCCATTTCAGCTATTCTGTCAATCCGTTGGAACCATTCAGACAAGCTAGGAGGAGATGTGTCTTTCCAATGGGTAGGGATACACAGTTTGGCTGCATTTATTAAATGTATTAATATAGTGTTTTTGTAAGTAGAATGAGGTAAGGCGGTATGATGAAGTAGGTATTGTGCTGCCGTAAACTCCAGGGAAAAAGTGGTGATAAGGGAGATAATACGGTGTACTTCTTTCCAAAATGCTTGTATAAGGGGACAATCCCACCAGATGTGTAGGAGAGTTCCTATCGAGTTTTTACAGCGCCAGCATATAGGTGGGGTTGAAGGGTAGAATTTGTGGATTATATAAGGTGTCCTATACCACCTTGAGTAAAGCTTATATCCATTTTCTTGAGCTAAGACATTCATTGAGCCTTTATGTATGCATCTAAATATGTGGGTCCAATCACTAAGTGAGAGATCCAGATCAAGTTGCCTCATCCAGTGTTTGGCAGCATTATCTTCCCTAGGGTCAACACCAGAAAATAATAGAGAGTGTGTTTTTGATATTAAATGTCTCTGAGGACCAAGATTGACACACAGCATCTCAAAGGGGGTTTTGTGTCTGTGCCATAATGAGGGTGAATTAGAGTTGAGTAAAGAATTTTTAATTACTTTGTAATCCATGTTAGAGATTCGGAAGTCAGGGTATTTAAGACAGAATGTGGTATAGGGGATACAATTACCATTTGCAAAACAGTATTCATGTATTAATGTTTACAATGTGTTGGTACTGGTGCAAGCTGTTAAACAATAATATGAAATGGGGGGGAAAGGGGGGGGAACAGGGAGCATCAATCCAGAGGCCATTGGTCTGTGAAGGGCCTGTGGATGGTGTAAAATAGGGGGAATAAGTCTTTAAACAGACAACAGATGGGGGATCCAATGGTGATGATGAAGAACAGTTCATAAATTAGGGCATACTTCTTGAGGGAAGCAGAAGCAAACTCCAGGAACATGTAAAGACAAAGGTAGAGGCACCGCTGAAGTAAAACTGTATGGCATTTTAATAAAACAATGTATAAAAGCACTTACATCTGGGTAAGTGAAGTGAGGCACATCAGAAAGTGGGGTGAGCTTGAAAAAGGAGCGGGCCTGTCATAACCACTAGCAGTGCGCACGCTCGGAAATGTGTTGCATCATTTCCGGTAACATCACATGCCACTGCAGTCCACGTTCTTCCTGTTTCAGGCTATATACCAAGCTGATGATCTTGCCCGCCCGAGACCAGGCTTATGAACCACAGTAATAACCCTGCCAGCATAGAGACTCACCCCACAGGACTTTCTGATGTGCCTTACTGATGTAAGTGATTTTATGCATTGGTTTATTAAAATGTTATACAGTTTGACTTCAGCGGCATCTCTCCATTTGTCTTTACATGCATTAAGGTTTGTTTTACTTTCTGTCATAAAGGGGGATAAGAAATAGCCTAATGTGTTGAAACATTACTTGTGCTATATTCTGGGGCAGGGGTAGGCAACCTGGGGTCCCCAGCTGTTGCAGAACTACAAGCCCCATTTTACCTCTGGGAGTAATTTTAACTGCCATCCTTGCAATGCCTCATGGGAAATGTAGTTCCACAACAGCTGGAGGGCCACAGGTTGCCTACCCCTGTTCTAGGGTAAAAAGCTTTGCCTTTCCTATTGATTATTGCTACAGTATTGGAAAAAGGCCATATTAATAAGACAGCCCATCCCTGAATGTCATGTAATGTGTGAGGTCAGCAGTTTCCTTCCACTTAAGCCTTTAGATATGATAATTTGGCAGCCACACAATGCAATTTAACAGGCAATTAAAGGATTATATAGACCGACAATGGTACTACTAAATTAGTTAGAGATGTTTTTTTTTTAAATGGGATTGCCATGCAAGTGGAAATGTACTCACCTTCTACTCCAGCGATGACAGCTGTCCCTCCCTCATCCGGTTTTTACTTTGCTAATTTCTGCCAATTGAATGGCTGGTTCTGATTAGTTACATTGTCCCTGACAGCCAGCTGCATCCCTGGCATTTTACAGATGATGGGGATAACCAGGGATTTACACTGCACTTCATACACCGATCAGTCATAACATATGACTACCCAACATAACATTAGGACCACCCAGCCAATATTGAGTAGGACCCCCTTCTGCTGCCGAAACAGCCCTTACCTATCGAGGCATGGATACCACTAGACAAAGCATCATACTGCTTCCCCTGGCTTGGTGCATTTGGGTGCCATCTCTTCACCAGGTAAGTGACACACACGCACCCGGCCATCCACATGATCTAGAAGAAAATGTGATTCATTAGACCAAGCCGCCTTCTTCCATTAATCTATGGTCCCGTTCTGATGCTCATGTGCCCATTGTAGGCACTTATGACTGCAGACACAGGTCAACATGGCCATCCTGACTGATCTGTGGCTATGTAGACCCATACAGAAGAAAATACACTGTCCTGCCACCTTTCTTTCAGAAACAGTATTAACCTTTTCAGCGATTTGAACTACAGTAGCTCTTCTATTAAATCAGACAACATGGGCCAGCATTCACTTCCCAAGGGCATCAATAAGCCTTGGTCACCCATAATCCTGTCACTGGTTCACAAGTTTTCCTCACTTGAACCACTTTTGGTAGGCCCTAACCACTGCAGATTGCTAGGAGAAAGGGAAAAGTTGTTACAATAGACAAGTGAAGTATAAAAAATTATATATATATATATATATATATATATATATATATATATTAGCATATTTAAAAAACAAATGACCTAAGTTCTACTTTAAGTCAGACAATAGCAATTAACAGTAGAGTCACATCCTGGTGATTATGCAGAATAATAGTAATTAGGTTTTCAGTATGGGAATGTTTTACCTGTGAACTAAATTGTACTATTACTTGTAACAGAGAAGAACCTAATGTCTCTTCTTTGCCAAGCTGCAAATATTCAGTACAGAAATAAACTGAAATAGTGCAACCTTTGTCACAGAAGGTTAGTGGAATGCATCGAGCTTCTGGAAACGCCAGCTTCTGGAAACGCTGCACATTTGTGTTGCAAACAATTATTTTATTTTATTCTAGAGAAAGTAGCAAAAACAAAGCTAGCATGTTTAGTTATGTGTTATCAACAGTTTCCTCCACTTTTGTATACATATATATTTAGGCCCATTGATCCTAAAGTAGTATTAAACCCAAAAGAAAACATTTATTATATTGCAGCTTACCATTTTTTAGACGTGATAGCTGCATTAGTTTCCTTTTTAGGCTTTCTTATTTTTTTTTATTTTTTTATCTGGTGATCAAGCCAGTAACACTGTTGTTTCTTTTTTACAAGATCAAGCTCTTCAGCTGAATGTATAAGTTTACATGGATGAGACAAACCACTTAACACTGGCAGGAGTGAATAAAATAATCTGATTTTATTTATTTATGCAAAACCTATATTCCAAAAGGAAAAACAACTATTTGCTGTAACTGATTATCAAATGTGAGTTGGAGTTTGGTTTAAATGTGTTGGTTTTTATAAATTTGCTAATACATGTACCACTACTCCCCTCCCCTCCAGGACTCATATGGCTGCTGACTGCCATGCCTCTTGTTGCTCCAGAGTTGTGCCCCACTAATACAGGAGATGTGTCAAAGAAAAAAAACTGATGAAGCCACTACATCTAATGATTACTAAGCTGTGTCACATATTTTGCCTGCCCCCCAGGACGACTTTGATGATAAACAAAATATATTACAGCGCACATATACAACAATTACATTTAAATCATGCAAGGCTATTTAAAACACCTGAACATATTAAAATATGGGAATTTGGTTACACCTTGAGGCCATATAGTGCTAAGCCCACTACTGCGTCAAAGTACCCCATTATCAGTGGGTCCTGCACTATTCATAGAATGAAAGGTCTTGCATCTCAATCATGGGAGAAAAACTCCTCTTAATGGGAGATCTATAAGGACTCCTCCTATAACACAGGTGGTGTCACAAACTACGGTGAACGAGAGTGAACCACAACTGTGGTTAGGGAAAATATTTCAATGCACTTCTCTATGTAATGCGATTTTAGGTACTGGACCCCAGGCGTCACTCTAATCAGAGAAAAAGAGTTTGGGGGTTCACTACATCATATCTCTCACATAAAGGAATGCATTGAGCTACTTAAGGATGAGGTATTATTACATACCCTTATCCCCTAGCTTTAAAAAGGTATAGCAAACATGTTCCGTATTTCAGGCCAGGAGGCCGTATACTATAAATAACAAAAGTCAAGCACGTAGCATATGAGAATACTGTATGCAGATAGCATATACTTCAGAGAGGCAACTGTAGATTAAATTGGTTTAAGAGTGTATGTCCCTTTAAGATAAGCCACAACTGTTATATGAACCCACAATAAGTAATCCCAAGCAAAGCGGTAGTTTAAACTTGAGCCAGATTCAAATACAGTACTTAGTAAATGCAATATGTGAACAGGGTAATTCTAGAGCAATAAATGTAACGTGGTAAGGGGACTTATCTGTTTGCAGAGCATAAGAGCAAAAGCAGAGTATTGTGGCAGCAATGGGATTAGGTAATGGAGAATCTCTTTGTGGTGGATATCTTAGGGTGTCCCCAGAGCAACTGCAGTAGGGATGGCAGCGTGGATCCAGGTAGAGTAGAGAGGCGATTTAGTTTGCATGTGCCGCGCTATATAAGTTTTCATTCATTCATTCAAGCTGTAGCTTGATGGTAGCGTGGATCCGGGCTGCGATAGGTTACAGCTGAGAGGATAATATTGCCAGCAGTTTGGTGGTAGTGTGGTCCGGCTACGGCCGACAATAATAGAACGCCGTACTGCAGAAGCGCGGTAAATATATAGGGGCAAAAACAGGTGCATGGAATAGCGCTGATTCCACACGGCACTTCCGTGTTCCACACTGGAACGCACGCGGCACTGGGAAGTGACGTCAGTCTGCGGCGCTGGGAAGTGACGTCAGAGCGTGATCACCGAATGCATTCCAAGGTGGACACTAAAAAGAAGTAATGACGAAACGCATCAGTATTGGCCAGACGCTGACGACATCACACATGCATTCCCAATACTTGCATCTTTGCAATCCATGAGCCAACAGTCTGCTGGATCCGTTTTGCTTATGCTTTGTATGACTGCAAGTTGCCTTAAGGTATTTTTTACCACTTTTTAATACAGAGGCATAGTTAAAACAGGCTCCATCATGTTAATGTATTCCCTGATGAAGCTGGATTCACCATCGAGTGGCCATTGCCTCATCTGCTGCTGGCTCCCTATGTTTTGAGATTTGTGCTTCTGACCATTATATTTTTGGTCCATCACTTCTGGTAAGAGGTGTATGCTGAATGTCCAGTAGTGGATCTCTCTTTATTCAATTTTTTTTGCTACACTTGCCCAGAGATTAAATCCACTTGAAGGAACCTGGATGTAGGGACCACTTGTTTCACAATTGGTCCTCAAAATATGGATTCTAAATGTACACACAATTACACGTTACAGAGATTCCTCTCCACCCAGGTCACAATCACCTTTACCCCTCTCAATAGACTAACCCTGCAGGCTCCGACCTACCCCTTGATGAAGAACACCATAACTAAAAATCTATGTAAAGGTACCATGTAAAGAAAGACACTGCCCCCTCGCATAAAACAGTTACAGCATACAGAGTTTAGACTGTCGGCTGCACAAGGACCTGTCACAATAAAGAAACAAATTCCTGACAAACAGGGTTACTGTGCAAGTCTAAGGGAGAATGTCACATTGTTAGGAAAAAAAATATTATACATTGTACAATTGCTACACAAATCATGTAGCGATTTAAAAATAACTTTCCCAATTCAAGCTATAGCTGCTGAAGTTTCCTACGCTGTCAAAAAAGACAATGTAATAGCCCACATAGCAAGGATAACATGCCACAAATTTGTGGCAGTGTTGAATTGCAAGTCTTACTGCACATTTTCACTGCAAGTTGTACACTCGCAGAGCACTTGAAGCACAAGTTCTAGTTGACACTTTTCCAATTCCAAATTTGCATGGCAAGTCTCTAGCAAGAGCAAAGTTGCAGTGGTGAGTCTACATCAAGAGTTTTGCAAGTCTACATCATGAAATTTCAGCCACAGTGACCCCTGTGGTGGGATGACTATTGCACAATATAACTGAACCAGAACTTGCAGCAGACTTGCAGAATGTTTGCAAAGAGAGTTGACCTGGAGTCATGTAATGCAGACCATCTGCAATTGTGCAACAAACTTGTGAATCCTGGCAAATATAGCAATAGCTCAGCAAGTCATTTTCAAACTTGCAGCACAATTGTTTGCTATCTGGGATTTACTTCTACTTGCTACATGAGAACTGCTAAATTAATATTGGCACTGCAGCTTTCCACATTAGAGCACAGTAATCCTACCAGGTGGCTAAAGATCCAGACCCCGCCATACAGAAAACAGGCCACCCTGAAACAGGAAATAGCACCAAACATTTATAAAATTCTGCAATGTATATGATCACCAGGAGAGCAAAGTCATCTCTATGTTTTGTTTGGGTTAACTCCTTAACAGGAGATAACAGGAGATAACCCTTAACAGCTCACATGGCATCTGGGTAAGTGCCTTCTGCTGACCTTAAGCCACACATACACACGTATCTTAGACCTCTTCCGCAGGGCAATCGATGCACCTGCTGGGCAACCCAGATCTCAGAGGCAGGAACACAGCTGCTGTATTCATGGGCACATTTAACAACTATACACTGATAGCAGGGCATTCAGCCAACACAAATGCCTGCCAATGGATGGGCCCAAATCTAGGTGTCACTCCTCTAAAAAGTGTGTGCTATAACACCACCCTGCTGATAGCTGAGGACAGGTTGATCAGTGAAGTCATCCTGTTGAAGCTGGAAGTCTACTGGATGCCGCAGGATGCTGCCCATATCCATGCAGCTCTGCCCACAAGACACCCAGTCGTTGACATTACGAAAAGGTAAGAAAAACTCTAAACATGATGGGTTCTATGAGGAGGACTCAACATTGAGGATCCTCAACATTTATGGGAGTAGGGTCCTATGGGGTAGGAGCAAGGGTGGAGCGACCTAAACGTATGCCTAAACGTATGCCTCCATGAAGACTGTCAAAAAAAATATTTTTTTCATTTTATTTGGTTTATTATTCATTTAGTCATACTAATCTTTTTATTTAAAATGCACACGTGGTCATTAATCACCTTTGTTCTTTCTTGTTACTGAAGATAAAGTTAGATAATTTAAAATAAAAAATAATAATTTGTTTCAGTGAAAAGTCTCTTGTTTTCTTTGTACATTGAATCATCTTCCTAGTTTGTTGATTAGTACAAATTCATAAATCTATTTAACAATATATTTATTGTCATTATCAAGTAAATAATTTGATTAAAGTGGAGCTCCGGGAAAAAAATTAAAAGCCAGAAGCTACACATACTGCAGCTTCTGGCTTTTAATCAATGGACACTTACCTGTCCTGTTGTGCCTCGATGTCGGCACCGCAGCTGATGTTTCCATCAGCTGTCGGGTGCTGCCATCGCCATTGCGGGTAAGGGAACCCGGCAGTGTGGCCTTTAGGCTTCATGCCAGGAACCGTACTGCACATACGCAAGGCCCTGCTTCTCTTTCCTATTAGCCCAGCGGCCAGGGGAGTAGGAGAAGAGAGCCCCGTGGTGACGTCACTGCCATGTTGCGACCAAGGTCGGAAAAGGATACCTGTTTAAAAAAGGTATCCCCCCCCTCCCCCCAAAAGGTGCCAATTGTGGCACCAGAGGGGGGAGGAATCCGATAAGCGCAAGTTCCTCTTTAGGGTGGAGTTCCTCTTTAAGTTTTATTTGAGGTGTGATATAACTGTTGACTGCACAGGTAAAGTGTCATATGTATCCTGATTAGTAGACATGTCAAAATCTTGAAAAAGCCATTTACTGCAGGAGCTTTGTCTAGGTTGCCAAATTTCAAGGGGATGATAGATTTAGTAATTTTCATTATCACCACGTCTTTTAATGGCTTGTAGAGATGAAGCAATAATGAGTTTAAATCTATTATATGTAGATTAAACTTCATTTATATCAGGTAAATGGAAAAAGATTGCAGCCGTGACAGTTGGCGCTCACATTCCAATGCAAAACTTAGCGAGTATTATGGGCCACATAAATCTGCTTCTTTAGTCAACCAGCCACTGATCTTGTAACAGTTCTTCTTTTTGAGTTTTGTTAGGAAAGATGTGGGAAATGCAATTTCCTATATATTGTTCTATTTGAAAAGGGTATCTGTAATCAACTCCAAAGCTAGAGTATTTCTAAGTCACTAACAGTGAAATTTAAAGGCCAGACAAATTCTTTTCTGCCATTTTCAGATGTTTCTCAGGTCACCGATAGAAGATGAATTAACTTCAAAGAAAAGCCAAACAGTTATAAAAAAAAACCAGCAGAGACCTGTTTCCCTTCAGATTCCAGTTTAGCTTTATTTATGGCTAAAGAAGAATTCCTGTCTAATTAAAATCCGGATATTGTCCTATATAGCTATAGTCAATTTTATTAAAGTGGAGGCAAGGGGGTTAGAAGCCATTTCAGGTTTTTAATAGATTTCTGTGTCACCACTAGTTAGACCTATGCTCTTTGTTCTGGTGACCTTTGTCACTGGGACCAGAAGTGAGGAAAAATCTATGATTTTAAATTATCACCAAAAAAAATAGAGGGTAATTTTCCAATGGGACACCAATTACAGTGACAACTGTCTAAAAGAGGATTTTCCTCACAGGCTTTGGATAGACTTTTCCATTGTTCCATATTTTCTTGAAAATTAGTCTGCATCTAATATGCAAATGTGATACCTAATTCATTTACAAATTCAGTTTATATGTACACACACGCACCACTGCTGATTGACAACATAGCACAAGCAAGAATAATAATAAAAAAATATATAATAAAATATATAGTTGAAAGAAGGTGGGAGCTGTGGTGGCTCAACGTGATTGGCACTGCGCTGACATGCCGTTCACCTCTGCAGTCAAGGGTTCGGATCCCAGTCTCGGCTACATGTGAATTGAGTTTGGTGGTCTCAGCCTGGCTCCCGGTGGGTGTGCTATGCAAGGTACGCCTGTGCTTAGTATGCCCACCCCCCCCCAAAAAAAAAACACCACACTTGCATGCACACGAAATTGGTTTAACACACAGGCCATGAGGTCTCCTGAAATAAAGAGAGGCGAAGGACCTACGGGGCTGGCTGGGTGGGCTAGACCCCCTCACTCCCTCATAGGGGGAGTCCCTCTGCCCCATTGGGGTCCTGTTGGGCCCCAGTCGGGCTCCCAAGTGGAGCAGGTAGGGTGGGGTGAGTGGGAGGCCCCCCCTTACACCCGCCATTGCCACCGGGGGCATGGAGAAGGATGGCGATTGCCTCCGGGGGGAGGGTCTGCCTACTCCCAACTCCTGCAGTCCGGCTCCTCTCTCTCTCGTTCACGCACAAAATACACTTAACAAAAAAAAAGAAGAAGAAGGAGAATAGCAAATTCAGGTGTAGTAATAGGGAAACAGTCCTGCTCCCACGTGTAACACTTCGTGTGCCACTACAGCTTGAGTGCAAATAGCGTACCTGGACAGGCCTCTCTCAGGGTATCGCTCGAACCTTTAAGGATTAGTCTCTGCCACAGACCCTCCTGAGATGAACTGGAACCTTTTGGGAGAAGTCTCTGCCCCATAAATACAATGGATTCAGTGAGAAACTACAAGTCCAAAGGAGAAAGAAGATTCGCGGTCCAAGGTCCCAGACTATGGAATGCTTTACCAACCACCATTCGGTTGGAGGAGAACCACTTAGCATTCAGGAGAAAGATCAAGACTCATCTCTTTTGATTTCAAAGGAGACAGGAACAATAAGCGCCCAGAGGCAATTTAGTTCGCATGTGCCGCGCTATATACGTTTTTTATTCATTCATTCATTCAACCTCTGCCACAGGCCCTCCTGATTGTGGTTACGGAGATGAACTAGTGAGATTGCGCCTGGATCTCCTTCTAATTTCTTTCAGGTACCGACTGACAGATGACCAGCCTCTCAGTGTCCGGATACCTTGATCCCCGTTGGATTGTCGAGACCCTATTGGATTGCCAGCCTCTCATTGGCTCTCCTACGATGGACTCCCCACCAAACAGCTATACCGCTTGGAATCTTCAGGAATGGGAACCCAGTCGACCACTGGGCTCCCTGCCACAGCTCAAATGTTCCGGACCAACATGGTCCCAGAACCAGGAACACCGCGTGGCACGCACACCCCAGCCCGGTAAGCCATAACGCTGGGGCACCATGGTGCAGACACCCTAAAGGTGATGGATGCCACACTTGAAGAAGAAGACCCAGAACTAATGGTGTCTGCCCCATAAATACCCTCCCCCAGCATGCACAGTGAGGCTCAACCCTCCTGATTAGCTGCTGGGGAAGAGCACCCAAACCTTGACTCCACTGCTGCCACCTACTGCCCTGGGGTGGGAAGAACACCCCAGCACAACAGAATAAGCCCAAAGCTGAGACAGAGACCCAATTTGAACATGTTAACCAGATCAGAGTTTAACTACACTCTGAACTCACTCTAAATTTAAATAGCACTTTGAAGTAACCAGGCGCTACATATAAAAGGTGGATTTATAGTACATTTTTTGAAAAGCAAGGAACATTTTTAAAGACAAACATTTCGGTGAAACTTTGATTCCATTAAGCAAACGACTGTAGATAATTTGGCCATATAGAGCCCTATCCCTTCAAACAATCCTCCCAATTCAAGCATAACTTGACAAAATTAGGTGGGGATCTGCCATCAGGAGTGGCAGTGGGTAAATAATTATATATGTTTCTAGCTGTCCTTCTCAGTGGGATATTCACACATCTATAGGCATGTTTGATTATTCTCTATTGTTAGAAGAGATGAGCTCCAGGCACCAAACCTAAGAGATCATCCCCAAATGCTGGACTTCATATACAATAGCATGCTTTTCTGTCGCTACTGTATACGACAGCTTCCAACTTCTATCTTTAATGCTTGTTAAGGAATAGGCAGGTGCCAGTACCTACTATGTTCTTGGCAACCAGTGACACCACTGTGCCTATTTACTTGCCAGACAGGTACACAAAGAGGCCCGGGGGGTAGTTTTAAAAAGATTATGTAGGGTTCCCCCCATAATTGATACCAGGTTCTTCAGATCTGATTTGAACTTTATGAGGTAACCCACGTGATTAAATAAAGGTGTGGCATCTCCACAAATTCCATTTCAGACCCTTCAGGCCTAGTACGGATTTTAATGGGGAACCCCATGCAAAAATCAAGAAATAAAAGCATGTAGTTCCCACCCAGAAATCCAAACTAAAAAACGTATCCAAGCATGTAGCCTGGCATGCAAGGAAATAGAGGGTGAGTCTGCGGTCACTTACCCTAAATGCTAGGGGACCACCCTACAAATGCACCTTGTCCTCATGTTGATGAGGACATGGGCCTCTTTCCCACAACTGTGGCACAGTAGTTGCGGGAGTCAGAAATGAAGTAATAAGTGAAACTCCTGCGCTGTAATGGGTGAAAGGGGATTGGCCCGAGGGAAAGGGGCAAGGGAAGTGTACTGCAGCAAACAAAGGATAGGTCTATCCAAATGGACAAAAAACAAGGTATGCAACAAGTGATATTGTTTGCGCTGTGGTGGTGATGCCTAAAGGGTAATGGGAAATGGGTGGAAGGGTGAGTGGGGTGATACACTAAGTGGGTACAGTGAGTGACAAAAATATAAAGATATATACTGTATATATAAATACATAAATATCAATGAAAACACAATGTGAACAAAGTAACAGTAAATGTCAGTGACCGTGTCATATATAATACTATGTGATGGACATGATAGAACACATGGTCAGACTCAGTCCTACAGACAAGACCAAATATAAAAGAAGAAAGTCCAACTTAAACATGCAACTGAGTGCAGCAAGTGAAATCTGGTGTGAAGTCAGAAGGAGATGTTCCAGCAGCCAAATGGGTGAAGATGCAATGGAGGATTCCAAATCGTGCAGCCCACACCTCTAGTGATCCTATCAGCTTACCTCAAGGCTATCTGATATAGCCAGACAGATAGGACATCAAGCTCTTGGCGAATGGAAGCCTCAAATCCGATGGTGCATAGGAGGGAAAAGTACAGAAAGAAAAAAACATAGAGTAGTCCTGTCACCACTGGGGGGATTTCTGCTTGAAATCAAAGATGTGCACTTACACAGAGTGGTGAAAGGGGGTGCCTATCTCCACGAGCAGCGAGCTCGTCAGGTGCTGCTCTGCTGCCACTGCTTATCTAAGTACTGGTCCGCCGATGCTCAGATGATGGTGTTAAAAAGAAAAATAGGAGGGCACATCGCATAATACCGCAACAAAAAGATTTATTAAACAAAGCACAAAATAAAAACTCACATAAGGCAAACTGAGGCGGTCATACATCCACGAGCAGCGAGCTCGTCTACCGTCCGTCAGGTGTTATGCAGAGGGTCCAGTGCTCCAATCCCGACGTGTATTCGTCACACCACGTGACTTCATCAGGGGAACGAGCAGAGCAGCACCTGACGAGCTCGCTGCTCGTGGAGATAGGCACCCCCTTTCACCACTCTGTGTATGTGCACATCTTTGATTTCAAGCAGAAATCCCCCCAGTGGTGACAGGACTACTCTATGTTTTTTTCTTTCTGTACTTTTCCCTCCTATGCACCATCGGATTTGAGGCTTCCATTCGCCAAGAGCTTGATGTCCTATCTGTCTGGCTATATCAGATAGCCTTGAGGTAAGCTGATAGGATCACTAGAGGTGTGGTCTGCACGATTTGGAATCCTCCATTGCATCTTCACCCATTTGGCTGCTGGAACATCTCCTTCTGACTTCACATCAGATTTCACTTGCTGCACTCAGTTGCATGTTTAAGTTGGACTTTCTTCTTTTATATTTGATCTTGTCTGTAGGACTGAGTCTGACCATGTGTTCTATCATGTCCATCACATAGTATTATATATGACACGGTCACTGATATTTACTGTTACTTTGTTCACATTGTGTTTTCATTGATATTTATGTATTTATATATATATATATATCTTTATATTTTTGTCACTCACTGTACCCACTTAGTGTATCACCCCACTCACCCTTCCACCCATTTCCCATTACCCTTTGGGAGTCAGAAATGGTTTACTGTCTCCCTGGAGCCATGATTTTGCATGTGCTTTATAAATTACAGGGAGGGGCTGGGCATGACCCAGCTGTCTTGGTCCATGTTAAGACCAATGACAGAATGCATGGAAGATGAAGGCTCCTTAAAAATTAGTTTAAAGAACTAGGCTGCAAGTTGAAGGGACGGACCTCCAAGGCTATATTCTCTGGAATTGCACAACACAGGAAAGGCAGGGGGAGATCAAGGACCTAAGAAGGAAGGATTTGGGTTTCTAGAGCACTGGGTTGACTTTTCATTAGTGTATTACCTATGTGCTGGTTTGCACCTAAATGGATGGGGGTCTGCTGTGCTGGGGAGAAGTTTACGAAAAAGGCTGGATGAGTATTTAAACTAGGACTGAGGGGAGGGTGAATTAGAATAAAATGGTGTTAGCAGGTGAGACCTAAACCCCCTTAGCGGTAAACCCGAGCGTGACGAGGGGTGGATTTTCTATGCAAAAATCGGTAACCCCGAGTCACGCTCGGGGTAGATGTGCAGAGTGTGCAGCACGTGCTGGCTTACCTTTTCCAGGCAGGTTACTGTACTTACCTTGTCCCTGGATCCAGCGATGCATCCACGCTGTGTGAACGAGTGGCGTCCTCCATTCGATTCACACAGTGTCCGCACGCCGCCGATCTTCGTTCCCTGCGACGTTACGACGCACGGGGGCGGAGAACGGCGGCAAATTCAAAAATGTAAACAAACACATTACATACAGTATATTGTAATCTTATAGATTACAGTACTGTACTGTATGTAAAAAAATACACCCCCCTTGTCCCTAGTGGTCTGCCCAGTGCCCTACATGTACTTGTATATAATAAAAACATTTTTTTTGTGCCTGCAAACTGTAGATTGTCCATAGCAACCCAAAGTGTCCCTTTATGTCAAAAGTGATTTTAGAGCAGCTAGAAAATAGCGATAATAAATTATAATCACTTGCAGAATTAAGCGAAAGCGATTTGTGGGGAAATCCGTCATAAAAAAATAAAAGTAATGACAGCGACAATTCTGCAACTGAGCAAATTTCAGTGATTTTAAATTTGATTACATTATTGAATAATTTTTATTATAATTACATTATCATTTGTTATAATTATTTATAGTTATTTATTATATTATGATTTTATGATTTTGTGTTTCAAACTTTATCATACCCGGAAAGCCAAATGCCAAATTTTCATGCAAAATAATTGTACTGCTTTTGGTACGTATTTCCAGGCAGAATCATACCGCCAGGGAGTTTAAAGGAGTTGTAAAGGAAACATATTTTTTTGCTGAAACGACTGTTTACAGGGTATAGAGACATAATAGTTAACTGATTTCTTTTAAAAATGATTAAAAATAGATAAAAATCAATCATATAATGTGCCTGCAGTTTCAGTTTAGTTTTTCATCTAGTTTCATGCTTCTGTGAAGGACAGACACACAGAGCCAATACAGGGCAGTGTTTGTTTTTAAAATGAAACTGATTGGTTCTGAGGGGTTTTAGACACACAGTAATCACACCTTCTTGATTAGAGACCACAGAGAAAAGCTCCCAGTACTTTTTTTCATAAGGAAACAGACAACCAGGAAGTGTGCAGAACAGAGAAGGATTACAGCAAAAACAAACAATGAGGACATGAAACCAGGACTGCATTAGGGTAAAGGAAGCTATTTAGCTAAAAAAATTATTTCCTTTAGTGACCCTTTAATGGTGGGTGGAATGGGGGAGGATGGCGGAGGGCTATGGCAGATGATAATAAGGTACCCATGTTACAAACAACCACTGGAAATGAAAGAACCATTTGTACTCCAAAGAATATTCAAATATGCAAAATGCAATAAATAATTAAATGGTTTGAACATCAATGCCAGAAGTCTGCAAAGCAAAATAGGTTAGTTGGAATGATTTAATTGGTATTGCTCAATCTTAGCTTCATTCTTCATATGATTCTGCTTTTTAATATTCCTGGCTATGCTGTCTTTTGGAGAGATAGAGTAAAATGAAAATATGGTGGTGTCTGTCCTCACATGAGAAGTGATCTCAAAGTGAATGTGAAAGAGGACTTTGTTGGTGGAGAGTGTGATGGTGCTGAAGCATCATGGGTGGAACTGAATATGGTTGTGCGTACTTCGAAGTTAAATTATATGTGAACCCTTACCTTGTAAAACAACCCATTCAGTTTACAATAGAATTATAAGGCAAAACATTTGTATACAGATATAAAAAAAACATTATAAATACCCTTTCCCCCTGTAAGTGATCACATACCCTTTGTTCTCTCTCAGGTGCATAAGGGATGCTAGGGGAGGAGAAAGCCTTGAATGGTTGTGTGGGGGGGTTGGCATGTGTGGGGGGTTGGCATGTCAGCACAAGTATGAGCATTGGAGGAGAATCACACTGTGTTTGCATGCCTAGTGTGCTCAGTCTTTAATAGGAAAGCAGAGGGACTGGCAAGAACACCAGGTATTTCAAACAAAGGACGCAAAACAAAATAGAATAGGATACTGTTTCATACACATACATGGTACAGCAGGCACATATCCAGAATATGAAATGCTGGGTTAACATCTTCTTAAGTATTGGTGTTTGTTACAGGCCGCCAAGTAGAGCTAGCGATTCTATTCCTTGCACAGATAGAAAGGGCTGAAAGGGCTACGGGAGTGATAATCATAGGAGGTTTTAACTGCCCTGAAATTTACTGAAGTAATGGCACTGCGGGAATAGTAAAAGGGCAAAAATCTATAAACCTATTACAAGACAATTGTATTAGGGCTGGGGAATTTAAAGATTAATTCCTCGATTAATCTTTAATTTTTTTGATCGATCAAAATTCTTTTGATCGATCAAAATTCTTTTGATCGATCAAAATTCTTGACATCACCGGACCCTGCTGGATGCGAGCAAACTGCACCCATTGGATTTGAGGTACCTTTGCATCTGTGGAGCAGGAGGATGCATCAGGCTCCATCAGGGGAAGGGGGCAAAAATAACAATTGTTTTTCTGTTCTAAGCAGTTTTGTGCAGACAATTCTTTGTGTATCGGCAACATCTGTTCCATACGAAAGACTGTTAAGTTCTTCAGGGTATATTGTCAATAAAATGCGATCATGTCTGCTTTCCGGAAAATGTAAACACTCTGGTATGTCTGTGTGACTGGCTAAAGTGATGCCTACTTGCCTACTATAAAGTGACTGACATTCAATATACTAGATACGTTTTATAATTAAAGTTAAACAAACTTTCTACGTTTTTCTTAAAGTTTAATCAGAAAAAATTACTTGCATCAGTGCTACAGTTTAAATTTAAAACATATTTGTGTAAACTGTAAAGTTAAGTCATGGATTGTGGAAACTAACTAGTGTCGGGTGATTGTATATAGTGTATACCACATTGACCACTGACTAATGCAGAGTTGCAATGCAAGGAAATGAGCTAAAAGTAGTTGTATCGGTATGTGCGTTATAATTAATCAAAATTAGTCGATTAACCACTTGACCACTGGGCACTTAAACACCCTTAATAACCAGACCAATTTTCAGCTTTCGGTGCTCTCACATTTTGAATGACAATAACTCAGTCATACAACACTATAACCAAATGAAATTTTTGTCCTTTTTTTCCCACAAATAGAGCTTTCTTTTGGTGGTGTTTCATCACCTCTGCGGTTTTTATTTTTTTTGCTATAAATGAAAAAAGAACAAAATTTTGCAAAAAATAATAATTTTTCTTCATTTCTATTATAAAATTTTGCAAAAAAGTAATTTTTCTTCATAAATTTGGCCTAAAATGTATACTGCTACATATCTTTGGTAAAAAAAATAAAAAATGTTGGATATTATTTAGTCTGGGTGAAAGTTATGGGGTCTACAAGCTATGGTACCAAATCCTGAAAATTGATCAATTTCATCACACCTGAAGTACTGACAGCCTCTCTCATTTCTTGAGACCCTAACATGCCAGAAAAGTACAAATACCCCCCAAATGACCCCTTCTTGGAAAGAAGACATTCCAAGGTATTTAGAAAGAGGCCTGGTGAGTTTTTTAAAGTTGTAATTTTTTCCCACAATTCTTTGCAAAATCAAGATTTATTTTTTTTTCATCAAATTTTCATATTATTAGGTTATTTTTCACACACAGCATATGCATACCACAAATTTACACCCCAAAACACATTCTGCTATTCCTCCCGAGTATGGCGATACCCCATGTGTGAGACTTTTACACAGTGCGGCCACATACAGAGGCCCAACATGCAGGGAGCACCCAGGCCAATTCTGACATTTCTCTCCTACATGTAAAAATCATCATTTATTTGCTAGAAAAATACATAAAACCCCAAAACATGATATAAAGATACCTCACATGTGGTTTGAACACCGTTTTTATATGTGGGCGGGACTTGCGTATGCGTTCGCTTCTGCATGCGAGCTCGCGGGGACAGGGGCTGCTGTATGCCCAGAGTATTGCTAAGTATGCCCAGAGTATTGCGGAGTATGCCCAGAGTATTGCCCAGAGTATTGCCCAGAGTATTGCCAGAGTATGCCCAGAGTATGCCCGGAGTATTGCCAGAGTATGCCCAGAGTATTGCCAGAGTATGCCCGGAGTATTGCCCAGAGTATTGCGGAGTATGCCCAGAGTATTGCAGAGTATGCCCAGAGTATTGCAGAGTATGCCCAGAGTATTGCAGAGTATGCCCAGAGTATTGCAGAGTATGCCCAGAGTATTGCCAGAGTATGCCCAGAGTATTGCCAGAGTATGCCCAGAGTATTGCCAGAGTATTGCGGAGTATGCAGAGTATGCCCAGGGTATTGCAGAGTATGCCCAGAGTATTGCAGAGTATGCCCAGAGTATTCCCAGAGTATTGCCAGAGTATGCCCAGAGTATGCCCAGAGTATGCCCAGAGTATTGCCAGAGTATTGCCAGAGTATGCCCAGAGTATTGCCAGAGTATTGCCCAGAGTATTGCCAGAGTATTGCCCAGAGTATTGCCAGAGTATGCCCAGAGTATTGCCAGAGTATTGCCAGAGTATGCCCAGAGTATGCCTGAGTATTGCAGAGTATGCCCAGAGTATTGCCAGAGTATTGCGGAGTATGCAGAGTATGCCCAGGGTATTGCAGAGTATGCCCAGAGTATTGCCAGAGTATGCCCAGAGTATTGCCAGAGTATGCCCAGAGTATTGCAGAGTATGCCCAGAGTATTGCAGAGTATGCCCAGAGTATTGCAGAGTATGCCCAGAGTATTGCAGAGTATGCCCAGAGTATTGCCCAGAGTATTGCCAGAGTATGCCCAGAGTATGCCCAGAGTATGCCCAGAGTATGCCCAGAGTATGCCCAGAGTATTGCCAGAGTATGCCCAGAGTATTGCCAGAGTATGCCCAGAGTATGCCCAGAGTATGCCCAGAGTATTGCCAGAGTATTGCCAGAGTATTGCCCAGAGTATTGCCAGAGTATTGCCCAGAGTATTGCCCAGAGTATGCCCAGAGTATGCCCAGAGTATTGCCAGAGTATGCCCAGAGTATGCCCAGAGTATGCCCAGAGTATTGCCAGAGTATTGCCAGAGTATTGCAGAGTATGCCCAGAGTATTGCCAGAGTATTGCAGAGTATGCCCAGGTGAGTATTGCAGAGTATATGCAGCAGGGATGGCTGAGCAGGGAGGGATGGATGGATGGATCTGTGACTACATTTGTCACAGATCCAGCCCGCAGCACTGGCGCTGCCATCCGCTCCCTCCCCTCTCCTCTCACACTGTACCGATCGGTACAGAGAGAGGAGGGAGGAACCGGCGTCATCAAATGACGCCGGTCTGTTTACATCTGACGGCGCGATCACGTGGTAAACCGCCGCTATCAGCGGCGATTTACCGTGATCCGTGATGCGCCGGGTCCTCTGGACCCGGCGGTCACGGATGTTCCCGTGTGCGCGCCTCAGGAGGCGCGCGGGAGCGCGATTCTGACAGGCCGTTAATTAACGGCCAGTTAGAATACAGCAACCGCCCTAGAGCCGTACTTTCGGCATAGGGCGGTTGCAAAGTGGTTAATCAATAAAAAAAAAAGATTATTGGACACAAAAATTGTAATCAGTAGCAGCCCTAGATTTTATGGTACAGTTTATAGAGGCCCCAACTAGAAATTATGCTCTACTGGACCTGTTTCCTAATCCATGTGGAGATTATTACTAATGTTTACATAAGGCAGTGTTTCTCAACTCCAGTCCTCAAGCCCCCCCAACAGGTCATGTTTTCAGATTTCCCTCAGATGAAAAGGCTGTGGGAATTACTAAGGCAGTGAAACTGATCAAATCACCTGTGCAAAATAATGGAAATCCTGAAAACCTGACCTGTTGGGGGGCCTTGAGGACTGGAGTTGAGAAACACTGACATAAGGTAACATTTGGGCTGCAGTGACCATAACATATTTTAATTTACTATAAGCTGTGAACAACAAACACATACTGGAAAGATAAAAACACTTAATTTTCCATTTTCAAGAATAAGGGTCTGGCATGTATTTTGAGGGGTGACCCACTTTTTGTGTGGAGTCCCCTATTACACCAGTCCATCTACACCAGACCCTCATTTATGATATTGGCCCAGTATAGATGAAGGGTATACTTGGCTGTTTGCCTGCAAACAGAAGTGAGAGGCCGGGAGCTGTTATTTACCAGAAATTTAATATTTTCTTTTGTTGATGTAGTTTTGTTGCTATAGCTGTATATTGTACAGATGTCCCACTTCACAGGCAGGATTGAGACATTCAATTTCATTTTTTTCATTTTTTTTGGGGGGGGGGGGTTTGGTATGCCCCCCGGGGCAGTGCCCAGCCACTCGTGCTATTTGTTTGAAAATCCCTTGCCTATTAGCTTAGAAAATGTCAGTAATTGGTTATTAACATTCTGATTCGATTGAGTTCAGTGAGGTTCAGATTCGGCACCAAAACTACAGATATTTTTGCCAGACCTGCCTTGAACCAAGCCCAGATACGTTTATATTATCCCTAATATTAGCAGAAAAAATGGAGAACTGAAACAAAAGAAAAGTTGTTGACAATAGTGATCAATCAAGTTTTTTGCTACCAAAAGCAAAAATGTAATTTTTGCTTCTCTTCTTTGCTTTTTTATTATAATTAAGTTTTTAACTTGCCTTCTTCCATGATAGCTATTTAGCTAACCTGACTAAAGTTTATACAAACTACTGTAATTTGTCATGCTGCTCAATTCTTTTTTGTTTGTGTTATGCCTTTGTTTTGTTTTAATTAAGCAGCACAGTAGAGTCGGTTCACACTGGGCCGACTTGGGATCCGACTTGAAGTCGTCTCAAGTCGTCCCAAGTCGTGCTGTCCAGAAAAGCAATGTAAGTGAATGGGAGCGGTGTTAATACACACTACTCATGTCGCTCCGACTTCAGAAGAGGTTCCTGTATTACTTCAATCAGACTTCTAGACGATTTGTACCCATTGATTTCAATGGAAGTCGCTTCCAAGTCTGATCACTGTTTTAATTGAAGCGACCTTTCAGCAAGATAACATACATTTCTCAGGCAAACCCCTCCCTCCCCTTCCCTCTCCCAGAGCTGATTGTTCTTTTATTGGCCACTGGAATGTCTCCTGACCTGAAAAGGACTTCAAGTTCTGTTGTAAATCGCCCCAGATCGCCCTGTGGTTCATGCTCATGTCGTGTTGAAGTTGCTTCTGAAAGTCGTGCTGGAAGTCGTGTCGCCCCAGTGTGAACCGACTCTTAATGCATCTCAGCAATTAATGGGTCAATATATTGTAAATAATAAAAGGAAAACCTTTCAAGTTAAATAACTCCTACCACTCTAATTTGCAAAAACAAAATTATTATGCTATTATGGGTTTATTTACACAATACATTCATCTAGGTGTACACTTTTTCCTTTTTTAGCAAATAAATGAGGACCTTGAAAACTTTTAAAAAGGTCACAAAAATAGATACATTTTTGATTTTGGGGCAGCCTTAATTGGGCTCTGCAGTGGAAAAGTGCACAGTATTTATGGTGTGCAATGTACAGCAATCCATAGCAAGCAGATTTCCAGTAACCAAAGGCAATGAAAGATTGCTTTGGATAAGTGCATTTTTTACAGTGCTATTTAAATCTCCAGGGTGACTTCATTAGAAAATAATATATCCATTTCATTCAATAAAATGGTTCAAGGAGCAAAGCACAAGGTGCAAAATGCTCTACCCAGAGCAGCCAATCAGAATCCATCTCGTACTAATGTGGAATTTTTAAAGTTGATTATGGTTGATAGCTTTTGTTTCTTTATATTCGCCTTCCATTGGATATGAATAAATCCAATTGTAATGTGACATATTCCTGCTTTGTCTGTGTCACCAATGCTGTTAGTGGTACCGAGAACCTCACACTGTGAATGGAGTGAGTTTCTAATAATTCCATTTAAAAAACTGCAACATTTCATGTAGTTTAGTGGGAATGCAGGCTGACCCAAATTAGCATCTGGTCTAAGTTTGCCACATGTACGAAATTCACCTGGACAGTTCAGGTTCTGAATCATCTGCCCAGTTTTCAGACTGTCTGAAACCCAGACAGACCATTCAGGCAGGGGAGCTCCATTAGCATATGTGCCACTATGGAGACAGCAGCAGTGGCATTGCTTCACCATAAATACACTGTGCTGGTGTGTGTGTTGATAACTGAAGCTCATTCCTTTCTGTCCTCTCCAGGTTCCTACAGGGTTCTCTGTTATCTGTGACTTAATTCACTCTGATCACTAGTGCGGTGAGCTGAGAGAACTGGGAGGTGAAGCTGAGGAGATCACTGTATATACTGTCAGGCTGGTGCTGCTCACACTACATGCAGGGAAGCGGGGAGCTGAGATTTTTCATCTGAGGAGTCTCCTAGGGTGCAAAGCTGAAAAACTTTCAGGAGGATTTGTTTTGCAGGAGTTGGAGTGAAGAGTTAAGGGGACAGGAGAATTGGAAGTGTGTGTGTCTGACTGATATCTTCCAAGTCTCACACCTCTGTCTATACAAACATCCCACATCCTCAGTCCAGAAAATGTGATGTAATTTATGACTAGGGATGAGCTTTGCGCTCGATACGAATGTATGTTCGACTCGAACATTGTCTGTTCGTACGTTCGACGAAATTGGAACAAAAGCGGTCGTTCGCACCAAATTCGAGTGACGCAAAATGGCCCATAATTCACTGCGGCATTGCGTGCTGATGATTGGCCAAGCATGCTGTATGTCCCGCATGCTTGGCCAATCACAGCGCGCAAAAAACGAAGAGCCATAATTGGCCAAAGCCAGGGTGGCTTTGGCCAATTATGGCTCAGGGCTTTAGCGCACGCCCCACACTATATAAGGCCGCCTGCTGGGTGGCCTCGTGTAGTGTGTTGCGGTTGTTAATGAGAGCAGTCAGAGAGACAGAGAGATAGTCTTTTTATATAGCTAGATAGAGCAGGCAGGCAGGCTAGTCAGTTTAGCTTAATTTACAGTGTGTAGAGAATATATATACATCCCTAGGAGTTGTACATATATTTATACACTGTATAGCTTAGATAGATCAGTTCTTCCTAATTTACTGGCAGGCAGGTGATTGTGCTATTTAAAGACTTTATCACAGGTATAGACACCCAGCAGGTACAATATTTAAAGGAATTTTTTTATTTTTTTTATTTAAGCATCAATAAAATCACTGCTCCTGGAGCAGTGATTTTAATGATGCTTAACTTAAAAAAAAAATGAAAAATTCCTTTAACCACTTGATAACCGAGCCTGTTTTTTCAGATTCGGTGTTTACAAGACTAAAACAGTTTTTTTTTGCTAGAAAATTACTTAAAACCCCCAAACATTATATATATATTTTTTTCTAACACCCTAGAGAATAAAATGGCAGTCATTGCAATACTTTTTGTCACACCGTATTTGCGCAGCGGTCTTACAGGCGCACTTTTTTTGGAAAAAATTCACTTTTTTGAATTAAAATATAAGACAACAATAAATTTGGCCCAATTTTTTTATATATTGTGAAAGATAATGTTACGCCTAGTAAAATGATACCCAACATGTCACGCTTAAAAATTGCGCCCGCTCGTGGCATGGCGTCAAACTTTTACCCTTAAAAATCTTGATAGGCGACGTTTAAAAAATTCTACAGGTTGCATTTTTTGAGATACAGAAGAGGTCTAGGGCTAGAATTATTGCTCCCGCTCTAATGATCACGGCGATACCTCACTTGTGTGGTTTGAACACCGTTTTCATATGCGGGCGCTACTCGCGTATGCGTTCGCTTCTGTGCGCGAGCTCGTCAGGACGGGGCGTTTTAAAACAATTTTTTTGTTTTCTTATTTATTTTAATTTAGTTTATAATTTTTTAAACTGAAATAAATAATTAAAAAAAATTATTACTTTTATTCCTATTACAAGAAATGTACAGTAAACATACCTTGTAATAGAAACAAGCATGACAGGTCCTCTTAAATATGAGATCTGAGGTCAAAAAGACCTCAGATCTCATATTTAGGCTTAAATGCAAAAAAAAAATAAGAAATGTAAAATGTCATTTTTTTAAATGGCATTAAAAAAAATGTCTCTTTAAGACGCTGGGCGGGACTGACGTTTTGACGTCACTTCCGCCCAGCAGAGCTCTGGGGACGGGTGGGGGTGATTTTTCCCTTACTGGTATCCCCGCAGAGGAGCCGCACACACCCGATCGCCTCCGCCGCTACCGACGGCAACGGTAAGCGGCGGAGGGCGCGGGAGAGCGGCGGGAGGGGGGGGACCCTCTCCCACCACCGATAACGTCGATCTCGCGGCAAATCCGCCGCGGATACCGCCGTTATCATGAACACAACCGGCCCATGAAGAGATGGATATCTCGGTTGTGGCAGCAGCTGTTGCCGTTACCAAGATATCCATCTTTAAAAATAGGACGTACTTTGGCAATGGGCTGGTTGCCAAGTGGTTAAATATTGTACCTGCTGGGTGTCTATAGTTTGCCTGTAAAAAAACGTCTTTGAGGGGGCGTGGCTTGCGCGCGAGCGAGATGGCTGCATAGAACCAGAGCTCCTGCCAGCCGGTACTGAAGCGACGATCAACAGGCAGATTACCCGGCCCATCGACGGACCAGACCGCCGCTCGACCTTCCCAGGACCACGGACGAAAGATGTCCCGCAAGCGGAAGGAGGATCGCTACATCCAAAGGCTTACAGCCTTCTCCTTCCAACCGGCGCGACGAGGCCTTGCTCAAAATGGCGCCGACGGATCCACAATGCGGCAGCCTGCGGCCTACACGGATCTCCCCGATGACGCTCCGGGAGGCTCTGAGAGAGGTCTGTCCTCCTCTCCCTCCGCCGGCAACCCGCCACTATCTCCAGGCACCCGGAGCCCCGCAAAAGCGCGGATGCGCTTGGACACTGAACAGGCCGGAACCGTGAGTAACTCCCTACACAATGCAGATGCCATATCTTCCCTGCAATCCTCCATCGCAGCCTTTCCTATGTCCGGTCAGCCTGTCCTGGATACGACCATGAAGGACATGTTAGTCCTTCTACAGTCTTCCCTAATGTCCAATCTGTCCTCCCTAATTCAGAAGTTCTCTTCTGACATGCAGCATATGGGGGTGTCTTATATGGAGGAGAAAATAGAGGAGTGCACAGTCATTGTGAATGACCTAGTGGATGCTAGTGAGACTCAGAGAGAGGACACTGCCTGGATCAAAACAAAATTAGCAGACCTCGAGGACAGATCCAGGCGCAATAACATTAAAATTAGAGGGGTACCAGAGACTGTCCTCCCTGCGGACCTTCGCAACTTTGCAAGTACCCTGTTTTCTACACTCCTGCCTGATCTGACCCCTATCGAATTAACGATTGACCGCATCCATAGGATACCTAAGCCACCCCATTTAGCGGAATCGGTCCCGAGGGATGTTCTACTACGCGTCCATTTTTATCAAGCAAAAGAGCAAATTCTGTTTAAGGCCCGTACACTCCAAACCCTTCCTACTCCCTATGCTGACATCCAAATGTACGCAGACCTATCCCAGCATACACTCCAGCTGCGGAGGCAGCTAAAGACCGTAACCAAAGCCTTATCAAACCATAAAATCATCTACAAATGGCGTCACCCGGCTACTATTCTGGTGACCCACAACGGTGTTCCACATACCATCTCTACCATAGAAGGGGGCACTAAGTTACTATTGTCGTGGGGCATTATTCCGGAACCTCCGAAGGCCTACGCTGATCCTCAGGGGAATCCCCCCCTACCCCGCAGGAACCCTCGCCATGCAATGAACCAGGACTTTCACTCTCCAACCTAGTCGCGGTGTCTATTTGTGCATGTACCTGCCTAATCCACTGCTACAGTTGTGCCGGTTGGCAGCTCATTCTGTTGCTCTTGTTTACACTTGCTTGTTGAGCCAGAACTTTACCCCACACTTGCTCAGCTACCGACAACAACCCGGTGAGCTGATTCGTGTTACATTTATTTGAATCCTTGTGTTTTACATTGTCGTTTTTTTTTTTTTTTCTTGTTTCTCCATTTGTTTTTTGCATCAGCACTGCAGTTACTTTGTGGATCCAGAACTTGCACCATAGCTCTCAGAGGCACCTGCATATCCAGTGACTACACTTCTTCATTCACCTGCCACTCAGCCCTCTCCCGGACGGGAGCCTTGGGAATCTGTCTCCAAACAACCTCTTCAGCAGTTCTAGCTTCTCCCCTGCAGCCGCATCCTGGTCCTTCGCTGATCTCCCCATCGGTCCTTCCATCTAGCACCAGCGTGAGGGGTCTCTGATCCTCCCAACTGTAAGTCTTTTTGTACCTTACCTTGCTGCACCTCACGCTCAAGATGCCAATCACCATCCTATCATTGAATGCAAACGGGCTTAACCACCCAGCTAAACGACACTCACTTTGGAAATCCATTACGGCCTTTCACAGTGACATTGTCTTCATCCAGGAGACACACCTCCTTCAAGCGGATACTCGTTTATGCAACAACCCTAACTTTCCCCATGTATATCATGCCTGCCACACCACCAAATCCAGAGGTACAATGATTGCGATTCATGCCTCTACTGATTTCCAACCCCTTGATGTGCACGTAGACCCAGAAGGCCGTTAAATCATTTTGGTCTGTACCATCGACAAAGCGGATTACACTCTAGTCAACCTGTATGCCCCGAACTCCCACCAGAAGAAATTTCTCCACAAAGTGCTACGCAAGGTCAGAGCCGTCCAAAGGGGTTGTGTACTCCTAGGAGGGGACTTTAACCTCGCCCCTGACCTCCTTATGGACTCCACATCGGCTGCCAAACGGCGGGAATCCCAGCTGAAAAAGATTCTCTCTTCCCACAATCTATTTGACATCTGGAGGTGCCATCATGGATCTGAAAAAGACTTCACCTTCTTCTCCCCTAGACATAATTCGTACTCACAAATTGATCTGTTCCTAACGGACAAAACTCTCTTGCAGCAAATTTCCGCCTCAGCGATCCACACTGCCACATGGTCGGATCATGCCCCAATAACGATTACCATAGAAAACACCACACGCCCCCGCAACACCTTCATATGGAGAGCAAATACGTATATACTGCAACACGAAGACTACACACTAGAGATTGCTGATCATATCAAAAACTACTTTGTACTTAATGTAGGCTCGGTATCTGACCATGGGGTAGTGTGGAGAGCTCACAAGGCATACATGCGTGGTGTGTTGATGAAGATAGGCTCTATTCATAAAAAAAGGAGGACGCAGCGCCTTGATGAGTTAACATCTCAAATAGCATCCTTGGAATCCCAACACAAAACTGACCCCCGCACACCAATACTGGACCAACTGATGTCCCTTAGACGTGAACTTAGAACGCTTCTCCTTCATTCCTATGAATATCTTCAGAGGAAAGTGAAGGCCACAGCCTACTCCACATCCAACAAGACTGGTAAAAGACTCGCACAACGCATTAAGGCCAGACGCACCAAGACTAACATTCCTAAGCTTTTCCACCCACACACCAATACTCCCCTGACGAACCCTCAAGACATAGCCAATACCTTTAGCGACTACTATAAAGATCTATATAACCTGAATCAAGACCCCCAAACTCCACAGCCCTCACAAGATGACATTAACGACTTCCTACGACACATTCGACTGCCCACTCTAACGACTGATCAACTCTCGTCCCTGAATGCACCGCTGACGGCCCAGGAAATTTTACTGTCTATTAAATCGCTCCCCTTAGGTAAAGCTCCTGGACCAGATGGTCTACCGGGGGAATACTACAAACAATTCTCCGACCATTTAATCCCACACATGACCGCATTGTTCAACGGCGCTGCCTCCTCCTCTCATTTTGCACCTGAATCTTTAAATGCTCTTGTTGTAACGATACCGAAACCAGGGAAGGAGCCGACAGCACCCCAAAATTTCCGGCCGATATCACTCCTTAATTTAGACTTAAAATTGTACGCTAAAACCATAGCAAGTAGACTGAAAGAAATAATGCCCTCCCTCATACATGGAGATCAGACTGGTTTTACTGTAGGCAGACAGGCATCGGATGCCACGAGAAGATTGATAAACCTGATCCACCTAGCAGAATCAACCGGAACGCCTTCTCTGCTCCTCTCTTTGGACGCAGAGAAGGCGTTCGACAGGGTCCACTGGTCCTATCTTAGATCAGTGCTCCAACATTTTGGCTTCCACGGTTCATCTTTAACGCCATTATGGCACTTTATTCGGCCCCTACTGCTCAGATATTCTCAGCTAATATGACTTCCCGCCCATTCCCCATCACAAATGGCACACGTCAGGGGTGCCCCTTATCCCCTCTAATCTTCAACCTGATTATGGAACCCCTTGCTACTCATGTTAGAGCCAACCCCTCCATTACAGGTATACAATTTGGAGGTACCTCACATAAAATCAGTCTATTTGCAGACGACGTCATCCTAATTCTTACGAACCCGGCTTCTTCCCTGGCAGAGGTACAAAAACTGCTCACTTGGTTCAGCAATGTGTCTTATTACAAAGTGAACACGACCAAATCGTTCATTCTCGACATCAACCTTGACGCGACTACTAAGAACCTTTTACAACTCCAACATCAGTTCCAATGGGCAGACAGAGAGTTGTCGTATCTAGGGATAAAATTGACGCGCACCCTCAGACATATTTTCTCCGCCAATTTTCAACCCCTCCTACTAAAAATCTGTGCGGACTCTCAGCTCATTACAAGACATGAGATTTCCTGGTCGGGCAGGCTGGCAGCATTTAAAATGCTCTGCCTTCTGCAGATACTGTATTACTTTAGGACGCTCCCCATACCAGTCCCCACCTCCCTCTTCAGATCCCTACAAAATATCCTGAACCAACATCTCTGGAAAGGTAAAAAGCCTCGATGTGCACATTCCAAACTTGTTAAACACAAACTAGCAGGGGGCGTGGGCTCCATAGACTTTGAAGACTATTACTTAGCCTCTATCCTCACCCAATTGCCAGACTGGTTCCGTGACCGCCCTATTACCCCGTGGGGACAAATGGAACGTCTCTCCCTGACCCGTCCTCCCCTTAAACACTGGATCCTGAGTATACCGCTGGGGGCGACAATTCCGCCCTCACCTTCACCCACCATGAGAGCCACCGCTAATGCATGGGCCAAACTGATTAAACACTCCACACACAAATCATCTGTCCCATTAGACCAAATCCCCCTCGAATCACTCCACTATCTATCACCGGAGCTACCCTTGACCCACTGGTCCCATAAGGGCATTTGCTTCCTCCATCAGCTTTTCCAAGGAAACAGTCCTAAACCCTTCTCCCAACTCCAGAAGGAGTTTGATCTATCTACCACAGAATTTTTTAACTACATGAGGGTTCGTCACTGTTTACTATCAATACCCTCACCCATCTATACAATTTCCCCAAAGACCTGGAAATTACTAACAGACCCCGTACCTAGCATCAAAGGCATCTCTCACTTCTACACCTCGCTCCACCTCAAAACTCAATTCTCTAAGTCTCACTCCCACCTGATGTGGGAAGCTGATCTACAGCGTAGCTACTCCAATGACCAATGGAGATATGCTTTGCAATATATCTATAAGTCCACAAAATGCTCCGCACTTTGGGAGCTTTCCCAAAAAATTACACTGCGCTGGTATCTAACGCCAGCTAGACTGGCATTGTTTAATCCCAAAAACTCCAGACTCTGTTGGAGATGCAAAGCCTCTAAGGGTGACATCTTCCACACATTCTGGGCCTGCCCCTACATCCGGACTTACTGGGACAACACGTTTAAACTAATATCCACAGTCACCAATCGATCGGTGCTTCCCACACCGGAACTCGCAGTACTCAACCTTACTATTGAAGACTTGCCCTTCCCCCTTAGGTACATTATTACACACATACTACTAGCCGCTAGACTCTGCTTAACTAGACTTTGGAGATCGGAGAAATCCCCGACCATTGACCAGGTTATTGACCTTGTAGACCTACACTCCAGTTATGAAACTTTGATGGCACCCAACGGTGACCAACGTTCGAAACGCCGACTGAGCTGGAGTCCCTGGGTACACTGTTCTAGAACTGTGATGACCATGTAATACTACCCAAGCTTTAACACGTTAGCCAGACCCTTCCTGACCGAAAAATGTGATCTCCCACATGTCGCAGTTTCCGAGATCTTGCATATATGCTTATCTGTTTATTTGCCTGTTATGCTTGTTATGATTATTCTTGATTGAAACCTAGCGGGTTTTTCCCCTTTTTTTTTTTTTTGGGTCTCGACGCTGGTTTTGCCCCCCTCCTGAGTCACAGAGTGAGCCCGTCTGGGGTGACCTGGAGGGGGAGGAGACCACTCTACTTGTTTTGACCAGAACGACTCAACCCGCCGCCAATCTGATAATTGAAAACTTGTTCAGCACAACATTTGTATGTATCCAGACGTCGATACACGACGTACAATGTTTGACTTGTACTTTATACTTGCAAAATTAATAAAAATTGTTGAAAGATAAGGGAAAAAAAAACGTCTTTGAGAACCCGGGTCTTGCCCGAGGGTACATGTATCAATGGAAAAAAAAGTTTTAAAAACTGTAATTTTTTCAGGAGTCCTGCTCCTAAAAAAACGATCGTTTTTTAAACTTTTTTCCATTGATACATGTTCCCTGGGGCAAGACCCGGGTTATCAAAGACATTTTCCAACAATAACTTGAATATTGTTGTTTAAAATGAGCGTTTTTGAATTCGAACGTTCGAGTCCCATAGACTTCAATGGGGTTCTAAATGTTTGCGCGAACGGTCGGTCTGTTCGACGGTTCTGGTGCGAACCGTATCCGGGGGTGTTTGGCTCATCCCTATTTATGACCATTCATTTATCCTGTGTTTATGTGTGTAAACTTTTGATTGTACAGACTCAGAGTTTGAATAACACAGGGTTATATGAATGGTCATACATTACCTTCACATCATCTGGACATACAGAGTGCTAGGGGCTGGAAGTTATTTTTATTGAGTAGTACTGTCATAAATATTAATGGATGAGTACAATGGCTATTGTTTGATTATATACATCACTATTTTTCAGCCCCCAACTCCCCCCCAGTTTGCATCACCCCCAGACCACGTCATACATCCAGCTGACAGACATCACTCAGAGCTGCTTTCTACTCCCCAGAGGGACATCATTCCATGTTTAGGTCACATACGTTTCCTTATTTTCCCAATATCACTCCCTGATCACCACCTAAACACTGTAAGAAACCCTTCCCCTGTCTGTCACTGTCATCCCCTCCACACTCCTCTCCTGTACATACTGCCCCCATCATACCCTCCACACTCCTCTCCGGTACATATTGCCCCCATCATAACCTCCGCACTCCTCTCCTGTACATACTGCCTCATCATACCCTCTACACTCCTCTCCTGTACATACTGCCCCCGTCATACCCTCCACACTCCTCTTCTGTACATACTGCCCAATATCATACCCTCCACACTTCTCTCCTGTACATTCTGCCCCCATTGTACCCTCCACACTCCTCTCCTGTACATACTGCCTCATCATCCCTTCCACACTCCTCTACTGTACATACTGCCCCCATCATACCCACCACACTCCTTCTTCCACTCTGCATGTCACAGAGCTTGTGCCTCTAAGCTTCAGCCTGCCACATTAATGTTGGCCCCCATGAGGCAGTCATCTTTAAACCTGGGGGGACCCATGATCTTCAATTGCCCAGAGACCCCATGAGTTATCAGTCTGTCCCTGGCCCAGACTGTGGCTACCCATCAGGGTTGCTCACTACAATTGTATGTCAAGAGTGTCAACTTTGTTGAATATGATGTAAAGGGGACTCTGATTGACTCCATATGATTAGAAATGTTATTTAATCGCAAAACATATGTATAGTGTATACTACATAAAAAGTGCCTTGCATTGTACAGAGGTATTGAATTTAATGTACCACTGAAAAAAAAAAAAACATGATTGCTGTGCGTTGCTATGGTGTTCGGGTTTAGCTTGAAGAAAAGGTAGCAACCCTGGTCTGGTCAAGGAACATCTTCACCTCCTCTACCTCCATAATTATGTTATAGGTTTTCCCTTCACAAAAAGCAGATACAGACAAGCCAGATATACTGCCTATACAACATTTAAGTGCAATAGCCCATCGGTGAGATACAGTTAGAAATCAAAGAAGTTGGGTAGGATTAAAATGGGGGCTCTATGCTTGTAAGTAAGGAATGTAAATAAGTGTAGCGCTTAGACAATGACAATGAACATTCAATATGTGATGAAAAAATGATAAATATTATTAATACATAAACGTATACCTGATTATATATAGCAAATATAGTCCATAAATATGAAGATTCCACCCAGGGAATAAAAATGAATCAATATTGGGAATAATGGCTTCTTCCATATGAAGTGATAAACCGCCACCAGTGGAAATGAAGGCTTACCAGAGTCAGTGGACTTCGGGGGACATATGTCACCAAAAGTCTAGACAGGCTTGTGAAATGAGGTGCCCAACCATGGATGGAGAGATCATGCTGGTATGTACATCGCAGTCTCTCATGAATGACACTTCGAGTAGGCAGGAAAGCTTGTAATGGGAAGGAGAGTCTAGAAACGTTTCTCTCAGACGATATTAATGATGAGAAAAGATTGGGAGGAAAAATGGCCACATAGCGAAATCATGTATGATTCACTTAAAATGTTATTGAACAGCTATTTCACTTACATGAAAGCTGAGAAAACACGTGTGTATACACATGTGAGGAGGCAGTGGAGTCAACCCGACGCGTTTTCGTGTGCTAACACTTCATCACGTGTCATTCATCAGAGACTGCGATGTACATACCAGCATGATCTCTCCATCCATGGTTGGGCACCTCATTTCACAAGCCTGTCTAGACCTTTGGTGACATATGTCCCCCTAAGTCCACTGACTCTGGTAAGCCTTCATTTCCACTGGTGGCGGTTTATCACTTCATATGGAAAAAGCCATTATTCCCAATATTGATTAATTTTCATTCACTGGGTGGAATCTTCATATTTATGGACTATATTTATTCACTATATTTGCTATATATAATCATTTATACCTTAATGTATTAATATTATTTATCATTTTTTCATCACATATTCAATGTTCATTGTCATTATCTAAGCGCTACACTTATTTGCATTGCGTTTTTGCTTTTTTATTCATAAAATTGCCGTGTTAGCAGCTAAACTTTCTATTGGCAGTGCAGTGTACACCACAATCTTTCTATGCTTGTAAGTAAAGGGGAAGTTTCTGCATGTGTGTGCATCCTGCTTCATGAGCACCACCAGTGTCTCTCCCACTAGAATATTTGGCATATGTCAGGTCCCTCGCTTTCTTACCCTTCACCAGAGCTTTTGATCTTTCCCACACACAGAAGACCGGGCTTTAAAGTGGAGTTCCACCCTAATTTATTTATTTTCCCAAAAATAAAAATAAAATGTATACTCACCAGAACGGGCTGTTGCTATGTGGAATTAGCTCTTCTGTCTCTTCCTCCACCGTAGTCGTGTTCTTCCTCATCCTCTGTTGCAGTGTCTTCTGCTAAATGGGGTGCGCTGCCTTCTGGGAACTGTGTGTATCCCATTCAGAAAGCCATGTGCGAATGGCGCATGCGCAGTAGGAAACTGGCAGTGAAGCTGTAAGGCTTCATTGCCTGTTTCCCTTAGTCAGTATGTCAGTATGGAGGTGCTGATTGCGGGCGCCTAGGACAGGTAAGTGTCCTTATTAAAAGTCTTTAGCTACAGTGTTAGTAGCTGCTGACTTAAAAAAAAATTGCAGGTGGAATCCCGCTTTAACTTGCTTGCCCTACTGTGTTGTTCTGGGCTTGTATTCACTGTCTAGGCCCAGAAAAATAGGCTTGCATGGCTATTATGGCAAAGCCAGGCCCAGGCAATGCCATTGTGGGTTTGTGTATGCTATTAGGAGTACATATACTGACAAACAACATATATTGGCAGTAATTGGTAGCAGGTGGATCGGGGCAGTGGGAGTGTAAGCAGGTGCTTACTGGGGATGGGTAAATGATTCAGCCCGAGCATGAGTTTGGGCCAAACATTTGCCTGTTCGGCCGTTTGCTGAACACCCAAAATTGCAGGGTGCTCACCAGGTGTTTGCCCCCGACAAAAACACTGTGCAATGCACTGAGCACTGCACAATGCATTCTGTGCCCTGATTGGGCAAAACGTTGGCCAATCAGGGTGCAGTGTAGGCTGGTTGTTAAGGAGTGGGGCCGGGAAGCCGGCTGTAGTGTCTTTAACAACCAATGAGTCATCAGCTGTCAATAGGCTTCGCCGCCGACAGCTGAATAATAAAAAAATAATTACGGGTTAAACATTAATTGAAAAAATGCCCCCCCAGTCCATACCAGGTCTTCCAGGTCTGGTATGGATTTGGATTTTTTTTTAAATGGTGTGAGGTCCCCCCAAGATCCACACCAGAGGGGGGGGGGTGAGCCAGTGCCCCTCCCCTCCTAAACCATACCAGGCCACATGCCCACAGAATGAGTGTGTGGGTGCTTTGGGGCAAGGGGGCTTTGATCCCTAACCCCAAAGCATGTTGTCCCCATGCTGATGGGGATAAGGGCCTCATCCCCACATGTGTGCAAAGCGATATTGCGCTATGTGTATATAAAATAAATAAAATGACACAGATGAGTCGTGACAGACAGCAGCACTCACAAAATGGTACAACTCATACCAAAAAAACTAAATCAACGTGTAGCCCTGTCAAACATAGACTTTATGCACTTTATTCAAAAAAGGTTATCTATTATATGAAAATAAAAATGAAAAAAGTTGAAAAATAATAGTCCAAATATCCCAACTAGACATCCATAGAGTGAACTGGAAAGTGTGTTGGTACAATATTTAATCAACAAAGACACCTGGTGCTCCCCACAGGATAGATAGGGCAAATATATGTGCTTACAGCTGTTTCCATCGCCGGCTATACTCATGCATGTGAAGAAAAGAATATTGCGCAGTAAGTTTATCTTCCTCTTCCATATGCACACCCCTTTAACAAGTGCATGCACATAAGATTTTTTCGAGTGACTAATAGACATGCCTTTACTCGCTAACGTATCTGCACATGTGCGCATCTAGCGTGAGTGTGTGTGAATACTTGGCGCCCACATGTCTATTTAAACTGTCTCCATAGGCCAGAAAACTGCTGATTGGTCGTCATCTTCTACCGTCTGTGACCTTATCCTGTGCCTTTTGCTATGTATAGCCTGTTTGACTATGCTCATTCCTAAAACCTTATTGCTGACCCGGCATGTGACCTGATTCTGCCTTTTGCCTACCATTTCGGTGCCTTCTCTGCTCGCCTAATACCGACCCTGGGTTAACCCTGACTCTTCTCTGGATTCGATTCTGTAACTCCAGTCTGCCTGCTGTTCTGCACCTGTTGGCGTGTAGCCACATCTTCCAGTCCACGAGCCTGCCCGCTGCTTGACACCTGCTGCTGATACCTTTCATTCAGGCACCTGTGCAACTCTGTGCCCTGTTTTATCCTGTCAAGAGGTTTTCTTTGTGTGTTTGTTGGGTATATATAGGGGAGGTGATCAAGAAGAAAAATGTGCCAGTGGATGGTATCATTCCTATAGTAAATATATTACAACAAAAGGTAGGTAGTAGGATTTTAAATACCCTTCTAGTGATCACACAAGTACACTTATGTATGAAAAAATATGTACAAAATCTTTATTTTAACAAGAAAATATAAAAAAAACTGTGTCAAATTGTGATGGCTTGCATACTGATACCAACAAAATATTATCCACTATAAACATGTATAGCTGTTTGTCAAGATGAGGAACTAGGATCAACGCGTTTCACAGAAGTTGACGATTCTTTAGGACCTCTTAAATTTACATGATCACACAAGTAGGTTCTAAGAACAAAATATAAACATGAATATAATTTTCAAAACATCCAAAAAGTAATTACATTTATTTATAATAATTATTGGGTCAGGGAAAGAAAAAAAAAAGAAAAAAATACCTATCCCCAATTATCCAAAAAGTAATTACATTTATTTATAATAATTATTGGGTCAGGGAAAGAAAAAAAAAAGAAAAACAATACCTATCCCCAATTATCAACATATTGTCAACATATTAGGGAGTGTCCTCAATATGTGAAAATAAATAAATTATTTGTAATCAATATAATTGTAGTGTAAACAGGTGAAAACTAATGAAAATCCAAAATGTGATGAAGTGATGGTGTAACCAACAATAGAATATGTTCTCTAGATCAGTGATTTCATTGTTCAAATAGGGACAATTGCTTCTGCCCCTATGGGTGTCTGACTGTGGCTCTCCGGGCCAATGTTTGGCATATGCAATTGAATTAAACATGCTGTGACTTCTTGCTGTCCCCCTGAAATCAATCAGGGATCTGGGTTCACTTTCAAGTCTAACATGAACACGTTCTGCGTGGGAGCTAGTGTCTTCAGCTTGGTTAATCTACTTCTCAGTCCATTGACTTCCTGGCACATCAATCACAACACTCACTTCTGGCCAGCCATTTTGCTCTTGGCACCTCTGCAGCAACAGGATCCATGTTGAGTTCCCCTGGCTTGTTTCCTTGGGCACTGACACTCAGAACAGAGTTATCCCAGACAAGCCCCCAAAAATAGCTCTACCCCTATAGGATCCACTCAATAGAATGGGTTTTCCTGTTCTAGGCCTTAAGATCCTTGGGTATCTCAACCTCTCTGAACCACCTGTTTGGGTGGAGGCCTGTATAGCACTACAAAATCCGCTGGGGCAGTGCCTGAAACCCAGCTATGATGTTCTACTAGAGAGACAAGCACCAAATCAAATAGAAAAAGGTAACCTAGTATTGTGAATTAAGCAAATGAATAAGAGGGTGAACACAAAATAAATTGGACACATTATTAAAATAAACTGACACACAGGATACCACTATCGGGATATAAAACAGCATTTGGACTTCCAGATGAGCATAAACTGTAACAACGATGCAGAACAGCAGTGAGTACTAAAAATTAGACATGTGCATTCGTTTTCGTTAGACTGCATTTTCGTCCGAAAATCTGTTTTTTTTTCGTTATCGTCTTAACAAACCATAACGAAAGCGCAAGAAACGAAAACCGAAAGATCCGACATAAAAAATGCTTTATTTTTGTTTTCTTTGCGGTAAAAATTTGATATAGAGAGATTCGACATTATAGGGAAAATATTCGACATTATAGGGAAAATATTCGACAGTATAGGGAAAAGATTCGACAGTATAGGGAAAAGATTCGACAGTATAGGGAAAAGATTCGACATTACAGAGAAAAGGTTCGACACTATAGAAATAGATTCGACATTACAGAGATTAAATTTCGATTTATGAGAAAATAGATTCAACATTATTACTAGTCATACAACATTAGAATTCTTGTAGGCTGAATATTCGAACGGAAATGTACGATTCGACGTAAAGATTTGACGTTCCGTCGAATATTCTTTTGACCATTCGACAGAAACCAAGTATTATTGGATTTTCGGACGAAAGCTATTCCCCAAAGAAAAACAAAATAAATCAAAACGATTTTCGGGAGTAACTAAATAAATTTATTTTCCAAACGAAAACAAACAAAACAAAACAAAATATTCCAGTCTGCACATGTCTACTAAAAATATCTAAATAGATCTGAACTACTAATGACATGCAGCAGCGTTTCTATGGCTCTTTACAGGTATGGCTTTTTAAAATATTCTAAGTATGCTTTGATGCAGCAAGGCTTATTGCACAATAACACAGCACATAGTGTGGTTGATTTCTCAAGTCATCTGTTACAGTTGTGAAGAGTTGAGCTGTCATGCCTAGCTCACAGTTCTAAATGGCAGACAGCAGGCTTGAATAGAATTACCCATGGGGTCAATATACTAGGTCTATGGACATGAACCAAATGGTGAAAAAAAATGTGAAGAAAAAGTCTTCTAACTTTTTAAGAGCAGGCTGACCTGAATGTGACTTGTATTATAAATTTCTTTTTTCATCCATCTGTGCATTCCCTTTAGTGTGATATTATATAATGGTGCAGTACTGATATTCCAAGAGGAAATGGGTTAAAAAGTAAAATATTTCAAGTAACCTTTTTTCAAGTAGAAAGCTGCTTCAGCTGCAATCATGATATATGTGTGATGTGTCTGAAGTCGTTCATGTTATTGTTTCCTTTTAACTAATATGACAAATACAGAGTGCTAAGATATCTCTCTGAGATGGTTGTACATTTCTACACTTCACTTCTGTACTTTGAGTCTCTAATGGATTGTCTGCAAATCTAGGGAAATATAAAATGACAGTAAGTGCACTTAATCTGAGCACATGTAATATTCTTAAACAGATGCTGTGAATTGATATAAAAATGTCTACTGTCAAAATTAACCACTTCAGGGCTTTTATACCCACCTCCATACCGGGCCTATTCTGGCACTTCTCTCCTACATGTACAAATCATCATTCTTTTGCTAGAAAATTATTTAGAACCCCCAAACATTATATATGATTTTTTATCAGACACCCTAGGGAATAAAATGGCGGTCATTGCAACTTTTTATCTTGCACAATATTTGCGCAATCATTTTCCAACGCCTTTTTTTTGGAAAAAAATGACTTCATGAATTAAAAAATAACAAAACAGTAAAGTTAGCCCAATTATATTGTAAAATATGAAAGATGATGTTACGCTGAGTAAATAGATACCTAACATGTCATGCTTTAAAATTACGCACACTCATGGAATGGCGCCAAACTTTGTTACTTTAAAATCTCCATAGGCAACGTTTTGAAATTTTTTACAGGTCACCAGTTTAGAGTTACAGAGGAGGTCTAGTGCTAGAATTGGAAAATAAATAGTTGCGCTATACCAAAAAGATATGCTGCTAAAAAGGGAGCATATCTAAAGTGCAAGTCAACCTGTAAAATAAAACACGTTAACCTGATGATATATAAGTATGGAGTATAAGCATATGTGATATCTGACACAAAACTAATAACATCAAGAAAATTGTGTGAGTACATGTGTTACCATAGGTGATTGACGTGTAGCTAGCTCAAATACTAGCTCTAACTGCAGTGAACAGTAATAAACAACACATCTGATCCATCCGTAGATGGATAACAGTGAAACACGAAACAAATTCAGAAGATTAATAAGTTCAAAGTATGGATGTAAGGAAAGTAAGGAAAGTCCATAAGATGGTTTGACTAATTAAAACACCCGTGCACACTCCACTTGACTGTGTTCTGGTGATCCCATGTAGACCCAATGTGACTCCGCCACCACTAGTCAAATAATCTGCTTACCAGATCAAAAGGTCCTAATGGACCGAATACAGCATGAAAGAATCCAGTAGGAAACTGGTAATCACTGTGTCTGTAGTTTGGCAATTCAGATGGGCTCCAAGTACATATCACTCATTGGCAGTTAGTCATGTAAGGAAGGAGATGCTCCACATAGCATAAAATCAGGGTGATTTATTGGTAAAAAAAAAGTAACAAGTATACAACTCACATTTTGTAGATAAAAAACAAGCCTTAAGCCTGTAGCGCCAGCCGGACGCTAACAGGCAAACCCGTTCGCCGCTATGATTGTCCTTATGGTGCGCAGGATCGCCGCTGGAACAAAATACATATCTCAATGATGCCTCTAGCTGCAGGCATCATTCAGATATCACCGTAAAAAGTCCCGGACGCCATATGACGTCCACTCAGGATAGGAGATCCCCTTTTTGAACGTTATAAGACGGTGTGCGGTATTGAAGTGAGTGAGTGAGAAACTTGTATAGCGCTACATATGCGAACTGAATCACCTCAAGGCGCTTGGTGGTTAAAGTGATTCTAAACCCAGATAGCAAGGATAACTTACCACAAATTTGTGGCAGTGTTGAATTGTAATGCCTCGTACACATGATCAGTTTTCCGACTGGAAAACTAAGGAATCCCGGCCTTGTGTATCCTCCTCGCAGTTTTTCTGATGGGAAAACTGCCCAAAACCAGTTCTCTTTTTTCCCGCCGGGAAAACTGGCAGACTTTTGCCCGGCGGTTTTTGGCAGTTTTCCTATGGGAAAAACTGCAGTGGAGCATACACATGGCCTGGATTCCCGGCCAAAGCTCCATCGCAGTTTTCCTGTCGGGAAAACCGGCCGTGCGTAGGGGAAAGACTGAACTGAGTAGGTTCTCGGATTTCCCCCTCGGGATTTCCAATGGGAACTTATCCCTCTGAAATCCTGCACGTGTGTATGGGGCATTTGCTGAAAATTTTCACTGGCAAGTTGAACACTTGCAGAGCACTTGAAGCACAATTTCTAAATGACATTTTTCCCATTTGTAGCAAATTTTTTGTAAGAGCAAAATTGCAGTTGTGAGTCTACAACAGTGGTTCTCAACCTTCTAGTGCTGCGACCCCTTGATAAAATTTCCCAAGTTGTGGGGACCCCTAACAGTAAAATTATTTTCATAGCATGGGTAAAGCACCCAAGGCAAGACAAGTAATTTGCGCCCCTAACCCATGGACATTTAGCGCTCCCTGAGTGCCTTCCACTCGTACAATAATAAAACCACTTATGGTACATTTTAGGATGTACCACTCTTTCTCTTTGTTCTACTTTCTTTCCCTTTCATCTCTCTCTATCCGAATTTCTTGTCCCCCCCCCCCCATATTTCCCTTTAACAGTCTTTCTTGCTCTCTCTTTTTTTCCTTTCTCTCCCTTTTTTTCCCTCCCCCTCTTATCTCCCTTCCTGAGAGAACAGTGCGGGCTTCAGAAACAGCCCAGGATTTGGTGACCCTTGGCAAATCATCATTTGACCCCCAAGGGGGTCCCGACCCCAAGGTTGGGAACCACTGGTCTACAGCAAGAGCTCTGCAAGTCTACAGCATGGAAATCCAGCCACAGTGATCCCTGTGGTTGGATGTCTATTGCTCAACATAACTGAACCAGAACTTGCAGCAGACTTGCAGAGTGTTTGCAAATAGAGTAGATCTGGAGTCATGCAATGCAAACCTGCATGCAAACTTATGAAACCTGGCAGGTCTAGCAATAGCTTAGAAAGTAATTTTCAAACTTGCAGCACAATTGCTTGCTATCTGGGAACTAAAAACATATTTTTTCCTTAATGCATCCCATGAATTAAGGTAAAAAGCTCTGCTTTTCTCTTTCTGGTCTCACAGGAGACATTGAGAGCAGCTAGAGTCATAGGCTTCTGTTGATGTCAGTCAAACAAATGTGAGCAAGGGGAAGGGCGTGATTTACAGGTGCTGTGTGCGTCTATGGGTGCAACCAGCCGCATGCTTACATGGGAGCCTTCTTAGCTCCTGGCTTGCTGAGGGGGCACTTATAAGAAGAAGGAGACAGCACTAGCAGGGGACCACCAACAAAGGAGGTAAGAGATCGCTCTGTGCAATATCATTGCAAAGAGCAGGTAAGTATAGCATCTTTTTTTATTTTAACTGTAAAGCACCCCTAAGGAGCCACAAGTAAACTGGAATCCCCCACCCTGCACAGCCAGGCACACCACATTTTCACAGAGAACAGTCTGTGGCTTTGTTTTTTTTGTTTTCAATTCTCTAGCACAGCCCCCTCCATTTGTGCACATTATAGTCCTAATTTCTTTTGGAAGCACCTAGCTAGGTCCTAAAACAAGACAATGAAATTTGCCTTTTGAAAAATTGTTTCAGTTCACTGCGATGTGTTGGTGTGTACTTTTCAAGCACAGCGTGGTGATACAAAACCACAAAACCACCACACTGCAGCAAATAAAACGGAATGAAATGTCACTTTGCAAAAAAGCCTTGTCTGTACTGGCCCAGCTCTTCCACCACTCCTTTCACCTTCATATATAACCTTTTATTTATCTGCCAAAAGATGGGAATTCTTTACAGTGTCACTTGAACGACTGCTCTGGGTCTGTTGGGGCGGCTGACATCACACCATAATAAGACCGCTGCTATATAGAAATATACCCCCAAAAAGGACTTTGAGGACAGATAGAGACAGGATATAAGTAAGAAGCTTATAGTAGTATTAATAAAAAAGTATGACAAAAGTTTTTTGGTTACAATAAATAAAATGTTCCCAAGATGGGGATGTATGTACAAAAAAAAGATTAAAACATTATTTTGACATATATGCAAAAGCATCCTGATCAAAAGATATTCTGGAGCACTGAACCAGCCTAAAGGGAGTGAGAGGCCACTGAGGTTGCAAAGGTGTTCAAAACTTGACCCGAACCCAACGCTTTTTGGAAATGTTATGTAATTTTCCTTACTCAGGGGAGAGGATGAGGGTGTAATATGTCTACAAAATTAATCATCATGAGTATAAATAACAAATGCATGTTAATAGAATGTTTCAGCAACATATCCAGACCGGCTTAACATAACAAAGGTAGGTGCGTCCAAATAGACCAGCTCTGTAAAACATGCAGGGACCGTAATAAGTAATGTGTGAGTATGGCACCTCTCATGCAAAAATAGGGTGGGCAAATTGTGGAGATGTGTCCAATCCCTTGTCTTAAACTGATGGAGAATCATCCGATGATTCGGATGATTCTCCATCAGCGCCAGACTCGGCGATTAGACATCTCTTCACAATTTTGGCAAAGAGGTTGGCTGTCACTAAAACTCTCCTAACAGCTTTGTTCAAGCGTTTTCCTTCTTTATGTAGCCACTAGCCAGGAGTTGCATATATATTTATTCCTACAATCAAATAATCTGTGTGGCATTGTTTCAGAGAAAGTCATCTCATGTCCTGTTACTTTCTTAATCAGAGACAAGACAGAGCAAAGCATTTAGGACATGTAGTCCAAATGGATAGGATTTGTCCTCTCGCTGGTTATTATGTGAAACTACAACTATCAGCTGGCTGATAGAGAAGAGCAGACTGCTGGGAGGGACTATAAGAGAAAAGGCCTTGAGGCCTGGCACACTGTCTTGGAACTGGCATGGATCTGCATGCAGAGAATCTGTTAAAGGGTGAGCTGCAGTTAATTTGTGGCCTGCTCTGGTGGGGTTACCCAGCAGGTATCTTGGAGGACACCTGCGGACAGTTCCCCTTCACTCTCCAATGGCAGCCTGGATGCCACTCCTGTTCCATACACCTAGCAGGGATATTGAATTTGTGTGAGCCGTGGTGCAGTGTGGCAGAGACAGGTTGTCATCCCTTGAGCCAAATTCCTGAGACATCATTATCCTAATCATCATTATCATCCTCATCATCATTCTCTTTTGTCTGAGTGTGGTGAGCGGGCGACAGCCGAGTCAAATAGACACTGTGTATAGACATCATTGTTTACTCCACACATTGCCATGTTTAGTTCAAGGATCTGTTCTAGCATATTATAGACACTATACACAGACATTATGCCATCCATTGTTCTGCTGTTTCTTGTAGGATTTAACATCTTTAAGTGATCACTGTGAATTCATTTAAAGTTCTGATTTGCACATGAATATTGTCTGCTGGTTATACACCATCTATTGGATCAGCTATTTTGCTATACCATTCAATATTCTTTGCATGCAATTAAACATCTGAGAGCTAGCAAAAGATTAACCGGATTGGCAGACAGCAACATTGGACTACTTTCACCTCACTCCCTATTTCAGGGAATTGTTTCTCTGAAGCTTGTAAAGCTGCAGTTCACCAATAACTTTCTTTTAGAGCAGGTTAAATTGTATTTCAGTTCCTGTTTGCTAAAGTTGTACTTGTTTATCTGCATTTTCCCCATTTATATGTATCACGGTTATTAAAGGATAAACTCACCAAGGCCAAGATGCTGAGGGCGGCTCCCTTTGCGACCTAGCACGATCCGCCCCCTGGAGTGGGGACAGAGGGACGGACGCAACCAGGAGGCACCGGTACCGACAGGCGGACGAGGACTGGATCCGTGGAGCAGAGATTGAACCGGAAGCAGGTTGCTGAGGTCAGCCGAGGAAGCACACGGAGGTAGTCCGGAGGTCCAGGTAGCTGGAGCTGGGAACAAGCAGAAGATTAATCCGGGAAACAGGCCGTGGTCAGGAGGGTTGGAGAGGTCAGGAAGTCCGATAGTTCAAAGCCAAAGGTCAAAGGCAGGAGGCAGCAGCAGTCCGGTAACAATAGCCAAAGGTCAGAAGGTTCAGGATCAGAAGGTCGTAAGTATCAGATGCACTCAGAAGCTGTGACAAGCCAGCAACCAGACAGGGGGAAGAGGATGGCTTAAATAGGAAGGAGGGATGGTATCCGAGGTTGGCCTAAAACGGGGTTTGGTTAGTAGACGAGTGAACGGAATTGTTGTAGGCAAACTCTACCGATGGCAGCAAAGATACCCAGTCGTCTTGGGATGATGAACAAAAACAACGGAGGTACTGCTCCAACGTTTGGTTGGTCCTCTCTGTCTGGCCATTGGACTGTGGGTGGTAGGCAGAGAGGCAGATCTTAATTTCAAGTGATTTGCAGAGCTCCCTCCAGAACTTGGAAGTAAACTGCACACCCCTGTCTGACACGATGCTCTTGGGTACCCCATGGAGTCTTATGATTTCCTTAAAAAAAATCTTGGCTGTCTTAGCCGCAGAGGGTGTACCAATCATGGGCAGAAGGTGTGCTAATTTGGACAGTCGGTCAATTACCACTAGGATCGTAGTAAAACCTTCGGAAGGAGGCAGATCCACAATGAAATCCATTGAAATATCTGTCCAAGGGCCCTCTGGAACAGGGAGAGGTTTGAGTAGGCCCCAGGACTTAGTGTTCGGACCCTTACAGCGCTGGCAGCGGGTACAAGAGGACACATAGGTTTTACAGTCTAATTTCCACTTTGGCCACCAGAAGGAGCGTCCGATCAGCTCCGAGGTCTTCCATGCTCCAAAGTGGCCCGCCAGCTTGTGGTCGTGGAACGTGCTTAGCACTAACTGCCTTGTTTCCGCAGGTACAAAGACTTTGCCCCGTGACCATAGTAAGCCGTCTTGTTTCTCCAGAGAGAGTGCCAGTTGGTCGGTGCATTGGTCGGAGGCCCTTTTAAGAGAGGTCAGAAGGTCAACTGGAGAGATTAATAGAAAGTTCCTGGGGGTTAAGATGGTACTAGGTTCCAGTGGATCGGGCGTTTTGGTGAACATTCTGGAAAGGGCGTCTGCTTTCCCATTCTTTGACCCCGGTCTGAAGGTAATGTGAAAATGAAAACAAGTGAAGAACAGGGCCCAGCAAAATTGTCTTGGTCTTAGGTGTTTGGCGGATCGTAGGTATTCCAGGTTTTTATGGTCCGTAAAGATCAGAATGGGGTGAAGGGCACCTTCCAGGAGATATCTCCATTCTTCCAGGGCAAACTTAATGGCCAATAGTTCCCGGTCTCCGACGTCATAATTTCTTTCTGGGGCGCTGAGTTTTCGTGAAGCGTAAGCTACAGGGTGTTGCAAGGACTTAGGTTCCTGTCTCTGCGATACGATAGCTCCGATAGCAATTTCGGAGGCGTCCACCTCCAGGAGAAAAGGCAAGGTTGGGTCTGGATGTTTTAGAACAGGTGCGGAAGAAAACAAGGTCTTGAGTTTTGTGAATGCCTCCTGTGCTTCCTGAGACCAGTGGAAACCCCTGCTGGGTTAGTTTGGTAATAGGGGACACAGTGGAGGAAAAGCCGGCAATGAATCTTCGGTAGAAGTTGGCAAAGCCAATAAACCGCTGTACCCCCTTCATGTCGGTCGGTGCTGGCCAGTCCTGGACTGCTTTGACTTTTTGTGGATCCATGGATATCCCATTGGTTGAGATGATAAAGCCCAAAAACTGAATTGTGGTCTTTTCAAATTCACATTTCTCCGCTTTGAGGTATAATTTGTGTTGTCTAAGGATGGCCAGGACTTGTTTAACGTGGACCCGGTGCACTTCAAGGGAGACTGAGAAGATGAGGATGTCATCTAGATAGACGACCAGGAAGTCGTCCAGGAACTGGCGGAAGATGTCGTTTACCAGGTGCTGGAAAGTGGCAGGGGCGTTGCAGAGACCGAAAGGCATCACCAAGTACTCAAAGTGACCAAACCTTGACCTGAAAGCTGTTTTCCACTCGTCCCGGGCCGGATTCGGACAAGGTTGTAGGCCCCCCGGAGGTCGAGTTTGGAGAAGACCCGGGCTGAACGGAATCGCTGGAACAGTTCCGGGATCAGGGGTAACGGATACCGATTCTTCATGGTAATCTTGTTCAACTCCCGATAGTCGATGCAAGGCCTAAGGGAGCCATCTTTCTTTTCGACGAAAAAGATTCCTGCCCCGGCTGGAGAGGAAGAAGGACGAATAAACTTTTTTTCTACGTTTTCATCGATATAAGCCTTGAGGGCTACTAATTCAGTCTCTGATAGAGGAAAGATTCTCCCGAAGGGAATCTTAGAACCAGGCAACAGGTCAATGGGACAGTCGTATGACCGGTGTGGAGGAAGGCAGTCCGCCTGCTGTTTGTCAAAAACATCTTTAAATTCTGAGTAGACTGAGGGAACATATTGGAAGTCTTTTGACGTTGTCATCAAGGTAGAACAAGCGGGTTTAGTGGGTACGAGACAATGTTGAGCACAGTAGATTGAGGGGAATTTGACCTCCTTTTCACACCAGTCTATACTGGGTTGGTGTACTTGTAGCCATGGGAGCCCCAAGATGATGGGGGCCAGTGGAGATGGGATAAGGTCCAGGCACAGGTATTCTTGGTGTCCGGTATCTGAGACGGCAAAGATAGGTAGGGTCTCCTGGGTAACAAGTCCTGAGCGGGGGAGTGAGCCGTCTGCCAGATGGATCTGTAAGGGAGAGTCCTTAGGACGACAGGGGACATGCAGCTTTTGGGCCAGGGCGGAGTCCAGAAAGCAGCTGCAGGCCCCAGAGTCAACGATGGCCGGCAGCCGGGTCGCCCCCTCCGGGAGCTGTAGGGAGAGAAAGAGGACAACATAAGTCTGAGGTAAGTTGGTAATGTGGTAATTGAAAGAGGATGGAGATCTAGACTTACTGGGTCTAATGGGACAAGTGCGGAGGAAGTGGCCTGCTCCATCACAATACAGGCACAAATTTGACTGACGTCTACGCTGCCTTTCTTCAGACGTGAGGGGAGCCCGGACCAGACCGAGTTGCATGGGCTCCGGATCCTGAAGCGAGGAGGCGGGCGGAACCGGGAGAGGCGGCGGAGCTGGAGGGAACCTTGGTGGGGTCCAGCTGGACCAAGTTACTTGAAAGCGTTCTGATCGGCGTTCTCGTAGGAGTCTGTCAAGTTGGGTAGCTGATTGAATTAATGCGTCCAAGGTGGCAGGTGGATCAATTCTGGCTAGTTCGTCCTTGAGGGACTCTGATAGGCCGAGTCGGAATTGATATTTCAGGGCGGTCTCATTCCACCCTGTGTCCGCAGACCACTTGCGGAATTCCGCAATGAAGTCCTCCACCGGTCTCCTCCCCTGATTCAGTTGGTGGAGAGTAGCTTCGGCCGTGGCCGAGCGCAGGGGATCATCATACAGTTCAGACATGTTTTTAAAGAAGGTGTCTATAGTGTCCAGTATTGGGCTCCTCCGCTCCATTAGGCTGTGTGCCCAGGCTTGTGGCTCGTCCGCGAGCAAAGAAATTACAAAACCTACTTTCACGGCTTCAGAACAGAAAGTCCTAGGTTGTAAGGCCAGGTATAGTGAGCAGGCATTCTTGAACGCTCGGAATTTCTTGCGGTCGCCATTAAAAACGCTCAGGTGTTGGGACGTGAGGTTCTGGCTGGGTGACAACCATCGCTGGTCCTGGGGGTGACTGGGAGGAGGATGCTCCCGTGGCTGGAGCCGCGGGAGGGGCCGCAGGTCCAGGCGTGACAGCCATTTGTTGGAGGCGACCATCCATTTGTAAATATCCTTCCTGCAATTTCTGTCGGCCTCGGACATCTGGCTGGCTTGTACTATCACGGTTATTAAAGGATAAACTCACCAAGGCCAAGATGCTGAGGGCGGCTCCCTTTGCGACCTAGCGCGATCCGCCCCCTGGAGTGGGGACAGAGGGACGGACGCACCAGGAGGCACCGGTACCGACAGGCGGACGAGGACTGGATCCGTGGAGCAGAGATTGAACCGGAAGCAGGTTGCTGAGGTCAGCCGAGGAAGCACACAGAGGTAGTCCGGAAGTCCAGGTAGCTGGAGCTGGGAACAAGCAGAAGATTAATCCGGGAAACGGCCACGATCGGGCAGTTCTGATGCCCTGACAATATGTGAAGGTGCAGTAGAGAGGGATCTGACACTCGTATGAGTCATTCCTCTGCTTTCCCATAGCCTACTCACATAAACATTATATGCACTTATTTGAGTATAGGAAATATAGTGTTCACCATTTAATGTTTGAATCTTAAAAGTGATAATTATTTTGCTACTAATAATATCCCTGGTAAGACAACCTTTTTTAGGTGTTAGCTCAGGTTTGCTCTTTGATCCTTTTTCTATTTATCTAATTGAGTAAACTATTTCTGATTTAACTCATTTGGGTGTATTTCTGTATTGCTGCTGTTTAAGAGAAAATGTTTGAACCCAGGGTGTCCGAGGCCAGAGGGGCACTGACTTATCTTGCAACCCTCAAAAGGGCAAGGCTAATTTTGAGGGCTCGTCCGGGATACCACTCATGGCAAACCCAAACCAGTCCTGTGACCAACCCAGAGAGAAGGGGAAGATGGACTCAGTCACTACCACCATTTGGCACAAGAGCAAGGGAGTCAACTGGAACTGGCCAGTGTGGTGAAGATGCCCAGAATTGGATAGTCTGAAAGGGACAGCCGATAAGAAGGGCTGTTCCAGAGCAAGGATCCTATGTTGTGGACGTGAAGCCTGAATTTGAGGAAGATTACACCTATCCCCTGATACACTAATGAGAGAGTGTTTTGGACGGATTTCGGAAAGAGACTGAGCTTAGCTGATGAAGCTTTGTGTGAAGTCTTTGGGAGAGTAGAAAAGATCCTCGATTTGATGTACAAGTTTGAGCACACCCATCAGTACAGAGGAGAGAAACTGTCCGCTTATGTTGTTAGAGTGGATCGAAATCTGCATCTGATCATTCTAAAGAAAGGGATTGACCTGTAAGAGGCAGATAAAGTCAGGCTGGAAATAATTCTTCAAGGGGCTAGACCCAATTAATCAATTGTGCTCAATCTGCTGTTAAAGGCCACACAGATGGACCCAACCTACCCAGAAGAAATACTCAAGGATCATGAGAAAGGACTAAAGTCTCCCCGAAGACTGGGGAGTGTCAGCCCAGTCTGTGCAACAAGAGAAGGGGTTTCCAGAAGTGGACAGTGATGTAAAATCAGAGTGGGGGAGTGCACCAAGACCCATTTAGTACCACCTGTTTCTGAGAACACCCAGGTGAAAATGCTTACACAAGCAGCTCAAGCTCAAGATCAGATGCAACAGACATTGCTGCGGGTGAAGGAAGCTCAAGCTACAGCTCAGCTGGACAAGACTGATCCTGGGAAGTGCTTTCAGTGTGGGGAGCCTGGCCATTTTCAGAGGCAGTGCTCCCAAAGAAATGGAGAGTCAAACTTCCTTGCAGAATTGCTGAGAGCAGTTGTAACAATTCAGAAGGCAGCAAACTTCAGGGGGTCTCAGTAAAAGGAGCCATCTGAGAGCCCTGAGACGATACCAAGCTCCAAGAGTCAAAAGAGAAGAAAACAGAATCAGAAGAAAGAGTGTAACATTTCCCAAATCAAATAACCCATCACTGGGGTCTAAAACTCAGGCACAGGAAGTCAATGTTCTATCGCCACCCAGGGCTATAGTTTGGTCTTCTCAAAGTGGAAATAGAAAGGACCCCAGTAAGGTTGAGGTGGAAAGATTACCAGAAAAGTCAGTGGGGCCACCCTCAATTGTGTCTGGACAGGTAGAAGATGTTTATACCAGTGCACTATTATATATGGAAGCTCAAGTCACTTTACTTTATCAGGTCTTCTATGATCAATATTTAAAGCACATTTCTTTAAACAACCTTGAAGAGCTGGAGATTTGGGGAATTGGGACTGATAAGTTTCCATATGATGGATATATTCCCATAAAGATCTCTATTGGGCCAGCAGCTACAGGTAAGATGGAGACCTTGGCTGTGGTGTGTTCCAGGCCTCCTGAAGCCGAACAGAACTTTCAGATTGAACCAGGTCTCATCCCCTGTGACAATAGTTTGCAGAAAGGTAGGGTCCAGATCACACATGGTAATTAAATCTTTAGTGGTGTGCGTTCTGTTTGTCTTTCAGCTTGTGTGGCACAAACCGGGAACAGATTTTCCACTTACCAAATCTTCACGGACGATGATGCACACCGTGTTCTTGCTAATGTCAAATTCCACCGCCATCAATCATAGAGTCATTTGCCGATCTCGTGCCAGAATTTGTTGCACTTGCTCGATCATGTCTGGGGTTCTGCTTGTCGAAAGCCGTCCCGAATGTGGCTTATCAGTCTTTCCTTCACGTCACAAAAGCAGTTGTAAAAACATTTTCTGCTCATGCGTTTTTGTCATCGTTTTCCCCAATTTGTAGCAGTGATTTGTAGTAAACTTAATGTTAACTTGTTGATCCATAGCAATTTGACACTTTCTCTCACACTGACTATGTTTGACTGCCTGACGGTCATGTGTACTTCATGCTAGGTGGCACTTCTCAACGTGCCTCTGGATAGCCATGTGCATGTGCGTGCACATGGCCCATGTTGCTGTTGACATATCGGACCATTCACTAAACTTTTTAGACACACCGAGTTTTTCTTTGTTTTTGTATACAATTTTGCAATTTGTAATTTTTCTTATTCACTGATAGGCACTGATATGCTGCCTTGATAGACACTAATTGGCACTGATGAGGCTGCACTGAGAATTAGGGCACCGATGATTCATATAATTTTTTTATCGCTTCTGAAAACAACATAAGCCAAATGCTGTTACTGGCTGATGATCTGGAATGAATCTGCATTGATCTTTACATATCAGGCTACCTATCACTAGGTTAAGCCTAGTGGCAAGGATTCAAACTAGAATTTTAATAATGAGATTGGCCGTTAATTGGACCAGGAAGTAGGGTCAGTATGGGGTTTTAGTATCATAGACATTATTGCAGAAAGAGTTTCTGTTTGTAATTTATGGACCTTTCAAATGCTATTAAACACTTTTGTTAAGAGCAGGGTGAGCTGACCAACACATTTCTTGTTGTAATTGGCAGTAAAGCAGTAGGGGCCTGGACGTTTATGGGCTTTCAATTGTTTAATGGTTTGGATGACCTTGTCAGAGGAGATGGGTTGTTGGAAGCATGTCACTAGACACCAATCACCATAGTTAGAAAAGGAATGCAATACCTTTTGCATAAGATACTGAGAACGAATCAGAACTGGCACTTAATTTAGATAAAAAGAAAAATTCAGACAAAAAAGAAAAATCCTGCATTTGTGTTCTGAGTCAGGAAGGGTACGTTTACAGGCTAGTAAAACATATTGTTTGTTACCCCTTGTGAAGAAAGAGTGTCTAACCTGTTCTATGCTGTTGCTTCTGTCAGGAGCACATGAAGTTCAATCCATGTTTTTTCTAAGATGTAGTCAATTAGAGGAGGCTCCATGAAATCGCAAGCTCATCCATTTTTTGTTAAAAGGTTGACTCCAGGTGTTGTAAGAGAATTGTATTTGACTTTTTGAAATGCAACACAAGTTGGATGCATTTACTCCAAATAGTGGGCTTGTGTGCCTCCTAGGGTGACAGGAGTCAGGTTTGGACCTGTGTTTTGATATGTATAGTTGGAAAGGGCCTGTTGAATCAATGAGCAGAAGGTTAAATCAGATATTAGTGATTCATTAAGGGTCTATGTGGTATCATTGCTTTTGGGTAGCAGGGAGAACTAGTGGAGGAGAAGCACACTGTGATAGGGCCAAGGGAATAACAAAATGTGTAATGAGTGGGAGGCTAGACTATGTTGTGAAGAAGTGTTCCATCCTGGATTAGAAATTGTGGGAGAAGGAATGAAATGTATATAACTACTCCTTAAGCTGATTGTTGTTGTGCCAGGTGTCAGTAAATGTGCATGTGTCTAGGAGGGCTTGAAATTTTTTTGCTGCATTGTTGGGGATAGTCATTAGTTTTATCCAGATTTGGATGTAGAATGAAACTGGAGTCCTCACATATGTGTAGGATACCTTTCTATGTCGGTCAATAATAGCAAACTATCCAAACCTAATGAGACACCCAGCTTCCTAACAACTAACATTATATATATATATATATATATATATATATACACACACACACATCTAAAATCCAAATTGAGCAGCACTCCTTGAACTATACAACCGTTTGTAATCAGGAATCCAAGATGATACTTCCACCATAGAGAATATATATACACATACAGTCCTATCTATCTATCTATCTATCTATCTATCTATCTATCTATCTATCTATCTATCTATCTATCTATCTATCTATCTATCTATCTATCTATCTATCTATCTATCTCCCAAACAGTATGAAAATCGTTGCCACCAATTTTATTGAGGATATTTTTAAAATGTTATACAAAAAAAAAAACACACACACTTAGATTGCAAGTCAAACAATGTGTAACAGCAGTTATTCCATTGAATCCATAAGTTGTAAAACGAAAAACTGTAATGATGCCAGGTGAGTAAATTCCTCCCTACATGTACTTACAGCACACTGCAATCAGTGTAAACAATGGGGGTTATTTGCTAAAGGCAAATCTACTTTGCACTACAAGTGCAGACTACAAGTGCAAAGTGCATCTGAGGCGTAGATCTGGAATGAGGGGAAGCTCTGCTGATTTTATCATCCAATCATGTGCAAACTAAAAAGCTGTGTTTATCATCCAATCATGTGCAAGCTAAAATGCTGTTTTTTTTATTTTCCTTGCATGTCCCCCTCGGATCTACAGCAACTGCACTTCCAAGTGCACTTTCTGTGCAATTTCAAGTGCACTTTGCACTTGTAGTTTGCACTTGTAGTGCAAAGTGGATTTGCCTTTAGTAAATAACCCTCAATGTGTCTGTTACTCATCTCTACCAGCATAAAAAGTAAAAGGGAGTTAGCATAATCCCTATTTTGATCAATAGGTGGTGTCAGAATATATATGAGGTAGTTACAAGGTGGAATGAGTTTAGGTGGAGAAGGCAAGGTGATACGAGCTCAGATACATAGTTGACCCACATGAGGTGGAAAAGGCAAGGTGATACGAGCCAAATATGAAACATTTAGTAATCTGAAGTTGTAATTGATATAACCGTTTATTTTGAATTGAAGTGCTCTGAAATTATCTGTGCTATACTGTAATTGTATTCCTGAAGTGGTCCATCTTGAAGTTGGAAAGTAAAGGTTTGGAAGTATTTTGGGCTTATCTCATCCTATTACCCATGACCTATCCTTGGAGCCTGTACTTCCTTTTTCAGGGAGGAATGCAGGGTGACTTGGGGGGCATGGTAAGAAACACATGCTGTTCAAAGTATGCTATTTGGCTCCCTCTTGCAGTGGGGACTTACACTAAAGTGAACTTAGAACAAGATTTTTCCAGGTAAAAAAATGTTAAAATCATATCATACAGCAGTACAGGATTATAGATTGTAAGCTCTTACGAGCAGGGCCCTCTGATCCCTTCTGTATTGACTTGTATTGTGAATGTACTGTCTTCCCTGGTGTAAAGCGCTGCGCAAACTGTTGGCGCTATATAAATTCTGTATAATAATAATAATAAAGAGAAAAAATTTGGAGGATTTAATTGAGCTTTACATCAAACATGTCAGTTTTTTTAAACTTATAACATAAAAGTGATGTCTGAGCAGGCACCATGTGGTTTTGAATCCATATAACCTCTTCTGTGCTCCAGTTGCATCCAGACTTAACTTTGTTACTTATACTCACTGGACATGGAGACAGTGGGTGAGCAGGCTTCTGACCTAGCCTAGAATGTAGGAAAGTTGATCTATTCATAACAGTGTGAAATAGGGGTCAGAGGAGGCTAACAAAAGTAATAGCAGGCATTTGATGGTGCTAAGTCAAAGCTAAGACTTTAAAAGAATTTTAAAAGTTTAAAAGGTTCATTTGGAAAAATGTTAAATAAGGCTGATAGCATGAGACAAAACAACTGGAAGAATTGTCAGGGATCTTGCAACTCAGCAATGTTTTAGTAGCAATTTTGGAAATTATAAGGAAAATCATTATATATAAGTTTAAAATTGGGCTTTTCAGTTTAGTTGTGGCAGTACTTACATATGACTAGATAAGAAGCAGGGCATGCCTTCTGTTCTTATATATGGATAGTTATAAAAATAACAGAACTACTCAGGTATTACACGTGTGCAATCAATGGCCCCCACAGTGCGTGGGAATCTGGCAATTCTGTAGAAATCTGTCATTGCCTTCAGCCGCAGGTCCTCAGTGGTGGGTTTGATGATTTGGTTGGCCATGCATCTGAGGATTGCAGGGACAACCTGGTGCACACATCTGCTCATGGAGGATTGTGACATCCCAGCCACCACTCCACTTGTACGCTGAAAAGAGCCACTGGCAAGGAAATGGAGTGTTGCCATGACCTTGACCAGTGGCTGCACTAAATGTGAGCGGTGTGTTGGGCTGGTGATGTCCTCCTGCAAGGTTGTGGTTAATTCCAGGATGACATGAGGGGTGAATCTGAAGATGCGATACACCTCAGAATCACTCATGCCAAACAGGTCTATGCGGGTGCGGTATATCCTCTCCCGTGCCATCCTCTGTGCCATCCTCCGTGCCCTCATCCTTCTTTGTTCATCTAAAGTCAGTAGTATAGCTATGTGCGATGATGCCCCTGGCATGTTGGCATACAGATTGTTGTGCAACACGTGTGACTGCTGAGCTCCTCACTAACAGTGTTGCTTTATCTAACAAGTAGCCTTTTTTTTTCTCTTTTTAGACCAGCTTTTATATGCTCTAATTTTAGACAGGACATGTTGCTGTTGCGCACACTGCGTCGCCTGCGCTGCCCCAACGTTCTTTTGTGGATCCCCGTAAGTCCCTCATTAGCATATTTGACTAGCAAATCAATGGTCTGTCTAGCGCACTTTTGCACGGACGGATGCGCCAGTCTAACGAAATTACGCGGGACAAAAAAAAGTAGATTTTTTGCGAATCTCGTTCTGGGGATGCCGTGCATCGAAACGCACGCGCACATTTCGACTTACGCACGCGCATCTCCTGTTGCGCAGGCGTAATCGCTCTGTGAATCTGGACTAAAGGTAACTCTTAATTGTCTATGCTCGCGAGCTTCCCCTAATGGGCAATTTCTTCGAGTACAGTTGCAAATAAATCTGACCAGGCCTGGCTCAGTCAACTCCAGAATGTTCCTCAGGGGTAAGATTAACGATGAACGGTGCACTTTTTAAAAAAAAAAAAGGTTTTTATTTGCCACATACACATAGAAGATAACAAAGTACACAAGGTACAAAGACCATTGAAAACAGTCATAAAATGTAGGAGAAAATAAATCCTTGGACCTCGTCCTCCACATACAGTAATATTTAAAAAAAACAATCCTAACATAGATAATCATAATAGTGCATATCGCTTTTTCATTTCTTAATGCAATTACAAAACTTCGCACTCCAGTCCATGATGTACTTTACAATATGTTAACTCACATTATGCAGAATAGACATAGAGCACTTTTGAAACCAGAGAATAAAAAAACAAGTCTCATAAGATAACAAGAACAAAAAACCTCCCAGTGTGTCGTGTGCCGCTGCCCCTCCAATCCCCACAGTACCCCCCCCCCCCCCCCCCCATCAAGTCCACAATAAGCACCATATATATCAATTAAGGACAACGACCTCTTCTTAAGCTTCCCCCGCATTAGTGTCTTTGGAATCAACCCATCTACCCCATACACCATGACATTTTTTCTTACTACCTCTTGCCTCATAAGTCATTTTATACAGTGTGACATTTACATCAACCAGGCCCTTTCCACCGGAATAATACAATAAGGAATGTGTTTCAATCTCCTCATTGAGCCCCCCCGGCGAGAGGGTATTTAATGAGTAGATCCAATAGGTCTCCTGTTGGCATAGGCGTTTGAAGCGTTCTGCAACAGGGAGGTCTCTGGAGATTGCTTCAATGACCCACACCTTAAGGCCTACAGTTGATTTTTTATGTACCTTCAGGAAATGACAAACTGGATCATCTCTTCTGCCCATCTTATATAATCTATGTGGTGTGTAATACATTTGGTGAAGGTACCTCAGTTGTATTAGTTTGTCCCTAGCGGAAACAACTGTAGGTAGATAGGACATCCATGATTAGTCAGTTCAGGGATCACATCGGTCTACCTGAGTCTCACTTTCTCCTCCCTTGGCTGCTTCCTTCCCATGAGCACAGCATAATAAGCAGAAACTCGTTTCGTGTGTTCAGGTTCCATTATCAATACTTCCAACTTAGTGTTTTCCAAAACAGCAGGCCCCGCACCAAATTGAGCATGAGCAGCGTGCTTCAGCCTGGTGTAGTGGAACAACCATGAATCAGGGACGCCCAGTTCTCTCTTCAGTTGTGCAAACGATTTAATTTCCCCCTTATCGAACAGTTGATGCAAATAGACAAGACCAAATTTGGCCCATCCCTGTCCATCATCCAACAGGAGGAAATTCGTTAGTCTGGGGTTAAACCATAGCGGGGCGTTAGGTGCCAAGTGTAAAGGACTATCCTGCACATGTTTCCTACAAACCTCAAGCACCCGTCTAGCCGACCTAAGCACAGACACTCCACCCGCCGTGGGAACCTCCCCCCTATAGAAAAAGTTCAGTAGCGTCTCGTAAGAGGTTGCCACAGCCGCCTCCACTGCAGTAGCGGCATTGTTCAGCTGCGGGAACATTCTCCAGTGAGCCTGGACCAGTTGTGACGCCAAGTAGTATAGACGAAGGTCAGAAATTGCCAGACCTTCTCTCCCTACCGGCAGCTGCAAGGCGGTCAGTGCCACCCGGACTGCCCCACTGCAGCAGGGAGTCAATGTATCTAAACGTCTTCCTAGGAATGTACAAGGGGGCGTTAGAGAAAACATACAAAAACTTTGGAAGAAATATCATTTTAAATAAATTGGCCCTACCCAACAACGTAAGCGGGAGATCCTTCCATTTCTGCACTCTGTCCCTAAAGTCCCTAATCACAGGCCATAAGTTCACCTCAGAAAACGTGTCTATTGGCAATTCTACAGTTATTCCCAAATATTTAAAACGGGACGTCACCCTCAGAGGGTATTGAGTGGGCAAAGTCAGGTTCGGCTGCGGATCAAGAGGAAACAGTGTCGACTTAGACCAATTGATCCGAAATCTGGAGAAATCCCTGAACTCTTGTATCAGGGCAAATGCAGCATTCAAGGAACCGTCCAGATCTCCTAAGTATAGCAGCATATCGTCCGCATATAAAGATACACGTTCCTCCATATCCCCAACCAACAGCCCCTTGATGTCAGCCTGATCTCTAAGTCTAACCGCAAGGGGTTCTATAGCCAATGCAAACAAAAGTGGCCATAGGGGACAGCCCTGCCTCGTTCCCCTACCAGTCTTAAAGGAATTCGATATAAGTCCATTGATCCTAATACTAGCCCTAGGTTCACCTTAGAGCAGCCTAACCCAGTTCACAAATCTTGGTACGAAATCTAATTTCAAAAGAGCAAAATGATAGTTCCATTCGACCGAGTCAAACGCTTTTTTTTTATATCGAGTGATGCCACCACTCGTTTACCACTATTGATGTGAGGCGTTTGTAAATTGACATACCTGTACAACCTCCTCAGGTTCATTTGAGTACAACGGCCCGGTATGAAACCAGTTTAAATCCGAGTGAATCAATTTAAGTATCACCGATTGCAATCAACTGGCCAGGATTTTGGTCAGTATCTTGACATCGGTGTTGATCAACAGATCCTTACCAGGCTTCGGAATCACCACAATCAAAGCTTCACGCATGGATTCTGGCAATATACCCTCTTTTTCTGCTGCTATGAACACTTTTTGAAGACGGGGAATTAAGCTCTCTTTAAGCAGCTGATACAATTCCGCCGGGAAACCATCCAAGCCAGGTGACTTCCCCGGTTTAAAGGAGGCAATGGCAACAGCTATTTCCTCAGGTGTGATTGATTGGTCAAGAGCAGCACTGTCTCCCAATGTCAGGGATGGGAGATGTAACGGGCACCACCGCTTACGACCTTCCATCCAACCACGATAAGCTTATCTGACACACTCCGACAATATTGCATACACGATCCATATCCTTTCCCAGAATAAACGAGACTGCGCTCCATTCTTGCTTCCCAAGATATCACAATTTATTAGTATTTTCTCAGCTTCTTATATCCAGTACAGCATAATACAGTTAATCACAGGACAATGCAATCTCCACCCCCCTTCACACCATGGGGGGCTTCAATCACACTCTAAAAGGCATTCAGGTAAGCTAACTATGTAGACCGGTCGGCACCGCATCTTCAATAGGGTTCAATTAACCTTAAATAATAACACAGACATCTAGTTGAATAAGTTATCTATACAGCTTTATCACACAATGGCAAAGTCTAGTGAGAGTGGGTGCAATCCACACCTTCAGATATTTCAATAGCATATTATACAAAGGTATGACTCACTGGCTGGCTGACCTGAATTAACACCTTTCAAAAGCATGTGTGCCCAGATTGCATAGCTAACCGCTTTTGGTATTTGAAGACATCCTGCAAACATGAATTATTATTAATGTCCCTTATTAATGTCTTTCTGTAACATATGAATTATGATTCTTTGTCACCCTATGGCCCTAGTGGACATAAGGTGACCCTAGACATAGGAATATCTCAGTCTGTTACGGTGCATTCCGTTACATCTCTCCCCTTTCGGTGGGAGACGGACACAGGTGGTAACCCCAAACGGGTTGACTCCGAAGTCCGTCAGTAGTTCCCGTCCTCCAATGCTGGTATCCATACTGTACCCCAAATAAATGGCTCCAAACTGAGCATTACTCACCCCGCCAACCTCTGCCTCTCTCAGAGAAGGCAGGGTAGCTGGGCTCAGTCCATCATGCTGCTGGGGGTCTGGGCCAACTGCCCCCCCTTCCTGGGGTATACCAGTGGAGACTGAAGTCCCATCCACTGGTGCTTGGTGAAAACCCCCCGGTGCTTGCAAAGCAAAGCAGACATCCTCCTGTCCCAGTCCTGTACCATTTTCTGGGGTTGTGCCAGTGGAGACTGAAGTCCCATCCACTACCCCAGGAACCCCCTCTTCTGTTAGTGAGGAGCAGAGGCCTATGACACTCTGCTCTGTTGCCAGCTCTTCCGCTGGGTTGCTGTGAGTGGAGACCACAGTCCCATCCACTACCACAGTGTCCCCCTCTTCCGTTAGTGGAGAGCAGAGGTCCGTGACCCTCTGTTCTGTTGCCAGCTCTTCCGCTGTGTTGCTGTGAGTGGAGACCACAGTCCCATCCACTACCACAGGGTCCCCCTCTTCTGCTAGTTGGGAGCAGAGGCTTGGGGTACCCTGCTCTGTTGCCAGTGATTCAGCTGGGGGTAAAAGCTTTACCACCTCAGCTTGTTGCTGGAGAGGGGGGCCAACCGCCCCGGCTCCCTGGAACTCCACACCATCCGCTTCGGCTTTAGAGATGAAAATCTCCATATTTTCCACTGCCGATTCATCAGCCAGGAGTTCACAGTTGTCATCTGAACTTTCCTCATAGTCCCAGGCAATGGGAGCCCCACCCTGCTGCTGAGCCGAGTCTAGCAGCTGTCTGTAGGCGACCTCCAGCTCCCATTCCCGAATGGCCAGAAATTCTAAATCTTCCTGTGACCAGTGGCCTCCCGAGATATTTAATTTTTCCTCTCTGTGCTCCATTATATCCTCCAAGCGCCACTCCCGATCATCCCCAAAGTCGGGATCACTGGACATCCTCCAATACAACAATCCCAGGCCATCATAGTCATAGCCTTCTGTGGGGCTGTCATCCGCTGACCATGGGCACTCTTGGGCTACATACCACCGGAGGGCTCTGTAGCTCTCATCCAGCTGCATCTCTGCCCGGATCAGCCTGCTTAACTCGGCTATCCACTCCTGCTTCGGTTGTTCCCCCAACAACAGCATTCGTACGTCATACTGCGGCCAGTACCTTGCATAGATGGAGGGCAGGACCTTTCCTTGGTGTTGCTGCTCCAGAGCTAACGCTTCCTTCCAGAGTTGGCACCGAATCACATCCGACCATCCTACCAGGACCTCCTCTGATACTGGTCCTCTATGCTGTATCCGCATCTCTTGTAACCTCCTTTGGAATTCCTCTTCCATGGAGACTGGTATCTGTACCTCTCCTCTCTCTTCAGCTGCTGCAGCACTTATTCGCTGTCGCAAGGTGGCATCCACAGCCGCTATAACCCGGTCTATGATCTCCGGCGGAGGATTAGGACCATATTGTGCCAGTCCATGTTTAACAGCCCGATCAAAAAATTCTTCCTCAGGTGTCCTGTCTGTTATGCTGGGCCTCTTAGCTCTATTCATTTCGACAAGTTCTGCGATAATGTCCCTTTTCTTACGGTTGCTGGCCGGTCTGCCCCGGCTCTCCAGTAAGTCCATGAGGGAAGAGAGCTTCATCCGTTCATACAGCGTCTCCATTGTCATGTGTCCTTGTAGCCGTCCTTCTGAAGATGGAATCATCCCACTGCTGTGCCACCAATGTAACGGTCACCACCGCTTACGACCTTCCATCCAACCACGACAAGCTTATCTGACACACTCCGACAATATTGCATACACGATCCATATCCTTTCCCAGAATAAACGAGACTGCGCTCCGTTCTTGCTTCCCAAGATATCACAATTTATTAGTATTTTCTCAGCTTCTTATATCCAGTACAGCATAATACAGTTAATCACAGGACAATGCAATCTCCACCCCCCTTCACACCATGGGGGGCTTCAATCACACTCTAAAAGGCATTCAGGTAAGCTAACCATGTAGACCGGTCGGCACCGCATCTTCAATAGGGTTCAATTAACCTTGAATAATAACACAGACATCTAGTTGAATAAGTTATCTATACAGCTTTATCACACAATGGCAAAGTCTAGTGAGAGTGGGTGCAATCCACACCTTCAGATATTTCAATAGCATATTATACAAAGGTATGACTCACTGGCTGGCTGACCTGAATTAACACTTTTCAAAAGCATGTGTGCCCAGATTGCATAGCTAACCGCTTTTGGTATTTGAAGACATCCTGCAAACATGAATTATTATTAATGTCCCTTATTAATGTCTTCTGTAACATATGAATTATGATTCTTTGTCACCCTATGGCCCTAGTGGACATAAGGTGACCCTAGACATAGGAATATCTCAGTCTGTTACGGTGCATTCCGTTACAGGAGAGTCATGTCGTCAAGATAGAAAGAAAGTTCCTGATCAGTACAGCTAGATTGGGACTGATATAAGCTATCATAGAAGTCTAGGAACGTGGATAGTATACTTTGGGAGTCGCTCACTAAATTGCCCTCCGGGCGTCTAATTTGCAGTACCGAGGTAGGGGGCATATATTGGTCTTGCTAAAAAGTTCTCCTCCAACCATTGCGTCTTCATACGCCACATCCATCTCCCAATGGGCACATCTAAAGTCAATGCAAAAAAGAGAGAGAAGGGTTCCCCAAATGGGCTTTTGGGCAGCAATGTAAAAAAAATATAGGAGTATTGCTTAGGTTCTATAAGACAGTATTTATTGCCAAAATTCCCAGATATCCACATAAGGTAAAAAAGTTGGAACATTTGTAGGAATAAAAAGTCAACATTCCTGAATACAGTGTACATAGATAATACATATACAGTTTTGTATCGTTGAGCCCCGACGCGTATCAACCAATTCGGTCTCTTCAGGGGGCAAAATTATATAAAATAATAATATAATGGTATAAGTTCAAAATAAGTACATGACAGCGTATAAAACAATAGAATGCCATAATGATATAGTTACCACTGAATCAGGAAATGGATAACATAAAAAGCCGCTGTGAGGTCCGGAGGGGCCTGGACTGCCCCCGCCCACCCAAAGTGGCGGAGGGGCCCACCCCAGGGAACCTGCAAGGAGCCACACAAGGAGCACCCCCCAGGAGCAATGGAGGGGCAGCCACCTGCAGAGGAACACCCATAAAGCCCATGGTTAGTAGAAATAATTATTTCGGGTAGGTTTGTTAAAAAGTTAATTGCTGAAATAACAGCCAATTAATTGTATGGGTACATATATTAAGGTAATATAATGGTACAAGGGCTAAGGGCAGAGTATAAATTAGATGAAAAGATGCTGTAATGAAAATCAGTGAATACAAGTGAATGAGGTAGTAAGTGTAAACTAATAAGGTGGGTGATTGCCAAAATAGGACAAACCAATAGTGAAATAAGTGTGTGAAATAAGAGTGAAAGTTGAAGTAAGAAACAATATGGTGAGAGTGAAATAGAAAGTACAAGGTTCCATGTAGGCCAGATTGGATGCTAATGCATCTCTGTCCCTATTTTCTGGCACTGTGTCCTCTCCTAGAATGCATAACTGCAGTCTGGTTTCCATAACTATACTTTATCCAACCTTAACCTTTGATTTTATCAGGTAAATATCTCACTTATTCATGCATTTTAAGATCCCTTCACTCTTCACTAGACTCACTCACACCATCCCCTATTCCATTGGGGGACTAATCATCCACCTTCCTACTTTCTATTTCACTCTCACCATATTGTTTCTCACTTCAACTTTCACTCTTATTTCACACACTTATTTCACTATTGGTTTGCCCTATTTTGGCAATCACACAACATTAGTAGAAGTTGCCCAAGGGGTGGCGCTAAAGAGCTGAAAAAATACAAAGTTTCATGTTTGTTGGCCAACAATTCTTTGCCGTTTGCATGCAATACAAGTTCACGGCCAATGCCCTTCGGACAAAAGTCCTAAGGGACTTTGTCCCCCCTATTGGTGCCGGTTGTCCCCCCTATTGGTGCCGGTTGTCCCCCCTATAGGCACTCGTTGTCCCCCTTAATGGCAGTGGTTGTCCCCCCTTTTGGCATTTGATGTCAAAAGGGGGGACACAGTGTTTGACCTCACATATTATATTTATTTTCTTGTAACACATTTAAAGGCACACATACTGTCTTACAGTAATTATAGGACACAACAGGTGTAATTGCGATTGCGCTCATAAACCACATTTTTCTTTACCACAGTCAGGTTTTGACCCTCAAAAGTAGATCATTAATATTTTTGTTAATTGAGCTGCCTGGAAAGATCGCCATAATTCACCTATAACCCTTTTCCCCCTAAATGAACTGCAAAATTTTCATGTCTTCTTCATGTCTAGACCAGGAATCCAGGTCCTCTCCTAGTTTTTTGTAGAGGGATGGATAATTAGCCTTGCCCCAGATAAGGGATGGGATCAGTGACCAAACAAAAAGAAAAGTGAGAACGTAAACTATTGAGTAAAGGGGTTTTGACCATAATGTTCAGGGCTCTGGATTTGGATATGTTCACCCTCAGTCCAGAGGCCATCTCAAATGCCTTAAGTAATTTAAAGATATTGGGGCTGATTTACTATTGTCACTGCGCTGTGCCGGTACATGCCTTAATTAGTGCGCTGGATGAATCCCTAATTAGGTGCATGAACCGGGCGCAGCAGCAGCGCAATGCAATTGATAAGTAAGGCCGCCGCCGAACTCCCTGTATAAGTCTATGGGGGAAATCTGAAGTTTTAATTTTAAAGGCTAATATGCAAGTTTCGTCCTAAAAAGTGTTTGGGGACCTCAGTCTTGCCCCAGGGGACATGTATCAATGCTTTTTTAATTTTTAAAAACGGACGTTTTTTTGGGAGCAGTGATTTTAATAATGGTTAAAGTGCAACAATAAAAGTGAAATATTCCTTTAAATTTTGTACCATGGGGAGGGGGGGTGTAATATCAGTATGTGGAAAAAGCGGACGTTTCCCATGGTTAGAAATGTCCCTGCACAAAATGACATTCTGAAGAAAAAAAGCCGTTTAAAACTGACTCGCGGCAATAATGAATTGTCGGCTCCTGAATGAATGAATGAAAAACGTATATAGCGCGACACATGCGAACTGAATCGCCTCTGGGCGCTTGTTGTTTCTGTCTCTCTGGTCATCAAAAGAGCAGAGTTTTTATCTGTCTTCTGAAGGTCAGGTGGTTTTCCTCCAACCGAATGCTGGTTGGTAAAGCGTTCCATAGTCTGGGACCTTGGAAAGCAAACCTTCTTTCTCCTTTGGACTTGTATCTGGCTTTGGGTATCTTGACCAGATTTTGGTCGGTGGATCGCAGAATGCGATTGGGATTGTGGACTTCTATCTTTTCGCATAGATATTGCGGAGCCTTCCCATGGATGCACTTATGTGTCAGACAGAGTGCCTTGAAAGCAATTCTGTATTTTACTGGCAGCCAGTGAAGGCTTCTCAGTAAAGGTGAGATTGATTCCCATGGTTTTTTCCCAGTCACCAGTCTGGCGGCCGTATTTTGAACGACTTGCAGACGAGTGATTTGGTACTTGGGCAGTCCGAGGTAAAGGGCATTTGCATAGTCCAGTCTGGAGTTCACAATTGTTCCTACCACGACTGCTACGTCTTCTTTGGGAATAAAAGGAATAAGTCTACGTAGTAGGCGCAGCAGATGGTGAGATCCGCTGACTACTGACCCTATTTGTGCGTCCATTTTCATGTAGGTGTCAAAGATGACTCAGAGACTTTTGACTTTGCAGCTAGGGGTGATGATCTGGCCCAGAATGGGGGGGGGGGGTGTCCAGGTTGTTGCAAGTTGACTCTTACGACTTGCATGGAACAGAAGAAGTTCTGTTTTGGAGCTGTTGAGTTTAAGATAACTCTTTGTCATCCAGTTTTCTATCAAAGAGAGACAATTCTCTAAACTGAGATGATGATCCTTTTTGTTGCAGATGCGAAAGTACAGTTGCGTGTCGTCTGCATAGGAGTGGTAAAGCAGCTGTTGGCTACTGATGATTTCGAAGAGAGGGCGAAGATAGATGTTGAAGAGCACCGGTGACAGGGGGGATCCTTGAGGGACTCCACATGACACTGTGCGTTTTTCTGAAGTAAAAGATCCTAATTTTACTGTTTGTGATCGGTTTTCCAAAAAGGAGGAGAACCATGATAGATCACTTTCTGCGACTTTGGCTACTTCAGCCAATCGAGTCAGTAGTAGTTTGTGGTCTACTGTATCGAAGGCTGCACTTAGGTCCAACAGAACCAGGAGACAAGATTCTCCTTTGTCTGCGGCCTCAAGTGCGTCGTCCCATATTTTCAGCAATGCTGTTTCCGTCCCGTGTCCGGGACGGAAACCGGATTGAAATGGATCAAGTAGATTATGGGTATCTAGATGCTGTTGCAGCTGTTGTACCACTGCTTTCTCCATTATCTTTGAGAGGACGTTTAGGCCTGTTATGGGACAGCGGTGAGTAGGGTCTTTGGGGTCTAGGGTGGGTTTCTTCAAGATGGGCTGGATAGTGCCCTCTTTCAGCAGGGAGGGCACTATGCCTTCCCTGAATGACTGGTTTATAAGCTGCATGATAGGTGGTGCCAGGATTTCGGCGCATTCCTTCAGCAGTTTAGTGGGGATAATATCATTAGGCACTGTGCTGTTTCGCAAAGTGTCGATGATATTTTTTGTGGCATCCACGGAGATGGGTTCCAGAATGAACTTGGTTGATTGTACATGGTTTCTATCGATGTTGCGAGGTTGATCAAGGGGGATGTTGCAGGGGGTATTGTTTTGACGAATGCTTTTCCGGATTCCCTCAATTTTATTGATGAAGAAATCCGACAATTCATCGCAAAATTCTTGGGTATCTGAATTGGGGGCCTCAAGACAGCCTGGATTCATGGTCTGAGTGACCAACTTGAAGAGTTCGCGGGGGCGATTTAAGGCGCTATTGATGGCCTTAGAAAAATGATGTTTCTTGGCTTGGAAAATTTCTTTGTGATATTTTCTTGTTTTTGCCTTGTAGCAGATGAGGTTCTCTTCTGAGGCGCTGCGTTTCCAGGCGGCTTCCGCCCTTTTGCGCTCTTGCTTCAGTAGTGACAGCTGGTTATTGAACCAGCCGCACTTGTTTTTCCGGATGCAGGCTTGGCGTTTCGGTGCTACTAAGTCGGCTGACTGTAGTAGGGCTGCATTTATGGCATCCAGTGTATCTGAAACTGTTCGGAGTGGTCGGAGTGCTTTTATTTTAATTCCTAAGGTAGATTTGAAGAGTTCCGAATGGAGCTTCTTCTGAGATCTAGTCCAGTGTGTTGTCACCGGCTTAGGTGTTTTTATCAATGGGGGAATTTTGGAAATTTTGAATTTGATTGCATGGTGATCTGTCCATGGCAACGCTTCATTTTACAAAATACTTATTTCCAGATTTTGTCTGAAAATTAGGTCAAGCGTGTGACCTGAAGCATGTGTGGGCCCACATACTAGCTGCTGTAGCCCTAATCCTTTCAGTTGGTCAATACAGGCGTCCGCGATCAGATCCTGTGAGGAGTTGGCCCAGAGATTGAAGTCCCCGAGTAGCAAAAGATGTTTGCTGTTCAGGGTATAAGTGGAGATAAACTCCGTCAGTGAAGGTAGAAGCTGTGATTTTGGTCTGGGTGGCCTATAGCAGAGTAGAATACAGACGGTCTCCTGGGGATTTGTTTGCAGTTGTAGAGTAAGGGTTTCCATGAATGGAACAGGATTTTGAAGGACTGGTTTACTGATCGCAAGATGCGTCTTGTGGATCACCGCTAAGACTCCTCCTCTTTGCCCTATTCTGTTTTCCGTTATAATACGATAGTTTTCTGGCACCAGTTCTCCTAGAATGGTGTTACAGTCGGCTGTAAGCCAGCTTTCTGTAATAAAGAGGCAGTCTAAATCGTATTGTAGTATGAAATCATGGATTTCTAATCGGTGTTTTACTGCCGATCTTGTGTTAATCAAAGCACAGGATATGTGCTTAGGTTGGGATGGGTGACTGAATTTTTTGACAGTCGATCGTCGATCAATTCTCAAAAGTTGCTCAGTTCTTAGGGCCCTTTTGGTGACGGCTGGTAGCACTGCGGCAAATCGTCTCAGACCCCAAATGGTTTCTGCTGAATACCGCAGACTCGCCATAGTTGCCCGTCACCGGGGGGGGGGGGGCGGTGGTTGGATGGTGATGGAGGGAAGATTCACTGAATCCTCTCTCCTGGCTTTGGTCCAGAGGAAGGCAAAAAAAACCCTGGCCAGACTGCGCCAATATGCTGGGGCAGGGAAAAAAAATCCTTCCTGATCCCTGAAAGGCGATCGGCCAAGACCCTGGATCAAATAATGTTATGGTTTGGGGGACTTGGGGTAGGAGATGTCTCTGTTTGCTGGGGGGGTGTACTAAGATGGCCGCCGGCCTGACACAGAAACCCAGGCCGGGGGGGTATCTGTAGGGAGGATTGGCAGCAGAGGCGGCTGGGATTAATTTATTTGGAGGTGGATGGGGTCCTCCAGGGGTGAGGGGGGGTATACTGGGGAGATGTTGGGCCTGGGTATGGTGCGCCGCTAGGCCGCGGATGAAGCCGCGGTCTTTCCTAAGACGCGGCTGCCGTGGACCTAGCAAGGTTGGCGCGGAGCATCGAAAAAGACGGGAATCAACGGCGGGGGGCGGGCGACGAGGAAGGGATGCCTCGACAGTGGAACGGGGGTGCTGATACAAGGAGAAATGCGATTGTCTGTTTCCTGGGATCCGACGCCGCGGCTTGTCCTGAAAAGGACGGCCGCCCTCAGTCCCAGGGAGACAGGCAGACTTACCTTCAAAGGAGGGGAGGAGGAATGCTGGGGGGAGGCTGGAGAAAAAAAAAAACAGGTTCAGAGCGGTCCGTGCAGAGGCTGGAGCTGGAGCTGGAGCTGGGCTGAGCAGGGCTGGATTGGACCCTGCCTGTCTGCCTGACTGCCTCCTAAACTTGCCTGGAGCTATAGCACACAGGTTCCTACTCCTAGGAGACGTGCGCCGTGTGGAGCTCCTGCTGCTAATCCTGCTGCTCCTGGCAATTGTAAGAGATCCATTCATAAAACAAAAAAAAAAAAAGCGTGGGGGTCCCCCCAAATTCCATTAGAAGGCCCTTCAGGTCTGATATGGATATTAAGGGTAACCCTGCTGTAATTTTTTTTTAAGGGGAACTCCACCCCAAATTTAAAAAAAAATGGCGTGGAGTCCCCCCCAAAATCCACACCAGACCCTTATCCGAGCACGTTGACCTGGCCGGCCGCAATAAAGAGGGGGGACAGAGTGCGGCCCCCCCCTCTCCTGAACCGCACCAGGCCACATGCCCTCAACATGTTAATGGGGACAAGAGCCTCACCCCCACAACCCTTGCCCGGTGGTTGTGGGGGTCTGCGGGCAGGAGGCTTATCAAAATCTGGAAGACCCCTTTAACAAAGGGGCCACCCAGATCCTGCCCCCCCCCTGTGTGAAATGGTAATGGGGTACATTGTACCTCTACCATTTCACCAAAAAAAAAAAGTGTCAAGTGTTAAAAAAGACAAGAGCCGGTTTTTGACAAGTTCTTTATTAATATCTTCTTTCTTCTTCCATGTCCTTCTTTTCTTCTTTCCTTCGGGTTTATTCCTCCATCTTCTTCTTCTTCTTCCTCTGCTTCTTTCTTGGGTCTTGTAGTGCCGCATCTTGACCAGCGTGTTCTTCCATCTTCTTCTCCTTCCGCTGGCCTTCTCGTCTGCATCTTTTTCTTCTTCGCCGGAGGTGCCGCTTCCAATTAAATTCCCCGCTGTGTGCCGGACCACGCCCCCCTCTGACGCCACGGGTAATCTCCTAGGAAAGTCCCCGTGTGGTGCATGAGCGTCAGACGGCGGGCAATTCAATTGGAAGCCGAGCCTCCGGCGAAGAAGAAGCCGTGCACAAGCTTTCCTGTGGGAATTATCAGTTAAGATAACCTTACAATGGTATTATACACCGGTTGTGCTATCCAAGTTCAGCAACCAAAACTCTGATAAATGTTGGAGGCTTTGTGATATTAAGGGTGATCTACTACATGTCTTGTGGAGTTGTCCCTTACTTGCAAATTATTGGAAAATTGTATTTAACATCATATCTGCTTTGATTGGTTCCCCGATAGAACCTGACCCAGCTTTGGCTTAATTATCCCTAGGGATCAATAGCTTTCCAGTTCACATACGCAGTTCTATCACCCACTTTCTCCTTGCTGCTAGACTATCCATCACTAGACGATGGAAGGACTTGTGTCCCCCTTCTGTTATTGAAGCTATCGATCTGACCAATTTGCATATGACCTATGAACGGGTACTAGCCACCTCCAAGAATACTTTGCATAAACATGATACTTGGTGGCATTCTTGGGTAGTATGGAACGACCAAAATGATAAACGTCTATATGTTTGAATGCTTTTTTTTTTTTTTTTACTTTTTTTTTTGAGGTTTTCTGGTTACAATGGTGCCTACGCCTTCTTTGTTTGATGTGGGAGATGTTGTGCTCTGTAATCTGACTGTTACCTTTTCTTTTTTTATTCTTATATCGCTCGTTGTAACATTTATTACATGTGTTGTTCCTTGAAGGTACTTGAAGTTTGTATTGTAGATAATTTTGATTGTCTTCATCTAAAACGTGATTCTATGCATATGAATGTATTCATGTTTATTTGCGACCTTTTTATTGCCATGTATTACTACTTTATTTCATGATGTATTTTGCTGCATATGTACACTATATATATGTATTATCTTAAAAACCAATAAAAAAACTATTGACTCAAAAAAAAAAATGTGAGATGGTTGTCTTTTGTGATCTTGGCAGTTTCTCATTTTATAAGAAACCTGTACAGAAGAAATGTGTAGGCTACCATTGCCATAGTTGGCATTCTAGGTTTATGACTGGAACACGAATTAGAAAACAAAAAGCTAACATGGCCATACATTACTTCATATGCCTCTTTTTTCTAATAAAAAAGGTGCTTTCCTTTTATTTTCATTTAGGCTTCACACATATGCGAATTGGATGCATTTTGACAGCATCCAATTTGCATGACATGAACATTGCTTTCTATTGTGCATGTTTACATACTGTATGTCTGGTGAAGCTGGAGTGCGGATTCAGTGTGAATTGAAAAAGAGTCCTGTATATTTTCTGAACAGTGCAGTTCAGCTCAGGTGCGAATTCTATGACTTCTATGGGAACACTTTGTCATTCAGTTGTGAACAGGATAAAATCCTGAATTGAGTCTCATGTAAACCTAACCTGACCTGACCCTAATGCAATCCTGACCTGATCCTGATTAAAAACTGCCCTGAAACATTAAACAACTACTTTTTCAATTAGCTGTGAAAGTGGCAAATGGAGTGCAGTGCATTTGTAGTGCAAAGTGGATTTGACTTTAGTACCGCATTTGCCGGTGTATAAGACGACCGGGCGTATAAGACGACCCCCTAACTTTACAGTTTTTTAAGATTTTTTTCCAGTACTCACCTTATAAGACAACCCCCCTTCCGATGCTTCTTAAGCTTCATATTTCTTTCTTCTGGAGCCATATTCTTCTTCCTTCTTGCTGGAGCTGAAGCCAATCATGGCGAGCGATGTATTCCATTAATGAATACAAAGCCTGCTTTGATTGGCAGAGGCTGTATCAACCCACGCCTCTCTGACTCTCAAAGCCAATCCGAGCAGGCTACTATATGTAGCCTGCTCGGATTGGCAGAGGTTGTTACTCCAATCCGAGCAGGCTCTGTATTCATTTGAATAAATCGCTCACCTGGATTGGCTAAACGGTATATATTGCTATGCACCCCACTCCTGATGACTGGCTTTAAACGCCAAGAAACGTGCTTCTAGTCCATGCTCGGGGATGCCAAGATCAAGTTTGCCCAAATATGTGTTTTTTCATCATTTTGTTCACAACGACCAATTTTATTGTATAATCATGTCTACTGTATCTATATGTCAATATATGGTGATTGCGTTTAATGGTCATGTCCTGGATTTTGAACATTTATTATATCAATGTCATTACATGTATTATGCCTTTGATTGCATGATCTCTGTATTATATATTATGATACAAATTACATTATTAAGTTTACATTTGACTCCTTCAATTTCTTTTTTGGATTGATCACCAAGCAATTTCCTTTGACCACAGAGATCTCCCTGATGGGACTGTGATAGATTCTTCATTGTTGATATCCTCAATAACTTTACAAACCCGTCCATGCCCCATTTAAAGTCCCACTGGTCCAATTTTTCTTGTTTTCTAAACGGTATATACTGTATGTAGCCAAAGCTACATACAGTATTACCGCACATCCAGCAGGCATCCAAGCTTCTGACCGGGCGTATAAGACGACCCCTGCTTTTTGGCCATTTTTTTAAAGTGTAACAGGTAGTCTTATACACCAGCTAATACAGTAAACTGATTGTGTTTTGCACCATTTTCTGCACTGCAAATAATTGGTGAATGTCCTTTGAAAGACTGAACTATTTTCTTTCTTTTTCTCTGATAAAATTGTATAGGAGTCTATTCAGTGCTTTAAGTGGGCCAAAAGAGGTGCCGGTACTCTATTAGGCGCCGGTGACCCCCCCCCCCCCCCCCAATACTGAACATGAAAATACCCTTCAGAACCTGGAGGAAGACAATAATCAGCTGCCAGGTGACTCTGATCACAGGGGGGGGGGGGCAAAAATAAGTGAGCTTCTGTGACCCACATAAAAAGTAAGGACAAAAGAGCTTTGGCTATTCTTCTACTATAATCTTGACACCAGTTGTCACTCCTCCTCAGGCAGGACTGGGAGCCCCCCGGCATGTATAGTGTTAATGAACGGGTAGGTGGGATTAGAGAGAGTGTACACCACGTGACACGTGAGTTGTGTAACGCAACACAGTCAGTTACACAAGATGCCCGGTACTGAGCACAGCGCCCCCTGCAGTCCATGAGAGGAGTGCGCTACTGAGGGGGAGAAGAGTCCGGTCACAGGGGCGCACCAAGTTTGGAAGGAGGAGAGGAGAGAAGAGAAGAGGGGGGTTCCCGTCCGTCACCATGGGGATGGAATAGGCGGGAGGAGGGATATAGCCCTATAGACAGTCCGCGCCCATCACTTAGCCTTGTATAACATTGCCGCGTTGAATAAGCGGCTGGGCACTCTGATTCCCGCTCCCAGCTCCGCTCTCCGGAACCCCTGGAAATGGAGGAACATCACAGTACTTACAGTTCTGAAGGCAGTTCTTCCTCTCCTCTCTCCAGTCTCACGGACGGTAACAGTTCTGGCGCGCGCGCTGATACATGTCCCGCCCTCCTCCCCTAGACCAGCTTGTGTGACAGACAGCACACTGGCTCTATCACACGAGCTAGGAGGAGGAGGAGGGCGGGACATGTATCACAGCGTGGCGCGCCCTTTTTTTTTATGGCCGTTTTAAAGTCCACCGCGGCCGGGAGCCGCGGGCTGCTGCTCCCCTGAAAGTGCCGCCTGGGGCTGCGTTACGGTACGGGAAACGCACGTCCTGGGCGCACGGAGAGATGCTGGTACTCTCCAGGGCCATTTTTGGAAGTGGCGGTACTGAGTACCGCCGCGTTCCGGCCCATTTAAAGCACTGAGTCTATTGATGAAAATGTATTTGTGTACATAACATTTTTATTATATATGGTTACACTTACATTTTGCACAAATTGCACAGGTGTTGTAAAATGAGTATATGCATTGTTTGCCCATGATTTGGTAATTTGCATAACTGTGATTTTGCATAATTCTTGTACAGTTATATTAGCACCTGTACATGTGATTTTTGCACACTATCTTGTAATGAGCATAATGATAAATTAGAAATAATCTAATAATTTGTATAACTTCTGATTTAGCACAATTTTTACCCAAATTATATTTGTGAGGAAATTTATTTGTGGTTATTTTACACTGTTTATGGTGATTCTCAAACTGTGTGCCGCGTCACACTAGACATTTGCAGGTGTGACAGTTTTGAACAATATTTAAAATTGCTAGCATTTTAAAACTTTGAACATATCGAAAAATGTAATGGTAAATCAATGTCACAAAAGTAAAAAAGTAACATAGAGGGGAACCTTGGATTATGAGCATAATCCGTTCCAGGAGAATGCTTGTAATCCAAAGCACTCTTATATCAAAGAGAGTTTCCCCATAGGAAATAATGGAAACTCAGATGATTCGTTCCACAACCATTTATTCATATAAAAATGATTACGGCAAAACAAAATGCATTATAAATTATACTGTAAACATATACGATCTGAGGCCATGAACAGGGCGAGGAGGAGTTCATGGACCAAGAATTGGTTGCTCCAGCGGGACCAATTCTCTCATATGCCTCTGTTGCGGGAAATCCAGGAGAATAACCCTGATGACTTTAGGAATTTTCTCCGTATGACAGGCCCCGTTTCTGTTGGATTTGTTGTCCCCCTATATCACGAGGCAGGACACTGTGATGCGCCAAGCCATCACTGCCGAGGAGAGGCTCATTGCCACATTGAGGTACCTGGCGACTGGGAGAAGCTTGCAGGACCTCAAGTTCTCGACAGGCATCTCCCCCCAGGCGCTTGGGATCATCATCCCGTGATGTGTTCTGCCATCATCCAAGTAATGCAGAAGGACTATATTAAGGTACATTTTCTCCTTTAACAATCCTTTGATTGTAATATGCTGTGAATGTCCCCAATGTCCCCATGCATGCTGTAAGCTTTTAATGCTCCTTTTTTGCTCCTTTTTGGCCTCACCATGGTCGACCAAAAAGTTGAGTGCACATGCTCAGTGTCATATCCAGACGTTATCTTTGGGAAATGCTGCTAGGATAGCTGCAGAGGTTGAAGGGGTAAGGGGGTCAGCCTGTCAGTGATCAAACCATATGCCACACACTGCATCAAATTGGACAAAAATGGGAGTATAGCCTCATGTAAAAATAAATGATGAGTAATAAAAACGTACCATCATCCCAGTTAAATGCGAAAATAGGGGGAGTGGGGGCAATGGAATAGTTGCTGAGGCTAAACCCAAAGCTACCCACACGATTGATTGAAGGGACTATCTCGGTACTGATGAGACAATATAAACAGAATAATGTAAAAAGGTTTATTAAATAAATAGCAAAACAGATAGTTGTACATCTTAACGATTGGTCAAGGTCGACTAGATTTGCGGAAGTTCACCGCTTCATGGTGAAAACCAATTTGTAGAATACATAATGGAATAAAAACATGTAGTATAATTCAGCAATAAAGTATGTGGTGTATAAGAAAAATAGTAACTTACCCTATGAGTGAATTGATAAAGCACAGAGCTGGGCCGCCCGAATGATTTCAAATTGGTCTGCATAGCTGTTATGCCAGAAGGAAGCCTCTTCTAAAGATGATGCACAAGAAAGTCTGCAAATAGTTTGCTGAAGACAAGCAGACTTAGGCCCCATACACACGATCGGACATATCCGATGAAAACGGTCCGCGGACCATTTCCATCGGATATGTCCGATCGGGAGTTTGATCCGATGGCGTGTACACACCATCGGATCAAATTCCCCGCCGCCGGACGGCGCGGTGACGTGGCGGTGACGCGGCGGTGACGTTGACGCCGCCGCGTCACCGCCACGTCACCGCACCAGGGAGTAAAACACTTCCGCGCATGCGCCGAATCCATTCGGCAGCGGCGCGGCGGCGGTGGGGGACGACATGTCTGCTGGTAAGTGTACTAACCAGCAGACATGTCGGGCGGACAGATCCCCACCGGATAGATTTCAAAGCTTGCTTTGAAATCTGTCGGGTGGAGAAATCTGTCCGCTAGCCCATACACACGAGCGGAGATGTCTGCTGAAACGGTCCATCGGACCGTTTTCAGCGGACATATCCCCTCGTGTGTACGCGGCCTAAGAACATGGATTACTGGAACCATGTCCTTTGGTCTGATGAGACCAAGAAAAACGTATTTGGTTCAGATGGTCTCAAGCGTGTGTGGTGGCAACTAGGTGAGGTGTACAAAGACAAAGTGTGTCTTGCCTACAGTGAAGCAAGGTGGTAGGAGTGTCTGGGGCTGCATGAGTGCTGTTGCCACTGGGGAGCATTGAGGAAACAATGAATGCCAACATGTACTGTGACATATTGAAGCAGAGCATGATCCCCTCCCTTAGGAGACTGGGCCTTTCTAAAGAAGCTGAGGGTAAAGGTGATGGACTGGCCAAGCATGTCTCCAGACCTAAACCCTATTGAGCATCTGTGGGACATCCTCAAACAGAAGGCCGAGGAGTACAAGGTCTTTAACATCCACCAGATCCGTGATGCCATCATGGAGGAGTGGAAGAGGACTCCAGTGGCAACCTGTGATGCTCTGGTGGACTCCATGCCCAAGAGGGTTAAGGAAGTGCTGGAAAACAATGATGGCCACACAAAATATTGACACTTTGGGCCCAATATGGACATTTTCACTTAGGGGTGTACTCAATTTTGTTGCCAGCAGTTTAGACATTAATGGCTTTGTCTTGAGTTATTTTGAGGGCACAGAAAATGCACACTGTTATACAAGCTGTACGCTCACTACTTTACGTTGTAGCAAAGTGTAATTTCTTCAGTGTTGTCACCATAAAAGATATAATAAAATATTTACAAAAATGTGAGGGGTGTACTCACTTGTGAGATACTGTACATGTACAGATGTCAGTGAGGGCTAGTTATAAAATTAGCATTTGACTCCATAAAAATCTATCAATACTTTAATGTCCATAGCCTTTCCACAAACTCATTTTAAGCAGCTCTGTATATTGCCTCATTCCATTAAACCTTAAGTAATCTTCTGTTAATATATACATTTTTAAATAGAAGTTGCGATTACAGTATTTACAAATTTCAATTACATTTAAAAGCATCTGCTAGTTCAATTTGATATGCAACACACCTACTGTGTTTCATTAGAAATTGAAATATATTTTAATCAGGCAATCAACTTGACATTTTTTATGCTACACTAGTTACTTCAAAAAGTTGTAGCATGGCCTTAATGGAGACAGATGTGGATAATTAGGTTACATTGTCATTCTCAATGTTTTGTAAAGGCCAACCCAGTAACACTTGCAACATTTTAATTTGCATACATTTACCATTCAAATCTAAAAATCAAATATTATATTTAGGAGGGCATATTTTGTTGTAATTCTAATTAAAACCTGCAAGTTCTCCCTGCAGATATTGCTAGAGAAATAATATAAGGGATATTTAAATTGAAGTTAAAATTATTGGTTGCACATTTACATGACTTTATCTCTACTGCAGTAGAACATGAAATTATATTTCAGTTTTCAGTAGATTCTGGGGAGTTGAAATGTCTTTTATAGCTTTGTGGGCACTGACAGGAAGATGTGTGAGTCTCAGTTCTCAGCTCTCCCACCTGCCAGATTGATTATACAGCAGTATAGAGAGTGCAACACAATGAGGGGGAGGGGACTTTTCACTTGTTTTTTTTTTAGCCAGTCTGTATTTTGCCTTTTGGTGGTAGTGGTGGTGGTGCCGTAAACTGAGACAGGACAGCACAGCTTAATTAATTTTAAACTAAATGTTGGTAAGACGGAACTGCTTATCATAGGTTGCTGTTGACAGTTTTGAAATTTAAAAATAAAAAGGGCGAAGTGTTTTTTTATGTGCTATGAATGCAAATTAGGCTTCTAAGGGTTCATGCATACAAATTTCTGCTGTGACACCCAAGAAGTTCAGAAACCTGAAAGATGAGGTCATACTAATTTTAGCTTTAGCTCAGAAAGTAGAGCCATCATATGCCTCTTCATCTTACATTGTGCATCACTCTATTGCCCTGTATATACTTTAGGCTGTGATAAGTGGCCCCCCTAGGGTACAGGAGCCAAGAGGGAGTGTGTAAGCTGAAGTTGACATTTGAATTTAAAAACATTTTTTAAAATGTCATAAAATGTTAAAGCTTAAATTAGATTGTAATGATAAGTTTTAGGATCCCATTCACATTCTTAATGTAAGTAAATTGGACATGGGCCAAGATTGACGTTTATCCCTGTTTCTCAGGAACAGTCCTTGTTCTTAACGGTCTGTCTCCAGGATACAAATGACCCTAGCATTGTCCCCAAACACTGAAAGCAGAGCAATCAAATCTAAGGAAACCATGACAAATGCGTTCTGTGATTAACCAGTCTAGAGTTTTTGTTAGCAGTGGATCTAGGAAGGATTGATGAGGTAAATAAGTGGCCTGAGCGGAACACCTCTGAAATAGTACTCGGAGAGAGAAGGACAATTTAAGGTTACAGCTGCCACAGTATTCCTCCAGAGGCCAGCGGTGTGTAAGGAGAGCTGCTGCAATTGCGGCAGGGAAGAGTAAAATAACAGTCCATAGTTGGAGATGGTTAGGAATGTTACACATGAAATAACTGCCCACTAACAGTTTCTCTATCATTTTTTCTCTCATGTTTATGTAGCCATGGTACACTTCTATGCATTCCAAACAAGGACATTGCAGATCATGTGATGGACTAAATAATTGGCTACATAGGAACTCGGGGTGAGCTGACTGTACCTGGGTTATGTTCAGGGCAGGTTCGCAGAACATGAGTAAAGTCTGGCTGCTGAATCAGACCCCATTGATATGAATGAAGGCCAAATGTGAAAAAACACTAATGATAATTTTCTACGCTAGTATCCAAGGGATTGTCAAAAAACAGCATGGGGCACTGCATTGTACCAAATCTTTTTATTATTCTGTTTGACGGGGAACAGTGATTATCATAATGCTTAAAGGCCACATGAAAAAATGCTAAATTAATTTTTGATAATATGCCTGGGTAATGTCTCTAACCTGCCTTAGAAATTGCACATCTGAAAAATATATACAACCTACTACAACAATACTGCCATTTACAGAAATACCCTGTTAAAATCGCAGGCAAATTACAGTTTTATCTGCTTTACTTCTGTTTTTAAACAAATCAAATTTAATTTAAACAAAATCAAATTTAAACAAATCAATGGGGATTCCTTTCATCCATACTAGACCTTATCCTTGATGAGGGTCTGGTATGAATGTCAAGAGGACCCCACACAAAAAATGCCATGGTTCCATTCATATCCCATACCAGACCCATCTGGAATGAATTTTAACCACTTAATCACCAGGCCTATTTTGGCACTTCTCTCCTTAATGTAAAAATCAAAAAAAAATTGCTAGAAAATTAATCAGAACCCCCAAACATTATATATTTTTTTTAGCAGACAGCCTAGGGAATAAAATGGCGGTCATTGCAACTTTTTTTCCTCGCACGGTATTTGCGCAATAATTTTTCAATTTTTTTTATTTTTACACTTTTTTTTTTTACACTTTTTTTTTTTATCACTTTTATTCCTATTACAAGGAATGTAAACATCCCTTGTAATAGGAATCACTGTGACAGGTACTCTTTATGGAGAGATGTGGGGTCAATAAGACCTCACATCTCTCCTCCAGGCTGGAAAGCATTAGATGGTGAAAAAAAATTCACAGATCTAATGCTTTTAGCCGCGATTGCGGCTGTGTTTACATTCCGGGTACCGCCCGGCCCTCCGACGGTCATAAAGATGACTGTGACCGTCTGGTCACCAGTCATCTCTATGGTCTTCAGGAAACGCAGACCGATTCGCTCTCCGGGCCCCCAATGGCACAGAAGAGCCCAGAGAAGCACCGGATGGAGGCAGGAGGGGGGACGTCCCCTCCCGCGTCTGTAAGAACGATCAAGTGGCGGAACCACCGCTTTGATCATTCTTATGGTGCACAGAATTGCTGGCTGAAGACGGCGATATCTGAATGATGCCTGTGGCTGTAGGCATCATTGAGATATCGCTGCACAAAGTGGAGGACGTATGAACCCCACCAAAAGTCCATGCCAGACCTTTATCCAAACATTCAGCCTGGCAGGCCAGGAAAAGGCAGCAATGAACCTGTCATGTATAACACCATGGCATTTTATCCTGGCATCTGGGCTGCCATCTGAAAGCTCCCCACACCCCACGTCCCCCCCACTATGTATTTCCACATATTCGTTCTCCTCCCCTCTAGTTGTTGACCCGGAAGTGACGTGTGACATCACTCCCAAGTCCCCGTTGATAGTTTCCCCAGCCCTCAAGTTCGGGAAAGAATGTAATGCAGTGAGATGTGCATTGCATTATGTTCATTGGAGCACAGACGAGACTCCTTAAGGAGAATCTGTCACCTAAAACAATCATCACATAGGGGACTATTTGTTGTGGTGTAAACGGAGAGATAGCTTGATTTAGATTAAGCAGGCAGGTTAATCAGTTAGTGGCAGTGTATTTCATTTATATATATATATATATATATATATATATATATATATATATATATATATATATACACTGTGACAGGAAGTCAGGTAAATCTGTGGGTGTTGTCAAAGACGGGAGATACATTTCTGCCTTGTTTAGACAATACACCAATTACTACCAGGTTTCGGCTGCAGAGGTAGCCAGAAAGGTTTAGGGCCTTGGAAAACTTTAGCTGTTCAGTATGAGGCAATTAAGGCCTATATAAATCATCCAGAGGATGACTACTAATTTCTGCATCCTAAGGCTTTTTGAGTTAAGGAGAGCAGTGAGAAAGACTTCTTAAGAGGTGAGGTGGTTGTTGATTTTTCTGTGTGATAAAAATCAAAAAGACTATTGTTTCTCTGCTGTATGACCAGCAGTGTATGCCCAGCAGTAGGCTGTGCCAGACTCCATAGATAGTTTCCTGTGTGGTGAAGGTAGACGCCCCAAGTGGCCAGGGTTTATTTTATGTTTTGTTTTGTTTATGCTGTTTGGATGCTTGCACTTAATTCCAGCAATATGGAAGAATAAACCAAACTCTTTGTTTTCAACTGTCTTCGGCTGCCTCTCTGTATAGTTGAGTGTGTAGTGAACCCATCCAGGGGGTCACACACCCCCGCTACCGAGCTAACCCCTTACAACACACACAGTCGGTCTAGTATATATATATATATCTATAGTATATAGATATATATATATAGGGCCAGATTCATAAAACATTTATGTTGGCCTATCCCCACATACGCCGCCGTAATTTCAAATGTGCGCCGTCGCATCTTTGTGCCGATTCACAAAGCGAGATACGCCGAAAAACATGGCTTCAGCCGTCCGACGTAACTTGCCTATGCCGGCGTATCGTGAGTGCATAGTTACGCTGGACGATATCGGCGCTCCCATTATAAATATGCAAATGAGTAAGATACGCTGATTCACGAACATATACACGATTTGCCGCTTCATATACACGATTTGCGTAAGGCTTACGTCAGGGGTAAAGTTACCCCTGCTATAGCAGGCGCAGCTAATGCAAAGGTATGGGCCAGGGAACAACGCCATCAAATTTTACGTCGCTGTAACGGATTGAACCGTGACAATCAGAGACTTTGGAAGGATGAGAGATACTCCTGTGCCAGGGACCCTAATAACTCCTGGGTCGAAGTCCACCCTGTGCCCTTGTAGGCATAGGGTGGCTAATAAAAATCATAATTCATATATTACATGAAAAGGGACATTAATAATAATTCATATTGCAGGACTGGAGTATTGCAAGGGGTCCTTTTTGACTTGAGACCAGGTTAGCAAGACAGTGACTCATCCCTCTGTATAATAGGCTTTTAAAATGCTAAGTGGCCCAGCTTGTGAGTAGGGATGAGCTTCGCGTTGGAAACGAACGTATGTTTGCGGCAAATTCGAGTGAAACGAAACGACCATTTTTAAAACTTTTTTCCCATTGATACTACTATCAATGTAAAAAAAAGTTTTAAAAACTGGCGTTTTTTCAGGAGTCCTGCTCCTGAAAAAACTACTGTTTTTAAGATTTTTTTCCATTGATACATGTTCCCTGGGGCAAGACCCGGGTTCTGAAAGACGTTTTCCAACAATAACTTGAAAATTGGTCTTTAAAATTATCGTTTTTGAATTCGAACGTTCGAGTCCCATAGACTTCAATGGTGTTCTAAATGTTTGTGCGAATGATTGGACTGTTCGACGGTTATGGTGCGAACCGAACGCGGGGGTGTTTGGCTCATCCCTACTTGTGAGAGACATTTCATTGTATAAAGGTGTTAATTCAGGTCTGCTGCTATACCTTTCAATTGTCTGATAACACGGTGTAAAGCCTATTGATGCCCAGGTGTCAGAGACAGTACGTGTCTTATATGTGTGTGAAGATTATCTGTGATTGTGTATTATTCAAGGTTAATTGAACTCTATTGATGATGCCGTGCCCAGATGTCTAGCTACTGATTAGATAATTGGCCTCAGTGTGTGAATAAGGGGGTGGAGATTGCATTGTCCTGTGATTACCTGTAACATCTTGTACTGTATAAAAAGCTGAGAAGAAACCAATAAAGTGTTCATACATTTGGAAACCAGAAGATAGAGCAGTCAGTCTCATTTTCTGGGGAATTGATATGGATCGTGTATGTAGGATTGTCGGAGTGTGTCGGATAAGCTTGTCGTGGTTGGATGGAAGGTTGTAAACGGTGGTGACCGTTACAGTCGTGTACACCGTTTACGTAGTACTACATGAATAGGGCTGTGCGTAAGTTACGTTCACACGTCGTAGGCATTGCGCCAACGTCTCTTAGGGAGTATGCCCAGTTCGAACGGCCATTCATTAGCATAGGGTCACGCTTAATTTAAATAGATGACGCCCACCTCCTTTCTACTTTGAATTAGGCGTGCTTATTTACGATACGCCGCTGCAACTTACGGAGCAAGTGCTTTGTGAATACTGCACTTGCCTCTCTAAGTTCCGGCGTCGTAGCGTAAAGAAGATATGCTACGCCCGCACAAAGATACGCCGCTGTACCTGAATCTGGCCCATACTATGCATCTAGTATAGCCTATATATACAGTGCATTCCGTGGTGTACTTTTTCAAATAAACTTCAGGCGCAGTGTAGTTGCTATTACTTTTTGGGTGGTGTACACAATAGAGTGCAGCCATAGTGCAGCCATAGTACAGTTGCTACTACTTTTCTAGTGGTGTACACAATACACAATATGGTGCAGCTGTAGTGCAGTTGCTACTACACTTCTGGTGGTGTACACAGTACACAATACAGTGCAGCCATAGTACTGTTGCTTCTACACTTCTGGTGGTGTACACAGTACATTGCACCATAGTACAGTTGCTACAATACTTCTGGTGGTGTACACAATACAGTGCAGCCGCAGTACAGTTGCTACTAACATTTATGGTGGCGTACACAGTATCTAATAATGGCCTTTGCAGCAAGTAGCATAGGATGGAAACATATGATATAAACAAGACCAAGGAAAAATCCAAGCTTTACTCACCGGCCAGCTGGCCAGATCCCAGGCATATAAGCCTTTGAAATTAACACTTTTGATTTTTCACGTTCGTGTCCCATAGACTTTAACAGTGTTCGAAAAACTTTTTGCTGTTCGCATGTTCTGCCCCAAACCAAACCGGGGGGGTTTAGGCTCATGCCTACTGTAAGGGCCCTGTATTGAAGTGGTTGAGGTTTCACATGTTGGGTATCTATTTACTGCAACCTCAACTTATATACTTTACCAAAAAATTGATTGCGTTTTGTGCCCCTTACAATTTACTTTTAATGTGTTTTCTACTGAAATTTGTATTTTTTTTTTACACATGTACAAAAAATACAGTTCTTGCTGTGAAAGGGCTAAAGTATAAGGTCACCTTCGGAAACATGTTACACCAGTAAGATTTGTTAGTTAAAAAAAAAAAAAGACTCCTAGGGCCAGATTCACGAACACTTGCGCTGGAGTATTTGGATATGCGCCGCGTAACTGTGATGATGCGCCGTCGTTTCTATGTGCCCGTACCCACCAAATTAGATGCGCCCAATAACGGGTCATTTGCGACCGGCGGAACGTTCCGACGCCAGAGTATCGTCAGCGCTTATTTTCGCTGGGCGCATCAGTCGCGCCCATTGATTTCCCCTGCAAATATGCAAATGAGGGAGATTTCCCAATTCACGAACGGATTAGCACCATACGCTGGCTACATGCGCCGCGCGTATCTGGTCCGTCCGGCGCAAAGTTATTTCTACAAAAGGCTGCTTTATCTTTACTCCAGACGGTCACAGGTCAGCAGGAGAGCAGCTACAGCAGCGTTACCGACGATAGGAGCTAGCTGAGCACCCCCACTTGCAAGGACAACACCTCTGTGTGCCAACATGCCAGGGGCAATTGTGGTCCTAGAACTACTGATGGGTCCCCCGGAACCAAGAAGGCGGCCACGTGAGAGGATATACCGCACTCGTATGAACCTCTTTGGCATGGGGGAGGAGGAGGTGTATCGCCTCTTCAGATTCAGCCCTGATACAATACTTGAACTAACCACAACCCTGCAGGATGACATCACCAGCAAGACATACCGCTCACAAGCAGTGCAGCCACTGGTGAAGGTCCTGGCAACACTTCATTTCCTTGCCAGTGGATCATTCCAGCGTACAAGTGGAGTGGTGGCTGGGATGTCACAGTCCTCCATAAGCAGATGTGTGCACCAGGTTGTCCCCGCAATCCTCAGACGCATGTCCAACCAGTTCATCAGACCCACCACTGAGGAGCTGCGGCAGAAGGCAATGACAGATTTCTACAACATTGCCAGATTCCCACGCACTGTGGGGGCCATTGATTGCACACATGTGGCCCTACAGCCCCCCAGTGCCACAGAGCACATATACCGCAATCAGAAGCATTGGCATTCCATCAACGTACAGGTGATAGCCGATGCCCAACGCCTCATATGGCACGTCCGTGCCAAACACCCCGGGTCCAGCCATGACAGCTACATATACAATCAGAGCCCCATCCCAGCAGAATTTAACCAGAACATGTATGGGGACAGCTGGCTGATTGGTGAGTGACATGGGAGTCAGGCATGACTATCCCCTCCTGTGATGCACAACAGAAATCGCACATGCATGACTAACATTCTCCTGTCTTTTACCTTACAGGTGACTCTGCATATGCACTGGGACCCCATCTAATGACTCCTTTCCGGAACCCCCAAACCAGAGGAGAGAGAAAATACAATGAAGCACACATCAAAACCCGTGCAGTGGTGGAGCAAACATTTGGGCTCTTGAAGTCCCGTTTCCGATGCCTGGATAAGTCTGGGGGGACCCTATTGTATTCCCCTACCTTCGTGTGTCAGATCATCGCTACATGTTGCATTCTGCATAACTTTGCTATGAAAAAAGGCCTGCATATTGACATACGTGATGACCTGACCCCCGACCCACACAGTCCCCACCTGCCAGAGGACACCCAGTCTGCTGATGGAAGAGCAGTCAGGAGGGTCCTCGCCGTAGGCATCTTTGGACACTAAACCAAAACATTAATCACACAGACAGTGCACGCGTGTACACCACTGATGTCCCTAGATCACACACACCACATGCACATCGCATTGGATTAGCCCAAGTCCAGCATGTAGGAGTTGGGAGCAGTAACGCCAGCGTCAAGGCCCCAATGATGTCACTGTCCATTCACACACCTTTCACACGTCATTCATTCAGCCGTGGGGTTCACTTCACCACCACGGCCGAGGGTGACACCCCTTACTTTCAGGAGTGCCACCCTCTCACATTCACACACCATTCACACTGTCCCCTGCACTCCTGACCGTGTGCAGTACAAAAATAAATTAATAATATCATATCCTGATAAATAAAATAAACAAAATCTCATAACCTGAGCAAAAGAAAAAATAAACTCATGACCTGAGTATGTCCAAATCAAAAATATAAAACAAAACAAAAAAAAAAGGCCTCATCGGGGATGACGGGGGCTTCTTCTGGGGGCCCCTCTCTGGCTCCGCAGCTGCCTGGATGGAGTGGGTGGGGGTGGGGGGGCATCTGGAGGTGGCTGATCCCCAGGTGGGCCACTCCTGGCAGGTGTGGCCTGCGTGCCCTCCAAGGCCCTGGCTATCCGTCCAAGGTAGGAGTTGGTCTGGGCCTGCATCCGGAGCTGACGGGTGACCTGGTAGTGCTGGGCCCGCCGACTCAGCCTCCCCTGGTCCCGGATGGCAGCACTGTTGGCCTGGACGGCTGCAGTAAGGTGCTGGATATCCCCCTGCACCTCCCCCAAAGTGGTGACCACTGCAGCGCAGTTGCAGCTGACATCCTGCACTGCGTTGCTGAGGTTGGCAACGGAGCCCAGGCTGTCAGACACTTTCTCCAAGTGCACCGCTATGGCCCCCATCTGTTCCGTCTGCCTGGCGTGATCCCTCGCCAACTGGTCCTGTATACCATCAGACACCCCCCTGGTCTTCTGGGTCGCCTTCCTGGGGCCAGAAGATGGATGTCCTCGGGTGGAAGGAGTCGCCCTTGAGGGGCTTCCAAGGATGGGGGAGGGGACGACAGACGGCCCAGGAGAAGGGGAGGAGACAGACAACACTAATGAAAAGTCCTGCTCTGCCACAGCAGGATCCTCCACAACCACCTCGGCAGGTGTGGTGTGGCCACTCTCCTCCTCCACAACCTCTTCACCACCCAGTGGCTCAGGCACACGATGGCGTGGGGGGGATGGGGTGGAATGCACGCTGACAGATGATGGCCCAGCTCCGTCATCTGTGGATGACACAAAGCAGACACATGTTGGTGGTCCCACACACTTGGCACATGTACCCTCCCCCCCCCCAAATGCAAAACAACAAATAGGGGATTATAAAACACTTACCTGTCCTTGTGCCTTCCTCCACGGAGTCATAGCCTGCGACCCCCTCCACCTGCTCCCTCTCCAGGCAGCGAGCAACCACCTCCTCCTCTGCGGTTAGGGTGACAGGACATGGGGGACCACCACCTGTGCCCCTCTCATACCTCCTGATGGAGGCCACCTTGTCCCTCACCTTGCGCCGCAGGTCATTAATTTTTTTTTGTATGTCCCCAGCAGTCCGGGTGGAGTAGCCCAGGACATTGACCCTGGCAGCAATCGACTCCAGGATGCCCTGCTTCCTCTCCCGGCTGGTCTTCCGGCTTTTTTTGCCATGGAGAAATTCATTATCCCTCTCCATTGCCGAAATGATCACTGAGACCTCCTGGGCATTAAAATTCAGGTTCCTCCTCTCTCTGGGGGTAGCGGGAGCAGCCATCACAGCACAAAAGTATCTTCCCTGGGGTGGGGGGAAGCGGAACTACTTTTGCGCCGGAATGGCGTTTCCGCCAGCGCTTTTAAGCGCCCAGCGGAACGCATTGCGCTGACGTTTCCCAGGAAGTGGTGCCGACGGAAGTTGTGAGCATGCGCACAAGGGGGGCGAGTGGAGCCGCACTCACTGCGCATGCTCCGTGGATGATGCGCTGAACGTAAGCCTCTGCGCTGGGCTCCGCCCATCATTTACATATGATCACACCCACTTCCACTTGCGCCGGGTTACGCCAGCGCATTATCGTTACTCTGGCGCAAGTTTACGCGCAACTGCTATGTGAATTACAGGACTTGCGCTGAATGGGTCTTCAGAGTAACGTAAATGAGAAGCGTTACTCCAGAGGAAAGATACTCTCATCTACCTGAATCTGGCCCCTAATTTTTTTCTGCCTCCTAGATTCAAAGCAAATTTGTCAAGGCCGACTTACTACTGACTTCTGTGTTGCTAATGACCTCTGAAATCTGAGTTACCTACTTCTGGCCAGTGATGGGCGAACAAATCGTGCCGAGCATCGATTCGGCCCCAAACATCTCTCATACGGGTGTTCCCTAAACACTGCACAGTGCATTATAAGACCTCCCTGGCCGAAGCAATGCACCTGACCATTGGTCAGGTGCAATGCTTTGCCAAATCAGGGAAAACTGAATAGCTGGTTGTTAAGTGGCTTCCCCACTGACAGCTGGGAGAAAAAATAACAGCATTACAAAAATGTGAAAAATACAAAATCCATACCAGACCCTTATCCGAGCATACAGCCTGACAAGCCAGGATAGTGGGGGAGACTAGCAAGTGGCCTCCCCTCCTGAACCACATGCCCTCAAAAGGGGTGGTGCTTTTAAAGAGGGGGGCTTCGCCCACCCTGCCCCAAAGCATTTAATCCCAATGTTGATGGGGGAAAGGGCCTCTTCCCCACAAACGTGGGCGGTGGTTGTGGGGGTCTGCAGGCAACAGGCTTTTTGGAATGTACATCACTCACCAAAAAAAGTGTAAAAAAAAGTAAAAAAAAAAACACACAGGGCCAGATTCAGCAAGATTTGCGCTGGAGTAATTCGATATGCGCCGCGTAACTGTGAATATGCGCCGTTGTTTCTATGTGGCCGTATCCACCAAACTAGATGCGACAGAAAACGGGCCATTTCCGATCGGCTTAACTTTCCGACGCCAGAGTCTCGTCAGCGCATAATTTCGCTTGGCGCATCAGTCGCGCCTATTGATTTCCCCTGCAAATATGCAAATGAGGGAGATTTCCCGATTCACGAACGGATTAGCACCATACGCTGGCTACATGCGCCGCGCGTATCTCGTCTGTCCGGCGCAAAGTTATTTCTACAAATAGCTGCTTTATCTTTACTCCAGACGGCCTCAGGTCAGCAGGAGAGCAGCTACAGCAGCACCGTTACCGACGAAACTAGCAAGCTGCACAACCACACTTGCAAGGACAACACCTCTGTGTGCCAACATGCCAGGGGCAGTCGCGGTCCTAGCACTAGTACTGGGTCCCCCGGTACGGAGGAGGCGGGCACGTGAGAGGATATACCGCACGCGCATGAGCCTCTTTGGCATGGGGGATGAGGAGGTGTATCGCCTCTTCAGATTCAGCCCTGATGCAATACTTGAACTAACCACAACCCTGCAGGAGGACATCACCAGCAAGACACACCGCTCACAAGCAGTGCAGCCACTGGTGAAGGTACTGGCAACACTTAATTTCTTGCAAGTGGATCATTCCAGCGTACAAGTGGAGTGGTGGCTGGGATGTCACAGTCCACCATAAGCAGATGTGTACACCAGGTTGTCCCTGCAATCCTCAGATGCATGTCCAACCAGTTCATCAGACCCACCACTGAGGAGCTGCGGCTGAAGGCAGTGACAGATTTCTACAGCATTGCCAGATTCCCACGCACTGTGAGGGCCATTGATTGCACACATGTGGCCCTACAGCCCCCCAGTGCCACAGAGCACATATACCGCAATCGGAAGCATTGGCATTCCATCAACGTACAGGTGATAGCTGATGCCCCACGCCTCATATGGCACGTCCGTGCCAAACACCCCGGGTCCAGCCATGACAGCTTCATATACCGTCAGAGTCCCATCCCAGCAGAATTCGAGCAGAACATGTATGGGGACAGCTGGCTGGTTGGTGAGTGACATGGGTGGCAGGCATGACTATCCCCTCCCATGATGCACACCTCACAAGGGGCACATGCATGACTAACATCCTCCTGTCTTTTCCCTTACAGGTGACTCTGCATATGCACTGGGACCCCATCTAATGACTCCTTTCCGGAACCCCCAAACCAGAGGGGAGAGAAAATACAATGAAGCACACATCAAAACTCGTGCAGTGGTGGAGCAAACATTTGGGCTCCTGAAGTCTCGTTTCCGCTGCCTGGATAAGTCCGGGGAGGCCTTATTGTATTCCCCTACCTTTGTGTGTCAGATCATCGTTGCATGTTGCATTCTGCACAACTTTGCCATGAGAAAAGGCCTGCAGATTGACATGTGTGATGACCTGACCCCCCAACCAGACAGCCCCCCCCTGCCAGAGGAGACCCAGCCAGCTGATGGAAGAGCAGTCAGGAGGGTCCTCGCCGTAGGCATCTTTGGACAATAAACCAAAACATTAATCACACAGACAATGCATGCATGCACACCACTGATGTCCCTAAAACACACACACCACATCCACATCGCATTGGATTAGCCCAAGTCCAGCATGTAGGACTTGGGAGCCAGCGTCAAGGCCCCAATGATGTCGCTGTCCATTCATACACCTTTCACACGTCATTCATACAGCCGTGGGGTTAACTTCACCACCACGGCCGAGGGTGACACCCCTTACTGGCAGGAGTGCCACCCCCTCACATTCACACACCATTCACACTGCAACGTGTGCAGTATTAAAAAAAAAAATTCTCATATCCAGAGCGTATACACAAATAAAATAACTCATAACCTGAGCATTAAGAATAAAATAAAAATTTCATAACCTGAGCATTCAGAAAAAAAAATATACAAAACTCATGTCCTGAGCAACAATCAAAAAATCAATAAATAAATCATCTGGGATGCCAGGGGCTTCTTCTGGAGGCCCCTCTCTGGCTCCTCAGCTGCCTGGATGGAGTGGGTGGGGGTGGGGGGGCATCTGGAGGTGGCTGATCCCCGGGTGGGCCACTCCTGGCAGGTGTGGCCTGCCTGCCCTCCAAGGCCACGGCAATCTGGCCAATATACGAACTGGTCTGGGCCTGCACCCTGAGCTGCTGGGCCTGCATCCTGAGCTGCCGGGTGACCTGATAATGCTGGGCCCGCCGACTCAGCCTCCCCTGGTCCCGGATGGCAGCAGTGTTTGCCTGGACAGCTGCAGTGAGGTCCCTTATGTCACCCTGCACCTCCCCCAGACTGGTCACCACTGCAGCACAGTTGCAGCTCACATCCTGCACTGCTGAAGAAATCTGGGCCACAGAGCACAGGCTGTCAGCCACTCTGTCCAGGTGCCCAACTATGTCCCCCATTTGCTGGGTCTGCCTGGCGTGATCCCTCGCCACCTGGTCCTGGACCAGATCAGACACTCCCCTGGTCTTATGGGTGGCCTTCCTGGGGCCAGTAGATGTTTGTCCCCGGGGGGATGGAGTCGCCCTTGAGGGGCTTCCTATAATGGGGGAGGGGATCTGAGAGGGTCCTGCAGAAGAGGAGGACTCCTCCAACAATAAAATAAAGTCCTGCTTTTGCCCCAACAGGCTCCTCCACAACGACCTCTGCAGGTGAGGTGTGGGCACTCTCCTCCTCCACCTCGGTGTCTTCACCACCCAGGGGCACAGGCACTGGGTGCCGTTGGGGGGATGGGGAAGACTGGCCACCGACAGATGATGGCCCAGCTCCGTCATCTGTGGATGACACAAAGCAGACACATGTTGGTGGTCACACACACTTGGCACATGTACCCCCCCCCCCACATGCAACACACCAAATAGGGTATAAAAAATACTTACCTGTCCTGGAGCCTTCCTCCACGGAGTCATATCCAGGGACCTCCTCCAACTGCTCCCTGTCCAGGCAGCGGGCGACCACCTCCTCCTCCGTGGTCAGGCTGACCGGACATGGGGGTCCACCACCTGTGCCCCGCTCATGGCTCCGAATGGTGGCCACCTTGCCACGGACCTTGCGCCGCAGGTCGTTGATTTTTTTTTGAATATCCCCAGCAGTACGGGTGGAGTACCCCAACACATTGACCCTGCCAGCAATGGTGTCCAGGATGCCCTGCTTCCTCTCCCGGCTGGTCTTACGACTTTTTTTCCCGTGGAGGAACTCATTAAAAGTCTCCATAGCCGAGATTATAACTGACACCTCCTGGGAGTTAAAATTGAGATTCCTCCTCTCTTTGGGGGTAGCGGGAGCAGCCATCACAGAGCAAAAGTAAATTCCCTGGGGTGGGGGGAAACGGAAATAATTTTGCGCCGGAATGGCGCTTCCGCTCGCGCTTTTATACGCGCAACGGAACACATTGCGCTGACGTTTCCCGTGAAGTGGTGCCGACGGAAGTTGTGAGCATGCGCACAAGGGGGCGAGTGGAGCCTCACTCACTGCGCATGCTCTGTGGATGATGCGCTGAACGTAAGCCTCTGCGCTGGGCTCTGCCCATCATTTACATATGATCACACCCACTTCCACTTGCGCCGGGTTACGCCAGCGCATTATCGTTACTCTGGCGCAAGTTACGCGCAACTGCTATGTGAATAACAGTACTTGCGCCGAAAGTGTCGGCGAAGTAACGTAAATGAGAAACGTTACTCCAAAGTAAAGAAGCGCCCATCTACCTGAATCTGGCCCACAGAGTTTTTGACGATTCCTTTATAAAAGTAAAAAAACAACGTCCCTCGATGTAGATCAATCATCAATCATGATGCCTGCTGCACCGCCGGACCCAAAAAAAGAAAAAAAGCTCCACCTGCGATAAAGGCTCTCCACTGACTGCCCACTCCGCTGTCTTAAGTCTGTCGAGAATCCCGACGGGAAAAAAAAGAGCCAGTTCTCTTTTTTTTGCCGACCGTTTTTGGCAGTTTTCCCGTTGAAAAAACTGCGATGGAGCATATACATGGTTGGGATTCCCGACCAAAAGCTCTCATCGCAGTTTTCCCGTCGGAAATCCCGGCCAACAGTTCTTGTAGGTAAGGGGCAGAGCCACCTGGTGACACCACATGGCATCACTGACCAGTGCACGCTGGGTCAGTTGAGGGCATGTGGCCTGGTATGATTCTGGAGGTGGGGTTGTTCATTCGCCACTCCCCCTTTTCTGGCCTGCCAAGCTGCATGCTTGGATAAGGGTCTGGTATGGATTTTGGGGGACCACACTCCATTTTTTTTATATATTGGCACAGGGTTCATCTTATAATCCATACCAGACCCAGGGGCCTTCTATTGATTGGAAGGACCTCATGCCATTTTTTTCACATTATTGTATTGCCGGCAGTGGAGTTTTTTCAAGAAAGCTTATTTTTTCTTCATATATGTCAGTTTTGTAAAAAAAAAAAATGTTTTTCATATGTGTCAGTTTTTCTGCAGCAGGTTCTATACCCAGTACACATGCACCACTTTACAAGAAGACTAATGCCGCGTACACACGATCACTTTATGTGATGAAAAAAAATTAAGTTTTTAAAAACGTCAATTTCATTGACCGTGTGTAGGGGAAAATGTTGTTTTATGTCTTGTAAAAAATGACAAAAAAAAATTGAAGCATGCTTCAATTTTATGTGTCGTTTTCCAAAACGTCGTTTTTTGTTTCACAAAAAGTCACAGTGTGTCGCAAAAAACGTTGTTTAAAACAACGTTTTTCAACCCGCGCATGCCCGGAAGCTAGTTATGAAGCGAGCTTCAATGGAAAAGAGTGGTGAACGTAACCTCGCTTTTTGTGAAAAAATGATGGTGTGTAGGCAACATCGTCTTTGAAAAGTGAAATTTCAAAAAGTCGTTTTTTACTTCACAGAAAACGTCATTTTTTTTTATCACATAAAGTGATCGTGTGTACGCGGCATAAGGGGACCTCCCAGGCACTATACTATATTTTTATTTTTTCACTGGTCTTTTAACCACTTCAATACCAGCCACTTACTCCCCCTTTCTGCCCAATTAAATTTTTATGTTTCAGCGCTGTCGCACTTTGAATGACAATTGCACAATCATACTACACTGTACCCAAACCATTTTTCTTATCATTTTGTTCCCACAAATAGAACTTTATTTTGGTGGTATTTGATCAGTGCTGGGGGTTTTATTTTTTGTGCAACAAATAAAAAAAGACCAAAATACGTTTTTCTTTGTTTCTGTTATAGATTTTTGGAAATAAGTACGTTTCCCACTTTAATGGCGGGCACTGATATGGCAGCATCGATGGGCACTGATGAGGTGGCACAAAGGCTTATATGCATGGTATTGTCATAAAAAAATTTTTTGGGGGGGGGGTGGGGCCCAGGGGACATGTATCAATGCAAAAAATAAATAAAAAAATGGCATTTTTTTTAAAACATGGCATAAGGGTACCCCTCGAAATCCATACCAGAGTCTTCAAAATGGGGACTTTTGATTTTTTAGTTCAGGTCCCATAGAATTTAATAGGGTTCTGGGTTTGGATCCAAACTTTTTCCATGTTCGGGAGTTCTGTTGGTGGGCCGAACCAGGGGGTGTTTGGCCCATCACTACTACTGACCTCTGAACTTCGTTACTATTGACCTCTAACTCTAAATGACATACTACTGGCCTCTGCATTCTGTTTTATATACATGTGCCCCTTGCACTCTGAATTACATACTACTGGCCCCTGCATTTTGTGTTACAGTATGTGCTACAGCCTACAGAACTCTGAAATCTGCATTACTTACTTCTGACCCCTGCACTATGAATGAAATGAATGCCAAGTTTCCTTCTAAAAGTTAAAAAAGGTAATAGTTTATATTTTGCTCTTAAAGTTACACCAATCCTGGTGCTTTTTATATTCCCACATCACAAGCCATACAATGCAAAGTAACACTTACTTTATTGGTCATGTCTCATGTTCAGTGGGAGGCATACTACACTCACCACATGTTTCTTCTTGATACGTCCAAGGCATCCCTTTTTCATTATGTATACTGTGACAGGAAGTCAGGTAAATCTGTGGGTGTTGTCACAGACGGGAGATACATTTCTGCCTTGTTTAGACAATTCACCAATTACTATCAGGTGTCAGCTACAGAGGTAGCCAGAAAGGTTTAAGGACCTTGGATAGCTTCAGCTGTTTAGAATGAGGCAATTAAGGCCTCTATAAGTTATCCAGAAGATTACTTCTGATTGCTGAATCCTGAGGCCTTTGAGTTAAGGAGAGCAGTGGGCAGAGAAAGACTTCTGAAGGTTAGGTCGTATCAGTATTTCTGTGTGATAAATATCAAAGAGACTTTTTGTTTTCTGCTGTATGACCAGCAGTGTTTGCCCAGCAGTAGGCTGTGCCAGACTCCATAGGTAGGTTCCTGTGTTGTGAAGGTAGATGCCCCAAGTGGCAAAAGTTTATTTTATGTTTTTATGTTTTGTTTTTGTTTATGCTGTTTTGATGCTTGCACTTGTATCCCGCAATATGGAAGAATAAACCATATCCTTTTGTTTTCAACCATCCTCAACTGCCTTTCTGTATAGTTCAGCGTGTAGTGAACCCATCCGGGGAGTCTCACACACCCGCTACTGAGCCAATCCCTCACAATACATACCTTGGTTGTCAGGTACCAGCTGCTTGAGGACAATGGGGAGACGACTTCCTTTGTAGCCAAGTTCCAGATTCCCCTGAAGGTAAGACAGGAGGAGTCAGACACAAAGTATCACAGGTCGCCCTTCAAGGTTGCTTGGCGAAGGACTCAGGAATACTGCTGATGTACTAAGTAGAAGCTGCAGGCAGGTGGCACCTGTGAGATGTGACAGGTCTGCGGGAATGCTGAGACAAAGGGATAGTCAGTTCAAACCACAATCCAGAGCCGGGTAGATAACAGAGCAGACTTGGTTAAGTGGAAGCCAAGGTCAAAACACAGAAAGCCAGAGAGACAAGCTGAGGTCAAGGAGGCCAGTAGGAACAGCTGGGTCGGTAACAAAGAATCACTGAAGCAAGGAAACACAGGAACACAGGAAGCTGAAGATCAATCAGCAACTTCAACCACTGACAGGCTTCCTTATAGAGGCCCATGTGAAGTGCTGGTGGAGAAACTGGGTCCTAGAGTCCTTCTCCTGCCGTTGGTGCCCTGACAGATGCTTGGTCCTAGAGTCCTTTGCCTGCCATTGGTGCCCTGACATGGTTGATGGTATGTTGATGCATCTCATTTTTCAAATCTTGTAACCTTACTTCTCAACCAAGTTGATGTGTGTTCTCACCTGAAAAGATCGATAGAAACCCAAGTGGATGTAATTTTATGGACTGAAACAATGTAATAGTTGAAGTCACTGGCTTGCAGGATTGTGGATAGTGTATATGTGGTGATCAGTGGTCGCCTAGATTTCTCACCTGAACATAATATGGAGCTCCAGAGATTGTGACTGATTTCGAGAAAACAGACTTTGTTTTCTCTTAGGTTTATTAAGCCCTATTTTGGTCCTGAAGCTCTGGGAATTCGTAGAGCTTTGGATGGAAAAATCTTCCATTAAAATTTCTTTAAAAAAAATGTGTTTGTTTGATCTAATCATCAATAGGGTTAAATCAACATTTGTTTTCAACTTTAGTGATGAAGCAATTTGAGCGAGCAGAATGGAAAATAATGCATTTCTAACAGCGTTATGTGGTTTTCATTTGGCAAAGTCTGTTTGTTCCAAAATCAAATGTTAAAAGCAAACAACAGTTTCAAGTACTTTAAATGACATTTGTGAAATCATCAAATAATGATTGAATCCTCAAATTCAATTTTCATATGAGTGTTGGTTTGCTCAAAAATCAACTAGTTTATGACCAGCTTTAGGTTATGGACTTATGTATAAGTCTGTATTAACCACTTGAGGCCCCGCATATGCTCAATTGACGGCAGCTTTGGGGATCTGAATTTCCAAGCTGCCGTCAATTGACGGCATAGTTTTTTCCGGCCACTGGGGGGCGCGCGCGCACCCGGCGCATCCCCGAGATGCCGATGCGCGCGCGCTGATCGTCAGTTTTAGAGCAGGGACGTGAAGCTCTGTGTGTAAACACAGAGCTTCACGTCCTGTCAGGGAGAGGTGACAGATGCTGTTTCTCTTGTACATAGGGAGACAGCATCGGTCACCTCCCCCAGTCACCCCCCTCCCCCCACACAGTTAGAACACTCATAGGACACACATTTAACCCCTTCCTCACCCCCTAGTGTTAACCCCTTCACTGCCAGTCACATTTATACAGTAATTAGTGCGTTTTTATAGCACTGATCGCTGTATAAATGTGAATGGTCCCAAAAATGTGTCAAAAGTGTCCAATGTGTCCGTCGCAATATCGCAGTCCTGACAAAATTCGCAGATCGCCGTATTACTAATAAAATAAAAAAAATTGTCAGAATTCTATCCCTTATTTCCTAGCCACTATAATCTTTGCGCAGACCAATTACTATACGCTTATTGCGATTGTTTTTTTTACCAAAAATATGTAGAATACATATCGGCCTAAACTGAGAAAAACATTTTTTTTTTTTTTTAAATTGGATTTTTATTATAGCAAAAAGTAAAAAATATTCTGTGTTTTTTTTCAAAATTGTCGCTCTTTTTTGTTTATAGCGCAAAAAAAAAAAAGCAGAGGCGATCAAATACCACCAAAAGAAAGCTCTATTTGTGGGGAAAAAAAGGACGTCAATTTTGTTCGTAAGGCACGTCGCACGATCGCACAATTTTAATTTAAAGCGACGCAGTGCTGAAAGCTGAAATTTTGCCTGGGCAGGAAGGGGGTATATGTGCCCAATAAGCAAGTTGTTAAGCCCTCCTACATTAAACCTGTATTTATTTACTGCCTTGCTAAATAAAAGTGCACGACAAACCTGCATGGACTGTTCCTTTTGTTGTTCTTGTTTCATGCATGGTCTACTGTTATCAATACATACCAGTTGAGCCTGTCCACCTTACTGCTTTTCAGTGTTGCTCATCTTACTTTAAAAAAGTAATTAGTTACAGTTACAAATTATTTCTCCGAAAAAGTAATTGAGTTAGTGACTCAGTTACTACATTGAAAAAGTAATTAGTTACTCAGCAAAGTAATTGAATTTTTTTTATATTCTACAATGCTTTGTTGAGAAGCAGATGACGGGCGCTTGCCAGGGAGCAGTGAGTTAATACTCCAAGACAAAAGAATGCCAGATCCTTGAGAGAAGAATATCGGAAACAAATGGTGATCTCCTGTATATCCCAGCCTAGGTGCATCCGTCCCACCATGTATATCCCAGCCTAGGTGCATCCGTCCCACCATGTATATCCCAGCCTAGGTGCATCTGTCCCACCATGTATATCCTAGCCTAGGTGCATCCGTCCCACCATGTATATCCCAGCCTAGGTGCATCCGTCCCACCATGTATATCCCAGCCTAGGTGCATCTGTCCCACCATGTATATCCTAGCCTAGGTGCATCCGTCCCCACATGTATATCCCAGCCTAGGTGCATCCGTCCCACCATGTATGTGCAGCTAATAGGACATAAAACCCTTATCCATCTGCTACATATTACATCCAAATTATAAGCTGGATTAAAATGTATGTTTATAATATACATTCCCTTGACGTTTACAGAGTCTGTAATTTAAAATCTTATATTAGGCTTTATTAGAATTTTCTATAGTTTATTGTTTATTATTTTATTTATCTTATATAAGCTTTATTAGATGCAAGGGATCTGGAATTGGGATGTCAGATTTTTCTTTGTTGTCTGATGAAGAGATGAAATCACTGACCAAAAATAACCTGCTGATCATTGGTGTGTGTAGGTGTCCTGCACTTACCATGTTGACCACTAGATGTCGCTGTGTACACTGTGTTGTATAGGGAACATTTGTTCTGTGGAACATTTTGTTCTGGCCATGTGTTCCCCTGATCATTGATCAGGTTGCGCACACAGTGTGTGATCGATGTGAGTTGTTACCCGGTGATAGGTCAGTGTGAGGCGGATGGGGCTCATTGTATTCAGGGCTCCTTGCGATTGGGAGTTTTCAGACCGCTGTGACAGGCCATCACAGCGGTCACATGATTCTAAAGCGGAGTTCCACCCATATTCATATTCACAGCATCGGCAGAAGCAATTACTCTGCTGCCATCTAGTGGCAGTAGATGTAATTGCGGTAATGCCGCCCAAGTAATGGGAACTGCGTTACTGTGAGGGGAAGAGTAATCAGGTAGATTACTCGTTACCCTCAAAAGGGGCTGCGTTAGGTAACTGCGTTTATTGTAACTCCGTTACTTACAACACTGCTGCTTTTTAATAATAACAAAGGCATAGGCTTTATTGATTTACATCAGGGATCTTCAAACGACGGCCCTCCAGCTGTTGCGGAACTACACCTCCCATGAGGCATTGTGAAACTCTGACATTCACAGACATGACTAGGCATGATGGCAATTGTAGTTCCTGAACAACTGGAGGGCCATAGTTTGAGGACTTATGATTTACATACACATTTTTTTTAACTGCTTGCCGACCAGTCGCCGCAGTTATACAGTGGCAGGTCGGCTCTGCTGGGCGAGATGGCGTAGATCTATGTCATCTCGCCGAGCAGCCAATAGGGGTGCGCGCGCCGCCAGAGGCGCCCACGAGCGCCCCCCCGCTCGCCTCTGATGCCGACGCGCGTGCCCGGCTGGTGCGATCAAACGCCGGGCACCCGCGATCGCGATCGCACACAGCTCCCGGTCCTGTCAGGGGGAGAAATGCCTGATTGTCTGTTCATACAATGTATGAACAGCGATCAGTCATTTCCCCAAGTCAGTCCACTCCCCCTTAAGTTAGAACACACCCAGGGAACATACTTAACCCCTTCCTCGCCCCCTAGTGTTAACCCCTTCCCTGCCAGTGGCATTTTTATAGTAATCAATGCATTTTTATAGCACTGATTGCTATAAAAATGCCAATGGTCCCAAAAATGTGTCCAAAGTGTCCGAAGTGTCTGCCATAATGTCGCAGTACCGAGAAAAATCGCTGATCACCGCCATTACTAGTAGAAAAACAAATATTAATAAAAATGCAATAAAACTATTTTGTAAACGCTATAACTTTTGCGCAAACCAATCAATAAAAGCTTATTGCGATTTTTTTTTTTTTTACGAAAAATATGTAGAAGAATACGGATTGGCCTAAACTGAGGAAAAAAAAATGTTTATATATATTTTTGGGGGATATTTATTATAGCAAAAAGTAAAAAATATTTATTTTTTTCAAAATTGTCGCTCTATTTTTGTTTATAGCGCAAAAAATAAAAACCAGAGAGGTGATCAAATACCACCAAAAGAAAGCTCTATTTATAGGAAAAAAAGGACGCTAATTTTGTTTGGGAGCCACGTCGCACGACCGCGCAATTGTTAGTTAAATCGACGCAGTGCCGAATCGCAACAAGTGGCCTGGTCTTTGACCAGCAATATGGTTCGGGGCTTAAGTGGTCAAGCTCTGTGGCTCACGCATGCGTTTGCAAATGTGTGCGGACAAAACCCCTGTTTTTAACGCATACTGTTAGACAGGTTAATTGGTTGTCTGCGAGTTGGTCGGTAAGTAGGCTTGGTTATTCCCTGGGCATTCCCCAGGTTTTTTTGTTATCTGCTTTAGCCTTCCATTGCTACTTACTGCTATAGCCAGCTATAGATGAGGCGGTGGATACGTTTATGTTTCACCTGTGGTGCATGTATTGGTCCAGCAACACACCAGACACCTTTGCAGCCATTGTGCTATATGCTGGGTGTTTGGTGTGCTCCTGCACCTTTAAGGAGGGGTGGATCCCCTTCAGTCCACCTGCCCCTATCTATCCATTAGAATGCATGTGCCTCCATTGTGGGGACACTCACTGTTTAGTAAGGATGAGCTCTGGCGTGTTCGCATGGTAGACGTGCAGAGCCCGCCAGAAAGTGTGCACCGCGCTGCGCTAATCACAGGCAGGGAGACATTTCCCGATGCTCGGCTGCAGAGATCGGGAAATGTCTCCCTGGCTGTGAATAGCGCAGACCCATGCACACTTCCTGGTGGGCTCTGCACGTGTACCATGCGAACACACCAGAGCTCATCCTTACTGTTACTGTTTACTGTTGGGACCGCAGAATTATGGGGTGCGGCTCTGTGGCTCACTCATGCGTTTGCAAATGCGTGTGGACAAAACCCCTGTTTTTAACGCATACTGTTAGAGAGGTTAATTGGTTGTCTGCGGGTTAGTCGGTAAGTAGGCTTGGTTATTCCCTGGGAATTCCCCAGGTTTTTTTTGTTGAGTGGTTAAGCATAGCATGGATTTTTTAATATTTGTTATATGTAGATATATGTCATTAATTTATTAAAACATAAAAGTACTAGCTGGGGATTTAACAGGTTGACTACTGCAAAAAAACACAAGTAAAGGAATTTATCAAAACTTGATCAGCCAGAATCTGAAACAGCTGTATATGGCAACCAATCATTTCTAATCTTATTTTGAAAGTTTGTGAACAGGCTGAAGACAGAAGCTCCAGATTCTGGCTTCTCAGAATTTTATAAATTTCCCCCAGGGAGCTGAATATTTCGGTAATGGAAATGCACTGCTGACTCGAAGCTCTCTGTCTTTACATGCTACAAAGACAACTGTAATTAAAATATTAACAATTTCCCTAGGGGGTCCCATTAATTAAGTTTTATTTAATGTTTCTAATTAATGATCCTACAATAGTTCAAAAAGGGATGTTTTCCTTTTGACTTTTTGTTTCTGTATTCTTTATTTGTCAAATATGTCAATTGTGCTTTTTATCTGTAGTTCACACTGGTATGTGCCACGTCGATATGTCTTTACATATATTTTTAAACCGTATTGCAATTTATTTGGTAAGGCATTGCTAAGGCTAGGTTCAACCTGTGTGTGGGGATTACTTGCAAAATCATATGTGTACCTGACCCACAGAAGAGCAAGCTGCACTTTATCAGAAGTGCGGGGGTGCCGTTAATCCTTAAAGGGTCACTAAAGGAATTTTTTTTTTTTTAGCTAAATAGATTTTTTTACCTTAATGCAGTGCTGTTTTCATGTCATCATTGTTCGTTTTTGCTTTGATGTTGCTGTAATTCCCCTCTGTTCTGAACACTTCCTGGTTGTCTGTTCTCTGATAACCACAGTACTGGGAGCTTTCTCACTGTGGTCACTAATCAAGGAGCTGTGTGTAAAACCCCTCAGCACCAATCCAGTTTCATTTTACAAACCATCACTGCCCTCTATTGGCTCTCTGGCTCTGTACATCAGAGAGACAGGAAACAACAGCAAAAACCAAACTGAAAGTGTAGGCACATTATATGATTGATTTTTTTTTATCAATTTTAATCATTTTTAAAAGGAATCAGTTAACTAATATGTCTCTATACCCTGTAAACAGTCATTTCAGCAAATAAAAATGTTTCCTTTACAACTCCTTTAATGGCACTGCCATACATCAGCAACCTTAGTGTGATTTGCATGTGCTAAACTGCATGGTGGCACAGCCGTCAGTTCGACACAATTTCTATAAGGGGTCCCGAACTTCTTTTACTTGTTTCTCCCAAGTAGGGCCCCCATTGAAATTAATGGTCTGCCTTAACCCCCATGTGCATGAGCAAACAACCTTGCACATATCTGACCGGAAACTTAGTGCCAAATAAAAAGTTTTTTCCATGTTACTCTAGTCCGGCTATGTCACTTTACACATGGATGTTGTACTTTTCATTAATGATTCAAAAAGCATTTTATTTAATTTTGTATTTTGGATATACTACACATTTTAGATATCCATATATTCAATAAATAAAAATGTTCTTAAACCTAAAGGGTATCTAAACAGGACGACAGTGTTTATTCATCCGTTCATTCAGAGAGTTGTCATCCTAGGGCAGAAAATGTTTCAGAACTGCAGAACACCCATGTACTCCTTTGTAACATGGTGGGGGGGTTCTATTCCAATTCTCAGTTCTAGTGCGAAAATTCAACAGTCAACAGAGGCAAAAGCACAGTAAGTGTTCAGCCCACAAGACTTTACAAGGTACTTTTTTCACTTATTGAACAGATATAGCAAAATGCTCAATATAATCTGAAAGAAAAGCTGCACACTGATAATGTCCTACCAGGCTGAACTTTAAACAGCCAACACGTTTCAGCACATGGTCCCGTTCCAAGGACCAAGCCTCCACCATGTATCATCTCTGGTCCCCTGGCAAAGTCTGTTCTAATGAAACGCATAGGGCGAAACAAAGTGCAGCTGTGGTTATAGCAGTTGTCTCAATTATACTTTGTGAGCATCAAATGGTATTTTATTACATTATTTTGGACTTTGTATCTTTTTTTATGTGGCGCTGTGGATTGATTGGGCCTTCTCTTGAATACACCCCCATTGTCAATAATATAAACCTGGATGCTGATGCATTATAAAGCGCCGTTTGCCTCTTATGATATGTGAGAGTCTAGTAAGCAGTGCGTGTACCTGGTGGTGTGGGAAAGAACATTTAACTGCATAATATTCACAAGATTTGCCTGACACAACAGAGTTGACGTTAGATGTCGGCAATTTCTTTTTAAAAAATGTCTGTGTATATTTTGTTTATTAATATACAACCCAAATTTTCTAGCAGATGCACCCCCTCCATCTGCTGTCCAAGCCCCCCTGTGTGCCCCTTTGCCCTGCAGTGCAAAGGGGCCCTGCAGTGATTCCCTCCTCTCCTGCCTGCAGCTGCTGTGGGTGCACATGGGGGATATTTCAGGATGTAGAGCGGGGGAAGGGGCCAATAAATAAGTAATTTACTGGCCCCTTCCATTCCTGAATGAACACAGTGAGCAATCTTTATCAATCATGCATTTGTCCATTCATCACTGAAGCATAGTTAACACTGTTTACTATGCTTCAGTTTGTGAATGATCAGGAAGCCTCTGAATGCTTTCTATTCATTCATCTGTGCAGCTGAGGCTACAGAGAAAATCTATGTCCTCTAACACTTTCAACTGGGGGAAGGGGGCCCTTTCAGTAGGGTGCATGTGGCCCTGTGATTTCCAACAGCAGCCCTGACATCCAAAAATGCAAGGTAAAGCTCTATCATGCAAAGAAGAAGGCATATCTGAACATGATCCAGAAACACTGCAAAACTCACTTAAAGGGGTTGTAAAGGTAACGTTTTTTTCCCTAAATAGCTTCCTTTCCCCTAGTGCAGTACTCCTTGTCACAGTCCCTACCGTGCCAAGCAGACAGCGAGGCATGGTGGTGGCCCAAGTGGCTCTGGGTGGTTTTGAACGGGACCTCTCTGTTGCTGCTTCGTTTCTTTACTTCTGAGCCACTCCTCAGTTTGTTATTCTGCCTGCTTTCCAGCTAAGCCTGGATCTGAATGAGGTGCTGATCGCCTTTCTCTGGATCTCCTTGCAATCTGCACCTGTCTCTCCTGGTCCAGCTGAGGCAGGTTACCCAATCAACTAGGGTATAAAACACTGCCTCACTCTAAGGCCGCGTACACACGATCAAATTTGTCCGCTGAAAACGGTCCGATGGACCGTTTCAGCAGACAAATCCGATCGTGTCTACGGGCTAGCGGATAGGTTTGTCCATCGGACAAATTTCAAAGCATGTCTTCCAAATTTCAAAGCATGTCAAAGCATATCTTCCCGCACATGCGTCGTATCCTGTGAATGGATCCGACGCATGCGCGCGGAAGTGTTTACTTCCTGGTGCGGTGACGTAGCGGTGACGTGGCGGCGTCAACGTCACTGCCGCGTCACCACGCTGTCTGCCGGCAGGGATTTTGATCCGATGGTGTGTACACGCCATCGGACCGAAATCCGATGAGACATGTCCGCTCTAAACTGTCCGTCGGACAAGTTTGAGCGGACATATCTCATCGTGTGTACGAGGCCTGAGGGATTTGTCAGTTCATTGTGATTGTCCTGTCATCGCCAAAGGTTCCTGTGTACCTGTATTCCTGTGCTTTGTTTCAGCTTTAAGACTGACTCCAACTCCTGACCCTGGCTATGTTTATCGTTTATTCTGAATTCTGGAATGGCTTAACTTTGACTATCCTTTGGCAAATCCCTGTCAAGCCCCCGTGCACAGACTCACAGCCCAGGTAGCTTCTTACTTTATTACCGTGGGCCGTGTGTATTTGTAAGAGTGAGCATACAACTCTGCAATATGGACTCCAGCCAAGGTAAGCCCTTATACCGCGTACACACGATCACTTTTTGTGATGAAAAAAAACAACGTTTTATCTCATGAAAAAAAACAACGTTTTTCAAACTTCATTTTCCAAAACGACGTTGCGTACACACCATCTTTTTCCCAAAAAACTCTAGCAATGTGCGGTGACGTCCATCACGTACGACGGGACTATAAAGGGTCATTTCCATGCGGAAGACGGCCTCTTTTGCCGATATCGTGTTGCTGCGTGTTAGTAAAAGTTTGGTGAGAGACGATTCGCTTTTTAGTCTTCGTGCTTTAAAAATCGTTTTCTGTCGTACAGTTTGTGCTTTTGGGTTCGTACAGTATCTGTGTTACAGTGCTTGTTTTCAGATCATATCTGTTTTGGCAGTGTGTTCTTGTTTGCACGTTCCTGTTTTGCAGGTCGTTCTTCAGAGGCCTTTCTGTTATTCAGTGCGTTTTTTTTTTTTTAGTCCGATCTGATTTGACGACCGTTTTCTAGCCATGTTGCGGGTACGGTCTCGTCGCCGAGATCGTGCTGTGCATCTTGTTAGGATGTGTGCTGAATCCCGGCTCCGGTCCTTGAGGAGGGCGAGAAGGACTTTGTGGGCCAAGGACTGTTTTTTTCGCAGGGACCAGTTCTCTCATATGCCTCTGCTGCGGGAGATCCAAGAAAATAACCCTGGTGATTTCAGGGATTTTCTTTGGATGTCTGACCCCGTATTCCAGCAGCTTTTGGCTTCGGTGTCGCCTTATATCACCAGGCAGGACACTGTTATGCGGGAAGCCATCACTGCTGAGCAGCGGCTAGTTGCTACCTTGCGGTACCTGGCAACAGGGAGAAGTTTTCAGGACTTGAAGTTCTCTACGGGCATCTCCCCCCAGGCTCTGGGCCTCATAATCCCGGAGACCTGTTCTGCCATAATCCAGGTTTTGCAGGAGGACTTTATTAAGGTAAGTGGTGTCCTTTAAATGCACAAACTATGTTTTTTTTTTAATGTCTCTTTTTTTTTTTTTTAAAACAGTCCCTAATTAACCTGTTTGTAAGAATATGCTGTGAATGTTCCCTTTGTCTCAATGCATGCTGGATTCCTTTTTTATTTGTTACTACATGCATTTTTGGTATAGCCAACCTGTCCCCTCTTTTTTTTAATGGACAAACCCACCTAGCCTAGTCCCTATATCCCCCTTGATTTTTGTCCTATTGTAGTGCTGTATTTTTTTGTCCCTATATCCCCCTTGATTGTTGTCCTATTGTAGTGCTGTATTTTTTTTGTCCCTATATCCCCCTTGATTTTTATCCTCTATTGTAGTGCACACCCAACCCAACCCCCCCCCCCCCAAAAAAAAATCTTTTTGAATTCCCCTATTATAGAAAATCTAATTTTGTTAGCAATGTTTGTTTGAATATTTTTTTCTCTACAGTTCCCCACCACGCCACAGGAATGGCAGACTGTGGCAGCGGACTTCTCCCAGCGATGGAATTTTCCAAACTGTGGAGGAGCTATTGATGGCAAGCACGTCCGCATCGTGCCAACACCCCATTCCGGATCCCATTATTTCAATTGCAAGGGGTTCCACAGTGTCGTGCTGATGGCGGTGGTGTGGTGGTGTCTGCCAATTTTTTTGACGTTGGGAAAAATGGGCGGATGTCGGATGGCGGGGTCTTTGCCGAGACCGAGTTTGCCCAACGGCTTCAGTCGGAGGACCTGGGATTGCCACCCGCGGAGGAGAACGAAGCGGGCTTCCTTTTTGTTTTCATAGCAGATGAGGCGTTTGGCTTCGGTCCCCACCTCATGAGGCCATTTCCCCAACGTGCCCTCACCCATGAGAGGAGGGTGTTTAATTATAGGCTGGTCAGAGCCAGAAGAGTGGTAGAAAATGCGTTTGGCATCATGGCCAGTCGTTTCCGGTTGTTTTTAACGGCCATAAACATGGTAGAATATAAATGGAATGTCATTATTGTATGTTGCTGTATATTGCATAATTATCTTCGAAGACATTCTGGTAATTATTAAACATTATTGCCTGATGAGGCAGTTGATGTTCCAGAGGCGGCCCGTGAGGCAGGCCATCCAGGCTTGGCCCCCCAAAACGCACGTGCAGTGCGCCAGGCATACGTGGACTATTTTAAGGGTAGGGGGGCCATTCCAATGCCAGATCTTGGCTGAATAAATAAAAAATTACTTTTCTGAAAGAAACAGTCTCATTTTTTTTTCAGTATTGTGAATGTTTGTGTATTTTCATTGTCTCCTAGGTTATCATAGTGCTATGTGTTTTGAATGGACTAAATATCCATCATTGTTTGATGTTACCAGCAATAAGAAATCTGCCATTCATAATTTTCAGGTCAGCATTCATATAAAATAACAAGCCACACAATTGTGAGTGTCCATTATTTTTATTTTTTTAGTTCTCTAAAATCAAGTTATTTTTTTTATCATTTATATACATGTTCTTGGGATTCTAAAACAGGTACAATCTTTTTTTTCTGGTGATTCAAATAAACAGTTAAAATCAAGTTTTATTTATTTTTTGTTTTTTTTCTGGTGATTTAAAAAAATAAAAAAATAGTTTTTTTTTCCTAAAATTAACAAAACCTAAAAAATAATTCATCTAAAACACTTCAAACCCTACCCAAACCATTCAGTACATTTTTGAGCTGGAGTTCCACCCTTTTCGAATTTTCTTTGATTTGTCTGGATGCTAGCCGGATGTCCTCAATTTGTTCCCTGCAGGACCAGATTTCACAAATGAGGAGATGGGCATTCTCCTTGTCAAGTGCCGAACCAGCACGACTTGCTCCTGAAATGTGCGACCAAACCATGTATTAAAAATAGGTTATCCTACATCTACATTACCTGTGTATCTGGGTTATCTGATACTTTACCGGATGTGGTGGCAGGTTCCCCTTCATCAAAATCCCTCGGGGGTGTGGCTTGTGAACTTGCGTCCTGCCTTGATGCTTCCTTGCGCCCTGCGAAATTGAAGAAAGGGAAACCAGAAAGATTAGAGGGATGAAGGATAATTCAAAATACAACTACAGAGTCCACATGTGTATAATCCACTGTTGAGCACACTCTCATTTTTCTGCATATTGTTCCTATTAATTATTACCATCTACTAGGTACACATCTACATTAAAAATCCACAATTAAAAACAAAATATGTCACAAGTTTCATGTTTGTGAGCACAATAACTGGTCGTCGGAGTCGTCGTACGTTCAAACTGGAATCATACAAATATGTTATTTTTGACGGATACAGTGTTTGTACTCCGATTTGTCCACGCAAACTAGGCATGTTGCAATTTCTCACGAAGATCGTTGTTTATTATTTCAAAAATCGACGATTGAACGACGACTCCTACGACCAATTATTGTGACCACAAACATAGATACAGTACAACCTGACACAACCATGGCACAAAGAACAAACACCAAAAATTAGGCCACATAAAAAATACTTACTTTTTGCTCGAATCAGTCTTTTGATTCACTGCAGTTGCTCTGGCTCTCTTTTCTTCAGGTCTGACCACCTCTTTCTGAGTTGTTCTTTACTCCTGCGTTGTCCAAATTTCTCCCTGAGCCTCCTAATGACTTTCTCCATAATGTCCGCCTTCACCTTATTGGGATGCAGGTAAGGGCCCTGCTTCCCATCACAGTCCTCATTAATTAATATGGTGACCATCTCTACCATCTCCTGGAAGGCCATGTTTGAGGCCTTGTACCTCCGCCTGGAGCTTCCTCTTGTCTGGGCCTGGCCTGCCTCATGGCTTGAGCTTGGCATATTTGTCTCCATGTCTTTTTCCTCCATAAATCACACCCACAAAAAAAGAGAGAAAGGGGCGTAGAAAGGACGAGACCGAACGTCAGGGGCGGGGTATGGTGCGTAGCGTCACACGTGCGCAGTGTTTAAAGGGATCCGACGTCATTGAAAGCGACGTTCACAGTCTGCGGAAGAAGGCGGAAGTCACGATCGGATAATACGACGGTATGTAACTGTATTTTGGCCATTAATATTAGTGAACAGTGGATGATTTTGTGTGCTATATAAGATATGCTGTTAAAGCTCATTGGCCTCATTGACACTAGGTTTTTGTTTTCCATTTTTACATGCAGAAATTATGGAGGCCTTCAAGGAACAAGAATTATTTTCAGAATTCATCCAAAGATGGAGGGAACTGCCAGTGCTCTGGCAAACAAAAAACAAACAAAATAAAAACAAACAGACCAGGAAGAAAGCAATGGAGACCATGCTTGAATTTGTTAAGACAAGAGTCCCCAACGCAACAACTGACACTGTCAAACAAAAAATTAATTTGATTAGGGGCACCTACAGGACCCAACGGTCACTAGTCCTGGCCTCAATAAGATCTGGTGCTGCAGCTTAGTCCATATACAAGCCCAACCTGTGGTACTATAATCAGCTGCAGTTCCTTGATGACCACATAGAATCCCGGACATCCCTGTCTACCCTTCCCCCAAGGAATCAGGCCCGTCTTCCCTGCAGTCAGTCCTCCAGTCTTCCCTGCAGGCAAGAGCAGGCAACCTCGGAGGAAGAGCCCGAGTTCCTGGAGGACCCAGATTGTGACCCATGGAGCCAGGTATTGCATTTTACTAACAATTTATGAAAGTATAATAATGGTGACAAATTTATGTTACAAGTGTTGAAAATTCTATATGATTGCAGCAAAAATTAGGAACATGTCACTATCCAATAGTCGCAAAACAGAATGGGAACAAAATCCATAAATGCACAGGTCATAATGATTGTGTGTAATTTTCTGGTACGCCACTAGGGGGGTAAACACAATACACCTGGAAGGGGTCGCAGATGAGAAACACCCTTTTTGGTAATTAACATTTTGTCCACCCAAAAAATAAAATACCTCCATTTCTAGTTTGGGGAAAGGCCCCCTACTTAGCAATTTCAGCCAGCATCAACCCCCCCCCCCCCACCTCCAGGGGGCACATATCTGTAGCTGTGTAAGGGGCCACATAATTATGGATGTGGGCCCTGTGTGTAATCTATTTGTGCAGTCAATTAGCATATGTCATGATTTTAAAAATGGGTGTGATTAATGAAGACAACAAATTAACTATGTCCCTTTTTTTAATACACAGACATAGCAAAGCCAGGAGGAGGCAGGCCCCACAGGGACCCAGGAGGAGGCAGGCCCCACAGGGACCCAGGAGGAGGCAGGCCCCACAGTGAGCCAGGAGGAGGAAGGCCCCACAGGGAGCCAGGAGGAGGAAGAGCCCACTGGGAGCCAGGAGGTGGCAGGCCCCAGTGGGAGACAGGAGTCACGCTGACGAGATTGCATCTCCCAGATCCCTCCTTTCCGCACTCCCGCAAAAAGGGCCAGGAGACTGATCCAAATGGAGGAGGAGACCCAGGCCATGCTCCATGAAGCAACTGCGGCCATCAGAGAGCAACCCACTGAAGAAGAGGGATTCGGAGCGCTCATCGCAGCCAAGTTCCAAAAGCTGGAGCGGGGCCAGCGTGTGCGCTGCGAATTCCTCATCTTCAAGGCCATAAGCATGGCCTCACTGGGCAAGCTCAATGACGACATTGACATTGGGCTGATTGGAACTCCTGTCCTTTCTGCAGGGTCTCCTTTGCTTTCTTCCTGGCTTCTTTGTTTTTATTTTTGTTTGCCAGACGTGTATAATTTTATTTTATTCCTTTTATACATGAATAAATGGCTTTTTTGTTTGCGGGCAAAATTTGAACATGTGTATTTTTAACAATATATAGAGATCGTTTAGTGAGCAGGCAGACACATTTAAAAATAATAATAAAAAAACAACATTAACAAGGGACAACAACCTCCTTGTGGGTAATTAAAAAAAAAAATATGTTGTTGGGGTCACTTCACACACTCCAAAATCAACCACAACTAAAATGTTGGTATACATGTTATAAAAGAAATTATACACACACAAAAAAAAAAAGATTATGGAGATGATGTGCATAAAAAAAAAAAAAAATACAAAATAAATAAATAAATATATAATAAAGTAAAAAGGTTGACAGAACTATGTAACAAGATGAGCCACAACAAACTAGGGGCCAGATTCACGTACATCGGCGCATTTTTTGACTGGCGTAGCGCACCTCCTTTACGTTAGACTGCCGCAATGTAGCGGCGCAATCACCGTATTCTCATTTGATTTGCGCAGAAATTAGCGCCGGCGCAACGTAATTTCAGAGGCGTAAGGCGGAGTAATTGAAATTGGGAAGGACGTGGGCGTGTTACATTGAAATGAGCCGTGACCCCATGCAAATGAACGGCCGGCCGGATCGCGCATGTGCGCATAAAGCAGACCATGGTCAGCACCTCTGTGCGCATGCTCACAACTCGGGAACGGCGCAATCAGTGAAATTGGAAGTGGACCCGGGCAACTTTGTGAACTACGAAGACAGCATAAATAGACAGACACAAACGCACTTCCTTTGCAAAAGTACATCACCTTGTATCCCTCCCTATACAGCAAGGTGCTTTTGTTCTGTTGTTTGTTGCGTTGTGACTTGTCTTTGTAATATTTGTTGACTGTTTGATCTAGTGTTTTGTAGAATATATTTGAAAGTGTGTTTTGGTGACTGCTTGTGAGACTTTTTGGTTGATAGATTTTGGTTTGTTTGTTTTGTTGCTTGATTTTTCCTGCTTGTTTTTGTGAGTGATTTGTGTTGATTGTTTGGGAGAGAGTTGTTGTATGAGTATGACTGAGAGGAAGAGGAAGTTGAATTTTACTTTGGGGGAGAAACAAATAATTGCCTGGGCCATTACCCAATATGGGCGTTTTCTGCACGGCCCGGAGAGTGCCAACACCACCACGGCCAGGAGGAGGGAGATTTTGCAGCACATTACTGACCAGGTGAATTCGGCGGGGGGGGGGGGGGGTTAGACCCGGACACGCGCGGGGATCGAAAAGAAAATCAATGACCTCCGGCGTTTGGTCCGAAAGAAGCTGGCCAAAATGGCAGCCCATGCCAGGGGCACAGGAGGAGGCCCACCATGCCCTGTTAGGCTGACAGCGGAGGAGCGTGCGTTGGCCCAGACCTTTCATAGACAACAGGTGGAGGGCCTGCCTGGCTATGACTCCAGTCATGAAGGCGTGATGCCAGGTAAGGTTTTTGTTTTCCTATCTGATGTGTAGCATGTGTGGGGGAGGGGGGGAAAGGAATATGTGGCAAGTGTGTGGATCCTCCAACCTGTGAATGTTTTGTGTCATCCACAGATGTGCAGGAGGGTGCTGGGCCACCTGGCCTGACCGCACCATCCCCAGGACAGCAGCCTGATGAGGACCCCCCGACAAGGCCGGAGTCCTCAGAGGAGGTTGAAGAGAAGGAGGTTGAGGAGGAGGAGTTTGAGAAGGAGGAGGATGTCATGTCAGCCAGTGGATTGTTGTTTTTGGATCCACTGGCTAGCCCCTCCCACTCCTCCCCCAACAGGGCTCCCCTCCCAAGGGCCTCCCCTTCTCCCTGGCCACAAGCCTCAGCTGGAGGCAGGAAGTCATCCCAGAAGACCAGGGGGGTGGCCGAGGTTCTGCCCGCCAATCTGAGAAGGGACCAGGCCCTTCAGATCCGCCATCTGGGACAGGTCAGCCAGACTTTGGTGGGGATGGAGGAGAGCCTGTCCTCCATAAAGGATACGCTTGGGGACCTGGACTGCCACTCCCGGGCTCTTACAAACTGCCTAAACGTACTGCAGACTACAACAGCAGACGTTGGGCAGGATGTGAGGGCCCTCACCCAGGCTTTCCAGGCCAACACGGCAACACTAAGTGCTGGCCTGACCAGAATTGCCGTGGCCTTGGAGGGCAGAGACCAGGGGCTGCTCCTCCTTCCCCGGATTACCCCTCCCATGAGTCTCCCCTGAGGAGCCGGGGCCGTGGCCGTGGGCGCCCCAGGCGTGGCTCACGCCAGCGACATTAATTTGTTTTTCCCCTTTTTTTTCAGTTTTTTTTTTGGGGGGGGGGGGGGGGGTTTTGCTTGAAATTTTTTTTTTTTGCTGGACAATTTTTTTTTTGTGTTGTGAATGATTTCTGAATGTGGGGGTGACATTCCTGCCGGAAAAGGGGTGTCACCCTCATTTGTGGTGTCCCCAGGTCCGTGTGAATGGTGTATGAATGTACAGTGACATAATTGGAGCCGTGGCGTGGCGTTGCTGCTCACAAGTCCAGCATGGTGGGCTTGTGCTAATCCAATTTGATGAGGATGTGATGTGTCTGTGCTAGGGACCACAGTGGTGTGCATGCATGCATTCTCATTGTGCCATGATTAATGTGTGTATTTAACGTGCAAAGATGCCTAATGTGAGCTGTCTCCTGGCTGCTCTTCCCTCAAAAGACGGGGTAGCCTCGGTTAGGGGGGGGATTGTCTGGTTCAGGGGTCAGGTCATCACGTAGGTCTATCTCCAGGCCCTTTCTCACTGCGAAGTTGTGCAGCATGCAACATGCACCGATGATCTGGCACACAAAGTTTGGGGAATACAACAGGGTCCCCCCAGACTTATCCAGGCATCGGAAACGTGACTTCAGGAGGCCAAAGGTGCGCTCCACCACTGCACGTGTTTGGGCGTGGGCTTCATTGTATCTTTCCTCTCCTGGTGTTTGGGGGTTCCGGATAGGAGTGATGAGATGGGGTCCCAGTGCATATGCAGAGTCACCTGTAAGGGAAAAGACAGGAGGATGTTAGTCATGCATGTGCCCCTTGTGATGTGTGCATCATGGGGGGGACAGTCATGCCTGCCACCCATGTCACTCACCAACCAGCCAGGTGTCCCCATACACGTTCTGTTCGAATTCCATTCGGATGGGGCTCTGATTGTAGATGTAGCTGTCATGGCTGGATCTGGGGTGTTTGGCACGGACGTGCCATATGAGGCCTTGGGCATCGACTATCAACTGTAAGTTGATGGAATGCCAATGCTTCCGATTGCGGTATATGTGCTCTGTCTCATGGGGGGGCTGGAGTGCCACATGTGTGCAATCAATGGCCCCCACGGTGCGTGGGAATCTGGCAATTCTGTAGAAATCTGTCATTGCCTTCAGCCGAAGGTCCTCAGTGGTGGGTTTGATGATTTGGTTGGCCATGCGTCTGAGGATTGCTGGGATAACCTGGTGCACACATCTGCTCATGGAAGATTTTGACATCCCAGCCACCACTCCACTTGTTCTTTGAAAAGAGCCACTGGCAAGGAAATGGAGTGTTGCCATGACCTTGACCAGTGGCTGCACTGCATGTGAGCGGTGTGTTCGGTTGGTGATGTCATCCTGCAGGGTTATGGTTAACTCCATGATGGCATGAGGGGTGAATCTGAAGATGCGATACACCTCAGAATCACTCATGCCAAAGAGGTCTATGCGGGTGCGGTATATCCTCTCCCATGCCCTCCTCCGTGCCCTCCTCCGTCTTTGCTCCTCTAAAGTCAGTAGTATAGCTATGAGCAAGGATGTCCCTGGCATGTTGGCATACAGATTGTTGTGCAACAAGTGTGACTGCTCAGCTCCTCACTAACAGTGTTGCTTTCTCTGACATGTAGACGGATTGTCTCATTTTATACCACCTTTTATATGGTCTAATTTTAGACAGGACGTGCAGCTGTTGCGCACAGCGCGTAGCCTGCTCTGCACCAACGTTCTTTTGTGGATCCCCGTAACTCCCTCATTTGCATATTTAAATAGCAAATCAATGGTGTGTCTAGCGCAGTTTTGCGCGGACGGCTTTGCTGTCTATCGAAATTACGCCGGTCAAAAAAAGTTTTCAAAAAAAGATTTCTTGCGTATCTCGTTTTGGGGATGCGGCGCATCGAAACGCATGCGCAAATTTAGACTTAGGCCGCGCATCTCCTGTAACGCCGGCGTAATCGCTCTGTGAATCTGGCCCTAGGAGTTTAGTGTAGCATTTAAATGCATTGGGTAAAATGCAGCGCATTCTTTTCTTCATTACTTTTAAAAAGAAACGAATGTGCTTAATGAATTCTGAAGAGTAGTTTTACCAGAACAAGCGCTCCCGTATGAGAAATTGCTTCTGAGCATGCGCAGGTTGAAAACGTCGTTTTCAACGTCGTTTTGCCCACACACGATCACTTTTAATGACACAAAAAATGACATTTTGAAAAACGACACAAAAAATTCAAGCATGTTCGAATTTTTTTTTGGTCGTTTTTTTGAAGACATAAAACAACGTTTTGCCCACACACAATCATTTTAAATGACGTTTTTGAAAACACCGTTTTTTTTCATCACAAAAAGTGATCGTGTGTACGCTGCATCACACTCCTTGACTTACCTCATCCTTCCATTTTGCTTTTAAATGTCCTTATTTCGTCTAACAAATCCTCACTTCCTGTTCTTCTGTCTGTAACTAAACACAGTAATGCAACATTTTCTTCCTGGTGTGGAGAAAGCCTCTTGAGGGGGCGAGAAGGAAAGTCAGGATGCTATCTACTTTGCAGATAGAGAAATGAGCTGTGTGTTAGTGGGTGTCATGACACTACTGCTCGCCCCCTCCCCCCTCAAGAGGCTTTCTCCACACCAGGGAGAAAGTGTTGCATTACTGTGTTTAGTTACAGACAGAAGAACAGGAAGTGAGGATTTCTCAGAAGAAATAAGAACATTTAAAAGCAAAATCGAAGGATGAAGTAAGTGAAGGAGGACTGCACTAAGGTAAAAGATGCTATTCAGGAAAAGCATGTTTTACCTTTACAACCCCTTTTAAAATGGTCTATTGCAAAGTGGAAAACTGTTTTTGGTCAGACGAATCAGAATGAGAAATTTTTTGGGGATCCATGGGCATTGTGTCTTCTGAACTAAAGAGGAAAAAGACCTTTCTGGCTTGTTATTACCATTCAGTTTAAAAGCCAGCATCTCTGATGGTATGGGGGTGCTCTAGTGCGTATGGAATGGGCAGCTTTAACATCTGCAAAGGCACCATTAATGATGAAAGATATATACAGGTTTTAGAGCATGATACACTCCCTTCCAGATGACATCTTTTTTAGGGAAGTCCTTGCCCCATCCTTTGCGAATGTAGTCCCAAGGGAGGGGGCAAGCATGCTGACTAACCCCAAGCCAGAACAGCTCGGATGATGGGGGCAAGCTTACTGAGGAGAAACAGGAAGTGAGAAATTCAGACATAAAAAATAAAAAAATAAACATTTTGTAGGGAAATCGCAGAAAAACTTAAAGGGGTTGTAAAGGAAAAATATTTTTTTCATAATATGCATCCTTTACCTGCAGACATTCCTCTTTTCACTTCCTCATTGTTCGTTTTTGCTCAGAAGTTGCTCTATTTCTTCTCTGTTCTGTTCACTTCCTGCTTGTCTGATTGTTACTCACCACCGTGAAAGGAGGCTTTACTGCAGTGGTCAGAGACGTGCTCGCCCCCTCCTGGGAACTACATCTGTGCGGCAGGACGCTCTCTACGTGTTAGAGACTTTACGGAGGTGTGAATTACTGGGCGTGCCGCAATGCATACTGGGAAATGTAGTTCTTACATGAATAAATGATGCAAACCAGGAAGTGAATGAGAGAACAGAAACTAGAACGCCGGAGGTGATATAGATGAAAGAATTTAATAGGTATTTACTCGTTTTTTAACAGAATCTTTACACTATTCTGTCTGTCTACCTTGCAGACATTAATTTTGGGCAAAAAAATGTTTTCCTTTACAACTCCTTTAAGTGAACCAACAATGCACTAGCATAAAGCAACCTATTTAGAAAATAAAAAAACAAACCTTTTCAACCCCTTTTACCCTGTGTAAGCTATAAGTTAGAACCAATCTGTTCATTTGTAAATTTCAATAGCCAATAAATGTAATAGTAGTGGTAAAAAAAATAAAAAATCCCTTGTGGGTTTAACTAATCTTTTATATATTATAAATATATATATATATATATATACTAGTAGGTGTCCCTCATTCAAAAAGTTAGGAGGTATGCTTAAGGGGTCTGTCTGATTTGATAATAATAGTCTCTTTAAAGACTTTAATGATAACATAAAGTCTGATTTCTAAGGATTGGTCCACTTTAACTACTTGCCGACCGCCCCACCGTCATATTACTGCGGGACGGTGGCACTGATCCGCGAGAGCACGTAGCTCTACGTCCTCTCCTTAGAGGCCACTAGGGGGCGCGTGCGCGCCGCTGGCGGCCGGCGCACGCCCCCGCTCGCCCCCGAGTCCCGCGCGCGCCGCCGGGCACACGCTATTGCTCATTACAGAGCGGGGAACGAGAGCTATGTGTGTAAACACAAAGCTCTCGTTCCTGTCAGCAGGGGAAACGCTGATTTTCTGCTCATACAATGTATGAACAGAAGATCAGTGATTTCCCCTAGTGAGGCCACCCCCCATACAGTTAGAACACAAACAGGAACACACTTAACCCCTTCCCTGCCCCCTAGTGTTAACCCCTTCACTGCCAATGGCATTTTTATAGTAATACAATGCATTTTTATAGCATTGTTCGCTATAAAAATGCCAATGGTCCCAAAAATGTGTCAAAAGTGTCCGATGTGTCCGCCATAATATCACAGTACCGAAAAAAACGCTGATCGCCGCCATTACTAGTAAAAAAAAAATATTAATGAAAATGCCATAAAACTACCCCCTTTTTTGTAAACGCTATAAATTTTGTGCAAACCAATCAATATACGCTAATTGCAATTTTTTTTTACGAAAAATATGTAGAAGAATACGTATCGGCCTAAACTGAGGAAAAAAAATGTTTTTTTATATCTTTTTTGGGGATATTTATTATAGCAAAATATAAAAAATATTGAATTTTTTTCAAAATTGTCGCTCTATTTTTGTTTATAGCGCAAAAAATAAAAACCGCAGAGATTATAAAATACCACCAAAAGAAAGCTCTATTTGTGGGGAAAAAAAGAACACCAATTTTGTTTGGGAGCCACGTCGCACAACCGTGCAATTGTCAGTTAAAGCGACGCAGTGCCGAATCACAAAAAGTGCTCTGGTCTTTGGACAGCAATATGGTCCGGGGCTAAAGTGGTTAAAAGTTGAGCTTCGTCATTTTTATCCTAGTGTAGAAGATAAACCTCCCAGCTATGATTCTCACATAGATCTCTCTGGATTTGATGACTAGCTTTACTGTGTGGGTGTCATTAACTCTTAAAATATATGAATTCTAAAACACCGGGCAAACTCTTACCTAGAATCGATAACTGGGGCATTTATACCATCTAAAAAAACAAAATGTCAGCCTTTTGGTATCCTTGCTGAAACTGAGAAACTTATAATGACAAGCAATTCCTCTATCACAGAGGTGACTTGCATTTGATGAGTATGAGTTACTTTATTTGGAAGAGATCCCTGAGGACATTGGCATATATGGTGTGTTGGCAATTTTCTCTTTTGAATGATGCAGAATGTAAGCTTGGCTAAGTTTATGTTCTCTGTATCAGCTATAAATATCAGTATAAATAATTTATAGGATGTAAACATTTAAAGATACACTCCAGGTTTCCTTACGCCCATGAATCTAATCTCCTCCATTGAAAATTTAAAAAAATAAAACCCTTTGTGCCCTTTTTATGCACCTATATCCGTGTTCACTTGACATTTCAGTCCCAAATCTTCTCTCTTCTGTGTACAGGATCTGGTTATTTTTATGGGTGGCCATGTCAGTTTCTATTGGTTGTCCAGTGCCAGGGTGCTCGTAGGATGCACAAGAGGAATCTTAGCAGTGACACCAGCAAAAGGGAATGAGGGGGGACCAACTGGTGCAGGCATATCTGGCGTGATGCATTATCGGTCCCTCCCAACAGCTCTAGTGAGTGAACCCAAGGGTGAACTTAGACAGGTATAACTTTGCTCCAAAGGTTTGTTTAACAAAAGGCTGAATGGTTAAGAGGGGAGTGGGTTTCATTGTTGCCTGGATATGGGCTTTATTGTGTCCAAACATACAATATGTTGTAGTAATCTGCCAGTTTTTTTTTTTTTTTTAATTCAATAATCTTAATTGAAAAGGTTTTTCAGAGTACAAACACGATAGGTACACATTCAGGGTAAATGCAACAGATCAATATAGCATGCAAATAATATTACAGCTTACCATAGAGTTCCAATAATCTGCCGGTTTTATAAGAACTGGAGCTAAGTTGTCGATAATAAGGCAATTACAGCTGGAGTTTGGTATACTTTTTTTGTTGGGATACAGCACCATACACATTACTTAAATGTAATGGTGTGTATCCCATTACCTGCAGGTGTCTGCTTTTGCTTCAAATCTTTCTCTCTGTGCCTTTTCACAGGATCAGGATACTGGTCAACCTGCACTGTAAAAGTTGACTGCAGCCTCAGCTTCGAAGAAAAGTTTTTCCATCTTCTGCTCACTCTGCCACTCAGAACTTCTCTTACTACAATCCCACAATGCATTTCATTCTGTGATTGGGCATTGGAGAAGTTGAATGACAGGTAAAAGTCCATGGGTGGCTACAGTTATCCTGGTGAGGAAGAAGGATGGCACCCTCGGCTTTAGTTTGAACTATAGGTGTCTGAATGCTGTAATAATAAGGGGTACCTATCGTTTTCCACAGACTAAGCAAATACTTGCCCCGAACCAGGCCAAATTTCTCCCCACACTCAATCTTGGCACAGGGTATTTGCAGATCGCTCTCTCAACTGCATACAGGCTGAAGACCTGGGGGTGAACCAGTTCGAAAGTATTCCCTACTGCTGAACAATGTGCCTTTTCACTTTCCGGAAGACAATGGAACATTATTGGCATTTCATCAAGCTCTATGCCCATCACTTTGCCCTGATTTAAAAGTTCTTACACAGGGTAAGCAACATAAAAGTGGAATAAAAATAACAAAAATATTTTGATTTCTTGAAGCAGCAGCTGATTTTGATTCCCTTACTGGAATTTGTTGACTTTCTATTCCTCCTGAGAACCAATGCCATTACTAAGGCGGCGTACACACGATCGGATATATCCGATGAAAACGGTCCGCGGACCATTTCCATCGGATATGTCCGATCGGGAGTTTGATCCGATGGCGTGTACACACCATCGGATCAAATTCCCCGCCGCCGGACGGCGCGGTGACGTAGTGGTGACGCGGCGGTGACGTTGACGCCGCCGCGTCACCGCCACGTCACCGCACCAGGAAGTAAAACACTTCCGCGCATGCGCCGAATCCATTCGGCAGCGGCGCGGCGGTGGTGGGAGCCGACATGTCTGCTGGTAAGTGTACTAACCAGCAGACATGTCGGGCGGACAGATTCCCACCGGATAGATTTCAAAGCATGCTTTGAAATCTGTCGGGTGGAGAAATCTGTCCGCTAGCCCATACACACGAGCGGAGATGTCTGCTGAAACGGTCCATCGGACCGTTTTCAGCGGACATATCCCCTCGTGTGTACGCGGCCTAAGGGTCTAGGGACTTTACTCTTGTACTTTAGTGGACAGGAGAGAGTTAAAACATTCACAAGTTGAAAGCCTACATGCCATTGTTTGTAAATGCAAAATTAGGCGTCTTCAAGCTGAAGCTGTTGGCCTTCATGTGGGCATTAACCAAATTATTTGCTATATACCTGAAAAGAGCCAAGTTTGAGGTCTGGACAGATAACAATCCATTGCTGCATCTTCAAACAGTTAAACTTGGCACTCTGAAGCAACACTGGACAGCCCATTTTGTGAAAATTGAATTCTCCTTGGAAAAGGCAGCAAAATGAGAGACACCATGTCAAGGTACAGACAGGCCTCGCCAAGATGTAGATAAAAAAAAGCTGAAGAGTTAGAATTCCTGTCTTGACTGAAGAGATGTGTTAAAATAATTCTTATTACTGCAATTTTCATTATGGCAGAATAAAGTTCCTCCATTACGCTTCTAGACTGTTGCAGGCTTAGGACCTCTCTGCGGCAGAGGTAATCCAGATGGATACCTGAGTGTTTACAAAATATCGCATAGCCCAATGGTCACTCAATTCAGGTCCTGCTGTGGAGCCCTCTGTACCACAATTTCTTGACATGCATGAAGACACACCTAGTGAACCAATTTAAGGAGACTTGCTGTACAGTTTGCACAAGATGAATCTGAATGGTCTGTAAACTCACAAGTTCAAGTATACTTTAGTAGAGTTCCCATTTGCTCACTATGCTTGGATGCAGGAATAGGCCCCTTTGAGTTCTTTCTCCACAACTGGGTTGGGTTGCTGGACACGCCCAGGAAAAGTTTCTCTGCTTTTTTCCTTTAGGCTGCATACACACGATCAGTCCATCCGATGAAGCTGTCTGATGTGCCTACACACCACGGTTAAAAAAACGATCGTGTCAGAATGCGGTGACATAAAACACAATGACGTGCTGAAAAAAATGAAGTTCAACAATGCTTCCAAGCATGCGTCGACTTGATTCTGAGCATGCGCGGCTTTTTAACAATGCTTTTGCATACTAACGATTGGTTTTGACCTATTGGTTAGGCGTCCATTGGTTACATTTTAAAGCAAGTTCTCTTCTTTTTTTGACCGAAGGATAACTGACCGTTGGGGCACACACACGATCCGTTTGGACCGATGAAATGAACCTTCAGTCCGTTTTCATCGATTTTGACCGATCGTGTGTACGCGGCCTTAGAATCGGCAGTAGACTCAGAGAATCCACACTTGATGGGCAAGTGATCCAGCCAAGTAAGTGGCCCTCTGCTGTCAGAGTCAGCATGCCAGAGCTTAGTAACATGCAGTTTGTCTGCAAACCCCAGCTACTGTAGGAAGAAACTTACCAATGGCTGCCAAGGTACTTTAGTTCCAGTGGGCAGCCACATTACCACCAGTTTCCCCCTATGTCTTCAGGCCTGGAATCCCTCCAGCTGTTCAACTGTGTTTCCAGAGCTACCCTGGATTTCACTGAGCGGGATGCTGTTTATTCTATTGTATTTTATTATTTGTTTCATCATGGTACTACTGATCTCCTGTAGCATTTGATATTTTGTTAAAAGAGAAGTCCAGCCAAAGCTTGTTTGGCTGGGCTTCTCCTATGGATCACAGGATTGCAATTCGTTTTGCACTCCTGTGGCCCGTTTTCAGCAGAGAGCGGACTGAAGTCCACTCTCTGCTGATGTCACAGAAATCAGTCCAGGCACCGTGTCATCCCAACAATGAGAGTCTGGATCCACCAGGTGCCTGGACTGACACCCATCTCAGCCTCTTAGCAAGCCGCTGAGAGCCTGAGACGGCCGCTCCCTGCCCCTCCACAGCTCAGCACTCCAATGAGCATAGAGGAGCGGAGTGGACAGTCAGCAGCTCTCTGTTTGGGGAGCTGTGAGAACTGAGCCATCAGCTGTGTTTGATAGCTCGGTTCTCAGTGTAGAGGTGTCGGGGGACAGATGCAGCATCGGATCGATGCTGCAACTACCAAGATAAGTATGGTACTAAAAAATTCTTTACTTCTCTTTTAACAAATTTACATCCAGTTTAAGTGATTGCTGTGGTCAGGGTTCTGAAGGTAAGTCTTTAAGTGGTTTAAATCAATATTTAGCAAACACATGAACTTCAGTTTTGGATGGAGTGACCCTGTACCATATATCATTTTACACTAATTATTACTTATCACTTACAGAAAAAAAGGTGGTGTTTAAGTAATAAATTAACATAATTGTCATGTACAGAAGGCCTTTATTTCAGCAAGGACATTTCATTTACCTTATCAGTAATTTATCAATTTGGATAAGAACGAAAATGGACACGTGACAATAAATATAGCGCAAATCCTTTCTGACCTTGTTGTGGAAAGATGTGAAATTGTTAAGTGATCATTCTCAAACACTGACCTTGACAGAGAACGCTGTGTAGCCTATTAAACATATGTCGGCCTTCATGCTAACCCTCCACAGTTAATAGTGATGTACCATTGGTTACACTCTTTGTAAGATTGTGTTGCTTCTGTAGATCAAAAGTTTAACTGACAAAGCAGTCAGTGATGTGCAACCCATGTTTCACAGATTCACTTATTTTTAAATGATTTTAACCACTTCAATACTGGGTACTTCCACTCCCTTCCTGCCAAGGCCAATTTTCAGATTTCAGCGCTGTCACACTATGAATGACAATTGCGTGTTCCTGCAACACTGTACTCAAATGACATTTTTATCAATCTTTATCAGTTTTTCTGAGAAAGAGCTTTATTTTGGTGGTATGTCACCACTGGGTTTATTATTGTTCATTTGGCTGCAGTGTCCCTTGGATTTTTCATTTTCACCTAAGGGGTTCTGCACTGGGAGTTTTTGTCCCCCCCCCCCTTCTGCCTAGCCTTCAGGTCACCAGCTACCCTCAGCTCCCGGTGAAAAACCCCTGCTGTGGTTACCTGCAGCTTTTGATATCTAGATGCCATTTCTTTATATCTGTGGTCTTGAATTACAATGTACTTCTACAGTGACATGGTTTTTCCATAGATACACATAGAAACTGACTGAGATTGTCTCCTGATAAAATGGCTGCTGCCCCATGAAATGCATGGAGTCTACAGTGCTCGCAAATTAATATTGATACATTTATCATTATGTTGGCATCCTGAATGTACATTGGTGAAACAGTGACCTTATTTTTACACAATGAATGTGAATACAGTATGTACTTGTTTTGTATGCAAATCTAATACATTTTGTATTTTTATACATTTGTTGTACTATTTGATAGAGCACCACTCCCAAAGTATTTTGGGCAAATTGTTCTCTAGTTTTTATGTTCTGTATCATTGTGGACTGAGTGCTGGTTTGGTCTGAGCATGGGGGGCTTCTCTTTTTGTTTGAAGCCTCACTTATGGGCACTGTATGAGGTGGTACTGATGAGACTGCACTGAAGGGCACTGATGTGGTGGCACTGATGAGCTGCACTGATGAACACTGATGGGGAGGTAATGATGAACACTAATGAAGCTGCACTGATGAGGCAGCAATTATAGGCAGTACTGATGGGCAGAACTGATGGGTATAGATAGGCAGCACTGATGGGCATTGAGAAGCTGCACTGCTGGGCTCTGATAAGCTGCACCGATGGGCTCTGAAAACCTTCTCTTATATGCGCTGATTGGGGCTGCACTAATTATGAGGGTACTGTTGATCAGTGCCCTGATTATCAGTGTATAAAATGTACTGATTGTGCCCTGTGTCAGACACAGCGTGTGAGGAAAGGATTGCTGACAACTGAAAAGTCTGTTTCATTGTGACCAGCTGTGATTTGCCCTTTACTATGATCTGTGATCAGCTGTGTCCAAATTACAAAGTGGTCACAGAGCGTGCCGGAAGCGCACCCCAGGGGGCATACGAGAGCCAAGCTGTAGCTATAGTGCAGGTGGGAAGAGGTTAAAGGGGTTGCATTAGGGTAAAAAATGTTTTGGTAGAAGTATCACCCCCTTATAATGGGGTGTAATGCATGACCACTGCCAGAAAGTAAAGGAAACATGCCCTGCCTCTCAAAGGTTTGGCCCAACTTGGCTTGCCTTCTACTAGCGGCATGTAAATAATCTATGCCTCTTTCTATAGGCCTTCTAGTGTATTGTCTAATTTTTTTAGCAGCTACGGCAATAAAGCGATTGAGGATGTAGTGCTTTGGTGTGCTTGCCACACAGATTTTGTGATGTAAACTGGACCGCAAAAGTGTGCAGCACAGACTGAAAAGGGTTGGAGTTCTTGACAATGTTTTTTTGCTATCTGTTACTGCCTGTCTTGGTGATGCCTGCACTCTTTATATCTTGGCTTGAGGGGACAAGAAGTGAGGGTAATTTTCCTCATGAAATCATTGACAGGCTGACAGACAGAAATGTTAAGTTTTCTATGCTCTTAAAGTCCAGCCTGACTTGTTTGGCTGGGCTTCTCCTATGTTTTCTGGTTTCCGCCACACCATCTGAATCAAATACATTTTTATCTTGGTCTCAGACCACGGGACATGGTTCCAGTAAGCCATGTCCTTAGTCTGCTTGTCTTCAGAAAACTGGTTGCGCCCTTTCTTGTGCATCATCTTTAGAAGAGGCTTCATTCTGGGATGACAGCCATGCAGACCTATTTGATGCAGTGTATGGTCTGAGCACTGACAGGCTGACTCCCCAGCCCTTCAATCTCTGCAGCAATGCTGGCAGCACTCATATGTCTATTTCTATGCTGCTAGCTGCCCTCTTTGGTGGACTACTGATCTCAGTCAGCCCTTTTCAGACCCTGACCTCCTGGCTACAGCGACCCTACTTCACTGCAAGGGCGGATCCAGAGTCTAGTCTCGGAAGGGGCACTGCCAGAAAAAAAGGTGTTGCTTACAGAACTCAATTAGGTGTCCGATGTGTCCGCTGCAATGTTGCAGTACCGCTAAAAAATCAATGATCGCCGCCATTACTAGTAAAAAATATTTAAATATAAATGCCATAAATCTATCCCATAGCTTGTAGACGATTGTCAGGGACTGCAGACATGGTACAAGAGATGGTCAGAGACTGCAGACATGGTACAAGAGATGGTCAGAGACTGCAGACATGGTACAAGAGATGGTCAGAGACTGCAGACATGGTACAAGAGATGGTCAGAGACTGCAGACATGGTACAAAAGATGGTCAGAGACTGCAGACATGGTACAAGAGATGGTCAGACACTGCAGACACGATACAAGAGATGGTCAGAGACTGCAGACAGGATACAAGAGATGGTCAGAAACTTTTGTATATCAATGCAGCCCCACTTTTGCATATGAATGCAGTCCCAATTTTGTATATGAATGCAGTTCCCACTTTTGTCTATGAATGCAGCCACACTGTGCATGGCACTCACAATGGCATTGCCTCGATCACACACAGCAGGTATCTCCTCTCCCGATGTGTGTCATGGAACAAACAGGAGCTGTAGGTCTGTGTTCGGCAGGGCAGTGTGCTCTAGCAAGGTCCCCCCTAGACGGGCTCGTGTGATAGACAAAATACTGATTCAATCAGTATTCCATCTCTATCTACTATCACACGAGCAGGTCTAGCACAGGCAGCACAACCGACCACAGATCCAGCTCTCACACACAGCCAGAGATGCCCGGAGTATATGTGACACACAGGAGAGAGGGGAAGCACTGCAGTCAGCTACAGCTCAAAGCAGCCTCAGGACAGGCAGCCTACCGGCCCTGGTGATGAGAGATAGAGAGAGAGTGAGAGACTCGGCAGCTGCAGGCACCGCAAAGCAGGTTTTTTTTTTTAAGCCAATATGACATGACTGTCTCGGACGGGGGGGGGCTTAGCAATTTCCCTGTTGCCCCCCCCCTGGATCCGCCGTTGCTTCACTGCCAGTAACATCACAGTCTCTCCTGCTGGCTCTACATCCATCTCAGACTACACACTCCCGGTCCGCTCCAGCATGCCTCTCCCAGCTCCTCCCCAGCTGGGCTGACCCTGAGTATTTAAGGAGGCCTGTCCCCTGACAATTCAGGTTGGGGATTGGTCAGGGCTCCTTAGAACACCCCAGACAGCTCCACCTTTCTTCCACTCCTTCCTTCTAGGCCTCCCTAAATGTACCTGCACTGACAAAAAAAATCTCAATTCTAGCACACTAAGTAGAGGGTGCTACAATTCATTTTATCATGTCTGGAGTAATTGAAATACACAAAAGACCCAAAAGTAAATTATTCTTAATATTTACCGTGTTCATACTTCCAGTATACTTTCAAATTTCAGCTTTGTTTTGACTCCATAGTATGCTGTATATTTATTTTCAGAAAGAAATCATAATTTAGTTTTTATTTTAACTTTTCTAAGCTATTATGTTTACATACTCAGGGCTTTTGTCTGTCACACTTAAAGTGGTTGTAAACCTATAAAAAGGCTTACCTGTAGCCAGGGCTTTTTTTCTGGGGGAACTTGGTGGAACTCAGTTCCACCACCTTTGGCTCAGACCCTTTGGTGCCTGCTCACCACAATCACTTGTGAACACAGAAGTCTGGTTTCTGTGTTTACAAGTGACTGCTTTGTAACCCCCTGAACTCTGCACACTGTATGTAATGCAATTCTGGTATTTAATGCCCCTTTAAGACCCTTCTACTGTTTGTGAAATCTGAACGGGTCGTGGTTGAGTTCCTGCACCTATTTTCTGAGAAAAAAAGCTCTGCCTGTAGCTACTGTGGATGTCTCCTAAACCTGCACAATTTAGGGACTATCCCCTGTATCAGCATGTGCTGACTTCATCAGCACATGCACACTAAATCAACGGCTTGTTCGTGCTGTTGCTTCAGCTGATGTGCCATTACCAGCATTCAACAGAGTGACGTCATCGCGGCTCCAGCCAATCACAGCGCCGGAGCCCCGAAATAACTCAGAGAGACATGTTGCAGGGCAGAGCTTTACCAACCAGCATTCGGTTGGAGGAGAACCACTTGGCCTTCAGAAGAAAGATCAAAATTCATCTCTTTTGATATCAAAGGAGAAAGGAACAACGAGCGCCCAGAGGTGATTAAGTTCGCATGTGCTGCGCTATATACGTTTTTCACTCACTCACTCAGAGCAGTGTGGCAGGACTGCTGCAGGAGCATCGATCTAAGGTGAGTATTTCATAATGAGCTAGTATGCTATGCATACTAGCTCATTATGCATTTGTCTTGCAGTTTTTTTTTCCTCTGGAAAAAGTTAAAAGTAAACTTCTAAGCAGTATGACACTTGCAGGTTTAAATCTAGCTATTGGTTTATTGCTTTGCTTTTAATTGACTCCCAACAGTTTATGTGTTTTTTATTTTCACTGTGTGAACAAGAGGCAATTACTGTTTGAATTACACCATCGTTTCTACTGTGACTGCAGTAAATGGCAATATAATTGCTCTAATTTGTCTTCAAAATATTTTCTTCTACCTTATATTTTGAAAGATAACCTGTCACTATTGAATTTCTACTTAAACAACTCCTCAAAGCAAAGCAATCTCTTAAAGTGGAACTTTGGACTTAAAATAAGTCCTGCTAGATCACTTCAGGCTGGCTCCTTTTTCAGGTAAAACATTATAAATACTGTATCTATCGGGGTATAGCGCGCTCCCGCGTATACCATGCACCCCTAAAGTGGCCCCCATTTCTGTGGAAAAAAGATTTTTGTACTTACAGTTTTGGTGTCTTGCGCGGCGTCCATCGGCAGGTTCGGGTGTCCTCTTCATCGGGTCCGGCGTCCTTCTGCGGCGTCCTCCCCGCTCGATCCCCGCTTTCCCGCGCCGAGTTTGAATACTGCGCCTGCATATACCGAGCGCAGTACACTCATGTATAGTCGGGCAGGCTCGGCTCCTCTCGCGCTCACGTCCTGGATGTACAGGACATAAGCGTGAGAGGAGCCGAGCCTGCCCGACTATACACGAGTGTACTGCGCTCGGTATATGCCGGCGCAGTATTTAAATTCGGTGCGGGAAAGCGGTTATCGGCATATATCGTGCAAACACGATTTTGCCCTGATTTTCAGGGAAAAAAGTGCGCGGTATACGCCGATAAATACGGTAAGTGCTGTAGCAGAGCGGTGCCCTGCCAGGGTCTAGAAAGGGGTTATGACCCAGAATTCTCAGCTTGTGTCATGGAGCGTACAACTTATTGTCAACCTATGTACAGATACTCCAGGTCTCTGCTGTGGAACTCTGCAGCTCCTCCAGGGTTACCTTAGGTCTCTATGCTGCCTCTCTGATTAATGCCCTCCTTGGCAGGTCCGTAAGTTCTGGTGTGTATTGGCAGGTTTGGTGTTGTGCTATGTTCTTTCCATTTGGTTATGTTACATTTGATGGTGCTCCTAGGGATCATCAAAGATTTAGATATTTTTTTTCTATAACCTAACCCTGAGTCTCCCTTACTTGTTTGGAGAGTTCCTTTATCTTCATGGCAGTGTTTGGTTAGTGGTGCCTCTTGCTTAGGTGTTGCAGCCTCTGGGGCCTTTCAAAAAAATGTGTATATGCAATGACAGATCATGTGACACTTAAGCCTCGTACACACGATCAGTCCATCCGATAAGAACGGTCTGAAGGACCATTGTCATCGGTTTACCCGATGAAGCTGACTGATGATCTGATATGCCTACACACCATCAGTTAAAAAAACGATCGTTATAGAACGCGGTGACGTAAAACACAACGACGTGCTGAAAAAAATGAAGCTCAATGCTTCCAAGCATGCGTCGATTTGATTCTGAGCATGCATGAATTTTTAACTGATGGTCGTGCCTACTAACGATGGGTTTTGACCTATCGGTTAGGAATCCATCCGTTAATTTTAAAGCAAGTTGGCTTTTTTTTAACCTAAAGTTAAATAACCGATGGCGCCCACACACGATCGGTTTTGACCAATGAAAAAGGTCCATCAGACCGTTGTCCTCTGGCTAACCTATCGTGTGTACGAGGCCTTAGATTGCACACAGGTCGAACATCATTTCACTAAGTATGTGACTTCTGAAGGTAATTGGTTGCACCAGAGCTTTATGGGCTTTATAACATACGCACATGCAAATTATCAGTTTTTTATTTCTGAAAAATTGTTTTATGCATACTGTATATTTTTCTAATTTTACCAACTTAGACTATTGTGTTCTGATCCATCACATACAATTCAGATTAACCACTTAAGGACTGCCTCCTGCACATATACGTTGGCAAAATGTCACGGCTGGGCACATGTACGTCCTGCACTAGTACCCAGCAGTGGATCACGGGCGCGTGCCAGCGGCGCACACCCGTGACCCGGTCCGAAGGACTGGGACTCGCGGACCCGATCGCTGCTGGAGTGCGGTGATCGGTCCCCGGAGCTGAAGAACGGGGAGAGCCATGTGTAAACATGGCTTCCCCATCCTTCACTGTGGCGGCGTCATCGATCGCGTGATCCCTTATAAAGGGAATCGCAATCGATGACGTCACACCCCCTACAGTTGTAAACGCACATTAGGGAACACATAACCCCTACAGTGCCCCCTTGTGGTAACTCTCAAACTGCAAATGTCATTTTCACTATAAACAATGCAATTTAAATGCATTTTTTTGCTGTGAAAATGACAATTGTCCCAAAAATGTGTCAACATTGTCAAGTGTCCGCCATAATGTCGCAGTCACAAATAAAATCACTGATCGCCACCATTAGTAGTAAAGAAAATTATAAAAATGTAATAAAACTATCCCCTATTTTGTAAACGCTATAAATTTAGCGCAAACCAACTGATAAACGCTCATTGCGATAATTTTTTTTTTTTTTTACCAAAAATAGGTAGAATATGTATCAGCCTAAACTGAGGAGAATTTTTTTTTATATATATTTTTGGGGGATATTTATTATAGCAAAAAAATTGACGCTCTATTTTTGTTTATAGTGCAAAAAAACAAAATGCAGAGGTGATCAATTACCACCAAAAGAAAGCTCTATTTGTGGGGGAAAAAGGACGAATCGCAAAAAGGGGCATTTTGGTCCGGGTCTTAAGTGGTTAAAGAAAAATTGAACTAAAGTCTGTAATGTAACAAAATAGGTAAAAAGCCAAGGGGGGTGAATACTTTTGCAAAGGCACTGTATGTATCCTGACAAGAGGGAAGTCTCCCCTGGCAGAATACAATAGCGCGAGAGGGAGATCCCTGCATTACACATTATTTGTGTTGATGCAGAGATCTGTCAGTTTTTTTTTTTTTTTTTGTTTGAATGACAGATATACCCTGCTTACCTTTAGCATGCTTGCCACATTAATCGAATCAGGTGAAAAAAAAGTATAATTTAATGAACCACGCCCCCCTGAAGACGCACACACGTGCGAAACATATGTCGGCGGCTCCATCTGGCTCCCCGCACGCTAAACATGCCCAAAACAAGCCTACCAAACCCTGACTTCTCTGCCATCCCGAGCCATCGGTGAGACACTATAGTGGAGGAGCTTTGACACGCTTTTGTCCCAGTGCCAGGCAGGCACCAGCCAGAGTAAGAGGCCATTTGGCTATTTTTGTGCAAATTTTATTGATTTTATTAAACGGTATTGCACCATGATTTTTTCCATTTATTTTTCCATCCACACATGAGTATACCCATTACTACTGTGGTTCTAGCGTGATCCAGCATGCCTCAAGTGTAACAGGCACTTATCCTATCCCGCTCTTCTGACCTACTTGTAACAGAGAGGTCATATCATCTGGTAAGAATATAGTATTTCCCCAGCACTTATGGTGGAACACGAACAAACTTTTTGGTGAAGGTTTCCCTCACACCCCAGAACCAGCACATTATAATCTTCTCACAGATCCGTTCACAGATCTTGCACAATCAAGATTGCATTTTGCAAAACAAAGACTATTGATTAATATATTTTTTCTGGGTCACCAGTTGGACATTTATTTCTGTTTGTCATAATATTCACTAGCAATTATTTTTGTATCACTCCACTGAAGTATATTTTATTTTATATCTTTCTATTTGACCTAGCGTTTGTTGTTATCCACCACAGAATTCAGACATTTATGGTTCCAATCTCTGATTAGATATGCAGATTCACATTATGTTATGTTAGTGAGGTTGCATGTACAATCTCAGTGGCGCCCTCTATCGTTCTTTATTATCACTATTTATAGTCACTCACTATACCACCGAGGAGCAGCACACCATTAGATTCTATTTATCACTTGTAATTAGGTGACATTCCACCTTAATTAAGTTTTTTGGCGCGGAAACACTTCTTTTTCATAATTTAATGAATGCTTAGTAGTATGTAGTGATATGCAACTGGACATGTCTTGTAATGTTGAATACATTTCTCAGCTTATGCAAGCCATTTCAGAAAAAGAAAACCTATACAGGCATCATATCTGCCTGGTAAGCTGCAATATATTATTATTATTTTTTTTCATATGGTTGGACTTTAATGAGGTAGGTCAGCATACAGGATTTGGATAAAAGTACACGTTTCCTTTCATATAATATCTCATTCATGGTTTGATATTTTTGATAATTTGGAAGTTTTATTTTTACTTTTGGCACTGTGGAAAACTGCCTCTTCCTGGTCCTGCACACCTCCAGCACACAAAATTGGTAATTTCCCAGAGATATCACACTTCCAGCACACACATATTGGACTTTCCCATGTATCCCTTGTCCATCACACATACATTGGACTTCCCCCTGTATCCCTCCTCTCCAACACACTAGACATGTGCAGGATGAAAACATTTGTTTCGATTCGTTATTTAATTAAATTTGTTTAGTTAACTTTGTTGCATTCATGGGATTCATTTCGTATTCGAAAAAAACTCTACCGCATTCGAAAAAAACGATCAAATTCGAAATAATGCTACCACATTTAAACAAAACTATATATAACCAGTTCCTGAAATTCGAAAATCGTATAGAATGAAATCGAATTTGAATAGAAAATATTAAATTAGAATTGAAAAAATAGAAAAGAATAGTATAGAAAAACAATAGAACAGAACTTATAAAAACATCGGGCCAGATTCACAGAGCGATTACGCCGGCGTAACAGGAGATGCGCTGCGTAAGTCTAAATGTGCGCGTGCGTTTCGATGCACGGCATTTCCAAAACGAGATACGCAAGAAATCTACTTTTTTTTGTCCAGCGTAATTTCGTTAGACAGGCGCATCCGTCTGCGAAAAACTGCGCTAGACACACCATTGATTTGCTATTCAAATATGCTAATGAGGGAGTTACGGGGATCCACAAAAGAATGTTGGTGCAGAGCAGGCTACGCGCTGTGCGCAACAGCTAAATGTCCTGTCTGAAATTAGACCATATAAAAGCTGGTATAAAATTAGACAATTTGGGCCAGATTCAGGTAGAGTTAGGCTGGAGTATCAGTGATACTCCAGCCTAACTCTCACTTTGAGCCGGCGTTTCTGTTTTCTGTAGTCAGAAAAAAAGAAACGCCGGGTTTGAGTTCCTATCCGAGCGGCATAATTGTATTTCGCCATCGTATCGGAACTGCAATTTTAAAAATGGCGCTCGGGGCGTTCCCGCTGATTAACGGCGAGAATATGCTAATCAGCGAGAATCAGCAATTCACGATCGTATTCGGGCCCGACGCAGTGACTTTCCGACGTTTCCGTAAGAGATACGCGGCATAAAGAAAAACCAGCCCCCTAGTGGAGTATCCTATGTTAAGTATGGCCGTCGTCATCACGTTGAATTTAAAATTTTTCGCATTGTTTGCGTAAAACGTCCGTGAATGGGGATTGACGTCATTGATGTTCCCTGACAGAATTTGGAGCATGCGCACTGACAGTCGACGCATGCGCAGTACGTTCGCCGCGGGATCGCGCCTAGTTATAATAATACACGCCCCCTACCCGCCCAATTTGAATTCCGCCGGCTCATTTTCGCTACGCCTTAGTAACTTTAGGAGCAAGTGCTATGTGAATACAGTACTTGCTCCTAAAGTTTCGGCGGAGTAACGTAAATGAGAAACGTTACTCTAAAATAAAAATTCGCCCATCTACCTGAATCTGGCCCTTTGTCTACATGTCAGATAAAGCAACACTGTTAGTGAGGAGCTGAGCAGTCACATGTGTTGTCCAACAAACTGTATGCCAACATGCCAGTGGCATCCATGCTCATAGCTATACTATTGACTTTAGATGAGCAAAGAAGGAGGAGGGCACTGAGGAGGGCACAGGATTTTTTTTTTTTTTGAAAACTTTTTTTTTGGCTTATATAAACTTTAAAATTTAATCTAATCTAATACAATATTCTTATCTGATACAAGCCCCTCACTCTTCACTCTTCACTCTTCACAGGAGAGGATATATCACACATGCATAGACATCTATGGCATGAGTGATTCTGAGGTGTCTCGCATCTTCAGATTCACCCCTCATGCCATCATGGAATTAACCACAACCCTGCAGGAGGACATCACCAGCCCAACACATGACACTACCCATGACACCCATGACAGCTACATATACAATCAGAGCCCCATCCCCACAGATTTCGAACAGAACATGTATGGGGACAGCTGGCTGGTTGGTGAGTGACATGGGTGGCAGGCATGACTGCCCCCCCCCCATGATGCACACATCACAAGGGGCACATGCACTACTAACATCCTCCTGTCTTTTCCCTTCAAGGTGACTCTGCATATGCACTGGGACCCCATCTCATGACCCCATCTCATGCCAGATCACATTATGCATCTTTGCACGTTAAACACACACATTAATCATGGCACAATGAGAATGCATGCATGCACACCACTGTGGTCCCTAGCACAGACACATCACATCCTCATCACATTGGATTGTCACCAGTCCACCATGCAGGACTTGTGAGCAGCAACACCATGCCAAGGCTCCAATTATGTCACTGTATATTCATACACCATTCACACGGACCTGGGGATCACTTCTCCCTGGTCCTGGGGAACCCTTCTCCACCAAAATTGAGGGTGACACCCCTTTTCCCGCAAGAATGTCACCCCCACATTCAAACAGCATTCACAACTAGTGTTGTGTTGCATCGCATTGCGAATATTCGTTAAGAATATTGCATATTCGAGTATTCGCGAATACATCGAATATCGCGGTGAATATTCGCTATTTTTCAAATTTATTTTTAAAACAGATCACATCCTAGTGATCTCCATCGACGTCTAAAAGCATTGCTGGTATGATTAGAGACCCTGGGCCGAGTAGCTGAGGCAATCCTTTAATACGTGAATACTTTCTCTGCCCTTCTGTGTTTTGTGTATATATAAAAAAAAAAAATTAGCTTTAGTTTAGTCATATAAGTTTGTGTAAGTAGAGTTAGTGTTTAATGCATATTAGTTTAGTAATCCAGGAAATGATCTCCGTTTTCGCGTGTTGACGAGAATTTCGCAATCAATTTCGCATTAGCGAAATTTCGCATTCGCATTAGCGAAATTTCGCATTAGCGAAATTTCGCCAAAATTTTTTTTTGATAAAATATCACGAATATTCGATATTAACGAATATTTGGCGAATATTCTTCTATATATTCGTGAAATATCGCGAAATCGAATATGGCGTATTCCGCTCATCACTATTCACAACCCCAAAAAAAAAAAAAAATTCCAGCACAAAAAAAAAATGGGCAAAAAAAAAGGGGAAAAACAAATTAATGCCGTTGACGTGAGCCATGCCTGGGGCGCCCACGGCCACGGCCCCGGCTCCTCAGGGAAGACTCATGGGGGAGGGGGTAAACCGGGAAAGGAGGAGCAGCCCCTGGTCTCTGCCCACCTGGCGGCCTGCCCTCCAAGGCCACGGCAATTCTGTCTAGGCCAGCACTTAATGATGCAGTATTGGCCTGGATAGCCTGGGTGAGGGCCCTCACATCCTGCCCAACGCCTGCTATTGTAGTCTGCAGGTCCTTTAGGCAGTCTGTAAGAGCCCGGGAGTGGCAGTCCAGGTTCCCAAGCGTATCCTTAATGGAGGATAGGCTCTCCTCCATCCGCCCCAAAGTCTAGCTGACCTCTCCCAGATGGCGGGTCTGAAGGAACTGGTCCTTTCTCAGAGTGGCGGGCAGGAGATCGGCCACCCCCTGGTCTTCTGGGTCGCCTTCCTGCCTCCAGCTGATGCTTGTGGCCGGGGAGAAGGGGAGCCCCTTGGGAGGGGAGCCCTGTTGGGGGAGGAGTGGGGGGGGCTACCCCTTATGGAGGGCTGGCTGCTGCCAGCCAGAGGGAAAGAGTCCTCCAAAAACAAAAGTCCAGTGCCTGACATCGACTCCTCCTCCTCCTCCTCAAACTCCTCCTCCTCAACCTCCTCCTCTTCAACCTCCTCCGAGGACTCCGGCCATGTCGGGGTGTCCTCATCAGGCTGCTGTCCTGGGGATGGTGCGGTCAGCCCAGATGGCCCAGCACCCTCCTGCACATCTGTGGATGACACAAAACATTCACAGGTTGGAGGATCCACACACTTGCCACATATTCCCTTTCACCCCCTCCCCCACACATGCTACACACCTGATAGGGCAAAAAAACCTTACCTGGCATCACGCCTTCATGACTTGAGTCATAGCCGGGCAGACCCTCCACTTCTTGCCTATGAAAGGTCTGGGCCACCGCACGCTCCTCCGCTGTCAGCCTAACAGGGCATGGTGGGCCCCCTCCTGTGCCCCTGGCATGGGCTAGCATTTTGGCCAGCTTCTTTTTGACCAGACGCCGGAGGTCATTGATTTTCTTTTCAATCCCCGACCGTGTCCGGGTCTCTCCCCCCCCCCCCCGATGCATTCACCTCGTCAGTAATCCTGTCCAAAATCTCTCTCCTCCTGGCCGGGGTGGTGTTGGCACTGTCCGGGCCGTGGAGGTAACGCCCATATTCGGAAATGGCCCAGGCAAGAATTTGTTTCTCCCCCAAAGTAAAATTTAACTTCCTCTTTCTCTCCGTCATACTCAGACAAAAACTCTCTCCCAAACAGTCAGCAAAAATCACTCACAAAAACAAGCAGGAAAAATCACTCACAAAAACAAGCAGGAAAAATCAAGCAAGAAAACAAACGAACAAAGAACTAACAACCAAAAACTCTCACAAGCAGTCACCAAAAATCACTTACAAATATCTTCTAACAAACACAAGATCACACAGTCCACAAATATCACAAAGACAAACCACAACGCAACTAACAACAGAACAAAAGCACCTTGCTGTATAGGGAGGGATACAAAGGGATGTACTTTTGCAGAGGAAGTGCGTTTGTGTCTGTCTATTTATGCTGTCTGCGTAGTTCATGATTTTGCCCTAGTCCACTTCCAATTTCACTGATTGCGCTGTTCCCGAGTTGGGAGCATGCGCACAGAGGTACTGACATGGTCTGCTTCAAGCGCGCATGCGTGAGCCGGCCAGCCCTTCATTTGCATGGGGTCACGGCTCATTTCAATTTCAATTCAATTCATTCTATACAAAATTTGAATTTCGGAAAATGGATATATATATATATATATATATATATATATATATATACATATATATATTCAAATTTCGTATAGAATAATTTTGAATTAGAATAGAAAAGATTAGTATAGAATAGAATAGAAAAACAATAGAACAGAATAAAATATAATATGTTTTTCTAGTTTATTCTTTTCTATTTTCTTTACTAATCATTTGTATTCAAATTTGATTTCATTCTATAGGAATTTGAATAGAAAAGATTAGAATAGAATGGAAAATAATAGAAAATAATAGAATAGACTATATATTCTATTCTATTCTGTTCTATTGGTTTTGTAGTCAATTATTTTCTATTATATGCTAATTTTTTTTTAATTGAAATTCAAATTTGGGAAAATGTGTGTGTAAACCATTTTCCGAAATTCGAATTTCGTGTAGAATGATAGTTCATTTCATATAGAATGATATTCGTATAGAATGATTTAGAATTAGAATAGAAAATAATAGAATAGAAAATAGAATTGGACAGCAATAGAACAGAATAGAAAAAATATATAATATGTTCTAGTTTATTATTTTCTATTCATTATTTATTATTTTCTATTCTAATCTTTTGTATTCAAATTCATTGTATACGAAATTTGAATTTTGGAAGATGGTATATACACACTGTTTTATTGTTTGTTTATGCTATTCTTTTCTAATCTTTTTCTATTCAAATTAGATTTCATTCTATAAGAAATTCAAATTTCAGAAGGTGTGTGTATATGTATGTATATATATATATATGTATGTATGTGTGTGTATGTATATATATATATATATATATATATATATATATATATATATATATATATATATAAATACATTTCTATGCCATTCTTTTCTATTTTCTCTTCTATTCTTTTGTATTCTTTTCGATTCTAATTCTATACGAAATTCAAATTTTTGGAAGATGGCTTCAGAAGTTCGAATTTCATATAGAATGAATTTTAATTAGAATATAAAAGATTTGAATAGAAAATAATATAAAAGAATAGACTAGAAAAACAATAGAACAAAAGCAAATAGAATATTATATTTTATTCTATTCTGTTCTATTTTTCTAGTTTATTAACTTTTCTATATTCTATTCTAATCTTTTCTATTCCAATTCGATTTCATTCTATATGAAATTCAAATTTTGGAAAAAGGTTATATGTAAAAAAAATCGAATGTGGTAGTTTTTTCTAATTTAGTAGATTTTTTTACAAATGTGAATTTATTTGAATGCAGTAGATTTTTTCTAATCAAATTACATTTTTCAAATTTGATCGACTTTTTAGGAATGCGGTCAAAAATTTTTCAAATTCAAATTCTAATATGAAACAAATCTTTTATAATCTTTTCTATTCAAATTCGATTTCATCCAATAAATTTGAATTTCGTATCAAATGAATTCAAATTTGAATAAAAAAGATTAGAATGTAATAGAAAAAAAAAACAAGAGAATACAATAAAATATAATATATATTATAATTGATTCTATTCTGTTCTATTGTTTTTCTATTCTTTTATATTTTAGTTTCCATACATTTTAATTATTTTCCAATCCATTCTAGAATTCAAATGTATACTATTCGAATTTCGGAAGACTGTCATATTCTATTAACTTCTATTTTATTATTTTTGATTCTATTGTTTTATATTCTATCTTATTGTAGTTTTTAGAAAATCGATTACTATTTTTTTCAAATTGGATTCGAATTTTGTTTGTGTTTTTTCGAATTTGTTTAAATTCGTTAATTTTGTAATTCGGGAATTCGGATGCATACGAATTTCCGAATAACAAAAAATTTGTCTGAATTTGTATTTGTAACGAAACAAAATGCACATGTCTACAACACACACACATATTGGTCTTTACCCTGAATCCCTCCTCCAGGATACACATATTGGTCTTTTCTTTGTATCCCTCCTCCAGCACACAGACATTATTTCCCACATATACCTCCTACAACGTACAGACCATGTTATTTCCCCTGTATCCCTCCTCCAGTGCACAGACATTGTGTATGCTGGAGGAGGGATACAGTTCATTCTTCCCTTTGCAGCATACACACATTGATCTTCCCCCTGAATCCCTACTCCAGCTCACATACTGTTCACACATTGGACTTTCCCCTGTATCCCTCCTTCAGGACATACTCATTAGACTTTTCCCTGTATCACTCCTCCAGCATACACAACATTTTTTTTTTGTGTATTTTGTGCGTGAACTCAAGAGAGAGGAGCTGGACTGCAGGAGTTGGGAGTAGGCAGACCCTCCCCCCGGAGGCAATCGCCATCCTTCTCCATGCCCCCAGTGGCAATGGCAGGTGTGAGGGGGGCCTCCCACTCACCCCGCTCTACCTGCTCCACTTGGGAGCCCGACTGGGGCCCAGCGGGACCCCAACAGGGCAGAGGGACTCCCCCTATGAGGGAGTGAGGGGGTCTAGCCCACCCAGCCAGCCCCGTAGGTCCTTCGCCTCTCTTTATTTTAGGAGACCTCATGGCCAAAGTGCGTGTGTGTTAAACCAATTTTGTGTGCGTGCAAGTGTGGTGTTTTTTTTTGGGGGGGGTGGGCATACTAAGCACAGGTGTACCTTGCATAGCACACCCACCGGGAGCCGGGCTGAGACCACCAAACTCAATTCACATGTAGCCGAGACCGGGATCCGATCCCTTGGCTGCAGAGGCGTCTCTAGGGGGGGGCAGAGGGGGCTTTTTTTTTTCTCGGGCCGACCCTGGAGTAACAGTCTCTCCTGAGAGGAAGAGCGTCCCCAGTCAGCTCTGCGGGGCATTCCTCCCCCCTCCCTCTGCTCGCTGACACTGCATAATGCAAGCGTTCACACAACCACAGCCGCCCGATCTGCTCCCTCCCCTGCATCCTCATTGGCACGGAGAAGAGTGAGTTGCAGAAAGCACTCCATGAGCACTGTGGGGGAGGGGGGCCCAAGCCTTCATCTCAGTTACTGAAAAAACAGACTGATTTCTCCCGTCCTTAGGACAGGAGAACCAGCCTGTAAATTCCGAGAGTGGTGACTGCAAGCTGAGCCGAGTGTCAGTCTATGACACTCTTTTACAGCCCAGCGAGTCCAGCCACCTCCCCCCACTCTCCTCACATACGAGCAGGGAGGAATACAGCTCCTCCTCCTCCTTTCAGTCCCGCCCACACTATCTCGGTGTGCTGTATCTAAAGAGAGGGGATGTGTGTTTAGGAAATATGAAAATGAGCAGCATGTGTTTGAATGATGCCTGAGATTCTAGCCTGGACAGTGGGTAAGTGTGTGCACTGCAGACTGCAGTACACTGTAATCACTGAACTGCATTATCTCCATCCCTTCTCTCCCCCATCTGTCTCCCTCCCCTCTCCTGTTCTTTCAAGACATTCACAATTTACTTTCTGTAACGGTCACCACCGTTTACGATATTCCATTCCATCACCCCACGACAGCTTATCCGACAGTCCGACAGACATCAGACACGACCCGTTTCATTTCCCAGAATAACCGAGACAACACAAGCTCTGGTACTGGTTCCAAAATGAATGAATGAATCCTTTAATGGTAAGTTAGCTTTCTTATATACAGTACAAGCATGTTACAGTTAATCACAAGGACAAAGACACACTCCACCCACACATCACACAATGGGGGGCTTCATACACATTATTTTAGTTAATGATATTCCGATGAGTGTATTACTACTCATTAGCCAGACGGTCTGGCTCCGCATTTAGACGGGTTAATTACTACAGCTTGACAAGTCACATTCCACATCTTAATAGTGTCATTAGCATACACAATAAACAGGTCTTAGGAGCAGACCTAATTAGCACAATGGACACAAAACAGTATTAGCATCACACAATGGAATATCTAGGAGCAGACTCAATTAACACCTCAAAAGCATGTGTCCCCACATTGAATGAAAACACTCTATTGACCTGTCGGAGTCAGACTTTAACAACTTGTAATATTTAAAGATATCCTGCAAAACATGAATTATCAGTAATGTCCAATCCCATGTAATTTATCATTATCATTTCTCAGTCACCCTATGCCCAAAAGGGGCACAGGTTGACCCTAGACCAGTGGCTCTCAACCTGGGGGTCGGGACCCCCTCGGGGGTCGAATGACGATTTGCCAGGGGTCACCAAATCCTGGGCTGTTCCTGAAGCCTGCACTGCTCTCCCAGCCTTTTCGTAGCCACCCAACAGGGCTGTCCCTGGAGCCTGTTGCTGCCTAGCTGGGCTGTTCCTGGAGCCCGTGGCCGCCCACTCAGCCTTTTTAAAGCCACCCATTCAGTTCACGGCATAGGTGGGGGGCAGAGACTAGAGGAATGGTGAGGAATGTGAAGTGGATGGGGCTGGAGGAGACCCTATGTCCTGATTGCGGCATAGGTGTCACTTCTGCGAGACACCACAGAGCTGGAGACACAGTGAGTAACACTACCTGTGATTATAGTTGCCAATAAAAGTCCCCACTACAGTTCTCAGATCAGCAGAAGACCTTGATCAAGCGCACCTAAGTTGACTGATCAGAACTCCCCCCAGCATTGCCACTGATCCCACCCCCACCACCAGTGCCAGTCATCCCATTCCACCCATCAAGGAGTAAGAAAATGAATAAAAATAGAGAATACATGGAAGAGAGAGGAAAAGAGGGGGAGGAACAAAGAAAAGGGTAGAGAGAAAGAAGAAGAGAAAGAACAAAAAACAGCTAGAGAGAGGGATGGGGGGGACAAGAAATTACAGTAGAGAAAGATAAAAGGGGGGGGGGGTGAAGAGTGGTACATCCTAAAATGTACCATAAGGATTTTATTACTGTACGAGTGGAAGGGACTCAGGGAGCGCTAAATGTCTGTGGGTTAGGGATGCAAATTACTTATCTTGCCTTAGGTGCTGACAACCCACGGTATGAAAATAATTTTACTATATGGGGTCCCCACAACTTGGGAAATGTTATCAAGGGGTCACGGCACTAGAAAGGTTGAGAACCACTGCCCTAGACCCAAGAGTCATTAGTGATGCTGGCACTCGAGTACCCCCCATCCTTCAAAAGTCTCTGGGTGTCACGGGCCATTCTGTTACACTTTCACTTTCAGTTAGGCAGGTAATATACAGTGCAAATTTCTTTCCTACATCCACAGATTGCAGGAAAGAAACTTGCATGATTCCCCCATCAACACAGACAGTGCTGACGGGAATATCCCTCCTGCCCAGCAATTGTATTCTCCCGACAAACAGTGATTCTCACTAGTGGCTATACAGCAACCACTAGTGATAATCATAAGAGAATCTGCTCATTAATGGTTCAAATCTCAGCCAGTTCCTGCTGAACCAGCTGAGATTTAAACTGTCTATGGCTGGTCTTAGCTCTTAGGCAGCCCATACATTGATCACTTTTTTTCATTCAACTATTAGGTTGAATGAAAAAAAAATAAAAATATATCCAATTCCCCCATCTACACATTATAGGTGGATGGGGGAATCCTCCCAGTGTGGACCAGTGCTGGAATAACCAGAGTTGCTGTCCTGTCCCGGCTATTCACAGCACTGGTCTCTGTCTCCTTGGCAGCGGCAGCAGCACATTGGAACCCAGTTCTGGTTACTTTATGGGGCTGATGTACAGGAGGGCCAGCACAATTTGTTGTTAGAGATGGGCTGGGCATGTTCAAAAATCCACATGCCAGAGCCTGCCAGGAAGCCCACAGCGCTAATCACAGGCAGTGAGAGATTTCCTGGTCCACAGCTCTGCACAGATCAGGAAATGTCTCACTGCCTGTGATTAGCACTGTGGAGTGTTGGCTTCCTGGCGAGATCGGGCATGTGGGATTTCAAACACACCCGGGTCCATCTCTATTGGTTGTAGACAGTTGAGCTCCATGCAGGTTGCTTAGCAGCAGTGGAGCCTTCTCTGACATGCTGATCGGGATGCAATCCAGGTAATGCTCCCAGTCAAATCCTAGTGTTAAATATCAGAGATTTTATTGATCAAAGCCCACAATTTACAGGCACAGAGCCCACACGGCTGCGGAACATACGTTTGATTATATATATATATGTGGTTGTACTCTTGATGCTAATAAATACTGTATTTATTAGATCTGACTGGGAGCATTACCTGGATCACATCTCGATCAGCATGTCAACAGAGAAGGTTAAACAGCATTACTGCTGCTAGGTGACCAGCTGGGGCTCAGCTCTCTATAACCAATAGTGCCAGCCTTCCCCTGCATGCACCCATAATGTCACCAGCACTAGGTCCTAATGGACTGCCGCTGCTGCCAAGAAGACAGATGCCAGACCAGCGCTGTCAATAGCAGGGACAGGACAGCTGGGCCTCCTCTTTAAAAGAGTATGTTTTTTTTGTATACTTACCTAGGTGGATGCAGCATCGGTCTGTAGTCTCTACACTAATGCCGCGTACACACGATCACTTTTATGTCTTCAAAAAAACGACCAAAAAAAAAATTCGAACATGCTTACATTTTTTGTGTCGTTTTTCAAAATGTCATTTTTTGCGTCATAAAAAGTGATGGTGTGTGGGCAAAACAACGTTTAAAACGACGTTTTTAAACCCACGCATGCTCAGAAGCAAGTTATGAGACGGAGCTTCAATGGAACAGAGTGCCATCGAACGTGGTGTACGTCGCCACGCTTTGCTAGAGCATTTTGGAAAAACGATGGTGTGTATGCAATGTCATTTTGGAAAATAAAGTTTGAAAAACGTTGTTTTGTTTCGTGAGATAAAATGACGTTTTTTTTCATCACAAAAAGTGATCGTGTGTACGCGGCATCAGAAGTGAGCATTGAAACACCACTGATCACTCGGTACTCACAGCTCCCCAATCAGAGCTGGAGACTGTCAGTCACAGCTCTCTGCTCTGTTCCCTCCTCGTTCACTGGAGCACAAAGCTGTGGAGGGGTGGGAGCAGATCCTGTCTCCATGAGCGCGATGATGCAGAGCCTGGACCGACTCTGTGACATCAGCAGATAGCGAACTTTAGCCCGTTCTCTGCTGGAAACTAGTCTGCACTCCTGTGGTCCACTGGTGAAGTACAGCCAAACAAGCTTTGGCTGTACTTTTCCTTTAACTGGTTTCCAATAGTAAGAGTCGGTTCACACTGGGGCGACTTGGGATCCGACTTGAAGTCGTCTCAAGTCGTCCCAAGTCGCGCTGTCCAGAAAAGCAATGTAAGTGAATGGGAGCGGTGTTAATACACACTACCCATGTCGCTCCGACTTCAGAAGAGGTTCCTGTACTACTTCAATCAGACTTCTAGGCGATTTGTACCCATCGATTTCAATGGAAGTCGCTTCCAAGTCTGATCACTGTTTTAATTGAAGCTACTTCCCAGCAAGATAACATACATTTCTCAGGCAAACCCCTCCCTCCCCTTCCCTCTCCCAGAGCTGATTGTTGTTTTATTGGCCACTGGAATGTCTCCTGACCTGAAAAGGACTTCAAGTCGTGTTGTAAATCGCCCCAGATCGCCCTGTGGTTCATGCTCAAGTCGTGTTGAAGTTGCTTCTGAAAGTCGTGCTGGAAGTCGTGTTGCCCCAGTGTGAACCAACTCTAACTGTTCCAAATACTGGTGATATTTTCAAAATAATGGAAACTACAATGTAGTCAATACTTAACAACAATCTTGACTATTTTCAATATGAACACAAGAAGCTGCTGTGCTCTAATTATTTCTTTCTCTCTCTTTTGGAATGTTACACCCCATTTTTTTCAGGTCTGTCTCTGTATTCCTCCTCCAGTACACAGACATTGGGCTTTCCCCTGTATCCCTCCCTCCAGCATACACACATTGTCCTGTAACCCTCCTCCAGTACAGAGCCATTGGTATTTATCTTGTATCCCTCCAGCACACACACATTAGTCTTTCCTCTGTACCCCTTCTCTAGCATACACACATTGGTCTTTCCCCTGTTTTCCTTCCCAAACCAACAGATGTTGGTCTTTAGTACCGTATCCCTCCTCCAGCACACAGACTTTGGTATTTCTCCTGTGTCCTAGCACAAACTCTTCAGTTTCAACTCCTCTTCTCTACCATCACTCTCATCCCAAGCTGACTGCTCCTACTCGTTTGTTCTCGCATCATCTTCACATTTGCTATTTAAATATGGCTATGGCACTGAAGGAGCTGGACTCCCCTGATAGATAGATGGGGAGCTGTTTTTTCCAGGAGGGAGCAGCATACTCTATAGACGAGGATGGGGAGCATGAGTCAGGTGTTATTCCAAGTAATACGATTAGGGATGAGCTTCGAGTTTGAGTAAAACTCATGTTCGAATCAAACATTGCCTGTTCGCCGAACAGCAAATTATTTGGGGTGTTCGCGGTAAGTTCGTGTGAACTTTAGAACCCTGTTAAAGTCTATGGGACTCGAACATTTGAAATCTAAAGTGCTAATTTTAAAGGCTAATATGCAAGTTATTGTAATAAAAAGTGTTTGGGGACCTGGATCCTGCCCCAGGGGACATGCATCAATGCAAAAAAAAGTTTTAAAAACTGCAGTTTTTTTGGCAGCAGTGATTTTAATAATTCCTTTAAGTGAAACAATACAAGTGAAAATTTCCTTTAAATTTCGTACCTAGGGGGGTGTATAGTATGCCTGTAAAGTAGCGCTTGTTTCCCATGCTTAGAACTGTCCCTGCAGAAAGTGTAATTTCTGAAGGAAAAAAAAGTAATTTAAAATCACTCGCGGCTATAATGAATTGTCGGCTCCCGGCAATACAGAGAAAAGTCATTCATAAAAAAAAAAATGTGTGGGTCCACAGCATTTTTTTTTTAAAATTTGGGGTGGAGTTCCCCTTAAAATCCATACCAGACCTGAAGGGTTTTAAATTACTTTTTTCCTTCAGGAATTACATTTTGTGCAGGGACAGTTCTAAGCACAGGAAACAAACGCTACTTTACAGGCATACTATACACCCCCTAGGTACGGGAAGGAATATTTCAATTTTATTGTTTCACTTTAAGCATTATTAAAATCACTGCTCCTGAAAAAAACGTCCTTTTTTTTAAAAAACTTTTTTTGCATTGATACATGTCCCCTGGGGCAGGACCCGTGTCCCCAAACACTTTTTAGGACAATAACTTGCATATTAGCCTTTAAAACTAGTACTTTAGATTTCAAACGTTCGAGTCCCATAGACTTTAACAGAGTTCTAAAGTTCACACAAACTTTTGGTCTGTTCGCAGGTTCTGGTGCGAACCGAACCTAGGGGTGTTCGGCTCATCCCTAAATACGATCTATAGTTAAAGTGCATAGAAGATATATAGCCCGTACATTATGAATACTGACGTACATATGACTCAAGCTATGACAGAAGATGATACAGTGATACGCCAGTTACCAGTGAAGGACTTCCTTAAAGGGGTTGTAAAGGTACAATGTTGTTTTTTTTCCTAAATAGCTTCCTTTACCTTAGTGCAGTCCTCCTTCACTTACCTGATCCTTCTATTTTTCTTTTAAATGTCCTTATTTCTTCTGAGAAATCCTCACTTCCTGTTCTTCTGTCTGTAACTCCACACAGTAATGCAAGGCTTTCTCCCTTATGTGGAGTGTCATGCTCGCCCCCTCCCTTGGACTACAGGAGAGTCAGGACGCTCTCTTCATTGCAGAAAGAGAAAGGAGCTGTATGTTAGTGTGCCCCAAGTCCTGCAGGTACTGCATGGCTGTGGCCATTTACCCATGTGATTGGACAAAGCTAATCACATGGGTAAACGGCCGCAGCCATGCAGTTGCCCCCAAGTGTGGCCCATGATCACCGTTCTGCAAGTGCCTTCAAGACTGGGTGCCGTCATATGAAGTCGTCCAAGAACGAGAGCCGCCCTGCTCCGCCATCATTTGTCAATGTGACGGGCAGGAGGCAGCTAAACGGCTTAAATATTTTCTTTGCAAATGTCAATATTGCTGTAGCACGTTACAAAAATGTAATAAAATAGCTGAGAGTCCCCCTCAAAATGCATATCAGACTCTGGTATGAATTTTAAGGGAATATCTCACAAAAACCATCTGTGCAGTTCCCCAGGAAATCCATACTAGGCCTGTAATCATAACATGCAGCCTGGTTGGCCAGGAAATGGGGGGGGGGGGACAATTGTGCAGCCCCCCTCTCCTGAACCATATCAGGCCACATGTCCTCAACATGTTACAAAAAATGTAACATTTTATATTTTTAATTAAAGCAAAGTTCTTCTTGAAGGGTTTGCATTTTAGTGATGTCTGTGGAATGTTTATGATGCGTTTCAAAATGTAATATACTGTAAGAATGTGTTTAAAAAAAAAAAACACTATCACACTAAATGATCTGTGTATCTGTTCTATTTACTCCTTGTCATTAAATCCGATAAATAAGCTTATTTTCTATATAGTGTGCATCCAAATGGCAAATAGATTTTTTTCCAACAGAGTGAACAAATTTAAAATGCTGTGATGCTAACTCACTGATATTGATTTCCATGCTGTGCACAGAGATATTTATTTTCCTGCGTATTGCATTAAATGTGTTTACTATTTACACGGGTAGGATGTGAAATGTCCCTTCAGAACCATGGACAGCTGACAGATCCTGTGTAGCAAGGAATCAGAATCATGTTTGCTTCTGTTCTTATTTCCCAAAGAACAGAGGGGATAGTGTTCTACCTTGTATATTCTCTGAAGTGCTTGATGTAATACATATTGTGATCTTTACTGAAGAATAAATATTCAACACCTAAATTGCAGCTGAAGAGAAAAATCATATGTGTGTGTATACAGTCATGCTCGAAATTGTTGGCACCCCAGGAATTTTTCCAGAAAATCAAGTATTTCTCACAGAAAAGTATTACAGTAACACATGTTTATTCCCTTTGTGTGTATTGGAACAAAACAAGAAACGGGAGAAAAAAAAAAGCAAATTGGACATAATGTCACACAAAACTCCAAAAATGGGCTGGTCAAAATTCTTGGCACCCAAAAATAGAACTTCTGCTTATCCCACTCCTCACCCCCTTACATGCCACATTTGGCATGTATTTTTTTTTGGGGGGGGGAGTGGGGGCTTCAGGAGGAGTGGGACTTCCTGTCCCACTTCCTCCTTCCGCCGAGGGGCTGGTAAGGCGATTAAGCTTAATCGCCTTATTGCAGCCCCTCCCTGTAGGCGATGGCCTAGGACACTGACCGGTCCTAGGCGATCGCCTGTTCAATAGGACGGCGCAGCGCCGGGCCGCGCGCGCATGCGCAGTGGGTGCCCATCCGTGAAGGCGAAAGCTGTCACGGCCGGGTGCCCACAGTAGCAATGAGGATGCCGGTCAGGGGGGGGGGGATTGGAGCGGAGCCCCGGCTGGCGCATCGCTGGAACGCTGGAGCAGGTAAGTGTATGTTTATTAAAAGCCAGCAGCTACACTTTTTGTAGCTGCTGACTTTTAATAAACATAAAAAATGGCTGGAACATCCCTTTAATATTTGGTTGCACGCCCTTTGGAAAAAATAACTGAAATCAGTCGCTTCCTATAACCATCAATAAGCTTCTTACACCTCTCACCCGGAATTTTGGACCACTCTTCCTTTGCAAACTGCTCCAGGTCTCTCTTATCGGAAGGGTGCCTTTTCCCAACAGTCATTTTAAGATCTCTCCACAGGTGTGGAGATTTATATCTGACTCATTGCTGGCCACTTTAGAACTCTCCAGCGCTTTGTTGCCATCCATTTCTGGGTGGTTTTTGACATATGTTTGGGGTCATTGTCCTTCTGGAAGACCCAAGATCTCAGAAGCAAACCCAGCTTTCTGACGCTGGGCTCTACAGTGCAACCCAGAATCCTTTGGTAATCCTCAGATTTCATGATGCCTTTCACACATTCAAGGCACCCAGTGCCAGAGGCAGCAAAACAACCCCAAAACATCATTGAACCTCCATATTTCACTGTAGGTACTGTGTTCTTTTCTTTGTAGACCTCATTCTGTTTTCAGTAAATGGTAGAATGATGTGCTTTACCAAAAAGCTCTATCTTGGTCTCATCTGTCTACAAGTAGTTTTCCCAGAAGGATTTTGGCTTACTCAAGTACATTTTGGCAAACTGTAGTCTTACTTTTTTTATGTTTCTGTGTCAGTGGGGTCCTCCTGGGTCTCCTGCCATAGCTTTTCATTTCATTTAAATGTCGACGGATAGTTTGCGCTGACACTGATGCTCCCTGAGCCTGCAGGACAGCTTGAATATCTTTGGAACTTGTTTGGGGGGGGGACTTATCCACCATCCGGACTATCCTGCGTTGCAATCTTTCATACGTTTTTCTCTTCCGTCCACGCCCAGAGAGATTAGCTACAGTGCCATGGGTTGCAAACTTCTTCATAATGTTGCGCACTGCGGACAAAGGCAAATCTCTGGAGATGGACTTGTAACCTTGAGATTGTTGATATTTTTCCACAATTTTGTTTCTCTAGTCCTCAGACAGTTCTCTGCTCCTCTTTCTGTTGTCGATGCTGAGGCCCCGTACACACGACTGAGTTTCTCGGCAGAATCCAGCGAGAAGCTCGCTGGGAGATGTATTCTGCCGAGAAAACCGGTCGTGTGTACACTTTCGACGAGCAAACCGTCGGGAAGCTCGTCGAGCCAAAATAGAGAGCATGTTCTCTATTTCCTCGTTGTTCAATGAGGAAATTTGGCTCGACTACCTTTTCGACCGCTCATCGGAAACCTCGACGGGCGGAATGATGAGTTTAGCCCGACGAGGTTCTCGGACGTGTGCACGCGGCCTTAGTGGCACACAAACACCCAATGCAAAGACTAATGCTGGCCATACACTCCACAAAAAATCGTCCAAACGAACTTTCGAAAAACGAAAGTTCTGTCGTGAGTGCAAACGATAGTGCCATCATGTAATGACCGATAAATCGTTCAGTGGTTCAGTGGACATAAAAAAAAAAAGGATCTTTTTTTTTTTTTTTTTTTTTACATATACCTAGTGCAGAAAGTTCGGACGGGAAACACATTAACCTTCTGATTTATCGTTCGGCAGAAAATTTCCAAACTTGTCCTTCGTTTTTTCGGCTCAAAAACGTCCCAACGATTTTCGATTTTGTGCCCATAAAAACTTTCTTTACGACCGATTTTCGGCCGAATTTTCATTTGGTGTATGGCCAGCATTAGTGAACTTCTCTCCTTTTTATCTGCTTTCAGGTGTGATTTTTTTTATTGACCACACCTGTTACTTCCCCCAGGTGAGTTTAAAGGAGCATCTCATGCTTGAAACAATCTTATTTATCCACAATTTTGAAAGGGTGCCAAGAATTTTGACCAGTGCATTTTATATACAACTATATAGATCAGACAAAAATGAGGGACAAATGATGAGAAATGAGGGGCAGAGGGACATTGCTTCAAATCATGGACAGTCCCTCGAAATCAGTGACAGGTGGGAGCTCTGAAACTGGCATAATTGGAATGTCTACACAGGGATGCACAGAACACCTGTGCATCCCTGTGTTGGCAAACATGGCTCTTGCTTGGGCATATGCTGTAGTACAACTGTGTGAAAGAGGCCTTAGAGCACAGGTGTCAAAGTTGTGGGTCTCCAGCTGTTGCAGAACTAAAAGTCCCATGGGACATTGCAAGGCTTAGGCCGCGTACACACCATTAAATAAATATGTTCAAATCGGTCTGACAGACCGATTTGATTAGATTTGTCTGCTGGGCTATTTTGGTTTGATTGCTGTACACACGATCAAACCAAAATCCCTGCCGGCAGACAGCGCGGTGACGTGGCGATGACGTTGACGCTGCCACGTCACCGCACCAGGAAGTAAAACACTTCCGCGCATGCGTCGAATCCATTCGACACATGTGCGGGCAGATATGTCTGCTGGTTAGCGTACTAACCAGCAGACATGTCGGATGAACGGGTTCCCAGCAGACAGATTTTAAAGCATGCTGGCAGACCGTTTCCAGCAGATAGATTTGATCGCATGTACGCGGCCTTACAGTTACAAGCATGACTCAAATAGTCAGAGGCATGATGGGACTTGCAGTTCCGCAACAGCAGGAGGGCCCCAGTTTGACACCCCTGCCTTAGAGCATGGGTGCTCAATCTGTGGCCTTCCAGCTATTGCTGAACTACAAGTTCCATGAAGCATTGCAAGGCTCACAGTTACAAGCATGTCTACCACAGGCAGAGGAAAGATGGGACTTGTTTAGAGATATGACTAAACGCTAAGGAAGCGTGAAATGCGTTAGCTGGTGATGCTGTTCCCCTTTATTTGTATGGTTTTGGACAAGTTTTTATGAACTTTCTGAAATAAAGGTGATTTTTAGTGGATGTGCGGCTAACCAGAATTTTTTTTTGCTTATAAGATGGGAGTTGAAGCTCCACAACAGCTGGAGCGACGCAGGTTGAGCACCCACTCTTTAGAGACTACCTCTAGCATTATTGTCTTGTGTTCTGAGTGTGTCTAGCATGACAGTCTTTTTATTTGTCATTCTTGCCAGCATAACAATATCTGTTTTTGTTATTGCATTAGATCAGAACTCCAGCCATAGACTTTTCTTTTTAAGCCCAGGTTCACACTGGGTACGATTTAGTTCGATTTGAGATGAGATTTCACATGTGAAATCGCATCTCAAATCGGCGGCAATTGCCGGCAATGACACCGTCCTAATCGGTGCGATGCCGCACCTGCGGCGCTGCACCGATTTCAAAAAGTAGTTCCTGTACTACTTTTTGCGATTTCAGGACGCGATTTACATTGACATCTGTGCAGAACCCTGCACAGATGTCCCCAAAATCGGGACTGCCAGAGGGAGTGAAATCGCGCGATTTCACTCCCGCAGCCCAGTGTGAACCAGGGCTAAATGTGGGTGTGTAAAGGAGAGTTACTTATCACATTATTGCATTCAGGGCCGCCATCAGGAATGATGGGTCAGGCATGGGCCCCCTGGAGAACCGGAGGGGGGGGTGCTGCCGCCTGAAATTGAGAAGCGGGGGGGGGGGGGGCTGCTGCGAACTGAGAAGCGGGGGGGGGCCTTTACAAAAAAAGAAGAAATAAAGAAAAATATATATGAAAAAAGGGGGTAGCCATCCGCGGCCCTGGGGACCTCTGGGCCCTTTAATAAAAAGAAAAAAGAGAGAAAAAATGTGTGTATATATATATTTTTTTAAAGGGTGGTTAATATCTGGGGCCCTGGGACCTCTGGCCCTTTAAAAAATAAAATTAAAATATATTAAAAAATATTTTTTTTTATCAAAAATAAATTTAAAAAAGAGGGGGTTGCAATCTGGGGCCCTGGGGGCCTCCGGGCCCTTGTGGACCTCCGAACCTCTACAAAAAAAGAGAAAAAAAATGTAAAAAATAAAAGAAAAATATATTAAAAAATGTATTTTTTATAAAAAATAAATAAAAAAAGAGGGGGTTGCCATATGGGGCCCTGGGGGCCTCCGGGCCCCTGGGGACCTCCGGACCCCTAAAAAATAATAAAATAAAAAAAATTGTCCCTTTAATAAAAAAGAAAAGAAAAATATATTAAAAAATATATATTTTTATAAAAAATAAATAAAAAAAGAGGGGGTTGCCATCTGGGGCCCTGGGTGCCTCCGGGCCCCTGGGGACCTCCGGCCCCTTACAGGTGTAATGCCTGTACCCCCCTGATGGCGGCCCTGATTGCATTATATGAATGGCTGTGGAGAGGGGGTGTACAAATGACACTAATCCTTCTGTGTATGAAAGCCACAGCTCTCATTTCATTTGCACTGCAGCAGGGAAATTAAAGCTTTAATATTTAGCAATAGTAGAAACAAAGATATTGAGGAATAGAGCATTAAAACAGCCATGGGATAGACCTCAGAAAAGCTAACAATTGTTTATACACCCACCTTTAGAAAAATGCATATATCCGGAGTTCTGAAAAATTACACTAAACTCGGGTTTAAAAAAAAAAAAGATATTCAAATATACTCAGGAAAAGTCCATTCTACTGTGCTTGGCCTCTTCCAAACGCCAAATTTTTCAACTTCTTGCTAGAGAGTTAAAGATTGGCTGTGTTTGTTCTCCATCGCCCCACTGTACATAGGAACATAGCCACCCTTTCCTGCTCACTAAGATGGACTAGAGACTACGGACTATGGGATTAGTAGTGTGTATGGAGCAGTGCACGTGACCACAACTAATGTGCACTACTCGTTTCAAACAAACACAGACGCGAAGGAAAAGCAGAGATCCAAGAACTCATGGAGGGCATTAAAAGTAGGGGTGCTGAATATAATCGTTGCATCGATGCATTGCGATTCGGAGGTCCCCGATGCGGCATTGATGCATGTGACCCCAATAATCGATTTCGGTTGACGTCATCCCGACTTGCCCTGCCCCTCCCTGGAGAGCGCTCCGAGCATGTCTATTAAAATACCGTCCGCCTCTCTTCTGATCTGATAGCTACAGTCGGTAGGCGGGGCTGAGAACTCCCACTGATGTCAGGAGAGAGGAGAACAAGAGGTGAAAGGCGGGCCGGGCCGAATAGAGTCACATGTGCGGAATATACAGTTATACACAGACAGAATAGCAGGTATGAGAAGCTGCATATATTTTAAAAGGCACATACAGCGGTGGCCACTTAATGGATTATACCGGCATGTATTCCAAAACGGGTATTCTAACAGCAGTATGATTTCTCCTCCTACACGTGCTCTGTAATGACATTTCCCCGGATCCAAAGTTTGCACATTCCATTTACTCCTAGTCTGTTGGAATGTGCAAACTTTGGAGCCCAGGGAAATTTCAACACAGAGACCGTACAGGGAACTTTCTGTGGATTCTAATCCCTCCTGACCTCCCACCAGCCACATGTGTGAATTCCTGTACCCTGTAGTGCACCGGATTAGAGCACTTTTTAAAGCGGAGTTCCACTGTTTTTTAGTTTAGTAAAAGTCAGCAGCTACAAAAAGTGTAGCTGGTGACTTTTATTAAACCAACACTTACCTGTCCCACAGTCCAGCAATGCAGCCGCACAGAGCCCCGTACCTTTCCCAGCTCCTCTCCTCGACGCTGTCATATCTACTGTGGGCACCCAGCCATGATAGCTTCTTCTGGTGTTGTGTCCCAGAAGATCGCTGGCAGGTAGTGGCCATCTAGGGCGAGAGGAGGAGTCACCTAGGCGGCCAGGTCAGGAAGTATCACTAAAAAGAGAACACCCCCCCCCCCCCAAAAAAAAAATTACAGGACAAATGTGGCATGTCAGGGGGCGAGGAGTGCTTAAAGCAGAAGTTCCACTTTTGGGTGGAACTCCACTTTAAGGGAGTGAGGTTATTTTTATTTAAAATAAGAAGTTCAGTAAATTTGGTGTTTTATTAAAAGTCAGCAGCTACACAAAAAGCATATCTTCTGAATTTTAATAAAAAGACACTCACCTGTCTCACAATCCAGCGACGTGGCCACCCGAACTCTCCATTCTGTCCACAGCGCTGGCTATACTACTGTGGGCATCCGGCTGTGACAGCTTGCAGATTCACAGCCAGGTGCGCATGTCTCACTGCGCTGTCCTGCATAGCCGGGCAATCTTCTGGGACATGTGATGTGTCTCAGAAGATTGCAGGGAGGAAGGGCCACCTAGGTGGCCCAAGCGGAAGTGAGAGTTCGTTGGTAATCGCGGAATCTAATTGAATCATTGACCAGATAATCCTAATTGAATTGTATCGTGAGACCAGTGAAGATGCGCACCCCTAATTAAAAGGTGGCAGAAAAACACAGTAAAAAGTTATTTAACGAAAAAAAGATTACAGGGCCATTGTAGTGAAACTAAACTGTATCTGAGCACTACAAATGGAAAATGCTATTTCATTCAGTTTTAATATTCAAATGAAACTCACCAATCCATTCATGTCTCCCTTTCCTTTTTTTTTTAAGTTGAGCACTTTGAAAAACACCATCCTAGCATATCTAGCCGCAGCCATCTTGAGTGAAGGCAGATGTTTCATGTAGCATTTATTTCCCGTAATCCATCTGCCCATAGCTAAGGCATACAGGCAGGAGGGTGTGATTAGAAGAGAAAGCCCTTCCTCCCCTCCAGATTAAAGAACAAAATGCCAAATGGATATATGACATAATTTTGACTAAGCCCTTATAGGCTGAAACGCGTCAACCATTCCTATCTGCGTTTGTCCACTGTGGCTTGTTAATAAACACTACACATTTTTAAGAGCAACGGCCGGAGTGCGGATCATCTTTTCTTCATTACTCTACTCAGCCAGCTTATGTGGATCGAGCACCCGGGAACCTTTCTTTCTATGTGATGTATAGATAGCAGCATTGACTTTTTTGTTTATATTAGGGGTGAGCTGAACACCCCCGCGTTCGGTTCGCACCAGAACCGTCGAACAGTCCGATCGTTCGCACGAACATTTATAACCCCATTGAAGTCTATGGGACTCGAACGTTCGAATTAACCACTTGTCATCTGCCCACAGTCAAATGACGGCGGGCAGAGGACTCCATTATCCTGACATCACGTCATATGACGTGATGTCCCTTTAAAGCCGCGGGCGGGCGCGCGCGCGCACCCGCCGCTCTGCGGGGATCCCGTGCGAGTGCCCGGCGACAACGATCGCCGCCGGGCACACGCGATTGCTCAGTAACTGAGCGGGGACGTGGAGCTCTGTATGTAAACACAGAGCTGCACGTCCCTGTCAGGGAGAGAGGAGATTGATTGTGTCCCTTGTACATAGGGACACAATCGGTCACCTCCCCCAGTCACCCCCCCTCCCCCCACAGTTAGAACACTCATAGGACACACATTTAACCCCTTCCCCGCCCCCTATTGGTTAACCCCTTCACTGCCAGTCACATTTATACAGTAATCAATGCATATTTATAGCATTGTTCACTGTATAAATGTAAATGGTCCCAAAAATGTCAGAAAAGTGTCCGAAATGTCCGCCATAACGTCGCAGATCGCCGCCATTAATAGTAAAAAAAAAAAAAATGCCATAAACTATCCCCTATTTTGTAAACGCAATACATTTTGCGCAAACCAATCGATAAACGCTTATTGAATTTTTTTTTTTACCAAAAATATGTAGAAGAATACGTATCGGCCTAAACTGAGGGAAAAAATATTTTTTTTATATATTTTTTGGGTTATTTATTATAGCAAAAAGGAAAAAATATTGCATTTTTTTAAAAATTGACGCTCTATTTTTGTTTATAGTGCAAAAAATAAAAACCGCAGAGGTGATCAAATACCACCAAAAGAAAGCTCTATTTGTGGGAAAAAAAAGGACACCAATTTTGTTTGGGAGCCACGTCGCACGACCGCGCAATTGTCAGTTAAAGCGACGCAGTGCCGGAAGCTTATATTTTGTCTGGGCAGGAAGGGGGTGTAGGTGCACAGTAGGCAAGTGGTTAAAAAAAACGATAATTTTAAAGACAAATTTTCAAGTTATTGTTGGAAAACATATTTCAGAACCCAGGTCTTGCCCCAGGGAACATGTATCAATGGAAAAAAGTCTTAAAAACGGTCGTTTTTTCAGAAGCAGGACTAAAAACTAAAAACTACTGTTTTAAAAAAAAAAATAGTAGTAGTTCACTCCAATTTGCCGCGAACGATCGTTTTTGTTCGCAATTCGACGAACGATCGAACGGACGATGTTCGAGTCGAACATATGTTCGTTTCGAACGCGATGCTCATCCCTAGTTTATATTCATGACATAATTTTGGCCTAGGTCAGAAACCAGGAAGCAACTAAGGAAATTTAAAAAAAAGTTTAAACCAAGTAAATATGATATACCTTACTATCTATTTTAAGGATTAAAAATAGTTAAAGTAATTAAAGCTTGTTTAAAACAGTAGTCTAGCACAGAGCCACAGGGCAGCTCCGATTCTTTTTTTAGGTCCCCCCGCTGGCATGACTGCCTCCTCCCCCTTAAGCAGTGTCCCCAGAGAAGGCTGTGTACCCAGGAGGCACCTCTGCACGCTCGCTTGCTCCCCAGCTGCTGCTCTATGTGCCCATAAGACATATAAAGCCACAGTTAGGCCCCCCTCTCTCTCCTCATTGGCTCACTGGCTGTGACTGACAATGGTGAGAGCCAATGGGCTCAGCCAATGAGGAAGGAGAGTCCCCATACAGTTGAGGATATTATGAAAATTGCTGGATCGGAGGGGGCTCAGATAAGGATTAGAGGGAGGCTGGGGGAGGGGGGGCGCGGTGCACACAAATGTTTTTTTTTTTACCTTCATTATATTCATGCATGAAGGTAAAAAAAAAAGTCAGGCTTTACAGCCACTTTAAACACTTCAGCTCCGGAAGGTTTACCCCCTTCACGACCAGACCATTTTTTGCGATTTGGTATTGCCTTACTTTAACTGACAGTCGTGCAGGTTTTCAACTCTATACCCCAAAAAAAGTATGTACTTTTTTTCCCCATGTAGCACCCTCTACTATAGGTAGGTGCTAGTGTAGGATTTGTGCGAGGCAAAGCTGTCAGTACAGGTAAATTTAGTCAGGCTTATGCTGCAATCTAGGCCTGCTTGTTTTGATCTGGGGTGTGGTTAGTGTAGCAGTGGGTGTGACCACATGTGCTTTAGTTCTGAGGCGCCTCCCCTGCTTCCAGGGAGAATGTTCTGGAAAGGGGCAGGGCCAAGGGGTAGAGTGACAGGCAGTTCATGTGAGGAGCCTGGATGTCAGGGTATCAATCTCACTCACCTTCCGATTCCCCAGCTGCGTGACAGCCCAGCGCCATCGCGCTCCCTTGAGCGGCGCGTGCACGCGCGTGGTGCGTCTGCCCGCCGCGTGCGTGTGCACGAGCGCGCGCCCGTTCTCGGGCGTGCTCGCGTGCACGCACGGGCCCGTCCCGCTCTCGACCAATCAGTGGCCTGAGCGGCCTATTTGAACCAGCCCCTTCCTCCTCTCTGGTTGCTGGTTTGTAAACAGCTTCTGTGTTACCTGCTATATACTACCTGTTGGATTCCTGTGATACCTGACCCTTGGCTTTGTTTTTTGGACTGCTGCTTTCTGGAATTACTTGACCCCGGCTTGAACTTTGATATCCGATCTTCTTCTGCCCTTGACCTCCGGCCTGAACTTGGACTACCGCTGTCTCTTTAACCCCGGTCCACGGCTTGTTATCCGGACCTGTTTCCAGCCCTACCCAAACCTACGGATTACCTGATCCCGGTGATATACCTCTGTGCACGGACTACCGTCTGCTTCATCTGCTGCAGCCTTCCAGCCGGTGACCTGCTTGTATCTACTCCACGCACCTGTCTTGATCTGCTTGTACCTGCTTCACGCACCAGACTTTCATCTTCCGCTGGTACCGGTGCCTCCGGGTGCGTCTGTCCCTCTGTTCCCATTCCAGGGGACAGATCGCATCAGGTCGCAAAGGTGAGCCAACCTCAGCATCTCGGCCTTGGTAAGTGAACTTTCTGACAGTACAAACCAGCCAATGTCTGAGGCCGACAGGGTGCGCTCACCTTTTGAGACTCTTTGCCAACAAGTCTCAACCTTAACGGATGCCGTTCAAAAGTTACAGGAGGGCTATCTTCAGATGGATGGCCGCCTTCAACAGTTGACCACCGCACCTGGATCATCAGTCCCCCCTGCAGTCCCGGGAGCGGGGGCCTCTACCTCCCAGCCCGCTCCAGCACCAGCAATGGTCATGACTCACCCGGAGCCCCGGGTACCTACCCCCGAGCGGTTTACGGGCGACCGCAAGAAGTTTCGGACCTTTAAAAACGCCTGTTCTCTGTACTTAGCCTTGCAACCCCGGACTTTCTGCTCCGAAGCTGTGAAGGTAGGCTTCGTGATGTCGCTCCTTGCTGATGAACCACAGTCCTGGGCACACAGTCTTATGGAACAAAGAAGCCCGATTCTGGATACTATGGACTCTTTTTTTGAACACATGTCCAAATTATATGCCGATCCTCTGCTCTCAGCTACAGCTGGGGCCACTCTTCATAATTTGAACCAAGGCAGGAGACCTGTGGAGGATTACATTGCAGAGTTCAGAAAATGGTCTGCTGACACTGGGTGGAACGAGCCTGCCCTCAAGTACCAATTTCGTCAAGGACTGTCAGAGTCCCTCACAGACGAGTTGGCTAGGCTCGATCCCCCTGCTTTACTTGAGGACCTGATTCAGTCAGCCACCCAGCTTGACCGACGTCTCCGGGAACGACGGGCGGAACGCTTCCAAGCGAACCGTCCCAACTGGACTCCACCAAGGTTCTCTCCTGCTCCTCCACCTCTTCCGATCCCACCGGTTCCTACTCTTCCAGATCCTGAACCCATGCAACTTGGCCTAGTCCGGGGACCCCTCACTCTCGAAGAGAGACAGCATAGACGTCGGTCCAACTTGTGCCTGTACTGTGGCGGAGCTGGCCACTTCCTTCGTTCCTGTCCAGTAAGACCTTGTAAGTTGAAGTCACCACCTGCTTTCAGTTGCCACATTGCTAATTCACAGACTCATGTTGTCCTCTTTCTTTCCTTGCAGCTCCCGGAGGGGGCAACCCGGCTGCCAGCCATAATTGACTCCGGAGCATGCAGCTGCTTTTTGAATTCTGCCCTGGCCCAGAAGCTGCGCGTTCCCTGCCATCCTAAAGACTTCCATCTACAAATCCATCTGGCGGACGGCTCTCTTCCCCGTTCCGGTCTCGTCACCCAGGAAACCCAGCCTATCCTTGCCATCTCTGACACCGGGCATCAAGAATTTCTTTGTTTGGACCTTATACCGTCCCCAATGTTTCCCATCATCTTGGGACTTCCATGGCTGCAGGTTCATCAACCGTGCATAGATTGGTGCAATAAAGAGATTAAATTTTCATCCTCTTACTGCTTCCAGTACTGCCTCCTACCTCCCAAGACCTCTTGTTCCATCCTGTCTACCACACCGGACAATCCCCTTCTTATTCCGTCTGCTTACATCTAGTTTAAGGACGTTTTTGACAAGCAACAAGCCGATCGCCTTCCCCCACACAGGCCATACGATTGTCCTATTGACCTTTTGCCTGGCTCTAAGATCCCTTTCGGTCGTATCTTCCCCTTGTCTGAAACGGAGTTAGTTGCCCTCAAGGCCTATATTGATGAAAACTTGACAAAGAAATTTATTCGCCCTTCTTCTTCGCCAGCCGGAGCTGGAATTTTCTTCGTCGAGAAGAAGGATGGCTCCCTCAGGCCTTGTATCGACTACCGCTCATCTCAGAATTGTGCCAACGTTTCCGTGCGGCCCAAGTCTTCTCCAAACTAGATCTCCGAGGGGCCTACAATCTCATCAGGATCAGGGCCGGAGATGAGTGGAAAACTGCCTTCAGATCCAGGTTCGGGCATTTCGAGTACCTAGTAATGCCTTTTGGCCTCTGTAATGCTCCCGCCACGTTCCAGCATCTGGTTAACGATATTTTCCGCCAATATTTAGATGATGTTCTGGTTGTTTATTTAGACGACATCCTTATTTTTTCAGTTTCCCTCGAGCTACACCGGACCCACGTCAAGAAAGTTCTGGCCATTCTCAGAGAACACAAATTGTACCTTAAGGCCGAAAAATGCGAGTTTGAGAAAACAACCATCCAATTTCTGGGGTTCATCATCTCAACCAACGGGATTGCCATGGATCCACAAAAAGTTAAGGCTGTCCAAGACTGGCCCGCTCCGATTGATAAGAAAGGCATACAACGATTTATTGGCTTCGCCAATTTTTACCAGAGGTTTATTGTTGGCTTCTCCTCTATTGTAGCCCCTATTACCGAGCTGACCCGTCAGGGTTGTCGCTTTCACTGGCCCCAGAAGGCTCAAGAGGCTTTCACACAACTTAAAGCTACCTTCTCCTCCGCACCCGTTCTACGGCATTCCCGACCCGGCTCTGCCTTTCATTTTGGAAGTCGATGCTTCTGAGATGGCCATTGGCGCTATTTTGTCACAAAGACAGGGGCTAAAATCTCTCCTTCACCCGGTGGCATACGCTTCCCGGAAGTTAACCCCTCCAGAAAAGAACTATGACGTTGGGGACCGGGAACTGCTGGCTATTACATTTTCTTTAGAAGAGTGGAGATACCTTTTGGAAGGCGCCCTTCATCCCATATTAATTTTCACTGACCATAGAAATTTGGAATACCTGCGTTCTGCTAAACGCCTAAAACCTAGACAAGCCCGTTGGGCCCTTTTTTTTACTTGTTTCAACTTTCACATCACTTTTAGACCAGGCTTAAAGAATGGGAAGGCTGACGCTCTATCTAGAATGTTCTCGGGCACCTCCGCCAGGCCAGAACCTAGTACCATCCTTACCGCCCAGAATTTCTTTTTGGTTTCTCAAACAGACCTGCTAAAGGCTCTAAAGGAGACCTCCAAATGCTGCTCTGACCCAATCATGTTTTCTCTAGAGAGACGAGACGACCTGCTGTGGTCACGGAATAAGATCTTTGTACCAGTGGAACTAAGACAACAAATTCTAAGTATGTTTCATGATCACAAATTAGCGGGCCACTTTGGAACACGAAAAACTGCTGGATTGATCAACCGTTCCTTCTGGTGGCCGAAGTGGAGACATGACTGCAAGATCTACGTCTCTTCTTGTCCCCGCTGCCAGCGCTGCAAAGGGCCAAAGACCAAGTCCTGGGGTCTATTGAAACCTCTTCCCGTTCCGGAACGCCCATGGACAGAGGTTTCCATGGACTTCATTGTCGATCTGCCCCCCTCTGAAGGTTTCACGACGATCTTGGTTGTAGTTGACCGTCTATCCAAACTGGCTCATTTTCTGCCTATGATCGGCACACCTTCTGCGACAGAGACGGCCAAAATTTTTTTTCAAAGAGATAGTGAGACTGCACGGTGTGCCCAAGAGCGTTGTATCCGACAGAGGGGTGCAGTTCTTGTCCAAGTTCTGGAAGGAGCTCTGCAAAGCACTGGAAATCAAAGTCTGTCTATCTTCTGCCTATCATCCGCAATCCAACGGTCAGACGGAAAGAACCAACCAAACATTGGAACAATATCTCCGTTGTTTTTGCTCTGTCTCCCAGAATGATTGGTCATCCTTACTACCGTCGGCAGAATTTTCCTATAACAATTGAATACATGCATCTACTAAGCAAACTCCTTTTTGGGCCAATTTCGGCTATCACCCTTCATTCCTTCCGGATTCCATCCCTGAAACATCTGTCCCAGCGGTCCAGGAGCATTTAGTCCACATTCAGCAGAACTTTCAGAAACTTCAAGAAGTCATGCAATACGCTCAAGAAATACTATGACAGGGAAAAAAAGGAGTGTCCGGCCTTCAGAGTGGGGGAAGAGGTTTGGCTATCTGCTCTTAACCTTAAATTACCAATTCCATCTCAGAAGCTGGGCCCCAGGTTCATCGGCCCATTCAAAATCAAACGACAAATTAACCCCGTGGCCTTTGAACTAGCATTACCTGGAAACTACAAGATTCATCCAGTTTTTCATGCCTCTTTACTTAAACCAGTCTTGTCTAGCCCGTTCCTTGGGAGAGAGGAACTTCCGCCTCCACCAGTAGAGGTTGAGGGAGAAGAGGAATTTGAGGTGGAAACTATCCTAAGCTGCAGAAAGAGGGGGAGACAGCTGATGGACAGTTTGGGCGTCCGGAGTCCGCCCCTTGGGGGGGGGGGCACTGTCAGGGTATCAATCTCACTCACCTTCCGATTCCCCAGCTGCGTGACAGCCCAGTGCCATCGCGCTCCCTTGGTGCGTCTGCCCGCCGCGTGCACGCACGGGCCCGTCCCGCTCTCGGCCAATCAGTGGCCTGAGCGGCCTATTTGAACTAGCCCCTTCCTCCTCTCTGCTTGCTGGTTTGTAAACAGCTTCTGTGTTACCTGCTATATACTACCTGTTGGATTCCTGTGATACCTGACCCTTGGCTTTGTTTTTTGGACTGCTGCTTTCTGGAATTACTTGACCCCGGCTTGAACTTTGATATCCGATCTTCTTCTGCCCTTGACCTCCGGCCTGAACTTGGACTACCGCTGTCTCTTTAACCCCGGTCCACGGCTTGTTATCCGGACCTGTTTCCAGCCCTACCCAAACCTACGGATTACCTGATCCCGGTGATATACCTCTGTGCACGGACTACCGTCTGCTTCATCTGCTGCAGCCTTCCAGCCGGTGACCTGCTTGTATCTACTCCACGCACCTGTCTTGATCTGCTTGTACCTGCTTCACGCACCAGACTTTCATCTTCCGCTGGTACCGGTGCCTCCGGGTGCGTCTGTCCCTCTGTTCCCATTCCAGGGGACAGATCGCATCAGGTCGCAAAGGTGAGCCACCCTCAGCATCTCGGCCTTGGTAAGTGAACTTTCTGACACTGGACCAATCTCCACTTGGTATTGGCAGGGGGCAGGCCTCCCATATAAGCTGAGGTAACAGCTCACTGGGGAGAATTTGTTGGCTGGGTGAAGTAGAGAATGAAATCCTAGATAGCAGCAGGAGGCCATACCCATTTGGGGGGATGACAATCGCGGAGGAGCCCGGGAGAGCTGGGAGGGAGCCTCATCCATACAGGGTAATGGAAGAGGTCTCCTGGAACAGAGGGGCTGGAGAAGCTATTAGAATGGATGTCCGGTTAAAGTTCTCTACCATGGACTCGGGGCAGGTGAAGGTCTGTGAGTGTGACACAGTGGATGTTCTGGAAGAGGCACGCTAGGGAAGCTGGGTGCGAGGCCAGAGGAGAGACTGTTGGAATGGTGTCAATTCGCTGCGGCCTGAGGGTGCACGATTTGCAGGCCAGACTAGCTGGAATCAGTAGTCCACCAAGTCAAAGCCGCTCACTTACCAGGCCTCCGGGGAGGGGTACTGCAAGCCTCTGACCTAGTAACAGCGCATCCAATACCACCAAGTACAACTAAATACAGCCAGCTACCTGGGATTATTCAGAGTGATCCCCTTGTGTCAGTATGGAGATGATGGAACAAAGAGAGACTAACGGTTTATAGTGGAAGTATGTGCAGGAGGGAGAAATGCCCTGGGAGCAATAGTCTGCCGTAGCTGTGCAGAGGAGGAGCAATAGTTTGCATGAATGATGTAGGAGAGGAGATTATTAATCTTAAGGTGCATCAGCTCTTCATGGCTCAATCTATATTTGCTCTGATTCCTAAACCATTTTATTTCCCCCAATAAACAAAAACAAAAAAACGCAAATAACTGTGCATTGTCTCTGAGGTGATAGATGAAGGTCTGGCAGCAGGGTGATATGGTGGATGTTAGTAACTAGTAGCAACCATCTTCTACACCCACAAATAGAGCTTTATTTTGGTTGCAGTTTTTATTTTTGCACAAAAAAAAGGCACAATTTTGAAAAAAAAAATAATAATAATATTTTTAATTCCTACTATAAAACATTCCCAATAAAAAAATGTAAAAAAATCGAATTTCTTTATCAATTTTGGCCAATGTTTTCTGCTATGAAAAATCCCAATACGTGTATATTGATTAGTTTGTACAAAAGTTACATTGTCTACAAACTATGGTATATATATATATTTTTTTACTTTTTATTAAAAAAAAAAAAAAAATAATACTAACGATGGCGATTAGCAACTTATAGCAGCACTGCAATATTGCAGCAGACAAATCGGACACAAACGGACACTTTTGACACTTTTTGAGGACCAGTGGCACTAATCAGGGGCAAAGATAAAGGGTTGTCAGGGGTTTTCAACCCCCCCCCCCCCCCCAGGGCCAAAATGAAATGCATGTGTCCCTGCTCTGCAGCCATGCATGGTACCAGCGACAGGCAGCACCACAGTCAGTGGCACACAGAGTGAAATAATGCCACTGCAGCAAGTGTAATAGATCATTAGGCATACCTGCATGCACATTGTGGTACACCACCAGGCCGGTCTATCATGCTTGGGCTGAAGGCTGACAAATCTATAACCAGGCAGCACACTGAGCACAATGGAAGTTGACTTTGGCCCGGATTCACATACATCGGCGCATATTTATGCCGCCGTAGCATATCTCTTTTACGCTACGCCGGAGCGGGTCGGAGAGGTAAGCATGGAATTCACAAAGCAAATGCTCCCAAATCTGCGCTGGCGTAGCGTATATTTCGTAGGCGTAAGTGGAAGTAGGTGGGAATGGGCTGGAAGTGGGCGTGATCCATGTTAATGAACCGTGACCCCATGCAAATGATGTGCCGGGCGTCAGACAAGTACTTAAAATGAACTGCGTGTGTGTCGGGACATGGACGTATCCCCGTGCGCATGCGTACAACCATGTCGGAACAACTGCCTAAGATATGCCGGATCACTGTGTACGCCGTGAACGTAACCTACGCTCAGCCAGACCCACGTCGGCCCATATTCACAGACGTCCAATGTAAAATACGTAGGCTTGTGTTCCCTGGTCCATACCTTTGCATGGGTTATGCCTCATCTATGGGGAATAAATTTACGCTGAACGTAAAACTTACGCAAACTGCGTAAATAATGCGCGGGGCGCAAATACGTTTGTGAATCGGCGTATCTACCTCGTTTGCATAATTGAATAGAAAATCAATGGGAAAGCCACATGCATCCAGCGTAAATATGCGCCCACTCTACGCCGGCGTAGGCAAGTTACGTCGGTGGGATGAAGTCTGTTTTTAGGCGTATCTTGGTTTGTGGGTCCGGCGCACAGATACGACGGCACATATTTGTACTTACGCGGCATATGTGGAGATACGCCGGCGCAAGTGCTTTGTGAATTCAGGCCAGTGTGGGTAGTGCCCACTGCTCTCTACACCCTGGATTCCCGTTGGTTTGCAGTGCCACTCCCATCTTGGGCTTGAGAGAGGAGCTTTGCCTGGTTCCTGGAGCGCAGAGTGCTTGTACAGTGCTGTGTAGCTGCCAGCTCCACACATGGATTCTGCTGTCCTGTCCAGGTATGTAACTCTTTCTCTTCTGGCCTAGTCTCAGAGAGTCTCAGAGTGTCCTCAGACTTACCACTGCGCAGACTGCTGTGCTGCTGCTGGCATCCTGCTGTTCATACTACGTAATAGTGAGTCAGTGAGAGACTGTCTGTGATTCTGTGTGGCAACTGGCTAAGCTTTCTATGGCTTATTTTACTGACAGTCCAGCCTGGCACTGGAAAGCTTGTTGTGGTGCTCTCTGGCTTACTGATTCAGCAGTTGGCTCCGCAACATGTCTGCCAATGCCAGAGTCAGGCTGGATTTTCTGCTGCACTCAGTGGCATGCCTTGGCCCTTTTTTACCCTTGGTTCATACATATGTGGTCCAGGAAACGCATTGCAATCACACTGTGTTTTTGATCTGCTGCAGATGTCAAGTCAAAGTTAACAACTCCCCAAAAGAAGGTTGCAGACGCAGACGCGTACCAAGCGGGGTGCGGAGGGGGCGGGCCGCACCGGGTGCCACACACTGGGGGGTGTCAGGCCGGCGCTCCCCCCGTGACTGCAGCGATGCCAGCGCTGAGCGCCGCGGCATCTGAGTGATTGTTAGGCAGGCACTAGTGCTGGCTGACGAGCGCTGCGGTACAAGAGGAGGGGGGGTTGCGAGTTGACATCGCAGCACCATCCATCCCCTCCTCTCACAGGCACAGCCGAGTGAAGCAGTCGCCGCCTCCCCTTCCGGCTCTCTGTTTGTGTGTACAGAGGGGGAGGGGTCCGAGGGGACCTTCTGTCCATGTGCTGCTGTGACTGTCTGCACTGATCTGAGGTACTGAATGGGGAGGGGGGTGTTTGCATTTGGCTGGGGGGGGGGTGTTTTTTTTTTTACTAAGGGGGGGGTTTGCACTGGGGGTGTTTGCACCTGGGAGGTGTTTGTACTAAGGGGGGTTTGCACTGGGGGGGGGGGTTCACTGAGGGGGGTTTGCACTGGGGGTGTTTGCACCTGGGGGGTTCACTGAGGGGGGTGTTTGCACTCAGGGGGGTTTGCACTGAGGTGGGGGGGTTGCACTGAGGGGGGCTTGCACTGAGGGGGGGTTTTACTAAGGGGGGGTGTCTGCACTGAACAGGGTCTGTGTAACATGCAGGGGGACCAGAGATGTGTGGGCTGTATAATGTAAAGAGGTCCAGAGGTGCAGGGTGCTGTATAATGTAAAGGGTTCCAGAGGTGCAGGGTGCTGTATAATGTAAAGGGTTCCAGAGGGGCAGGGTGCTGTATAATGTAAAGGGGTCCAGAGGTGCAGGGTGCTGTGTAATGTAAAGGGGTCCAGAGGTGCAGGGGACTGTGTAATGTAAAGGGGTCCAGAGGTGCAGGGTGCTGTGTAATGTTAAGGGGTCCAGAGGTGCAGGGTGCTATGTAATTTAAAAGGGTCCAGAGGTGCAGGGTGCTGTGTAATGTAAAGGGGTCCAGAGGTGCAGAGGGCTGTGTAGTGTAAAGGGGTCTAGAGGTGCAGGGGACTGTGTAATGTAAAGGGGTCCAGAGGTGCAGGGTGCTGTGTAATGTTAAGGGGTCCAGAGGTGCAGGGTGCTATGTAATTTAAAAGGGTCCAGAGGTGCAGGGTGCTGTGTAATGTAAAGGGGTCCAGAGGTGCAGAGGGCTGTGTAGTGTAAAGGGGTCTAGAGGTGCTGGGTGCTGTGTAATGTAAAGGGGTCTAGAGGTGCAGGGTGCTGTGTAATGTAAAGGGGTTCAGAGGTGCAGAGGGCTGTGTAGTGTAAAAGGGTCCAGGGGTGCAGGGGGCTATGTAATGTAAAGGGGTCAAGAGGTGCAGGGTGCAGTGTAATGTAAAGAGGTGCAGGCGGCTGTGTAATGTAAAGGGGTATGCAGGGGGCACAGTGGGGCGTTTTTACATTTTAACGTGGGGAGGGGGGTGCCAGATATTGGATCCGCCCCGGGTGCCAAATGCTCTAGGTACGCCCCTGCGCAGACACAGTGTTCGTCTGAACCAGATCTTATGGTTGGTCAAAAAAAAGGTGCCTGCACTTCTTTTGGTGCAATTCAGTCCATTCAAAATGAATGGGCTGAAATCACACCACAGATAATTGCATGTGAATTGTATCTGCCCAGTAAGATTGGCTATTACAGTGCACCATCCTGTGGTAGGCAGTGTATTCCCTTTTCTTTTTTCTTTTTATCTGTAAGGCTACTTTCACACTGAAGGCGCTTTACAGGCGTTTTAGTGCTAAAAATATTGCCTGCAAATCGCTTGTAAAGCGCCTCTCCTGTCACTCCAGTGTGAAAACCCGAGGGCTTTCACACTGGAGTGGTGTGCTTGCGGGACATTAAAAAAAAGTATCTTTGACGGTTTAGGAGCGGTGTATACACCGCTCCTCCACCGTCCCTTCCCATTGGAATGCATGGGCAGCTCTGACGAAGCGCCTGCAAAGCACTTCAGCAGCAGTGCTTTTAACCCCCTTTGGGGGAGTTAAAAGCGCACTGCTAAGGTGAAAAAACATTTACCTTTACAACCCCTTTAAACAGCGGTAAAGTGCCACTAAAACTAGCTGCGCTTTATTGCTACCGCCCCCACCGCCTCAGTGTGAAAGTGCCCTAACAGTTAAAAAGGTCAGTGAGTGCTCTGTCTTACACAACATGGTGCACTGTGCACCATAATAGCCAATAGCCTGGAGGTGCAAATGGCACCATCTCCTTGTAGATAGACAGCACACTCACTTTGCACCTATTCAGTTTGGACACTGGACAATAGCCATCCTTACGAGGCAGCGTTCATAAAAAATGGAAGGAGGAAAAAACTGAAATCAGGTTCCATTTCCTAAAGGACCTGATAAAATAGAATTAAGGGTGTAATTGCTTACTAGGGACAACACATATAGGGCCAGATTCACGTAGTCCAGAGCATCTTTGCTCTGGAGTAACGCTTCTCATTTGCGTTGCGCTGCCGAAATTTTAGGAGCAAGTGCTGTCATTCACGAAGCACTTGGTCCTAAAGTTGCGGCAGCGCATCACAAATGAGCTGGCGGAATTCAAATGTAGCGGGTACGGGGCGTGTAGTATGCTAACTACGCGCGATCCCGCCGCCAACGTACTGCGCATGCGTCGAGTGTCAAAACATCCCCGTGCGCATGCTCCAAAATCTGTGAATGAACGTCAATGACGTCACATTCCCATTCATGACCGTTTTACGCAAGCAACGTTTTTTTTTTTTTTCCCCGACGCGATGACGACGCCTATACCTAACATAGGATACTCCAACCCCATGTAGGTATATCTATGCGCCGCGTATCCCGTCCGGAAACGTCGTATCGTCATTGCGTCGCGCCGGATTTCGATCGTGAATTGCCGATTTCCGCTCATTAACATATTTTTTGAGCGTAAATCGGCGGGAACGCCCCCGGCGCCATTTTTAAGTTGAAGTAACGATGCGATGGCGAAACTCAGTTACGCTGCTCGCATCGGAACTTCAACCCGGCGTTTCTTGTTTTCTGGTTACAGAAAACAGAAACGCCGGCTCAAAGCCACAGTTAGGCTGGCGGATCACTCGATCCGCCAGCGTAACCTTTCCTGAATCTGGCCCATAGTTTTTTTATTTTTCCAGTCTTTTTATAATTTTTGCACAATTTACTTTATGACAACAGACCAAGGGGAGAAGACATTTAACACATACATTGTGCTTCTTGAAACGTCATCACCCCTTGGTTCGTTGTCATTGTCCTGTTGGCAGTCTTTCAATAAACCTGTTAGACGGATGTTGGGGTGCAGCTAATTTTTCTCACTTGCTCTGCCTTGTTTACATTTAGGCAATTAGGCAGGCCACCATTCTGTTTTTTCTCACGAACGATGGGCGGGTCCTGGTGGACATTGCGTCAGCTGGACCTGCTGACTGGCCCCTGCACCCCAGAACTGGCAGATCACGTACCAGGTACATGATCAGGTGCAGAGCGGCTGCCCTGCCACAGTAAATCTACGTTGGACAGTCGCTAAGCGGTAAATATTGAGAGAGTGTTAAGTAATGGATGTGTATAGATTAATTTTTAGGAATAGGAATATTGTTTAGTGTCACTTTAACCAACCTTTGTCACTTTTGTAACATGGCTCTACTTTGATCTCCGGATCTTCTATATGTGATATACAAAATCTGATTCAGATTCCACTAGCTCCCACAATGCAATTTTCTCCTTGATATTTATGGGTTTGAATGTTGCTTTTCTCTTTCTTTTTTTTTTTCTAAAGCCTATTTAGTAAATAAGTAAAGCAAGACAATCTCAAGCTACTTCTTAATTTATTTGGCAAAAAACACATTTCCAAAGCCAGGGAAATCTCATCTCTGTAATGGACTTTATTTTACAGAAGACATTTTTATTATTGTCTACAAAATGCACTTTCAATGCTGCGCATGAAAATACATCTCAAAAGATTCAACAATGTTATTTTTTTTTTGTTTTTGTTTTTTAACAGCAGATAACACTTGTTTGCACAATAAGAATGTAGAAAATATAGAAACTCGTAGAGGTAAAGATCGACTCTAGGTATATATTTAAAAAAAAAAGAAATTAGTTAAATAGTGTGTCATTAGGAAATAGCATTTTAATTACTATTAGTGCATTATGAATATGAACTTACTGTTATCCCCTGCACAGCATCACTCTAGAAGAGGAGCATTCTAACCCATTGTTTTGCTACCATTGTGAACATGATTATAGGATGGGACAGTACAGGAATGACCTACTCATTTAACACTATCCATGCATTCTATCAATGGATAGTATAAGTTATATTGTGTAGCACACCCCCGAGGGAGCTGCTTTTGTTTGTTCTGTTCGTTACTCTGCCTTTCAACCCCAATGAACTGTCCCATCCCCTCTGGCAAGCCTAGCAATGTGATTAATGTAATAACTCAGCAGAAATACACAACACAGTTCTTCTTGAAGTTTACTTGAAGAAAAGTAAAATTAAGGTTAACATTAGTCAGCCAGGACCTGTGTAAGTACCCAGGACTTGGTTTAAACAGTTTAAAGAAAATAGTCAGGAACACTATGCAAACAACAAAAATAGGTAACAATGTGTACAGATTAAATAGACTCCCCAATAACTTTTGGTGTGTGTGTGTGTGGGATGCTGTGGCTATAGGGGAACCCCAGGCCGGCCTACACACACCCAGTGAAATGATATTAATACCCATAGTGTGTCCCCTTTAAGAGCAACCACGGTAATGTCCTGGAGGCAATGTTTTATTATTTATTATCTTCACCGGCAATGTAGGAGCTCTGTGGACAATATTTGGATGTGGTATTCTATGAAAAGCATTAAAGGTTCCTGGGCAAAGCCCCATCCCCAAATCCTGTACACAGTCAGCAGTCCTCCCCTGAGTGATCGATCGATCTTAGATGCAGGTGTGTCACAGTGACATTCAGTCCTTGAGCTGTTGCAGGGTGTCCTTTTCCTTTAAGTTGAAGCTGCATGAACAAACTGGTCCTCTGGGCTGGAGCTGCAGGCTGTGTGTCCCTTGGTAGGCCACGATTCCACACACACATAGAATGCATATGCTCTCCTGATGGGGTGCAGGCAAAAGGATGCTCTGGCCTTGTTCCTCTGGCTTTTTATTACCTTTCCGACAGTCCTTTGCTGCCTTCTCATAATTGACTCTGGCTCTTCCAATAGGAAGTTTACAGACAACCTCCAATAGGAAGTTTACAAACAAGCAGTTCTAATTGTCTGTGTGAAGAGAGTAAGGGGGGGGGGGTGAAAAACCCCTCACTGTGGGATTGGACACTGGCAAACCCAAAGAAAATTGAGTTCCCCCCTATATAACCCCTCCCAGTTTTTTCGCCAGTGTTAAGGTGATTGGTCACATTCAACATGTGCCAAGAAGAAAAAATGCTCTTTTGATGGTCTGGCTGCAGAGACCTAGGAGCTATAACCGGATCCATTCCTCTGGCTGATATCAAAGGCCTAAGATGGTTGGTACCCGGGCCTTGTGTAAGAAGAAACAAGGTTTGCCTGTAATGTCTCTCTGCGGAGTTCTGGGATCCAGACTTTGGTGTACTAATACATATGTGACACAAAAAGTTTCTGGCAGAGTCTTCTACAGGTATGAGGTCTTCTCTTATAAAACCCTTGGTAAACCTGAAGGTTGGTACAACTTGCCTGCCATGATTGGTGAAAGCTGGAACTACTTTAGTAGCTTTCCTGTGACGTGGATCAGGTAGGAAGAAGATCATTTTTATTTATGTATTATCTTCTTTGGAGTTGGATGTCTTTCCTGGTTCTCACCACTGGAGGGAGTAAGTGCAAACCGTGGGCCAGATTCAGATACACTTAATATTGCGCTGCGTAATCGAAATACTCTACGCTGCCGTATTTCACCAGGCTCTACACCGAATCCTGGTAGATTTTTGCCCGTACGCTACGGCGGCGTAGTCTATTTCTCGCCGCGTAATCGAAATACGCGATTGGGGGGCGTGAAGCATTTAAATTAAGCACGTCCCCGTGGCGATCGAACTGCGCATGCTCCATTCAGAAATTTCCCGCCGTGCATTGCGCGAAATCACGTCGTTACGTCATTCGTTGTTTGAGTAGCGTCGTTTACGAACATTCCTATTCCCGGACAACTTACGTAAAAAATAATAAAAGACGTCGGAAAACGTAGAAATTCGACGCGGGAACGACGGCCATACTTAACATGGGCTGTCTAATATTAGACCAGCAAAAAGCTGGTATAGTGTTATGCCGCGTACACACGGTCGTTTTTTGCGATGAAAAAAAACGTCGTTTTTTAAAACGTCATTTAAATTGATCGTGTGTGGGCAAAACGTAGTTTTTTGTCTTAAAAAAAAACGACCAAAAAAAAATTCCAACATGCTGGAATTTTTTGTGTCGTTTTTCAAAACATCGTTTTTTGTTTCACAAAAAGTCACCGTGTGTAGCAAAAACGTCATTTAAAACGACGTTTTTCAACCCGCGCATGCCCAGAAGCTAGTTATGAAGTGAGCTTCAATGGAAAAGAGTGGTGAACGTAACCTCGCTTTTTGTGAAAAAACGATGGTGTGTATGCAACATCGTCTTTGAAAGTGACGTTTCAAAAACGTTGTTTTTTACTTCACAAAAAACGTCGTTTTTTTTCATCACAAAAAATGATCGTGTGTACGCGGCATTACGCAAAAAAAAGATGACTAAAGGTGCCGTAAGAGATTGCGAATGAAGATCGTAATTTCAGGGATCGCCGGCAAAAGCTCATTAGCATACCCCGACGCGGAAAACGACGGGAAGTCCACCCAGTGGCCGCAATTTTATTGCAGCAAAGATCCGAAGGCGTACTAACACGTAATCCAGTCGAATTAAAGTCCGCAGCCGTCTATTCATGGTTTGAGGTTTCCGACTAGCTAGAAAACGCGCGTAATTTGAAATTACTCCAGTCTAACACCAGTTAGGCAGGTGTAATGGCTCTGTGAATCTGGCCCCTAGTGTTTTCTTACATAGCCATCCAGGATAACAGGCTCAGTGAAGTCAGTCAAATATAACACCACTCACCTCTGCCACAATACGCATGACAGCGGTGCATGCGCGCGCCGGGAGTGCGCTTTTTCTGTCAGAATAGAGACATGGATGGGGGAGGGCCAAAAGTGGTTGCTAGTGCCCGTGCGCAATGCAGGACACCTGTGTGCAGGCGCCAAGAGGCTGGTTCAAAAGCCCAGCACGCCAGAGCCTTCTGTAAGCGGCATGGACACATAGCTGTGGGCTGTAAGCATCCCTGTGGATTTAACCAGGCAAACCTAAAACTCGGCATCAGGTTGTGCAGTGAGCTAATATTTTTGTGTATTGTAAGACTATAGCACAACAGTGATTGCATTAGTGGATAGTCCCAGAGAAGAGGGTCTAGGGCAAGTAAGAGGCACAAGAAAATCCCTGCGTACGGCTAAGGATTCTGAGCTTGCCTGCAGTTTATAATCCCCCTCTGTAATCCTGATAGCAGCCTCACAGGATTAACCCCTGTCTGGTTTTGCAGCTTCTCCTATGGCAGCTCATGTATATGTATATGGTTTAAAAGTTGCTTTGGGTGGCCTGGTAGGAAGGATTGCTAATATTGTTGCAACCTCCTTGAGAGGTAGGTGAAAACAGGGTAGATCCCCTTCATCTGCTCTGGCTCTCTTTTCAGATGAGCCTTCTGAGGTTGAAAAAATGGAAAATTGTATACTCACCTTTCCGTAATTTTCCTTTCCTGACGCATCTTCATGGCAGCACACACTGGGTTGTGACTCCGCCCCCACAACCTGACAGGATTGGTTAGCTATAAATTTGATTAGGAGACACCCGGCATCATTCTCCGTAAATATCATCATTGAACAACAGGGTGGGCAGTTGTGTGCTGCCATGAAGATGCGTCAGGAAAGGAAAATTACGGGAAAGGTGAGTATACAATTTTCCATTTTCCTGACGCATTCATGGCAGCACACACTGGGAAATAACTCGCCAGTCGGGAGGGTTCAATGCAAAGTATTTATTTCTTAGAGAGCAGAAGAATTGGCCCTGAAGATAGATCTGCCAAACTCAGCTGTAGCCAGAAGAGCTGCGTCCACTTTGTAGTGGGAGATGAAGGTATGCCTGGAGGACCAGGTTGCTGCCCTGCAGATGGTTTCTGACGAGACCCCGCAATATGCTGCCCAAGAGGTCGCCACTGCCCTGGTTGAATGCGCTCTGATGCCTTCCGGAATCTCCCGCTGTTGAGTAGAGTAGGCCCTTCCTATAGTCTTGACTAGCCAAGAGGCGATAGTCCGGGAAGTGGCTGCCTGACCCCGCCTGGCTCCGTGAGGTATAATCAAGAGGGTGTCCGTTGACCGAAGGTGGACGGTAGCCGACAGGTAGCTGGAAAGTGTAGACTTAATGTCCAAGGCATGAGGCTCACCAACTTTGTTAGTAAGGCATGGCAAGATGATGTCCTGACCGTAGTGGAAGGCCGAGGTAACTTTAGGGAGGAAACGATCAGAAGGCCTCAACACCACCCTGTCGGGCAGGAAAACTAAATATGGTTCCTTAGACATGAGAGCCTGTAGCTCCGACACTCTCCTAGCTGAAGCTACAGCAATGAGGAAGGACAGCTTTAGGGTCAGGTCCCATAAGGAGATTGAGCTCAGTGGAAAAAAAGGAGGATTGGATAGTGCTTCCAGAACCAGTGAAAGGTCCCAGGCCGGAAAGGATGGTCTTCTTGGGGGCCTGATCTTTATGCAGGCTTGCATGAACTGGGTGATTAAACGGTGCAGGGCCCATCTGGTGCCAGTCTTTGCAGACAGAGCGAAGATCTGTACTTTTAGGGTGCTAGAGCTTAGACCCTTGTTGACTCCCGTTTGTAGGAACTCTAGGACCTGGTAAGGCTCTGGCGAGATATGATTCCAACCTTTAAGTTGTGCCAAGTGGGAGAACTTTTCCCAAATTCTGGTTTAAACGGTGTTAGTGGAAACCTTCCTGGCCTGCATCAAAGTTGCTATGACTGCCTGGGAACATCCTTGTTCCCTTAATCTAGCCCTCTCAACCTCCAGGCTGTCAAGTGGAGCCTGTCGGGGGCTGGATGGAGGAACCGACCTTGGTGTAGGAGGTCTGGTGATGCTGGAAGATGGATTGGAGGTCGGGTATTGAGTTGTAGGAGAGTTGTGAACCACGGCCTCCTTGGCCAAAACGGTATTACCGCAATTACTGTCGCTGATGATCTCCGGAGTCGGCATAGAAATCTCGCTATCAGGGGGGTCGGGGGAAAGACGTAGCCCAGGTTGAAGTCCCATGGATGGAGAAGGCAATCTGTCCCTTCCGCTGTTGGAAATGGCACTCTGGATAGAAATCTTGAGCACTTGGTATTGGCTGGTGTTGCCGCTAGGTCGATCTCTGGGACCCCCCAGGCCTCCGTCAGAATAGAGAACTCCCGGAGGTTTAAGGACCACTCGTTGTTTGACCGAAGTTCCCTGCTTAGGAAGTCGGCTAGCGTATTCTGAGCCGCTGGAACGTAAACCGCTCGCAGATCCGATAGATGTGCTTGGGCCCACTTCATTATGGGGAGAACCTCCTCCAATAATGTGCGGCTTCGGGTACCGCCTTGCCTCTGGATATAGGCCACCGCCACCCTGTTGTCCATCCGGATTAGGACGGACTTCCCTTGCAGAAGAGGCGCAAACGCTAAGAGGGCTTGGAACGCCGCCCGAAGCTCCAGAATATTTGAGACCACTCCCCGAGCAGGAAAGTGCCACCGTCCCTGGGCCGTCTGATCCTGGTAGTGAGCTCCCCAGCCCTTCTCGCTGGCATCTGATGTCACAACCTCCGGACTCGGAGGAGCTATAGGTCTGAATCCCCTGAGATTGGAAGGCTAGGTCCACCAAAGAAGATCGAGACACACCTGGCTGGGGATATTGATGGGTTGGTGCATTGAGGCTCCGTCCCATTGTCTGAGAAGGGTGTTTTGTAAGGATCTCATTTGCCACTGGGACCACTGGATCATAGGTATAGTTGAAGACATAGAGCCCAGCATGCTGAGGCAGGTTCTGGCTGACGTGGATCCGGAGGATAGTAGACTTCGTACCTTCCGAGCTAGGGGTTGCACCTTTTCTAGGGGCAGTTGCACCCTGTTCTGTTTCGTGTCCAACTCTTCTCCGAGGAATGTCATTAATTGTGAAGGTTGGAGGCTGCTCTTCTGCCAATTGATTAACCACCCGAAGTTCTGAAGGGTTGTGATTAGGATCTTCCGCTGGAGGAGGAGAGTCTCTCGATTTGCTGCCAGGAGCAGTATGTCGTCCAAGTAATGATGAACCCGCAAGCCCCTCTTCCTGAGGAGTGCTATGAGCGGGAGGAGGACCTTGGTGAACGTCCTGGGTGCCGAAGAGATGCCGAAGGGTAGGCATCGGAACTGAAAGTGGTGTTGGCTGATGGAAAAGCGCAGGTATTTCTGAAAGGCTGGGTGGATCGGCACGTGAAGGTAAGCGTCTGACAGGTCGACAGACATCATCCAATCTCCTAGGTTCACTGCTAGAAGGATAGACTGGAGACTCTCCATCTTGAAAGCCTCTATCTGGATTCTCTTGTTGAGGCGTTTGAGGTCCAATACGGGGCGAAGATCCCCTGATTTCTTCCGCACCAAAAATAGAGGGGAATAAAAAACCCTGCCCCTTTGGTGAGAAGGAACTTCCACGACTGCTTCCTTTCGGATTAGGTCTGAGACGTATTGAATGAGAAGTTTTCGCTTGTGCAGGGAGGAAGGAATTTTGGTGGGTTGGAAGACCCTGTGAGGCAATGCCCCCATGAAGTTCCATCTGTGGCCTAGTTTGATCGTGGAAAGGGCCCATGGGTCTTCTATGTGCTCTGACCAAACTTGCGCGAATTTCCTGAGCCTGGCGCCCACCTGAGCTGGGTGGGCAGGCAAGCTTTCAAAAGGACTTTTGCTGATCTCCTGTGGAAATGGCCTTGGTCTTCTGAGCCCGAGCAAAGGGGGGGCGAGTAGTTCTCCTATCTCTTCTGAATTCCCTGCCTGGACGATAGGCTCTGGCTTCTCTGTATCTATCAGGCAGATTATGCCTGAAGGTATGTCCCCTCTGGGGTTTAGGCCTCCTGTCAGAGGGGATAAGCACTGACTTTCCTCCCGTAACTTTGGAGATTGCCGAATCCAATTTTGCGCCGAACAGGTTTATGCCATCATATGGTATTTTACACCAATTGGTTTTAGAGGTCGCGTCGGCGACCCAGGGTTTCAGCCATAGGGCTCTGCGGGCCATTACCGAAGCAAACATGGAACGAGCCGAGGAACGGATGACATCTACTGAGGCTCCTGCCACAAAGTCTCCCGCTAGCCTGATTTCCTGTAAAGACGATATCACTTCCTCCAGGTCGGTGCCCTCTAGGAGAGACCTCTCTGCGTTGGCTGCCCATGTGGACATGGCCCTGGCAACAGCAGCCGTGGCAATAGCTGGTCTACATGCTCCCCCTGCTGAAGAGTAAGCTTTCTTCAACTCCAAGTCCATCCTGCGGTCAAGAACGTCTCGGAACGAGACTGCGTCCTCTATTGGTAGAGTGACATGCCGGGCGAGCCGCATCAGGGACGAGTCCACAACCGGAGGGTTGATAAGGGAAGAAACTTTTGACTCCATTAGAGGATATAGCTTGGCGAGTTTATTAGAGAGACCAGGTCATTTATCAGGTTTTTCCCACTCATCTTTAATGAGATCCTCCAATTCCTCTATGAAGGGAAACAGTTCAGGATCCTTCCTTAATTCAGGAAAATACTTCCCAATCTTTGGTTCTGCTACGGGTTCTTCCCAGCCTATGGTCTCCTTAACCGAGCGTGCAAAGGGTTCAACTAGGCTGAAGTCAAATCCCGATCTCATCTCATGCTCCTCATGATCGGATAGATTCCCCGCTAGCTGGGCGTAAGGGCCGAAAGCTGATGAGGTGCCAGGGGTGGGATCGTCACTGGCCGTAGGGACCAAGGTCCAGCTTGATTCTCGTACCGGCTCTTGAGCAATGTCTTTAGCTATCCTGGCGTCCACCTCTGTCTCTCCGACTGCCTCTTTAAGACAGGTGCGACAGGCTAATTTTCCTGGCAATGCAATAGCACCGCACACCCAGCAGGCATTAGCCGCAGGACGGGTATGGTGGCGTTCGCGGTGCAATGAGGGGGACCGTCTCCGGTGAGACCTGCTGTGGCGAGATCGGCTGCGGCGTGATCGGCTATGCCTAGACCGATGGTAGCGGGAGGAAGATCTTGATCGGCTTCTGCGGGACCTCCTGCTTGATGTATGCCTGGATCTCTCCCTGCGCCGTGGGCTTGCATCTCTAGGCCTGGTGGGACTGCAAGAAAAAAGCAGTGCTTAGTGGCCGGCTCTCTTTTTGTCTCTTCAGTACTTACCCCTATGACGGCCTCCATACCTCGTTTGTTGGCAGTGGTCTGCTAGGGCAGTAGGCTCCATGAAGTGGACTGACACAGTCTTAGAAGCAGCAGCTGGAGGAGGCAAAAGGGTGGAAAAAGGTTAGAGAAAGGTGAGGGAAAGAACAGTTCCCAAGAGGGGGAATTAACTCAGTACCTAGGGCGAACATTCCAGTAGAATTGGGGCAAAGCAGCAGCCTTGAGAGGCAAAAGGAAAAAAGAGCTATTTAAATCTGGCGCCGCCGTCGCGGCGCTGATGACGTCATCGCGCATGCGCAGAAGTGCCGCGCGCGGCCAGTCGCCATTTTGGATGAGGGCAGAAGAGACTGCCGACCTCATAGCTCCGCTGCGCGCATGCGCAGAGCGGCCGGGGGGCGCGGCGGAGCAGTGGGACAGCAGAGCCCAGCAAGCCTGCTGGTTTTAACAAGGTGAGAGCGAGGGGAAGGAAAAAAAAAAGGAAGTTAAAAGGTAATGCAAAATAGCCAGCCAAGGAGATCTATAGCCACCAGACTTAAGGGGAGCCATGCCAAATATAAGCTCATTTAGAGCTTGTAGAGAGCCAGGTATTGCCGGGATTTAACCCCTGAGACCACCAGAGCGGGGCTCCCCCCATAAAGCTCCTTTAGAGACTGTACAGGGGGGACTTCCAAACAGGAGAGGCTGAACCTGCTGGGGCGATAGCGGTAGGAGAAAAGCTGTACGTCCGCGTCCTGTTCAGGTGAGGATAAAAAAAGAGAATGATGCCGGGTGTCTCCTAATCAAATTTATAGCTAACCAATCCTGTCAGGTTGTGGGGGCGGAGTCACAACCCAGTGTGTGCTGCCATGAATGCGTCAGGAAATCCCTCTCTGGAGATGAGGATCATGTGCAGTCTGAGGACTCAGAGGATGAGAGGTTTCCTGCGATTTCTCAATCGCTAAAGATGCAGGTGCAATATTATGCAGAGATGGTGCGTGCCACTTACAAATTGCCTCCTGTTAATGCTTCTAGGCCCTCTGTTTCCTCTTTCGGTTCTTGTAAATCCCCGCAGGCGTTTTTCCAGTAAATCCCTTGCTGGATAAACTGATGTATGATGACTGGGTTCACCCAGATAAACTGTTTTCTCCTCCTAAGCAGTTCTCCCACCTTTATCCTATTGAGGAAGGTTTCACCATGAAATGGGGGTTACCTGCTATTGATGCAGCTATTTATTGTGCAAACAAAAACCTGACCTGTCCTTTAGACAATGCGCAGGGTTTAAGGATCCAACTGATAAAAAGCTGGAGTCCCTATTAACTACTTGACCACTGGGCACTTAAAGGAGTTGTAAAGAAAACATTTTTTTCACCTTAATACAATCTATGCATTAAGGTGAAAAAACATCTGATGACGCTGCCCCCCCCCCCCAAGCCCCGTTTTACTTACCTGACCCCTCGAAAGTCCCACACTCGGTCCCGAGACTCACCACCATGCGAGCGCTCTCGCATGACGGTGGTAAGTTCTTGCCGGGAGGACCAGAGACAGCTGCCGAGGGACCCCAGAAGACGTTGATCGGGGCCAAAACGAACTGCACAGTGGAGGTAAGTATAACATGTTTGTTATTTTAAAGCAAAACATTTTTTCCTATAGTAACCCTTTAAACCCCCTTCCTAACCAGATCAATTTTCAGCTTTCGGTGCTCTCACAATTTGAATGACAATTAGTCAGTCATACAACACTGTAACCATATGAAATTGTTGTCCTTTTTTTCATACAAATAGAGCTTTCTTTTAGTGGTATTTAACCACTAGCTGACGGCTGTACGACTTTGTACGGCCGCAGCGCGGCTCTACATCTCTAACAGGTCGTGTTTTTACGGCCACCCCTTTCCTCGTTCCCCCGCGCGCGCTCCCGAGCACGCAGCGGGGAACTGCTGTGCTGGCCGTGTCCCTTGGACATAACCAAACACAGATCGCGGTAAATAGCCAAACACAGATCGCGGTAAATAGCCAATCAATCTGTGACCCTATGTAAATGAGGTGTCGAACGAACGGCGCATCAGTGGACATATCCCAGTACGCATGCTCCAAAATCACGTCGCAAATACTCAATGCTTTTGACATGAACGTCACTTACGCACAGCCCTATTCGCGTACGAGTTGCGTAAACGACGTACAATTCGACGCTGTTCCGACGTCCATACTTAACATTGCCTGCGCCTCATATAGCAGGGGTAACTTTACGCCGGTAATACGCCTTACACAAATGACGTATATCAATGCGCCGGGTGCACGTATGTTCGCAAATCAGCGTATCTAGCTCATTTGCATATTTTAAATGGGAACGTCTAATGCGTCCAGCTTAACTATGCGCCCACGGTACGCCGGCGTAGGCAAGTTACGCCATGTTTTTCGGCGTATCTTGCTTTCAGAATCGGCGTATCAGGAGATACACTGGCGTAGATGCTTTCTGAAGCTGGCCCATAGAGTCCACAAGCTATGGTGCCAATATCTGAAAATTGATCACACCTGAAGTACTGACGACCTATCTGATTTCTTGAGACCCTAACATGCCAGAAAAGTACAAATACCCCCTAATGACCCTGTTTGCTTCTGCATGCGAGCACACAGGGATAGGGGCGCTTTTAAAAAAAATATTGTTCATTTTACTTTATTTCTTTTAGTTTGACACTTTTTACCCAAAAATACTGAAACGGAGGGCCTGTGGGACCCAGAAGCTCTTAGAAAGTATGAGATACTCCTGTTTCAGCTTCCCTGATGCCTCTTATGTGTAGATCACCCTGTGTCTCTAATAGGGGCGTAGGGTGAATGAGAACCCCACTATATTGTGTGTTGGATGTAGTGTACTGTAACGGTCACCACCGTTTATGACCTTCCATCAACCCACGACAGCTTATCTGAAACTCTAACCAACAGGACCCGATCCATAAGAATTCCCTCAGAGAGAGACGAGACATACACTCTGTGCTTTCTGGTTTCAAATGTATGAACACTATAATGGTACACTTAGCTTTCTTATATACAGTACAGCATGTTAAAGTTAATCACAGGAACAATGAACTCTCCACCCCTACATCACACCATGGGGCTTCAATCACATTCTTGTAGGTAATGACATCCAGTTGAGCTAATTACTAATTGTAACAGAATGCATTATCCAGACAGCTTGGCTCCGCATATAGCTTGACAAGTCACATTCCTTTACTAAACATAATTGACATGCTAATTCTCTACCCCTGAAAGGAGACTGCTAACTCACAACACATATATATCATCAAAAGACTTTTCACAGTGTTAGCATTACACAATTAGTTCCCCTCAATCCACATCTTTAGACAGACTTCTGTCTCTGACAAAAAGGTATTCACACCTGATCATCAATGGGCTTTAAACAGTGTTATCACACAATGAAAGGTCTTTCAGGAGCCAGCCTCACTTAGCATTTCAACAGCCTGTTACACAGAGGAATAAGTCACTGTCCTATTGACCTGGTCAGGTCAACATAAACCACTTGTAATATTCCAGTATATCCTGCAAACATGAATTATGATTTATTAGCCACCCTATGCCCACAAGGGGCACAGGGTGAATTTAGCCTCAAGAGTCCTTAGTGCCGCTGGCACAGGAGTATCCCCCATCCCTCAAAAGTCTCTGGGCGTCACGGGTCAAACCGTTACATGTACTATAAAGATTGCTGTGATGAGGTGGGGTGTGATTGCATTCTATTGTCTATTGTGGTAATTAAGTCTGCTACTGTGATAAATGTGTATTATAAGTTAACAGACAGCCTAAAGGTCAGGTGTCTGAGTCATCAGCTGTAGTTAATTAGCTCATGTAAATTAGGTCAGTACCCAGAGTCAGGATGTCTGTCAAAAGATATTTATTGGGGCTCATTAGGTAACCATGGTGTCATGTTGTGGGTGGAGTTGGGTCATTGTTCATTTGGTTACCGCAGTATCCTAAAGTGTATATAACAGCTGTATTTCTCAATAAAGGGTCTATTCCTGTTGAACCTCTAACAGAGCTGCGTGTCTCGTTAATGGGGGAATTCTTATGGGTCGTGTTCGCCGGATTGTGGAGTATCAGTAGCTGCCTTGTGTTCGGGAATGGAATATCCTAAATGGCTTTAACCCCTGTCCCATTTGGGGTGCCGTTACAAATACATTTTTGGTCACTTTTATTCCTATTATAAGGAATGTAAACATCCCTCGTAATAGGACTATAGCATGACAGGTCCTCTTTACAGTGAGATGTCTTATTGACCCCAAATATCACCTCTAGGCTGGGAAGCCTGAAATAAAAAAAATAAAAAAATTATCCTGGCTTTGATCGTAGCGGTGAGTCAGTAGAAGCACCGGAGGGTGGAAATATATTGCGAGGTATTGGAGTATTGCAGGGTATTGGAGTATTGCAGGGTATTGGCAGGGTATTGCAGAGTATTGCACAGGGTATTGCGGAGTATTGCACAGGGTATTGCAGAGTATTGCACAGGGTATTGCAGAGTATTGCACAGGGTATTGCAGAGTATTGCACAGGGTATTGCAGAGTATTGCACAGGGTAGTGCAGAATATTGCACAGGGTAGTGCAGAAGAGTATTGGCAGGGATGGCTGAGCATGGAGGGATGGATGGCTGGATCTGTGACTGCAACTGCCACAGATCCAGCCCACAGCACTGCTGCTGCCATTCGATCCCTCCCCCTTTCCTCCTATACTGTACTGATCGGTACAGAGAGGGGAGGGAGGAACCAGCGGCATCACATTGTTTACAAGTGATCACTTCGTCATTTGACAGAGCGATCGCATGGTAAACGGCCGCTATCAGCGGGAATTTACCGCAATCCCTGATGCACCAGGGGCGCGCGGGAGCAAGATTCCCAGGGACGTCCTCCCAGAATAACTTGACTGTGCTGTAGACGTATTTTGTCTATAGCGTGGTCGGCATCTGGTTAAAAGCCTCCTCTGCCATGGCTGGGGCTGTAGTACAACCTGCAGTTACAGCCATTGGTGCATGTCAGTTCCTCAAGCAAAAAATGAAGCAGATGATTAACCTCCTCCCTACAGAAGAAATTGAGGTTTATGAAGACCTTTCCAAGGCCTTGTGCTTTGTGATTGATGCGATTATGGACTCTGTTCAACAAGCAACTCGCTTGAATCTCCTGCAGGTACGCATGCACAGGTCCCTTTGGTTAAATCATTGGAAGGCTGAGGCTTCCTGCAAGAAATACTTGGCAGCGTTTCCCTTTGGGGCAGAACGCCTGTTTGGAGATGACCTGGATAAATACATCCCGGAAGATTACTGGAGGCACGTCTACTCTATTGCCAGTTAAGAAAAAGAGTAAGCGTCCCTCATTTAAACATACTCTTTCTCCAGCCCCTGGAAACTCAGTCTCCAGGCAGTGGCGATGACCGCCCCAGTCTAACACTAGGGGAAAAGCCCAGAGCCAAGCCCAAGGGCAGAAAATAATTTGGGGTTCCAGACCCCCAAAGCTTCCCTATAAAGGGATGCCCCCGCTTGGCCGAGTGGGGGGAAGGCTGCTGCATTTTGCAAACGCCTGGCAGAACGAGGTTCAGGACAAGTGGGTCATCGCCACAGTCTCCTCAGGCTACAAGCTAGAATTCAGAGAACTTCCGCCACCCCGTTTTCTGAGATCAAGAGTTACCAAAGATCCAGAAAAAAAATCTGTCAAAGGAAAATCCTTCACTCCAGTTACATGGAAAGTAGTGACCAGAGACGCCAGCCTTCTGGGCTGGGGGGGTATATAGAAAAAATTAATTTGTGGCGCACAATCAGTTTGAGCAAGCAACCTAGTCTAAAAATAAAAGTTGAAATAAACATCAATCAGTATAAGTCCATATGGTAACAAAATACTCCGGACAGTCCAGTTTCAGCAGTTAGATAGATGTGGGAACTTAGCGGCAGCACCTGAAGCAGAAGCAAGCCTCTAGAAGAGCCAAAAAAATACAAGAGAGAGATGCGCCAAACTAAGTGCAGTATGTCGTTTTTAATCAGTAGTAAATTGGTACAATAAAGTAACTACTCACAAACATGGAGTAATATAGGCATTGGTGTGGCTATGAGGCCGGGGTCATCATAAGAGGTTCCTCCGGAAAAGGTTTCTTCGTCCCAGGCTTGTGAGCCGCAAGTGTGGTATAGTGGACACAGGAAACCAGGAAGAGCCGTCTGATGTGGCGTGCGTTCCACCGTGGAGCGCGGCGTATCGTCGTCGCCCCGGAATTGACGCGAGGGACCCGGCCAGCCAATCGGATTACGCGTTTCACAGCGTCAGCTGTTTCGTCAGATCCATGGCGTCCGTATGGAACGGACGTGAGTTATACGAGCAGGATAAACGTGATTGGTTGGAAATGGCACACTAACAAAAACAAACAAATTGACAACAAATAACAGCTACAGGCCATGGAGAGACATTACTATTAATAAAAAGATTCGATCGCAATTAACAAATAACAGAAAAGAGATGGCAATCGGAGACATTTGAAAGGGAATAAATAAACAAATATATAAATCCTGACAGTACTGGAAATAGAAAAAATGTAAAATCTCCGTCTGTCATAACACTAAAAATTATTTAAAACTAGATATGTTGGAATATTTAAAAATATATTGAAAATACTATTAAAAATGTAAAAAATGTAAACTATTATGGCCATTCATAAAAACAACTGTGTATATATTACAAACATGTGTATATATTAAAAATGATATAATACACCAGGAATCAAATATACAAACACATATAAAATATATGTGCATATATATAAGGACTAATTATACACACAGAATTGTTTAGTTTAGAGCATGAGTGTGCATACATGCACACACATACCACACAACTATGTGTATATATAGAGAGAGAGAGACCTAGATACTATACAGAAATTAGAATAACAACTAATGCTAATAATAATAATAATAACAACTAATAAACAGCCAGTGTTTGACAACACAGCAACACATGTATATATATATATATGTGTACATAAATATCTATCAAACGGTCATTACAAAAGGACAAGATAGGTCAGGACTAGGATTTTTGGATAACTAAATTAAATTATATTGTATTATATTATATTATATTATTGGTCTCAATTTCTTCATTCAATCCATGGGGTGACATCGTATTTAAAGAATAGATCCAGTAGGTTCTTGTTTGCATAACCGTTGAAACCTTTCCACAGCAGTAGGAGTCTCCGGTATGGCTTCAATTACCCATACCTGCAATAGGGACGTATCCTGATGATGATGTGTAACAAAATGACGTGCTACACTATACTTTGGGTTGGCTGCTTGTACAGCCCGTCTGTGTTCGCCAAATCTTGTGCGAAGGGCTCTAATAGTTCGGCCAATGTATAACAGGCCACAGGGACAGGAAATGCAATAAATAACGTACGTAGTGGAGCAATTATAGAAAGCATTCAGATTATATGTCATTTTGTTGGCTACAAAGTTCTTTTTACCGTGAGGGACATTAACACAGGCTAGGCATTTTTTTTTTTGCACTGGAACATACCCACCAATGGAATGAGGGTGAGTTGTTTAAGCATTTTTCCCTTAAAATTGTTTTGATGGTTTAATTTTGCTTGGAGCAATTTTGCTTTTAATATTTGGAGCCCTTCGGTAAGCAAATTTTGGTGACTTAGTTAAAGAAGAGGCAAGGTGAGGGTCCTGAATCAATATAGGCCAATGTTTTTCAAAAATCTTCTCCATTTTCTTATGTTTAATGTGGTATTGGGTAATAAACCGAGTAGTGGGGACTGAGTCACCCTTTTTGGACTGCGGAAGCTGATCTTGTACATATAAATCATGGGCTTCTTGAACAATGTTAGAAGGATAGCCTTTGGAAATGAACTTATTTTTAAGATCAGTACCTTGGGCTTTGTAGTCATCAATTTTTGTACAATTTCGTCGAAGTCGATGGAATTGGCTCTTTGGGACATTATTAATCCACCTAGGATGGTGACAGCTGGAATAATGCAAGTATGAATTGACCGCTGTTGGTTTAGTAAAATTTCTTGCACTAATAGTGCCATTACTGGCCGGGTCCCTCGCGTCACTTCCCGGGCGACGACGATACGCCGCGCTCCACGGTGGAACGCACGCCACATCAGACGGCTCTTCCTGGTTTCCTGTGTCCACTATACCACACTTGCGGCTCACAAGCCTGGGACGAAGAAACCTTTTCCGGAGGAACCTCTTATGATGACCCCGGCCTCATAGCCACACCAATGCCTATATTACTCCATGTTTGTGAGTAGTTTCTTTATTGTACCAATTTACTACTGATTAAAAACGACATACTGCACTTAGTTTGGCGCATCTCTCTCTTGTATTTTTCTGGGCTGGGGGGGCAGTGCTAGAAGATGCTTCTGCCCAGGGGAAGTGGTGGGGGCCAAAAAGCTCCTACCCATTAACATTCTGGAGATTTGGGCAATTCATTTGGCCCTCAAAATTTGGTCAGACTGCAAGGCTAACCTGTTTGGGTTCAGCCCGACAATGCTACGGCAGTGGCCTATATCAATCACCAAGGAGGCACCCGAATTTTGGATGCCCAACGAGAGGTGAATCACATCTTAGCCTGGGCAGAAAGACATATTCCTCGCCTATCTGCGGTCTTCATTCCAGGGGTACAAAATTGGCAGGCGGATTTTCTAAGCCACCAGCAACTGAGTCCAGGAGAATGGTCTCTACACCCTGCCATGTTTCAAATGATATGTCAGAAAGAGGGAACCCCAGATGTGGACCTGTTGGCTTCCAGGTTCAACACAAAACTGGACAGCTTTGTGTCACGTACAAGAGATCCCTATGCTCAAGGCTCAGATGCCCTGACAATCTCATGGGATCAGTATTCCCTGATTTATGCGTTCCCTCCCATAGCGCTTCTCCCACGATTCCTTCAGAGGGTCAAGAAGGAAGGAAACTAAGTGATTTTGGTCACCCCGGCTTGGGCCAGGAGACCTTGGTACGCAGAAGTCATAAGGATGGCAGTAGGAAGACCTTGGGTTCTTCCATTACGCCCAGACCTACTATCGCAGGGTCCAATATTTCATCCTGCCTTACAAAGTCAAAATTTGACGGTTTGGCTGTTGAGACCCACAATCTGAGGAAACGTGGGCTCTCAGCGCCAGTCCTATTCACTCTGGTTAATGCTAGGAAGCCGGCCTCCAGGCTTATCTACTACAGAATCTGGAAGGCATATGTTTCCTGGTGTGAACCCAGAAAGTGGCATCCTAGGAAGTTTGCCGTTAATAGGATTCTTGCCTTTCTTCAGTTGGGCTTAAATATGAAGTTGGCCTTGCACACTATCAAGAGCCAAATCTCAGCTTTGTCTTTATTTTTTCAGACCGCTTGCCTCTCATTCCCTAGTCAGGGCTTTTGTTTCAGGGTGCACTGTGGTTGAATCCGCCGATTAAGTCTCATGTGTGCCCATGGAATTTGAATTTGGTGTTGTCTGTTTTACAGAAGTTACCTTTTGAACCTTTACACCAGGTTTCTCTACATCTGTTGACACATAAACTGTTTTTTCTTGTAGCCATATTCTCAGCAAGGAGCATATCGGAATTGGCAGCTCTTTTGTGTGAAGATCCGTATATGATTATTCATGAAGACAGGGTGGTGCTGCGGCCTCACCCGAATTTCTTACCCAAGGTGGTTTTAGGTTTTCATCTGAACCAAGATTTAGTCTGCGGAGGAAGACAGTCTACACTCTCTAGATGTTGTAAGAGCGGTAAAGGTTTATCTGCAAGCTACGGTTCAGATAAGGAAGACCGATTGTCTATTCATTCTGCCTCAAGGCCCAAAGAAGGGCCAGGCAGCATCATAATCCACTATTGCAATGTGGATTCGACAAGTCATTACAGACATACACTGGGGAATTTGTTTGCGTGGCCAGTTCAGCAGTCTAATTAGGAGTATTTATTATATATATATGTGAGCAGGATGGGGGATCGGGTAGATGCCCCTGTTGAAGCCCCCTCAGACGAAACGCATAGGGCTTGGTATACCTACTCCCCATATTGCTTTTATCCATTTTTATTTGTTTTTATGATGACTTTTATGTCATTTTTATTTGGTTTTTATTACAATAAAACCCAGATTATTTTTGACCTGCACCATTGGGAGCCCCGTTTTCTTTTTCCTTGCATGTCCTGCTGGATTAAGTTTTTTTGGAGTTCCATCCTCGTTCCTCACTTTGTGGGCATTGGTTCTTTTCATTTATAACACCTTCCGGAAAGAAAAGAGCTATTACGGTTCTCCTGGTCCATTCTTGCCATTTGGATTGCCATCTACCTAGTGAGAGGTTTCCAGCGAATGATCGTCGGGGTTCCAGTGAGGTCAAGCTCGTGGCCATTCAGAATCGCCAGACCAGTCACGCCGTTTCGCTTGGGAGCGTTCATGCTTGTACGATCTACTGTCGCTGACGGTTAGATCCTCCAGATCCGTTAAGGGTATTCCATTAATTTCATCTACTTCTTTGAGCAAGAAGCAATGTTGGTTCCATGATGATTCACGCAGCATCTATCTTCATTTTATATTGATGGACACTGTTTCACATCACCTATTCACTTTTATGGACTTCTTGTTCATTTTGTTCAATTCATTCTAGTCACTCAGTTGATTTTGAGTTTTTTAACACTAGCGCTACATTTATACTTACCAAGTCATTATTCAGGCCTATGGTTTAGAAAAGAAGATCCTTCCTTTTCAGATGAAAGCGCACTCGACTAGAGCAGTTGGCTTCGGGAGCAGTGCATCACCAGACCTCCATGGCTCAGATCTGTAAGGCTGCTACTTGGTCTTTGGTCCATACATTTACTAAATTCTACCAGATAGATGTGAGGTTACGAGGATGCCGCCTTTGGGCAAAGTGTGCTGCAGGCGTGTCCCGTGCTGTATGATCAAGAAAATAGGATTTTTTTAATACAGCTTACCTGTAAAATCCTTTTCTTGGTAATACATCATGGGACACAGAGCTCCCACCCCTCTTCGGAGTTGACGTGGAACACTTATTGCTTTGCTACAAAACTGAGGTACTCTCCATTTGGGAGGGGGTTATATAGGAGAAATTTTAATTGGGTTTGCCAGTGTCCAATCACCTGTGGTGACTACATAAACCACAGGTAAGCTGTATTAAAAAATACTATTTTTGGCACCCCAGGATTATCCTCAGATTATTAAAACTTACCACCGCCATTCCACTGGAGAAGTAGCATTAAAAGCAGAGCTGAAGTTCACAATCAGCAATCTGACATAATTATATTTCCCCTTAAGCTGGTTAAGTGCTGTATGAAGGGCCGTAGCATTTCGGATCCTCAGTTGACCTATTTGACCTGAGCACAAACTGAAAGGGATCTAAATGCTCATTTTACTCTTTCTTCAAAAAACATTGGCCCGGATTCACAAAGCACTTACGCTGACGTATCTCCAGATATGCTGCGTAAGTACAAATATGCATCGTCGTATCTGTGCGCCGGACCCACAAACTAAGATACGCCTAAAAACAGACTTCATCCCACCGACGTAACTTACCTACGCTGGCGTAGAGTGGGCACATATTTACGCTGGACGCATGTGGTGCTCCCATCGATTTTCTATCGAAATATGCAAATGAGGAAGATACGCCGATTCACGAACATACTTGCGCATGATATACGCGGTTTGCGTAAGTTTTACGTCCGGCGTAAAGTTATTCCCCATAGATGAGGCGCAACCCATGCAAAGGTATGGACCAGGGAACACAAGCCTACGTATTGTACGTTGTACATCTGTGAATATGGGCCGACGTGGGTCTGGCTGGGCGTAGGTTACATTAACGGTGTACACAGTGATCCGGCTTATCTTAGGCAGTTTTTTCCAACGTGGTTTTCCGCATGCGCACGGGGATACGTCCACGTCTCTACGCATTCGCAGTTCGTTTTAAGTACTTGTCTGGCGTCCGACCCATCATTTGCATGGGGTCATACTTCATTGGCATGGATCACGCCTACTTCCACTTACGCCGGCTTGCACCTACGAAATATATGCCACGTTGGTGCAACATTGGGAGGATTTGCTATGTGAATTTCATGCTTGCCTCTCTGCGCTGCATCGGCGTAGCATAAAAGAGATACGACGGCTGAGATATGTGAGATGGAGGACACATTGGCTCAAGACAAAGGTTCAGCTGAATGTTTCCATGAGACATGGTAGCCCTGGTTTGTTTATAGATACTCCCGAGATTATGAAAATGCTTTGTCCCGGCACCCCACCTGTGGAGCAACCTAATGATGCAGTCTCTGTTCACCTTTACTTAAGATGGCTTGGACGGTATTTACCGCTCACTTACTGGACCCTTCCCCTCTCCCTTGTGTCTCTCTCTGGTCTTTCTTCATTCTCCCTCTTTTCTTGTACCGCTATCCTGGCTTTTCTCATCTCTTCTTAGCTAGGTCTACAGTATAATGGTAATTAATAAAGAAAATCTCTATCTAAGTTGAAATATGAAGGCGTATTATCAGATGAGGTAATGATAGATATTGCCTACTACAGGTTCCTTCTAGTGTTTTGCTATGGATCTGTTGCATTTTGATTTGTTGAACCGCATGTTCCGCTACCATTGTTCTTTTATGCATATTGTCAATTTGACATCTATGGCCCTGTACATCTATGTGGGTCTCATCGCAGTTGCACCTGCTAAGGGCCCCAAGTGTTTTACTTGTATGTACTTACTTTTCTTTTTCAATAAAAAACGTTGAATGTAAAAAAAAAAAGAGATACGATACAGCGGCATAAATGTGCGCCGATGTCTGTGAATCCAGGCCATTGTGTCCTTTTATCCAAAAAAGTGCTTTTAAATTTGCAGTCTTGTGTTTAGTGTCTGCACAGCAGACTTATCCACTGTGTTCCCAGTCTCTCCTCTATTTCATGCACCGACCTCCACACCTTTTTCAAAAGATGGGTCAATAAGCACTCAAACTAAGGGAAATAATGTTTTCTCCTCACTCCAGGTCACCTCGCCATCCACATCGCACCTCACATGTATATCACATGTCATATACCGCAGGGAGGATAAAAAGGTTCATAGCATAAACCATTTTTTTTATAATAACTATGGTTGTCCCGATACCACTTTTTAGGACCGAGTACAAGTACCCAGCCCTCAAATTTTCCACTCGCCTACTAGCATTTTGCGAGTGAAAAATGAGGTCTGGCGAGGAGCTGTGCTGCCTGGGAGAGGAGGGGGGGCGAGCACTGTCGGCGGGTGGGGCTGATCGGGAGATGTTCTCCCAGCGTGATGTGTAGAAGAGCAGTTGCTGAATGCAGCGTTCTGAGAGAGCTCTCTCTCTCTCACAGCGTGTGGTCACAGTTCCCCCCTCCCTCCCCCTTCTCTCTGCACAGGACGGAGACCAGTGAGAGAGCTGGTCAGTTTCTCTTCCTGTCATGTGAACTTGTGACCCCAGTGCAGTGAGTGCACATGGAAGATGGAGTCCTCGGATCGTGGCTTCAGCAGCTGACCCAGGTACATTCTCTACACTTATCCCTCCCTCCAGCCAGGTCAGATATAAATTACGATTCTCACTGTGTCTCCTTGCAAACCTCATGCTATGGCTTATCTGTGCTCCAGCTTTCCCACTCCGTTTCTCCTTTGCTATCTCTGTTATCTGAAATAAAGACTATTTAGTAAATTAACCCTCTGTGTCCTTGGTAGGAGAGAACTGTGCTTTTCTTCTCTGCTTCAGCCCAGGTTCACACAGTGCGATTAAAGACATCGCATGCGATTTGCACCTGTGGTGCCGATCGCATGTGATGTCTGTGAGATGCAAGTTCAGCCATACAGTTATAGTTGGATACATCAAAAAATCGCAGGGACTTGTTTTTTCCACACTAGAATCAGATCACATGAGTGTTCTCACCTATGCAATCTGATTTCTGTGCGAGTTAACAGTTCACACTGCGATTTGTGAACTAAACTGTGGGTGTCATTAACAATGTATTGACACCCGCAGCGGTTCGCAGAGGGCAGTGTGAACTGCCCACAGAAGAGATACGATGCAACCGGCGCTGGAATCGCACTGGTTCCTGCATCAGTGTGAACCCGGGCTTAATTAACACATGTACACTGCTGCTTACCTAAATGGTTAAAGCTTCACTCACACCTGAGCGTATTTTTTTTTCAGACAGAACGTCACATGTTTTTACCACAATTTTTGCTCCGTTAATTGCACCAATTTTGTACAGGTTAAAAGGACACCAATGTAAAAAGCAGAAAAAACGCCTGTAATCTGCCTATAAAGAAGTTCATGTACTTGTTTGAGCTTGGGCTCTGTTCACACCCAGGGCTTTTTGGGCATTTTTCTGCTCTCACCCATAGCTCTAAAAAAAATCCCATTAATTTCAAAGGCCCCTGTTCACATCTCAGCGTTTTGTCACCTAAAGCAAAACGCCTGTTGCTCAAAAAAGTACAGGAGCTACTTGTTTGGCAGATTACAGGTGTTTTTTATTCTTGTACATTTGTGACCTGTACAAAATCGTGTAAAAAAAATAGCGTGACTTTCTGCCTAAAAACTATATGCTCAGGTGTGAATGCAGCCTCAGACGTTTTACTACAGGTAACAAAATGCTCAGATGTGAACAGGGACATTTAAGTCTCATTTCATGATATAATTTATGAGGGCGTGATTAGGGGCGGTGGCAGGGTAGGGGTTGGGTGGGGCAACTGGTGGCGAGTAACCCTTGAGGCCTGGCTAGTAGCTCAGGACTTTAAATTTTGAGCCCTGCAAGTACCGATACTTTTTTTCATGTACTTGCTGATAACGATTACCGATACTTTTTTTAATGCCATGTGACAGTTTTCAAACCATAATACAGACTAATGATATATTCTTGATAATTTATGAAGAACTCTAACTCAAAACATTATAAAAGAATAAAACTGTTGGGCACTGATGGGATTAGGTGGCACTGATAGATATGTGCATTCCCGTTCCTGCGAATGTTATTTTCGTACGAAAATGTTCATTTTCGTACCCGCGGGATAATGTGTACATACGAAAAAATTAAAGCACCAAAATACGAAAACGACAGGATTACGAATAAGCCGCATAACGAACGACCGCAAATACGAACGAACGATCTAACGGAAATACGTCAAAACGAAAACGGCAATAGAACGAAAATGAAATCTGTAACAAAAGATTTGCATGCTGTATTTTGTTTGAATGCCTTTTCTGTTTGTATTTTGTATTCAAAATACAGAATGCCAATCTTCTGTTTATAGTATAAACAGAAGATTGGCATTCTGTCTTGTCTTTGAATACAGAATGCAAATCTTCTGTTTATAGTATAAACAACAGATTGGCATTCTGCATTGTCTTTGAATACAGAATGCAAATCTTCTGTTTATAGTATAAACAAAAGATTGGCATTCTGCATTGTCTTTGAATACAGAATGCAAATCTTCTGTTTATAGTATAAACAAAAGATTTGCAGAATGCAGTGAGTGTAGTTAGTGAAGCAGCTTTTTTTGTGCCGAGTAAAGCCAAATAAACTTTTCTGTGGATTTTCATCTGAAGGGAGATCAGTTGGCCAGACTTTTGAACCCAAAAATGGTTTTCTGATGGAGTTTAATAACAAACAAATTTTCTGAGAACGATCGGAAAACGATCGTTTTTATGTTTGTTGTTAAAAAAAGTCCGACCAAGTGTATGGGGCTTAACAATAGTTACTATGAATGAGCCGCGTGTTGAAAGTGCCGCGAATCCCGCAATATATTTACGAAAGTACAAAATTACGAAAATTCACGAAAATTATTGTCTAACAAGAAACGACAATAAATTAAACAGAATAACGAACCATCCCGCATGTACGAAAATAAAACTGTAACGAAAATACGAAACGATCGGAATACAAAAAAATCGTGTTGTACAAAAAACGAACGGGAACGAACGGGAAAACGGGCGTCTTACGAAAGACGAACGGAAACGAACCTACAGAACAATACGAAACGGAACAAAAAAAAACGATATGCAGCACTGATGAAGAGCATTGATAGGTGGCACTGACTAATACGTGACACATACTGATGGATGGGCACTGGTGGATGGGCACTGACTGGCTGGCACTGATAGATGGCACTGAGTGATGAGCACTAATACTGTAGGTGGCACTGATTATGCAGTGATGCACTGATAGGTGGCACACACTGATGGCTGGACACTGGGCTTGGATCACCGATAGGTGTTACACACTGATGGGCACCGATAGGTGGCACACAATGATGGGCACTGATAGGTGGCACACACTGAAAGCTGGCACTGATAGGTGTCAATGACTGATGGCTGGCAGACGTACTGGCTGGATGACACTGATGGATGGCACTAATATCGCTGAGCATTTATTTATGGCTGGCACTTATAGGCACTTAGGCAGGAGAGGATTTATTTTTCTATGCTGCCTCTGCAACGCCCATCTTGGTACACCCTGCACTCGGCCTCAATAAAGAAGCAGCGGACATCTTGTTACACCCAGCCTGAACTTCATGGGCTGGGTGTAACAAGATGTCCGCTGCTGGCATACTGTGGCTAAGTGCAGGGTGTACCAAGATGGGCGTCACAGATTTTCAATCACTGACTGTCAGTGAGTGTACCGGTGTTGGCTGGTTGAGGACCCCCCTGTACTGCGCTAAGAGGTGTACTAAACTTTATTGTATCACCCCTGCCCCTTGCAGAGTAGCACAAGCATCGGGAGCATGAGGCATCGTCATTGCCCAAGCGCCGTATAGAGCTGACACTTAGCTCTACATCTTTGGCTATTTTTGGAGGCTCCGAAAAGATTCGTACTGCGGAAGCACCGCGCCACGCCTGCGCAGTACAGGGGGGGGTCCTTATGCCCCGGGGGACCATTTTCGGCAGGGAACTGGCAACAGGGAATGTCACTTCATTTAACAAATGTGACGGCTCTGGTCGCAGATGGATAATGATGTGGCTGCACCGCCTAATAATTATGCACCCCCTTACCCACCTGAGGACTCCGCTCTGCTCTCCGCCCCTCTCCGTCCTCCATTTGCTGACTCCGCCCCTGCTGATCCCATGTATCGGCAAAGGTATTGGGAGCATTTGCGCCAGTACAAGTACTGGCGCAAATGCTCAGTATCGGTCCCGATACCGATACTATTATCGGTATCGGGACAACCCTAATAATAACTATAATGTTAAAAACAGTTTGTGCAGCCCACTTACATTTTCATGAGCTGCACCAGCACTGTTATACTGACATTTGTGTGTAACTACAGCTCACATACATTTCCAATTCTTTTGGCTTCTGGCTTCTAGCAGAAGTGATATATACATATTTTTAACCGGTTGATCATGGATGCAGTAATTTGGTCCTGATTTTAACCTTTTACTTTGCCATCTGTGTTAATTTCTGAGTTGTGAAGCACCGTGAAAGTCCCGATCTTTTTTTTTTCTCAAGTCTGTGCTCTATTCAGGGGCAGCTGGTGCTAAATATTTCAGGGGGGAGGCTGAACAAACATAACGCCATCAAAGAGGACACAGACAGGAAGGCAGCAATCACCGGAAGCACCCTCTCTTTATGGGAGACGGAAGGCGATGATTGCATTTGTATGGATTGGAGATGATATAAGCTGCCCTTAGTACAATTAATTAACTCATTCACTTACATGTCTTCTGTTCTGAACAAATAAAATTGCAATGTATGCAGATAAAAAATAGCAGATGCAGAAGCAACACATTGACAGTCTGGTGGCTGGCTACTGCCCGGCCAACTCAGAGAGGCCTTGAGTTCCACCGCGGTTTAGAGAAACCGGAAGTGACACAATTCCATGATGACATGCAAAGCACCGCCCTACGCTGTACAGACGGCCAATCACATACTGCACCAACAAAGCTGAATTTAACAGTGAACAGTGGAAGATCATGTGGGTCTTTTAGGTGCTGTTGCCAATGGACTGCATGGCAGGTCATCATATGTCTTGTCAAGCATGTGGTGCCCAAGCGGATGTTCCGGCCACCCTTAATCCGCTTCAGACAAAGATTGCAAACAGCAACGATCTACTCACATATGTTGAAAAAAATCCACATCAATAAACTTTTGGAAGTCAGCAGTGCCCTGACATCCTGCCTCATTGGTGTTCTGCCTCCACCTCACTTTCCTCTTCTCTTCTCTCAGGCACCCAAGTACAGTCAGTGACCTCATCATCCCCTCCCTCCTCAACACTGGAGCAAACTTGGCAGTATGCTGCAGCTGGGGAAAGTCATAACGGCTAGTTTCTTGTCCTTCTGTGGCACCCCTCTATCTAGACTCATGTTACTCCCTTGATCACCTCTGCAATTTTTATTTTTTGTGCTATAAACAAAAAAAGACCGACAATTTTGAAAAAAATACAATATTTATTACTTTTTGCTATAATACATATCCCAATTAAAAAAATATATATATATTTTTCCTTCGTTTTGGCCGATATGTATTCTAATACATATTTTCGGTAAAAAAAATTAAATAAAATCGCAATAAGCGTATATTGATTGGTTTGCGCAAAAGTTAAGCCGCGTACACACGGCAGAGAACCTCGACGGGCAGAACACATCGTTCCGTCCGTCGAGGTTCTCTGCCGGCCGTCAGATTCGGCGACCCGCCCGTCGGGAATGGCAACCAGCCATTCATCCAGGCGGGCCGTCGAGCAAATAGAGAGCCTGCTCTCTATTCGCTCGACGAGATTCCCGACGGGCGGGGCGAGCCAGGAGCGTACACACGGCCGAAGCTGCATTCCAGCGAGGTTCTCGCTGGTTTCTAGCGAGAACCTCGGTCGTGTGTACGCCGCCTTATAGGGCCAGATTTAGTAAGACGTTAAGCGGCTTATCTCGAGATGCGCGGCCTAAGTGTAAATATGCGCCGTCTTATCTATGCGCCGTACCCACCAAACTAGATACGCCTGAAAAAAGGCTTTCTCCGACCGACCTAACTTTCCTACGCCGGCCTATCTTAGGTGCATATTTACGCTGGACGAATCTGGCGCGCCCATTGATTTCCTATTCAAATATGCAAATGAGGGAGATATGCCGATTCGCGTATGTTGTAGGGGCAGACGCTGGCTATGTGCGCCGTGCGGAAGTGTTAAGTCCGGCCTAAAGTTAGTCCTATAAATAGCTGCTTTATCTTTGCACCTGACGGGCACATGTCAGCTGGAGAGCAGCTCCAGCAGCACTGTTACCGACGAACTTAGCAAGCTGAGCAACCCCACTTGCAGGACAACACACATCTGTATGCCAACATGCCAGGGGCAGCCGTGGTCCTAGCACTACTAATGGGTCCACCGGTACGGAGGAGGAGGCACGTGAGAGGATATACCGAACGCGCATGAGCCTCTTTGGCATGGGTGATGAGGAGGTGTATCGCATCTTCAGATTCAGCCCTGATGCCATCCTGGAACAAACCACAGCCCTGCAGGATGACATCACCAGCAAGACACACCGCTCACAAGCAGTGCAGCCACTGACTGGGCATATTTATGCCCAGGAAGTTAGACCGGCAGAGTTGTGAGCATGTGCACAGGGAAGCGATCAGACACCGAGGTCACTGCGCATGCTCCGTGGATGATACGCCGGGCGTAAGTGTCAGATCCAGGCTCAGACCATCATTTGCATAAGGTCACACCCACTTCCACTTACACCTACTTGCGCCTTCACATTTACGCTACGCCGTCGCAAACTTAGGAGCAAGTGCTTGGTGAATACTGTACTTGCCTCACTAGTTTGCATCGGCGGAACGTATATGCGCTGTGTTATGCCGGCACACAGATGCGCCCATCTACCTGAATCTGGCCCAAAATAGGGAATAGATTTATGTAATTTTTTTTTTTTTTTTTTACTATAGCAGATTGACGTCCGGGAAGTGGTTGTGAAATCCTGACTGGACGTCTATTGACGTCCTGCAGGATTACATGCCAACGCGCGCCCGTGGGGGCGCGCAGCACCGCGATCGGTGGTGCGGGGTGTCAGTCTGACACACTGCATCTCCGATCTCGTTAAAGAGCCTCCGCGGAGGCTCTTTACCAAGTGATCAGCCATGTCCAATCACGGCTGATCACGATGTAAACAGGAAGAGCCGTTGATGGCTCTTCCTCACTCGCGTCTGACAGACGCGAGTACAGGAGAGCTGATCGCGGATCTCCTGACAGGGGGGTTTGTGCTGATTGTTTATCAGTGCAGCCCCCGCTCGGATGCACACACTGGACCACCAGTCAGTAAAAAAAAAAAAAAAAAAACTAAGTGCAGTAAAAAAAAAAGATGCCAATCAGTGCCCACAAATGGGCACTGACTGGCAACATGTATCCATCAGTGCCACCCCTTAGTGTCCATCAGTGCCACCCCTTAGTGCCCATCCATGCCCAGTGCCCACCTATCAGTGCCCATCTGTGCCACCCATAAGTGCCGCCTATGAGTGCCCATCAGTGCCGCTATGAGTGCCCATTAGTGCCGCATACCAGCGCCGCCTATCAGTGTCCATCAGTGCCACCTCATCGGTTTCCATCAGTGCCACCCCATCGGTGCCCATCAGTGCCACCCTATCAGTGCCCGTAATTGAAAGAGAAAACGTATTTACAAAAAAAATTTACAGAAAAAAATAAAAACTTATTTTTTTTTCACAATTTTCAGTCTTTTTTTAGTTGTTGCGCAAAAAAAAAAAAAATTTGCAGAGGTGATAAAATACCACCAAAAGAAAGCTCTATTTTTGGGGGAAAAAAGGACGGCAATTTTGTTGGGTACAGTGTAGCACAGGTGTGTTCAACCTTTTGAACAGCAAGGACCACTTAAGTGACTTGGTAACTGGTCGTGAGCCACAATAAGCGAAGCAGGTGCATGGCAGCCCACTCGGCTCTACAGATCCCACTCTACTCTTAGCACATCAAACTCACAGGTAATATAAGTCTATGGCTTAGTGCAGGTAACCCACAGGTGCACTTCTCTCCACCTGTGGATCAGTTTGAAAGCAGCCCAGTAACCACTGCAGAACAGATATGCCCATAGATACACTGTGATTTTAGTAACTTTAGTAACTTTAATAACAGTATTCTATTCTACTTTATTCCATCCCAGAGCAGAAGGTCGTGGGCCACATCAGAGGGCTCCACGGGCCACATGTGGCCCCCGGGCCACAAGTTGGGCACCCCTGGTGTAGCATGACTGCGCAATTGTCATTCAAATCGCGACAGCGCTGAAAGCTGAAAATTTGCTTGGGCGGGAAGGTGCGTAAGTGACTGGTATGAAAGTGGTTAATGGTGGTGATCTGCGATTTTTATCGTTGACTGTCACATTGTGGTGGACATATCCGACACTTTTTGGACCATTGACATTCATAAAGCGATCAGTGCCATAAAAATGTATTGGTTACTGTATACATGACACTGGCAGGGAAGGGGTTAACACTATGCGGCGATCAAGGGGTTAAATGTGTGCCCTAGGGAGTGATTCTAACTCTGGGAGGAGGGGACTGATGAGGAGAGGAGACCGATCGGTGTTCCTATACACAAGGAACAAGCCCCTTCTTCAAAGCTGACCTAGCGTGCTTTAGTTCCACCATTTATATGTTCACATATTGCAGAGACCCTCCCCTTCACTAGCATATCTGGGTGAGCCCATATTTCACTCCTCCCCACAGCTGACCTATTTATCCACCACACAAAGTCCTGTGGCTACATTGCAATGGAAACAATCTGTCATTTGACCAGGACAATTAAATCAGTACTCTTAGGCCTCGTACACACGATAGGATAGCCAGAGGACAACGGTCTGATGGACCATTTTCATCGGTCAAAACCGATCGTTTGTGGGCCCCATAGGTTATTTAACCTTAGGTTAAAAAAAGGCCAACTTGCTTTAAAATTAACCTATGAACTTCTAACCGATAGGTCAAAACTGATCGTTAGTAGGCACGACCATCGGTTAAAAATCCATGCATGCTCAGAATCAAGTCGACGCATGCTTGGAAGCATTGAACTTATTTTTTTTAGCCCGTCGTTGTGTTTTACGTCTCTGCGTTCTGATACGATCGTTTTTTTAACTGATGGTGTATAGGCACATCAGACCATCAGTCAGCTTCATCGGTTAACCTATGACAACGGTCATTCAGACCGTTCTCATCGGATGGACTGATCGTGTGTACAAGGCTTTAATACTGTATGTATAAAGCCTTGTACACACAATCAGTGTGTCTCTTTCTCATTAATTCTTTCCATGATCACTACTTGCATTTGATAATAATCCTGCACTTAATGTAGTAAAGTAAATAGATAAGCCAAGGATGTCTGGCGCACCAAACCACTCATGCTCAGAACTCTCCAGGCTCAGGAGGGGCTGCTGGAACATACGCCACCTCTCCTGGATCACATACCAACTGGCAGCACGCTCCAGAAAGGTTGGCCCTTAATGCAAGGTGAAGGGAATGTCTAAAAGGATGCTACTAGGACTGCCAGGGACTGCCAACACCCACAAAAGTGCAGATGAATATCATTGGCAAGGGACTCCAATATGCAAACAACATATGCTCAAAAGGAACTACACATTCCCCATAGTAAAATGTATAAATTATTCAATAATTAAATTATATCCGTGAGGCATAATTCATAATCAATACATAGTTACATAACTATAAGTTTAAAAATACCCAGAGTGATTAGTTACAAAACTCTGGAGCTCTAAGAAACCCACCCTTTAGGGGTTACAATGAAGACCTATATGTATGCTCACATATATCCGTGTACTCATATACAGTACATGAATAAGAATGTTAAGAGATCATTAAAAACAAAAAGCTGGATTGATTTTGAATGATGGTATAATGCCTAATCAGTGTGCATAGAATTAGAGGACATTGATGAAGAGCCTCTTGTTTATAGCTCCCTTTGGTTTACATATCTTCAACTAAAACCCTAAGGCTGCGTACACACAATCGAATTTGTCCGCTGAAACTGGTCCGTCGGACCGTTTCAGCAGACATCTCCGATCGTGTGTATGGGCTAGCGGACACATTTGGCCAGCGGACAAATTTTAAAACATGCTTGGATTCGACGCATGCGCGGAAGTATTTTTCTTCCTGGTTCAGTCACGTGGCGGCATCAACGTCACCGCCACATCACCGTGATGTCTGCCAGTGGGGATTTGGATCCGATGGTGTGTGCACACCGCCTGACAAAAATCTCGAGGAGACATGTCCGATGAAAACGGTCCGCGGACATGTCCCTCCGTGTGTACGCGGCCTTACTCCCATAGGGCTATTAAAATGGTACTCTGTATACCCTATTTTTAAAAGGCGTCACCTCCAAACATAAGAAAATTGGTCAACACCATATGTCCTGCATCCCTAAAAAAAAAAAAAAAAAACACACCACATAGACCAGCTATAGCACTGCATGGATGTCAAGGCCCTCATTCACCAGGATCCTAATGCCGCGTACACACGGTCGTTTTTTGCGATGAAAAAAAAACGACGTTTTCTGTGAAGTAAAAAACTACGTTTTTGAAACGTCACTTTTCAAAGACAATTTTGCATACACACCATCGTTTTTTCACAAAAAGCGAGGTTACGTTCACCACTCTTTTCCATTGAAGCTCGCTTCATAACTAGCTTCTGGGCATGCGCGGGTTGAAAAACGTTGTTTTGAACAACGTTTTTGCTACACACGGTGACTTTTTGTGAAACAAAAAACGACGTTTTGAAAAACGACACAAAAAATTCAAGCATGTTGGAATTTTTTTTGGGTCGTTTTTTTGAAGACAAAAATGACGTTTTGCCCACACACGATCAATTTAAATGACGTTTTAAAAAACGTCGTTTTTTTTTCATCGCAAAAAACGACCGTGTGTACGCGGCATTACTGATATGTATTCAATAGATTTCCCTATTACACAGTTATTGGTATCTACCACCAGCATCCAAGATTTCATTAATGGATTTGACAAAGACTCTAAGCCCTGTAGCATTTATATCATGAACATCTTTGAAGTGACAAGAAAGAGAATGTTTTTCAAACCCTTTTAAAATGTTCTGCTTATGTTCTCTAAATTGCACTGTAAATGTGCGTGACCTACCATCTACATACAAGAGGCTGCAGGGGCAGACCAAACAATAGATGACAAACTGTGTCTAGCAGTTAATGAACTGCTTGATATGATACATCTTTCCATCTACTCCTGCCGCCGCCTTCTTTTTGTGCAACATGAAACCACATACGTTGCAGTTAGGAACCCCACATCTAAAACACCAAAGATGGTGTTCCAAAGTGGGGATTTCTTCTTGGGAGGTTTCACCCTGCTCAGGGCAGTGAGGCTTCTTAAAGAAAAATAAGCCTTTTTTTGCAAAAAATCACATTGGGTACTTTGGAAATATTCCCAGATAACAAGGGAACTTGTTCTAGGATGCTCCAATGTTTTAGAGGGCCTATTTGATGGCAAAGGCCTTCTGATTGTACATTGTACAGAAGGCTACCTGGCTACCTAAGCCAATCTACTGGGCTTGGCACTACCAGTACTTGTTCCCTCTCTAGTCATTGTGAAATGATTTCCTTCTAGATATTCTTTCCTATAATTGGCCTCAATGAGCTCACTATCACTATCAGACTCTGCTCATCATAGTCCTGAACCCGTGTTCGCCTCATTCGCCTCAATCTGCAAGACTGATCCAGGGGGACATTGTGAATTCACCTGGGGGTGGTCATGCAAGTAAGAATTGCCCACTGAGGGTTTAAAATGGGTCCTGGAAACTATGTGTGAGTCAGAATCTGCCATGAGTTGCAGGTCCCAAAAGGCCAATTTCTTCCCGTTCACTACTTGAGTAATTTGGATATCAATTAGATTTGACTGACAGTGTTGTATAAACCCCTCCAACTAGGAATCTGAACCATCTTAAATGACCAAGATATTGTCAATGTAGCATGCATATAGGATCAGGTTCACCCATATAGGAAATGTTCCCAAAAACCCTGTCATGTACCAGGGTGTATTTGAACTGGGATCTTCCTGGTCCCACAGCTGCAGCCTTACCTGTTGTTCTACAGAGGAGATCTGGACTTTTCAATCGATCAGTGCTGTTTATGTGGATTAGCTCCCTGGGTGTTCTGACTGCTTGTGATTAGGGATGAGCCGAACATACCCGCGTTCGGTTCGCACCAGAACCGTCGAACAGACCGCGGGTTCACGCAAACATTTAGAACCCCATTGAAGTCTATGGGACTCGAACGTTCGAATTCAAAAACTCTAATTTTAACCACTTGCTTACTGGGCACATACATCCCCCTCCTGCCCAGGTGAAATTTCAGCTTCCAGCACTGCGTCGCTTTAACTGACAATTGTGCAGTCGTGCGACGTGGCTCCCAAACAAAATTGACGTCCTTTTTTCCCCACAAGTAGAGCTTTCTTTTGGTGGTATTTGATCGCCTGTGCGGTTTTTATTTTTTGCGCTCTAAACAAAAAAGTGCGACAATTTTGAAGAAAAACACAGTGGGCCAGATTCAGGTAGAGTTACTCTGGAGTATCAGTGATACTCCAGCCTAACTCTCACTTTAAGCCAGCGTTTCTGTTTTCAGTAAGCAGAAAACAAGAAACGCCGGGTTGGAGTTCCTATACGAGCGGCGTAATTGTATTTCGCCATCGTATCGGAACTGCAATTTTAAAAATGGTGCTCGGGGCGTTCCCACTGATTAACGCCGAGAATATGTTAATCAGCGAGAATCGGCAATTCACGATCGTATTCGGGCCCGACGCAGTGACTTTCCGACGTTTCCGTAAGAGATACGCGGCGTAAAGAAAAACCAGCCCCCTAGTGGAGTATCCTATGTTAAGTATGGCCGTCGTCATCGCATCGAATTTAAAAAATTTCGAGTCGTTTGCGTAAAACGTCCGTGAATGGGGATTGACGTCATTGACGTTCACTGACAGAATTTGGAGCATGCGCACTGACAGTCGACGCATGCGCAGTACGTTCGCCGCGGGATCGCGCCTATTTTAAATACTACACGCCCCCTACCCACCCAATTTGAATTCCGCCGTCTCATTTTCGCTACGCCGCCGCAACTTTAGGAGCAAGTGCTTTGTGAATACAGTACTTGCTCCTAAAGTTTCGGCGGAGTAACGTAAATGAGAAAAGTTACTCCAAAATAAAGATTCGCCCATCTACCTGAATCTGGCCCAATATTTTTTACTTGTTGCTATAATAAATATCACAATTTAAAAAAAAAAAACACATAGGGCCAGATTCAGGTAGATGGGAGCATCTTTGCTCTGGAGTAACGCTTCTCATTTACGTTACTCTGACGACCCTTTCAGCACAAGTACTGTTATTCACATAGCAGTTGCGCGTAAACTTGCGCCAGAGTAACGATAATGCGCTGGCGTAACCCGACGCAAGTGGAAGTGGGTGTGATCACATGTAAATGATGGGCGGAGCCCAGCGCAGAGGCTTACGTTCAGCGCATCATCCACAGAGCATGCGCAGTGAGTGCGGCTCCACTCGCCCCCTTGTGCGCATGCTCACAACTTCCGTCAGGACCACTTCACGGGAAACGTCAGCGTAATGCCTTCCGTTGGGCGCTTAAAAGCGCAGGCGGGAACGCCATTCCGGCGCAAAAGTATTTCCGTTTCCCCCCACCCCAGGGAAGATACTTTTGTGCTGTGATGGCTGCTCCCGCTACCCCCAGAGAGAGGAGGAACCTCAACTTTAACGCCCAGGAGGTCTCAGTGATCATCTCTGCTATGGAGACATTTAATCATTTCCTCCATGGCCAAAAAAGCCGTAAGACCAGCCGGGAGAGGAAGCAGGGCATCCTGGACACCATTGCTGGCCGGGTCAATATTTTGGGGTACTCCACCCGGACTGCTGCTGACATCCAAAAAAAAATCAATGATCTGCGGCGCAAGGTCCGTGGCAAGGTGTCCACCATCAGGAGGCATGAGAGGGGCACAGGTGGTGGTCCCCCATGTCCGGTCACCCTGACCGCGGAGGAGGAGATGGTCTCTCGCTGCCTGGAGAGGGAGCAGGTGGAGGGGGTCCCTGGCTATGACTCCGTGGAGGAAGGCTCAAGGACAGGTAAGTGTTTTTTTATCCCCTATTTGATGTGTTGCATTTGGGGGGGGAGGGTACCTGTGCCAAGTGTGTGGGACCACCAACATGTGTCTGCTTTGTGTCATCCACAGATGACGGAGCTGGGCCATCATCTGTCGGCGGCCAGTCCACCCCATCCCCCCCACGCCATCCTGTGCACGAGCCCCTTCGTGGTGAAGAGGTGGAGGAGGAGAGTGGCCACACCACACCTGCCGAGGTGGTTGTGGAGGATCCTGCTGTGGCAGAGCAGGACTTTTCCTTAGTGTTGGAGGTCTCCTCCCCTTCTCCTGGGCCGTCTGTCATCCCCTCCCCCATCCTTGGAAGCCCCTCAAGGGCGACTCCATCCCCCCGGGGACAACCATCTTCTGGCTCCAGGAAGGCGACCCAGAAGACCAGGGGGGTGTCGGATCTTGTCCAGGGCCAGTTGGCGAGGGATCACGCCAGACAGACCCAACAAATGGGGGACATAGTTGGGCACTTGGAGAAAGTGGCTGACAGCCTGTGCTCCGTTGGCCAGATAAGCAACGCAGTGCAGGATGTGAGTTGCAACTGCGCTGCAGTGGTGACCAGTTTGGGGGAGGTGCAGGGGGATATTAGGCACCTCACTGCAGCCGTCCAGGCCAACACTGCTGCCATCCATGGAAACAGTGCTGCCATCCGGGACCAGGGGAGGCTGAGTCGGCGGGCCCAACACTACCAAGTGACCCGGCAGCTCAGGATGCAGGCCCAGCAGCTGAGGATGCAGGGCCAGACAAACAATTACCTCGGCCGGATAGCCATGGCCTTGGAGGGCATGCAGGCCACACCTGCCAGGAGTGGCCCACCCGGGGATCAGCCACCTCCAGATGCCCCCCCACCCACTCCATCCAGGCAGCTGAGGAGCCAGAGAGGTTCGGCAAGAAGGAGCCCCCGGCATCCCCGATGATTTTGTTATTTTTTTTTGTCTGATTTTTACTCAGGATATGAGATTTTTATTTTATTTTGATTTTTACTCAGGATATGAGATTTTTATTTTATTTTGATTTTTACTCAGGATATGAGATTTTTATTTTATTTTGATTTTTACTCAGGATATGAGATTTTTATTTTATTTTGATTTTTACTCAGGATATGAGATTTTTATTTTATTGATACTGCACACGTTGCAGTGTGAAAGGTGTGTGAATGTGAGGGGGTGGCACTCCTGCCAGTAAGGGGTGTCACCCTCGGCCGTGGTGGTGGAGTTAACCCCACGGCTGTATGAATGACATGTGAAAGGTGTATGAATGGACAGTGACATCATTGGGGCCTTGACGCTGGCGTTGCTGCTCCCAAGTCCTACATGCTGGACTTGGGCTAATCCAATGCGATGTGCATGTGGTGTGTGTGATCTAGGGACATCAGTGGTGTGCATGCGTGCATTGTCTGTGTGATTAATGTTTTGGTTTAGTGTCCAAAGATGCCTACGGCAAGGACCCTCCTGACTGCTCTTCCATCAGCAGACTGGGTGTCCTCTGGCAGGTGGGGGCTGTCTGGTTGGGGGGTCAGGTCATCACGTATGTCAATCTGCAGGCCTTTTCTCATAGCAAAGTTGTGCAGAATGCAACATGCACCGATGATCTGACACACAAAGGTAGGGGAATACAATAGGGTCCCCCCAGACTTATCCAGGCAGCGGAAACGGGACTTCAGGAGCCCGAATGTTTGCTCCACCACTGCACGGGTTTTGATGTGTGCTTCATTGTATTTTCTCTCTCCTCTGGTTTGGGGGTTCCGGAAAGGAGTCATGAGATGGGGTCCCAGTGCATATGCAGAGTCACCTGTAAGGTAAAAGACAGGAGGATGTTAGTCATGCATGTACCACTTTTGATGTGCATCACGGGAGGGGATAGTCTTGCCTGACTCCCATGTCACTCACCAACCAGCCAGCTGTCCCCATACATGTTCTGCTCGAATTCTGCTGGGATGGGACTCTGACGGTATATGAAGCTGTCATGGCTGGACCCGGGGTGTTTGGCACGGACGTGCCATATGAGGCGTTGGGCATCGGCTATCACCTGTACGTTGATGGAGTGCCAATGCTTCCGATTGCGGTATATGTGCTCTGTGGCACTGGGGGGCTGGAGTGCCACATGTGTGCAATCAATGGCCCCCACAGTGCGTGGGAATCTGGCAATGTTGTAGAAATCTGTCATTGCCTTCAGCAGCAGCTCCTCAGTGGTGGGTCTGATGAACTGGTTGGACATGCGTCTGAGGATTGCAGGGACAACCTGGTGCACACATCTGCTCACGGAGGATTGTGACATCCCAGCCACCACTCCACTTGTACGCTGGAATGATCCACTTGCTAGGAAATGGAGTGTTGCCAGGACCTTCACCAGTGGCTGCACTGCTTGTGAGCGGTGTGTCTTGCTGGTGATCATCCTGCAGGGTTGTGGTTAGTTCAAGTATTGCATCTGGGCTGAATCTGAAGAGGCGATACACCTCCTCATCCCCCATGCCAAAGAGGTTCATGCGCGTGCGATATATCCTCTCACGTGCCCGCCTCCTTCGTTCCGGGGGACACATCAGTAGTGCTAGGACCACGATTGACCCTGGCATGTTGGCACACAGAGGTGTTGTCCTTGCAAGTGTGGTTATTGAGCTAGCTCTTATCGTCGGTAACGCTGCTGTAGCTGCTCTCCTGCTGACCTGTGACCGTCTGGAGTAAAGATAAAGCAGCCTTTTGTAGGAATAACTTTGCGCCGGACGGACGAGATACGCGCGTTGCGCATGTAGCCAGCGTATGGTGCTAATCCGTTCTCGAATCGGGAAATCTCCCTCATTTGCATATTTGCAGGGGAAATCAATAGGCGCGACTGATGCGCCAAACGAAATTATGCGCTGACGGGACTCTGGCGCCGGAAAGTTAAGCCGATCGGAAATGGCCCGTTTTTGGGCGCATCTAGTTTGGTGGGTACGGCCACATAGAAACGACGGCGCATATTCACAGTTACGCGGCGCATATCGAATTACTCCAGCGCAAGTCTTGCTGAATCTGGCCCATAGGGCCAGATTCAGGTAGATGGGAGCATCTTTAAGCTGGAGTAACGCTTCTCATTTACGTTACTCTGGCGAAATTTTAGGAGCAAGTGCTGTTATTCATGAAGCACTTGCTCCTAAATTTGCGGCAGCGTATCGCAAATGAGCCGGCGGAATTCAAATTGGGCGGGTACGGGGCGTGTATTATTTAAACTAAGCGCGATCCCGCGGCGAACGTACTGCGCATGCGTCGACTGTCAATGCATCCCAGTGCGCATGCTCCAAATTCTGTCAGTGAACGTCAATGACGTCAAATCCCCATTCATGGACGTTTTACGCAAGCGACGCGATTTTTTTTTTCCGACGCGATGACGACGGCTATATTTAACATAGGATACTCCACCAGGGGGCTGCTTTATCTTTACGCCGCGTATCGCTTACGGAAACGTCGGAAAGTCACTGCGTCGCGCCCGAATACGATCGTGAATTGCCGATCCCCGCTGATTAACATATTTTTTCGGCGTTAATCAGCGGGAACGCCCCCGGCGCCATTTTTAAATTAAAGTTGCGATGCGATGGCGAAATTCAATTACGCCGCTCGCATCGGAACTCCAACCCGGCCTTTCTTGTTTTCTGGTTACAGAAAACAAAAACGCCGGCTTAAAGTGACAGTTAGGCTGGAGTATCACTGATACTCCAGCCTAACTCTACCTGAATCTGGCCCAATTTTTTTTCTCAGTTTAGGGCGATACGTATTCTTCTACATATTTTTGGTAAAAAAAAATATAAAAAATCGCAATAAGCGACTGGTTTGCGCAAAAGTTATAGCGCTTACAAAATAGGGGAGAGAATTTTCTTTTTTTTTTTTACTAGAAATGGCGGCGATCTGCGATTTTTTATTGGTACTGCGACGTTATGGCGGACACATTGGACACTTTTGACACATTTTTGGCGCCATTCACATTTATACTGCGATCAGTGCTATAAATATGCAATAATTACAGTATAAATGTGACTGGCATTGAAGGGGTTAACACTAGGGGGTGAGGAAGGGGTTAAATGTGTATCCTAGGTGTGTTCTAACTGTGGGGGGAGGGGGGGTGACTGGGGGGGTGACTGATCTGTGTCCCTATGTACAAGGAACACAGATCGGGCTCCTCCTCTCCAGAGACAGGACGCTGTCTCTGTGTAAAAACGGCAATGAGAGATGATCTATGAGATCATCTCTCATTCGCCCACAGATCGCATCGCAAACGGCCACTCTGACTGGCCGTTCGCTGCGATCTGTGGTTGGCCGTGTCCAAGGGACACGGACAACACAGGGCTTCCCCGCAGCGCGCTCTACAGCGCGCGCTGGGAACGCCCAAAGGGGCGGCCGTCAAAAGACGGCATGTTGGCTACTCAGACCCGCGCTGGTGCCGTCATTTGACGGTAGCGCGGGTCTGAAGTGGCTAAAGACCAATATTCAAGTTATTGTTGGAAAACGTCTGAGAATCCGGGTCTTGCCCCAGGGAACATGTATCAATGGATTATTTTTTTTTTTAAAACTGTATTTTTTTCTGGAGCAGCGATTTTAATGATGCTTAAAAAAAAATCCCTTTAAATATCGTACCTGCTGTCTGTCTATAATAGTGGCACATGTTTAGAAATGTCCCTGCACAACATGAGATTATTCTCAGAAAAAAGTAATTTAATACTGCTTGCGGCTTCAAAGTAATGTTTGGTACCTGCAATATGGATAAAAATCATGGAAAAAAATAGCATGAGTTTCCCCACCACCACTCCCCCCAGGTCTTTACAAAATCCAGTGCAGATCCTGACCTCCCTGGGGCCCTAAGCAAAATCTGACGACAGTGACATGTCACATTAAAGAAAGTTGAGAAGCAGGGGAGGGGGTGTTCTGCTGTCAGAAATGACTCAGCCAGCGAGTTTAGAAGCCGGATGAGGGTGCGAAAATGACTTCTCACCAGACAGGGCCTCTAGTAATTTTGGGGCCCCTTTGCAGCTTTGCGTGGCCCTAAGCGGCTTGCATAGTGCGCCTATAGGGAGGATCGGCCCTGACAAGACCCTATGGCCCTATATACTTTAAACAGCAGTATACTGGCGGTGCAAACAAGACAAGGACTGTAGGTTTGTTACGTAGAAACTGAATCATGTCATACTTTGCTGCTGCATATTGCATAATTTCCTAAAGAGACCCTCAACAAACTACATGACACTTGTGCCTGGTGATGAGGCCATTAATGTTCCAGTGGTGGCCCGTGAGCCTGTGGCCATACAGGCTTGGCCCCCCCAAAGCATAAGTGCTGTGTGGCAACAATATGTTGATTATTTTAGGGGTGGTGGGGGGCCATTACAATGCCAGATCTTGGCTCAATCAATTATTTATTTGTGAAAGAAAAATTGTAGACAAAAGTTCTCTGAAAGCCTCCATTATTTCTGCAAGTCAAAATTTAGCAAAAAAAAAAAAATAATGTCAGTCAAGCCTTAACTTTCTCCCCATATCTAACCAACAAACTCATCCATCCGTTTATGGGCAAAAACACAGCAAACGTGCAGTATGATCGACTGCGTTTATGGGCAAACACAGCAAACGTGCAGTATGATCGACTGCATTTATGGGCAAAAACACAGCAAACTTATTATAAGATCGACTGAGTTTGTGGGCAAAAACACAGCAAACGTGCAGTACGATCGGCTGCGTTTATGAGCAAAAACACAGCAAACGTATAGTACAGCACAATCTCCTGCCTGACAAATACTAATAGCAGATCTAGCTAAGCTATACAGTGTATAAATATATGTACAACTCCTAAGGATGTATATACTGTATATTCTCTACACACTGTAAATTAAACTATACTGACTACTAGCCTTCCTGATCTGTCTCTGTCTCTGTCTCTCTCCCGGAACACACTACACGAGGCCGCCTGGAAGGATTGAACAGGCAATGTTCGAGTCGAACATGCGTTCGTATCGAACGCGAAGATCATCCCTACTTGTGATCTTGATTGTCGTTTTGAACTTCTGCCTGAATCCCTGACTACTCTCTAGCCTACTGATTTTGTACTTCACCGCCAGCTTGTGTATGACCTGCTTGACCACTCTCTGGATCTCTCACTCTTGCCTGATTTGTTGCCAACCTAATCTGCCTGACTACGTTTTGCCTGAATCCTCAGCACACAAGTTGCACTGCGGACACTACCAATCACTGGTACCTTACAAACCCATAATCAGGTTGGCATAGCTTGGGGCAAACCTGGCTCCCACAGTAGTGCCTTTAATCTGCCTAAAGTAATCTCCCACACAAGGTGAAATATTTGTGTGTAAGTGTGCCTACAAGTAAGCCTTATTATAGTAAATAAATCTAAAAGCCACAAAGGAGGTAGGATTGTTCAAAATATTCTCCTTTAGCTCACTGGCACACCATTTGTATTTACCAAGAACAAAATCACAATACAAAAAGCTTTCAGCTGTATAGAACACACCAAAAAAGTAGGTAATAACTACTCCCCAAACAGTATATCTAGTTAAAAATATGCAAAACTTTACTAACTTTAGCAAAATGTAAAGAAAAAAAAAAAACTCCTATAATAGGAAGAACATATACAAACACCTTACAAAAAGGATGAGAATGTTAAGGATAATCCCCTAGCACTACATTTCAAAAAAGGTCATGCGAGATAAACAGATGGTCTAAGGCCGCATACACACGATCAAATCTATCGGCCCGACCGTCCCAGCAGACAGATTTGATCGTGTGTACGGGCGAGCCGACGGATTTGGCCACCCGACAGATTTCAAAGCATGCTTTGAAATCTGTCGGCTGGGAACCCGTCGGCCCGATATGTCTGCTGGTTAATACGCTAACCAGCAGACAAATCTTCTCGTACATGCGTCGAATGGATTCACTTCCTGGTGTGGTGACGTGGCGGCGTCAACGTCACCGCCACGTCACTGCCACGTCAGCGCACCGTCTGCCGGCGGGAATTTTGGTTTGATCGTGTGTACACAATACATCCCAGCAGACAGATTTGTTCAAATCGGTCTGTCCGACCGATTTGAACGAATCTGTCTGCTCGTGTGTACGAGGCCTTAGGCCTCGTACACACGTGGCAATAGATTTGTTCAAAACGGTCTGTCCGACCGATTTGAACAAATCTGTCTCTTTGGATTTTGGTTTGCTCGCGTGTACACACGAGCAAACCAAAATCCCCGCCAGCAGACGGCGCGCTGACGTGTCGGTGACGTTGACGCCGCCACGTCACCGCACCAGGAAGTAAAACACTTCCGCGCATGCGCCGAATCCATTCGGCGGGGTGCGAGACGACATGTCTGCTGGTAAGTGTACTAACCAGCAGACATGTCGGGCGGACGGATTCCCACCCGATAGATTTCAAAGCATGCTTTGAAATCTGTCGGGTGGCCAAATCCGTCGGCTTGGCCGTACACACGATCGAATCTGTCTGCTGGGACGGTCTAGCAGACCGTTTCCAGCAGACAGATTTGATCGTGTGTACGAGGCCTTATGCCGCGTACACACGGTAGTTTTTTGCGATGAAAAAAAACGTTGTTTTTTAAAACGTCATTTAAATTGATCGTGTGTGGGCAAAACGTCGTTTTTTGTCTTAAAAAAAACGACCAAAAAAAAATTCCAACATGCTTGAATTTTTTGTGTCGTTTTTCAAAACGTCGTTTTTTGTTTCACAAAAAGTCACCGTGTGTAGCAAAAACGTCGTTTAAAACGACGTTTTTCAACCCGCGCATGCCCAGAAGCTAGTTATGAAGCGAGCTTCAATGGAAAAGTGTGGTGAACGTAACCTCGTTTTTCATCGCAAAAAAACGACCGTGTGTACGCGGCATTAGAGTTACAGCATTTTTGCTCTTAATTACCACCCTCAGAGAAGGGATTTGCATCAGGTACTATTGTGCAAAGAAAAATACTGGATTTATAAACTGGGAACCTGAATTATACCAGATAAATTTAAACACTGAACTTAAATGTGTTCCTTGATTAGTGATCAGGTTTCCCTAACCCTTTGTCTTTTTAATAATAGATCCAAGCCTCTTCTACCCCCTATCTATAATTTTACATTTTATTTTGCACTTTATCTTTTCTTTCCTTTGCTTTTTCCATCTATGTTATTTAGTACTATCTTACTTGGCTCTATCCAGTTAAAAGAAATGTATACATTTATGATACGAGCCAAGGTAGAAATACCCAGTGTTTATTTTGGTCATTTGTTAAGTCAGTGATTAGTTTGACTGGTCCATGATCTCTGTCTTCTCTAACGTTTTTTTATTTATTTGGTAAATTGACACTTTAGCCTTTAATTGTATTTTTTAATGTTGTTCTCTGGTTCTCTGCCAAGGTGGAAACATACATATTACCAATGTTTTCCATAGTGCAGCGACAGGCTGTAAGGTTACGCCCGATAGGTTTAGGAATATGGATCTCAACTGCGGAGACTTCTCAGGTTCGGACCCAGGTTTCACTCTCTTTTGTGCAGAGAGTTTGGTATCCTAGCATCACAGTCTCAGTCACGTAGTATGGCGCATATTCCTTCATAGGCGCCTGTGCGATTTAAGGGAAGATACCGGACGCTAGGTCCAAGGCAAGTTGAGGTTACTCTAGATACAATAGTTGGCGTGATCCCGGAAGGGGATACGTCCACTAGAGTACTAGACATAAAATACAATATTTCATAGCAAGGTAAATAGAGTTAACGCAATATTCCTCAATAGAGATGGACTTCCACCGCGCAGCAATATTGAGGGAATGGCGAACTGGAACGTTATGGAAGGTCTCCAGACATTATGGACCAGACTCTGAGAATGCAGGAGGCCGAGCATGCACGGTATGTGAATTACACTGTATGATAAGTCCTCAGGTAAATAGCAGTATGCACCCAAGCATTTAAGAAGAAGATACGTGAACATAAAAGAACTTCCAGTTATACTTGGTTATATCCAGGATTGCAGGAAACATGGAAAAGTCTCATAGGCATAAACACAGAGAGGTTATAGCTGCAGCAGGCCCTGACATAGCATAGCATACATAGTAGCACAATTCACAGGGCAGTACACATAGCATAGATCAGGGTACTTGCGACACTGAGGTACTGGCTGGCAGAGTCCAGGATCCGGGCTGCTGGGACTTGTAGTTCCACTGAGTAGGATTGTGGAGTCCTGGTTGGAGCTGCAGGGCAATGCTGGTCAGGTCCCAGGGATAGCAGGCCAGTGGTGCTGGAGAAGCCAGCTGACAGTGGGGCGTCCCCACGCAATAGAGCAACGCCGCACTGTCAGCCTGGCCAGTTTAAATAGGCCGCGCTGGGCGGTGGTGGCGTACTTCCGCGTTCCACCGTGGAGCGCGCGGAAGTGACGTCATCCCATTCACAGAATGGGATGACAGTACTGTGAACGGAGCGCATCTACGATAGCGGAGGCAGCTGCGCCCGTCACAGCAAGTAACGCTGATGGCGTTACACAGGCTCACAGTGGACTTGTGACCGTAGGATGCGAATGGCTTTCTTTTGATTTATGATAGAAAGAATGACACGTGGATATGGAAGGGGAAGCAGTAAATGACAGGTTCTCCAAGTGAGTGGATTGCATATTGCTATTACTTTGCCCCTTGTTTTTGGAAGATTTCCCCTCTAGCCCTGTTCTAGTGGCAACGTAAATAGTTCTGGACATATACTGCGACAGGGTGGCCCAGCTGCACAAAACAATGTACTTGTACATTGTCCACGTTCCCTGGTCTGGGGGGCGTGCGCGCCGTCAGCAACCCGCTCTCGCTGGGATTGGACACAAAACTGTGGTTTGCCTATGTAAACTAGGTAGACTAGAGGTGCCCGACCAGGGGTGCCCAACCAGTGACCCAGGGGCCACATGTAGCCCACCGAGCCCTTTGATGTGGCCCGCAAACTCCTGCTCTGGGATGGAATACAATACTGTTATTAAAAGGTAATTTAATACTAAAATCAGAGTGTATATATGGGCATTCTGTATCTGTTCTGCAGTGGTTACTAGGCTGCTTTCAAACTTACCTGCACTGAGCCATAGACTTCTATTACCTGCGAGTTTGGTATGCTTTCTGAAAGTGCACCACACTTACAGGATATAATAGAAGTCTATGGCAATATGCAGCTAACCTGCAGGAAAGCCGCAGGCAAACTGTGCTGCACCCGCGGTGTGGGCAAACAATAGACATGTGCACACTGAAATATTTAGTTTCAGAATTTCATTTTCGTCCGAATTTTTATTTATTTAGATATTCGTTTTAATTTAATTAGTTTTGTTAGAAAATGCATTTGTCCAAAAATCTGAATTAATTAAGGTAGAATCTGTCATTGAAGGCTTATGGTGGCTTATGTTCTAAAAAGATTTGACAGAGCAGCTAAACTGTATGATGCCGCAATCGTACATTTCCATTTGAATGTTCGGCCAACAAGCTATAGAAGAATTCTAATGTTGTATGACACTAGTAATAATTATATTTATGAATTTTTACTAATAGTGAACCAACATTAGAATTCTTCTATTGCTTATGGGCCGAGCATTTGACGATTGCAGCATCATACAGTTTAGCTGCTTGTCGAATCTTCTTAGAACTTTCGACAGACACCATAAGCCTTCAATGACAGATTTGATGTTTGTATGTTTTTCGCTGCTTCGTCGAATCTTCGTCATTCATGTCGAATGGTCTACCCCAACACTGTCTCCATGATGTCAAATCTTTTCTCTCTATGGTGAATCTTTCCTCTCTGTGTAGAATTATCTTGGACTAATAGAGTTAAGGTTAGGCACATTCGACCACAGGTTCGATAGACACAGATTGCTATTGTCAGCGTCATGTCAAATCTGCTATCTATAGCGAACTGTTATAGCAACAAAAACAAAAATAAAGCATTTTTTTATGTCGGTCCTTTCGGATTTCGGATTCTGCAGGTTAGTTTTCATTTGTTAAAACGAAAATACCCGAAATTCGGACGAAAATGCATTCGAACGAAAACGAATGCACATGTCTAGTAAACAACAGTGCATCAGTGTGAAAACAGCTTTAGGACCCTTTCACATGGTCAGTCAGACCCTCCATTCACATCTAAGGAGTGGCAGATGTTAATGGACTTGTGTCCGTTTACAAACGCCTACCTCCAATCCGATCTGCAAAAAAAAAAAGGTACTCTATGGAGTAGAGTGAGCTGCCATCCGACCGGTTACCAAGTCACTAACTGGCCCCTGCTCTTCAAAACGTTGGGCATCCCTGAGGTAGACCATTGTTCTGTCACAGACAAAGAGAGAGATCTGTGATTTCCTAGTATCAGAAACAAAAATCTCTCTTTGTCCATTCTCAGCAATCCCCACACAGTTAGTAAACACACCCAGGGGACACATTTTTAACCCTTTGCTTGCCCCTGATGTTAACCCCTTCACTGTCAGTGTCATTTATACTGTGGCATTTTTTATGCACTAATCACTGTTCCCGAGCTGGATGCACTACACGGCCGCCATCTTGATATCCAGCATTTGGCGATGTATCTCAGCCCGGCGGTAAGTATGAGGTCTCTGCTTTATACTTCTCTTGCCAATTATTCCGCCTGCCCCCATTTATCAACAATATACATCTATTGATCTTATCACATATATTGCAGATACAACATTCACGCATCCGCCCCCGAAGAAGCGAGCAGGGTCTTGCGAAATGCGTATGGATTTATTGATGCTTGCTTTATGCCGGTACATGCTGGGTATTATTGATGTCTGCATTATATTTACATACTTTATTGTTTACAGTTATGTACATTTTTTTTATTGTGTATGTGTATCTACTGGCCCAGCAACTCTTAGTTTTATTGTTGCTCATTGATGTATAACATTTGTAATCTGTACATATTTATTTTCATCTGTGTTATGTACATTGGCTATTATGGCGGGTAACTCAAAATTATTGTTGTTGCCGCTCCGTTATATAACATTTTGAAACAAATAAATTGATTTTGTTCCATTGGCTAAACCTTTCTCATCTCATCTAAAGACCCAGGGTGACCACTTTTGTCTTTTTGTGTACTATTGGGGATGGAGGTGTCAGAGGGGTCACACCAGACCTTACCTTCTTTTACTAAAAATCACTGATTGCCGTCATTACTAGTTTAACCACTTCAGGTCCGCGTTATTGTCGAAAGACGTCAACAGCGCGGACCTGAGGCGCCGGGGTCACGTCTTTGGACGTCAATGTTGTTGTATTCCCCGCGCGCGCCACTGGGAAGAACAGTGCCGTCGCATCGCCGAGGATTCGATGCATGTACCCGGCGGCCGCGGTGTCCGTCAGGTACACGCGATCGGCGGTGACAGAGCAGGGACGTGGAGCTCTGTGTGTAAACACAGAGCTCTACGTCCTGTCAGGGAGAGAGGAGACCGATCTGTTTCTCTTGTACATAGGGACAGAGCATCGGTCACCTCCCCCAGTCACCCCCTCACCCCACACAGTTAGAACACACCCAGGATATACATTTAACCCCCTTCCTCACCCCCTAGTGTTAACCCCTTCGATGCCAGTCACATTTATACAGTAATTAGTGCATATTTATAGCACTGGTCGCTGTGTAAATGTGAATGGCGCCAAAAATGTGTCTGATGTGTCCGCCGTAATGTCGCAGTCCCAATAAAAATCGCAGATCGCCGCCATTACTAGTAAAAAAAAATATTAAAAAAAATCATAATTCTGTCCCCTATTTTGTAGGCGCTATAACTTTTGCGCAAAGCAGTCACTTATTGCGATTTTTTTTTTTACAAAAATACGTAGAAGAATACGTATCGGCCTTAACTGAGAAAAAAAATAAAAATGTAAAAAAAAAATTGGGATATTTATTATAGCAACAGCGCATTTTTTTACGTTGTTTGCGTAAGGCGTTTTCCGGCATAAAGTTACCCCTGGTATGTATGGGCGTATGCAATGTTAAGTATGGACGTCGGGACAGCATCGAATTTTCCGTCGTTTGCGCAAAACGTTTGCGAATAGGGATTTGCGTAAGTTACGTTCACGTCGAAAGCATTGACTATTTGCGACATGATTTCGCGCATGCGCACTGGGATACCTCCACGGACGGCGAATGCGCCGTTCAAATTTTTTTTTATTTACGTGGGGTCACAATGATTTTACATAAATCACACCCACATCTTATACATTTGAATGGCGTGGGCTTAAGCCGACACATTTACACTACGCCGCCGTAACTTACGGCGCAAATTCTTTGTGGATAAGGAACCTGCTGCTCTGAGTTACGGCGGCGTAGTGTATCTTAGAAATGCTACGCCTGCCGATAGATAGGCAGTTCTTTGTGGATTTTTATCAAAGATATGTAGCAGACTACATATTGGCCTAAACAGATGAAGAAACTTGATTTTTTACATATTTTTTATTGGATATGTTTTACAGCAGAAAGTAAAAAATATATATATTTTTTTCAAATGTGTTGCTCTTTTTGTTTATAGCGTAACAAATAAAAACTGCAAAGGTAATCAAACACCACCAAAAGAAAGCTCTATTTGTGGGGAAAAAAAGAACAATTGTCTTTGTTTGTGTACAGCATTGCATGGCCGCGCAATTGTCAGTTAAAGCAATGCAGTGCTGCATCGCAAAAAATGGCCCGGTCATTACAGGGAGTGCAGAATTATTAGGCAAGTTGTATTTTTGAGGATTAATTTTATTATTGAACAACAACCATGTTCTCAATGAACCCAAAAAAATCATTAATATCAAAGCTGAATATTTTTGGAAGTAGTTTTTAGTTTGTTTTTAGTTTTAGCTATTTTAGGGGGATATCTGTGTGTGCAGGTGACTATTACTGTGCATAATTATTAGGCAACTTAAAGGGGTAGTTCCCCCAAAAACCTTTTTTTTAACATTGATTGAGGCTCGTTTTGTCAAGGGGAATCGGGTGTTTTATTTTTAGAATCAAAGCAATACTTACCGTTTTAGAGATGCATCGTCTCCGTCGCTTCCGGGTATGGTCTTCGGGGAAGGGCGTTCCTATTTGATTGACAGGCTTCCGACGATCGGATACATTGCGTCACGATTTTCCGAAAGTAGCCGAACGACGGTGCGCAGGCGCAGTATAGAGCCGCACCGGCGCTCGGCTTCTTTTGGCTACTAGTGACGCGATGTATGCGACCGTCGGAAGCCTGTCAATCAAATAGGAACGCCCAGACCAGACGATCATACCCGGAAGCGACGGAGACGATGCATCTCTAAAACGGTAAGTATTGCTTCGATTCTAAAAATAAAACACCTGATTCCCCTTGACAAAACGAGCCTCAATCAATGTTAAAAAAAAGGTTTTTGGAGGAACTACCCCTTTAACAAAAAACAAATATATACCCATTTCAATTATTTATTTTTACCAGTGAAACCAATATAACATCTCAACATTCACAAATATACATTTCTGACATTCAAAAACAAAACAAAAACAAATCAGTGACCAATATAGCCACCTTTCTTTGCAAGGACACTCATGCAGCCTGCCATCCATGGATTCTGTCAGTGTTTTGATCTGTTCACCATCAACATTGCGTGCAGCAGCAACCACAGCCTCCCAGACACTGTTCAGAGAGGTGTACTGTTTTCCCTCCTTGTAAATCTCACATTTGATGATGGACCACAGGTTCTCAATGGGGTTCAGATCAGGTGAACAAGGAGGCCATGTCATTAGTTTTTCTTCTTTTATACCCTTTCTTGCCAGCCACGCTGTGGAGAACTTGGACGCGTGTGATGGAGCATTGTCCTGCATGAAAATCATGTTTTTCTTGAAGGATGCAGACTTCTTCCTGTACCACTGCTTGAAGAAGGTGTCTTCCAGAAACTGGCAGTAGGACTGGGAGTTGAGCTTGATTCCATCCTCAACCCGAAAAGGCCCCACAAGCTCATCTTTGATGATACCAGCCCAAACCAGTACTCCACCTCCACCTTGCTGGCGTCTGAGTCGGACTGGAGCTCTCTGCCCTTTACCAATCCAGCCACGGGCCCATCCATCTGGCCCATCAAGACTCACTCTCATTTCATCAGTCCATAAAACCTTAGAAAAATCAGTCTTGAGATATTTCTTGGCCCATTCTTGACGTTTCAGCTTGTGTGTCTTGTTCAGTGGTGGTCGTCTTTCAGCCTTTCTTACCTTGGTCATGTCTCTGAGTATTGCACACCTTGTGCTTTTGGGCACTCCAGTGATGTTGCAGCTCTGAAATATGGCCAAACTGGTGGCAAGTGGCATCTTGGCAGCTGCACGCTTGACTTTTCTCAGTTCATGGGCAGTTATTTTGCGCCTTGGTTTTTCCACACGCTTCTTGCGACCCTGTTGACTATTTTGAATGAAACGCTTGATTGTTCGATGATCACGCTTCAGAAGCTTTGCAATTTTAAGAGTGCTGCATCCCTCTGCAAGATATCTCACTATTTTTGACTTTTCTGAGCCTGTCAAGTCCTTCTTTTGACCCATTTTGCCAAAGGAAAGGAAGTTGCCTAATAATTATGCACACCTGATATAGGGTGTTGATGTCATTAGACCACACCCCTTCTCATTACAGAGATGCACATCACCTAATATGCTTAATTGGTAGTAGGCTTTCGAGCCTATACAGCTTGGAGTAAGACAACATGCATAAAGAGGATGATGTGGTCAAAATACTCATTTGCCTAATAATTCTGCACTCCCTGTAAGGGTGTAAATCCTTTCCATGGGTTGATCCCAGGTTCACACTGAGCTGCGGGAATGAAGCCGTGCCAATTCAGCTGGACTCACATGATTTCACTCCCGCATGTCAGTCCCAATTTTGGCCTCAATTTCAGAGACATCTGTGCAGGTTTCTAATCGTCGCACCGATTAGGATGGTGCCATTGACGGAAAATGCCACCGATTTGACGTGCGATTTGACATATCAAATTGCATGTCAAAACGCTCCAGTGAAAATTATAATATATTGCAGCTTACCAATCATAATATGTGGTGGCTGCATAAGTTTTCTTTTCTTAGGCTCCCCCCCCCCTTTTTTTCACTTTGTGATATAGACAGTAACACATCTCCTAAAATTACAGTGCCCCCGCTTTGGATGAATGAACACAGGGGGCACCTTTGGACAGCAGAATTGTCAGTCTGGGGGGGGGGTTGTTTTAGATGTAATAGTAGATTTAAATGCACTAACAATTTGAAGATTACCATTTTTTTTTCCTTTTAGGGTAAAGGGTTTTATATAAATAAGAGCTGATCACCCCAGTCAGTGTTAAATGGTTTGTCTCATCTCTGTTACTGATGCAATCTGATGGAGAGCTTGTTCCCTTGAGAAACAATAGGCCATATCAACATATCAATATCAATAGGCCATATCAAAAGATCAAAATAGGAGAAAGAAAGCCCAAAAAATAATGCAGCCATCACATCAAAGAAATTGTAAGCTGCAATATAATAAAGGGTTGCTTTTGGGTTTTAACCACTTTAACCACTTCCATACCAGGCACTTACGCACCTTCCCGCCCAAGCCAATTTTCAGCTTTCAGCGCTGTCGCACTTTGAATGACAATTGCGCGGTCGTGCTACACTGTACCCAAACAAAATTGGCGTCCTTTTTTCCCCACAAATAGAGCTTTCTTTTGGTGGTATTTGATCACCTTTGCGGTTTTTATTTTTTGCGCAACAACTAATAAAAGACTGAAATATTTTTTTTTATTTGTTTCTGTTAATTATTTTTGTAAATAAGTAAGTTTTCTCTTTCAATTACGGGCACCGATATGGCAGCACTGATGGGCACCGATGAGGTTACACTGATGGACACCGATGAGATAGTACTGATGGGCACCGATGAGGTGGCACTGATAGGGACTGATAGGCGGTGCTTGGTGTGCGGCACTGATGGGCACTCATAGGCAGCACTGATGGGCACTCACAGGCGGCACTGATGGGCACTCATAGGTGGCATTGATGGGCACTCATGGGCGACACTGATGGGCACTCATAGGCGGCACTGAGCACACATAGGCAGCACAGATTGGCACTCATGGGTGGCAATTATGGTGGCACTGATGGGTACTTATGGGTGGCAAAGATGGGCACTGATAGGTGGGCACTGGGCATGGATTGGCACTGTGGGGTGGCACTGATGGACACTGTGGGATTGCACTGATGGACACTGAGGGGTGGCACTGATGGATCAATGTTGCCAGTCAGTGCCCATGTGCACTGACTGGCATCTTTTTTTTACTGGCCTTTTTTTATTGACTTTTTTTTTTAATTGCCCCTTTTTTTGTTTGCCCTTCCCTCGTGGTCCAGTGTGGGCTTTCCTGGTGGTCTAGTGTGGGCATCCGAGGGGGGGCTGCGCTGATAAACATCCAGCGCGAACCCCCCGTCAGGAGAGCCGCCGATCGGCTCTCCTCTACCTGTGCCTGTCAGACGTGAGTGAGGAAGAGCCATCAACGGCTCTTCCTGTTTACATTGTGATCAGCCGTGATTGGACGCGGCTGATCACGTGGTAACGAGCCTCCGCCGGAGACTCGTTACCGAGACCGGAGATGCAGGGTGTGAGACTGACACCCCGCATCACCGATCGCCGCGCTGTGCGGCCCCACGGGCGCGCGCTGGATGAAATCCTGCAGGGCGTCAATAGACGTCCAGTCAGGATTTCAGAACCACTTTCCGGACGTCAATCTGCGATTGACCGGGCAGGAAGTGGTTAATACAACACCCGCATTGCCATGAATGCAGCACCAACCACATTGGCAGTTAACCACTTAAGCACCGAGCCTGTTTTTCAGATTTGGTGTTTACGAGACTAAAACGTTTTTTTTTTGCTGTAAAATTACTTAAAACCCCCAAACATTATGGGCCAGATTCAGGTAGAGTTAGGCTGGAGTATCCATTGATCCGCCAGCCTAACTGTCACTTTAAGCCGGCGTTTTTGTTTTCTGTAACCAGAAAACAAGAAACGCCGGGTTGGAGTTCCGATGCGAGCAGCGTAAATTAATTTCACCATTGCATCGTTACTTCAACTTAAAAATGGCGCCGGGGGTGTTCCCTCCGATTTACGCTCAAAAAATATGTTAATGAGCGGGAATCGGCAATTCACAAGCAAATTCGGGCGCGACGCAGTGACTTTACGACGTTTCCGGAAGCGATACGCGGCGTATAGATAAAGCAGCCCCCTAGTGGAGTATCCTATGCTAGGTATAGCCGTCGTCATCGCGTCGAAAAAAAAAAAATCGCATCGCTTGCGTAAAAAGTTCATGAATGGGGATGTGACGTCATTGACGTTCACTGACAGAATTTGGAGCATGTGCACTGGGATGCATTGACACTCGACGCATGCGCAGTACGTTCGCCGCGGGATCGCGCTTAGTTTAAATAATACACGCCCTGTACCCGCCCAATTTGAATTCCGCCGGCTCATTTTCGATACGCTGCCGCAACTTTAGGAGCAAGTGCTTCATGAATAACAGCACTTGCTCCTAAAATTTCGGCAGAGTAACGTAAATGAGATGCGTTACTCTGGAGTAAAGAAACTCCCATCTACCTGAATCTGGCCCTATATATATTTTCTTTCTAACACCCTAGAGAATAAAATGGCAGTCAGTGCAATACTTTTTGTCACACTGTATTTGCGCAGTGGTCTTACAAGTGCACTCTTTTTGGAAAAAAAATCACTTTTTTGAATTAAAAAATAAGACAACAATAAATTTGGCCCAATTTTTTTACATATTGTGAAAGATAATGTTACGCCGAGGAAAATGATACCCAACATGTCACGCTTAAAAATTGCGCCCGCTCGTAGCATGGCGTCAAACTTTTACCCTTAAAAATCTCGATAGGCGACGTTTAAAAAATTCTATAGGTTGCATTTTTTGAGTTACAGAGGAGGTCTATGGCTAGAATTATTGCTCTCGCTCTAACGATCACGGCGATACCTCACTTGTGTGGTTTGAACACCGTTCACCGTATGCGTTCGCTTTTGTGCACAAGCTCGTCGGGAAGGGCGCTTTAAAAAAAAAAAATATATATTTTATTTTTTTAAATTTATTTTACAATTTTTAAAAAAATAAATAAAAAATTATCACTTTTATTCCTATTACAAGGAATGTAAACATCCCTTGTAATAGAAACAAGCATGACAGGTCCTTTTAAATATGAGATCTGGGGTCAAAAAGACACTACAGTAAACGGCGGAGGGCGCAGGAGAGCGGCGGGAGGGGGGCCTATCATTGACAGGACAGCCCACTGAAGAGATGGATATCTCGGTTGTGGCAGCAGCTGCTGCCGTTACCGAGATATCCTTCTTTAAAATCGGGACGTATATATACAGTGGGCGGTCGTTAAAGGGTCACTAAAGGAAAACATTTTTTTTGCTGAAATTACTGTTTACAGGGTATAGAGACTTAAAAGTTAACTGATTCCTTTTCAAAATGATTAAAAATAGATAAAAATCAATCATATAATGTGCCTGCAGGTTAGTTTCACTTTTGAACTGGCTTCATGTTTCTGTGAACTAGAAATAGACACACAGAACAAAAACAAACAAATCCAGGGCAGTGTTTTGTTTTTAAAATGAATCCGATTGGTTCTGGGAAGTTTTAGACACACAGTAATGACAGCTCAGACCACAGTGAGAAAGCTCCCAGCACTGTGGTTATAAGGAAACAGACAAGCATGAAGTGTGGAGAACAGAGCAGGATTACAGCAACTTCAAAGCAAAAAACGAACAATGAGGACATGAAACCAGTACTGCAGTAAGGTAAAGGAAGCTTTAGCTAATAAAATGTTTTCCTTTAGTGATTCTTTAAGTGGTTAAAGGGTTAAATGGGAGAAATAATTGGTGTGTAATAATGATAACATAAAAGAAATGAAAACATTTATAAGGCTCCATTCACAGTGTTATCAGAGGAATACACATCATTATTTCAGCCATGGGACTGTAAGGGTTAAATCTCATTTACAATAACATGTTCTTAAAGGAGCCGTATACTGAGCCTACAGGCTGAATTCACAAAGCTCACAAACAAGGACCAGGCCCCTTTAAGAAAAATCGTCAGTTGAGATTTAAAAAAAAAAAAAAAAAAGCCCAGAGCTGCCCTGTGATGTCATTGGCTGAGCCCTTATAAGGAAGTGCAGAGGGAGCTGGCAGCAGAAGCCGAGTGTTTGCTGACCAGTGAAGACGTGCTTCTGATCTCTCCTGAGATTTTTCTTGCGATTCATTTGGATTTTAATTAATTCGTTTGAATTTCATCGCGATTTCTATTCTTTTACATTTAAAGCGTGTTTCTTTATTCTTAATAATGAACCGATTTAAATGTAAAAAGCTTTTTTCTCTGAAAAACACCAAAGAGAAATCCAGCAAAGGAAGGGCAGCTATGGAAGGAGGTATCAGTGACCAGCCTGCAGATACCCCTAAAAAGCGCCCCATAATGAAGAGGACCCGAGCGTTTGTACGCGGCTGTTTCAGAGCCATTGTTGGACGTCTCGGATGCGGCTGTAAAGGCAATGGACATCACCGGGATACCGACACCGAGATTGGTAAGTACTATGGATAGTGAAGTGTAAAAAGCAGCTCATACTCACTGAGCACCGGCCGGATTCTACAATCCGCTCTCCTCTCCTCACTGACAACTCCTAGTAAGTTGCTGCAGGGCTGTGCTGTAAAGCAGCTCCCACAGACAGTAACTATTTCATCATTTGCCTGGAAATCTGCCTTAGACCCCGCCCACACTTGGCGATTTGGAAGGGCCGGCAGAAGTGCTATGATACTGCCTGAAATTCCAAATCATGGGAAAATGTGAAGCAAGCATTCGGATTATTCTTAATGGCCCCCCAAACATGGCAAGATCTTGTCACGGTTGTCACATGACAGAATCGCATGGCAATCGGTCCATAATGTGCAGGGGACTATTTTTTTCACTATGAGGTGTGGCGGAGTAATCTGCAATGCAGAGGTTCCTGGTCCCGGCCTCTTCTATATCAATCCACCACAACAATTTGAGGGATGACAATAAAAGAGGCCGGGCGTTTAATAATAAGAAACAGAAACACTGCAGATTACTCCACTGCACCTGCAAGTGAAGAATCAGTCCCCTTTCTGACTCCATTCATTTTAGTGGGTCGGCATAACTGCCAGGCAACCAGAATTTGTATATGAAGGACAACATTAGTCATTTTGGAATTTTGAACTTTTCTCTCTATAATTTGATGTTGATAATATTTGATAATTTGATGTTGTATAAAAAATATAAGAAATGTAGGTGAAAGTGCTAAACCTCATTCTTCTTTTTAATTGCAGGTGTACGCGGTATTTACTGCAGAGACAGCTCACAAGGCAGGCCTGCCTCAATGAGCAAGACAGAATGTGAAAGCTACATTGAGGCTCAACCAGCATGTGACGTTCATACGGAGACGCCACAAGCATGTGACGTTCACATGGAGACAGCCCCAGACATGGCCACTCCATCTGAGTGCGCCCCAGACATGGCCACTCCATCTGAGTGCGCCCCAGACATGGCCACTCCATCAGAGTGCGCCCCAGACATGGCCACTCCATCAGAGTGCGCCTCAGACATGGCCACTCCATCAGAGTGCGCCCCAGACATGGCCACTCCATCAGAGTGTGCTCCAGACATGGCCACTCCATCAGAGTGTGCCCCAGACATGGCCACTCCATCAGAGTGCACCCCAGACATGGCCACTCCAACAGAGTGCGCCCCAGACATGGCCACTCCATCAGAGTGCGCCCCAGACATGGCCACTCCAACAGAGTGCGCCCCAGACATGGCCACTCCATCAGAGTGCGCCCTAGACATGGCCACTCCATCAGAGTGCGCCCCAGACAAGGCCACTCCATCAGAGTGCGCCCCAGACATGGCCACTCCAACAGAGTGCGCCACAGACATGGCCACTCCAACAGAGTGCGCCCCAGACATGGCCACTCCATCAGAGTGCGCCCCAGACATGGCCACTCCATCAGAGTGCGCCCCAGACATGGCCACTCCATCAGAGTGCGCCCCAGACATGGCCACTCCAACAGAGTGCGCCCCAGACATGGCCACTCCAACAGAGTGCGCCCCAGACATGGCCACTCCAACAGAGTGCGCCCCAGACATGGCCACTCCAACAGAGTGCGCCCCAGACATGGCCACTCCAACAGAGTGCGCCCCAGACATGGCCACTCCAACAGAGTGCGCCCCAGACATGACCACTCCAACAGAGTGCGTCCCAGACATGGCCACTCCAACAGAGTGCGCCCCAGACATGGCCACTCCAACAGAGTGCGTCCCAGACATGGCCACTCCAACAGAGTGCGCCCCAGACATGGCCACTTCATCAGAAGAGGCCAGTACCCCAGAGTGTGCCCCAGGCGAGGCTACTCCCCCAGAGTGTGCCCCAGGCGAGGCTACTCCCCCAGAGTGCGCCCCAGGCGAGGCCACTCCCCCAGAGTGCACCCCATATGAGGCTACTCCCCCAGAGTGCGCCCCAGATGAGGCCACTCCCCCAGAGTGCGCCCCAGATGAGGCCACTCTTCCAGAGTGCGCCCCAGGCGAGGCCACCCCCACAGAGTGCGCCCCAGATGAGGCCACTCCACCAGAGTGCACCCCAGGCAAGGCCACTCCACCAGAGTGCGCCCCAGACGTGGCCACTCCACCAGAGTGCGCCCCAGACGTGGCCACTCCACCAGAGTGCGCCCCAGACATGGCCACTCCAGAGTTCGACTTCCACAAGGTGACTCCATCAGAACAACCCTCGATCATCACAGAACTGGACAAAGGAAAAAGAACCAGAAAAAGAAACAAAAATAGAAAAAATAAAAGACAGCATGAGTGCGCCCCAGGCGAGGTCAATCCACTAGAGTGTGGCCCAAGTGAGGCCACTCCCCCAGAGTGCGGCCCAGGTAAGGCCACTCCCCCAGAGTGTGCCCCAGACGAGGCCACTCCACCAGAGTGCGCCCCCGGTGAGGCCACTCCCCCAGAGTGTGCCCCAGACGAGGCCAATCCCCCAGAGTGCGCCCCAGACAAGGCCACTCCCCCAGAATGCGCCCCAGACGAGGCCACTCGACCAGAGTGCACCCCAGACAAGGCCACTCCACCAGAGTGCACCCCAGACGAGGCCACTCCACCAGAGTGCACCCCAGACGAGGCCACTCCACCAGAGTGTGCCCCAGATGAGGCCACTCCACCACAGTGTGCCCTAGATGAGGCTACTCCACCAGAGTGCGCCCCAGACAAGGCCACTCCACCAGAGTGCTCCCTAGACATGGCCACTCAACCAGAGTGTGCCCCAGGCGAGGCCACTCCCCCAGAGTGCGCCCCAGACGAGGCCACTCCCCCAGAGTGCGCCCCAGACAAGGCCACTCCCCCAGAATGCGCCCCAGATGAGGCCACTCCACCAGAGTGCACCCCAGACGAGGCCACTCCACCAGAGTGCACCCCAGACGAGGCCACTCCACCAGAGTGCACCCCAGACGAGGCCACTCCACCAGAGTGCGCCCCAGATGAGGCCACTCCACCAGAGTGTACCCTAGACGAGGCTACTCCACCAGAGTGCGCCCCAGACAAGGCCACTCCACCAGAGTGCTCCCTAGACATGGCCACTCAACCAGAGTGCGCCCCAGGCGAGGCCACTCCCCCAGAGTGCGCCCTAGACGAGGCCACTCCCCCAGAGTGCGCCCCAGACGAGGCCACTCCACCAGAGTGCACCCCAGATGAGGCCACTCAACCAGAGTGCCAATTCCACAAGGAGACTCCACCAGAGTGCCACTTCCACAAGGAGACTCCACCAGAGTGTGACTTTCACAAGGAGACTCAAGCAGAGGGCGACTTCTACAAAAAGAAACCAGAACGTCATGTTCGCTTTATGATTCCTCCAGGAATGGACGATGGAACTGATACTCGACGAAAACATAGCCGTGAATTTCAGAAAGCTTTAAAGAAATACCTCCACCAACCGATTCCACTAAAACGTCGTGATCGCCCTACGCTTCCTCCAGAAAGCAACAATGACACTGGAACTCCCCAAAAAAGTGGCGCTCGCTGTCAGAAAGAGAACAAGAAAGAAAACAAGAAAGATAACAAGAAAGAAAACAAGAAAGATAACAAGAAAGAAAACAAGAAAGATAACAAGAAAGATAACAAGAAAGAAATTCAAAGACCAGAAGTGTCATCAGCCCCCCCCTGCAGAACCCTCGATCATCATGGACAAAAGAAAAACCAGAAAAAGAAACATAAGTAGAAAAAAAAAGACAGTACGAGTTGGACCGGCTGTGAAGGGAGGTTGAAATCCAGAAGATTTTTTCTTTCCTGCAGGCGTGTGTTGGACCCAGGGCCGCCATCAGGAATTATGGGGCCCCTTACACAGCAGAGAAATTGATTATACATATATATATAAATATATTAGGGTTGTCCCGATACCGATACTAGTATCGGTATCGGGACCGATGCCGAGTATTTGCCGAGTATTTGCGGGAGTACTTGCAAATACCCCCGATACTGAAATAGAATACTTCCCCCCCATATTGCAGCCATGTCCTGTCCCCAATACCTGTATATATGATGCCGCCACCACTGCCGTTAATCCCCCTGCATTATAGCGTAGGGCCGCGCGCGCATTACAAGCTTTCGTTTTGGACGGATCCCTCCTATCCCGAGAAGGGGAGTGTCTATACATGGCGGCGCGCAATTTATAAGTATTCACAATGAAAGCTTGTAATGCGCGCGCGGCCCTACGCTATAATGCAGGGGGATTAACGCCGGTGGCGGCAGCATCATATATACAGGTGTGGGGGACCATACATGGCTGCATTATGTGGGGGACCATACATGGCTGCATTATGTGGGGGACCATACATGGCTGCATATGTGGGGGACCATACATGGCTGCATATGTGGGGGACATACATGGCTGCAATATGTGTGGGACATACATGGCTGCATATGTGGGGGACCATACATGGCAGCATATGTGGGGGACATACATGGCTGCATATGTGGGGGACATACATGGCTGCAATATGTGGGGGACATACATGGCTGCAATATGTGGGGGACATGGCTGCATTTGGGGACACATTTAAAAAAAAGTATCAGTATTCGGTATCGGCGACTACTTGAAAAAAAGTATAGGTACTTGTACTCGGTCCTAAAAAAGTGGAATCGGGACAACCCTAATATATATATATATATATATATATATATAAAAGAAATAAAAAGAAAAAAATATATATAAAAAAAGGAAGGTTGTCATCCGGGGCCCTGGGAACCTCTGGGCCCTATAATAACAATAATAATAATAAAATAAAAATAAAAAAAAGTAAAAATATATAAAAAATATTTTTTTATCTAAAAAAACAGACCCCCCCAAAAAAAAAAAAAAAATGGCCCTTTAATAAAAAGAAAAGAAAAATATATTAAAAAAATATATTTGTTTTATAAAAAATAAATAAAAAAAGAGGGGGTTGCCATCTGGGGCCCTACGGGCCTCCGGGCCCCTGGGGACCTCCGGACACCTAAAAAAACACAAGAGAGCAATTTATTTATTTGTTTGCACTTTCAGCACTGTGCACTTTGGGGGGGAAGCGCGGATTGTCTGAGCTACACAGGGGAGGTTGGAAGCCAGTATGTTTTTGAGGCGTGTGTTGGGCCGGCTATAAGGGGAGGTTGGAGGCCGGTATGTTTTTCAGGAGTGTGTTAGACTGGCTATGAGGGGAGGTTGAAGGCCGGTATGTTTCTCAGGCATGTGTTGGACCGGCTATGAGGGGAGGTTGGAACTCTTCTTGTCTTTAGAGGTGGTAGGAGTATTTCCAGCTTTCTTTAGGCTTTCTTTGCTGGGAAAATTAGAACTCTTCCCACCACTGAGGTGCTTCATGGAGAAATCCAAGGCCTCACTCGCATAATGTGTATGAACTGATGTACTGATTGTACTCAGCACGGGGGCAGGCCTTAGAGAATAGAGTCTGTTTATGGGCAGCACAGAGGCTTAGTGGTTGGCCTTGCAACACAGGGGTCCTTGGTTCAAATCCTGACCAGGACACTATCTGCATGTTCTCCCTGTGTTTGCGTGGGTTTCCTCCAGATTACTCTGGTTTCCTTACACACAACAAAGACATGCTATCTTGCATTGGTGGTGCAGTGGTGAGCATAGCTGCCTTCCCAGCAGCTGACCTGGGTTCAATTCCCGGCCAATGCCATCTCCAAGTACTTGGAGTCCCCAGAGAGAAAAGCACTATAGAAGGTCAATGCTGAGCATATATTATCAGTGGAATAAAGAAGGAACGCATCAAAAACACACCAGAGTGCATCTAAACGCATAAAAAATACAACAGGGAGCATCTAAACACATCATATATACAATAGAGTTCATCTAAACTCATCAAAAACACACCAGAGAGCATCTAAATGCATCAAAAATACACCAGATAGCATCTAAACGCATCAAATATACACCAGAGTACATCTAAACATATAAAAAAATACACAGAAAGAATCTAAAAGCATCAAAAACACCAGAGGGCATCTAAATGAATTAGAAATACACCAGGGTGCATCTAAATGCATAAAAATTACAACAGAGAGCATCTAAATGCATCAAAAATACACCACGGTGTATCTAAAGGCATCAAAAACACACAAGTGCATCTAAACGCATCAGAGAGCATCTAAATGCATCAAAAGTACACCAAAGAGCATCTAAATGTATTGAAAATCCACAAGAGTGCATCTAAACGCATTAAAAACACACCAGAAGAGGCATAAAATATACACCACAGTGCATCTAAAACGCATCAAAAAAACACAAGAGAGCAACTAAACGCATTTAAAAATACACCAGAGTGCATCTAAATGCATCAGAAACTCACTACCGTGCATATAAACCCTTTCCAATGTGATATTTTTGATTAACCTTAAATCTTAATATCTACATTTACACTCTTGGCAATTCTTTGATATGAGGCAACTTTTGGGGGGGCTTGGTTTGGTTTCCCCTGGGCCTAGCAGGCTGTTTAACACCAACATCTCAGGCACTTTTTTATAGGTGGTTATATTTGAATGATGTATTGTCTATCGACATTAAGTAGTTGATTATGTTGTGAAGTTTGGAGTCCAGTATGTTTTTTTGCCATGTGTTGGACTGGCTATGAGGGGAGGTTGGAGGCCAGAATGTTTTTCAGGCATTTGTTGGACCGGCTATAAGGGGAGGTTGGAACTCTTCTTGTCTTCAGAGGTCGGAGGAGTCTTTCCAGCTTTCTTTAGGCTTTCTCTGCTGGGAAATGAGAACTCTTCCCGCCAGTAAGATCCTTCATGGAGAAGTCCAAGGCCTCACTCACATGATGTGTATGACTATGTACCCTGTGTGGGGACTGCATCTACCCCAAAAGGTACACACCCTGCGTGTACACACCCTGCATCGGCACCCACACAGATGTCATATTGGGCACAGTCGCTGCACCCCAGTTGACACCAATAGGACTGTCTGTAGTGGTGTGTGTATAGTGTTGTGGGTAGTGTAGTGGTGTGTGTATAGTGTTGTGGGTAGTGGATTGGTGTGTGAATAGTGTCGTGGGTAGTGTAGTGGTGTGTGTATAGTGTTGTGGGTAGTGTAGTGGTGTGTGAATAGTGTTGTGGGTAGTGTAGTGGTGTGTGTATAGTGTTGTGGGTAGTGTATTGGTGTGTGAATAGTGTTGTGGGTAGTGTAGTGGTGTGTGTATAGTGTTGTGGGTAGTGTATTGGTGTGTGAATAGTGTTGTGGGTAGTGTAGTGGTGTGTGTATAGTGTTGTGGGTAGTGTATTGGTGTGTGAATAGTGTTGTGGGTAGTGTAGTGGAGGAATCGGGGGGGTCAGTACTATTGTAAGAAGGGAAGGGACTCAGGAAGTACTAAAAGTATTATTGTAGGAAGGGAAGATTAGGGGGGCACAAATGACTTACCTTGCCCCGGGTGTTTTTAACCCACACTACGCCACTGCTCCTAACTAGACTTTCCCTGTTTCTTCTATGCTGTTAGGTCTCCACATACAGGCTTTAGGAAAGTCATTGTCTTATTACACTTCAAAAAGACTAGAAAAACACCCTCTGTGGCATGCATGGCTGCCAACATTTGGCAAAAATGTATAGGGACACCTTTTGGTGGAAAGGCAATGTAGGCGGAGCAGAATGGTGATTAACCACTCGCCGCCCGCCTTATGCAAAAAGACATCGGCAAAGTGGTTTCAATATCCTGAGTGGACGTCATATGACGTCCTCAGGATATTGAGCCGATGTGCGTCCCCGGGGTTGCGCATTGCGGCGATCATTGTTGCAGGGTGTCAATCTGACGGAGACTCTTTACTACGTGATCAGCCAGTCTGTCAGACGCGAGTAGAGGAGAGCCGATCGGCTGCTCCTCTGACAGGGGGGGTTTGAGCACAGCCCCCCTACTGAGGATGCCCACACTGGACCACCAGGGATGCCACTAGACCACCAGGGATGCCCACCACAGGTATGCCACCCTAGACCACCAGGGATGACAATCACAAATAATGGATGCCAATCAGTGCATACAATGGATGCCAATCAATGCCCACAATGGGCATCACTGATTGGCAGGCAATGTTTGGCACTGATTGGCATCTATTAGTACAACACATACATTAGTACGTTAGTGCCACCTATCAGTGCCCATCTATGCCCATCCGTGCCACCTATTAGTGCCCATCCATGCCGCCTATCAGTGCCCATCTGTGCCGCCTATCCATGCCTATCCATGTCATCTATCCGTGTCCATCCATGCCGCCTATCCGTGCCCATCCATGCCGTCTATCTGTGACCATCCATGCCACCTATCCGTGACCATCCATGCCGGCTATCATTGCCGCATATTTAGTGCCCATCGCCAGCACCACCACATCAGCGCCACCTCATCGGTGCCGCCTTATCAGTGCCCATCAGTGCAGTACCATCAGTGCCCATCCGTGAAGGAGAAAACTTACTTATTTACAATGTTTTATATCACTGATTGGCAGACATTGTTTGGCACTGATTGGCATCCATTAGTACAACACATACATTAGTACGTTAGTGCCACCTATCAGTGCCCATCTATGCCCATCCGTGCCGCCTATCAGTGCCCAATCCATGCTGCCTATCAGTGCCCATCCATGCCGCCTATCAGTGAACATCCATGCCACCTATCCGTGTCGCTAATCCGTGCCCATCCAATGCCGTCTATCCGTGCCTATCCGTGACCATCCGTGCAGCCTATTAGTGCCCATCATCAGTGCCACCTCATCAGTGCCCATCAGTGCCGCCTTATCAGTGCCCGTCAGTGCAGTACCATCAGTGCCCATCCATGAAGGAGAAAACGTACTTATTTACAATGTTTTATATCTGAAACAAAAAAACATATTTTTTTCTAAATGTTCAGTATTTTTTTTTTGCAGAAAATGAAAATCAAAATAATAAAAATGTAATTTGGGTACAGTGTAGCATGACCGCGCAATTGGAAAGTGGTTGGGCGGAAAGTGCGGTACATCGGCATCACCCCCCTTTGACTGCGTAGTTCTATCCTTTTTGGACGGGTAGTCTGTTTGTTTCCGGACAAAGTACCAGACTGAATGGCTATGTGAGTGTTTTCTTGTCTTGTTTTAAATAAAAATGTTATCCAATGGTTTTACACTATTGCGGCCCCCTATGTTTTTTTCTATGTTACACGGCATCTAAGGTTTTTTGGAATGAGGCAGTGATTGTCATCATACTGCGTCCATCCAGCCTGCGGCTCCTTCAGTTTAAAACCTACATGCTACCTGGCTGGGGTCCCCTATGATTAAGGGAGCGCTGGGAATTTGGTAAGCAGATTCACTTACTCTGGTGGTGGAGACCACAGGGAGAGAGCACTGAGTAATTCACTGAAGATATTATTTATTTTTGCACGCAGCGCGCAGCACTTTTTGCATGAAGTTGGATTACATTTTGGGAAATGGACTTTTCAACTATTTTCTATTTTGTTTTCAGTGATGTGATATTTATTTATCTATTTATTTCATTATTTATGCATTTGTCTAACAGAATATATGGTTAGCACTATTAGAGCACTAGCACTTTATTATATTCACTGATTGGGAATCCATTTATTGTTGCACTTTTTACATTCTACCTATTAGAGGAGGCGCCACCCCCTGCATACCTTATTTTCATTCATCCTCACTCCATTTAGGTGGAGTATACATGTAGGGGCAGCCACCAACGCTAACACTCATTTACTTATTTATTACATTTAAATTATATTTAATTATCCGTAGCGCCGATTCCTCTACTATTTTTTCATCTTTGTCAGCTAACAGCATTTATTTACTTCTATCTAAATCTAAAAGATAGAAATAAAAGAGTGCTGTTAGCTGACATGTAGCACTCTCCTGACTGTGAGAAATTGGGCAGTGCAGTTTTAAACCCAATATTCACAGTCCAGTGACTACTGGATAAAATAAACCTTTACCTTTAAAGTGTCATTAGTGCCCATTGGTGCATTCTCATCAGTGCCCATTGGTGCAGCCTCACCAGTGCCCATTGGTGCAGCCTCATCAGTGCCCATCAGAGCCCATCACTGCAGTCTCATTGGTGATCAACAATACAGTCTCATCAGTGCCCATCAGAGCCTATCAATACAGTCTCATCAGAGCCCTGAAATGCAGTCTCATTTAGTGCTCATCAATGCAGTTTCATCTGTGCCCATCAATGCAGTCTCATCAGAGCCCATCAGTGCAAGCTCATCAAAGGCCATCATTGCTGTCTCATCATTGCCCATCAATGTTGCCTCATTAGTGCCCATCATAGCTATCACACCAGAGCCCATCAATGCAGTTTCATCAGTACCCATCAGAGCCCACCAATGCAGTCTCATCAGAGCCCATCACTGCCATCTCATTAGTGCCCATCAGAGCCCATCAATGTTGTCCCATTAGTGCCCATCAATGCTGTCTCAGTGCCCATCACTGCTGCCTTATTAGTGCCCATCAGAGCCATCTCATCAGTGCCCATCGGAGCCCACCAATGCAGTCTCATCAGAGCCCATCAATGCAGTTTCATCAGTGCCCACCAATGCAGTCTCATCAGAGCCCATCACTGCCATCTCATTAGTGCCCATCAGAGCCCATCAATGTTGTCCCATTAGTGCCCACCAATGCTGTCTCAGTGCCCATCACTGCTGCCTTATTAGTGCCCATCAGAGCCATCTCATCAGAGCCCATCAATGCTGTCTCATCAGTGCCCATCAATGCTGTCTCATCAGTGCCCATCAATGCTGTCTAATCAGTGCCTATCAGAGCCATCTCATCAGAGCCCATCACTGCTGTCTCATCAGAGCCCATCACTGCAGTCTCATTAGTGCCCATCACTGCAGTCTCATTAGTGCTCATCAGAGCCATCTCATCAGTGCCCATCATTGCTGTCCCATTAGTGCCCATCGGAGCCCATCAATGCATTCTCATCACAGCCCATCAATGCTGTCTCATTGGTGTCCATCAGATCCCATCAATGAAATCTCATCAGTGCCCTTCAGAGCTGTCTCATCAGAGCTTATCAATGTATAAACAGAAAAGTCAGTGCAACTACCCATACAACACATAGATAGCAGAGCTCCCGGGTGCTCGATCCACAGTCACTGGCTGAGTAGAGTAATGTATAAAAAATGATCCGCACTTCAGTTGTTGCTCTTAAAATGTCTTCATTTTATTGAATAGCCACTGCGGCTATTCAATAAAATTAAGAAATTTTAAGAGCAACAACAAAAGTACGGATCATTTTTTCTACAGAGCCCATCAATGCAGTCTCATCAGAGCCCATCACTGCTGTCTCAGTGCCCATCAATGCAGTCTCTTCAGAGCTCATCAACAAAGTCTCATCAGAGCCCATCACTGTTGTCTCATTAGTGCCCATCAATGCAGTCTCATTAGTGCCCTGCACTGCTGTCTCATTATTGCCCATCAATGCAGTCTTATCAGTGCCCTTCAGAGCTGTCTCATCAGACCCCATCAATGCAGTCTCATCAGAACCCACCACTGCCGTCTCATCAGTGGCGATCAGAGCCGTCTCATCAGTGGGATCAGAGCCGTCTCATCAGTGCAGATCAGAGCCGTCTCATCAGTGGCGATCAGAGCCGTCTCATCAGTGTCGATCAGAGCCGTCATCAGTGCAGATCAGAGCCGTCTCATCAGTGGCGATCAGAGCCGTCTCATCAGTGGCGATCAGAGCCGTCTCATCAGTGCCTATTAGAGCCAGTGCCGATTAGAGCCGTCATCAGTGCAGATCAGAGACGTTTCATCAGAGCCGATCAGAGCTGTCATCAGAGCCCATCAATGCAGTCCCAGAGCTGTCCTCCGCTCACTATCTTCGGACTGTGTCGAGCTGTCGGCCTTGTCCCTTGCTCGGCAGCGGCAGCAGCTCTGCCTTCGGCTTGTTGTGGCTCAAACCGGCACAGATGCTGCAAGTGAATACCGATCTTGGTGCTAAACTGGCATCACTCCCCTGCCACCCGCCTCTGTCCTGATGTCCGGGACAAAGGCGGGTTTTTGAGATTTTGCCCAGGACATTTCAGATTGAGACATTGACCTGATTTCCGGGAATGTCCCGGGCAAATCGGGACTGTTGGCAACTATGGTACTTTACTGGTACTATCTGATGTGAAATTGTGTTGGATTCAACTTTTGTCCTATTGAAAATGTAAGCTGCCTGTGGTTGGTGCCAAGTCAGCAGGTAATCATACTGTCTGGACAGACGAGTTCTATGGAAGTACATCAAGGCATAAGGGGGTATTTTTACAGAACATTGAATTGGGGGAGAGGAGGCGCCTTCAGAGAGCTGGTAATATCCTGAATAGCTCCCACCCTGTGAATGCCTTCTGTACAGTTTTCCCCTCTAGCAGGCAATTTAGGGGTATTTCCTCTCTTACCATCAGGCTGCAAAACAGCTTCTTTCCGCAGTCCATACGTTTTTTGAATGCTAGAGGCTTTTTAGGGTAAAGTAAACGCGCTGTACGCATTTTTTTTAATGCAGTGTATGTGTTTTTTGTTTTATGTCCTCTGGACACTGCCAAACACAGATTGATGTAAAGAGCCATCTGCTGCCAATCTGTGCCCACCACTCCTGCCAATCTCTACCCACCTCTGCTGCCAATCTGTGCCCACCACTGTCTCCTCATCGATGTCACCTATCAGTGCCCATCAGTGTCGCCTACCAGTACCCATCTGCCCATCAGGGCCCGCTTTTAGTGCAGCCTCATCAGTGTCTCTTTATCAGTGGCCACCAGTGCCACCTCATTAGTGCAGGACATTAGTGATCATCAGTGCAGCCTATCAGTGCCACGTCATCAGTAAAACAGAAATATTAATTGTTTTCAAAAGGTTAACCACTTGCCGCCTGTCCAATAACAAAACAACGACGGCAAAGTGGTTTCAATATCCTGAGTGGACGTCACATGATGTCCTCAGGATATTGAGCTGATGCGCGCTCCCCGGCGATCGTTGTTGCAGGGTGTCAGTCTGACACCTCGCAGCACCGATCTAGGTAAAGAGTCTCTGACAGCGACTCTGTACCACGTGATCAGCCGTGTCCAATCACGGCTGATCACGATGTAAACAAGAAGAGCCGGTTATCGGCTTTTCCTCACTCGTGTCTGTCAGATGCGAGTAGAGGAGAGCCGATCGGCTGCTCCTCTGACGGGGGGGTTTGTGCTGATCGATTATCAGCACGGCCCCCCTTCCCGAGGATTACCACACTAGACCCCCAGGGATGCCACTAGACCACCAGGGATGCCACCAGACCACCAGGGATGCCAGCCTAGACCACCAGGGATGCCAATCAGTGCCCAAAATGGATGTCAATCAGTGCCCACAATGAGCATAACTGATTGGAAGGCATTGTTGTTTGGCACTGGTTGGCATCCATAAGTACAATATAATACCGTACATCCATGCCCATCCGTGTCATCTATCAGTGCCAATAAATGCCATCTATCAGTGTCGCCTACCAATACCCATCTGCCCATCAGGGCCCCATTTTAGTGCAGCCTCATCAGTGTCTCTTTATCAGTGGCCACCAGTGCCACCTCATCAGTGCAGGACATTAGTGATCATCAGTGCAGCCTATCAGTGCCACGTCATCAGTAAAACAGAAATATAAATTGTTTTCAAAATGTTAACCACTTGCCGCCCGTCCAATAACAAAACAACGGCGGCAAAGTGGTTTCAATATCCTGAGTGGACGTTACATGATGTCCTCAGGATATTGAGCTGATGCGCGCTCCCCGGCGATCGTTGTTGCAGGGTGTCAGTCTGACACCTCGCAGCACCGATCTAGGTAACGAGTCTATGACAGCAACTCAGTACCACGTGATCAGCCGTGTCCAATCACGGCTGATCACGATGTAAACAAGAAGAGCCGGCTATCGGCTTTTCCTCACTCGTGTCTGTAAGACGTGAGTAGAGGAGAGGCGATCGGCTGCTCCTCTGACAGGGGGGTTTGTGCTGATCGATTATCAGCACGGCCCCCCTCCCCCTCCCCGAGGATGACCACACTAGACCACCAGGGATGCCACTAGACCACCAGGGATGCCACCAGACCACCAGGAATGCCACCCTAGACCACCAGGGATGCCAATCAGTGCCCAAAATGGATGTCAATCAGTGCCCACAATGAGCATAACTGATTGGAAGGCATTGTTGTTTGGCACTGGTTGGCATCCATAAGTACAATATAATACCGTACATCCATGCCCATCCGTGTCATCTATCAGTGCCAATCAATGCCAATCTGTGCCACCTATCAGTGCACATCCGTGCCGCCTATCTGCTCCCATCCGTGCTGCCTATCTGTACCCATCCGTGCTGCCTATCTGTACCCCATCAATTCCACCTCATCGGTGCCCATCAGTGCCGCCTTATCAGTGCCCGTCAGTGCAGCCCCATCAGTGAAGGAGAAAACGTTCTTATTTACAAAGTTTTGTAACAGAAACAAAAAAAAAGCATTTGTTTTTCAAAACTTTTGGTCTTTTTTTTTTTTTAGAAAATAAAAATCCCAGAGGTGATCAAATACCAGCAAAAGAAAGCTCTATTTGTGGAAAAAAAATGATACAAATATAGTTCGGGTACAGGGTAGCATGACCGCGCAATTGTCATTCAAAGTGCCCTCTATGGAAGTGGTAAAAACAAACTATGAACATTTTTTTTCCACTATTTTCGGTGTTTGTTTATTTAGCAAAAAAAATAAATAAACCCAGAAGAGATTAAATACCATTAAAAGAAAGCTATATGTGTGAAAAAAATAAAAATGTCATTTGGGTAGTGTAGCATGACTGCGACAGTGCTGAAAGCTGAAAATTGGCTTGAGTAGGAAGGGGGTATAAGTGGCCAGTGGGCAAGTGGTTAAAGCTAAACTTACCTTTTCTTCCGGTCCCCACTCCTTTGCCAGCAGTCCCACAAAGGTAACCCCTGTGTATCTGTCTTCATTTTCATTTTTAAACTCTTTACTTCTTGTAATGTATGTAAACCCTTTAGCGTTTTTTACCGACAAAACATGAAAAATTTGCTGACGGAGCACATTTTTTTAACTAATACCCCGAAACATGTCAAAAGTTACTAGTAAAGGCTAAGACAAATATTACTATTTTTTACATTCTTTTTATTATTTTTAACAATATTATTTTTTCACCATTTTTATTTCTTTTACAATATCATTTTTAGTATTTTTTTTTACCATTTTTATTCTTTAGTATTTTTTTTAGTATTTAAAAAAAAAAAATATTTAAAAAAAATGTTTTAATTATTTTTTACAATAAAGGGATTTTTAAATACAGCTTACCTGTAAAATCCTTTTCTTGGAGTACATCACGGGACACAGAGCGGCATATTCATTACTATATGGGTTATATGGAGTACCTTCAGGTGTGGACACTGGCAATCTCAAACAAACAGGAAGTCCCTCCCTATATAACCCCCTCCCCTAGAGGGAGTCCCTCAGTTTTGTAGCAAGCAGTATGCCTCCCAAAATGTTCCCAAAAAGAGGGGTGGGAGCTCTGTGTCCCGTGATGTACTCCAAGAAAAGGATTTTACAGGTAAGCTGTGTTTAAAAATCCCTTTTTCTTTCTCGTACATCACGGGACACAGAGCAGCATATTCATTACTATATGGGATGTCCGAAAGCAATGCTTTAATGAGGGGAGGGAGACATCTTCCAAAGAAGGATTTAATTTAGAGGTATACTCAAATACTAGTAAATCCAACTTAAACAAGAAATGTAAATCTCAAATCAAATCAAGGGAGCCCCCTCAGATCCTGAGGAGCTTGAATCGCGGCCTGTAGTACTGACTGCCCAAAGGCTGTATTCGCATTCCTTCTTACGTCCAATTGATAAAATTTTGTAAACATGTGGACTGACGACCACGTTGCTGCCTTGCATATTCGAGCCATAGAGATCTGATGATGTGCTGCCCAGGAGGTGCCCATGGCCCTGGTAGAATGGGCCTTTGCCGACAAAGGAGGAGGCAACCTCTTCAAACCGCAGGCCCGAACAATTAATTGTTTAATCCATCTTGCGATGGTGGATCAAGCAGCTGCCTGACCCATCTTGGGCCCTTCCGGTAAAACGAACACCACATCTGTTTTCCGAACCTTCTCTGTAGCTTTAAGATAGGCCTTTATGGCCCTGACAATATCCAACGTATGCAGCAACCCCTCCTCTCTAGAGGTGGGTTTTGGAAGAAGGATGGAAGTACCACATCCTGGTTCAGGTGGAAACTGGATATAACCTTTGGTAGAAAGGAAGAATGAGGACGGAACCCCGCCCTATCCTTATGTAAAATGAGATATGGTTCCTTACAAGATAAGGCTGCCAATTCCGATACTCTCCTGGCCGAAACTATGGTGATCAGAAATACCGACTTTCCAGTCAGTAAAACCAAAGGTACCTCAGCCAACGGCTCAAGGGGTTGTTTCTGTAGAGTTGACAGAACAAGATTTAAGTCCCATGGACAAAGTGGTGATTTGACTGGAGGATTAACACGTAAGACTCCCTGTACGAAGATCTTAACCAGCGAGTGGGCGGCCAGCGGCCTCTGAAACCACACTGATAAGGCTGAAATCTGTCCCTAGATCGTGCTTAATGCCAGGCCTTTATCCACTCCTAGCTGGAGAAAACGTAATACTCTATCAATGGTATACTTGCGGGAAACCCATCTCTTAGCCTCACACCAGCCTACGTAGGCCCTCCAAACCCTGTAACAAAATTACTCTGGGGGCCGGCTTTCTAGCCTTAATGAGGGTAGGGATTACCTGCCTAGACAGACCTCTACCCCTGAGAATCAGGGATTCAGCCGCCAGGCCGTCAAATTTAGACGCCGTAATGCAGGGTGGAGGATCGGGCCTTGTGAGAGTAGGTCTGGCCCTAGAGGAAGAGTCCAAGGGCCTCCCGCTGCCAATTTCAGGACTAGTGAGTACCATGCCCTCCGGTACCAAGCTGGGGCTACCAGGATAACCGGCCTGTACTATGATCCTGCGCCACAGGCGGGATAGTAACTGCAGTGGGGGAAATGCATATAGAAGTTATGATTGATGCCAAGGGCAAACCAACACATCGGTTCCGCAGGCCATAGGGTCCCTCGTTCGAGACATGAACCTGTCTAGCTTCTTGTTGAATCCTGATGCCATGACCTCCACGTCTGGCACTCCCCACTTCTGGCAGATTGTCTGAAAAAAAAACTTGTGGATGCAGAGACCACTCCCCCGGCGACAGGGTTTGGCGACTTAGGAAGTACGCCTGCAGGTTGTCCACCTCAGGAATGAATGTCGCCGATATGCAGGGTACATAAACCTCTGCCCACCGAAAAGCCACGCTCCTCTCACTCTGAGTGACTTGACTCTTGGTTCCCCCTTGGTGGTTCACCTATATGCCACCGCTGTGGCATTGTCTGAATGACTTCTCACCGAGGACCCCTGTAATCTGGATGTCTATGCCAGGAGGGCTAGCCGAGCCGCTCAGAACTCCCAGACCTTGATGGGCAGCTGCCTCTCCGCCTCTGCCCAAGTTCCTTGGCGAGTGAACTTGTTCAAGACCGCTCTCCAGCCTTCCAGACCACTGGGCAGAACCAAGCTGCTAGAATTGCTGCCTGTAGAACACGAGTGTGGAAGCGTGTGGTATTGCCTCGAACATGGCCATCGCATACATAGGCGAATAGTTGGCTCTTTTTTGCTTAGAACCAACTGAATCAATCTTTTGATAGCCTCGACCTTTACCAGGGGCAGGAACATCCATCTTCTGTTCTGTGTCTAATCTCGTGCCGAGATATTCCAACTGCTTTGTAGGTTGAAATGCTGATCTTTCCCCGGTTTAGGACTCAGCCGAACCTCTCGAGGTACTGAACCATGAGGGCTACTACGCATTCCACCAAGGAAGCGAGTGATCTTATGATTAAGAGGTCGTCCAGGTATGCTAGGACGGAGATCCCTTGGATCCTTTAGACTGACTAGAATAGGAGCTAGGACCTTCGTGAATACCCGGGGGCCGTAGCCAGCCCGAAGGGGGGCGCCACGAATTGGAAGTGACGCTGTATCACTGCGAAGCGTAAAAACAAAAATATTTGATGTGGCTGAAAGACCTGGTACATGAAGGTAACCATCCTTTATGTCTATAGAAGCCAGATCCTTCTGGAGTGTGGCGGCTGCTGACCAAACGGATTCTATCCGGAAAGAGCGAACCCTTAGGTAAGCATTTAAACCTTTTAGGTCCAAAATTGGTCTGACATTGCCGATGAGCCTTGGTATGACAAACAGATTGGAATAGAAACCTAGCCCCTGTTCTTGGGCTGGTACCTCTACCATTATGCCCTGGTAAAGCAGGTGATCCAATGCTGCCCGCATTGAGGCCTTCCTTGTGGAGGAAATTTTAGAAATTCTAATCTGTAGCCTGCGGCCACAGATGATCGGACCCCCTCTGTCGGGGACCGATCCCCAGAGGCCTGTCCTTGCGATCCATTGTTAAAAGTTTGATCGCGCAGGCGGTCCGTACTGCCTGAAATTTGAGGGCCCTGGAACCGGGGGGAGCTGCCCTTTTAAACGCAGGACCCCTGAACTTCTTTTGACTGGTAAAAGGGTACTTTTGCCACTTGAAACAGTCTGAATGTATTTATCCAGATCTTTCCATGGAAGGGCAAACCTGCCAGCAGTCTTTTACATGGGGCTCGGCCGCCCAGTTCTTCAACCATAAGAGCTTTCTCATATGCACTAAAAATAGTGACAACGAGACGCCTGCTGGATGGAGTCTTTTTATAGCCTCTACCGCAAAGCACAGAGCTCTGGGAATATCCAATAACTCCTCTGCCTATTGGGCAGGGATGTCTTAAGCATCTGTTTTGTCTGGTTCCTTAATGCCTGAAAAAACTCCAATTGCAGCCACTGCTGGCTGTAGCCAAGGATGCTGGAAAAAGTGTCTCTAAACGTTTATCGACCGGGACCTTAAACATTTGTATGTTTCCCCTTAGGCCAGTTAATGATTTATTCACCCATGAGATGGCTGCGTCCACAGTTGGGAGCGCCCCCTTTCTTAGAAAAATGTATTTTCCATAGGGTAAATAACAGAAAACCTTCCAGGTGGTCTCCCATCCAGGCACTAACCAGGCCCGACCCTGCTTAGCCTCCGAGACCAGACGAGATCGGGCGCTTTCCGGGAGATGCGGCCTCAAGGACCTCACGGGTAGTTGAAAAGCAGTGCCCGAACCGGGACCTGAACCCTGGACCCTCAGACCAAAAAGTCCGATGCTCTACCAACTGAGCCATCCGGGCCCCTTTTAAAGAGCACTTGGTCAGGGGAAAGAGTGCCTGCAAGCACAAATATTTCCTGGCAGACGTGCATAAAGACTACCCTCTCGTCAGCTTTAGGCGGCAGAAAAAATTCTGTCCGGTCGTCCCAATCCTGGAAAAACCAATTCCTCTAACAGAGGATGGACCGGAAAAGCTGCGTTGCTTAAAGGCGCTTTTAAAAGAACCCAAAGAGGATACCGCAGGAACCTGAGGCTCTGGAAATGGCAAATTAAATGCCAAGCGGACCATGTCTGTCAAAGACTGGACCCACAGACTCTCCGCCTGGGAGGCTGAAAACGATTCTCAGTGGTAGATCCTCTAGGTTCTGTCCCTTTTTGGCGATGGGGATCTAGTCTGCTTCTTGCCAGAAAAAGAGCCAGCGATCATAGCTGTTAACCTTTTTTCTCTAGCCCCCCTAGGGTGACGGCTAGCATCTCCTCTGTGATAACACAGGGTTGGGCCGACTTGGGCCAGCCTCAGCACCAGACCCCCTTAATGGCTTATCCAGGGTGACCCCTATAGGAATAACCTGTGGGGAAAGTATTGGCATATCATCAGACCCAGAGGAGGAACCCCCTTTGTCTTTGCCTTTTCTTTTTTTTTTTTTTTTGTGTTTTGATCCCTTGGAAGCCATAATACAAAACCGAAGGACTCCGCTTACAACCACAGACTGTTATAGCCAGGAGTACAAAAAAATAAGGTTTAGGGGACAATAGGATCACTAATGCCCCAAAAACGGTGGGGCTCAGTATGTTTTCTTTTATAATATTATTCACCACATACAGCCCCACCCCCAACATGTTTGCCAGCATTCAACCTGTTGCCAAGGGGATTTTGGCTTAACAAAAAGTATTGGAGCTGACTCCAGCATGTAGTACCCCTTCTCGCCACCGGGAGTCACTGTGCTGCCAGCTCTACGTCCTCTCTCTCCAGCTCAGCTCTGAACTGAGCTAAGAACGCGCCTGCTGTGTATAACAGCAATTGAAGGCACGCCCACTCTACACTGCAGTCACGCTCCCCGCACCCCCCCCCCCCCCCTCCCGAACGGCGCAAAAATTTTCTATATGCATGCGCGCGTGCACGCGCGCGCGACTGCCGGGGGAGGAGAGCCCAGGAGGAGACGCACTCTGGAGCCCAGGAATGCAGGTTGGAGGACGCATCAGGCGGCAGATTTTGAATCCCGGCAAGGTAAGGCTAAAACAGGCCCCTAAGGAGTCCCTTTAGCCTAGAGATAGATCTGTTTTTTTTTTTTAAAAGATCTTCAACCAGCGAGCAGCAGGTAGCTAGCAAACATACATAGATAGGTAGGGGCATCAAGTGATGGGGGGAAACATTTCAGGGCATCCTGTCCATCAGACATAGTGACCATGGTGCCAATGCAGAGCATACTCAGGCTACCCCCCTTAAGATCTCCCCTGGAGAGCCTGCTGTCGAACCAAGTCCCGCAGGCTCCCCTCTTACCTGCTCCATGCCGCAGGACGTTTTGCAAAACGGTCCAATCTTCTCCCATCTCCGTGGGTAGCGTAGTAGACCTTCAGGCCCTGGGGTCCTATGAAGGTACCCACTGTCCTGGACCTATATAGCACCCTGGCAAACAGGAACTTATGGTCTTTACGAACTCCAAGTCCTGGGCCCAGGGTCCAGCCCTCCAAAGAGGAGCATTATAGGCAAAACCCCACGGTTTGGGGCCCGGGTACTGTCCACTTTGGCACTGAGGCTCCTTGGACAGATCCGGTTAGCCCGCCCTTAATCCCAAGGATGTGGAGCAAAGCTATTCCGTGACCAACACCTAAGACACTGGCGAAAAAACTGAGGGACTCCCTCTAGGGGAGGGGGTTATATAGGGAGGGACTTCCTGTTTGTTTGAGATTGCCAGTGTCCACACCTGAAGGTACTCCATATAACCCATATAGTAATGAATATGCCGCTCTGTGTCCCGTGATGTACGAGAAAGAAATTATTTTTTTATTGTTTGTTTTACAATTTTATCATTTTAACCACTTGACCAACAGGCCTATTCTGGCACTTCTCTCCTTCATGTAAAAATCTATTTTTTTTTGCTAGAAAATTAATCAGAACCCCCAAACATTATATATATATATATTTTAGCAGACATCCTAGGGAATAAAATGGCAGTCATTCCAACTTTTTTTCTTGCACAGTATTTGCGCAATAATTTTTCAAACACCTTTTTTTTGGGTGTTTCATGAATTAAGTTAGCCCAATTTTTTTGTATAATGTGAAAGATGATGTTACGCTGAGTAAATAGATACCTAACATGTCACGCTTTAAAATTTCGCACACTCATGGAATGGCGCCAAACTTCGGTACTTATAAATCTCCATAGGTGACGCTTTAATTTTTTTACAGGTTACTTTTTTCGAGTTACAGAGGAGGTCTAGTGCTAGAATTGTTGCACAAGCTCTAACGCACGTGACGATACCTCACATGTGGGGTTTGAACGGTGTTTACATATGTGGGTGGGACTTGCATGTGTGTTCGCTTCTGCTCACGAGCTACCGCAAAACTGCCGCTTTGATCGTTCCTATTGTGCACAAAATCGCCGGCTGAAGGCGGTAATATCTGAATGATGCCTGTAGCTGCACCCATCATTCAAATATGACTGCACAAAGCCGAGGACGTATATTCTCGTACTGCGGTGGGCAAGTGGTTAATACGTTTTTTTAAATTCCAATTATTTTAATTATTTTTTACAATATTTTCTTTATTCATTTTTGGGCACTGATAGGCGGCACTTATGGGCACTGATAGGCGGCGCTGGTATGCGGCACTGATTGGCACTCATAGGTGGCACTGATGGGCACTTATAGGCGGCACTGATGGGCACTCATGGGTGTCACTGATGGGCACTCTTAGGCGGCACTGGGCACTCATAGGCAGCACTGATGGGCACTCATAGGTGGCATTGATGGATGGCACAGATGGGCACTGATAGGTGGGCACCCTGCATGGATGGGCACTGAGAGATGGCACTGATAGACACTGAGGGGTGGCACTGATGGACACTGTGGGGTGGCACTGCTGGGCATCACTTCGGTCAGTGCCCATGTTGCCAGTCGGTGCCCATTTGTGGGCACTGATTAGCATCTATTATGCTCATTTTTTAATTGTTATTGTTGCCTATTATTGCGTCCTGGCGGCTTCCCCGGTGGTCCAGTGTGGGCATCCGAGGGGAGGTTGCACTGATAAACAATCAGCGAGACCCCCCCCCCCCCTGTCAGGAGAGCCGGCGATCGGCTCTCCTCTACTCGCGTCTGTCAGACGTGAGTGAGGATGTGCCAATCAACGGCTCTTCCTGTTTACATCGTGATCAGCGGTGATTGGACACGGCTGATCACGCCGGAGGCTCTTTACCGAGATCGGAGATGCAGGGTGTCAGACACGGGCTCACGCCGGCATGTTATCCTGCTGGACGTCAATAGACATCCAGTTAGGATAACACAACCACTTCCCGGACGTCAATATACGGAAAGTGGTTAAACAGAGGGTTTTTTATTTTATTTTTAATTATTTTTTACAACTTTTATTATTTTACATTTTTTTTAAATTACATTTTTTGAAAAAAAATTCAATTACATTTTATATATATATATATATATATATATATATATATATATATATATATATATATATATATTGGAGCCCTGTTTGGGGTCTTTGGTGAAATATCAGGGGTCAAAACAGACCCCTTACGTCTCACTCTTGAGACAGAGTAAGAGACTGAGGACAGAGATTCCCTGCAGCCTCAACAAACCGAAGCACAATAAACATAGTTTACTATTCTTCAGTTAATATTCAACACAGGAGCGCCCAGTACAGATCACTCCCTGTGTTCATTCAGAAAAGGAAGGGGCCGGTTAATTAAATATTAACTGGCTCCACCCTGAAATATCCGCCGCAGAAGCCGACAGAAGACAGGGGGTGCCAGGAAACAGGGGAAATCAGCACTGCACAGGTTGATTAGGGTGTGCCAAGGTGGTACAAATAGAGGTAATGGCAGGTACAAACAGGGGTAATGGCAGGTAAGAGAACAGTCAGGTACAGACAGAGGTCATGGCAGGTAAGAGAACAGTCCGGTCCAGACAGGGGGTCATGTCAGGTGCCAGAGAAGAGAGTAGTCGGGTCCAGTCTGGAGTCATGGCAGTTAGCAGGTAAGAGAGTAGTTGGTTCTAGACAGGAGTCATGGCAGGCGGCAGGTAAGAGAGTAGTCGGGTACAGACAGAGGTCATGGCAGGTAAGAGAGTAGTCAGGTACAGACAGAGGTCATGGCAGGTAAGAGAGTAGTCAGGTACAGACAGAGGTCATGGCAGGTAAGAGAGTAGTCAGGTACAGACAGAGGTCATGGCAGGCGGCAGGTAAGAGAGTAGTCAGGTACAGACAGAGGTCATGGCAGGCGACAGGTAAGAGAGTAGTCAGGTACAGACAGAGGTCATGGCAGGCCACAGGTAAGAGAGTAGTCAGGTACAGACAGAGGTCATGGCAGGTAAGAGAGTAGTCAGGTACAGACAGAGGTCATGGCAGAGGGCAGGTAAGAGAGTATTTAGGTACAGACAGAGGTCATGGAAGAGAGCAGGTGCCAGAGAAGAGAGTAGTCGGGTCCAGTCTGGAGTCATGGCAGTTAGCAGGTAAGAGAGTAGTTGGTTCTAGACAGGAGTCATGGCAGGCGGCAGGTAAGAGAGTAGTTGGTTCTAGACAGGAGTCATGGCAGGCGGCAGGTAAGAGAGTAGTTGGTTCTAGACAGGAGTCATGGCAGGCGGCAGGTAAGAGAGTAGTCAGGTACAGACAGAGGTCATGGCAGGTAAGAGAGTAGTCAGATACAGACAGAGGTCATGGCAGGTAAGAGAGTAGTCAGGTACAGACAGAGGTCATGGCAGGTAAGAGAGTAGTCAGGTACAGACAGAGGTCATGGCAGGTAAGAGAGTAGTCAGGTACAGACAGAGGTCATGGCAGGTAAGAGAGTAGTCAGGTACAGACAGAGGTCATGGCAGGTAAGAGAGAAATCAGGTTCAGACAGAAGTTATGGCAGGCGGCAGGTAAAAGAGTAGTCAGGTACAGACAGAGGTCATGGCAGGCGACAGGTAAGAGAGTAGTCAGGTACAAACAGAGGTCATGGCAGAGGGCAGGTAAGAGAGTAGTCAGGTACAGACAGAGGTCATGGCAGGTAAGAGAGAAGTCAGGTTCAGACACAAGTCATGACAGGTGGCAGGTAAAAGATTAGTCAGGTACAGACCTAGGTCATGGCAGGCGACAGGTAAGAGAGTAGTCAGGTACAGACAGAGGTCATGGCAGGCGACATGTAAGAGGAGTAGTCAGGTACAGACAGAGGTCATGGCAGAGGGCAGGTAAGAAAGTAGTCAGGTACAGACAGAGGTCATGGCAGGTAAGAGAGTAGTCAGGTACAGACAGAGGTCATGGCAGGTAAGAGAGTAGTCAGGTACAAACAGAGGTCATGGCAGAGGGCAGGTAAGAGAGTAGTCAGGTACAGACAGAGGTCATGGCAGAGGGCAGGTAAGAGAGTGGTCAGGTACAGACAGAGATCATGGCAGGCGGCAGGTAAGAGAATAGTCAGGTACAGACAGAGGTCATGGCAGGCGACAGGTAAGAGAGTAGTCAGATACAGACAGAGGTCATGGCAGGCGACAGGTAAGAGAGTAGTCAGGTACAGACAGAGGTCATGGCAGGCGACAGGTAAGAGAGTAGTCAGGTACAGACAGAGGTCATGGCAGAGGGCAGGTAAGAGAGTAGTCAGGTACAGACAGAGGTCATGGAAGAGGGCAGGTAAGAGAGTAGTCAGGTACAGACAGAGGTCATGGCAGGTAAGAGAGTAGTCAGGTACAGACAGAGGTCATGGCAGGCGGCAGGTAAGAGAGTAGTCAGGTACAGACAGAGGTCATGGCAGGTAAGAGAGTAGTCAGGTACAGACAGAGGTCATGGCAGGCGGCAGGTAAGAGAGTAGTCAGGTACAGACAGAGGTCATGGCAGGCGACAGGTAAGAGAGTAGTCAGGTACAGACAGAGGTCATGGCAGGCGACAGGTAAGAGAGAAGTCAGGTACAGACAGAGGTCATGGCGGGCGACAGGTAAGGCCTCGTACACACGAGTAAATAGATTTGTTCAAAACGGTCTGTCCGATCGATTTGAACAAATCTGTCTGCTGGCATTTTGGTTTGCTCGCCTGTACATACGAGCAAACCAAGATCCCCGCCAGCAGACAGCGCGCTGACGTGTCGGTGACATGGCGGTGACGTTGACGCCGCCACATCACCACACCAGGAAGTAAAACACTTCCGCGCATGCGTCGAAACCATTCGGCGCGTGTGCGAGAAGACATGTCTGCTGGTTAGCGTACTAACCAGCAGACATGTCGGGCGGACGGGTTCCCAGCCGACAGATTTCAAAGCATGCTTTGAAATCTGTCAGGTGGCCAAATCCGTTTGTTTGCCCGTACACACGATCGAATCTGTCTGCTGAAACGGTCTAGCAGACCGTTTCCAGCAGACAGATTTGATCGTGTGTACGAGGCCTAAGAGAGTAGTCAGGTACAGAGGTCATGGCAGGCGACAGGTAAGAGAGTAGTCAGGTACAGACAGACGTCATGGCAGAGGGCAGGTAAGAGAGTAGTCAGGTACAGAGCTCATGGCAGGCGACAGGTAAGAGAGTAGTCAGGTACAGACAGAGGTCATGGCAGGCGGCAGGTAAGAGAGTAGTCAGGTACAGAGGTCATGGCAGGCGACAGGTAAGAGAGTAGTCAGGTACAGACAGAGGTCATGGCAGGCAGCAGGTAAGAAAGTAGTCAGGTACAGAGGTCATGGCAGGCGACAGGTAAGAGAGTAGTCAGGTACAGACAGAGGTCATGGCAGGCGACAGGTAAGAGAGTAGTCAGGTACAGACAGAGGTCATGGCAGGCGACAGGTAAGAGAGTAGTCAGGTACAGACAGAGGTCATGGCATCCTAGGGAATAAAATGGCAGTCATTCCAACTTTTTTTCTTGCACAGTATTTGCGCAATAATTTTTCAAACACCTTTTTTTTGGGTGTTTCATGAATTAAGTTAGCCCAATTTTTTTGTATAATGTGAAAGATGATGTTACGCTGAGTAAATAGATACCTAACATGTCACGCTTTAAAATTTCGCACACTCATGGAATGGCGCCAAACTTCGGTACTTATAAATCTCCATAGGTGACGCTTTAATTTTTTTACAGGTTACTTTTTTCGAGTTACAGAGGAGGTCTAGTGCTAGAATGGTTGCACAAGCTCTAACGCACGTGACGATACCTCACATGTGGGGTTTGAACGGTGTTTACATATGTGGGTGGGACTTGCATGTGTGTTCGCTTCTGCTCACGAGCTACCGCAAAACTGCCGCTTTGATCGTTCCTATTGTGCACAAAATCGCCGGCTGAAGGCGGTAATATCTGAATGATGCCTGTAGCTGCACCCATCATTCAAATATGACTGCACAAAGCCGAGGACGTATATTCTCGTACTGCGGTGGGCAAGTGGTTAATACGTTTTTTTAAATTCCAATTATTTTAATTATTTTTTACAATATTTTCTTTATTCATTTTTGGGCACTGATAGGCGGCACTTATGGGCACTGATAGGCGGCGCTGGTATGCGGCACTGATTGGCACTCATAGGTGGCACTGATGGGCACTTATAGGCGGCACTGATGGGCACTCATGGGTGTCACTGATGGGCACTCTTAGGCGGCACTGGGCACTCATAGGCAGCACTGATGGGCACTCATAGGTGGCATTGATGGATGGCACAGATGGGCACTGATAGGTGGGCACCCTGCATGGATGGGCACTGAGAGATGGCACTGATAGACACTGAGGGGTGGCACTGATGGACACTGTGGGGTGGCACTGCTGGGCATCACTTCGGTCAGTGCCCATGTTGCCAGTCGGTGCCCATTTGTGGGCACTGATTAGCATCTATTATGCTCATTTTTTAATTGTTATTGTTGCCTATTATTGCGTCCTGGCGGCTTCCCCGGTGGTCCAGTGTGGGCATCCGAGGGGAGGTTGCACTGATAAACAATCAGCGAGACCCCCCCCCCCCCTGTCAGGAGAGCCGGCGATCGGCTCTCCTCTACTCGCGTCTGTCAGACGTGAGTGAGGATGTGCCAATCAACGGCTCTTCCTGTTTACATCGTGATCAGCGGTGATTGGACACGGCTGATCACGCCGGAGGCTCTTTACCGAGATCGGAGATGCAGGGTGTCAGACACGGGCTCACGCCGGCATGTTATCCTGCTGGACGTCAATAGACATCCAGTTAGGATAACACAACCACTTCCCGGACGTCAATATACGGAAAGTGGTTAAACAGAGGGTTTTTTATTTTATTTTTAATTATTTTTTACAACTTTTATTATTTTACATTTTTTTTAAATTACATTTTTTGAAAAAAAATTCAATTACATTTTATATATATATATATATATATATATATATATATATATATATATATATATATATATTGGAGCCCTGTTTGGGGTCTTTGGTGAAATATCAGGGGTCAAAACAGACCCCTTACGTCTCACTCTTGAGACAGAGTAAGAGACTGAGGACAGAGATTCCCTGCAGCCTCAACAAACCGAAGCACAATAAACATAGTTTACTATTCTTCAGTTAATATTCAACACAGGAGCGCCCAGTACAGATCACTCCCTGTGTTCATTCAGAAAAGGAAGGGGCCGGTTAATTAAATATTAACTGGCTCCACCCTGAAATATCCGCCGCAGAAGCCGACAGAAGACAGGGGGTGCCAGGAAACAGGGGAAATCAGCACTGCACAGGTTGATTAGGGTGTGCCAAGGTGGTACAAATAGAGGTAATGGCAGGTACAAACAGGGGTAATGGCAGGTAAGAGAACAGTCAGGTACAGACAGAGGTCATGGCAGGTAAGAGAACAGTCCGGTCCAGACAGGGGGTCATGTCAGGTGCCAGAGAAGAGAGTAGTCGGGTCCAGTCTGGAGTCATGGCAGTTAGCAGGTAAGAGAGTAGTTGGTTCTAGACAGGAGTCATGGCAGGCGGCAGGTAAGAGAGTAGTCGGGTACAGACAGAGGTCATGGCAGGTAAGAGAGTAGTCAGGTACAGACAGAGGTCATGGCAGGTAAGAGAGTAGTCAGGTACAGACAGAGGTCATGGCAGGTAAGAGAGTAGTCAGGTACAGACAGAGGTCATGGCAGGCGGCAGGTAAGAGAGTAGTCAGGTACAGACAGAGGTCATGGCAGGCGACAGGTAAGAGAGTAGTCAGGTACAGACAGAGGTCATGGCAGGCCACAGGTAAGAGAGTAGTCAGGTACAGACAGAGGTCATGGCAGGTAAGAGAGTAGTCAGGTACAGACAGAGGTCATGGCAGAGGGCAGGTAAGAGAGTATTTAGGTACAGACAGAGGTCATGGAAGAGAGCAGGTGCCAGAGAAGAGAGTAGTCGGGTCCAGTCTGGAGTCATGGCAGTTAGCAGGTAAGAGAGTAGTTGGTTCTAGACAGGAGTCATGGCAGGCGGCAGGTAAGAGAGTAGTTGGTTCTAGACAGGAGTCATGGCAGGCGGCAGGTAAGAGAGTAGTTGGTTCTAGACAGGAGTCATGGCAGGCGGCAGGTAAGAGAGTAGTCAGGTACAGACAGAGGTCATGGCAGGTAAGAGAGTAGTCAGATACAGACAGAGGTCATGGCAGGTAAGAGAGTAGTCAGGTACAGACAGAGGTCATGGCAGGTAAGAGAGTAGTCAGGTACAGACAGAGGTCATGGCAGGTAAGAGAGTAGTCAGGTACAGACAGAGGTCATGGCAGGTAAGAGAGTAGTCAGGTACAGACAGAGGTCATGGCAGGTAAGAGAGAAATCAGGTTCAGACAGAAGTTATGGCAGGCGGCAGGTAAAAGAGTAGTCAGGTACAGACAGAGGTCATGGCAGGCGACAGGTAAGAGAGTAGTCAGGTACAAACAGAGGTCATGGCAGAGGGCAGGTAAGAGAGTAGTCAGGTACAGACAGAGGTCATGGCAGGTAAGAGAGAAGTCAGGTTCAGACACAAGTCATGACAGGTGGCAGGTAAAAGATTAGTCAGGTACAGACCTAGGTCATGGCAGGCGACAGGTAAGAGAGTAGTCAGGTACAGACAGAGGTCATGGCAGGCGACATGTAAGAGGAGTAGTCAGGTACAGACAGAGGTCATGGCAGAGGGCAGGTAAGAAAGTAGTCAGGTACAGACAGAGGTCATGGCAGGTAAGAGAGTAGTCAGGTACAGACAGAGGTCATGGCAGGTAAGAGAGTAGTCAGGTACAAACAGAGGTCATGGCAGAGGGCAGGTAAGAGAGTAGTCAGGTACAGACAGAGGTCATGGCAGAGGGCAGGTAAGAGAGTGGTCAGGTACAGACAGAGATCATGGCAGGCGGCAGGTAAGAGAATAGTCAGGTACAGACAGAGGTCATGGCAGGCGACAGGTAAGAGAGTAGTCAGATACAGACAGAGGTCATGGCAGGCGACAGGTAAGAGAGTAGTCAGGTACAGACAGAGGTCATGGCAGGCGACAGGTAAGAGAGTAGTCAGGTACAGACAGAGGTCATGGCAGAGGGCAGGTAAGAGAGTAGTCAGGTACAGACAGAGGTCATGGAAGAGGGCAGGTAAGAGAGTAGTCAGGTACAGACAGAGGTCATGGCAGGTAAGAGAGTAGTCAGGTACAGACAGAGGTCATGGCAGGCGGCAGGTAAGAGAGTAGTCAGGTACAGACAGAGGTCATGGCAGGTAAGAGAGTAGTCAGGTACAGACAGAGGTCATGGCAGGCGGCAGGTAAGAGAGTAGTCAGGTACAGACAGAGGTCATGGCAGGCGACAGGTAAGAGAGTAGTCAGGTACAGACAGAGGTCATGGCAGGCGACAGGTAAGAGAGAAGTCAGGTACAGACAGAGGTCATGGCGGGCGACAGGTAAGGCCTCGTACACACGAGTAAATAGATTTGTTCAAAACGGTCTGTCCGATCGATTTGAACAAATCTGTCTGCTGGCATTTTGGTTTGCTCGCCTGTACATACGAGCAAACCAAGATCCCCGCCAGCAGACAGCGCGCTGACGTGTCGGTGACATGGCGGTGACGTTGACGCCGCCACATCACCACACCAGGAAGTAAAACACTTCCGCGCATGCGTCGAAACCATTCGGCGCGTGTGCGAGAAGACATGTCTGCTGGTTAGCGTACTAACCAGCAGACATGTCGGGCGGACGGGTTCCCAGCCGACAGATTTCAAAGCATGCTTTGAAATCTGTCAGGTGGCCAAATCCGTTTGTTTGCCCGTACACACGATCGAATCTGTCTGCTGAAACGGTCTAGCAGACCGTTTCCAGCAGACAGATTTGATCGTGTGTACGAGGCCTAAGAGAGTAGTCAGGTACAGAGGTCATGGCAGGCGACAGGTAAGAGAGTAGTCAGGTACAGACAGACGTCATGGCAGAGGGCAGGTAAGAGAGTAGTCAGGTACAGAGCTCATGGCAGGCGACAGGTAAGAGAGTAGTCAGGTACAGACAGAGGTCATGGCAGGCGGCAGGTAAGAGAGTAGTCAGGTACAGAGGTCATGGCAGGCGACAGGTAAGAGAGTAGTCAGGTACAGACAGAGGTCATGGCAGGCAGCAGGTAAGAAAGTAGTCAGGTACAGAGGTCATGGCAGGCGACAGGTAAGAGAGTAGTCAGGTACAGACAGAGGTCATGGCAGGCGACAGGTAAGAGAGTAGTCAGGTACAGACAGAGGTCATGGCAGGCGACAGGTAAGAGAGTAGTCAGGTACAGACAGAGGTCATGGCAGGCGGCAGGTAAGAAAGTAGTCAGGTACAGAGGTCATGGCAGGCGACAGGTAAGAGAGTAGTCAGGTACAGACAGAGGTCATGGCAGGCGGCAGGTAAGAAAGTAGTCAGGTACAGAGGTCATGGCAGGCGACAGGTAAGAGAGTAGTCAGGTACAGACAGAGGTCATGGCAGGCGACAGGTAAGAGAGTAGTCAGGTACAGACAGAGGTCATGGCAGGCGACAGGTAAGAGAGTAGTCAGGTACAGACAGACGTCATGGCAGAGGGCAGGTAGCTCTGGTAGTGGAAGTCCTAGGAATCCTGGAAGACCCAGCAGGGTTCTTGTGAGAACTGTAGGAGGCTCATTAACACTCATTACACTGCACACACGTTAATGCACATTGCGTCACGTATTCATTAGCAAGAGCACCACAATGGACATTATATGTGTTGGTGGAACATTGTTGTGTGCTGTGTGTTGGACCCTACTGTACAATGTGTTGAGATGCCAATCATAATGAATGGCACTTCATCATATGGCACATAGAGCAAGTGCATTGTGAATGGGCCCCTCTGTGACCTTGTTGCCACATCCTGTAAAGCCTTGTACACACGATCGGTCCATCCGATGAGAACGCTCTGATGAACCGTTGTCAGCGGTTAACCGATGAAGCTGACTGATGGTCTGATGTGCCTACACACCAAAAAGGATCGTGTCAGAACACGGTGACATAAAACACAACGACGTGCTGGAAAAAATGAAGTTCAATGCTTCCAAGCATGTATCGACTTGATTCTGAGCATGCGTGGATTTTTAACCGATGATCGTGCCTACTAACGATCGGTTTTGACCTATCGGTTAGGCGTCCATCGGTTAATTTTTAAAGCAAATTGGCTTTTTTTTTAACCGAAGTTTAAATAACCTATGGGGCCCACATGATCGGTTTTGACCGATGAAAACGGTCAGGGCAGGACTTAGTGTGGTGGCGGCCCCTGGGCTTGAGTGTTGAAGGGGCCGCATTAAAGTTGTTAAGCGGGGGGGGCCGAATTACTCACCTGTGCACAGAATGTGTCGGCTCTCTTTCCTTCAGCAGACAACCCCACAACGCTCCGGTTCCTCCTGGGGGGAGGTTTTGCAGTTGTTGAGCGGGGGGTGAGAGTGCCTCTCACACCTGTGCCGACAGTCAGGGCCACAGACTGTCATTAGCCCGGCTGTCGGTTTTCTTCCCTTCAGCAGCCACAGTCCTCCACACAACGCTCCGGTTCCTCCTGCTTCCGTGCTGCCTCCTATTGCAGTGCGGGAAAATTAACCCTTTCGTGGGACTGCGGGAAGAAGCGGAAAGGCCGCCATCAGGAATTTTGGGGCCCCTTACACAGCTTAAGACATGGGCCCCTTGGAGCAGAGAACCGGGGGGTAGCCATACGGGGCCCTGGGGATCTCTGGGCCCTTTAATAAAAAGAAAAAAGAAACCTCTGGGCCCTTTAATAAAAATAAAAAAACATTTAAAAAAAATGTAAAGAAAATATAAATATAAAAAGTATAAAAAAAGGGGGGTTGCTATCCGGGGGCCCTGGAGACCTCTGGGTCCTTTAATAATAATAATGTGTATATATATATATATATATATATATATATATATATACAGGGCTCAAAATTTCAAGTCCTGAGCTACTAGCCAGGCCTCAAGTGTTACTTGCCACCAGTTGCCCCACCTAATTCATACACTGCACGGCGCCTAATTGCACCTGTAAACACGCCCTCGTAGATTATCTCATGGAATGACAATGTTTTATGCAGAATCAAGTTACAAAATTAAATATTACCAACAACAACTTTAACAAAATGGGACAGGGCACTGGGAGCAGACCAGAGGGACATGGCACTAGAACTGGGTCTCTTCCCTATTCTCTTGTTGTCTCCTCTGCAACTCCCATCTATCCTCTCTCTTTCATTCATCTCATCATCAGGAGCATGTGTGTGCGGCTCCACGCTTGCCTGTCCCCACTTCCCCCCTTTTATTCAGGCTGGCAGAGAGGAGAGGAGCTGCAGCACAGCGGGAGGGAGTACAATCTAGCGCTGAGATCCACACAACTGCACAGCCATTGACACCATAGCACAGCACACACTGACACCGCACATTGAGACCAGTCTGTTCACAGTGCTCAGGCTGAACTGCTGGACACTTACTGTACATAGAGCACAAGGAGAAGAAAACTGCATAGACTGGAAGACTGCCACTCTCATGTCAGGGCAACTTTCAGTGAGCGCTGCTCCGGAGTGGTAATTTTCGCAATTCTCCACCTTACTCATTACTTTCTGCTCTCCAGCTACATTGGTCGGGGGGAGGGGGGCAGGCTCAGAGAGGTCATACTGTTAGGTCCCATGGCTTAATGAGAATTGTAAGGAGAGCACCTGTGTACTGCTCTGCCTGTGCGTGGCTCACCAGACTACTTTTCCCGAGCATGTGCCTTTCCTCTTCAGCCGCCAATCTCATCAGGACTCTAATGCCGCGTACACACGGTCGTTTTTTGCGATGAAAAAAAAACAACGTTTTCTGTGAAGTAAAAAACGACGTTTTTGAAACGTCACTTTTCAAAGACAATTTTGCATACACACCATCGTTTTTTCACAAAAAGCGAGGTTACGTTCACCACTCTTTTCCATTGAAGCTCCCTTCATAACTAGCTTCTGGGCATGCGCGGGTTGAAAAACGTCGTTTTGAAAGACGTTTTTGCTACACACGGTGACTTTTTGTGAAACAAAAAACGACGTTTTGAAAAACGACACAAAAAATTCAAGCATGTTGGAATTTTGTTTTGGTCGTTTTTTTGAAGACAAAAAACGACGTTTTGCCCACACACGATCAATTTAAATGACGTTTTAAAAAACGTCGTTTTTTTTCATCGCAAAAAACGACCGTGTGTACACGGCATTAGTGTAGGCACTGATTGGAGGGAGATTGGTCATGCAGCCCTGTCATCACTCGTCCCCAGCTTAAATCCACTCGCCAAATGCTAGTAGGCGAGTGGAAATTTTGAGGGCTGTGTATATATATATATAAATAAAAACATATTTTTTCATAAAAAAATAAATGGGGGTTGCTGTCAAGGGCCCTGGGGACCTCCAGACCCCTAAAAAATAAATTAAAAAAATAAACATTTATAAAAAATACATAAAAAAGGGAGGTTGCTATCCGGGGGCCCTGGGGACCTCTGGGCCTTTTAATAAAAAAATAAACATTTATAAAAAAAAGGGGGCCCTTTAATAAAAATAATAATAATTATATATATATATTTTTTTTGTATTTTTTATTTTTTTTAGAGGGGCCCCCTATTGGGCGGGGCCCATGGGCTTGAGCCCAGTCAAGCCCAATGGTAAGTCCGGCCCTGAAAACGGTCCATCAGACCATTGTCCTCTGGTTAACCGATCGTGTGTACGAGGCCTAAGGAGAAAATACAGGATCACTTTAACACTTTATTTATTTTTATTTCTCTAATAATTAGTTTATCGCTATAATTCTGTTTTTCCAACCTTTGCTGAATCGTTCTGAGACAGAGGTGATAACATCTTCGGTGGTCACAAACATAGATAAACAGGCTCCAGCCACTGACCACATTCCAAGCCTTCCCAAAAATATTTTGTCTTCCAGTTTCCCGCATGTTTTTCGGCATTGTGCGCAGGGATTATATTGCGTTATGTTGATATGAAGAAGAAATTACAAATCTATTGTGCAGACAGGCAGAGGTGTATTTAGGTTTTGTGCTGCCCTAGGCCTGACTAAACTCGTACACCCCCTAATTTAACTAGTTCTGAGGTTCTGGGGGGGGGGGCAATGGATTCCCTTAATTTGCTTAGATTTCCTCTTACTTCCTGGTTGCCCATAGAGCAGGAAGTTAAGGGAAATCTTCGCAATGGGACAGGGATGGTAAAAAATAAACTGACAGGAGCTATAACCCTCCCTTACTCTACCCAAAATGAAAAAAAGTGTTGCCTATAGTTCTACTTTAAGTAGATGGTGCAGCAGAAACATATAGCACAGTGAGGAAGGTCAAAATTGGAAGTGCCCCCCCCCCCCCCCACAGTTGCAGAATGCTGGCCGCTCCCCGCATACCAGAAGCAGCGCGGCCGCTTTATAGGGGCGCTAGACTAATTTTTCTAACAGTGTAGCGCAAGCCGGCGGGGACTCTTTTTGTGCTGCCCCCCTGCAAAGTGCTGCCCTAGGCCTGGGCCTTGTTGGCCTAGGCCAGGATACAGCTCTGCAGACAGGTGGTGGTGAATGAACCGGAGAAAACATATCATTATCTCTGTACTGTTACAGGGAGGCTGTTATGTATATAGAATTACAGATGTATGATTATTACGCAGGGAGGAGACCAGTAGAAACTCGTGATATTTAAAAAAAATGGTCCATCGGAAGCCTAGATTTCAGTTTGTGGTGGATGTCGGAGGGGTAAAGCACATTCTATTTCTCGGGGACTGTTGATGAGATTCTGGTTCTATACACTTGATGTGCCCGTTATGAGGAGTTTCCTCTAACCATGCTTTTTTTATTTTTATTATTGCATATGAAATAATGTAATCTGATGTATTTATCATTGTAGTAACTGCTGCTTTCAGTACTTGCTATGTACTTCTACGTTGGCAGAATGGCACTGCTGCGCAAAGTAACGTATATTTACGTTACTTTGAATTTCGCACTGTACGCGTGCACGTGCCCCTGCCGGAAGCTCTGTGCCCACGTGACCCGCGGACTCGATGTCCGCCAGTGTCCGGCGATCTAGGGTGCCCACGTGTCCCGGATCGCCCGGGACTGTCCCACAATTGACATGTCTGTCCTGGGCACCTTCATTCCCGGGACAATACAATGTCCCGGAATGAAATAGAGGACACAGCCACCCGCTACTAACAAATAACTACATTTCCGGAACTGGTTTCTAAGGCCCCTCGCTGCCTGACATCTTGCAACCAATGACAATTTATTATCAGACAGTTAGACCGGGAGCGAGGCCTGTGCCTAGTGCATACCTCCCAACCGTCCCGGATTTTGCGGGAATGTCCCACGATTCGCGGTAAATCCTGCTGTCGTGCGATTAGGGCTGGAGTCCCGTGGACCCGCGGAACCCCCCACCCCCCCCGTGCGCGATTACTGTGATTCGCAGTAAATCCAGCGGTCCCGCGACCCCCCCCTCAACAACTTTGATCTGCCAAACCCCCGCCCAACAACTCAGATCCCGCGGAAGGAACCCTCCGCTCAACAACTCAGATCCGCGAAACCCCCCCCCCCCCTGCTCAACAAGGTGTCCCTCACTCCCATCTCAAAAAGTTGGGAGGTATGCTAGTGCAGCACTGCTGTCCCCACCCACCTCAGCAACTCCTCCTTCTCCAGCACCCAGCGGCAAGCAGGAGGGACTGGTGTGATCTTCACTCTATAGATAGTGATGCCACTCCTTTCCTTCTACACATGCGGCTCATGCAGAGGGAGTGACAGCAGCACTGCATCTGGTGGCAGGCTATGGGTGGCAAGCAGCACTGCATCTGGTGGCAAGTGGCACAACCCTGAGACTACATTTTCCCGCCGCCCAGGGGCGGACTGACAACTCATGGGGCCCCCGGGCAATAGAAGATTATGGGGCTCCTGGGCTTACAGATGGCCACCACGCCAGGAGGTAGTGCAGAGGCAGGGCAGCTAAAATCTCGGGATTTTCACATCAAAAGCATGTCGGTTTCTGACATATCAGGGACAGATGTAAAAAAAAAAACACAGATTTTGACATACTGTCCCTAGTTTTACTGAGCCTGGCAACCCTGATGGGGCCCCCTAGTGGCATGGGGCCCTCGGGCAGTGCCTTGGGGAACTTGAGAGAGGGGGTGTGTCCCTGAATGCCAGTTTGGAAATGTGGTCACCCTACCGCGATCAGGTCACAGAGCAGCAGAACATTGGGATGCCTGTGTAAACAAGGCTTTTCCACATTCTGCCTAGTGACAGGAAACTGATCGTCTGTTCCCTCTCATCGGGAGCAGTGATCAGTGTCGTGTCACAGTAAGCCCTGCCCCCACACAGTTAGAATCACTCCCTAGGACACACATAACCCCTTCTTAGCCCCCTAGTGGTTAACCCCTTCCCTGACAGTCACATTTAGGCCGGGTTCACACTGGTGCGACAAACGCTCCGACATTGGGAGCTCATGTCACATGACGTGTCAAAATCAATGTTTTCCTATGAAAGTCGTCTTAACTGGTCCGACACAAGTCCTTGTACTACTTTGGTCCGACTTTGATCCTACTTTAGCCCATTGAATATCATTGAAGTCAGATCAAAGTCGGAACGCCATCTTGCATGCTCAACTTTGGCATGCGACTTGTACTCTGCTGATCTTGAGGGGGAACTCAACGCCAAATTTTATATAAAAAACCGGCATGGGTTCCCCTTCAAAGGCAATCCAGGCCCTTTGGCGTGGGGGGTTCCCCTTAAAATCCATATCGAAGGTCCTGGCATGCGCTTGGAGGGGGAACCCATGCTGGCCCAGTTTTTTATTTAAAATTTGAAGTAGTGTTCCCCCTCAAGATTCATACCAAACACAGTGCCTGGTATTGGTGTGGAATCCGAGTCGGATCCCTGTTCATTAAAGTGGGACGTAAGTCGGCTTCAAGTCGCAGGGCAAAGTCGGATCCAAAGTAGAAGGAGAGATGGCCGCTCCAGGTGGAGACCTTGGCAATAATCCACCCCACAGAGATCCCAGGTGCAGGAAATGCAATCAGCAAGGCAGGAATAACAAGGATGTATTTCTGGACAGCCGCACTCTTGAACAATAGTCGCCTTTATTTAAAATAGGAAGAGCACTACAAGTCACAGCACTCGAACCTCGGACAGCTGACGCGTTTCACACTATATCTAGTGTTTAGTCAGATCCAAAGTAGTACGACTGTCGGGTCACACCAGTGTGAACCAAGCCTTATACAGTAATCAGTGCATTTTTATAGCACTGATCGCTGTATAAATGTGAATGGTCCCCAAAAGTGCCCGATGTGTTTCCGCCATAATGTCGCAGTCACGATAAAAATCTCTGATTGCCGCCATTACTAGTATAAAAAAAAAATATTAATAAAAATGCCATAAATCTATCCCCTAGTTTGTAGACGCTATAACTTTTGCACAAACCAATCAATAAACGCTTATTGCGATTTCATTTTACCAAAAATATGTAGAAGAATACGTATCAGCCTAAACTGAAGAAAACATTTTTTTTAATGTTTTTTATTTATTATAGCAAAAAGTTAAATATACTGTATTGCTTTTTTTTTTTGCTGTATTTTGGTTTATAGCGCAAAAAATAAAAACCGCAGAGGTGATCAAATACCACCAAAAGAAACCTTTATTTGTGGGGAAAAAAGGACGTCAAATTTGTTTGTTGTCAGTTAAAGCGAAGCAGTGCCGAATTACAAAAAGTGACCAGGTCCTTTGGCGGCCAAATCCGCCGGGGCTGAAGTGGTTAATGTCTGGTGGTTGAGTACGATTGTATGTATAGACATGGGTCTACCACAGAATCACCAAGGATATTAGTTATCATTATATAGTAATAAAGTAGAACTGAAAGCAAAAATGTTTGGATAGAGTAAGGATGGGGGGGGGGGGGCATAATAACTCCTGTCAGTTTTATTTTTTTGCCATCTGTATCCCATTGGGGAGATTTCACTTCACTTCCTGTTGCATAGCCAAAACAGGAAGTAAGGGAAATCCTTGGTGGTCACCAGAGCTTGTGTCCTCATTGGAAGACTTATGCTGTATACACACGGCCATTTTTAATGGTCTAGAAAAAACCTGATTCATGTCAAGCTTGCCTTGCCTACACACGATCGTGAAAAAAAAAATGCTGGAGAAAAGCGCGGTGACGTACAACGCGTACGACGGCACTATAAAGGGGAAGTACCATTCGGATAGCGCCACCCTTGGGGCTGCTTTTGCTGATTTTGTGTTAGTAAAAGTTTGGTGAGAGACGATTTACGCTTTTCTGTCTGTTACAGCGTGACGAATGTGCTATCTCCATTACGAACGCTAGTTTTACCAGAACGAGCGCTCCAATCTCATAACTTGCTTCTGAGCATGCCCGTTTTTTTCACGTCGTTAAAGCCCACACACGACCATTTTTTACAACCTGAAAAAAAACATTGTTTAAAACGTCGTGAAAAAAATACAGCATGTTCGGAAAAAAAATTGCCCGTTTTTCAGAACCCGAAAAATGCTCTGACGCCCACACACGATTGTTTTAAATGACATTTTTAACCACTTCAATACCCGCCCATTGTCATATGACGTCCACAGAGGGGATCTCCCATCCTGGGTGGACTTCATATGACGTCCTGGGCTTTGCCAGGGGATATCTGAATGATGCCTGCAGCTAGTGGAATCATTCAGATATGCATGTCTTCAGCCGGCGATCCTGCGCACCATACGATGATAGCAGCGGTTCCACCGCTTGATCCTTCTTATTGGCGGCGGGAGGGGACATCCCCCCTCCCGCCGCCATACGGTGCTTCTCCTGGCTCTCCCGTGCCATCGGGGGCCCAGAGAAGGAATCGTCCGGCGCTGGCAGGAAGCATATAGATGACTGGTGACCAGATGGTCACCAGTCATCTCTATAACCGTCGGAGAACCCGGGCGCGATGTGATGACGTCACGCCCGGGTCCCCATAAGTAAACAAAGCCGCGATTGCGACTAGTGAGCAACACCGATCATGAGATTTTTTTCACCGATCTCATGCTTCCCAGCCTGGAGGAGAGATGTGAGGTCTTATTGAACCCCCGTCTCTCCATAAAGAGGACCTGTCACACACATTACCTATTACAAGGGATGTTTACATTCCTTGCAATAGGAATGAAAGTACAAATAAAAAAAAAAAAAGTGTAAAAAAAAAAATTAAAACGCCCCTGTCCCCGGTAGCTCGCGCATAGAAGCGAACGCACACGTAAGGTCCCGCCAACATATGTAAACGCCATTTAAACCACATATGTGAGGTATCGCTGCGTGCGTTAGCGTTTCAGCTACAATTCTAGCACTAGATCTCCTCTGTAAATCTAAATTGGTAACCTGTAAAACATTTCAAAGCGTTGCCTATGGAGATTTTTAAGTACCGAAGTTTGGCGCCATTCCATGATTGTGCGCAATTTTAAAGCGTGACATGTTAGGTATTTATTTACTCGGTGTAACATAATCTTTCATATTTTACAAAAAAATTGGGCTAAATTTACTGTTTTGTTATTTTTTTTATTTTTTTTTTTAATTCATGAAACAATTTTTTTCCAAAAAAAAAAATGTTTGAAAAATTATTGCGCAAATATCGTGCAAGATAAAACGTTGCAATGACCGTCGTTTTATTCCCTAGGGTGTCTGCTAAAAAAACATATATAATGTTTGGGGGTTCTGTGTAATTTTCGAGCAAAAGAATGATGAATTGTACATGTAGGAGAGAAGTGCCAGAATAGGCCTGGTATTGAGGTGGGTATAAAAGCCCGGTATTGAAGTGGTTAAAAAACGTTGTTTTTTACAACCCGAAAAATGGTCATGTGTACGCGGCATTATACTTATAACCACTTCCTCACCTCTTATGGACCAATCCATTTTTACATTACAGCTATGGGACTATTGACTTTTAACATTACTTATCCTACTTCCATGTATTGACATACAGTATAAACGTATAGGGCCAGATTCAGGAACAGTTAGGCTGGCGGATCCAGTGATCCGCCAGCCTAACTGTGACTTTGAGCCGGCGTTTCTGTTTTCTGTAACCAGAAAACAAGAAACGCCGGGTTGAAGCTCCGATGCGAGCAGCGTAACTGAGTTTCGCCATCGCATCGTTACTTCAACTTAAAAATGGCGCCGGGGGCGTTCCCGCCGATTTCCGCTCAAAAAATATGTTAATGAGCGGAAATCGGCAATTCACGATCGCATTCCGGCGCGACGCAGTGACATTACGACGTTTGCGGACGGGATACGCGGCGCATAGTTATACCTACATGGGGTTGGAATATCCTATGTTAGGTATAGGCGTCGTCATCGCGTCGAAAAAAAAAAAAAAAACGTTGCTTGCGTAAAACGGTCATGAATGGGAATGTGACGTCATTGACGTTCATTCACAGATTTTGGAGCATGCGCACGGGGATGTTTTGACACTCGACGCATGCGCAGTACGTTGGCGGCGGGATCGCGCTTAGTTAGCATACTACACGCCCCGTACCCGCCCAATTTGAATTCCGCCGGCTCATTTGCAATGCGCTGCCGCAACTTTAGGAGCAAGTGCTTCGTGAATGACAGCACTTGCTCCTAAAATTTCTGCAGCGCAACGCAAATGAGAAGCGTTACTCCAGAGCAAAGATGCTCTGGACTACCTGAATCTGGCCCATAGTATATAGCAATAGAAGGTGTTACCCGCATTTTCTGGGTACATCACACAGTAAACTTGTATCCAGCAGACCAAACAGTTTATACTCCACTGGACTTAAAATAGGCACAAATAGCATAAGAGGTTATTAATAGCACCAACATCGATACTATTAAAACCCCCTAATGCTATTTTTGTCAAGCCCTGTAGAGTGTTCACTATTTTGTCTCATATACGCTGTATTACCAAAAGTATTGGGACACCTGCCCAATGCTGTATCCTGGCCTAGGCCAACAAGGCCCAGGCCTAGGGCAGCACTTTGCAGGGGGGCAGCACGGACAGTGTCCCCGCCAGCTTGCGCTACACTGTTAGGCAAATTTGTTTAGCGCCCCCCATAAATCGGCCGCGCTTCTTCCAGTATGTGGGTGGTTGGCATTCTGCAACTGTGGGGAAGGGGAAGTGAGGAAGTGAGAGGAAATCTATGCAAATTAAGGGAATCCATTGCCCTCCCCCCCAGGCCATCAGAACTAGTGTTCCCATTTGAAAATTTCAGGGTGGGTCTTAAACCGCAAGGGATGTGGCCTTGACGGTCATATTTAAATTACGGGATGCACGAGTTTAGTCAGGCCTAGGGCAGCACAAACCCTAAATACACCCCTGCACCTGCCTTTACACGCAAATGAACTTTAATGACGTCCCAGTCTTCGCCCGTAGGGTTCAATATTGAGTTCCCCCCCCCCTTGCAGCTAAAACAGCTTCAACTCTTCTGGGAAGGCTGTCCACAAGGTTTAGGAGTGTGTCTATGAGAACGTGTTACCATTCTTCCAGAAGCGTAATTGTGAGGTCAGGCACTGATGTTGGACGAGAAGGCCTGTCTCGCAGTCTCCGCTCTAATTCATCCCAAAGGTGTGTAGCAGGGGTGGCAAACACAAGGCCCGTGGGCCGAATCCAGCCTGCCAGGCCTTGCCATGTGGCCCACGTGGTGGGTGCAACGTTTTGTCCACCGCTGCGCAGGCGTCACAACACGCGATTCGCGGAACGCTCCGAAGCTTCGGCCATAGGAAAGTCCCTGGCTTCGGCCTAGCTCCGGAGAGGCGGCCATCTTGGTACACCCGTCGGCGGCTGTCTCGTCAGGAAGTGACTTTTCGCCGCCGCCATCTCCGCCCTCCCGTACCTCACTATTGGTCAATTAGATCGATAGAGGCGGGTCTGTCCCCAGGTACCGGGGAAGATCCTTCTCATTGAGAATGTGGCGTCACTCTGAGGGACAACTGAGAGGGATTACCAACAACTCAACCAGCTGCAGAGCGACTTTCGGGACCGGATCCAGGTGCTCGGCTTCCCCTGCAACCTGTTTGAGCAACAGGTGAGCCAGAGGACGGAGATGACAGGGGGGGGGCTGTTATCTGGGGGGGTCACATGGTGTTTTGGTAATGAGGGGGGGCTGTTATCTGGTGGGGGTCGCATGGTGTTTTGGGAATGAGGGGAGGCTGTTACCTGGTGGGGATCGCATGGTGTTTTGGGAATGAGGGGGGGGGGGGGCTGTTACCTGGTGGGGGTCACATGGTGTTTTCAGAACGAGGGACATGAGGAGAAAGTATCTGAGATCTGCACCTGTGGGTAGGAGAGACACCATCACCCGGGGAACATGGCTGTCTGTACTGAGCGGAGGAGGGGGACACCAGAGAGGAGAGGAAGGGGACCAGTGTCACTGGGGTCCCCCTTCTCTCCTCTCTGGTGTCACTGGGGTCCCCCTTCTCTCCTCTCTGGTGTCCCCGGGGTCCCCCTTCTCTCCTCTCTGGTGTCACCGGGGTCCTCCTTCTCTCCTCTCTGGTGTCACCGGGGTCCCCCTCCTCTCCTCTCTGGTGTCACTGGGGTACCCCTCCTCTCCTCTCTGGTGTCACTAGGGTACCCCTCCTCTCCTCTTTTGTGTCCCCCTCCACTCCTCAGTGACACCAGAGAGTAGAGGAGGGGTACCACAGTGACACCGGAGAGGAGAGGAGGGGGACCCCAGTGACACCATCACCCGGGGAGCATGGCTGTCTGTACTGAGCGGAGGAGGGGGACACCAGAGAGGAGAGGAAGGGGACCAGTGTCACTGGGGTCCCCCTTCTCTCCCCTCTGGTGTCACTGGGGTCCCCCTTCTCTCCACTCTGGTGTCACTGGGGTCCCCCTTCTCTCCTCTCTGGTGTCACTGGGGTCCCCCTTCTTTCTTCTCTGGTGTCACCCTTCTCTCCTCTCTGGTGTCACTGGGGTCCCCCTCCAATCCTCTCTGGTGTCACTGGGGTCCCCCTCCTCTCCTCTCTGGTGTCACTGTGGTACCCGTCCTCTCCTCTCTGGTGTCACTGAGGAGAGGAGGGGGACCCCAGTGGCACCAGTGAGGAGAGGAGGGTGACACCAAAGAGGAGAGAAGGGGGACCCCAGTGACACCAGAGAAGAGAGGAGGGGGGGACACCAGTGACACCAGAGAGGAGCAAGCAGCGCACTCCTGAACCCTGTGCTCCCTATGCAGCGCAAGAAAACTGGAGTGCAGATACAACCGGCCCTTTGAGGGCAACCAAACTGCTGATGTGGCCCCCGATGAATTTGAGTTTGACACCCCTGGTGTGTAGTTAGTACCCTTTAGTGTGCTAGAAGTGTAAAGGTTTTTTTTTGTAGTAATAGTCAGAGCTTTTTTTCTCAGAAAATAGGTGCAGGAACTCAACCATGACCCCGTTTAGATTTCACAAACAGTAGAAGGGTCTTAAAGGGGCATTAAATACCAGAATTGCATTACATACAGAGTACAGAGTTCAGGGGGGTTACACACAGAGTGCAGAGCTGTCACTTGTAAACACAGAAACCAGACTTATGTGTTTACAAGTGATTGTGGTGAGCAGGCACCAAAGGGTCCGAGCCAGAGGTGGTGGAACTGAGTTCCCCCAAGTTCCCCCTGAAAAAAAGCCCTGGTGGTAGGTAAGTAGGTAGGTTTCCAGGCTTGGCTGCCAGCCAAGCCAGTGTGTTTCCTGATAGTTTGACAAATTATTCATGAAGAGATTTCCCCAGAGATTTTAATAAATGCACCACCTCCTATAAAGTATAACAGAAAAGCAGAGTTTTAAGGTGCAAAAAAACTCAAAGAATCAATTATACAGAAAAAAAAAATATTGATACATAAACAGTATCAAACTACTTATACCAGGGCTGTCCAAACTTTTTTCACAGAGGGCCAGATTTGATAAAGTGAACATGCTTGAGGGCCGACCATTTTGCTTGACGTTCTTTAACCACTTAAGGACCCCTCACTGTATATATACGTCCTTTTTTTTAAAGATGGATATCTTGGTAACGGCAGTAGCTGCTGCCACAACCGAGATATCCATCTTTTAAGTGAGCGGTCCTGTACACGATAACGGTGGTCCCAGCGGCTGATTCATAGTTACATAGTTACATAGTTAGTCAGGTTGAAAAAAGACACAAGTCCATCCAGTTCAACCATAAAAAAAAAGTAAAACACAGTACATCCCATACACCCAACTCCACACCCACAGTTGATCCAGAGGAAGGCAAAAAACCCCAGCAGAGCGATGATCCAATTTGCTACCGGAGGGGAAAAAATTCCTTCCTGATCCCCCGAGAGGCAATCGGATTTACCCCGGATCAACTTTACCTACAAAACTTAGTACTCAGTTATATTATGTGCATTTAGGAAAGAATCCAGGCCTCTCTTAAAGCAATCTACTGAGCTGGCCAGAACCACCTCTGGAGGGAGTCTGTTCCACATTTTCACAGCTCTTACTGTGAAGAAACCTTTCCGTATTTGGACGTGAAATCTCTTTTCCTCCAGACGTAAAGAGTGCCCCCTTGTCCTCAGTGTTGACCTTAAAGTGAATAACTCAACACCAAGTTCACTATATGGACCTCTTATGTATTTGTACATGTTGATCATATCCCCCCTTATTCTCCTCTTCTCAAGAGTGAATAAATTCAGTTCCTCTAATCTTTCCTCATAGCTGAGCTCCTCCATGCCTCTTATCAGTTACGTTGCCCTTCTCTGCACTGTCTCCAGTTCTCCGATATCCTTTTTGAGAACTGGTGCCCAAAACTGGACTGCATATTCCAGATGAGGTCTTACTAATGATTTGTACAGGGGCAAAATGATATCTCTATCTCTGGAGTCCATACCTCTCTTAATACAAGAAAGGACTTTGCTCGCTTTGGAAACTGCAGCTTGGCATTGCATGCCATTATTGAGCTTATGATCAACTAAAACACCCAGATCCTTCTCCACTACAGATCCCCCCAGTTGTACTCCCCCTAGTATGTATGATGCATGCATATTCTTAGCCCCCAAGTGCATAACTTTACATTTATCAACATTAAACCTCATCTGCCACTTAGTCGCCCAATTAGACAGAGCATTGAGGTCGGCTTGTAAATTGGAGACATCCTGTAAGGACGTTATTCCACTGCATAGCTTGGTGTCATCTGCAAAGACAGAAATGTTACTTTGGATCTCAGACCCAATGTCATTTATAAATATATTGAAAAGTAAGGGACCCAACACTGAACCTTGGGATACACCGCTGATAACCTTGGACCATTCAGAGTAAGAATCATTAACCACAACTCTCTGAATCCTGTCTTTCAGCCAGTTTTCTATCCATTTACAAACTGATATATCTAATCCTGTAGACCTTACCTTACACATGAGCCGTGTGTGTGGAACTGTATCGAACGCTTTTGCAAAATCCAAGTATACCACGTCCACTGCCACGCCTCTGTCCAGGGTTTTACTTACCTCTTCATAAAAGGAAATCAGGTTTGTCTGACAACTTCTGTCTTTCATGAATCCATGCTGTCTGCTGCTTAAATAGTTTGTTTCCAGCAAGAACTCATCCATGTGGTCTTTTATTAAACGTTCCAGTATCTTCCCAACTATAGAAGTTAAACTAACAGCTCTATAGTTACTTGGGAAAGACTTTGTTCCCTTTTTAAATATGGGCACCACATTGGCTTTATGCCAATCCAGTGGTACTATTCCTGTCATTAATGAGTCCCTAAATATTAGATACAGTGGCTTTGAAATTTCAGAGCTCAATTCTTTTAGGATCCGTGGGTGGATGCCATCTGGTCCAGGTGCTTTATCCACCTTTATTCTGTCTAAATATTTCTGGACCATATCACTTTTGAGCCATTGTGGATTTGGGGCTGTGTCACTCCCACCCCCATTATGGACATGAGCTCCCCCATTCACCATTGTATACACAGAGCTGAAGAAAGCATTTAATAAATTTGCCTTCTCTATGTCCTCAGTCACCCACTCTAGATTATTTTGTAAAGGGCCTACATGCTCAGACTTGACCTTTTTACTATTAATATATTTAAAGAATTTTTTGGGGTTTGTCCTACTATCTTTTGCAATCTGTCGTTCATTTTGAATTTTTGCATCCTTGATTTCCTTTTTACATATTCTATTATATTCTTTGTAACATTTAAACGACACTAGTGTTCCTTCATTTTTATATTTTTTAAAAGCTATTTTCTTATTGTTTATAGCTTTTTTTAACTTTGACCGTGAGCCACATAGGTTTTATCTTTAGCCTTTTAAACTTATTGCCCATGGGAATATACTTTGCAGTGAGGTTCCAAAAAGTCTTTTTGAAGAATTCCCATTTCTGTTCTGTGTTCATCTGTGCCAATATTCCCTCCCAGTCCAAGCCCTGGAGAGCAGTCCTCATGCGTTGAAAATTTGCTCTCTTGAAATTAAGTGTTTTTATCTTTCCTGTATGTATTTCTTGCTTATAGTTTACATTAAACGAAATCATGTTATGATCACTGCTACCCAGGTGTTCCTTTATCTGAACATTAGTAATGAGCTCTGCATGGTTTGAGATTACCAGGTCCAACAGAGCATCATTCCTAGTTGGAGCCTCAATAAACTGGACCATAAAATTGTCCTGCAATAGGTTTTTAAATTTTTGTCCTTTAACTGTCCCAGAAATTCCATTATTCCAGTCAAATTCGCCGCAAGATCGGCGTTATCAGTGACAGGAGAGGGCTCCCCCCGATCGGGTTCTCTGTTGTGCTGTGTGGGGATGTGTGACAAAAAGTATTGCAATGATCGCCATTTTATTCTCTAGGGTGTTAGGGAAAAAAATATATAATGTTTGGGTGTTTTAAGTAATTTTCGAGCAGAAAAAACTGTTTTAGTCTTGTAAACACCAAATCTGAAAAACACCCAAGGTCCTTAAGTGGTTAAACTATTAAAACTTGTGGCTGTGTGTGGTGAAGAGCTTAGGCGTGTTATGTGGATATACCGTATTTATTGGCTTAAAAATTGTACATTTTAAATAAAGAACTGTGAAGCAAAATAGGGGTCAGTGCCCATCAATGCAGCCTAATCAGTGCCCATCTGCAGCCTCACAAGTGCCATGAATGCAGCACCCACTATATTGCCAAGAATGCAGCACCCACTCCATTGCCATGAATGCCATACTCCATTGCCATTAATGCAGCACCCCCACCACTTCCATACCGGGCACTTACGCACCTTCCCGCCCAAGCAAATTTTCAGCTTTCAGCCATGTCGCACTTTGAATGACAATTGCGCAGTCATGCTACACTGTACCCAAACAAAATTGGCGTCCTTTTTTCCCCACAAATAGAGCTTTCTTTTGGTGGTATTTGATCACCTCTGCGGTTTTAATTTTTTGCGCAACAACTAATAAAAGACTGCATTTTTTTATTTTTTTATTTGTTTCTGTTAATTATTTTTGTAAATAAGTAAGTTTTCTCTTTCAATTACGGTCACCGATATGGCAGCACTGATGGGCATCGATGAGGTTACACTGATGGACACCGATGAGATAGTACTGATGGGCACCGATGAGGTGGCACTGATGGGCACTGATAGGCGGTGCTTGGTATGCGGCACTGATGGGCACTCATAGGCAGCACTGATGGGCACTCACAGGCGGCACTGATGGGCACTCATAGGTGGCATTGATGGGCACTCATGGGCGACACTGATGGGCACTCATAGGCGGCACTGGGCACTCTTTAAGACGCTGGGCGGGACTGACGTTTTGACGTCACTTCCACCCAGCAGAGCTATGGGGACAGGTGGGTGCCATGTTGGCCTCACTCGCATCCCCACACAGCAGCCGAGCGAACCCGATGGCCTCTGCCGCTACAGTAAACGGCAGAGGGCGCGGGAGAGCGGCGGGAGGGGGGCCTATCGTTGACAGGACAGCCCACTGAAGAGATGGATATCTCGGTTGTGGCAGCAGCTGCTGCCGTTACCGAGATATCCTTCTTTAAAATCGGGACGTATATATACAGTGGGCGGTCGTTAAAGGGTCACTAAAGGAAAACATTTTTTTTGCTGAAATGACTGTTTACAGGGTATAGAGACTTAAAAGTTAACTGATTCCTTTTCAAAATGATTAAAAATAGATAAAAATCAATCATATAATGTGCCTGCAGGTTAGTTTCACTTTTGAACTGGCTTCATGTTTCTGTGAACTAGAAATAGACACACAGAACAAAAACAAACAAATCCAGGGCAGTGTTTTGTTTTTAAAATGAATCCGATTGGTTCTGGGAAGTTTTAGACACACAGTAATGACAGCTCAGACCACAGTGAGAAAGCTCCCAGCACTGTGGTTATAAGGAAACAGACAAGCAGGAAGTGTGGAGAACAGAGCAGGATTACAGCAACTTCAAAGCAAAAAAAACGAACAATGAGGACATGAAACCAGTACTGCAGTAAGGTAAAGGAAGCTATTTAGCTAATAAAATGTTTTCCTTTAGTGATTCTTTAAGTGGTTAAAGGGTTAAAATGGGAGAAATAATTGGTGTGTAATAATGATAACATAAAATAAATGAAAACATTTATAAGGCTCCATTCACAGTGTTATCAGAGGAATACACATCATTATTTCAGCCATGGGACTGTAAGGGTTAAATCTCATTCACAATAACATGTTCTTAAAGGAGCCGTATACTGAGCCTACAGGCTGAATTCACAAAGCTCACAAACAAGGACCAGGCCCCTTTAAGAAAAATCGTCAGTTGAGATTTAAAAAAAAAAAAAAAAAGCCCAGAGCTGCCCTGTGATGTCATTGGCTGAGCCCTTATAAGGAAGTGCAGAGGGAGCTGGCAGCAGAAGCCGAGTGTTTGCTGACCAGTGAAGACGTGCTTCTGATCTCTCCTGAGATTTTTCTTGCGATTCATTTGGATTTTAATTAATTCGTTTGAATTTCATCGCGATTTCTATTCTTTTACATTTAAAGCGTGTTTCTTTATTCTTAATAATGAACCGATTTAAATGTAAAAAGCTTTTTTCTCTGAAAAACACCAAAGAGAAATCCAGCAAAGGAAGGGCAGCTATGGAAGGAGGTATCAGTGACCAGCCTGCAGATACCCCTAAAAAGCGCCCCATAATGAAGAGGACCCGAGCGTTTGTACGCGGCTGTTTCAGAGCCATTGTTGGACGTTTCGGATGCGGCTGTAAAGGCAATGGACATCACCGGGATACCGACACCGAGATTGGTAAGTACTATGGATAGTGAAGTGTAAAAAGCAGCTCATACTCACTGAGCACCGGCCGGATTCTACAATCCGCTCTCCTCTCCTCACTGACAACTCCTAGTAAGTTGCTGCAGGGCTGTGCTGTAAAGCAGCTCCCACAGACAGTAACTATTTCATCATTTGCCTGGAAATCTGCCTTAGACCCCGCCCACACTTGGCGATTTGGAAGGGCCGGCAGAAGTGCTATGATACTGCCTGCAATTCCAAATCATGGGAAAATGTGAAGCAAGCATTCGGATTATTCTTAATGACCCCCCAAACATGGCAAGATCTTGTCACGGTTGTCACATGACAGAATCGCATGGCAATCGGTCCATAATGTGCAGGGGACTATTTTTTTCACTATGAGGTGTGGCGGAGTAATCTGCAATGCAGAGGTTCCTGGTCCCGGCCTCTTCTATATTAATCCATAGCAACAATTTGAGGGATGACAATAAAAGAGGCCGGGCGTTTAATAATAAGAAACAAAAACACTGCAGATTACTCCACTGCACCTGCAAGTGAAGAATCAGTCCCCTTTCTGACTCCATTTTTTTTTTGTGGGTCGGCATAACTGCCAGGCAACCAGAATTTGTATATGAAGGACAACATTAGTCATTTTGGAATTTTGAACTTTTCTCTCTATAATTTGATGTTGATAATACTTGATAATTTGATGTTGTATAAAAAATATAAGAAATGTAGGTGAAAGTGCTAAACCTCATTCTTCTTTTTAATTGCAGGTGTACGCGGTATTTACTGCAGAGACAGCTCACAAGGCAGGCCTGCCCCAGTGAGCAAGACAGAATGTGAAAGCTACATTGAGGCTCAACCATCATGTGACGTTCATACGGAGACGCCACAAGCATGTGACGTTCACATGGAGACAGCCCCAGACATGGCCACTCCTTCTGAGTGCGCCCCAGACATGGCCACTCCATCTGAGTGCGCCCCAGACATGGCCACTCCATCAGAGTGCGCCCCAGACATGGCCACTCCATCAGAGTGCGCCCCAGACATGGCCACTCCATCAGAGTGCGCCCCAGACATGGCCACTCCATCAGAGTGCGCCCCAGACATGGCCACTCCATCAGAGTGCGCCCCAGACATGGCCACTCCATCAGAGTGCGCCCTAGACATGGCCACTCCATCAGAGTGCGCCCCAGACAAGGCCACTCCATCAGAGTGCGCCCCAGACATGGCCACTCCAACAGAGTGCGCCCCAGACATGGCCACTCCAACAGAGTGCGCCCCAGACATGGCCACTCCATCAAAGTGCGCCCCAGACATGGCCACTCCATCAGAGTGCGCCCCAGACATGGCCACTCCATCAGAGTGCGCCCCAGACATGACCACTCCAACAGAGTGCGCCCCAGACATGGCCACTCCATCAGAGTGCGCCCCAGACATGGCCACTCCATCAGAGTGCGCCCTAGACATGGCCACTCCATCAGAGTGCGCCCCAGACAAGGCCACTCCATCAGAGTGCGCCCCAAACATGGCCACTCCAACAGAGTGCGCCCCAGACATGGCCACTCCATCAGAGTGCGCCCCAGACATGGCCACTCCATCAGAGTGCGCCCCAGACATGGCCACTCCATCAGAGTGCGCCCCAGACATGGCCACTCCAACAGAGTGCGCCCCAGACATGGCCACTCCAACAGAGTGTGCCCCAGACATGGCCACTCCAACAGAGTGCGCCCCAGACATGGCCACTCCAACAGAGTGCGTCCCAGACATGGCCACTCCAACAGAGTGCGCCCCAGACATGGCCACTCCAACAGAGTGCGCCCCAGACATGACCACTCCAACAGAGTGCGCCCCAGACATGGCCACTCCAACAGAGTGCGCCCCAGACATGGCCACTCCAACAGAGTGCGCCCCAGACATGGCCACTCCAACAGAGTGCGCCCCAGACATGGCCACTCCATCAGAAGAGGCCAGTACCCCAGAGTGTGCCCCAGACGAGGCTACTCCCCCAGAGTGTGCCCCAGGCAAGGCTACTCCCCCAGAGTGCGCCCCAGGCGAGGCCACTCCCCCAGAGTGCACCCCAGATGAGGCTACTCCCCCAGAGTGCGCCTCAGATGAGGCCACTCCCCCAGAGTGCGCCCCAGATGAGGCCACTCTTCCAGAGTGCGCCCCAGGCGAGGCCACTCCAACAGAGTGCGCCACAGATGAGGCCACTCCACCAGAGTGCACCCCAGGCAAGGCCACTCCACCAGAGTGCGCCCCAGACGTGGCCACTCCACCAGAGTGCGCCCCAGACGTGGCCACTCCACCAGAGTGCGCCCCAGACATGGCCACTCCAGAGTTCGACTTCCACAAGGTGACTCCATCAGAACAACCCTCGATCATCACAGAACCGGACAAAGGAAAAAGAACCAGAAAAAGAAACAAAAATAGAAAAAATAAAAGACAGCATGAGTGCGCCCCAGGCGAGGTCAATCCACTAGAGTGCGGCCCAAGTGAGGCCACTCCCCCAGAGTGCGGCCCAGGTAAGGCCACTCCCCCAGAGTGTGCCCCAGGCGAGGCCACTCCACCAGAGTGCGCCCCTGGTGAGGCCACTCCTCCAGAGTGCGCCCCAGGCGAGGCCACTCCCCCAGAGTGTGCCCCAGACGAGGCCACTCCCCCAGAGTGTGCCCCAGACAAGGCCACTCCCCCAGAATGCGCCCCAGACGAGGCCACTCGACCAGAGTGCACCCCAGACAAGGCCACTCCACCAGAGTGCACCCCAGACGAGGCCACTCCACCAGAGTGCACCCCAGACGAGGCCACTCCACCAGAGTGTGCCCCAGATGAGGCCACTCCACCAGAGTGTGCCCTAGACGAGGCTACTCCACCAGAGTGCGCCCCAGACAAGGCCACTCCCCCAGAATGCGCCCCAGACGAGGCCACTCGACCAGAGTGCACCCCAGACAAGGCCACTCCACCAGAGTGCACCCCAGACGAGGCCACTCCACCAGAGTGCACCCCAGACGAGGCCACTCCACCAGAGTGTGCCCCAGATGAGGCCACTCCACCAGAGTGTGCCCTAGACGAGGCTACTCCACCAGAGTGCGCCCCAGACAAGGCCACTCCACCAGAGTTCTCCCTAGACATGGCCACTCAACCAGAGTGTGCCCCAGGCGAGGCCACTCCCCCAGAGTGCGCCCCAGACAAGGCCACTCCCCCAGAGTGCGCCCCAGACAAGGCCACTCCCCCAGAATGCGCCCCAGACGAGGCCACTCCACCAGAGTGCACCCCAGACGAGGCCACTCCACCAGAGTGCACCCCAGATGAGGCCACTCCACCAGAGTGTACCCTAGACGAGGCTACTCCACCAGAGTGCGCCCCAGACAAGGCCACTCCACCAGAGTGCTCCCTAGACATGGCCACTCAACCAGAGTGTGCCCCAGGCGAGGCCACTCCCCCAGAGTGCGCCCTAGATGAGGCCACTCCCCCAGAGTGCGCCCCAGATGACGCCTCTCCACCAGAGTGCACCCCAGATGAGGCCACTCAACCAGAGTGCCAATTCCACAAGGAGACTCCACCAGAGTGCCACTTCCACAAGGAGACTCCACCAGAGTGTGACTTTCACAAGGAGACTCAAGCAGAGGGCGACTTCTACAAAAAGAAACCAGAACGTCATGTTCGCTTTATGATTCCTCCAGGAATGGACGATGGAACTAATACTCGACGAAAACATAGCCGTGAATTTCAGAAAGCTTTAAAGAAATACCTCCACCAACCGATTCCACTAAAACGTCGTGATCGCCCTACGCTTCCTCCAGAAAGCAACAATGACAGTGGAACTCCCCAAAAAAGTGGCGCTCGCTGTCAGAAAGAGAACAAGAAAGAAAACAAGAAAGATAACAAGAAAGAAAACAAGAAAGATAACAAGAAAGAAAACAAGAAAGATAACAAGAAAGATAACAAGAAAGAAATTCAAAGACCAGAAGTGTCATCAGCCCCCCCCTGCAGAACCCTCGATCATCATGGACAAAAGAAAAACCAGAAAAAGAAACATAAGTAGAAAAAAAAAGACAGTACGAGTTGGACCGGCTGTGTAGGGAGGTTGAAATCCAGAAGATTTTTTCTTTCCTGCAGGCGTGTGTTGGACCCAGGACCGCCATCAGGAATTATGGGGCCCCTTACACAGCAGAGAAATTGATTATACATATATATATAAATATATTAGGGTTGTCCCGATACCGATACTAGTATCGGTATCGGGACCGATGCCGAGTATTTGCGGGAGTACTTGTACTCCCGCAAATACCCCCGATACTGAAATAGAATACTTCCCCCCCCATATTGCAGCCATGTCCTGTCCCCAATACCTGTATATATGATGCCGCCGCCACTGCCGTTAATCCCCCTGCATTATAGCGTAGGGCCGCGCGCGCATTACAAGCTTTCGTTGTGAATACTTGTAAAGCGCGCGCCGCCATGCATAGACACTCCCTCTTGCTCATGATTGGACGGATCCCTCCAATCCCGAGAAGGGGAGTGTCTATACATGGCGGCGCGCAATTTACAAGTATTCACAATGAAAGCTTGTAATGCGCGCGCGGCCCTACGCTATAATGCAGGGGGATTAACGCCGGTGGCGGCAGCATCATATATACAGGTGTGGGGGACCATACATGGCTGCATTATGTGGGGGACCATACATGGCTGCATTATGTGGGGGACCATACATGGCTGCATTATGTGGGGGACCATACATGGCTGCATATGTGGGGGACCATACATGGCTGCATATGTGTGGGACATACATGGCTGCAATATGTGTGGGACATACATGGCTGCATATGTGGGGACCATACATGGCAGCATATGTGGGGGACATACATGGCTGCATATGTGGGGGACATACATGGCTGCAATATGTGGGGGACATACATGGCTGCAATATGTGGGGGACATGGCTGCATTTGGGGACACATTTAAAAAAAAGTATCAGTATTCGGTATCGGCGACTACTTGAAAAAAAGTATAGGTACTTGTACTCGGTCCTAAAAAAGTGGTATCGGGACAACCCTAATATATATATATATATATATATATATATATATATATATATATATATATATATAATTATATAAAAAAGAAATAAAAAGAAAAAAATATATATAAAAAAAGGAAGGTTGTCATCCGGGGCCCTGGGGACCTCTGGGCCCTGTAATAACAATAATAATAATAATAAAAATAAAAAAAAGTAAAAATATATAAAAAATATTTTTTTATCTAAAAAAACAGACCCCCCCAAAAAGAAAAAAATGGCCCTTTAATAAAAAAATAAAAGAAAAATATATTAAAAAAATATATTTGTTTTATAGAAAATAAATAAAAAAAGAGGGGGTTGCCATCTGGGGCCCTACGGGCCTCCGGGCCCCTGGGGACCTCCGGACACCTAAAAAAACACAAGAGAGCAATTTATTTATTTGTTTGCACTTTCAGCACTGTGCACTTTGGGGGGGAAGCGCGGATTGTCTGAGCTACACAGGGGAGGTTGGAAGCCAGTATGTTTTTGAGGCGTGTGTTGGGCCGGCTATAAGGGGAGGTTGGAGGCCGGTATGTTTTTCAGGAGTGTGTTAGACTGGCTATGAGGGGAGGTTGAAGGCCGGTATGTTTCTCAGGCATGTGTTGGACCGGCTATGAGGGGAGGTTGGAACTCTTCTTGTCTTCAGAGGTGGTAGGAGTATTTCCAGCTTTCTTTAGGCTTTCTTTGCTGGGAAAATTAGAACTCTTCCCACCACTGAGGTGCTTCATGGAGAAATCCAAGGCCTCACTCGCATAATGTGTATGAACTGATGTACTGATTGTACTCCGCACGGGGGCAGGCCTTAGAGAATAGAGTCTGTTTATGGGCAGCACAGAGGCTTAGTGGTTGGCCTTGCAACACAGGGGTCCTTGGTTCAAATCCTGACCAGGACACTATCTGCATGTTCTCCCTGTGTTTGCGTGGGTTTCCTCCAGATTACTCTGGTTTCCTCACACACAACAAAGACATGCTATCTTGCATTGGTGGTGCAGTGGTGAGCATAGCTGCCTTCCCAGCAGCTGACCTGGGTTCAATTCCCGGCCAATGCCATCTCCAAGTACTTGGAGTCCCCAGAGAGAAAAGCACTATAGAAGGTCAATGCTGAGCATATATTATCAGTGGAATAAAGAAGGAACGCATCAAAAACACACCAGAGTGCATCTAAACGCATAAAAAATACAACAGGGAGCATCTAAACACATCATATATACAATAGAGTTCATCTAAACTCATCAAAAACACACCAGAGAGCATCTAAATGCATCAAAAATACACCAGATAGCATCTAAACGCATCACATATACACCAGAGTACATATAAAAAAATACACAGAAAGAATCTAAAAGCATCAAAAACACCAGAGGGCATCTAAATGAATTAGAAATACACCAGGGTGCATCTAAATGCATAAAAATTACAACAGAGAGCATCTAAATGCATCAAAAATACACCACGGTGTATCTAAAGGCATCAAAAACACACAAGTGCATCTAAACGCATCAGAGAGCATCTAAATGCATCAAAAGTACACCAAGTACTCTAAATGTATTGAAAATCCACAAGAGCGCATTAAAAACACACCAGAAGAGGCATAAAATATACACCACAGTGCATCTAAAATAAGGTGACCAGATTTTTAAAATGAAATCCGGGGACATATTTTTTCTTTACTAGTAATGGCAACAATCGGCGACTCTCTGCCCGTCGCCACCCACCTCACGGCCTCTCAAGTCTTATTCCGCGTACAAACGATCATTTTTCATCATGAAAAAAAATGTTGTTTTTCAGCATGTCCAAAAAACAAAGTTTTTCCAACTTCATAATTAAAAACGACGTTGCCCACACACCATCGTTTAAAAAAAATGCTCTATCAAAGCGCGGTGACGTACAACACGTACGACGGCACTCTAAAGGGGAAGTTCTATTCGCCTTTGGGCTGCTTTTAGCTTATTCCTTGTTAGTAAAAGACGATTTGCGCTTTTCTGTCTGTTACAGCGTTTTACTCCATTATGAAGGGTAGTTTTACCAGAACGAGCGCTCCTGTCTCATAACTTGCTTCTGAGCATGCGTGGGTTTAAAACATCCTTTTAGCCCACACACGATCATTTTTTTTCAACCCGAAAAACGACATAGTTTAAAACGACGTTAAAAAATGCAGCATGTTCGATTTTTTTTTTTTTGTCGTTTTTCAGAACCTGAAAAATGTGTAGCCCACACACGATCATTTTAAATGACGTTTTTCGAAAACGTTTTTTTCATGCTGAAAAATGATCGTGTGTACACGGCATCACTCTTCGGGCCCCGGCTACTACTGGATGGGGAGCGGAGGAAGATCACTCCACCAGGGAAGGCAAAGAGATAGGCAGGTGGCTGGCAAGGATTTGAGCCAAAGCAGAACTACATGCGAGCAAAGCTGAAGAAATATTCCCTCCGCTCTGACCAGCACATGATCATCAGAAAGGGGCACAGATGATGGGAAAAATACAACCCCCTATGTTAGTAGGCACGGCGGAGTGTGGGGGTGTGTAATTGTAATTTTTTTTATTTTAATTCTGCACTGACTGTCTTTGAAATTGCCCCTGCCCCCTATTAAATCCAATCTGGGGACAAAACCAGGGACAGACTTGGTCCGGGGACAGTGCCCTCAATCAGGGGACTGTCCCCTGAAACTGGGGATGTCTGGTCACCCTAATCTAAAACGCATCAAAAAAACACAAGAGAGCAACTAAACGCATTTAAAAATACACCAGAGTGCATCTAAATGCATCAGAAACTCACTACCGTGCATATAAACGCATCAAAGATACACCAGAGTGCAACCCCCCTCCCTCTTCCACACACCCCCCTGTTCTACCTTACTCTTTCCAATGTGATATTTTTGATTAACCTTAAATCTTAATATCTACATTTACACTCTTGGCAATTCTTTGATATAAGGGAACTTTTGGGGGGGCTTGGTTTGGTTTCCCCTGGGCCTAGCAGGCTGTTTAACACCAACATCTCAGGCACTTTTTTATAGGTGGTTATATTTGAATGATGTATTGTCTATCGACATTAAGGTGTCCTTTTATGAAAGTGCGGTAAAATACCGCTATTCAGTTCTCAGGCATTCTCAGGGGAGATCGCTCTCCTCTGAGTGCCTGTTTATGAAACTTTGTAGATCGCTTCTCATGTTGAGATGAGGAGCGATCTACAAACGGCTGGAAACTCCTGAGAACTGCTTCTCTCACTGTAATCTTGCGTGATTTAGCGGGATTACAGTATGAGGAAGTGAAAAATACACGTTGAACACGAATCAGCACACATTACACACCACATATTAATAAAGTTGCATTCCCACCAAACAATATACATTAACCTAATTATTAAAAAAACATTGTTTTTTCAATATTTAAAGCTCATACATGTGCCTATTTAAATGCGAATGGTGTATAGTAAATGAATGGAATCCCACATATGTAATGCACCATGCATATGCTATACACCATTCATATAAATGAAAAATACATTTATAATCATTTTTTTTTTTTTTTAAGTATACAAATATAAACCCTGTATAACTGCAATAGAACAGTTCATGGGTAAAACCATATTTTAGGGTTTACATTTTTTTTTTTTTTACTAATAAATTAAAAATGATATAAAAATTACTTTAATAATAGCATTTTAATGCAACTAGAATTATATATATTTATACATATATATATATATCTGTGTGTGTATATATATATATATATATATATATATATATATATGTATGTGTATATATATATATGTGTATATATATATATATACATATATATATGTGTGTGTGTGTATATATATATATATATATATATATATATATATATATATATATATATATATATATATTAATAAACATAGAAATAAACACAAACACATATATATGCTATATGATTATATATATGATATATTATATATATACACACACACTATAAATCTCTAACCTGCTCATTTTGGGGTGTGTAATGGTGGGGAAAATGTGTTCTGACTCTATGGCTGCTTGTGTGTGAAGCATGGAAGTCAAAAGACTTCCTTCTTCCTCCACAATACTCAGCCAGCTTCGTGCTTCTCGCTCTGATTCTCCACCTTTGAGATGGTAAATCAGAAAGTGAGAATTCTGTCACAGATCGCCAGTGAGGTGCTGAGATCGCACCTTCATAAACTGGCCGTTTCTGTGACAGTCAGTTACAGATTCTCACTGTGCTGAGATAATCAGTGGAGAACATGTTCTCATCTGATTACCTCAGTTTCATAAACTGTTTATGACCTGAGAACAGCGGTGAGAGTCAGGATCGCCGCTGATCTCACTTTCATAAAAGGACACCTAAGTAGTTGATTATGTTGTGAAGTTTGGAGTCCAGTATGTTTTTTTGCCATGTGTTGGACTGGCTATGAGGGGAGGTTGGAGGCCAGAATGTTTTTCAGGCATTTGTTGGACCGGCTATAAGGGGAGGTTGGAACTCTTCTTGTCTTCAGAGGTCGGAGGAGTCTTTCCAGCTTTCTTTAGGCTTTCTCTGCTGGGGAAATGAGAACTCTTCCCGCCAGTAAGATCCTTCATGGAGAAGTCCAAGGCCTCACTCACATGATGTGTATGACTATGTAGCCTGTGTGGGGACTGCATCTACCCCAAAAGGTACACACCCTGCATCGGCACCCACACAGATGTCATATTGGGCACAGCCGCTGCACCCCAGTTGACACCAATAGGACTGTCTGTAGTGGTGTGTGTATAGTGTTGTGGGTAGTGTAGTGGTGTGTGTATAGTGTTGTGGGTAGTGGATTGGTGTGTGAATAGTGTTGTGGGTAGTGTAGTGGTGTGTGTATAGTGTTGTGGGTAGTGTAGTGGTGTGTGTATAGTGTTGTGGGTAGTGTATTGGTGTGTGAATAGAGTTGTGGGTAGTGTGGTGGTGTGTGTATAGTGTTGTGGGTAGTGTAGTGGTGTGTGAATAGTGTTGTGGGTAGTGTAGTGGTGTGTGTATAGTGTTGTGGGTAGTGTATTGGTGTGTGAATAGTGTTGTGGGTAGTGTAGTGGTGTGTGTATAGTGTTGTGGGTAGTGTATTGGTGTGTGAATAGTGTTGTGGGTAGTGTAGTGGTGTGTGTATAGTGTTGTGGGTAGTGTATTGGTGTGTGAATAGTGTTGTGGGTAGTGTAGTGGAGGAATCGGGGGGGGGGGGGGTCAGTACTATTGTAAGAAGGGAAGGGACTCAGGAAGTACTAAAAGTATTATTGTAGGAAGGGAAGATTAGGGGGGCACAAATGACTTACCTTGCCCCGGGTGTTTTTAACCCACACTACGCCACTGCTCCTAACTAGACTTTCCCTGTTTCTTCTATGCTGTTAGGTCTCCACATACAGGCTTTAGGAAAGTCATTGTCTTATTACACTTCAAAAAGACTAGAAAAACACCCTCTGTGGCATGCATGGCTGCCAACATTTGGCAAAAATGTATAGGGACACCTTTTGGTGGAAAGGCAATGTAGGCGGAGCAGAATGGTGATTAACCACTCGCCGCCCGCCTTATGCAAAAAGACATCGGCAAAGTGGTTTCAATATCCTGAGTGGACGTCATATGACGTCCTCAGGATATTGAGCCGATGTGCGTCCCCGGGGTTGCGCATTGCGGCGATCATTGTTGCAGGGTGTCAATCTGATGGAGACTACGTGATCAGCCAGTCTGTCAGACGCGAGTAGAGGAGAGCCGATCGGCTGCTCCTCTGACAGGGGGGGTTTGAGCACAGCCCCCCCACTGAGGATGCCCACACTGGACCACCAGGGATGCCACTAGACCACCAGGGATGACCACCACAGGTATGCCACCCTAGACCACCAGGGATGACAATCACAAATAATGGATGCCAATCAGTGCATACAATGGATGCCAATCAATGCCCACAATGGGCATCACTGATTGGCAGGCAATGTTTGGCACTGATTGGCATCTATTAGTACAACACATACATTAGTACGTTAGTGCCACCTATCAGTGCCCATCTATGCCCATCCATGCCACCTATCAGTGCCCATCCATGCCGCCTATCAGTGCCCATCTGTGCCGCCTATCCGTGCCTATCCATGTCATCTATCCGTGCCCATCCATGCCGCCTATCCGTGCCCATCCATGCCGTCTATCCGTGACCATCCATGCCACCTATCCGTGACCATCCATGCCGGCTATCATTGCCGCATATTTAGTGCCCATCGCCAGCACCACCACATCAGCGCCACCTCATCGGTGCCGCCTTATCAGTGCCCATCAGTGCAGTACCATCAGTGCCCATCCGTGAAGGAGAAAACTTACTTATTTACAATGATTTATATCACTGATTGGCAGACATTGTTTGGCACTGATTGGCATCCATTAGTACAACACATACATTAGTACGTTAGTGCCACCTATCAGTGCCCATCTATGCCCATCCGTGCCGCCTATCAGTGCCCAATCCATGCTGCCTATCAGTGCCCATCCATGCCGCCTATCAGTGCACATCCATGCCACCTATCCGTGTCGCTAATCCGTGCCCATCCATGCCGTCTATCCGTGCCTATCCGTGACCATCCGTGCAGCCTATTGGTGCCCATCATCAGTGCCACCTCATCAGTGCCCATCAGTGCCGCCTTATCAGTGCCCGTCAGTGCAGTACCATCAGTGCCCATCCGTGAAGGAGAAAACGTACTTATTTACAATGTTTTATATCTGAAACAAAAAAACATATTTTTTTCTAAATGTTCAGTATTTTTTTTTGCAGAAAATGAAAATCAAAATAATAAAAATGTAATTTGGGTACAGTGTAGCATGACCGCGCAATTGGAAAGTGGTTGGGCGGAAAGTGCGGTACATCGGCATCACCCCCCTTTGACTGCGTAGTTCTATCCTTTTTGGACGGGTAGTCTGTTTCCGGACGAAGTACCAGACTGAATGGCTATGTGAGTGTTTTCTTGTCTTGTTTTAAATAAAAATGTTATCCAATGGTTTTACACTATTGCGGCCCCCTATGTTTTTTTCTATGTTACACGGCATCTAAGGTTTTTTGGAATGAGGCAGTGATTGTCATCATACTGCGTCCATCCAGCCTGCGGCTCCTTCAGTTTAAAACCTACATGCTACCTGGCTGGGGTCCCCTATGATTAAGGGAGCGCTGGGAATTTGGTAAGCAGATTCACTTACTCTGGTGGTGGAGACCACAGGGAGAGAGCACTGAGTGATTCACTGAAGATATTATTTATTTTTGCACGCAGCGCGCAGCACTTTTTGCATGAAGTTGGATTACATTTTGGGAAATGGACTTTTCAACTATTTTCTATTTTGTTTTCAGTGATGTGATATTTATTTATCTATTTATTTCATTATTTATGCATTTGTCTAACAGAATATATGGTTAGCACTATTAGAGCACTAGCACTTTATTATATTCACTGATTGGGAATCCATTTATTGTTGCACTTTTTACATTCTACCTATTAGAGGAGGCGCCACCCCCTGCATACCTTATTTTCATTCATCCTCACTCCATTTAGGTGGAGTATACATGTAGGGGCAGCCCCCAACGCTAACACTCATTTACTTATTTATTACATTTAAATTATATTTAATTATCCGTAGCGCCGATTCCTCTACTATTTTTTCATCTTTGTCAGCTAACAGCATTTATTTACTTCTATCTAAATCTAAAAGATAGAAATAAAAGAGTGCTGTTAGCTGACATGTAGCACTCTCCTGACTGTGAAAAATTGGGCAGTGCAGTTTTAAACCCAATATTCACAGTCCAGTGACTACTGGATAAAATAAACCTTAACCTTTAAAGTGTCATTAGTGCCCATTGGTGCATTCTCATCAGTGCCCATTGATAAAAACAGAAAAGTGTAGCGCTAAAATTATGTGAAAATTAAATATATCATACAATGAAGTATTATATGAGCTATAAGGAGTGACAATTCAAAAGTACATAAATTAGAGTGTGGCATTGAAGCCCAAAAACAGTTCATAGAAATGTGAAATAACTAAAAAGTGTCTCAATCTGAGTGTCCAAATAAATGTGACAACAATGGAAATAGTGTTGATAGCAGGTCCACCACCAAGGTAATTGAGGGGGCTTACCGGAAAGTCTGGACTCAACTAAGCGATAAACTTAATGAGTCACTGAGGCATATGTTATGATGACAACCAGGCAATAGACCTCCCAATGATAAGAAGTGAACAAAATCTCAAAGCAGATCAACTCTTCATGTGATGAATGGGAGCCAAGAGAGAGTATATGGTGCCAGGATCAGCATACAGGGAACGTAGGCTCTTTACATAGGATCCGAAGAGCTCAATGTGCAACAGCCAGGGGAGGAAAAAATAAATGCGGACATAGTGTGATACCGTTTAAAATCTTTACTAAAAGGTTTCAAAGCATAAAAGGTTACACTCACATTTCAGTGGACAAATCAAAGCATCATACAGTTAAGCAGTAGAATCAGCTGGAAACCCGACGCGTTTCGATCCAAAGATCATCATCTGGGGTGCTGACTTACTGCTGTGACAACTCAAAATATATACCTATGCCCCCTTACCACGATCGCGGCTCCAGCTTCAGTCAATTGGTAATTAATTAACAGATGGATAAGGACATTGTCGGCGTGCGCTCCAAGTCTCGCTTCACAGGACCAGGCTGGAACGCAACGTCGATCGCGCGGACGTTCTGCTGCGTGTCATAGGCGTGCGCATCAAGCTGGTGACAGGAAATGCGTCTACCCATATGCCGCATGACGCTGTGCGCTTCAAGCCTCACGCCGGAAAGGGAGGCTGGAGCGCAACGTCGTACGTGTGGACACAGAGAAGTCACGTGACACAGTCCAGGATGCTGGGGCCAGAGACTATCATCACAGAACGTGACAACAAACTGTACGCCACACCTGCAGGCAAACAAGACGGAGCGTATGGAGACTATAGAGGGAATAGAAATCCCAACTATGTGATATCCATATCAGGGGAATTTGTGGTATATAAATAAAAAACACGTGCAGGAAAAAGAGAATAAACCTGCCAGTGTAAACATACAAAAATTATACAGAGCCTCATAATGTTAACAAATGGCATAAGTAAATAATGCACACTTATCAATAGTGTCACCATAAAATTGAGATAAATTGAAACACTATGAGATAAAATTATAAAAAATTGGCTAAAAGATAAAAATTTATACATATTAGATTAATATGTCTTGGAGCCATGATAGAGCAAGGACACATAATATATCCAAAAACTTCAGGATTTATTAATGAAGGCGTTTATGTCCCACTCGACATTGAGGCAATGTGGGACATACGTACGCAGTTCATATATCCAATAAACCTCAAGTTGGGAAACCCCTCTCAATTTGGCTCCTCCCCTCCAAGGTGGTACATATTTTTCAATTATCAAAAACTGAGTACCTGTGGGATTGCGTAAATGACATTCTCTATAGTGTCGTGGGACAGTATGTTTGGTGCTCCCACCAAAGATTTTGGCAACATGTTCACCTACCCGTACGGAAAAGGCCCGTTTAGTACGACCAACGTACAGTTTTCCGCACGGGCAGGTGATAAGGTACACCACATGAATGGTGGCACAAGTGCAGAAAGACTTGATGGGGTAACTGCGACCTGTATTGGTGGACCTGAATTCCAACGATTTGGATCTCCCATTAGTATTTACCAAGCAAACACTGCACTTTTTACATGGATAATACCCCTTCATATCCTGAAAGAACACTGGGCGACAGGGTGGATCAACAATATTAGGAGCAATTCTATTTCTAAGAGTGGGAGCTCCTCTAAAGATGATTTTAGCTCTCTCTGGTAAATTGGGCCCCAACACTTTATCACTCCTAAGTACATCCCAATGTTTGTCGATAATAGACTTGATGTCTCTGTGCTGGTTAGCATATGAGGTAATCATAGAGAACTTGAAGGAATCATCAGGTTCTCGTGGGGCTTTATCCATCAAGAGTGTACTTCGTTCTATTAGTGCCACCTTCTGTAGCTCTAGATCTACTGCTGTGATGTTATACCCCTTCTCAACAAACCTACTCTTAAGCATAGATGCCTGTAGAAAATAGGTATCATCGTCTGTACAATTCCTCCGTAGACGGAGAAACTGGCTACGTGGAACAGAATTGAGCCAACTTCTATGGTGGCAACTATCAGTTGGAATAAAACTATTCCTATCAGTTGCCTTGAAGTGGGTCCGAAATTTAAAACTTCTAGATTCCAGTTCAATTTCCAAGTCTAGGAAAGTGATCTTCACAGGACTGGAATCGAAGGTGAATGAAATACCACGTTCATTGGTGTTAAGAAATGAAAAGTATTCCTCTAGACTCTGTCGCGAACCATCCCATAGGAGGAGGACGTCATCAATGTACCTCGCCCAAAGGACGAGGGACGGGTGTTGATCATGATAGACGACGTCCTCCTCCCATTTGGCCATAAAAAGATTGGCAAGACTGGGGGCAAACTTGGCCCCCATTGCCACCCCACGTTTCTGTAGATAATATTTCTGATCGAACCAAAAATAATTGTGGGTGGTTGCAAATTCTAGTAGCTCAATAATAAATTGCTTCTGCGCTTTTACAATGGTATGTTCGCGATCAAGAAAAAGTTTAACAGCTTCTATTCCAAGTTGGTGGGGGATGCAGGTGTATAAGGATGCTACATCGGCGGTAGCAAGAAGGTAGTCACCCTTAATCTCAATCCCTTCTAACAGCTTTATAGTTGAAGTAGTATCCTTTAAATAGGATGGTGTTGCTTTCACCAGGGGTTGCAAGTAAGAATCAATGTAGCGTCCTATACGTGACGTTATCGAATCAATGCCACTTACAATAGGCCTGCCAGGTGGATTCAACAGGTCTTTGTGGATCTTTGGTAAGTGGTATAGTGTGGGAATTCTGGGAGCTGCAGGCACTAAATATGCCTTTTCCTTCTTGTTCAAGATAAATGAACTAAAGCCCTTTGACACTATATTAACCAATTCGTTTTTATGTTTATTGGTAGGATTGTTAGGTAACAAAAAATACGTATCAGAATCGCCCAGGATGCGATTCATTTCATTATTGTAATTGTTTTTGTCCATGATAACTATGCCACCCCCCTTATCGGCAGGACGCACGACAAGGTCTTTGCGGTTACATAGGGATTGGAAACCTTCCTTGGGTAGGGGATGGTTATAAAACTTCTTAACGGCCAAAGACTCAAGGTCTTTAAGAACTAAGTCCTTGAATATATTGACCGAAGACCCCACTGGAACTGGGGGATTGAATAGCGACAGATTGGAGAGACTAGAATGAACAGTCCCTGACGTTGCCGCTCGTTCCATGAAAGGTGATGTATTAGAAATAAAATGTCTCTGTATATGAATTTTTCGAACGAATTTATGGACATCAATGAAGGTGTCAAACTTGCTAAGCTTGTTGGGAGGAGCAAATTTGAGACCCTTGTCCAAAACAGCGAGTTCATCAGTAGTAAGGTCTTTCCCACTGAGATTGAACAGTCCAGAACCTACTACATTTTTCTCTTTTTTCCTCTGATGTCTCCTGCCTCCCCTGTTGCCTCTTTTGGATCTGAAGGCCTTTTTTGGCCTCTCACGCCCCACTGAAAATCCTTATTGGGCTGGCCATCTGAGCCATGGTGATCATAACTCGAGTGGGGTTGTTGATACCCCATAGGGCCACCCTGGACCTCTTGTAAGGGTAAAAATCTATTGTGGGTATAACCAGGAGGGTATTGATATGGATATGGACCAGAGCCATATGGGGCCACATAACCATCAGTCCTCCTTGGTGATCCTTCATAGTCACGGTGGCCCTGATTGTAATGAACAGGTGTCCTATAGTCCGATGTATTACCCCTAGACCGATTCCTACCGCCTTTTTTATTATGACGGCTGGAAGTGGTCCTGACTGGAGAGTAGAAACTAGGATGTCTCACCCTTGGTGGGGGGCCCCTTGGGGGGGGGTGGAAGTCTAGGGTACACCTGATCAGAACGATGTGGGCCACTTGTGTTGTTTTCAGAGTGGCTCTCAACGATGTTATCCATAGGAGTAGAATCAGAACTACCTGAAGTACCTGATGACTTTTGCCATTTAAAAACCATCCCGGTTTTATAGTCTCCGGCATCTCTGGAGTATTTCTTATGTTTTTTATTCTTTTGTTCCCTATCTTCCTTCTCCAAATGTAATTGGAGACTCGAGGAAAGGGAACTATACTCATTAGAATTTTTGAAATTCAACAGTTTATCCTTTAACTCCTTAATTTCTCTATATCGAGAACATCAAGTCTAGCCTGTTTGCGGGAAATCAGGAAGCCCAGAAAGTTGGTGCCAGCTTTATTAAAATAGCGGTACCAGGAGTCTAAATCGACGTCACCTTGTTGGGGTTGTACTTCCCAACGAAGGCTCCTAGGTACCATATCCTCCGCAATATATTGCTGTAGGAAAGCAACATCCCACTGCAAATGTAATTCGGACACCATGTTGTTTTTTAATTTCAAAAACATGCCCCCTATTTCAGTGTCATGATCTATAATCGAAAAGACACCATCAGTGTTTACAGTGCGTTGGGCTCTATAATCAAAAATATCCATATTTATCAAAGTGACTTGATTAAGGATATAATAATAGGTTGCTGCAGTGAGGTAATCCAAGAATAGGTAGAAAATATATATATACACACTAGTACATATAACACCGCGCTACCCAATAAAACATAAAAAAAGCTGCCAAACACCACAGAATTGGATCAATTCTGCACAAAAACAAGTGATAAAAACAGAAAAGTGTAGCGCTAAAATTATGTGAAAATTAAATATATCATACAATGAAGTATCATATGAGCTATAAGGAGTGACAATTCAAAAGTACATAAATTAGAGTGTGGCATTGAAGCCCAAAAACAGTTCATAGAAATGTGAAATAACTAAAAAGTGTCTCAATCTGAGTGTCCAAATAAATGTGACAACAATGGAAATAGTGTTGATAGCAGGTCCACCACCAAGGTAATTGAGGGGGCTTACCGGAAAGTGTGGACTCAACTAAGCGATAAACTTAATGAGTCACTGAGGCATATGTTATGATGACAACCAGGCAATAGACCTCCCAATGATAAGAAGTGAACAAAATCTCAAAGCAGATCAACTCTTCATGTGATGAATGGGAGCCAAGAGAGAGTATATGGTGCCAGGATCAGCATACAGGGAACGTAGGCTCTTTACATAGGATCCGAAGAGCTCAATGTGCAACAGCCAGGGGAGGAAAAAATAAATGCGGACATAGTGTGATACCGTTTAAAATCTTTACTAAAAGGTTTCAAAGCATAAAAGGTTACACTCACATTTCAGTGGACAAATCAAAGCATCATACAGTTAAGCAGTAGAATCAGCTGGAAACCCGACGCGTTTCGATCCAAAGATCATCATCTGGGGTGCTGACTTACTGCTGTGACAACTCAAAATATATACCTATGCCCCCTTACCACGATCGCGGCTCCAGCTTCAGTCAATTGGTAATTAATTAACAGATGGATAAGGACATTGTCGACGTGCGCTCCAAGTCTCGCTTCACAGGACCAGGCTGGAACGCAATGTCGATCGCGCGGACGTTCTGCTGCGTGTCATAGGCGTGCGCATCAAGCTGGTGACAGGAAATGCGTCTACCCATATGCCGCATGACGCTGTGCGCTTCAAGCCTCACGCCGGAAAGGGAGGCTGGAGCGCAACGTCGTACGTGTGGACACAGAGAAGTCACGTGACACAGTCCAGGATGCTGGGGCCAGAGACTATCATCACAGAACGTGACAACAAACTGTACGCCACACCTGCAGGCAAACAAGACGGAGCGTATGGAGACTATAGAGGGAATAGAAATCCCAACTATGTGATATCAGTGCCCATTGGTGCAGCCTCACCAGTGCCCATTGGTGCAGCCTCATCAGTGCCCATCAGAGCCCATCACTGCAGTCTCATTGGTGATCAACAATGCAGTCTCATCAGTGCCCATCAGAGCCTATCAATACAGTCTCATCAGAGCCCTGAAATGCAGTCTCATTTAGTGCTCATCAATGCAGTTTCATCTGTGCCCATCAATGCAGTCTCATCAGAGCCCATCAGTGCAAGCTCATCAAAGGCCATCATTGCTGTCTCATCATTGCCCATCAATGTTGTCTCATTAGTGCCCATCATAGCTATCACACCAGAGCCCATCAATGCAGTTTCATCAGTACCCATCAGAGCCCACCAATGCAGTCTCATCAGAGCCCACCAATGCAGTCTCATCAGAGCCCATCACTGCCATCTCATTAGTGCCCATCAGAGCCCATCAATGTTGTCCCATTAGTGCCCATAAATGCTGTCTCAGTGCCCATCACTGCTGCCTTATTAGTGCCCATCAGAGCCATCTCATCAGTGCCCATCGGAGCCCACCAATGCAGTCTCATCAGAGCCCATCAATGCAGTTTCATCAGTGCCCACCAATGCAGTCTCATCAGAGCCCATCACTGCCATCTCATTAGTGCCCATCAGAGCCCATCAATGTTGTCCCATTAGTGCCCACCAATGCTGTCTCAGTGCCCATCACTGCTGCCTTATTAGTGCCCATCAGAGCCATCTCATCAGAGCCCATCAATGCTGTCTCATCAGTGCCCATCAATGCTGTCTCATCAGTGCCCATCAATGCTGTCTAATCAGTGCCTATCAGAGCCATCTCATCAGAGCCCATCACTGCTGTCTCATCAGAGCCCATCACTGCAGTCTCATTAGTGCCCATCACTGCAGTCTCATTAGTGCCCATCAGATCCATCTCATCAGTGCCCATCATTGCTGTCCCATTAGTGCCCATCGGAGCCCATCAATGCAGTCTCATCACAGCCCATCAATGCTGTCTCATTGGTGTCCATCAGATCCCATCAATGAAATCTCATCAGTGCCCTTCAGAGCTGTCTCATCAGAGCTTATCAATGTATAAACAGAAAAGTCAGTGCAACTACCCATACAACACATAGATAGCAGAGCTCCCGGGTGCTCGATCCACAGTCACTGGCTGAGTAGAGTAATGTAGAAAAAATGATCCGCACTTCAGTTGTTGCTCTTAAAATGTCTTCATTTTATTGAATAGCCACTGCGGCTATTCAATAAAATTAAGAAATTTTAAGAGCAACAACAAAAGTACGGATCATTTTTTCTACAGAGCCCATCAATGCAGTCTCATCAGAGCCCATCACTGCTGTCTCAGTGCCCATCAATGCAGTCTCTTCAGAGCTCATCAACGGAGTCTCATCAGAGCCCATCACTGGTGTCTCATTAGTGCCCATCAATGCAGTCTCATTAGTGCCCTTCACTGCTTCTCATTAGTGCCCATCACTGCTGTCTCATTAGTGCCCATCAATGCAGTCTTATCAGTGCCCTTCAGAGCTGTCTCATCAGAGCCCATCAATGCAGTCTCATCAGAGCCCATCACTTCTGTCTCAGTGCCCATCAATGCAGTCTCTTCAGAGCTCATCAACGAAGTCTCATCAGAGCCCATCACTGTTGTCTCATTAGTGCCCATCAATGCAGTCTCATTAGTGCCCTGCACTGCTGTCTCATTATTGCCCATCAATGCAGTCTTATCAGTGCCCTTCAGAGCTGTCTCATCAGAGCCCATCAATGCAGTCTCATCAGAACCCACCACTGCCGTCTCATCAGTGGCGATCAGAGCCATCTCATCAGTGGGATCAGAGCCGTCTCATCAGTGCAGATCAGAGCCGTCTCATCAGTGGCGATCAGAGCCGTCTCATCAGTGCCGATCAGAGCCGTCATCAGTGCAGATCAGAGCCGTCTCATCAGTGGCGATCAGAGCCGTCTCATCAGTGGCGATCAGAGCCGTCTCATCAGTACCTATTAGAGCCAGTGCCGATTAGAGCCGTCATCAGTGCAGATCAGAGACGTTTCATCAGAGCCGATCAGAGCTGTCATCAGAGCCCATCAATGCAGTCCCAGAGCTGTCCTCCGCTCACTATCTGCGGACTGTGTCGAGCTGTCCGCCTTATCCCTTGCTCGGCAGCGGCAGCAGCTCCGCCTTCGGCTTGTTGTGGCTCAAACCGGCACAGATGCTGCAAGTGAATACCGATCTTGGTGCTAAACTGGCATCACTCCCCTGCCACCCGCCTCTGTCCTGATGTCCGGGACAAAGGCGGGTTTTTGGGATTTTGCCCTGGACATTTCAGATTGAGACATTGACCTGATTTCCGGGAATGTCCCGGGCAAATCGGGACTGTTGGCAACTATGGTACTTTACTGGTACTATCTGATGTGAAATTGTGTTGGATTCAACTTTTGTCCTATTGAAAATGTAAGCTGCCTGTGGTTGGTGCCAAGTCAGCAGGTAATCATACTGTCTGGACAGACGGGTTCTATGGAAGTACATCAAGGCATAAGGGGGTATTTTTACAGAACATTGAATTGGGGGAGAGGAGGCGCCTTCAGATAGCTGGTAATATCCTGAATAGCTCCCACCCTGTGAATGCCTTCTGTACAGTTTTCCCCTCTAGCAGGCAATTTAGGGGTATTTCCTCTCTTACCATCAGGCTGCAAAACAGCTTCTTTCCGCAGTCCATACGTTTTTTGAATGCTAGAGGCTTTTTAGGGTAAAGTAAACGCGCTGTACGCATTTTTTTTAATGCAGTGTATGTGTTTTTTGTTTTATGTCCCCTGGACACTGCCAAACACAGATTGATGTAAAGAGCCAATCAGCGGCTCTTTACCACGTGATCAGCTGTGTCCAATCGCAGCTGATTACGATGTCAACAGAAACCGGTTACCGGCTCTCTTCACCGAACCTTCTCATGCTGTCAGCGTGTCAAGGAGAGGAGAAAAGAGCCGATAATCGACTCCTGTAAAAGTGCTGCCAATCTGTGCCCACCACTGCTGCCAATCTGTACCTACCTCTGCTGCCAATCTGTGCCCACCACTCCTGCCAATCTGTACCCACCTCTGCTGCCAATCTGTGCCCACCACTGTCTCCTCATCGATGTCACCTATCAGTGCCCATCAGTGTCGCCTACCAGTACCCATCTGCCCATCAGGGCCCGCTTTTAGTGCAGCCTCATCAGTGTCTCTTTATCAGTGGCCACCAGTGCCACCTCATTAGTGCAGGACATTAGTGATCATCAGTGCAGCCTATCAGTGCCACGTCATCAGTAAAACAGAAATATTAATTGTTTTCTAAATGTTAACCATTTGCCGCCCGCCCTATAACAAATTGACTGAGTGGACGTCACATGATGTCCTCAGGATATTGAGCTTATGCGCGCTCCCCGGCGATCGTTGTTGCAGGGTGTCAGTCTGACACCTCGCAGCACCGATCTAGGTAAAGAGTCTCTGACAGCGACTCAGTACCACGTGATCAGCCGTGTCCAATCACGGGTGATCACGATGTAAACAAGAAGAGACGGTTATCGGCTTTTCCTCACTCGTGTCTGTCAGATGCGAGTAGAGGAGAGCCGATCGACTGTTCCTCTAACGGGGGGGTTTGTGCTGATCGATTATCAGCACGGCCCCCCTCCCCGAGGATTACCACACTAGACCACCAGGGATGCCACTAGACCACCAGGGATGCCACCAGACCACCAGGGATGCCAGCCTAGACCACCAGGGATGGCAATCAGTGCCCAAAATGGATGTCAATCAGTGCCCACAATGAGCATAACTGATTGGAAGGCATTGTTGTTTGGCACTGGTTGGCATCCATAAGTACAATATAATACCGTACATCCATGACCATCCGTGTCATCTATCAGTGCCAATAAATGCCATCTATCAGTGTCGCCTACCAATACCCATCTGCCCATCAGGGCCCCCTTTTAGTGCAGCCTCATCAGTGTCTCTTTATCAGTGGCCACCAGTGCCACCTCATCAGTGCAGGACATTAGTGATCATGAGTGCAGCCTATCAGTGCCACGTCATCAGTAAAACAGAAATATTAATTGTTTTCAAAATGTTAACCACTTGCCGCCCGTCCAATAACAAAACAACGGCGGCAAAGTGGTTTCAATATCCTGAGTGGACGTCACATGATGTCCTCAGGATATTGAGCTGATGCGCGCTCCCGGGCGATCGTTGTTGCAGGGTGTCAGTCTGACACCTCGCAGCACCGATCTAGGTAACGAGTCTATGACAGCGACTCAGTACCACGTGATCAGCCGTGTCCAATCACGGCTGATCACGATGTAAACAAGAAGAGTCGGCTATCGGCTTTTCCTCACTCGTGTCTGTGAGGCCCCATACACACGATCGGATATATCCGATGAAAACGGTCCGCGGACCATTTCCATCGGATATGTCCGATCGGGAGTTTGATCCGATGGCGTGTACACACCATCGGATCAAATTCCCCGCCGCCGGACGGCGCGGTGACGTAGTGGTGACGCGGCAGTGACGTTGACGCCGCCGCGTCACCACCACGTCACCGCACCAGGAAGTAAAACACTTCCGCGCATGCGCCGAATCCATTCGGCAGCGGCGCGGCGGTGGTGGGAGCCGACATGTCTGCTGGTAAGTGTACTAACCAGCAGACATGTCGGGCGGACAGATTCCCACCGGATGGATTTCAAAGCATGCTTTGAAATCTGTCGGGTGGAGAAATCTGTCCGCTAGCCCATACACACGAGCGGAGATGTCTGCTGAAACGGTCCATCGGACCGTTTTCAGCGGACATATCCCCTCGTGTGTACGCGGCCTGAGACGTGAGTAGAGGAGAGGCGATCAGCTGCTCCTCTGACAGGGGGGTTTGTGCTGATCGATAATCAGCACGGCCCCCCTCCCCCTCCCCGAGGATGACCACACTAGACCACCAGGGATGCCACTAGACCACCAGGGATGCCACCAGACCACCAGGGATGCCAGCCTAGACCACCAGGGATGGCAATCAGTGCCCAAAATGGATGTCAATCAGTGCCCACAATGAGCATAACTGATTGGAAGGCATTGTTGTTTGGCACTGATTGGCATCCATAAGTACAATATAATACCGTACATCCATGCCCATCCGTGTCATCTATCAGTGCCAATCAATGCCAATCTGTGCCACCTATCAGTGCACATCCGTGCCGCCTATCTGCTCCCATCCGTGCTGCCTACCTGTACCCATCCGTGCTGCCTATCTGTACCCCATCAATTCCACCTCATCGGTGCCCATCAGTGCCGCCTTATCAGTGCCCGTCAGTGCAGCCCCATCAGTGAAGGAGAAAACATTCTTATTTACAAAGTTGTGTAACAGAAACAAAAAAAAAGCATTTGTTTTTCAAAACTTTTGGTCTTTTTCTTTTTTTTTTTTTTAGAAAATAAAAATCCCAGAGGTGATCAAATACCAGCAAAAGAAAGCTCTATTTGTGGAAAAAAAATGATACAAATATAGTTCGGGTACAGGGTAGCATGACCGCGCAATTGTCATTCAAAGTGCCCTCTATGGAAGTGGTAAAAACAAACTATGAAAAAAAATTTTCCACTATTTTCGGTGTTTGTTTATTTAGCAAAAAAAAAATAAACCCAGAAGAGATTAAATACCATTAAAAGAAAGCTATATGTGTGAAAAAAAATAAAAATGTCATTTGGGTAGTGTAGCATGACTGCGACAGCGCTGAAAGCTGAAAATTGGCTTGAGTAGGAAGGGGGTATAAGTGGCCAGTGGGCAAGTGGGTAAAGCTAAACTTACCTTTTCTTCCGGTCCCCACTCCTTTGCCAGCAGTCCCACGAAGGTAACCCCTGTGTATCTGTCTTCATTTTCATTTTTAAACTCTTTACTTCTTGTAATGTATGTAAACCCTTTAGCGTTTTTTACCGACAAAACATGAAAAATTTGCTGACGGAGCACATTTTTTTAACTAATACCCCGAAACATGTCAAAAGTTACTAGTAAAGGCTGAGACAAATATTACTATTTTTTACATTTTTTTTATTATTTTTAACAATATTATTTTTTCACCATTTTTATTTCTTTTACAATATCATTTTTAGTATTTTTTTTACCATTTTTATTCTTTAGTATTTTTTTTAGTATTTAAATTTTTTTTTTTTTTTTTTAAATGTTTTAATTATTTTTTACAATATAATTTTTTTATTGTTTGTTTTACAATTTTATCATTTTAACCACTTGACCACCAGGCCTATTCTGGCACTTCTCTCCTTCATGTAAAAATCAAATTTTTTTTGCTAGAAAATTAATCAGAACCCCCAAACATTATATATATATATATATATATATATATATATATATATATATATATTTTAGCAGACATCCTAGGGAATAAAATGGCAGTCATTCCAACTTTTTTTCTTGCACAGTATTTGCGCAATAATTTTTCAAACACCTTTTTTTGGGTGTTTCATGAATTAAGTTAGCCCAATTTTTTTTGTATAATGTGAAAGATGATGTTACGCTGAGTAAATAGATACCTAACATGTCACGCTTTAAAATTTCGCACACTCATGGAATGGCGCCTAACTTCGGTACTTCAAAATCTCCATAGGTGACGCTTTAATTTTTTTACAGGTTACTTTTTTCGAGTTACAGAGGAGGTCTAGTGCTAGAATTGTTGCACAAGCTCTAACGCACGTGACGATACCTCACATGTGGGGTTTGAACGGCGTTTACATATGTGGGCGGGACTTGCATGTGTGTTCGCTTCTGCTCACGAGCTACCGCAAAACTGCCGCTTTGATCGTTCCTATTGTGCACAAAATCGCCGGCTGAAGGCGGTAATATCTCAATGATGCCTGTAGCTGCACCCATCATTCAGATATGACCGCACAAAGCCGAGGACGTATATTCTCGTACTGCGGTGGGCAAGTGGTTAATACTTTTTTTTAAATTCCAATTATTTTAATTATCTTTTACAATATTTTCTTTATTCATTTTTGGGCACTGATAGGCGGCACTTATGGGCACTGATAGGCGGCGCTGGTATGCGGCACTGATTGGCACTCATAGGTGGCACTGATGGGCACTCATGGGCGGCACTGATGGGCACTCACAGGCGGCACTGGGCACTCATAGGCAGCACTGATGGGCACTCATAGGTGGCACTGATGGATGGCACAGATGGGCACTGATAGGTGGGCACCCTGCATGGATGGGCACTGAGAGTTGGCACTGATAGACACTGAGGGGTGGCACTGATGGACACTGTGGGGTGGCACTGCTGGGCATCACTTCGGTCAGTGCCCATGTTGCCAGTCAGTGCCCATTTGTGGGCACTGATTAGCATCTATTATGCTCATTTTTTAATTGTTATTGTTGCCTATTATTGCGTCCTGGCGGCTTCCCCGGTGGTCCAGTGTGGGCATCCGAGGGGAGGTTGCACTGATAAACAATCAGCGAGACCCCCCCCCCCTGTCAGGAGAGCCGGCGATCGGCTCTCCTCTACTCGCGTCTGTCAGACGTGAGTGAGAATGTGCCAATCAACGGCTCTTCCTGTTTACATCGTGATCAGCGGTGATTGGACACGGCTGATCACGCTGGAGGCTCTTTACCAAGATCGGAGATGCAGGGTGTCAGACACGGGCTCACGCCGGCATGTTATCCTGCTGGACATCAATAGACGTCCAGTTAGGATAAAACAACCACTTCCCGGATGTCAATATACGGAAAGTGGTTAAACAGAGGGTTTTTTATTTTATTTTGTATTATTTTTTACAACTTTTATTATTTTACATTTTTTTTCAATTACATTTTTTGAAAAAAAATTCAATTACATTTTATATATATATATATATATATATATATATATATATATATATATATATATATATATATATATATATATATATATATATTTACGTCTCACTCTTGAGACAGAGTAAGAGACTGAGGACAGAGATTCCCTGCAGCCTCAACAAACCGAAGCACAATAAACATAGTTTACTATTCTTCAGTTAATATTCAACAAAGGAGCGCCCAGTACAGATCACTCCCTGTGTTCATTCAGAAAAGGAAGGGGCCGGTTAATTAAATGTTAACTGGCTCCACCCTGAAATATCCGCCGCAGAAGCCAACAGAAGACAGGGGGTGCCAGGAAACAGGGGAAATCAGCACTGCACAGGTTGATTAGGGTGTGCCAAGGTGGTACAAATAGAGGTAATGGCAGGTACAAACAGGGGTAATGGCAGGTAAGAGAACAGTCAGGTACAGACAGAGGTCATGGCAGGTAAGAGAACAGTCCGGTCCAGACAGGGGGTCATGTCAGGTGCCAGAGAAGAGAGTAGTCGGGTCCAGTCTGGAGTCATGGCAGTTAGCAGGTAAGAGAGTAGTTGGTTCTAGACAGGAGTCATGGCAGGCGGCAGGTAAGAGAGTAGTCGGGTACAGACAGAGGTCATGGCAGGTAAGAGAGTAGTCAGGTACAGACAGAGGTCATGGCAGGTAAGAGAGTAGTCAGGTACAGACAGAGGTCATGGCAGGTAAGAGAGTAGTCAGGTACAGACAGAGGTCATGGCAGGTAAGAGAGTAGTCAGGTACAGACAGAGGTCATGGCAAGCGGCAGGTAAGAGAGTAGTCAGGTACAGACAGAGGTCATGGCAGGCGACAGGTAAGAGAGTAGTCAGGTACAGACAGAGGTCATGGCAGGTAAGAAAGTAGTCAGGTACAGACAGAGGTCATGGCAGAGGGCAGGTAAGAGAGTATTTAGGTACAGACAGAGGTCATGGAAGAGAGCAGGTGCCAGAGAAGAGAGTAGTCGGGTCCAGTCTGGAGTCATGGCAGTTAGCAGGTAAGAGAGTAGTTGGTTCTAGACAGGAGTCATGGCAGGCGGCAGGTAAGAGAGTAGTTGGTTCTAGACAGGAGTCATGGCAGGCGACAGGTAAGAGAGTAGTTGGTTCTAGACAGGAGTCATGGCAGGCGGCAGGTAAGAGAGTAGTCAGGTACAGACAGAGGTCATGGCAGGTAAGAGAGTAGTCAGATACAGACAGAGGTCATGGCAGGTAAGAGAGTAGTCAGGTACAGACAGAGGTCATGGCAGGTAAGAGAGTAGTCAGGTACAGACAGAGGTCATGGCAGGTAAGAGAGTAGTCAGGTACAGACAGAGGTCATGGCAGGTAAGAGAGTAGTCAGGTACAGACAGAGGTCATGGCAGGTAAGAGAGAAGTCAGGTTCAGACAGAAGTTATGGCAGGCGGCAGGTAAAAGAGTAGTCAGGTACAGACAGAGGTCATGGCAGGCGACAGGTAAGAGAGTAGTCAGGTACAAACAGAGGTCATGGCAGAGGGCAGGTAAGAGAGTAGTCAGGTACAGACAGAGGTCATGGCAGGCGACAGGTAAGAGAGTAGTCAGGTACAGACAGAGGTCATGGCAGAGGGCAGGTAAGAGAGTAGTCAGGTACAGACAGAGGTCATGGCAGGTAAGAGAGAAGTCAGGTTCAGACACAAGTCATGGCAGGTGGCAGGTAAAAGAGTAGTCAGGTACAGACAGAGGTCATGGCAGGCGACAGGTAAGAGAGTAGTCAGGTACAGACAGAGGTCATGGCAGGCGACATGTAAGAAGAGTAGTCAGGTACAGACAGAGGTCATGGCAGAGGGCAGGTAAGAAGGTAGTCAGGTACAGACAGAGGTCATGGCAGGTAAGAGAGTAGTCAGGTACAGACAGAGGTCATGGCAGGTAAGAGAGTAGTCAGGTACAGACAGAGGTCATGGCAGAGGGCAGGTAAGAGAGTAGTCAGGTACAGACAGAGGTCATGGCAGAGGGCAGGTAAGAGAGTGGTCAGGTACAGACAGAGGTCATGGCAGGCGGCAGGTAAGAGAATAGTCAGGTACAGACAGAGGTCATGGCAGGCGACAGGTAAGAGAGTAGTCAGATACAGACAGAGGTCATGGCAGGCGACAGGTAAGAGAGTAGTCAGGTACAGACAGAGGTCATGGCAGGCGACAGGTAAGAGAGTAGTCAGGTACAGACAGAGGTCATGGCAGAGGGCAGGTAAGAGAGTAGTCAGGTACAGACAGAGGTCATTGAAGAGGGCAGGTAACAGAGTAGTCAGGTACAGACAGAGGTCATGGCAGGTAAGAGAGTAGTCAGGTACAGACAGAGGTCATGGCAGGCGGCAGGTAAGAGAGTTGTCAGGTACAGACAGAGGTCATGGCAGGCGACAGGTAAGAGAGTAGTCAGGTACAGACAGAGGTCATGGCAGGCGACAGGTAAAAGAGAAGTCAGGTACAGACAGAGGTCATGGCGGGCGACAGGTAAGGCCTCGTACACACGAGTAAATAGATTTGTTCAAAACGGTCTGTCCGATCGATTTGAACAAATCTGTCTGCTGGCATTTTGGTTTGCTCGCGTGTACATATGAGCAAACCAAGATCCCCGCCAGCAGACAGTGCGCTGACGTGTCGGTGACATGGCGGTGACGTTGACGCCGCCACGTCACCGCACCAGGAAGTAAAACACTTCCGCGCATGCGTCGAAACCATTCGGCGCGTGTGCGAGAAGACATGTCTGCTGGTTAGCGTACTAACCAGCAGACATGTCGGGCGGACGGGTTCCCAGCCGACAGATTTCAAAGCATGCTTTGAAATCTGTCGGGTGGCCAAATCCGTCTGTTTGCCCGTACACACGATCGAATCTGTCTGCTGAAACGGTCTAGCAGACCGTTTCCAGCAGACAGATTTGATCGTGTGTACGAGGCCTAAGAGAGAAGTCAGGTACAGAGGTCATGGCAGGCGACAGGTAAGAGAGTAGTCAGGTACAGACAGACGTCATGGCAGAGGGCAGGTAAGAGAGTAGTCAGGTACAGAGCTCATGGCAGGCGACAGGTAAGAGAGTAGTCAGGTACAGAGCTCATGGCAGGCGACAGGTAAGAGAGTAGTCAAAAAACGCTCCAGTTCCTCCTGGGGGGAGGTTTTGCAGTTGTTGAGCGGGGGGTGAGAGTGCCTCTCACCTGTGCCGACAGTCAGGGCCACAGACTGTCATTAGCCCGGCTGTCGGTTTTCTTCCCTTCAGCAGCCACAGTCCTCCACACAACGCTCCGGTTCCTCCTGCTTCCGTGCTGCCTCCTATTGCAGTGCGGGAAAATTAACCCTTTCGTGGGACTGCGGGAAGAAGCGGAAAGGCCGCCATCAGGAATTTTGGGGCCCCTTACACAGCTTAAGACATGGGCCCCTTGGAGCAGAGAACCGGGGGGTAGCCATACGGGGCCCTGGGGATCTCTGGGCCCTTTAATAAAAAGAAAAAAGAAACCTCTGGGCCCTTTAATAAAAATAAAAAAACATTTATAAAAAATGTAAAGAAAATATAAATATAAAAAATATAAAAAAAGGGGGGTTGCTCTCCGGGGGCCCTGGAGACCTCTGGGTCCTTTAATAATAATAATGTGTATATATATATATATATATATATATATATATATATACACAGGGCTCAAAATTTCAAGTCCTGAGCTACTAGCCAGGCCTCAAGTGTTACTTGCCACCAGTTGCCCCACCTAATTCATACACTGCACGGCGCCTAATTGCACCTGTAAACACGCCCTCGTAGATTATCTCATGGAATGACAATGTTTTATGCAGAATCAAGTTACAAAATTAAATATTACCAACAACAACTTTAACAAAATGGGACAGGGCACTGGGAGCAGACCAGCGGGACATGGCACTAGAACTGGGTCTCTTCCCTATTCTCTTGTTGTCTCCTCTGCAACTCCCATCTATCCTCTCTCTTTCATTCATCTCATCATCAGGAGCCTGTGTGTGCGGCTCCACGCTTGCCTGTCCCCACTTCCCCCCTTTTATTCAGGCTGGCAGAGAGGAGAGGAGCTGCAGCACAGCGGGAGGGAGTACAATCTAGCGCTGAGATCCACACAACTGCACAGCCATTGACACCATAGCACAGCACACACTGACACCACACATTGAGACCAGTCTGTTCACAGTGCTCAGGCTGAACTGCTGGACACTTACTGTACATAGAGCACAAGGAGAAGAAAACTGCATAGACTGGAAGACTGCCGCTCTCATGTCAGGGCAACTTTCAGTGAGCGCTGCTCCGGAGTGGTAATTTTCGCAATTCTCCACCTTACTCATTACTTTCTGCTCTCCATCTACATTGGTCGGGGGGAGGGGGGCAGGCTCAGAGAGGTCATACTGTTAGGTCCCATGGCTTAATGAGAATTGTAAGGAGAGCACCTGTGTACTGCTCTGCCTGTGCGTGGCTCACCAGACTACTTTTCCCGAGCATGTTCCTTTCTTCTTCAGCCACCAATCTCATCAGGACTCTAAGTGTAGGCACTGATTGGAGGGAGATTGGTCATGCAGCCCTGTCATCACTCGTCCCCAGCTTAAATCCACTCGCCAAATGCTAGTAGGCCAGTGGAAATTTTGAGGGCTGTGTGTATATATATATATATATATAAATAAAAACATATATTTTTATAAAAAATAAATGGGGGTTGCTGTCAAGGGCCCTGGGGACCTCCAGACCCCTAAAAAATAAATTAAAAAAATAAACATTTATAAAAAATACATAAAAAAGGGAGGTTGCTATCCGGGGGGCCCTGGGGACCTTTGGGCCTTTTAATAAAAAAATAAACATTTTTGTATAACAGAATTCCTACGGGAGTCTGGAGGGGGGGTGTGACCGGAAGAAGATGGAGTAGAGACACACACACGCTCCACAGCTCCGCTCCCCACCCGACTAAAAATGCAGACTAAGTAGCGGCTTCCAGAGAAATGGAGACACCATAGCGCCACAAGGACTGCAAAGACAGCTAAGACAGCTAAGGGAGACAACAGGCTCCACTGAGGAATGAAGAGGGGGAAAAAAGAGGCTGATAAATTACCTGGAGGGGGAGAGCAGAGGGAGCCATCCCCACTATCCCCGCCGTTCCAACTGCTCCAGCCGTCTCGTCTATCTCGTCCGTCCCAGCCGGAGATCCAGCGGTACTTCCCGCTGACGCGGTCGGCTACGAGCAAGCATCGCGGGACCGGGTCACGGGACATAGTGACGCACGGAGGTACAGCTGTTCCTACAGCCTGTCTCCCTAATACACCTGCCAGCGTCTAGGATGTCACTCGCTGGCGGTGAGGGAGAAAAGGGAGGTCAGAAGGGTCAGGGGAGAGGCGAGAAGACCTATACAGAACCCCTACAGGGAGACCATGAGACGGAGCTAAGCGTACTGAAAGCTATGCTGCAGGCCCTCCCTACACGGACCGATATGGAGACGCTGATAAAATGCATGGAGGAGTCCCACCGTAGAGACATGGAGAGTGTTCGGGAGGAAGTACTACAAATATCAGATAAGTTGGAAAAAGATGAAATGATTTTGGCTAAATTGGATGCACGGGTATCTATTATAGAACAGACTTACATGTTGAAAACATCACAGGTCGATCGCATGCAATTGCGATTAGAGGAAATGGAAGATCGTAGTAGACGCAAGAACCTAAGATTTAGAGGGGTCCCCGAAACAGTGGAAAAAGAGGCTCTGCAGTCAACTATAAATGGGATATGTAGTCAACTAACTCCCCCCCCGACCTCTCAGATGTATGAGTTTGAAAGACTACATAGAGCTTTAGGTCCCCGATCGACAAATTTGAACAGGCCCAGAGACATAATTGGCTGCTTCCATAGGTATGCACACAAGGAGATGATTAGCCGAGCAGCATGGGAGACGGGGGAAATTGTGTTTAATGGCGTACATATAAAAATCCTACCAGATCTATCTAGGGCCACATTACAGCGAAGAGCCATGCTGCGACCTCTCCTGGATAAGATAAGGGCCTCGGGGGGGGACCTACAGATGGGGGTTCCCAATCTCGGTCACAATTAAAAAAGGAACAGATTCCTTTCTCTTACAGCGGCCCATGGACCTCCCTGACCTGTTTAACTTCTTGGAAATAGACCCCATCGAGGTCCCGGACTGGTTACAAGATCTACCAGGATCAAGAAGATAAAGACACATAAGAGTTGGAGGAAGTAGAGGAGAGAAGTGGAGATCCCCGCTTCTCTGCCCCCTGGGTGCCCTTTGGGTGCCTCTGGGTTGACCCCGGCCCCCCCCCCCCCTTTTTTTTTTTTTTTTCTCTCTCCCCCCCCCCTTCTTGCCCAGTCCGTCCACCCGAAGGGGCAATGTAGAACACTTGCTATAATTTAATTAAGAATACACAGATGTTAAAGAGGATAAAGGGACACAATAGGTCACGATAGGAGGACGTCACAAGGTTGAAGAAAGGGGACTTTTTTCCCCCTTTCCTTTTTCACATTATGATCCTTGAAAGAGGGACACGGAGAAAGCATATGTTGTATGGATTCGTTTTTTTTTTTTTTTACCTAATTACTTAATTATTTTTGTACGTGTGCATGCAGGCATTTAAATATTTATTGATTTATTCTTCACAAGACTCACAAGATTCACAGGGGAGTACTGGAACGTATTGATGTTGTGATTAGTTTGATGAAATTAATGCACGGGGAACATATTTAAATTAATGTAGAGGTGATATGTACACATGTATGTGTATATGCATATATATACTGTATATGTGTATATGTGTATATACGTGGATGTGTATGTGGCTTTTTCTTATTCTATTTTTTATTTTTATTTTTATTTTTATTTATTTTTTACTTTTTATTTATTTTTTATTTATCTTTTTGGGGTATGTGGAGGACTGGGGAGGGGGGGAGGGGGGGGGGATGGAGCAGGGGCTGCTGACGGCTCTGATTTTGAGGGGGGAGGGTCTGAGAAGGGGGGTTTTGCGGTGTGGAGTAGGGGGTCTTCTTTCTTCAGCCCCCATTTCCTCTGGTAGGGGGGAAGTTTATGCAGTTTATGCAGTCTCTCCCTAAAATAGGGTTGAAAACGAGAATGTGATGTTTTGTGGTGGGTGGTTTTTTTTTTTGTGTTCTCTCTCTCCCTCCTATAAATGAAGCTCATACTGGCCAAGGTTTGGTACTTAGAGGAACCCTTCCCTTTCCCCACCGGGGGAAAAAGGGACCCGTAAGGGACTAGGAATTGCCACCTCCCCACTATACAAGTTGTATATGAGCAATTAATTATAAAGCATAAAGTATAGGTAAGGAAGCGGGGGGGAGAGGAGAAGTAGGAAGGGATTGGAAGAAAAAGAGAAAACAAACAAACTAATGGCAAAAATGTATATATGCTGGGTAAGAATAAGGAAGGAAGGGATAGAAGCTAAAAATAATAGGAGGGAGAGAAAAGAAGGGATATGGAAACTCTGGAAATAGAAGAGATTGAGTATAGTCGGGGTGGGGAGGGTAGAAGGAAGCTGGGTGGGAGCCACTCGATCAATCCAGTTACATCCCCTGAAGTAGGTATACACCCATGGTGGAAACTGGTGGAGGATCCAGTTCAGGGTGTTTTTTTTCCTTAGGGACATAGAAGGGAGGCGGGGGTAGGATTAAGGGAGGGAGGGAGGGGGGTGGGACTTGGGAATTTTTTACCCCCCCCCCCTTTTTTTTTTTTTTTTATTATTTTTTTTTTTTCCTCTTGTCTCTCCTCCGGCTTAAACTTATCCGGGAGCAGGAGATGGAGTCAATAAAAGTAACATCCCTGAACGCTAAAGGACTGAATGTCCCAGAAAAACGTAAGATGTTGTTAAAGGACTTAAGGAGCTGGGAGACAGATGTGGCCTATGTACAGGAGACCCACTTCAGGGAAGGGAACCTCCCATTTTTGCAGAACAGATTCTTCCCATGCGTATACCACGCAATGAATCGGGAAGCAAAGTCGAAGGGGGTAGCAATTTTGATCTCCAATCGAGTGGCATGGACGCTACAAGACAAACGCCTAGACCCGAATGGTAGGTTCCTTTACCTGAAGGGGAGTATAGGAGGTGTCAAAGTAACTCTGGCCACTATGTATGTACCAAATACTAAACAAGATGTATTTATTAGGAGAGCCCTTGTAGAGCTGGCCGAATTTACAGAGGGTAAGTTGATCCTGGGGGGGATTTTAACATCACCCTGGACCCCAGGCTTGACACATCCTCTGGGACATCTTCAATCGCAGGGAATATCAGAAGGGGGATAATACGAAAATTACACGAAGTACAGCTGGTAGATGCTTGGAGGATTTTACACGCAGATGAAAAGGTCTATACTTTCTTCTCCAACTCGCATCAGAGATACTCCCGTATAGACCTTTTTCTGATCCCTCATTTCCTGATTACATCAGTTACGGAGATAACAATAGGGAACATAACATGGTCAGATCACGCCCCGATAAGTCTGTGTCTCTCCCTCTCCAATGAGGTATTTGCCCAGGACAGAGCTGGCGCTTGAATGAGAGTCTGCTGCAAAATCCAGAGGTTAAAACAGATGTCGCCAAGGAGATTGCGGCATACTTTCAGGTCAACGACACGCCAGGGAGTGACTTGGGAATGGTGTGGGAGGCACACAAGACGGTTATCAGAGGTGTTTTGATAAAACATGGATCATATCTGAAAAAAAACCGGGAGAAACAGATCAGGGAAATATTAGCGGAGATTCAGAGACTGGAAATCCAACATAAAAAAATACAACTACCTGCAGTTGGAAGAGAACTAGGACAATTGAGAAGGCAGATTTCAGAGATTATGCGATTTAAAGCTAAGGCAGTCATACAAAGAGGTAGAAAGGCGAACTATGAGTTGTGGGATAAATGTAGTAAACTACTGGCAGGGAAACTTAAGGAAAAGAACAGGGCAATATATATCCCGCAAGTTAAGGGGAAAGAGGGACAACTAGTAAAGAAACCAAGAGATATAGCCCAGACATTTGAGGAGTATTATTCCTCATTATACAACTTGAAGCCAGTGGGTGACATACAGGCGGGAGTAAAGGAGTACCTTTTAGCAGCAGGATTGCCGAGACTGCCATCCCCAGCCCGGGAAAGCCTTGGGAGCCCTATCTCCATTATGGAGATATGTGAAACCCTCAAAAAGGTCAAGTCTGGGAAATCACCAGGCCCAGATGGATTCTCAATAAGTTACTATAAAGAATTTGCCACGCTATTAACGGGACAAATGGCAAAATTTTTCAATGCGCTGGGCTGTACTGCGGCACTCCCTCCGGAGGCACTCCCTGCTCATATAACTGTAATCCCCAAAGAAGGGAAAGACCCGGCGGAGTGCGGCAGCTACAGGCCAATCTCATTGTTAAATGTAGATCTAAAACTCTTTTCAAAAATTATAGCCTCTAGGCTCCAACCATGGGTAACACAACTAGTAGACTTAGATCAGGTAGGGTTTGTCCCTGGACGAGAGGCCAGGGACAATACAATTAAAATGCTTAACCTGATATACTATGTCGGAGAGAAAAAAATTCCCTGCGTATTTTTGAACACCGACGCAGAAAAGGCATTCGATAGGGTGAATTGGCGGTTCCTGGAAGAAGTACTGAGACAAGTGGGGTTGGGAGATCGGATGGTTAGATGGATCATGAGTGTGTACACGAACCCACAGGCCTCAGTAAGAGTCAACGGAGTACTATCATCCCCCTTTAAGATTAGGAACGGTACGAGGCAGGGATGCCCCTTATCACCGCTGTTATTCGCTATCTCATTAGAACCACTACTAAACAAAATCCGCCAAAACCCGGATATTCAGGGGATACAGATGGGAGAACGGACACACAAGGTGGCAGCGTATGCAGACGATCTGCTCTTTTCAGTGACCAATCCCCATGCCTCACTCCCTAACCTAATAAGAGAAATTGAGATCTATGGGAAAATATCCAATTTGAAAATCAATAACACCAAATCTGAAGCAATGATTGTAGCGGTCCCAGGGCCCATGGGAGAGGTAATAAAACAAAATTTCAGGTTTAAGTGGGAAAAGGCCCTAAAATATCTGGGGACATATATTCCAGCAAATATTAGGAATACCTATGCGCTGAACTTCCCCCCACTATATAATGCAATTCGAATATTGTTAGACAAATGGGGGCATGGGCTGCATTCATGGTTTGGGAGAGGAAGTATAGTGAAAATGTGTATCCTACCAAAGGTGCTGTACTTATTCCAGGCTCTGCCAATTTCCATCCCGGCAATCTTTCTCCGACAGGTGAATTCCTTGTTCATGAAGTTTATATGGGCAGGGAAACGAGCCAGAATCAAAAGAGACTTAGTGAGAATGCCAAAGAGTTCAGGGGGGATGGCAGTCCCAAATATAGTAAAATACTTCTTTTGATTACTATCAGCTGCAATCACCTCCCTTTGTTGTTTGCCTTTCCATTCATGCTTTATATTTGCCCAACCCATGTGAACTTTAGGGCCTTTTTTTTGTCCTGGTGTCTCTGATCCCGGGGTTGCGATGCGCCCAGTTTCTCCTCCCCTGCTCATCCCTCAATTTTATTTTGTATTTATTTATTTATTTATTTTTTGGATGGGGAGGGGCGGACTTTCGGCGCATCGGCGTCATGCCAGCATGCTGCATGTATGGCGTCCTAGGACGCAGTTGATTGCTGCTTGGCTTTTCCATCCCGCATGGCTGACTGGCCCAATGCGATGATGCATGACGTTAGTGGGGACACGCCCCCAGGAGGTGGGTATTTAGGTCGGATGGCTCTGGCAATCTCACTTCACACATCTCCATCTGATGAGAGGCTGCATGGATTCACACTAACTGGTAATTGATTTTTCCTATATAGGACCCATACCCCATGACCCCATAGTGATTGACAACCTTATACATTCACTTTTTTTTTTCCTTTACCAGTACTCATATGTGTGCCGCTTATGCGCCCACCTCACCCTTTGGCATTGTGTTGTGGCTGCTTTTGCCTCATCTGACTGATGTCCCACGTCTCTTTGTCCTTGGCTCTCCGCACCCATTGGTCTGTCCATGGACTTAGGGGGATCTATCCCTGCTTCAACTCCGGGGGAGACATTTTATCCCAGGACCACCATCCCCTTCCATATTTTGGAACGCAAGGGCTATTCCACTTTTGGCCCAACCTAAAGGTAATACACTATATAAACCAACTCGCTGATGCTGCTACTATGATCCAACCATATAGATTGCATTGATTCACCTGTGTGTTTATCCCTCTCCCCCTCTTTCTCTCTAGCTTATTGCTATGCACCCCACTCCTGATGACTGGCTTTAAACGCCAAGAAACGTGCGTCGAGTCCATGCTCAGGGATGCCAAGATCAAGCTTGCCCAAATATGTGTTTTCTCATCATTTTATTCATAACGACCAATTTTATTGTATAATCATGTCTACTGTATCTATATGTCAATATATGGTGATTGCGTTTAATGGTCATGTCCTGGATTTTGAATATTTATTATATCAATGTTATTACATGTATTATGCCTTTGATTGCATGATCTCTGTATTATATATTATGATACAAATTACATTATTAAGTTTATATTTGACTCCTTCAATTTCTTTTTTGGGTTGATCACCAAGCAATTTCCTTTGACCACAGAGATCTCCCTGATGGGACTGTGATAGATTCTTCATTGTTGATATCCTCAATAACTTTACAAACCCGTCCATGCCCCATTTAAAGTCCCACTGGTCCAATTTTTCTTGTTTTCTATTAACACAGGGATGGGGGCACGGTCTAGATGGGTTCGGTTTCCAAACAGATCACTTTCTTCCTTTTACAGAGCAACACACCTGACAAGGCTGGTAGATTGGTGTAGACATGGGAAATGCAAAAGATGGGTAGACATAGAGCAATATGTAAGCCCGATCCCACTGAATAGAGCACCCTGGTGCTATGAAGTACTCCCGAGATACATCAAGAGACACCCTATAATAGGGACTACATTACAAATCTCAGCAAAAATATGTGGAAACAAGAATCTCTCACCAGGCAAATCACCTTTGCTACCTATAATGGGAAACCCTAATTTTACACCTGGGATGGAAAGGGATATGATTGGAAAGTTTAGAGAGAAAGGCCTTTGTCAGGCCTCAGATTTTGTGAGGTCAGGTCTGTGGCCTTCCATTGGGGAACTAATGAGGGTTGGAGGACCATTTGAGCTTGCAATGTGGCAGGCGCTGCAGGTAAGCCACTTCTTAAGATCATTGGGTTCAGCAATGGAATTTCAAAGACAATTGACGATACTGGAGAGAAGCTGTAGTGGGGTGGAGCCACTCCCAAGAGTGTTATCCAAAATGTATGGGTTTTTGAATTCGCCCTCGGAAGATTTTGTGATGCCGAGCATCAGCAAATGGGAAAGAGACCTGGGGAGAACTTTTACCCCAACCCAGCATAAACAAATAATCTTCCTGGCACTAAATTCCTCGGTGCGTTCAAGAACCCAAGAAGCTAACTACAAACTCCTCACACAGTGGTACTATACCCCAGAAAGGCTACACAAATTTGATAATGAAGTAGAGGGAAAATGTTGGAGGTGTGGTGAAGAACAGGGAACTCTCTTACACATTTTTTGGTCGTGTCGAAAGGTGAGACAGTACTGGGGAGAGGTAAGGAGAATCTCCCAAAATTTTTTTGAAGACTTGATCCCAGATGACCCTGCCTTCTTCCTGCTGCATGTCTCACAGATGCCGGTGCAGAGGTATAGGAGGTCCGTAGTGTGTCACCTGATCAACGCGGCAAGGGCGGGAGTTACCCTAAAGTGGAGGGACCTACGGCCCCCCTCGGTTGCAAGCTGGCTAATCAGGGCCCAGGAAGTAGGAGCTATGGAAGACTTGGTTCTTTCTGCTCAAAACAGGAGGACACAGTATAAAGAAACCTGGGCAGGATGGAATCAATTTATTAGATCATAAGAGGGGAAGAGGCTCCTTGAGGAGAGGTAGGGGGAGAGACAGGAGGAGATGGGGAATGGGTTCCCCTTTTTTATTTATTTGTGTTTTTTTTTTTTTTTTTTTGGGTTGGTGGGGGAGGGGGGTAGCATAAGGGAAAAAAGGAGTAGGAGCGGAAATGTATGGATCAATATTGGAAGTATGATGTATCATAAGGAATGTATATCTTGGTCTGTAAATGTATGGTATCAGTGAGATTCTGTTATATCCTATTTTTGAAAAATTTAAAATAAAAGATAAGTAAAAAAAAAAAAAAAAAAAACATTTATAAAAAAAAGGGGGCCCTTTAATAAAAATAATAATAATAATAATAATTATATATATATAAATATATTTTTTTTATAAAAAATAAATAAATAAATAAAGTAGGGGACCTTCGGACCCCTAAAAAAAAAATTTTTTTTTGTATTTTTTATTTTTTTTAGAGGGGCCCCCTATTGGGCGGGGCCCATGGGCTTGAGCCCAGTCAAGCCCAATGGTAAGTCCGGCCCTGAAAACGATCCATCAGACCATTGTCCTCTGGTTACCCGATCGTGTGTACGAGGCCTAAGGGGAAAATACAGGATCACTTTAACACTTTATTTATTTTTATTTCTCTAATAATTAGTTTATCGCTATAATTCTGTTTTTCCAACCTTTGCTGAATCGTCCTGAGACAGAGGTGATAACATCTTCGGTGGTCACAAACATAGATAAACAGGCTCCAGCCACTGACCACATTCCAAGCCTTCCCAAAAATATTTTGTCTTCCAGTTTCCCGCATGTTTTTCGGCATTGTGCACAGGGATTATATTGCGTTATGTTGATATGAAGAAGAAATTACAAATCTATTGTGCAGACAGGCAGAGGTGTATTTAGGTTTTGTGCTGCCCTAGGCCTGACTAAACTCGTACACCCCCTAATTTAACTAGTTCTGAGGGCCTGGGGGGGGGGGGGGGCAATGGATTCCCTTAATTTGCTTAGATTTCCTCTTACTTCCTGGTTGCCCATAGAGCAGGAAGTTAAGGGAAATCTTTGCAATGGGACAGGGATGGTAAAAAATAAACTGACAGGAGCTATAACCCTCCCTTACTCTACCCAAAATGAAAAAAAGTGTTGCCTATAGTTCTACTTTAAGTAGAGGGTGCAGCAGAAACATATAGCACAGTGAGGAAGGTCAAAATTGGAAGTGCCCCCCCCCCCCCACAGTTGCAGAATGCTGGCCGCTCCCCGCATACCAGAAGCAGCGCGGCCGCTTTATAGGGGCGCTAGACTAATTTTCCTAACAGTGTAGCGCAAGTCGGCGGGGACTCTTTTTGTGCTGCCCCCCTGCAAAGTGCTGCCCTAGGCCTGGGCCTTGTTGGCCTAGGCCAGGATACAGCTCTGCAGACAGGTGGTGGTGAATGAACCGGAGAAAACATATCATTATCTCTGTACTGTTACAGGGAGGCTGTTATGTATATAGAATTACAGATGTATGATTATTACGCAGGGAGGAGACCAGTAGAAACTCGTGATATTTAAAAAAATTGGTCCATCGGAAGCCTAGATTTCAGTTTGTGGTGGATGTCGGAGGGGTAAAGCACCTTCTATTTCTCGGGGACTGTTGATGAGATTCTGGTTCTATACACTTGATGTGCCCGTTATGAGGAGTTTCCTCTAACCATGCTTTTTTTATTTTTATTATTGCATATGAAATAATGTAATCTGATGTATTTATCATTGTAGTAACTGCTGCTTTCAGTACTTGCTATGTACTTCTACGTTGGCAGAATGGCACGGCTGCGCAAAGTAACGTATATTTACCTTACTTTGAATTTCGCACTGTACGCGTGCACGTGCCCCTGCCGGAAGCTCTGTGCCCACGTGACCCGCGGACTCGATGTCCGCCAGTGTCCGGCGATCTAGGGTGCCCACGTGTCCCGGATCGCCCGGGACTGTCCCACAATTGACATGTCTGTCCTGGGCACCTTCATTCCCGGGACAATACAATGTCCCGGAATGAAATAGAGGACACAGCCACCCACTACTAACAAATAACTACATTTCCGGAACTGGTTTCTAAGGCCCCTCGCTGCCTGACATCTTGCAACCAATGACAATTTATTATCAGACAGTTAGACCGGGAGCGAGGCCTGTGCCTAGTGCATACCTCCCAACCGTCCCGGATTTTGCGGGAATGTCCCACGATTCGCGGTAAATCCTTCTGTCGTGCGATTAGGGCTGGAGTCCCGTGGACCCGCGGAACCCCCCCCCCCCCAGTGCGCGATTACCGTGATTCGCAGTAAATCCAGCGGTCCCGCGACCCCCCCCTCAACAACTTTGATCTGCCAAACCCCGCCCAACAACTCAGATCCCGCGGAAGGAACCCTCCGCTCAACAACTCAGATCCGCGAAACCCCCCCCCCCCCCCCTGCTCAACAAGGTGTCCCTCACTCCCATCTCAAAAAGTTGGGAGGTATGCTTGTGCAGCACTGCTGTCCCCACCCACCTCAGCAACTCCTCCTTCTCCAGCACCCAGCGGCAAGCAGGAGGGACTGGTGTGATCTTCACTCTATAGATAGTGATGCCACTCCTTTCCTTCTACACATGCGGCTCATGCAGAGGGAGTGACAGCGGCACTGCATCTGGTGGCAGGCTATGGGTGGCAAGCAGCACTGCATCTGGTGGCAAGTGGCATAACCCTGAGACTACATTTTCCCGCCGCCCAGGGGCGGACTGACAACTCATGGGGCCCCCGGGCAATAGAAGATTATGGGGCTCCTGGGCTTACAGATGGCCACCACGCCAGGAGGCAGTGCAGAGGCAGGGCAGCTAAAATCTCGGGATTTTCACATCAAAAGCATGTCGGTTTCTGACATATCAGGGACAGATGTAAAAAAAAAACACAGATTTTGACATACTGTCCCTAGTTTTACTGAGCCTGGCAACCCTGATGGGGCCCCCTAGTGACATGGGGCCCTCGGGCAGTGCCTTGGGGAACTTGAGAGAGGGGGTGTGTCCCTGAATGCCAGTTTGGAAATGTGGTCACCCTACCGCGATCAGGTCACAGAGCAGCAGAACATTGGGATGCCTGTGTAAACAAGGCTTTTCCACATTCTGCCTAGTGACAGGAAACTGATCGTCTGTTCCCTCTCATCGGGAGCAGTGATCAGTGTCGTGTCACAGTAAGTCCTGCCCCCACACAGTTAGAATCACTCCCTAGGACACACATAACCCCTTCTTAGCCCCCTAGTGGTTAACTCCTTCCCTGACAGTCACATTTAGGCCGGGTTCACACTGGTGCGACAAACACTACGACATTGGGAGCTCATGTCACATGACGTGTCAAAATCAATGTTTTCCTATGAAAGTCGTCTTAACTGGTCCGACACAAGTCCTTGTACTACTTTGGTCCGACTTTGATCCTACTTCAGCCCATTGAATATCATTGAAGTCAGATCAAAGTCGGAACGCCATCTTGCATGCTCAACTTTGGCATGCGACTTGTACTCTGCTGATCGTAAGGGGGAACCCCACGCCAAATTTTATATAAAAAACCGGCATGGGTTCCCCTTCAAAGGCAATCCAGGCCCTTCGGCGTGGGGGGTTCCCCTTAAAATCCATACCGAAGGGCCTGGCATGCGCTTGGAGGGGGAACCCATGCTGGCCCGTTTTTTTATTTAAAATTTGAAGTAGTGTTCCCCCTCAAGATTCATACCAAACACAGTGCCTGGTATTGGTGTGGAATCCGAGTCGGATCCCTGTTCATTAAAGTGGGACGTAAGTCGGCTTCAAGTCGCAGGGCAAAGTCGGATCCAAAGTAGAAGGAGAGATGGCCGCTCCAGGTGGAGACCTTGGCAATAATCCACCCCACAGAGATCCCAGGTGCAGGAAATGCAATCAGCAAGGCAGGAATAACAAGGATGTATTTCTGGACAGCCGCACTCTTGAACAATAGTCGCCTTTATTTAAAATAGGAACAGCACTACAAGTCACAGCACTCGAACCTCGGACAGCTGACGCGTTTCACACTATATCTAGTGTTTAGTCAGATCCAAAGTAGTACGACTGTCGGGTCACACCAGTGTGAACCAAGCCTTATACAGTAATCAGTGCATTTTTATAGCACTGGTCGCTGTATAAATGTGAATGGTCCCCAAAAGTGCCCGATGTGTTTCTGCCATAATGTCGCAGTCACGATAAAAATCTCTGATTGCCGCCATTACTAGTATAAAAAAAAATATTAATAAAAATGCCATAAATCTATCCCCTATTTTGTAGACGCTATAACTTTTGCACAAACCAATCAATAAACGCTTATTGCGATTTCATTTTACCAAAAATATGTAGAAGAATACGTATCAGCCTAAACTGAAGAAAACATTTTTTTTTATGTTTTTTATTTATTATAGCAAAAAGTTAAATATACTGTATTGCTTTTTTTTTTTGCTCTATTTTGGTTTATAGCGCAAAACATAAAAACCGCAGAGGTGATCAAATACCACCAAAAGGAACCTTTATTTGTGGGGAAAAAAGGACGTCAAATTTGTTTGTTGTCAGTTAAAGCGAAGCAGTGCCGAATTACAAAAAGTGACCAGGTCCTTTGGCGGCCAAATCCACCGGGGCTGAAGTGGTTAATGTCTGGTGGTTGAGTACGATTGTATGTATAGACATGGGTCTACCACAGAATCACCAAGGATATTAGTTATCATTATATAGTAATAAAGTAGAACTGAAAGCAAAAATGTTTGGATAGAGTAAGGATGGGGGGGGGGGGGGCATAATAACTCCTGTCAGTTTTATTTTTTTGCCATCTGTATCCCATTGGGGAGATTTCACTTCACTTCCTGTTGCATAGCCAAAACAGGAAGTAAGGGAAATCCTTGGTGGTCACCAGAGCTTGTGTCCTCATTGGAAGACTTATGCTGTATACACACGGCCATTTTTAATGGTCTAGAAAAAACATTGTTTTTTTCGACCTGATTCATGTCAAGCTTGCCTTGCCTACACACGATCGTGAAAAAAAAATGCTGGAGAAAAGCGCAGTGACGTACAATGCGTACGACGGCACTATAAAGGGGAAGTACCATTCGGATAGCGCCACCCTTGGGGCTGCTTTTGCTGATTTTGTGTTAGTAAAAGTTTGGTGAGAGACGATTCACGCTTTTCTGTCTGTTACAGCGTGACGAATGTGCTATCTCCATTACGAACGCTAGTTTTACCAGAACGAGCGCTCCAATCTCATAACTTGTTTCTGAGCATGCCCGTTTTTTTCACGTCGTTAAAGCCCACACACGACCATTTTTTACAACCTGAAAAAAAACATTGTTTAAAACGTTGTGAAAAAAATACAGCATGTTCGGAAAAAAAATTGCCCGTTTTTCAGAACCCGAAAAATGCTCTGACGCCCACACACGATTGTTTTAAATGACATTTTTAACCACTTCAATACCCGCCCATTGTCATATGACGTCCACAGAGGGGATCTCCCATCCTGGGTGGACGTCATATGACGTCCTGGGCTTTGCCAGGGGATATCTGAATGATGCCTGCAGCTAGTGGCATCATTCAGATATCCATGTCTTCAGCCGGCGATCCTGCGCACCATACGATGATAGCGGCGGTTCCACCGCTTGATCCTTCTTATTGGCGGCGGGAGGGGACATCCCTTCTCCCGCCGCCATCCGGTGCTTCTCCTGGCTCTCCCGTGCCATCGGGGGCCCAGAGAAGGAATCGTCTGGCGCTGGCAGGAAGCATATAGATGACTGGTGACCAGATGGTCACCAGTCATCTCTATAACCGTCGGAGAACCCGGGCGCGATGTGATGACATTACGCCTGGGTCCCCATAAGTAAACAAAGCCGCGATTGCGACTAGTGAGCAACACCGATCATGAGATTTTTTTCACCGATCTCATGCTTCCCAGCCTGGAGGAGAGATGTGAGGTCTTATTGACACCCCGTCTCTCCATAAAGAGGACCTGTCACACACATTACCTATTACAAGGGATGTTTACATTCCTTGCAATAGGAATAAAAGTTACAAATAAAAAAAAAAAAGTGTAAAAAAAAAAATTAAAACGCCCCTGTCCCCGGTAGCTCGCGCATAGAAGCGAACGCACACGTAAGGTCCCGCCGACATATGTAAACGCCAATTAAACCACATATGTGAGGTATCGCCGCGTGCGTTAGCGTTTCAGCTACAATTCTAGCACTAGATCTCCTCTGTAAATCTAAATTGGTAACCTGTAAAACATTTCAAAGCGTTGCCTATGGAGATTTTTAAGTACCGAAGTTTGGCGCCATTCCATGATTGTGCGCAATTTTAAAGCGTGACATGTTAGGTATTTATTTACTCGGTGTAACATAATCTTTCATATTTTACAAAAAAATTGGGCTAAATTTACTGTTTTGTTATTTTTTTAATTTTTTTCTTTTTTTTAATTCATGAAAAAAAAATTTCCAAAAAAAAAAATGTTTGAAAAATTATTGCGCAAATATCAAGCAAGATAAAACGTTGCAATGACCGTCGTTTTATTCCCTAGGGTGTCTGCTAAAAAAACATACATAATGTTTGGGGGTTCTGTGTAATTTTCGAGCAAAAGAATGATGAATTGTACATGTAGGAGAGAAGTGCCAGAATAGGCCCGGTATTGAGGTGGGTATAAAAGCCCGGTATTGAATAGATATGTGCGTTCCCGTTCGTAACGAATGGATTTTCATACGAATTTGTTAGTATTCGTACATTCGTATCAATTCGAACATCCGAATAGCTGAAAGATCCAAAATACGAAAATTACGGAATTACGAATAAGCAAAATAACGAACAAACGAAAATACGAAAGTACGAATGGACAATCTTACTAATATACGAAACACCGAAAAAGCAAAAGAACGAAAATTACATCTATAACGAACGATTTGCATTCCGCATTTTAAATCCTTTGTCTGTTAGTATTTTCATTCGTATGTTCGTATTTTCATTTGTGTGTTTTGTAAATCTGTTTCTTTGTCTGTTCGTAAATTTGTGTACTTGTAAGTTGTAACGTTCTTTCGAATGGGCAGTGTAGTTAGTAAGTGATGTATCTTACTAAATATCTTAGCCAATCATCGTATCTCATTTGTGCTGAGTCACCTTGTTGGCAAAAAGTCCGACCGTGTGTACGGGGCTTAAGAGAAAGCATATCTTAATATGGATTAGTATGTTGCTATGTATTTACGAAAGTACAAAATTACGAATCCATTAAACGAAAATGATTATCTAACAAAATTACGAATTTCAAATCAACGAACATAAAGTAGACAGAATTACGAATCATTCAGTATAAACGAAAATAAAACTGTTACGAAAATACGAACGGATCCGCATAGGAAAACTTGCGTCTTACAAAATACGAACGGGTCCGAATAGGAAAACTTGAATCTTACGAAATTACGAATCTTTACGAATCTACTGAACGAGACAAAACGGAACAATAAAATACGAAAATTTTTGTTGTGCACATGTCTAGTATTGAAGTGGTTAAAAAACGTTGTTTTTTACAACCCGAAAAATGGTCATGTGTACGCGGCATTATACTTATAACCACTTCCTCACCTCTTATGGACCAATCCATTTTTACATTACAGCTATGGGACTATTGACTTTTAACATTACTTATCCTACTTCCATGTATTGACATACAGTATAAACGTATAGTATATAGCAATAGAAGGTGTTACCCGCATTTTCTGGGTACATCACACAGTAAACTTGTATCCAGCAGACCAAACAGTTTACACTCCACTGGACTTAAAATAGGCACAAATAGCATAAGAGGTTATTAATAGCACCAACATCGATACTATTAAAACCCCCTAATGCTATTTTTGTCAAGCCCTGCAGAGTGTTCACTGTTTTGTCTCATTGACGCTGTATTCCCAAAAGTATTGGGACACCTGCCTTTACATGCACATGAACTTTAATGACGTCCCAGTCTTCGCCCGTAGGGTACAATATTGAGTTGCCCCCCCCCCCCCTTTGCAGCTATAACAGCTTCAACTCTTCTGGGAAGGCCGTCCACAAGGTTTAGGAGTGTGTCTATGAGAACGTGTTACCATTCTTCCAGAGGCGTAATTGTGAGGTCAGGCACTGATGTTGGAGCCTGTCTCCCAGTCTCCGCTCTAATTCATCCCAAAGGTGTGTAGCAGGGATGGCAAACACAAGGCCCGCGGGCCGAATTCGGCCCGCCAGGCCTTGCCATGTGGCCTGCGTGGAGGGTGCAACGTATTGTCATCCGCTGCGCGGGCCATCACACCACGCGATCCGCGGAACGCTCCAAAGCTTCGGCCATAGGAAAGTCCCCGGCTTCGGCCTAGCTCCGGAGCAGCGGCCATCTTGGTACACCCGGCGGCGGCTGTCTCGTCAGGAAGTGACGTTTCGCCGCCGCCATCTCCGCCCTACCATACCTCACTATTGGTCAATTAGATCGATAGAGGCCGGTCCGTCCCCAGGTGTGGGCGCAGTAAGGTACCGGGGAAGATCCTTCTCATTGAGAATGTGGCGTCACTCTGAGGGACAACTGAGAGGGATTACCGGCAACTCAACCAGCTGCAGAGCGACTTCCGGGACCGGATCCAGGTCCTCAGCTTCCCCTGCAACCAGTTCCGGCACCAGGTGAGCCACATGGTGTTTTGGGAATGAGGGGGGGGCTGTTACCTGGTGGGGGTCACATGGTGTTTTGGGAATGGTAGGGGCTGTTACCTGGTGGGGGTCACATGTTGTTTTGGGAATGAGGGGGGGGGGGGCTGTTACCTGGTGGGGGTCACATAGTGTTCTCGGAACGAGGGACATGAGGAGAAAGTATCTGAGATCTGCACCTGAGAATCTGTCACTGGGGTCCCCCTTCTCTCCTCTCTGGTGTCACTGGGGTCCCCCTTCTCTCCTCTCTGGTGTCACTGGGGTCCCCCTTCTCTCCTCTCTGGTGTCACCGGGGTCCCCCTTCTCTCCTCTCTGGTGTCACCCTTCTCTCCTCTCTGGTGTCACTGGGGTCCCCCTCCCCTCTTCTCTGGTGTCACTGGGGTCCCCCTCCTCTCCTCTCTGGTGTCACTGAGGTGTCACTGAGGAGAGGAGGGGGACCCCAGTGAGGAGAAAGTATCTGGGATCTGCACCTGCGGGTAGGAGAGACACCATCACCCGGGGAGCATGGTTGTCTGTACTGAGCGGAGGAGGGGGACACCAAAGAGGAGAGGAAGGGGACCAGTGTCACTGGGGTCCCCCTTCTCTCCTCTCTGGTGTCACTGGGGTCCCCCTTTTCTCCTCTCTGGTGTCATTGGGGTCCCCCTTCTCTCCTGTCTGGTGTCAACGGGGTCCCCCTTCTCTCCTCTCTGGTGTCACTGGTGTCCCCCTTCTCTCCTCTCTGGTGTCACTGGGGTCCCCCTTTTCTCCTCTCTGGTGTCAATGGGGTCCCCCTTCTCTCCTGTCTGGTGTCACCGGGGTCCCCCTTCTCTCCTCTCTGGTGTCACTGGGGTCCCCCTTCTCTACTCTCTGGTGTCACTTGGGTCCCCCTTCTCTCCTCTCTGGTGTCACTGGGGTCCTCCTTCTCTCCTCTCTGGTGTCACTGGGGTCCCCCTCCTCTCCTCTCTTGTGTCACTGGGGTCCCCCTTCTCTCCTCTCTGGTGTCACTGGGGTCCCCCTTCTCTCCTCTCTGGTGTCACTGGGGTCCCCCTTTTCTCCTCTCTGGTGTCAATGGGGTCCCCCTTCTCTCCTGTCTGGTGTCACCGGGGTCCCCCTTCTCTCCTCTCTGGTGTCACTGGGGTCCCCCTTCTCTACTCTCTGGTGTCACTGGGGTCCCCCTTCTCTCCTCTCTGGTGTCACTGGGGTCCTCCTTCTCTCCTCTCTGGTGTCACTGGGGTCCCCCTCCTCTCCTCTCTTGTGTCACTGGGGTCCCCCTTCTCTCCTCTCTGGTGTCACTGGGGTCCCCCTTCTCTCCTCTCTGGTGACCCCCGGGGTTCCCATTCTCTCCTCTCTGGTGTCACTGGGGTCCCCCTTCTCTCCTCTCTGGTGTCACTGGGGTCCCCCTTCTCTCCTCTCTGGTGTCACTGGGGTCCCCCTCCTCTCCTCTCTGGTGTCAACGGGGTCCCCCTTCTCTCCTCTCTGGTGTCAACGGGGTCCCCCTTCTCTACTCTCTGGTGTCACTGGGGTCCCCCTTCTCTCCTCTCTGGTGTCACTGGGGTCCCCCTTCTCTCCTCTCTGGTGTCACTGGGGTCCCCCTCCTCTCCTCTCTTGTGTCACTGGGGTCCCCCTTCTCTCCTCTCTGGTGTCACTGGGGTCCCCCTTCTCTTTTCTCTGGTGACCCCCGGGGTTCCCCTTCTCTCCTCTCTGGTGTCACTGGGGTACCCCTTCTCTCCTCTCTGGTGTCACTGGGGTCCCCCTCCTCTCCTCTCTAGTGTCACTGAGGAGAGAAGGGTGACACCAGAGAGGAGAGGAGGGTGACACCAAAGAGGAGAGGAGGGGGACCCCAGTGACACCAAAGAAGAGAGGAGGGGGGGACACCAGTGACACCAGAGAGGAGAGGGGACACCAGTGACACCAGAGAGGAGCAAGCAGCGCACTCCTAAACCCTGCACTCCCTATGCATCGCAAGAAAACTGGAGTGCAGATACAACCGGCCCTTTGAGGGCAAAAAAACTGCTGATGTGACCCCCGATGAATTTGAGTTTGACACCCCTGGTGTGTAGTATAATGTGACCAGACATCCCCAGTTTCAGGGGACAGTCCCCTGATTGAGGACACTGTCCCCGGACCAAGTCTGTCCCTGGTTTCGTCCCCAGATTGGATTTAATAGGGGGCAGGGGCAATTCAAAGACAAACAGTGCAGAATTAAAATACAAAAATTAGAATTACACCCCCGCGCTCCGCCGTGCCTACTACCGTAGCATGGGGGGGGTGTATTTTTCCCATTATCTGTGCCCCTTTCTGATGATCATGCGCTGGTCGGAGCAGAGGGAATATTTCTTCAGATTTGCTTCTTCTTCTGCCGTGGCTCAAATCCTGGCCAGCCATCTGCCTATCTCCTTGCCTTCCCTGGGGGAGTGATCTTCCTCCGCTCCCCACCCAGTAGTAACCGCAGCCCGGAGAGTAAGACTTGAGAGGCTGTGAGGCAGGCGGCGACGGGCAGAGAGTCGATGATTGTTTCCATTACTAGTAAAGAAAAAATATGTCCCCGGATATCATTTTAAAAATCTGGTCACCTTAGTGTAGTAGCCCTTAGTGTGCTAGAAGTGTAAAGAGTTTTTTTGTAGTGGTAGGCAGAGCTTTTTTTCTCAGAAAATAGGAACTCAACAGGAACTCAACCATGACCCCGTTCAGATTTCACAAACAGTAGAAGGGTCTTAAAGGGGCATTAAATACCAGGATTGCATTACATACAGAGTGCAGAGTTCAGGGGGTTACACACAGAGTGCAGAGCTGTCACTTGTAAACACAGAAACCAGACTTATGTGTTTACAAGTGATTGTGGTGAGCAGGCACCAAAGGGTCTGAGCCAGAGGTGGTGGAACTGAGTTCCCCCAAGTTCCCCCTGAAAAAAAGCCCTGGTGGTAGGTAAGTAGGTAGGTTTCCAGGCTTGGCTGCCAGCCAAGCCAGTGTGTTTCCTGATAGTTTGACAAATTATTCATGAAGAGATTTCCCCAGAGATTTCAATAAATGCACCACCTCCTATAAAGTATAACAGAAAAGCAAAGTTTTACAAAACTCAAAGAATCAATTATACAAAAAAAAAAAAAATGTATTGATACATAAACAGTATCAAACTACTTACACCAGGGCTGTCCAAACTTTTTTCACAGAGGGCCAGATTTGATAAAGTGAACTTGCTTGAGGGCCGACCATTTTGCTTGACGTTCTTTAACCACTTAAGGACCCCTCACTGTATATATACGTCCTTTTTTTAAAGATGGATATCTTGGTAACGGCAGTAGCTGCTGCCACAACCGAGATATCCATCTTTTAAGTGAGCGGTCCTGTACACGATAACGGTGGTCTCCGCGGCGGATTCGCCGCAAGATCGGCGTTATCGGTGACAGAAGAGGGCTCCCCCGATCGGGTTCTCTGTTGTGCTGTGTGGGGATGTGTGACAAAAAGTATTGCAATGACCGCCATTTTATTCTCTAGGGTGTTAAGGAAAAAAATATATAATGTTTGGGTGTTTTAAGTAATTTTCGAGCAGAAAAAACTGTTTTAGTCTTGTAAACACCAAATCTGAAAAACACCCAAGGTCCTTAAGTGGTTAAACTATTAAAACTTGTGGCTGTGTGTGGTGAAGAGCTTAGGCGTGTTATGTGGATATACCGTATTTATTGGCTTAAAAATTTTACATTTTAAATAAAGAACTGTGAAGCAAAATAGGGGTCAGTGCCCGTCAATGCAGCCTAATCAGTGCCCATCTGCAGCCTCACAAGTGCCATGAATGCAGCACCCACTATATTGCCAAGAATGCAGCACCCACTCCATTGCCATGAATGCCATACTCCATTGCCATTAATGCAGCACCCCCTGTATTGCCATTAACCACCTCCATACCGGGCACTTACGCACCTTCCCGCCCAAGCAAATTTTCAGCTTTCAGCCATGTCGCACTTTGAATGACAATTGCGCAGTCATGCTACACTGTACCCAAACAAAATTGGCATCCTTTTTTCCCCACAAATAGAGCTTTCTTTTGGTGGTATTTGATCACCTCTGCGGTTTTTATTTTTTGCGCAACAACTAATAAAAGACTGAATTATTTTTTTTTTATTTGTTTCTGTTAATTATTTTTGTAAATAAGTAAGTTTTCTCTTTCAATTACGGGCACCGATATGGCAGCACTGATGGGCATCGATGAGGTTACACTGATGGACACCGATGAGATAGTACTGATGGGCACCGATGAGGTGGCACTGATGGGCACTGATAGGCGGTGCTTGGTATGCGGCACTGATGGGCACTCATAGGCAGCACTGATGGGCACTCACAGGCGGCACTGATGGGCACTCATAGGTGGCATTGATGGGCACTCATGGGCGACACTGATGGGCACTCATAGGCGGCACTGGGCACTCATAGGCAGCACAGATTGGCACTCATGGGTGGCAATTATGGTGGCACTGATGGGTACTTATGGGTGGCACAGATGGGCACTGATAGGTGGGCACTGGGCATGGATTAGCACTGTGGGTGGCACTGATGGACACTGTGGGATGGCACTGATGGACACTGAGGGGTGGCACTGATGGATCAATGTTGCCAGTCAGTGCCCATGTGTGGGCACTGACTGGCATCTTTTTTTTACTGGCCTTTTTTTATTGACTTTTTTTTTTAATTGCCCATTTTTTTGTTTCCCCTTCCCTCGTGGTCCAGTGTGGGCTTTCCTGGTGGTCTAGTGTGGGCATCCGAGGGGGGGGCTGCGCTGATAAACATCCAGCGCGAACCCCCCGTCAGGAGAGCCGCCGATCGGCTCTCCTCTACCTGCGCCTGTCAGACGTGAGTGAGGAAGAGCCATCTACGGCTCTTCCTGTTTACATTGTGATCAGCCGCGATTGGACACGGCTGATCACGTGGTAACGAGCCTCCGCCGGAGACTCGTTACCGAGATCGGAGATGCAGGGTGTGAGACTGACACCCCGCATCACCGATCGCCACGCTGTGCGGCCCCACGGGCGCGCGCTGGATGAAATCCTGCAGGGCGTCAATAGACGTCCAGTCAGGATTTCAGAACCACTTTCCGGACGTCAATCTGCAATTGACCGGGCAGGAAGTGGTTAATACAACACCCGCATTGCCATGAATGCAGCACCAACCACATTGGCAGTTAACCACTTAAGCACCGAGCCTGTTTTTCAGATTCGGTGTTTACGAGACTAAAACATTTTTTTTTTTGCTATAAAATTACTTAAAACCCCCAAACATTATATATATATTCTTCCTAACACCCTAGAGAATAAAATGGCAGTCAGTGCAATACTTTTTGTCACACCGCATTTGCGCAGTGGTCTTACAAGCGCTCTTTTTTTAGAAAAAAATCACTTTTTTTAATAAAAAAATAAGACAACAATAAATTTGGCCCAATTTTTTTACATATTGTGAAAGATAATGTTACGCCGAGGAAAATGATACCCAACATGTCACGCTTAAAAATTGCACCCGCTCGTGGCATGGCGTCAAACTTTTACCCTTAAAAATCTCGATAGGCGGCGTTTAAAAAATTCTATAGGTTGCATTTTTTGAGTTACAGAGGAGGTCTAGGGCTAGAATTATTGCTCTCGCTCTAACGATCACGGCGATACCTCACTTGTGTGGTTTGAACACCGTTCACCGAATGCGTTCGCTTTTGTGCTCGAGCTCGTCGGGACGAGCGCTTTAAAAAAAAAAAAAATTTTATTTTTTTTTAATTTATTTTACAATTTTTAAAAAAATAAATAAAAAATTATCACTTTTATTCCTATTACAAGGAATGTAAACATCCCTTGTAATAGAAACAAGCATGACAGGTCCTTTTAAATATGAGATCTGGGGTCAAAAAGACCTCAGATCTCATATTTAGGCTTAAATAAAAAATAAATTTGCCTTTTGAAAAAAGGTAAACAAAAATATTGACTCTTTAAGACGCTGGGCGGGACTGACGTTTTGACGTCACTTCCGCCCAGCAGAGCTATGGGGACAGGTGGGTGCCATGTTGGCCTCACTCGCATCCCCACACAGCAGCCGAGCGGACCCGATGGCCTCTGCCGCTACAGTAAATGGCGGAGGGCGCGGGAGAGCGGCGGGAGGGGGGCCTATCGTTGACAGGACAGCCCACTGAAGAGATGGATATCTCGGTTGTGGCAGCAGCTGCTGCCGTTACCGAGATATCCTTCTTTAAAATCGGGACGTATATATACAGTGGGCGGCACTGGCGTAGCGGGGGGGGGCAGGGGGGGCTGTCGCACCGGGCGAAAAATGGGGGGGGGGGCGAATCCATCCACCGGCTCCGCGGAGCGCTCCGGAGCCTCGGCCTAGGAAAGTCCCCGGCTTCGGCCTAGCTCCGGAGCGGCGGCCATCTTGGTACACCCGGCGGCGGCCCTCCTCTCTGTTCACACCCACAGAGGAGGAGGAGCCCGCGCTTGAGGGAAACCACACACGCCGCTGTCTGAGGTCTGAGGTCTGCACTACTGGGGGTTACTGTCTGAGGTCTGCACTATTATGGGGGTTACTGTCTGAGGTCTGCACTACTTGGGGTTACTGTCTGAGGTCTGCACTATTATGGGGGTTACTGTCTGAGGTCTGCACTACTTGGGGTTACTGTCTGAGGTCTGCACTATTATGGGGGTTACTGTCTGAGGTCTGCACTACTGGGGGTTACTGTCTGAGGTCTGTACTATTATGGGGGGTTACTGTCTGAGGTCTGCACTATTATGGGGGGTTACTGTCTGAGGTCTGCACTATTATGGGGGTTACTGTCTGAGGTCTGCACTATTGTGGGGGTTACTGTCTGAGGTCTGCACTACTGGGGGGTTACTGTCTGAGGTCTGCACTACTGGGGGTTACTATCTGAGGTCTTCACTATTATGGGGGTTACTGTCTGAGGTCTGCACTATTGTGGGGGTTACTGTCTGAGGTCTGCACTATGCTGGGGGTTACTGTCTGAGGTCTACACTATGCTGGGGGTTACTGTCTGAGGTCTACACTATGCTGGGGGTTACTGTCTGAGGTCTGCACTATGCTGGCGTATACTCTCTGAGGTCTGCACTATTATGGGGGTTAATGGCTGAGGTCTGCACTATTATAGGGGTTACTGTCTGAGGTCTGCACTATTGTGGGGGTTACTGTCTGAGGTCTGCACTACTGGGGGGGGGGGGGGGTTACTGTCTGAGGTCTGCACTACTGGGGGTTACTGTCTGAGGTCTGCACTATGGTGGGGGTTACTGTCTGAGGTCTGCACTATGGTGGGGGTTACTGTCTGAGGTCTGTTAAATAGGGGGTCTGTGATTGTGGGGGGTCTATCTGTGATTGGGGGGATCCATCTCTGATTGGGGGGGATCAGTCTGTGATGAGAAGTCTGTTATTTAGGGGGTCAGTCTGTGATGGGGGATCTGTGATTGTGGGGGGGTCAGTCTGTGATGGGGGATCTGTGATTGTGGGGGGGGTTCAGTCTATGATGGGGGATCTGTGGTTGTGGGGGGGGGGGTCAGTCTGTTAATCCCTTACAGTAAGAGGTTAAATGATTAATCCTGCAATAATTTACCCCTTACATGCTGAAAGCCCTGAGAGGGATACATTACAGATCCTTATAACCAGAGTGGATGATTATACAAGGGGGGGGGGGGGGCGAAAAAAAATTCTGCCCCGGGTGCCCATAACTCTGGTTACGCCACTGGTGGGCGGTCGTTAAAGGGTCACTAAAGGAAAACATATTTTTTGCTGAAATGACTGTTTACAGGGTATAGAGACTTAAAAGTTAACTGATTCCTTTTCAAAATGATTAAAAATAGATAAAAATCAATCATATAATGTGCCTGCAGGTTAGTTTCACTTTTGAACTGGCTTCATGTTTCTGTGAACTAGAAATAGACACACAGAACAAAAACAAACAAATCCAGGGCAGTGTTTTGTTTTTAAAATGAATCCGATTGGTTCTGGGAAGTTTTAGACACACAGTAATGACAGCTCAGACCACAGTGAGAAAGCTCCCAGCACTGTGGTTATAAGGAAACAGACAAGCAGGAAGTGTGGAGAACAGAGCAGGATTACAGCAACTTCAAAGCAAAAAAACGAACAATGAGGACATGAAACCAGTACTGCAGTAAGGTAAAGAAAGCTATTTAGCTAATAAATTTTTTTCCTTTAGTGATTCTTTAAGTGGTTAAAGGGTTAAATGGGAGAAATAATTGGTGTGTAATAATGATAACATAAAAGAAATGAAAACATTTATAAGGCTCCATTCACAGTGTTATCAGAGGAATACACATCATTATTTCAGCCATGGGACTGTAAGGGTTAAATCTCATTCACAATAACATGTTCTTAAAGGAGCCGTATACTGAGCCTACAGGCTGAATTCACAAAGCCCACAAACAAGGACCAGGCCCCTTTAAGAAAAATCGTCAGTTGAGATTAAAAAAAAAAAAAAAAAAAGCCCAGAGCTGCCCTGTGATGTCATTGGCTGAGCCCTTATAAGGAAGTGCAGAGGGAGCTGGCAGCAGAAGCCGAGTGTTTGCTGACCAGTGAAGACGTGCTTCTGATCTCTCCTGAGATTTTTCTTGCGATTCATTTGGATTTTAATTAATTCGTTTGAATTTCATCGCGATTTCTATTCTTTTACATTTAAAGTGTGTTTCTTTATTCTTAATAATGAACCGATTTAAATGTAAAAAGCTTTTTTCTCTGAAAAACACCAAAGAGAAATCCAGCAAAGGAAGGGCAGCTATGGAAGGAGGTATCAGTGACCAGCCTGCAGATACCCCTAAAAAGCGCCCCATAATGAAGAGGACCCGAGCGTTTGTACGCGGCTGTTTCAGAGCCATTGTTGGATGTTTCGGATGCGGCTGTAAAGGCAATGGACATCACCGGGATACCGACACCGAGATTGGTAAGTACTATGGATAGTGAAGTGTAAAAAGCAGCTCATACTCACTGAGCACCGGCCGGATTCTACAATCCGCTCTCCTCTCCTCACTGACAACTCCTAGTAAGTTGCTGCAGGGCTGTGCTGTAAAGCAGCTCCCACAGACAGTAACTATTTCATCATTTGCCTGGAAATCTGCCTTAGACCCCGCCCACACTTGGCGATTTGGAAGGGCCGGCAGAAGTGCTATGATACTGCCTGCAATTCCAAATCATGGGAAAATGTGAAGCAAGCATTCGGATTATTCTTAATGGCCCCCCAAACATGGCAAGATCTTGTCACGGTTGTCACATGACAGAATCGCATGGCAATCGGTCCATAATGTGCAGGGGACTATTTTTTTCACTATGAGGTGTGGCGGAGTAATCTGCAATGCAGAGGTTCCTGGTCCCGGCCTCTTCTATATCAATCCACCACAACAATTTGAGGGATGACAATAAAAGAGGCCGGGCGTTTAATAATAAGAAACAGAAACACTGCAGATTACTCCACTGCACCTGCAAGTGAAGAATCAGTCCCCTTTCTGACTCCATTCATTTTAGTGGGTCGGCATAACTGCCAGGCAACCAGAATTTGTATATGAAGGACAACATTAGTCATTTTGGAATTTTGAACTTTTCTCTCTATAATTTGATGTTGATAATACTTGATAATTTGATGTTGTATAAAAAATATAAGAAATGTAGGTGAAAGTGCTAAACCTCATTCTTCTTTTTAATTGCAGGTGTACGCGGTATTTACTGCAGAGACAGCTCACAAGGCAGGCCTGCCCCAGTGAGCAAGACAGAATGTGAAAGCTACATTGAGGCTCAACCAGCATGTGACGTTCATACGGAGACGCCACAAGCATGTGACGTTCACATGGAGACAGCCCCAGACATGGCCACTCCATCAGAGTGCGCCCCAGACATGGCCACTCCATCAGAGTGCGCCCCAGACATGGCCACTCCATCAGAGTGCGCCCCAGACATGGCCACTCCATCAGAGTGCGCCCCAGACATGGCCACTCCATCAGAGTGCGCCCCAGACATGGCCACTCCATCAGAGTGCGCCCCAGACATGGCCACTCCAACAGAGTGCGCCCCAGACATGGCCACTCCATCAGAGTGCGCCCCAGACATGGCCACTCCAACAGAGTGCGCCCCAGACATGGCCACTCCATCAGAGTGCGCCCCAGACATGGCCACTCCATCAGAGTGCGCCCCAGACATGGCCACTCCATCAGAGTGCGCCCTAGACATGGCCACTCCATCAGAGTGCGCCCCAGACAAGGCCACTCCATCAGAGTGCGCCCCAGACATGGCCACTCCAACAGAGTGCGCCCCAGACATGGCCACTCCAACAGAGTGCGCCCCAGACATGGCCACTCCATCAGAGTGCGCCCCAGACATGGCCACTCCAACAGAGTGCGCCCCAGACATGGCCACTCCAACAGAGTGCGCCCCAGACATGGCCACTCCAACAGAGTGCGCCCCAGACATGGCCACTCCAACAGAGTGCGCCCCAGACATGGCCACTCCAACAGAGTGCGCCCCAGACATGGCCACTCCAACAGAGTGCGCCCCAGACATGGCCACTCCAACAGAGTGCGCCCCAGACATGGCCACTCCAACAGAGTGCGCCCCAGACATGACCACTCCAACAGAGTGCGCCCCAGACATGGCCACTCCAACAGAGTGCGCCCCAGACATGGCCACTCCAACAGAGTGCGTCCCAGACATGGCCACTCCAACAGAGTGCGTCCCAGACATGGCCACTCCAACAGAGTGCGCCACAGACATGGCCACTCCATCAGAAGAGGCCAGTACCCCAGAGTGTGCCCCAGGCGAGGCTACTCCCCCAGAGTGTGCCCCAGGCGAGGCTACTCCCCCAGAGTGCGCCCCAGGCGAGGCCACTCCCCCAGAGTGCACCCCAGATGAGGCTACTCCCCCAGAGTGCGCCCCAGATGAGGCCACTCCCCCAGAGTGCGCCCCAGATAAGGCCACTCTTCCAGAGTGCGCCCCAGGCGAGGCCACTCCACCAGAGTGCACCCCAGGCAAGGCCACTCCACCAGAGTGCGCCCCAGACGTGGCCACTCCACCAGAGTGCGCCCCAGACGTGGCCACTCCACCAGAGTGCGCCCCAGACGTGGCCACTCCAGAGTTCGACTTCCACAAGGTGACTCCATCAGAACAACCCTCGATCATCACAGAACCGGACAAAGGAAAAAGAACCAGAAAAAGAAACAAAAATAGAAAAAATAAAAGACAGCATGAGTGCGCCCCAGGCGAGGTCAATCCACTAGAGTGCGGTCCAAGTGAGGCCACTCCCCCAGAGTGCGGCCCAGGTAAGGCCACTCCCCCAGAGTGTGCCCCAGGCGAGGCCACTCCACCAGAGTGCGTCCCCGGTGAGGCCACTCCCCCAGAGTGCGCCCCAGGCGAGGCCACTCCCCCAGAGTGTGCCCCAGACGAGGCCACTCCCCCAGAGTGCGCCCCAGACAAGGCCACTCCCCCAGAATGTGCCCCAGACGAGGCCACTCGACCAGAATGCACCCCAGACAAGGCCACTCCACCAGAGTGCACCCCAGACGAGGCCACTCCACCAGAGTGCACCCCAGACGAGGCCACTCCACCAGAGTGTGCCCCAGATGAGGCCACTCCACCAGAGTGTGCCCTAGACGAGGCTACTCCACCAGAGTGTGCCCCAGACAAGGCCACTCCACCAGAGTGCTCCCTAGACATGGCCACTCAACCAGAGTGTGCCCCAGGCGAGGCCACTCCCCCAGAGTGCGCCCCAGACGAGGCCACTCCCCCAGAGTGCGCCCCAGACAAGGCCACTCCCCCAGAATGCACCCCAGATGAGGCCACTCCACCAGAGTGCACCCCAGATGAGGCCACTCCACCAGAGTGCACCCCAGACGAGGCCACTCCACCAGAGTGCACCCCAGACGAGGCCACTCCACCAGAGTGCACCCCAGACGAGGCCACCCCACCAGAGTGCGCCCCAGATGAGGCCACTCCACCAGAGTGTACCCTAGACGAGGCTACTCCACCAGAGTGCGCCCCAGACAAGGCCACTCCACCAGAGTGCTCCCTAGACATGGCCACTCAACCAGAGTGTGCCCCAGGCGAGGCCACTCCCCCAGAGTGCGCCCTAGACGAGGCCACTCCCCCAGAGTGCACCCCAGACGAGGCCACTCCACCAGAGTGCACCCCAGATGAGGCCACTCAACCAGAGTGCCAATTCCACAAGGAGACTCCACCAGAGTGCCACTTCCACAAGGAGACTCCACCAGAGTGTGACTTTCACAAGGAGACTCAAGCAGAGGGCGACTACTACAAAAAGAAACCAGAACGTCATGTTCGCTTTATGATTCCTCCAGGAATGGACGATGGAACTGATACTCGACGAAAACATAGCCGTGAATTTCAGAAAGCTTTAAAGAAATACCTCCACCAACCGATTCCACTAAAACGTCGTGATCGCCCTACGCTTCCTCCAGAAAGCAACAATGACACTGGAACTCCCCAAAAAAGTGGCGCTCGCTGTCAGAAAGAGAACAAGAAAGAAAACAAGAAAGATAACAAGAAAGAAAACAAGAAAGATAACAAGAAAGAAAACAAGAAAGATAACAAGAAAGATAACAAGAAAGAAATTCAAAGACCAGAAGTGTCATCAGCCCCCCCTGCAGAACCCTCGATCATCATGGACAAAAGAAAAACCAGAAAAAGAAACATAAGTAGAAAAAAAAAGACAGTACGAGTTGGACCGGCTGTGAAGGGAGGTTGAAATCCAGAAGATTTTTTCTTTCCTGCAGGCGTGTGTTGGACCCAGGGCCGCCATCAGGAATTATGGGGCCCCTTACACAGCAGAGAAATTGATTATACATATATATATAAATATATTAGGGTTGTCCCGATACCGATACTAGTATCGGTATCGGGACCGATGCCGAGTATTTGCGGGAGTACTTGTACTCCCGCAAATACCCCCGATACTGAAATTGAATACTTCCACCCCCATATTGCAGCCATGTCCTGTCCCCAATACCTGTATATATGATGCCGCCGCCACTGCCGTTAATCCCCCTGCATTATAGCGTAGGGCCGCGCGCGCATTGCAAGCTTTCGTTGTGAATACTTGTAAAGCGCGCGCCGCCATGCATAGACACTCCCCCTTGCTCGTGATTGGACGGATCCCTCCAATCCCGAGAAGGGGAGTGTCTATACATGGCGGCGCGCAATTTACAAGTATTCACAATGAAAGCTTGTAATGCGCGCGCGGCCCTACGCTATAATGCAGGGGGATTAACGCCGGTGGCGGCAGCATCATATATACAGGTGTGGGGGACCATACATGGCTGCATTATGTGGGGGACCATACATGGCTGCATTATGTGGGGGACCATACATGGCTGCATTATGTGGGGGACCATACATGGCTGCATTATGTGGGGGACCATACATGGCTGCATATGTGGGGGACCATATATGGCTGCATATGTGGGGGACATACATGGCTGCAATATGTGTGGGACATACATGGCAGCATATGTGGGGGACCATACATGGCAGCATATGTGGGGGACATACATGGCTGCATATGTGGGGGACATACATGGCTGCAATATGTGGGGGACATACATGGCTGCAATATGTGGGGGACATGGCTGCATTTGGGGACACATTTAAAAAAAAGTATCAGTATTCGGTATCGGCGACTACTTGAAAAAAAGTATAGGTACTTGTACTCGGTCCTAAAAAAGTGGTATCGGGACAACCCTAATATATATATATATATATATATATATATATATATATATATATATATATATATATATATATATATATATATATATATAATTATATAAAAAAGAAATAAAAAGAAAAAAAATATATATAAAAAAAGGAAGGTTGTCATCCGGGGCCCTGGGGACCTCTGGGCCCTGTAATAACAATAATAATAATAAAATAAAAATAAAAAAAAGTAAAAATATATAAAAAATATTTTTTTATCTAAAAAAACAGACCCCCCCAAAAAAAAAAAAACTGGCCCTTTAATAAAAAAATAAAAGAAAAATATATTAAAAAAATATATTTGTTTTATAAAAAATAAATAAAAAAAGAGGGGGTTGCCATCTGGGGCCCTACGGGCCTCCGGGCCCCTGGGGACCTCCAGACACCTAAAAAAACACAAGAGAGCAATTTATTTATTTGTTTGCACTTTCAGCACTGTGCACTTTGGGGGGGAAGCGCGGATTGTCTGAGCTACACAGGGGAGGTTGGAAGCCAGTATGTTTTTGAGGCGTGTGTTGGGCCGGCTATAAGGGGAGGTTGGAGGCCGGTATGTTTTTCAGGAGTGTGTTAGACTGGCTATGAGGGGAGGTTGAAGGCCGGTATGTTTCTCAGGCATGTGTTGGACCGGCTATGAGGGTGGTAGGAGTATTTCCAGCTTTCTTTAGGCTTTCTTTGCTGGGAAAATTAGAACTCTTCCCACCACTAAGGTGCTTCATGGAGAAATCCAAGGCCTCACTCGCATAATGTGTATGAACTGATGTACTGATTGTACCCCGCACGGGGGCAGGCCTTAGAGAATAGAGTCTGTTTATGGGCAGCACAGAGGCTTAGTGGTTGGCCTTGCAACACAGGGGTCCTTGGTTCAAATCCTGACCAGGACACTATCTGCATGTTCTCCCTGTGTTTGCGTGGGTTTCCTCCGGATTAATCTGGTTTCCTCACACACAACAAAGACATGCTATCTTGCATTGGTGGTGCAGTGGTGAGCATAGCTGCCTTCCCAGCAGCTGACCTGGGTTCAATTCCCGGCCAATGCCATCTCCAAGTACTTGGAGTCCCCAGAGAGAAAAGCACTATAGAAGGTCAATGCTGAGCATATATTATCAGTGGAATAAAGAAGGAACGCATCAAAAACACACCAGAGTGCATCTAAACGCATAAAAAATACAACAGGGAGCATCTAAACACATCATATATACAATAGAGTTCATCTAAACTCATCAAAAACACACCAGAGAGCATCTAAATGCATCAAAAATACACCAGATAGCATCTAAACGCATCACATATACACCAGAGTACATCTAAACATATTAAAAAATACACAGAAAGAATCTAAAAGCATCAAAAACACCAGAGGGCATCTAAATGAATTAGAAATACACCAGGGTGCATCTAAATGCATAACAATTACAACAGAGAGCATCTAAATGCATCAAAAATACACCACGGTGTATCTAAAGGCATCAAAAACACACAAGTGCATCTAAACGCATCAGAGAGCATCTAAATGCATCAAAAGTACACCAAAGAGCATCTAAATGTATTGAAAATCCACAAGAGTGCATCTAAACGCATTAAAAACACACCAGAAGAGGCATAAAATATACACCACAGTGCATCTAAAACGCATCAAAAAAACACAAGAGAGCAACTAAACGCATTTAAAAATACACCAGAGTGCATCTAAATGCATCAGAAACTCACTACCGTGCATATAAACGCATCAAAGATACACCAGAGTGCAACCCCCCTCCCTCTTCCACACACCCCCCTGTTCTACCTTACCCTTTCCAATGTGATATTTTTGATTAACCTTAAATCTTAATATCTACATTTACACTCTTAGCAATTCTTTGATATGAGGCAACTTTTGGGGGGGCTTGGTTTGGTTTCCCCTGGGCCTAGCAGGCTGTTTAACACCAACATCTCAGGCACTTTTTTATAGGTGGTTATATTTGAATGATGTATTGTCTATCGACATTAAGTAGTTGATTATGTTGTGAAGTTTGGAGTCCAGTATGTTTTTTTGCCATGTGTTGGACTGGCTATGAGGGGAGGTTGGAGGCCAGAATGTTTTTCAGGCATTTGTTGGACCGGCTATAAGGGGAGGTTGGAACTCTTCTTGTCTTCAGAGGTCGGAGGAGTCTTTCCGGCTTTCTTTAGGCTTTCTCTGCTGGGGAAATGAGAACTCTTCCCGCCAGTAAGATCCTTCATGGAGAAGTCCAAGGCCTCACTCACATGATGTGTATGACTATGTACCCTGTGTGGGGACTGCATCTACCCCAAAAGGTACACACCCTGCGTGTACACACCCTGCATCGGCACCCACACAGATGTCATATTGGGCACAGCCGCTGCACCCCAGTTGACACCAATAGGACTGTCTGTAGTGGTGTGTGTATAGTGTTGTGGGTAGTGTAGTGGTGTGTGTATAGTGTTGTGGGTAGTGGATTGGTGTGTGAATAGTGTTGTGGGTAGTGTAGTGGTGTGTGTATAGTGTTGTGGGTAGTGTAGTGGTGTGTGTATAGTGTTGTGGGTAGTGTATTGGTGTGTGAATAGTGTTGTGGGTAGTGTGGTGGTGTGTGTATAGTGTTGTGGGTAGTGTATTGGTGTGTGAATAGTGTTGTGGGTAGTGTAGTGGTGTGTGTATAGTGTTGTGGGTAGTGTATTGGTGTGTGAATAGTGTTGTGGGTAGTGTAGTGGAGGAATCGGGGGGGGGGGGGTCAGTACTATTGTAAGAAGGGAAGGGACTCAGGAAGTACTAAAAGTATTATTGTAGGAAGGGAAGATTAGGGGGGCACAAATGACTTACCTTGCCCCGGGTGTTTTTAACCCACACTACGCCACTGCTCCTAACTAGACTTTCCCTGTTTCTTCTATGCTGTTAGGTCTCCACATACAGGCTTTAGGAAAGTCATTGTCTTATTACACTTCAAAAAGACTAGAAAAACACCCTCTGTGGCATGCATGGCTGCCAACATTTGGCAAAAATGTATAGGGACACCTTTTGGTGGAAAGGCAATGTAGGCGGAGCAGAATGGTGATTAACCACTCGCCGCCCGCCTTATGCAAAAAGACATCGGCAAAGTGGTTTCAATATCCTGAGTGGACGTCATATGACGTCCTCAGGATATTGAGCCGATGTGCGTCCCCGGGGTTGCGCATTGCGGCGATCATTGTTGCAGGGTGTCAATCTGACGGAGACTCTTTACTACGTGATCAGCCAGTCTGTCAGACGCGAGTAGAGGAGAGCCGATCGGCTGCTCCTCTGACAAGGGGGGTTTGAGCACAGCCCCCCCACTGAGGATGCCCACACTGGACCACCAGGGATGCCACTAGACCACCAGGGATGCCCACCACAGGTATGCCACCCTAGACCACCAGGGATGACAATCACAAATAATGGATGCCAATCAGTGCATACAATGGATGCCAATCAATGCCCACAATGGGCATCACTGATTGGCAGGCAATGTTTGGCACTGATTGGCATCTATTAGTACAACACATACATTAGTACGTTAGTGCCACCTATCAGTGCCCATCTATGCCCATCCGTGCCACCTATCAGTGCCCATCCATGCCGCCTATCAGTGCCCATCTGTGCCGCCTATCCGTGCCTATCCATGTCATCTATCCGTGCCCATCCATGCCGGCTATCATTGCCGCATATTTAGTGCCCATCGCCAGCACCACCACATCAGCGCCACCTCATCGGTGCCGCCTTATCAGTGCCCATCAGTGCAGTACCATCAGTGCCCATCCGTGAAGGAGAAAACGTACTTATTTACAATGTTTTATATCACTGATTGGCAGACATTGTTTGGCACTGATTGGCATCCATTAGTACAACACATACATTAGTACGTTAGTGCCACCTATCAGTGCCCATCTATGCCCATCCGTGCCGCCTATCAGTGCCCAATCCATGCTGCCTATCAGTGCCCATCCATGCCGCCTATCAGTGCACATCCATGCCACCTATCCGTGTCGCTAATCCGTGCCCATCCATGCCGTCTATCCGTGCCTATCCGTGACCATCCGTGCAGCCTATTAGTGCCCATCATCAGTGCCACCTCATCAGTGCCCATCAGTGCCGCCTTATCAGTGCCCGTCAGTGCAGTACCATCAGTGCCCATCCGTGAAGGAGAAAACGTACTTATTTACAATGTTTTATATCTGAAACAAAAAAACATATTTTTTTCTAAATGTTCAGTATTTTTTTTTGCAGAAAATGAAAATAAAAATAATAAAAATGTAATTTGGGTACAGTGTAGCATGACCGCGCAATTGGAAAGTGGTTGGGCGGAAAGTGCGGTACATCGGCATCACCCCCCTTTGACTGCGTAGTTCTATCCTTTTTGGACGGGTAGTCTGTTTGTTTCCGGACGAAGTACCAGACTGAATGGCTATGTGAGTGTTTTCTTGTCTTGTTTTAAATAAAAATGTTATCCAATGGTTTTACACTATTGCGGCCCCCTATGTTTTTTTCTATGTTACACGGCATCTAAGGTTTTTTGGAATGAGGCAGTGATTGTCATCATACTGCGTCCATCCAGCCTGCGGCTCCTTCAGTTTAAAACCTACATGCTACCTGGCTGGGGTCCCCTATGATTAAGGGATCGCTGGGAATTTGGTAAGCAGATTCACTTACTCTGGTGGTGGAGACCACAGGGAGAGAGCACTGAGTGATTCACTGAAGATATTATTTATTTTTGCACGCAGCGCGCAGCACTTTTTGCATGAAGTTGGATTACATTTTGGGAAATGGACTTTTCAACTATTTTCTATTTTGTTTTCAGTGATGTGATATTTATTTATCTATTTATTTCATTATTTATGCATTTGTCTAACAGAATATATGGTTAGCACTATTAGAGCACTAGCACTTTATTATATTCACTGATTGGGAATCCATTTATTGTTGCACTTTTTACATTCTACCTATTAGAGGAGGCGCCACCCCCTGCATACCTTATTTTCATTCATCCTCACTCCATTTAGGTGGAGTATACATGTAGGGGCAGCCACCAACGCTAACACTCATTTACTTATTTATTACATTTAAATTATATTTAATTATCCGTAGCGCCGATTCCTCTACTATTTTTTCATCTTTGTCAGCTAACAGCATTTATTTACTTCTATCTAAATCTAAAAGATAGAAATAAAAGAGTGCTGTTAGCTGACATGTAGCACTCTCCTGACTGTGAGAAATTGGGCAGTGCAGTTTTAAACCCAATATTCACAGTCCAGTGACTACTGGATAAAATAAACCTTTACCTTTAAAGTGTCATTAGTGCCCATTGGTGCATTCTCATCAGTGCCCATTGGTGCAGCCTCACCAGTGCCCATTGGTGCAGCCTCATCAGTGCCCATCAGAGCCCATCACTGCAGTCTCATTGGTGATCAACAATATAGTCTCATCAGTGCCCATCAGAGCCTATCAATACAGTCTCATCAGAGCCCTGAAATGCAGTCTCATTTAGTGCTCATCAATGCAGTTTCATCTGTGCCCATCAATGCAGTCTCATCAGAGCCCATCAGTGCAAGCTCATCAAAGGCCATCATTGCTGTCTCATCATTGCCCATCAATGTTGCCTCATTAGTGCCCATCATAGCTATCACACCAGAGCCCATCAATGCAGTTTCATCAGTACCCATCAGAGCCCACCAATGCAGTCTCATCAGAGCCCATCACTGCCATCTCATTAGTGCCCATCAGAGCCCATCAATGTTGTCCCATTAGTGCCCATCAATGCTGTCTCAGTGCCCATCACTGCTGCCTTATTAGTGCCCATCAAAGCCATCTCATCAGTGCCCATCGGAGCCCACCAATGCAGTCTCATCAGAGCCCATCAATGCAGTTTCATCAGTGCCCACCAATGCAGTCTCATCAGAGCCCATCACTGCCATCTCATTAGTGCCCATCAGAGCCCATCAATGTTGTCCCATTAGTGCCCACCAATGCTGTCTCAGTGCCCATCACTGCTGCCTTATTAGTGCCCATCAGAGCCATCTCATCAGAGCCCATCAATGCTGTCTCATCAGTGCCCATCAATGCTGTCTCATCAGTGCCCATCAATGCTGTCTAATCAGTGCCTATCAGAGCCATCTCATCAGAGCCCATCACTGCTGTCTCATCAGAGCCCATCACTGCAGTCTCATTAGTGCCCATCACTGCAGTCTCATTAGTGCTCATCAGAGCCATCTCATCAGTGCCCATCATTGCTGTCCCATTAGTGCCCATCGGAGCCCATCAATGCATTCTCATCACAGCCCATCAATGCTGTCTCATTGGTGTCCATCAGATCCCATCAATGAAATCTCATCAGTGCCCTTCAGAGCTGTCTCATCAGAGCTTATCAATGTATAAACAGAAAAGTCAGTGCAACTACCCATACAACACATAGATAGCAGAGCTCCCGGGTGCTCGATCCACAGTCACTGGCTGAGTAGAGTAATGTATAAAAAATGATCCGCACTTCAGTTGTTGCTCTTAAAATGTCTTCATTTTATTGAATAGCCACTGCGGCTATTCAATAAAATTAAGAAATTTTAAGAGCAACAACAAAAGTACGGATCATTTTTTCTACAGAGCCCATCAATGCAGTCTCATCAGAGCCCATCACTGCTGTCTCAGTGCCCATCAATGCAGTCTCTTCAGAGCTCATCAACAAAGTCTCATCAGAGCCCATCACTGTTGTCTCATTAGTGCCCATCAATGCAGTCTCATTAGTGCCCTGCACTGCTGTCTCATTATTGCCCATCAATGCAGTCTTATCAGTGCCCTTCAGAGCTGTCTCATCAGAGCCCATCAATGCAGTCTCATCAGAACCCACCACTGCCGTCTCATCAGTGGCGATCAGAGCCGTCTCATCAGTGGGATCAGAGCCGTCTCATCAGTGCAGATCAGAGCCGTCTCATCAGTGGCGATCAGAGCCGTCTCATCAGTGTCGATCAGAGCCGTCATCAGTGCAGATCAGAGCCGTCTCATCAGTGGCGATCAGAGCCGTCTCATCAGTGGCGATCAGAGCCGTCTCATCAGTGCCTATTAGAGCCAGTGCCGATTAGAGCCGTCATCAGTGCAGATCAGAGACGTTTCATCAGAGCCGATCAGAGCTGTCATCAGAGCCCATCAATGCAGTCCCAGAGCTGTCCTCCGCTCACTATCTTCGGACTGTGTCGAGCTGTCGGCCTTGTCCCTTGCTCGGCAGCGGCAGCAGCTCCGCCTTCGGCTTGTTGTGGCTCAAACCGGCACAGATGCTGCAAGTGAATACAGATCTTGGTGCTAAACTGGCATCACTCCCCTGCCACCCGCCTCTGTCCTGATGTCCGGGACAAAGGCGGGTTTTTGAGATTTTGCCCAGGACATTTCAGATTGAGACATTGACCTGATTTCCGGGAATGTCCCGGGCAAATCGGGACTGTTGGCAACTATGGTACTTTACTGGTACTATCTGATGTGAAATTGTGTTGGATTCAACTTTTGTCCTATTGAAAATGTAAGCTGCCTGTGGTTGGTGCCAAGTCAGCAGGTAATCATACTGTCTGGACAGACGGGTTCTATGGAAGTACATCAAGGCATAAGGGGGTATTTTTACAGAACATTGAATTGGGGGAGAGGAGGCGCCTTCAGAGAGCTGGTAATATCCTGAATAGCTCCCACCCTGTGAATGCCTTCTGTACAGTTTTCCCCTCTAGCAGGCAATTTAGGGGTATTTCCTCTCTTACCATCAGGCTGCAAAACAGCTTCTTTCCGCAGTCCATACGTTTTTTGAATGCTAGAGGCTTTTTAGGGTAAAGTAAACGCGCTGTACGCATTTTTTTTAATGCAGTGTATGTGTTTTTTGTTTTATGTCCTCTGGACACTGCCAAACACAGATTGATGTAAAGAGCCATCTGCTGCCAATCTGTGCCCACCACTCCTGCCAATCTCTACCCACCTCTGCTGCCAATCTATGCCCACCACTGTCTCCTCATCGATGTCACCTATCAGTGCCCATCAGTGTCACCTACCAGTACCCATCTGCCCATCAGGGCCCGCTTTTAGTGCAGCCTCATCAGTGTCTCTTTATCAGTGGCCACCAGTGCCACCTCATTAGTGCAGGACATTAGTGATCATCAGTGCAGCCTATCAGTGCCACGTCATCAGTAAAACAGAAATATTAATTGTTTTCAAAAGGTTAACCACTTGCCGCCTGTCCAATAACAAAACAACGACGGCAAAGTTGTTTCAATATCCTGAGTGGACGTCACATGATGTCCTCAGGATATTGAGCTGATGCGCGCTCCCCGGCGATCGTTGTTGCAGGGTGTCAGTCTGACACCTCGCAGCACCGATCTAGGTAACGAGTCTATAACAGTGACTCAGTACCACGTGATCAGCCGTGTCCAATCACGGCTGATCACGATGTAAACAATAAGAGCCGGCTATCGGCTTTTCCTCACTCGTGTCTGTGAGACGTGAGTAGAGGAGAGGCGATCGGCTGCTCCTCTGACAGGGGGGTTTTTGCTGATCGATTATCAGCACGGCCCCCCTCCCCCTCCCCGAGGATGACCACACTAGACCACCAGGGATGCCACTAGACCACCAGGGATGCCACCAGACCACCAGGGATGCCACCCTAGACCACCAGGGATGCCAATCAGTGCCCAAAATGGATGTCAATCAGTGCCCACAATGAGCATAACTGATTGGAAGGCATTGTTGTTTGGCACTGGTTGGCATCCATAAGTACAATATAATACCGTACATCCATGCCCATCCGTGTCATCTATCAGTGTCAATAAATGCCATCTATCAGTGTCGCCTACCAATACCCATCTGCCCATCAGGGCCCCCTTTTAGTGCAGCCTCATCAGTGTCTCTTTATCAGTGGCCACCAGTGCCACCTCATTAGTGCAGGACATTAGTGATCATCAGTGCAGCCTATCAGTGCCACGTCATCAGTAAAACAGAAATATTAATTGTTTTCAAAATGTTAACCACTTGCCGCCCGCTCTATAACAAAACAACGGCGGCAAAGTGGTTTCAATATCCTGAGTGGACGTCACATGATGTCCTCAGGATATTGAGCTGATGCGCGCTCCCGGGCGATCGTTGTTGCAGGGTGTCAGTCTGACACCTCGCAGCACCGATCTAGGTAACGAGTCTATGACAGCGACTCAGTACCACGTGATCAGCCGTGTCCAATCACGGCTGATCACGATGTAAACAAGAAGAGCCGGCTATCGGCTTTTCCTCACTCGTGTCTGTGAGACGTGAGTAGAGGAGAGGCGATCGGCTGCTCCTCTGACAGGGGGGTTTGTGCTGATCGATTATCAGCACGGCCCCCCTCCCCCTCCCCGAGGATGACCACACTAGACCACCAGGGATGCCACTAGACCACCAGGGATGCCACCAGACCACCAGGGATGCCACCCTAGACCACCAGGAATGCCAATCAGTGCCCAAAATGGATGTCAATCAGTGCCCACAATGAGCATAACTGATTGGAAGGCATTGTTGTTTGGCACTGATTGGCATTCATAAGTACAATATAATACCGTACATCCATGCCCATCCGTGTCATCTATCAGTGCCAATCAATGCCAATCTGCCGCCTATCTGCTCCCATCCGTGCTGCCTACCTGTACCCATCCGTGCTGCCTATCTGTACCCCATCAATTCCACCTCATCTGTGCCCATCAGTGCCGCCTTATCAGTGCCCGTCAGTGCAGCCCCATCAGTGAAGGAGAAAACGTTCTTATTTACAAAGTTTTGTAACAGAAACAAAAAAAAAGCATTTGTTTTTCAAAACTTTTGGTCTTTTCTTTTTTTTAGAAAATAAAAATCCCAGAGGTGATCAAATACCAGCAAAAGAAAGCTCTATTTGTGGAAAAAAAATCATACAAATATAGTTCGGGTACAGGGTAGCATGACCGCGCAATTGTCATTCAAAGTGCCCTCTATGGAAGTGGTAAAAACAAACTATGAACATTTTTTTTCCACTATTTTCGGTGTTTGTTTATTTAGCAAAAAAAATAAATAAACCCAGAAGAGATTAAATACCATTAAAAGAAAGCTATATGTGTGAAAAAAATAAAAATGTCATTTGGGTAGTGTAGCATGACTGCGACAGCGCTGAAAGCTGAAAATTGGCTTGAGTAGGAAGGGGGTATAAGTGGCCAGTGGGCAAGTGGGTAAAGCTAAACTTACCTTTTCTTCCGGTCCCCACTCCTTTGCCAGCAGTCCCTCAAAGGTAACCCCTGTGTATCTGTCTTCATTTTCATTTTTAAACTCTTTACTTCTTGTAATGTATGTAAACCCTTTAGCGTTTTTTACCGACAAAACATGAAAAATTTGCTGACGGAGCACATTTTTTAAACTAATACCCCGAAACATGTCAAAAGTTACTAGTAAAGGCTAAGACAAATATTACTATTTTTTACATTTTTTTTATTATTTTTAACAATATTATTTTTTCACCATTTTTATTTCTTTTACAATATCATTTTTAGTATTTTTTTTTACCATTTTTATTCTTTAGTATTTTTTTTAGTATTTAAAAAAAAAAAATATTTAAAAAAAATGTTTTAATTATTTTTTACAATATTATTATTTTATTGTTTGTTTTACAATTTTATCATTTTAACCACTTGACCACCAGGCCTATTCTGGCACTTCTCTCCTTCATGTAAAAATCAATTTATTTTTGCTAGAAAATTAATCAGAACCCCCAAACATTATATATATATATATTTTAGCAGACATCCTAGGGAATAAAATGGCAGTCATTCCAACTTTTTTTCTTGCACAGTATTTGCGCAATAATTTTTCAAAAACCTTTTTCATGAATTAAGTTAGCCCAATTTTTTTGTATAATGTGAAAGATGATGTTACGCCGAGTAAATAGATACCTAACATGTCACGCTTTAAAATTTTGCACACTCATGGAATGGCGCCAAACTTCGGTACTTCAAAATCTCCATAGGTGACGCTTTAATTTTTTTACAGGTTACTTTTTTCGAGTTACAGAGGAGGTCTAGTGCTAGAATTGTTGCACAAGCTCTAACGCACGTGACGATACCCCACATGTGGGGTTTGAACGGCGTTTACATATGTGGGCGGGACTTGCATGTGTGTTCGCTTCTGCTCACGAGCTACCGCAAAACGGCCGCTTTGATCGTTCCTATTGTGCACAAAATCGCCGGCTGAAGGCGGTAATATCTGAATGATGCCTGTAGCTGCACCTATCATTCAGATATGACCGCACAAAGCCGAGGACGTATATTCTCGTTCTGCGGTGGGCAAGTGGTTAATACGTTTTTTTAAATTCCAATTATTTTAATTATTTTTTACAATATTTTCTTTATTCATTTTTGGGCACTGATAGGCGGCACTTATGGGCACTGATAGGCGGCGCTGGTATGCGGCACTGATTGGCACTCATAGGTGGCACTGATGGGCACTCATAGGCGGCACTGATGGGCACTCATGGGCGGCACTGATGGGCACTCACAGGCGGCACTGGGCACTCATAGGCAGCACTGATGGGCACTCATAGGTGGCACTGATGGATGGCACAGATGGGCACTGATAGGTGGGCACCCTGCATGGATGGGCACTGAGAGATGGCACTGATAGACACTGAGGGGTGGCACTGATGGACACTGTGGGGTGGCACTGCTGGGCATCACTTCGGTCAGTGCCCATGTTGCCAGTCAGTGCCCATTTGTGGGCACTGATTAGCATCTATTATGCTCATTTTTTAATTGTTATTGTTGCCTATTATTGCGTCCTGGCGGCTTCCCCGGTGGTCCAGTGTGGGCATCCGAGGGGAGGTTGCACTGATAAACAATCAGCGAGACCCCCCCCCCCCTGTCAGGAGAGCCGGCGATCGGCTCTCCTCTACTCGCGTCTATCAGACGTGAGTGAGGATGTGCCAATCAACGGCTCTTCCTGTTTACATCGTGATCAGCGGTGATTGGACACGGCTGATGACGCTGGAGGCTCTTTACCGAGATCGGAGATGCAGGGTGTCAGACACGGGCTCACGCCGGCATGTTATCCTGCTGGACGTCAATAGACGTCCAGTTAGGATAACACAACCGCTTCCCGGATGTCAATATACGGAAAGTGGTTAAACAGAGGGTTTTTTATTTTATTTTGTATTATTTTTTACAACTTTTATTATTTTACTTTTTTTTCAATTACATTTTTTGAAAAAAAATTCAATTACATTTTATATATATATATATATATATATATATATATATATATATATATATATATATATATAAAATGTAATTGAATTTTTTTTCAAAAAATGTAATTGAAAAAAAAAGTAAAATAATAAAAGTTGTAAAAAATAATACAAAATAAAATAAAAAACCCTCTGTTTAACCACTTTCCGTATATTGACATCCGGGAAGCGGTTGTGTTATCCTAACTGGACGTCTATTGACGTCCAGCAGGATAACATGCCGGCGTGAGCCCGTGTCTGACACCCTGCATCTCCGATCTCGGTAAAGAGCCTCCAGCGTCATCAGCCGTGTCCAGTTAGGATACGGCTGGAATAAAATATATATAAAATATATATTGGAGCCCTGTTTGGGGTCTTTGGTGAAATATCAGGGGTCTAAACAGACCCCTTACGTCTCACTCTTGAGACAGAGTAAGAGACTGAGGACAGAGATTCCCTGCAGCCTCAACAAACCGAAGCACAATAAACATAGTTTACTATTCTTCAGTTAATATTCAACACAGGAGCGCCCAGTACAGATCACTCCCTGTGTTCATTCAGAAAAGGAAGGGGCCGGTTAATTAAATATTAACTGGCTCCACCCTGAAATATCCGCCGCAGAAGCCGACAGAAGACAGGGGGTGCCAGGAAACAGGGGAAATCAGCACTGCACAGGTTGATTAGGGTGTGCCAAAGTGGTACAAATAGAGGTAATGGCAGGTACAAACAGGGGTAATGGCAGGTAAGAGAACAGTCAGGTACAGACAGAGGTCATGGCAGGTAAGAGAACAGTCCGGTCCAGACAGGGGGTCATGTCAGGTGCCAGAGAAGAGAGTAGTCGGGTCCAGTCTGGAGTCATGGCAGTTAGCAGGTAAGAGAGTAGTTGGTTCTAGACAGGAGTCATGGCAGGCGGCAGGTAAGAGAGTAGTCGGGTACAGACAGAGGTCATGGCAGGTAAGAGAGTAGTCAGGTACAGACAGAGGTCATGGCAGGTAAGAGAGTAGTCAGGTACAGACAGAGGTCATGGCAGGTAAGAGAGTAGTCAGGTAAAGACAGAGGTCATGGCAGGTAAGAGAGTAGTCAGGTACAGACAGAGGTCATGGCAGGCGACAGGTAAGAGAGTAGTCAGGTACAGACAGAGGTCATGGCAGGCGACAGGTAAGAGAGTAGTCAGGTACAGACAGAGGTCATGGCAGGTAAGAGAGTAGTCAGGTACAGACAGAGGTCATGGCAGAGGGCAGGTAAGAGAGTATTTAGGTACAGACAGAGGTCATGGAAGAGAGCAGGTGCCAGAGAAGAGAGTAGTCGGGTCCAGTCTGGAGTCATGGCAGTTAGCAGGTAAGAGAGTAGTTGGTTCTAGACAGGAGTCATGGCAGGCGGCAGGTAAGAGAGTAGTTGGTTCTAGACAGGAGTCATGGCAGGCGGCAGGTAAGAGAGTAGTTGGTTCTAGACAGGAGTCATGGCAGGCGGCAGGTAAGAGAGTAGTCAGGTACAGACAGAGGTCATGGCAGGTAAGAGAGTAGTCAGGTACAGACAGAGGTCATGGCAGGTAAGAGAGTAGTCAGGTACAGACAGAGGTCATGGCAGGTAAGAGAGAAGTCAGGTTCAGACAGAAGTTATGGCAGGCGGCAGGTAAAAGAGTAGTCAGGTACAGACAGAGGTCATGGCAGGCAACAGGTAAGAGAGTAGTCAGGTACAGACAGAGGTCATGGCAGAGGGCAGGTAAGAGAGTAGTCAGGTACAGACAGAGGTCATGGCAGGTAAGAGAGAAGTCAGGTTCAGACACAAGTCATGGCAGGTGGCAGGTAAAAGAGTAGTCAGGTACAGACAGAGGTCATGGCAGGCGACAGGTAAGAGAGTAGTCAGGTACAGACAAAGGTCATGGCAGGCGACATGTAAGAGGAGTAGTCAGGTACAGACAGAGGTCATGGCAGAGGGCAGGTAAGAAAGTAGTCAGGTACAGACAGAGGTCATGGCAGGTAAGAGAGTAGTCAGGTACAGACAGAGGTCATGGCAGGTAAGAGAGTAGTCAGGTACAGACAGAGGTCACGGCAGAGGGCAGGTAAGAGAGTAGTCAGGTACAGACAGAGGTCATGGCAGAGGGCAGGTAAGAGAGTGGTCAGGTACAGACAGAGGTCATGGCAGGCGGCAGGTAAGAGAATAGTCAGGTACAGACAGAGGTCATGGCAGGCGACAGGTAAGAGAGTAGTCAGATACAGACAGAGGTCATGGCAGGCGACAGGTAAGAGAGTAGTCAGGTACAGACAGAGGTCATGGCAGGCGACAGGTAAGAGAGTAGTCAGGTACAGACAGAGGTCATGGCAGAGGGCAGGTAAAAGAGTAGTCAGGTACAGACAGAGGTCATGGAAGAGGGCAGGTAACAGAGTAGTCAGGTACAGACAGAGGTCATGGCAGGTAAGAGAGTAGTCAGGTACAGACAGAGGTCATGGCAGGCGGCAGGTAAGAGAGTAGTCAGGTACAGACAGAGGTCATGGCAGGCGACAGGTAAGAGAGTAGTCAGGTACAGACAGAGGTCATGGCAGGCGACAGGTAAGAGAGAAGTCAGGTACAGACAGAGGTCATGGCGGGCGACAGGTAAGGCCTCGTACACACGAGTAAATAGATTTGTTCAAAACGGTTTGTCCGATCGATTTGAACAAATCTGTCTGCTGGCATTTTGGTTTGCTCGCGTGTACATACGAGCAAACCAAGATCCCCGCCAGCAGACAGCGCGCTGACGTGTCGGTGACATGGCGGTGACGTTGACGCCGCCACGTCACCGCACCAGGAAGTAAAACACTTCCGCGCATGCGTCAAAACCATTCGGCGCGTGTGCAAGAAGACATGTCTGCTGGTTAGCGTACTAACCAGCAGACATGTCGGGCGGACGGGTTCCCAGCCGACAGATTTCAAAGCATGCTTTGAAATCTGTCGGGTGGCCAAATCCATCTGTTTGCCCGTACACACGATGGAATCTGTCTGCTGAAACGGTCTAGCAGACCGTTTCCAGCAGACAGATTTGATCGTGTGTACGAGGCCTAAGAGAGTAGTCAGGTACAGAGGTCATGGCAGGCGACAGGTAAGAGAGTAGTCAGGTACAGACAGACGTCATGGCAGAGGGCAGGTAAGAGAGTAGTCAGGTACAGAGCTCATGGCAGGCGACAGGTAAGAGAGTAGTCAGGTACAGACAGAGGTCATGGCAGGCGGCAGGTAAGAGAGTAGTCAGGTACAGAGGTCATGGCAGGCGACAGGTAAGAGAGTAGTCAGGTACAGACAGAGGTCATGGCAGGCGGCAGGTAAGAAAGTAGTCAGGTACAGAGGTCATGGCAGGCGACAGGTAAGAGAGTAGTCAGGTACAGACAGAGGTCATGGCAGGCGACAGGTAAGAGAGTAGTCAGGTACAGACAGAGGTCATGGCAGGCGACAGGTAAGAGAGTAGTCAGGCACAGACAGAGGTCATGGCAGAGGGCAGGTAGCTCTGGTAGTGGAAGTCCTAGGAATCCTGGAAGACCCAGCAGGGTTCTTGTGAGAACTGTAGGAGGCTCATTAACACACACGTTAATGCACATTGCGTCACGTATTCATTAGCAAGAGCACCACAATGGACATTATATGTGTTGGAACATTGTTGTGTGCTGTGTGTTGGACCCTACTGTACAATGTGTTGAGATGCCAATCATAATGAATGGCACTTCATTATATGGCACATTGAGCAAGTGCATTGTGAATGGGCCCCTCTGTGACCTTGTTGCCACATCCTGTAAAGCCTTGTACACATGATCGGTCCATCCGATGAGAACGCTCTGATGAACCGTTGTCAGCGGTTAACCGATGAAGCTGACTGATGGTCTGATGTGCCTACACACCAAAAAGGATCGTGTCAGAACACGGTGACATAAAACACAACGACGTGCTGGAAAAAATGAAGTTCAATGCTTCCAAGCATGTATCGACTTGATTCTGAGCATGCGTGGATTTTTAACCGATGATCGTGCCTACTAACGATCGGTTTTGACCTATCGGCTAGGCGTCCATCGGTTAAATTTTAAAGCAAATTGGCTTTTTTTTTAACCGAAGTTTAAATAACCTATGGGGCCCACATGATCGGTTTTGACCGATGAAAACGGTCAGGGCAGGACTTAGTGTGGTGGGGGCCCCTGGGCTTGAGTGTTGAAGGGGCCGCATTAAAGTTGTTGAGCGGGGTGAATTACTCACCTGTGCACAGAATGTGTCGGCTCTCTTTCCTTCAGCAGACATCCCCACAACGCTCCGGTTTTGCAGTTGTTGAGCGGGGGGTGAGAGTGCCTCTCACCTGTGCCGACAGTCAGGGCCACAGACTGTCATTAGCCCGGCTGTCGGTTTTCTTCCTTTCAGCAGCCACAGTCCTCCACACAACGCTCCGGTTCCTCCTGCTTCTGTGCTGCCTCCTATTGCCTCCTATTGCAGTGCGGGAAAATTAACCCTTTCGTGGGACTGCGGGAAGAAGCAGAAAGGCCGCCATCAGGAATTTTGGGGCCCCTTACACAGCTTAAGACATGGGCTCCTTGGAGCAGAGAACCGGGGGGTAGCCATACGGGGCCCTGGGGATCTCTGGGCCCTTTAATAAAAAGAAAAAAGAAACCTCTGGGCCCTTTAATAAAAATAAAAAAACATTTATAAAAAATGTAAAGAAAATATAAATATAAAAAATATAAAAAAAGGGGGGTTGCTATCCGGGGGCCCTGGAGACCTCTGGGTCCTTTAATAATAATAATGTGTATATATATATATATATATATATATATATATATACAGGGCTCAAAATTTCAAGTCCTGAGCTACTAGCCAGGCCTCAAGTGTTACATCAGTTGCCCCACCTAATTCATACACTGCACGGCGCCTAATTGCACCTGTAAACACGCCCTCGTAGATTATCTCATGGAATGACAATGTTTTATGCAGAATCAAGTTACAAAATTAAATATTACCAACAACAACTTTAACAAAATGGGACAGGGCACTGGGAGCAGACCAGAGGGACATGGCACTAGAACTGGGTCTCTTCCCTATTCTCTTGTTGTCTCCTCTGCAACTCCCATCTATCCTCTCTCTTTCATTCATCTCATCATCAGGAGCCTGTGTGTGCGGCTCCACGCTTGCCTGTCCCCACTTCCCCCCTTTTATTCAGGCTGGCAGAGAGGAGGGGAGCTGCAGCACAGCGGGAGGCAGGGGCGTTGCTAGGTGTCAAAAAGACCAGGGGCTTCAGCCCGAAGGCCGGAGGTGGCACCGTGAGTGGATCCGGGGTGGTAATTTTGCGGGTGTTTTTCGCAGGGAGGTGGCATTGTGTGACAGGAGGTAAGCTAACTTGCTGCTTTCTGCCTGGCCTACCAGTGCTGCGCATCAATGATAGGCACTAAAAATCACCTACCTGACACACTGACTATTACACCAACCTCACCTACTTTTACACTGATGGGCAGAAGAGACATACACTGACCTCATCACCTACCTACACCTGACATACATACACTACACTGACCTGGCTAAGTAAATATAAACTTCTAATTACATTTTTCTCATGAGTGGTATATAGCAGTCTTGTGACTTCTATCAGTGTCTGGGTAAAGTTTGTAGGAGGAGTTTTCTACTCTGACAGTCCTATAAGGCTGCATGACTTCTGACCCTCTGTCTGGACAGTTCTGATTGGCCCTGTGGTGATCGCAGGCACCTTCCCAAGAATAAAAAAATCTTTCTAACAATACACACAAAACTGAGCATCTGCAGAGTGACTCCATAGGCTCTGTTTTATCAAAAGATGGATTGGGGACAGTGGAAGGGGAGGATCAGAAAACACATGGTCAAACAGCCTTTTTACACAATGCAGGGGATTAACACCTTTAGTTTCCACGGTGCTTTTACTTTTGTGGGTTTAGTAACACTATAAAATTAAAATTAATTTTAAATAATTCAAATTCAATTAAAAAAAAAACTACAACATAGAAGTTTCCTCTCCTCCTTGCTTATCCTTGGGCACGGGCTGGAGTTTCTTTTCCTTCTCCCCCCGCTTTCCCCTCTCCTCTTCCAGTGATAAGTTGCTAACGGAACAATCATGGATGTGTGAGGAGAGAAGCAGTGCAATATCTATCTGGGAATCCAAACACCCATATGGTGGAAGATACAGTATCAATGTGCATGCATTTTTTTATTTGTAAGGTGAGAGTCACCATGGTTCAATACTACAATTAAGAAATGATCTCATCAGGAATTTGGAAACACTGGAGCATTGACCCTCTCATTTATTATATGGGACATTAATCTATTAATTGCATATACCAATACCATCTTTACATTATTGAACAATCTTTACACTGTGAATACTGGTGCAATTTGTGGCACTACTAGCACACTCTTTTTGCATTTTTTTGCACTGATTTGCACTATCTACAGATATTGTGTCCGTTTACATTTGCACAGCAGCACTTTTTATTGGAGCACTTTGGATTTCCTCCTGGTGTCCAGTGGTGAAGGCTAAATCCCCAGTATGTTCCTCGATGGTGATTAAAATAAATATAAATAAAATAATATTAATACAAGTGGTGTAGTGAAAACTGTGCAGTAACACAATACTTCTGGGTATTGTGTTACTGCACAGTTTTCACTACACCACTTGTATTAATATTATTTTATTTATATTTATTTTAATCACCATCGAGGACAGGGGCGGACTGACAGCTCATGGGGCCCCCGGGCAAAAAGAGATCATGGGGCCCCCTGAGTCTCTGCCCATGTGTCCCCACTTACGTTCAAGCTGCATCCACACAAAGTCCTACCTACATATTGCACTGCCCATATTGCATGTGTTCAAAGAATTTCTCGACACTACAATCAAATAAATGTTTATTATAGGAATTAAAGAAAAATAAAATGTACATTAAAGTGCAACAAATGGTACATTTTTGAAAATTAACTTTTTCATAAATTAGCACAATAACAGGTGCAACAAATGTCTTCTTAGCTTAACAGTTTAATAAAAAAAAATAAAAAAATATAAAAAATCTGACAAACATGTTACAAAATCAGTAAAGAGCTGAGTTCAGGTGACGTCTTGGCAAATCTGTCGATGATTTTATCTTTGTCACTCTTTATGTTTAGTGCAACTTGCTTTTCTACTGCAATAAGCATCAATGACTCCAGGTTTTGTTGCGACAATGATGATCTTAATCTTGACTTTAAGATTTTTAACTTGGAAAAGCATCTTTCACATGTACACTGTGTAGTGCTCAGTGTAATTATATATTTATATGCCAAGAAGAGATTCTCAAAGGCCACTGAACATAGTCGGTACTGATACAGAAGTTTAAAAGCACAGGACACACAGTTCTTGCAGGAGTCCTTCTTTACAGTAGCTGTAGAAGTGGATGGCTCAGCGCTAGAGCTGGTTTGTTGCTCTTCCAAATCAGAATCCAATTCTTCACTCTCTTCATCAGCACTGTCATTCAACAGGCCTTTACGAATATTTGTGTAGCTGGATGCAAAAGAGATTAGTTCCTCACGTAGAGCAATTGGGTCTATCTCTGGTATTGCTTCCGATATCAAATTTAAGTGAATTTTGTCTGAAGAGGCCAGTATTTCTTGAAACCTATTTGGATCCAAGCAAGAAATTTGCTTATAAAGTTCTTCATGAGTGGAAAATCTTGACCTCACACTCTCCGTAACAGTGTCGAGGATAACATTGTAACAAGAAATTTCAAAATGTTTCCTACTATCTGTACCTTCTGCAGTTCTTGTGGATCTTAGTTCAGAAAAGCTATTTTTCAAACAGATGTTTTCACTTGCCAATTTCAGATTTATAAAATCTATAAATTTAGTTGCCATCTGCAAAACTCCAGTAAAGTCTCTGCATACTTTATTCAAACGCTTGACAGCATCATCCACCATTCTCCATGCCTGGATACAATCAAGGCCTGTTGATTGCAGATAATCGGATACTGGGGTAGTGATGTCAAAAATACGAACAAAGGTAAAAGCTACCAGGATGGTTTCAAACTTACAGATATTCTCAACTAATTTCAGAGCTTCGTGGCGAACAGAGGGTCAAAAATCACGGGATTCACTCACTTGTTTTAGGATAAGCGGAGAAGACCCCCGGAGAGCGGAGAAGACCCCCGGAGAGCAGGAGAAGACCCCCGGAGAGTGGGAGAAGACCCCCCAGCCGCCGAAGACGTCGAAAGAAGCCCGCCGGGTGGTGGGCGCTTTTATCAAAGCGCCCCCCCGGCGGCGGAAGAGAACCAGACGGCGGCACCCACCCCCCACAGAAGCCCGCCAGAGGGGGGCGCTTTTATAAAAGCGATCATACACAACCCCCCCGCCGGCGGCCAACTAATAAAATATTTCAATACACTGTGTGGTTTATTTGTGTTTACACTTTTTATTTGCAGGTGAATGGGTAGGGGTACAATGTACCCCATACTCGTTCACTTAGGGTGGGGGGCCGGTATCTGGGGGCCCCCTGGGCTGGTTAGGATGGAAGTCCCAAAACATTTCCATGGAAATTCCTGCTTTATGCAAGTCTTGGTAAAAAAGAAAGTAGCCTTCTTTTAATGGCGATTTCTGTACTCCAGGTGGCATTTTGGCAGGCAGAGGTTCCTGTGTATTTTCTCCAGTCGGTAGATCAATTTCAACATTTGACTCTGATTCAAGATCTACATCTTCTTCTGCAACTGATTCCATTGGTTCGTCACTGATCTCAACAGGAGCATCTTCATGAAGAACATCATCTTTTTTTTTTACCAAAGAATGAATCAATTTTGCTAGTAGATGCCTCATTTTGTCTTCTTTGCCTATTTAGTTTTCTTTTTGTAGCACCACTTTTATGTTTATAATTTGCAGACATTGCCAATAAATGTATTATACCTGATAATAAAATAAGGAACAAGTATTCCTTGTCATGGACATTTGTGAAAAAACATTAACTACAACATGCTTTAACCCATGGGTGCTCAACCTGTGGCCCTCCAGCTGTTCCAAAACTACAAGTCCCATGAGGCTTTGCAAGGCTGAACAGTTACAAGCATGACTCCCAAAGGCAAAGGCATGATGGGACCTGTAGTTCTGAAACATCTGGAGGGCCACAGGTTGAGCACCCATGCTTTAACCACTTGCTGACCAGGCTTTTTTTGGCACTTTTTGTTTATATCAGTATTTTTAGTTAGAAAACTACTTAGAACCCACAAACGTTATAATATTGTTTAGCAGAGAGCCTAGGGAATAAAATGGTGATTGTTGCAATTTTTTATGTCATGTTTTATGTTTATTATGCTATTTGCACAGCAGTTTTTCAAACTAATTATTTTTTTATTTAATTTTAGTGAATAAAAATAAAACACAACATATACCCCATTTTTTTGTAAAATGTGAAAGATGTTACACCAAGTAAATAGATGTCATGCTTTAAAATTGCGCAAGCTCGTGGATGGTGACAAACTACGGTACTTAAAAGTCTCCATAGACAACGTTTTAAATGCCTTTACAGGTTACCTGTTTAGAGTTATAGAGAAGGTCTATAGCTAGAATTATTGCTCTCACTCTGTGTTTGCAGTGATACCTCATATGTGTGATGAGAACACCTTTTACATATGTGAGCGTGACTTACACGTACGTTCGCTTCTGTGTGAGAGCACGGAGGGATGGAAACGCTTTAAAAAAAATGTTTTTTTACGCTGTCCCTATAATTATTTTGATAAGGATGACAGGTCCTCTTTATGGAGAGATCAAGGCCATAGAGTTGATCTAAAGTGGAACTTCAACTGATCGGTATCCTCCCCCCCCTCCAGTGTCACATCTGACACCTTTCGGGGGGGAGGGGGGTACAGATACCTGTCTAAAGACAGGTATTTACACCCACTTCCAAACACACAGTCTCGGGCAGACTGCGGGCATGACGTCGTCGACCACCCACCCCCCCCCCCCCCGTTGTGTGTTGGGAACATTCGACTGCCAGTACACAGCGGGAGCCATTAGGCAGGCGCAGCGCGACTCGCGCATGCACCGTAGGGGACCGGGCAGTGAAGCCGCAGCACTTCATATCCTGGTTCCCTCACCGAGGATGGCGGGGGGGGGGGGGGGCAAGAGTATGACGAGCGATCGCTTGTCCTCTGCTGTGGATGGCGCTGGACTCCAGGACAGGTAAGTGTGCCGATATTAAAAGTCAGCAGCTGCAGTATTTGTAGCTGCTGGCTTTTAATATATATTTTTCAGCGGACATCCGCTTTAACAGACTGTCTATTTGGAAGTTCAGGTGGTTTTCACCTGTCTCTGAATAGGTGGTTTTGCACTGATGTTGAAAACGTAATAAGCCAGTAACAGGAACTATAAAACACTGGAGAGCACAAGAAACTACACATTACATGTTCCACCTGTTTTTAGAAGGGAAAATGTAACATGTTTTCAGTGCTGCAGCAGCTCCCTGCTGACCCCCCTCCCTGTGACAGCATTACAGGGAGACGTTTGCTGTACTAGCTGTCACTTTCTGAAAACAGGGCGGATATGTGGTGCTCCGCCCACACGGCTGCATCATTGGTTTGCAGAGCTCTGTGTGTGAATGAACTACAAGTCCCAAATCTTTTGCAGCTTGTAGTTTTCAATAAACGATCATGATGCTGTTGGGCACTGTGGTAGTTCATTGAGTCTTCCAGACAGACCGATTTGAACAGATTTGTCTGCTGGCTATTTTGGTTTGATTGCTGTACACATGATCAAACCAAAATCCCCGATGGCAGACAGCGCGGTGACGTGGCGGTGACGTTGACGCCGCCACGTCACTGCACCAGGAAGTAAATTACTTCCGCGCATGCGTCGAATCCATTCAACGCATGTGCGAGCAGATATGTCTGCTGGTTAGCGTACTAACCAGCAGACATATCGGTCCGACGGGTTCCCAGCAGACAGATTTTAAAGCAGAATTTAAAATCTGTCTGCTGGTCAAATCCGTCAGTTTGCCCGTACACACGATCGAATCTGTCTGCTGAGACGGTCTGTCAGACCGTTTCCAGCAGATAGATTTGATTGTGTGTACGCGGCCTCAGTGTGAAACTGCCTGCTTGCATGGCACTAGCAATCTGCTGATCGCTGGTGCAATGCTTTACAGGCTCTGCAACAAAAAAAATATACAAATGCACATTTTTTTACCTCCAAAAAAATGTATAAAAATTTATATTTTTTTTTCTAAAAAGGTGAACTTCGTTTTTAACAATTCACCTCATGGTGAAAAAAATCGATTACTGAATACACCTCATAAGTAATTATAACCCCACATATTCAGTTAGTGTCCCTCCACACTATCGCAGTTACAATACAAGTTGCTGATCACCACAATTATAGTATATCTGCATACATTCCAGTATATATCCCATAGTTTGTAGACACTATAACTTTCAAACAAATTATGCATTAAGGTGAAAAAACACCATGCACACTCCAGCCCCCCCGTGCCCCCGTTTTACTTACCTGGGCCCCAAACTTCCGTCGGCTCATTCCTGCATTGCTTTTCAATCGGCTCTTCATTGGTTAGATTGATAGCAGCGTAGCCAATGGCTCCCGCTGCTTTCAATCAAATTAATGTTGTGGCATGCCGGGGAGCGGGGCTAAGTCATACACTTATCGGCTATGGCCGCCGTGTGTATCACACAGGAGTGCGCGCGCATGGTAACCAACTCGAGAGAGCGCTTCCCAGAGGGGAAGCACACTGTCACAGCATAGGGCAAGAAGGTAAAGAAACAATCAATTCAGCATGGCTCTTATAACACAGATTAGACTGTCACAGTAACTGCAGCCACAATGATTTCATTATTTATGACACTAATACAGAGGAGTATATAGGGTCTTGTATACAGAGGTGAGGTGTGTGTGGTGCGGTGGGTAGCAGTGCGCATGCTCGGTACCTCGGAGGGGGGTGGCGGAGTATATAGATAGTATACAGAGGAGTATATAGCGTCCTGTATACAGAGGTAAGGTGTGTGTGGTGGGTAGCAGTGCGCATGCTCGGTACCTCAGAGGGGGTGGCGGAGTATATAGATAGTATACAGAGGACTATATAGAGTCCTGTATACAGAGGTGAGGTGAGGTGTGTGTGGTGTGGTGGGTAGCAGTGCGCATGCTCGGTACCTCAGAGGGGGGTGGGGGAATATATAGATTGTATACAGAGGAGTATATAGAGTCCTGTATACAGAGGTAAGGTGTGTGTGGTGGGTAGCAGTGCGCATGCTCGGTACCTCAGAGGGGGGTGGGGGAATATATAGATTGTATACAGAGGAGTATATAGAGTCCTGTATACAGAGGTAAGGTGTGTGTGGTGGGTAGCAGTGCGCATGCTTGGTACCTCAGAGGGGGTGGCGGAGTATATAGATAGTATACAGAGGACTATATAGAGTCCTGTATACAGAGGTGAGGTGAGGTGTGTGTGGTGTGGTGGGTAGAAGTGCGCATGCTCAGAGTCGGTACCTTGGAGGGGGGTGACAAAGTATTTCCGGAGGTTATCAGTGAGTCTCTCGCAGTCCACACGTTCCCAGGAGGTGAAGGGGTGGAGATAGGCGGGAACTGTACAGCACAGGGCAAGAAGGTAAAGAAACATCAGCATGGCTCTTTTAATATTACACAGATTACACTCACAGTAACTGCAGCAACAATGATTTTATTATTTATGACACTGTCTGACTCTGACTGACCTGCTTCTTCACACAAGGCAGGAGGTCAGTCAGTGTAGATGCTATTCGTTCCGAATCCTGTGTGTCTGACTGTGCTGCAAGTCGGCTCTGCCTGCCTCCAAGTCCAGCAGCTCCTTCAGACAGTCCTCAGGCTCCGCGGCAGTGACTTATGCCCCCACCCCCTCATCTATTCTATTCGAGGCTGAGGCTGCCATTACTCCTCCACACATGGGTCTGCTGTTTGATGTGAGGTATATGGATTATGGATTTCTCCTTCTGACATAAGTGCATGTATAATACAGGTATGGTGCCCTCAGGCAGAGCAGGTGCAGGGAAGCTGCTCTCATAGATCTTACATGTTATTGGTATGTAAATCTACAATCTAACAACATCTCTCCTTCCTCTACACCCCCCCCCCCCCCCCAGCATCCCAGTGCTCTTCCAACTCTTTGCAGGGGTTAATGAAAACCCCCTGAGGTGGAGCAGTTCTCCCTATTGCTGCTTGTGTGGGCGGGATGTGCACTGCTCAAATCCATGCTAGCCCTCCTCTCCTATTCATCCCATTAGTGATGTCCAGTTCATGAACGAATCGTTCTTTTGAATCGGTTCTTTTCAGTGAACTGAGTGAATCGATTCATGTGAGTGAGTGAACCGTCTGGAATGGTTCTCTGTGCACTCAATACAAAGCATAGGAGAGCAGGCTGGTAATATGATCCTAGAGTGAGAGAGCTCCGCCCCTCCCTACAACCAATCAGAGTGCTCAAGGCACAGAGACACTCAGGAACTGCATACATGAGTCTCATCAGTACACAGCACACCGAGGAAAAGAATCAAACGAGTTATTGAGTTAAAGAACTGAGTTGAAGAATCGTATGAGCTGTTATAATCCAGTACACTGTAATAACCACGAGTCACCACCAGGAGAACAATACATTAAATCAATGATCAGGGAGCAGAAATACACTGTACAGACTGACTGCTTTAAAGACAGAGAGGACAAAGAGTCAGAATAAGAAAATATACTCATTCATATTAATTCTTTAACCCTTTAGAATTTAGTTAGCTTATCCTAAAGGAGATATGTATGTCTGTTTTAAAAGCATTTTTTTTTATTTTTTTCATTAAACAATAAAGAAACCCCTTTGGGGCAATTTGTAATATACGGTAGATAGTGATAACGGGTAGTACAGGACATTCATTAACCATGAGTTATATTTCTAGAATTATTGCAGTCTCTCTGACGTTTGTGGTGACACCTAACGTGTGAAGCAATCATCGTTTAAGTATACACGCACGCCCTACACACGTTTAATCACATGCAGATATCGGGGTCCGTGGGGATAGTTTTAATTTTGTTTATTTTTTCACTTAACAAGCCCCGCCCCCTATGTAATAGTTTTTTTTTTTTAAGTGACAGGTTCTCTTTATTGCATCTGGGGTCTGTTATACAATCATATGAGTATAAGATTGTGCTCTGTAACCTGGGTAGCAGATGTTCTGTCAGATCAAGCATCTATAGGATCAGCCAATATTGCCACTTACAGCGACGCACAAACAGTGGTATAAACGAAAAGCGGGTTTTTGTGCATGTGAACTGCATTCTGATGGGCCAACTTCACAGTTAAAATGGCTAGCCATCAGATTTGTCTGTAGTCTTTACAGTGCATAATAAGGCTCCTTTCATACTTGTGCGACTTGGGACTACAAAGTCGCATGACAAGTGCTACCCCCATGATTTCCAACGAGTACCGTCCATATCTATGCGACTTCAAAGTAGTCACTGCATTACTTTGGTTCGATTTTGATGCGACTTGAGGCAGAAACCTCAAGATTACATAGGTATTGCTTCAAGTCGCATCAAAATTGCATCAAAGTCACGGTAAAAATCGTGGAAAAAATTGCACGGCTTTCAAGTTGCACAAGTGTGAAAGCAGCCTAAAGATTAAATTTTACTACTGTGGGTACTTTGCCCGCCCACACTAATAAAATCCGATAATTTTTACTGTGCATGCGCTGTGAAGACTACGGAAAAATACAATGGTTAGCAATGTTAACTGAAGTTGGCCCATCAGAATTTGATTCACATGCACAAAAATCCACTTTTCATTTAAACAGCTTTTTGTGCATCACCAGCTGGCTAATCTGACAAATTGTGATCTGATACTATAGGATTGTCCTCTGAGCACAGAACCAAATACAAGTAAATGTCCCCAGGACCTGCCAACCTGTGAAGAATCGTTCTATTGCTTCTAATCATTTAAGAAGGTTGAATCAGAGCTTTGGTTCACTTGCTTGTCAGTAGACTCAGCAAGTGAACTGAAGAACTGAGGAATCGATTCATTGAATCGGTTCATTTCAGTGAGTGACTCGAAATGAACCGATTCAGTTAAAAGAGTCGAACTTCCCATCACTAATGTATAGACATGGGTCTACCACAGAATCACCAAGGATATTAGTTATCATTATATAGTAATAAAGTAGAACTGAAAGCAAAAATGTTTGGATAGAGTAAGGATGGGGGGGGGGGGGGCATAATAACTCCTGTCAGTTTTATTTTTTTGCCATCTGTATCCCATTGGGGAGATTTCACTTCACTTCCTGTTGCATAGCCAAAACAGGAAGTAAGGGAAATCCTTGGTGGTCACCAGAGCTTGTGTCCTCATTGGAAGACTTATGCTGTATACACACGGCCATTTTTAATGGTCTAGAAAAAACCTGATTCATGTCAAGCTTGCCTTGCCTACACACGATCGTGAAAAAAAAAATGCTGGAGAAAAGCGCGGTGACGTACAACGCGTACGACGGCACTATAAAGGGGAAGTACCATTCGGATAGCGCCACCCTTGGGGCTGCTTTTGCTGATTTTTTGTTAGTAAAAGTTTGGTGAGAGACAATTCACGCTTTTCTGTCTGTTACAGCGTGACGATTGTGCTATCTCCATTATGAACGCTAGTTTTACCAGAACGACCACTCCCGTTTTATAACTTGCTTCTGAGCATGCGCGTTTTTTTCACGTCGTTAAGGCCCACATGCGACCATTTTTTACAACCTGAAAAAAAAACATTTTTTAAAACGTCGTAAAAAAATACATCATGTTCGGAAAAAAAATGCCTGTTTTTCAGAACCCGAAAAATGCTCTGACGCCCACACACGATTGTTTTAAATGACATTTTTAACCACTTCAATACCCGCCCATTGTCATATGACGTCCACAGAGGGGATCTCTCATCCTGGGTGGACGTCATATGACGTCCTGGGCTTTGCCAGGGGATATCTGAATGATGCCTGCAGCTAGAGGCATCATTCAGATATCCATGTCTTCAGCCGGCGATCCTGCGCACCATAAGAATGATCATAGCGGCGGTTCCGCCACTTGATCGTTCTTATAGGTGGCGGGAGGGGACATCCCCCCCTCCCGCCGATATCCGGTGCTTCTCCGGGCTCTCCCGTGCCATCGGGGGCCCAGAGAAGGAATCACCCAGCACTGGCAGGAAGCATAGAGATGACTGGTGACCGGATGGTCACCAGTCATCTCTATAACCGTCAGGGGACCCGGGCGCGATGTGATGACGTCACGCCTGGGTCCCCATAAGTAAACAAAGCCGCGATTGCGGCTAGTGAGCAACACCGTTAAAGAGATTTTTTTCACTGATCTTATGCTTCCCAGCCTGGAGGAGAGATGTGAGGTCTTATTGACCCCGCGTCTCTCCATAAAGAGGACCTGTCACACATATTTCCTATTACAAGGGATGTTAACATTCCTTGTAATAGGAATAAAAGTTATAAAAAAAAAAAAAAGTGTAAATAAATAAATAAGTAAAAAAAAAAAACACGCCCCTGTCCCTGGTAAGCGAAGCGCACATACACGTAAGGTCCCGCCGACATATGTAAACGCTGTTTAAACCACATATGTGAGGTATCACCACGTGCATTAGAGTGCCAGCAACAATTCTAGCACTAGATCTAAACTGGTAACCTGTAAAAATTTTCAAAGTGTTGCCTATAGAGATTTTCAAGTACAGAAGTTTGGCGCCATTCCATGAGTGTGCGCAATTTTAAAGCGAGACATGTTAGGTATCTATTTACTTGGTGTAATATAATCTTTCACATTTTACCAAAAAAATGGGCTAAAGTTACTGTTTTGTTATTTTTTTAATTCATGAAACAATTTTTTTCCCAAAAAAAAAGGCGTTTGAAAAATTATTGCGCAAATATCGTGCAAGATAAAACGTTGCAATGACCGTCGTTTTATTCCCTAGGGTGTCTGGTAAAAAAAACATATATAATGTTTGGGGGTTCTGTGTAATTTTCGAGCAAAAGAATGATGAATTGTACATGTAGGAGAGAAGTGCCAGAATAGGCCCGGTATTGAGGTGGGTATAAAAGCCCGGTATTGAAGTGGTTAAAAAACGTTGTTTTTACAACCCGAAAAATGGTCATGTGTACGCGGCATTATACTTATAACCACTTCCTCACCTCTTATGGACTAATCCATTTTTACATTACAGCTATGGGACTATTGACTTTTAACATTACTTATCCTACTTCCATGTATTGACATACAGTATAAACGTATAGGGCCAGATTCAGGAACAGTTAGGCTGGCGGATCCAGTGATCCGCCAGCCTAACTGTCACTTTGAGCTGGCGTTTCTGTTTTCTGTAACCAGAAAACAAGAAACGCCGGGTTGAAGGTCCGATGCTTCCGATTACTTCAACTTAAAAATGGCGCCGGGGGCGTTTCCGCCGATTTACGCTCAAAAAATATGTTAATGAGCGGAAATCGGCAATTCACGATCGAATTCCGGCGCGACGCAATGACGGTACGACGTTTCCGGAAGGGATACGCGGCGCGAAGATATACCTACATGGGGTTGGAGTATCCTATGTTAGGTATAGGCGTCGTCATCGCGTCGGGAAAAAAAAAATCACGACGCTTGCGTAAAAAGTTCATGAATGGGAATGTGACGTCATTGACGTTCATTCACAGAATTTGGAGCATGCGCACGGGGATGTTTTGACACTCGACGCATGCGCAGTACGTTCGCCGCGGGATCGCGCTTAGTTTAAATACTACACGCCCGTACCCGCCCAATTTGAATTCCGCCGGCTCATTTGCGATACGCTGCCGCAACTTTAGGAGCAAGTGCTTCGTGAATGACAGCACTTGCTGCTAAAATTTCGGCAGAGTAACGTAAATGAGAAGCGTTACTCTGGAGCAAAGATGCTCTCATCTACCTGAATCTGGCCCATAGTATATAGCAATAGAAGGTGTTACCCGCATTTTCTGGGTACATCACACAGTAAACTTGTATCCAGCAGACCAAACAGTTTACACTCCACTGGACTTAAAATAGGCACAAATAGCATAAGAGGTTATTAATAGCACCAACATCGATACTATTAAAACCCCCTAATGCTATTTTTGTCAAGCCCTGTAGAGTGTTCACTGTTTTGTCTCATTGACGCTGTATTCCCAAAAGTATTGGGACACCTGCCTTTACATGCACATGAACTTTAATGACGTCCCAGTCTTCGCCCGTAGGGTACAATATTGAGTTGCCCCCCCCTTTGCAGCTATAACAGCTTCAACTCTTCTGGGAAGGCCTTCCACAAGGTTTAGGAGTGTGTCTATGAGAACGTGTTACCATTCTTCCAGAAGCGTAATTGTGAGGTCAGGCACTGATGTTGGACGAGGTCTCCCAGTCTCCGCTCTAATTCATCCCAAAGGTGTGTAGCAGGGGTGGCAAACACAAGGCCCTTGGGCCGAATTCGGCACGCCAGGCCTTGCCATGTGGCCTGCGTGGAGGGTGCAACGTATTGTCATCCGCTGCGCGGGCAATCACACCACGCGATCCGCGGAACGCTCCAAAGCTTCGGCCATAGGAAAGTCCCCGGCTTCGGCCTAGCTCCGGAGCAGAGGCCATCTTGGTACACCCGGCGGCGGCTGTCTAGTCAGGGAGTGACGTTTCGCCGCCGCCATCTCCGCCCTCCCGTACCTCACTATTGGTCAATTAGATCGATAGAGGCCGGTCCGTCCCCAGGTGTGGGCGCAGTAAGGTATCAGGGAAGATCCTTCTCATTGAGAATGTGGCGTCACTCTGAGGGACAACTGAGAGGGATTACCGGCAACTCAACCAGCTGCAGAGCGACTTCCGGGACCGCATACAGGTCCTCAGCTTCCCCTGCAACCAGTTCCGGCACCAGGTGAGCCACATGGTGTTTTGGGAATGAGGGGGGGGGCTGTTACCTGGTGGGGGTCACATGGTGTTTTGGGAATGGTAGGGGCTGTTACCTGGTGGGGGTCACATGTTGTTTTGGGAATGAGGGGGGGGGCTGTTACCTGGTGGGGGTCACATAGTGTTTTCGGAACGAGGGACATGAGGAGAAAGTATCTGAGATCTGCACCTGCGGATCTGTCACTGGGGTCCCCCTTCTCTCCTCTCTGGTGTCACTGGGGTCCCCCTTCTCTCCTCTCTGGTGTCACTGGGGTCCCCCTTCTCTCCTCTCTGGTGTCACCGGGGTCCCCCTTCTCTCCTCTCTGGTGTCACCCTTCTCTCCTCTCTGGTGTCACTGGGGTCCCCCTCCCCTCCTCTCTGGTGTCACTGGGGTCCCCCTCCTCTCCTCTCTGGTGTCACTGAGGTGTCACTGAGGAGAGGAGGGGGACCCCAGTGAGGAGAAAGTATCTGAGATCTGCACCTGCGGGTAGGAGAGACACCATCACCCGGGGAGCATGGCTGTATGTACTGAGCGGAGGAGGGGGACACCAGAGAGGAGAGGAAGGGGACCAGTGTCACTGGGGTCCCCCTTCTCTCCTCTCTGGTGTCACTGGGGTCCCCCTTTTCTCCTCTCTGGTGTCATTGGGGTCCCCCTTCTCTCCTGTCTGGTGTCAACGGGGTCCCCCTTCTCTCCTCTCTGGTGTCACTGGTGTCCCCCTTCTCTCCTCTCTGGTGTCACTGGGGTCCCCCTTTTCTCCTCCCTGGTGTCACTGGGGTCCCCCTTTTCTCCTGTCTGGTGTCACCGGGGTCCCCCTTCTCTCCTCTCTGGTGTCACTGGGGTCCCCCTTCTCTACTCTCTGGTGTCACTGGGGTCCCCCTTCTCTCCTCTCTGGTGTCACTGGGGTCCCCCTTCTCTCCTCTCTGGTGTCACTGGGGTCCCCCTCCTCTCCTCTCTGGTGTCAACGGGGTTCCCCTTCTCTCCTCTCTGGTGTCACTGGGGTCCCCCTTCTCTACTCTCTGGTGTCACTGGGTCCCCCTTCTCTCCTCTCTGGTGTCACTGGGGTCCCCCTTCTCTCCTCTCTGGTGTCACTGGGGTCCCCCTTCTCTCCTCGCTGGTGTCACTGGGGTCCCCCTCCTCTCCTCTCTTGTGTCACTGGGGTCCCCCTTCTCTCCTCTCTGGTGTCACTTGGGTCCCCCTTCTCTCCTCTCTGGTGTCACTGGGGTCCCCCTTCTCTCCTCTCTGGTGACCCCCGTAATTCCCCTTCTCTCCTCTCTTGTGTCACTGGGGTCCCCCTTCTCTCCTCTCTGGTGTCACTGGGGTCCCCCTCCTCTCCTCTCTAGTGTCACTGAGGAGAGAAGGGTGACACCAGAGAGGAGAGGAGGGTGACACCAAAGAGGAGAGGAGGGGGACCCCAGTGACACCAAAGAAGAGAGTAGGGGGGACACCAGTGACACCAGAGAGGAGAGGGGACACCAGTGACACCAGAGAGGAGCAAGCAGCGCACTCCTAAACCCTGCACTCCCTATGCATCGCAAGAAAACTGGAGTGCAGATACAACCGGCCCTTTGAGGGCAACAAAACTGCTGATGTGACCCCCGATGAATTTGAGTTTGACACCCCTGGTGTGTAGTATAATGTGACCAGACATCCCCAGTTTCAGGGGACAGTCCCCTGATTGAGGACACTGTCCCCGGACCAAGTCTGTCCCTGGTTTCGTCCCCAGATTGCATTTAATAGGGGGCAGGGGCAATTCAAAGACAAACAGTGCAGAATTAAAATACAAAAATTAGAATTACACCCCCGCGCTCCGCCGTGCCTACTACCGTAGCATGGGGGGGGTGTATTTTTCCCATTATCTGTGCCCCTTTCTGATGATCATGCGCTGGTCGGAGCAGAGGCAATATTTCTTCAGTTTTGCTTCTTCTTCTGCCGTGGCTCAAATCCTGGCCAGCCATCTGCCTATCTCCTTGCCTTCCCTGGGGGAGTGATCTTCCTCCGCTCCCCACCCAGTAGTAACCGCAGCCCGGAGAGTAAGACTTGAGAGGCTGTGAGGCGGGCGGCGACGGGCAGAGAGTCGATGATTGTTTCCATTACTAGTAAAGAAAAAATATGTCCCCGGATTTCATTTTAAAAATCTGGTCACCTTAGTGTAGTACCCCTTAGTGTGCTAGAAGTGTAAAGAGTTTTTTTGTAGTGGTAGGCAGAGCTTTTTTTCTCAGAAAATAGGTGCAGGAACTCAACCATGACCCTGTTCAGATTTCACAAACAGTAGAAGGGTCTTAAAGGGGCATTAAATACCAGGATTGCATTACATACAGAGTGCAGAGTTCAGGGGGTTACACACAGAGTGCAGAGCTGTCACTTGTAAACACAGAAACCAGACTTATGTGTTTACAAGTGATTGTGGTGAGCAGGCACCAAAGGGTCTGAGCCAGAGGTGGTGGAACTGAGTTCCCCCAAGTTCCCTCTGAAAAAAAGCCCTGGTGGTAGGTAAGTAGGTAGGTTTCCAGGCCTGGCTGCCAGCCAAGCCTGTGTGTTTCCTGATAGTTTGACAAATTATTCATGAAGAGATTTCCCCAGAGATTTCAATAAATGCACCACCTCCTATAAAGTATAACAGAAAAGCAGAGTTTTAAGGTACAAAAAAACTCAAAGAATCAATTATACAAAAAAAAAAAAAAAATGTATTGATACATAAACAGTATCAAACTACTTACACCAGGGCTGTCCAAACTTTTTTCACAGAGGGCCAGATTTGATAAAGTGAACATGCTTGAGGGCCGACCATTTTGCTTGACGTTCTTTAACCACTTAAGTACCCCTCACTGTATATATACGTCCTTTTTTTAAAGATGGATATCTTGGTAACGGCAGTAGCTGCTGCCACAACCGAGATATCCATCTTTTAAGTGAGCGGTCCTGTACACGATAACGGTGGTCTCCGCGGCGGATTCGCCGCAAGATCGGCGTTATCGGTGACAGGAGAGGGCTCCCCCCGATCGGGTTCTCTGTTGTGCTGTGTGGGGATGTGTGACAAAAAGTATTGCAATGACCGCCATTTTATTCTCTAGGGTGTTAGGGAAAAAAATATATAATGTTTGGGTGTTTTAAGTAATTTTCGAGCAGAAAAAACTGTTTTAGTCTTGTAAACACCAAATCTGAAAAACACCCAAGGTCCTTAAGTGGTTAAACTATTAAAACTTGTGGCTGTGTGTGGTGAAGAGCTTAGGCGTGTTATGTGGATATACCGTATTTATTGGCTTAAAAATTGTACATTTTAAATAAAGAACTGTGAAGCAAAATAGGGGTCAGTGCCCATCAATGCAGCCTAATCAGTGCCCATCTGCAGCCTCACAAGTGCCATGAATGCAGCACCCACTATATTGCCAAGAATGCAGCACCCACTCCATTGCCATGAATGCCATACTCCATTGCCATTAATGCAGCACCCCCTGTATTGCCATTAACCACTTCCATACCGGGCACTTACGCACCTTCCCGCCCAAGCAAATTTTCAGCTTTCAGCCATGTCGCACTTTGAATGACAATTGCGCAGTCATGCTACACTGTACCCAAACAAAATTGGCGTCCTTTTTTCCCCACAAATAGAGCTTTCTTTTGGTGGTATTTGATCACCTCTGCGGTTTTAATTTTTTGCGCAACAACTAATAAAAGACTGAAAAAAAATGTTTTTATTTGTTTCTGTTAATTATTTTTGTAAATAAGTACGTTTTCTCTTTCAATTACGGGCACCGATATGGCAGCACTGATGGGCACTGATGAGGTTACACTGATGGACACCGATGAGATAGTACTGATGGGCACCGATGAGGTGGCACTGATGGGCACTGATAGGCGGTGCTTGGTATGCGGCACTGATGGGCACACACAGGCGGCACTGATGGGCACTCACAGGCGGCACTGATGGGCACTCATAGGTGGCATTGATGGGCACTCATGGGCGACACTGATGGGCACTCATAGGCGGCACTGGGCACTCATAGGCAGCACAGATTGGCACTCATGGGTGGCAATTATGGTGGCACTGATGGGTACTTATGGGTGGCACAGATGGGCACTGATAGGTGGGCACTGGGCATGGATTGGCACTGTGGGGTGGCACTGATGGACACTGTGGGATGGCACTGATGGACACTGAGGGGTGGCACTGATGGATCAATGTTGCCAGTCAGTGCCCATGTGTGGGCACTGACTGGTATCTTTTTTTTACTGGCCTTTTTTTATTGACTTTTTTTTTTAATTGCCCATTTTTTTGTTTGCCCTTCCCTCGTGGTCCAGTGTGGGCTTTCCTGGTGGTCTAGTGTGGGCATCCGAGGGGGGGCTGCGCTGATAAACATCCAGCGCGAACCCCCCGTCAGGAGAGCCGCCGATCGGCTCTCCTCTACCTGCGCCTGTCAGACGTGAGTGAGGAAGAGCCATCTACGGCTCTTACTGTTTACATTGTGATCAGCCACGATTGGACACGGCTGATCACGTGGTAACGAGCCTCCGCCGGAGACTCGTTACCGAGATCGGAGATGCAGGGTGTGAGACTGACACCCCGCATCACCGATCGCCGCGCTGTGCGGCCCCACGGGCGCGCGCTGGATGAAATCCTGCAGGGCGTCAATAGACGTCCAGTCAGGATTTCAGAACCACTTTCCGGACGTCAATCTGCGATTGACCGGGCAGGAAGTGGTTAAACATTTGAATTTTCCTTAATTTTCTGTTCTAATGATCCAAAAGAGAGTAATCTCTCTAGTAAATCTCTCAGAGAACAGTAAAAATCTGACACTGGTTTATACCCCTTATCACTCTTTTCAAACCTGACGAAAACTTTAAACTTTTTGATACACTTTATCTTAATCCACCTTTTTAGCATGTACGTTATAAAATGTTTTGTTCTATAAAGCTGAGTTCAATTTTATTAAAGCTGGATATTAGTATTTGCAATTTTCTCATAAAATAAAGTCTAGATATGATGTTAATGAAATAACTGCCTTTACGGCAACATATTTATATTACTGTTTCATGTTTGATAAAACTTTCCACTTAACCTCACGCTATGGATTAAATCCAAGCACAGCCTCGGTGTAAAAAGATTGCCCCCAGGCATACTTTTAGCAACGAGAAAAGAGAAGGTAAATTGAATCCAATATAAAGCAGAGTTATTGACTTAAAAATATATTGCCTGCATTGCTTGTGGACAGAGTCCATGAGAATCTGTAACTGATTTTTGTTTGATTGCAGGACTCTTGAAAAAATTACCATTTTTAAAACTTTTTCCCGTTGATACATGTTCCCTCGGGCAAGACCAGGGTTCTCAAAAATGTTTTCACAGGCAAACTATAGACACCCAGCAGGTACAATATTTGAAGGAATTTTTCTTTTTCTTTTTTTTTTTTTTTTTTTAAATTTAAGCATCATTAAAATCACTGCTCCAGGAGCAGTGATTTTAGTGATGCTTAAATAAAAAAAAATAATGAAAAATTCCTTTAAATATTGTACCTGCTGGGTGTCTATACCTGTGATAACGTCTGTAAAGCGGAGGTTCACCCAAAAAACAACTTTCTGACATTAGATCCAGCATACTGCTAACATCTGGAGTATGCTGGGGTTTTAAAAAATTTTTTGTACTTATCGTTTTATGAGCCGTTGTTATGCGGCTCCGAGCGCGGAATCCTGCGGGGAATGGGCATTCCTAAGCCAAGAGGAGTTGATTGACGGCTGCTAAGGCGCGTCACGCCTTCCGAAAATACCCAAAGTATTTTTTTTAAAAACAGCATACTGCAGATGTTAGCAGTATGCTGGATCTAATGTCAGAGAGTTGATTTTTGGGTGAACCTCCACTTTAAATAGCACAATCACCTGCCTGCCAGTAAATTGGGAAGAACTGATCTAGCTAAGCTATACAGTGTATAAATATATGTACAACTCCTAGGGATGTATATATATCCTCTACACACTGTAAATTAAGCTAAACTGACTAGCCTGCCTGCTCTATCTTGCTATATAAAAAGACAATCTCTCTGTCTCTCTGACTGCTCTCAATAACAACCGCAACACACTACATGAGGCCGCCCAGCAGGCAGCGTTATATAGTGTGGGGCGTGTGCTAAAGCCCTGAGCCATAATTGGCCAAAGCCACCCTGGCTTTGGCCAATTATGGCTCTCCGTTTTTTGTGCGCTGTGATTGACCAAGCATGCAGGGTCATAATGCATGTTTGGCCAATCATCAGCGCGCAATGGCGCAGTGAATTATGGGCCGTTGCGTGTCACTCAAATTTGGCGCGAACGACCCGTTTTGTTCGAATTTCGTCGAACGTACGAACAGACAATGTTCGAGTCGACATACGTTCAAAATGAACGCGGAGCTCATCCCTAGTGTACAGGGCATGAGTCTCTGTATATTGAGAGTTAGCTGCTATGTGGGGCTATACAGTAGTATATTGTGCTAAAATACTGGGATTGCAGTGTGGTGTAATACATATTCTTGTTTACCTCCTCCCTTCTTTTCACAGTCCAGAGACCCAACTGTTTTAGGAATATTTTTTTTTTGTGTGTCAACTTCTAAGCTACCAGATTTTTTGTTTGCTATTTATTTTTTATTTTTTTATTAATTATTTTTTCTCCTTGAAAAGAAAATTAGTTTGCAGTTAAGTCCTCACAATTGGAGCATATTTGATATGGCAATACATTTTAAAGTTGCAGGCTTCTTTGTATACCCCTCCTCTTTATGGCCAGTTGTCCAGAGATAGTGGCACCTCCAGCCCTTCTGTCATGAGGTTCATCCACAGACTAATGTCTAAGGCCCCATACACACGATAGAATAGCCAGAGGACAACGGTCTGATGGAACGTTTTCAACGGTCAAAACCGATAGTATACTATATACTATCAATATATATATTTTTTGTATTGCGAAAGATGATGTTACGCCAAATAAATTTATACCCAATATATCACGCTTTAAATTCGAGCCCACTCTTGGAATGGCGACAAAGTTTTACCCTTAAAAATCTCCATAGGCAGCATTTAAAAAATTCTACAGGTTGCACCTTTTGAGTTACAGAGGAGGTCTAGGGATAGAATTATTGATCTCTCGCACGATCGCAGCAATATCTCACCTGTGTGGTTTGAGCACTGTTTTCACACTACTCACGTATGCGTTCGATTCTGTGAGCTTGGCGGGACAAGGGCTCGTATAAAAAATAAATAAAAAATCGTATTTATTTTACCTTTTATTTTCCATTTTTACACAAAAAAATTAAATTGTGTCACTTTTATTCCTATTACAAGGAATGTAAACATCCCTTGTAATAGAAAAAAAGCATGACTGGACCTCTTAAATATGAGATCTGGGGTCAAAAATACCTCAGATCTCATATTTACACTAAATTGCAATTTGAAAAAAAAAATTCCCTTTAAGAGCTATGGGCGGAAGTGACGCTTTGACGTCGCTTCTGCCCTGCAATGATATGGAGACGAGTGGGGTCCATCTTCCCCTCACTCGTCTCCATGTCAAGCCAGGGACAGGACCCGACCTCATCCGCCGCTGCCGGTAGCTCCGGTAAATGGCAGAGGGGACCAGAGAGTGGCGGGAAGGGGGGCGGCCGATAAAAGTGATCTTGATCATGCGGGAGTCTGCCGCAGAGACCACTTTTATCTTGATGCAGACCGCCCGCTCTTTAAGAGGATACCAGGGGTTATGGTAACTAGCTGCTGCCATAACAACGGTTTTCCTCTTCAAAGTACCGATGTAAAACTATGGCGGCCGGTTTTGAAATTGGTTAAAAAGAAAAGGTTTGGGACTGCTGAATGATGGCCACAGCGTGGACCTGAAAATCCGGGAGGCCGTTAATAGACGTCCTCAGCTTTTCAACGTGCATCGCGCGCCCCCCTGTGCCTCCCATCAATGCCCTTCAGTGCCACCCATCAGTGTTACCTCTCATTGTCACCTCTCAGTGCCCACCATTGCTGCCTATCAGTGCCCATCAGTGCAGCCTCATCAGTGTACATCAATGAAGGAGAAAAATTACCTGTTTGCAAAATTGTAAAACAAAAATCTAAAACATGCCATCATTCTGCATACAGCGGGCGGGAAGTGGTTAATAGATATTTCATGATATGGATTACAAGCCAGCTAACTATAATTTTACTTTAGGTTGGGTTCACATATGTGCAGTGGGAATTGCAGCTCCGGTTTCCCAGCGGAGATAAAAATCAGTTGTTCAGCGGTTCCTCAGTGTTGTAGCTATGGATCATCCACATCCAATTCGCATCTGGTTATATATATGAATTATAATGATATCTGTATATGCATGAAAGAATATCATGTGACATTGTGCACTTGACCACTTTACTAGCTATGTATCATGTGCTTCATTTAAAGTCCCAAACCTTTTCGTTTTTAATTTCTGGAAGTAGTGCATCTATATTATGTATACTACCTACTAGAGCAAAACAGACATTTACAAAGAAATAAATGTGTTTACATTGCTAGTAAAATAAAAGCCCCATACAGTATGACCTGTGCCCAACACAGCATTGCCTGTGAAAAATACAGCCTGGCCTGCCTGTGCCCCATACAGTGTGACCTGTGCCCAATACAGCCTGGCCTGCCTGTGCCCCATACAGTGTGACCTGTGCCCATTACAGAATTTCCTGTGCCCAATACAGCCTGGCCTGCCTGTGCCCAATACAGCCTCACCTGTGCAGAGGAAGAGGCAAGCTGGCCGGATCAGCAGAGAGCAGGCTTGTCTGCTGCAATAGCTTTCATTTGAATTTCTCGTCTTCCCAGGGCTCATCGTCACATAGCCCCACCTCTTGGCCCGACGCCTTTGATGACGTCACATGTCCCACATTGGACCGGCGTTCTGTCTTTCAAAGGTAGCGGGCCAAGAGGTGGAGCTATGTGAAGTGAGCACCGGGAAAACTGGAAGTTCTAATGAAAGCTATTACAGTGGGCAATTCCGCTCTCTGCTAATACGGACAGCTCACCTCTTCCTCTCCTCTCTCTTCCCCTGGCTGGGAGACCATTCAGGCGGTGCTCTCATCCTCACCGGGCCCAGTGTTGCCAACCCCCTGAAATGAAATTAACTGTCAGAATGCCAAAAATTTACGAAACAGCACCAATTTTTTACTGACACTGCAAAAAAGTACTTAAACTTACAGTTTTCACTGCTAAACGTGCACCCGTGCTTCCGGGGTCACGTGGACGCGGCGACGTTCGTACGTGGCTCCGCCCTGACCGGTTTCGTCACAAAATTATGTTGTCAAAGGACACGGGAGACGCACATACTTGTGGAGCGACAACCAAGCCTCTCTCTCAGTTTACATCCTCCAATGACGGACGACTAAACTATACATATGAAGGTGGGGATGTTCGGGAACACGGATCAGGACACCGGAACAACTTCAAAGTGACACTTAAGGGAATAACCCTGTGTGTACAAAGTCCGGTCACATTACTAATATGTCTTTACCGGTTCACAAACATCCAGACCAATCGCTACATAACTGTCTGTCACAATATAAATATAAACATAAAAAGCGTATAGGTCAGGATTCATTAAGATATCGTATCATTGTTCTTGTCCACCCACCACATTGAGTAGGTCACTGGAGAAATAAATAGATATCATTCACAACAAACATAAATTTCATTACATTTAAAATTCTTAAATATAAGTTTAGGTAAAGTGCATGTCCTTCCTTAGAGCACCCTCTAATGGACACAGGAAGAATATATTGAAATACACATCGTGTACCTTTATACATAGAAATAGCTAAAAACTAGATAAAAATAAAAATGATAAAAATGATGATGGACTTTATGAATTATCTAAGAAGGCGTTCACTTCTATATCTATATTCAAACCTTGCGGTTTGAGACATTTCATACGATAAATCCAGCTCATTTCTAATTTGGATATAGCTACCCTTTTAGATCCCCCTCTCCAATGGGATTTTAGGACATCAATGGCTATAATAGAAGTGCCGGTGGGATCTCTCACATGCACCTCTCTATAGTGTCGGTAGACAGAATGTTTTTTATACCCCCTTCTTATGTTCCCAATATGTTCGTTAATCCTTATCTGAAAGGCTCTTATTGTACGTCCGACATATTTTTACCCGCATGGACAGGTCAATAAATACACCACATGAGTCGTTGAACATGTAATAAATGATCGAATGTTAAAGGATTGTGAGGTGCTATTTGAGATGAAACTCAAAGTTTTGCGTTCATTGACCGCATTGATCTTACACACAGCACATTTTTTACATTTATGGTAACCTATTATGTTCTGAAAGAACATTGGTTTATTGCGTGGAGGGTCACAGACTCCTGGAGCAAGGGAATCTCTTAATGAGGGAACTCCTTTGAAGTACACCTGAGGGAATTCGGGTAGTGTATGACCGAGAACTGGATCCTCTTTAATAAGATGCCAATGCTTCCTGACCAATCTTTTGATTAAATAATGTTGATTGGAAAAACTAGTGATAAAGGGAGATATAAATTGATTGTTTTTTTCTCCTGCAGAAACCTTTTTATCCTGCAGTAATAGGCTTCTATCCACTGCTTCAACTTCACGTATCTGTCTATGAAGATCTTCCTCTAGATATCCTTTATTCAAAAATCTTGATGATAAAATTTTCGCCTGCTCACCAAAATCTTCTATTTTGCTACAATTCCGTCTAAGACGCAAGCATTGGCTCCAACCATGCTTTATGGTGGCAGCTATCCCGAGGGATAAATGAATTACGATCTGTTGACTTAAAGAAAGTGGAGGTCACAAATTGGCCCCCCTCCACTTTTATTTCCAAATCCAAGAAATTAATCTTCCTTTGGTCTGCCTCATATTTAAATTCGATCCCCCTGTCATTGATGTTAAGAAGGTCCATAAAGGCATCCAGAGATTCCCTAGAGCCCTTCCATAGGAGGAGGACGTCGTCAATATACCTAGCCCAAAGAATCAATTCTGGTCTACGGTTGGCATAGACGACGTCCTCCTCCCATTTCCCCATAAAGAGGTTAGCCAGACTGGGGGCAAATTTTGCCCCCATCGCGACACCCCTCTTTTAAATAAAAAAACTTCCACTAAACCAAAAAAAGTTATGTGTGGTTGCAAATTGGAGGAGGTCCATAAAAAATTTCTGCTGTACAACCGACAAGCTGGAGTCTCTGTCCAAAAAATGCTTAACAGAAGAAATCCCCCAATTATGGGGTATAATAGTGTAAAGGGACGTAATGTCCGCGGTGACCAACCATAAGCCTTCTTCGTAAGCAACCCCATTTATTATTAAAAATCTTTTGATGGTACTTCACTATCGAGCCCTCGTTTTTCTTCCCGGGTTTTTCAACGAGGTTTGGAGTCTTGAGTACTGCGGAGAACCTTTAGTGAAGACTATACATCTACACCGACCCGGAGTGAGGTGCTGGAAGTGGTAAAGTTCCTGCTTCCCTTCCTTGTCTAAATGGATTGATATACTTGCTTTTCTTGGGATCTGGTAAGAGTACATCCTCATCTTCCTTTGGTGTGACCACGAGATTTCTTTCTCACTATCCTGAGTTCGGTGGTGGATTTCTATATTCCTTTATCTGCATTTTCTACTGTTATTGGACATTTTTTTGTACATTTGGATGAACATATCAACTGTTCCTTCTGTTATATTTTTTCATTTTTTTCATTACTGATCGACTATTACAGTTTGTATTATTGCACATGTAATTTTTTGGACAATTGATGATTGGATTATCTATCCCCTAACATTATTGTATTCCCTCTCCCTTACACCAGCAACCCCCCCCCCCCAGACTGGCCTGGTGGCACTGTCACTGACCTCTTAGGTGCGCTGTGCAGGGCCCAGTCAGATGGCTCCAGCTTGGTGGCTCTGGTTTTATCCCATAGTCTTCTTTCCACAGTCCACACACGTCTGACTCCTCTCGAGACCCCCATCCCAGCAGTGTTCCCATTCTTGACTCCTCTCCAGACTCCCCCTCCGAGACTGCAGACATGATACAAGAGGTGGACAGAGACTGCGGACATGGTACAGGAAGTAAAGGACTGTGGTTGCGGACATGGGAAGGAGGTGGAGGACAGAGGCTGTGGACATGGTGCAGGAGGTGGAGGACAGAGGCTGCGGACATGGTACAGGAGGTGGAGGACAGAGGCTGCGGACATGGAACAGGAGGTGGAGGACAGAGGCTGCGGACGTGGTACAGGAGGTGGAGGACAGAGGCTGCGGCCGTGGTACAGGAGGTGGAGGACAGGGCCTGCAGACGTGGTACAAGAGGGGGAGGACAGAGGCTACGGACATGGTACAGGAGGGGGAGGACAGAGGCTGCGGACGTGGTACAGGAGGGGGAGGACAGAGGCTGCGGACATGGTACAGGAGGTGGAGGACAGAGGCTGCGGACATGGTACAAGAGGTGGAGGACAGAGGCTGCGGACATGGTACAGTAGGTGGAGGACAGAGGCTGCGGACATGGTACAGGAGGTGGAGGACAGAGGCTGCGGACATGGTACAGGAGGTGGAGGACAGAGACTGCAGACATGTTAAAAAAACTAGATAGTCAGAGATTACAGACATGATGCAAGTCAGAAGATGGCGGACGAGATACAGGAGGCGGTCAGAGGACGGCAGACAGGATACAGGAGACGGTCAGAGGATGGCAGACAGGATACAGGAGACGGTCAGAGGATGGCAGACAGAATACAGGAGACGGTCAGAGGATGGCAGACAGGATACAGGAGACGGTCATAGAATGGCGGACAGGAGACGGTCAGAGGGTGGCAGACAGGATACAGGAGACGGTCAGAGGATGGCGGACAGGAGACAGGAGACTGTCAGATGATGGCAGACAGGAGACAGGAGACGATCAGAGGATGGCAGACTGGAGACAGGAGATGGTGAGAGGATGGCAGACAGGATACAGGAGACGGTCAGAGGTTGGCGGACAGGATATGGTCAGAGGATGGCGGACAGGATACAGGAGACAGTCATAGGATGGCGGACAGGAGATGGTCAGAGGGTGGCGGACAGGAGACAGGAGATGGTCAGAGGATGGCAGACAGGATACAGGAGTCGGTCAGAGGATGGCGGACAGGATATGGTCAGAGGGTGGCAGACAGGAGACATGAGACAGTCAGAGGATGGCGGACAGGAGACCGGAGATGGTCAGAGGATGGCAGACAGGATACAGGAGACGGTCATAGGATGGCGGACAGGAGACGGTCAGAGAATGGCAGACAGGAGACTGTCAGAGGATGGCGGACAGGAGATAGGAGACGGTCAGATGATGGCGGACAGGATATGGTCAGAGGATGGCAGACAGGATACAGGAGACGGTCATAGGATGGCGGACAGGATACAGGAGACGGTCAGAGGATGGCGGACAGGAAACAGGAGACGGTCAGAGGATGCCAAGACAGAGATTGTGAACATCTGTAATTCTGTACAATAACACCACTACCATGAATCCTGTCTGATAACTGCTGCTTGCTGTGCATCCATCATTCCCAAATGATGAATGGATGGATGTTGCAGCCAGGCCAGGGGTCAAGTTAGTGTGTGTGTGCGTGTATATGCACTCTCCACTCACTTACCAGGCAGGGGGCTGCAGCCAGGGCACTGGTGTCATGATCCTCCGGCTCCACTGTACTGTCCACATACTGCAGAGCACACTGCACAGGCTGCTCTACCATTAGCCCGCTCCGCTCGGCTCCTGACATTTAAAAATTTTTGGCCGGCGCCGAGTAGGGGGAAATGCGGCTTGCGTATGACATCATCAGAAGGCGGGGGAAGGCCGGGTGACACAGACTCGAGTCTCAGGATCGGATAGTCTCTCGGGGAATTCCAGAGCTGCGCAAGCGCAGTTCACACCCGCGACAATCACAGACATTTTTACGGGAGCATTTCCCCTCCCACGACAATTACGGACACCATTTTTTTTACGGGCTGTCCGGGCCCCCCTTATCCTCTCTCGGCTGCGGGCCCCATAGCGCCTGCATGGGTCGCTATGGCGGTACTGCCACCTCCCTGTGAATGAGTAAGGCGTACATAGGGGTACATAATGTACCCCTATGTACGCCTTACTCATTCACAGGGAGGTGGCAGTATTTGGGTGCCTCCTTATTGTTAAACAGGGATTTTTTTTCTGGACTGTTTCTTTATAATATTTTTCATTTTTTTTATTATCAATCACTGTAGCGCAACACACCTTTATTTTGTTTCTTGTTTTTTGTGGTAATATCTCACATTTGTGTTGCTGCTTTTTTTCCCACACTGAATTATTTTTTCACCTGCACAGTATTATTTTTGTATTTATTAAAGGGTTACTATAGGAAAAAAATGTTTTGCTTTAAAATAACAAACATGTTTGTGAAGGTAGTCGAACATATCTCCGCCATCCATTCCCTTCTTCTCCCATAAAAGAAATCACCCAATATTCCCCGATTAGGAATATCCCTGGAATCGCTGAATAATCCACACATGAGCCATGGCTTAATGCTGAATGTAACAGGACACACTTTATTGAAAGTACACAGCACACTTTATACAGGATTTGGAACATCCCGCCCCCAACAACCGCTTTCCTATTGGTCCATTGTAAAGTATGCAGTCTCCATTCTGGTCCTCATAAACCATGCAAATGAGGACTTGAAAATGTCTCCGCAGAGATTGGTCCCAATGCTTGAATAGCCTGAATATGTGTGGCCAGGCCTGTGATGTGTTTTCAGACAAAAGCCCCAGGGGGTCAATCAATGTACACAATAGCCAGCCACAGAACAATGGAGCCGCCTGGAGAATTGAGACAGGGCAGAAGTCATTTACACCTGATAATAGAAAGGCTTTAGATAGGGTTATCACACAATGGACAATGAGTATTTCTTCTGAGTCTATTGACCTGGCTGGGGTTCAGAATTAAATCTTCTGTAATACATGAATTAGGATTTCAGTTTTTTATGGTCCATGACAATGTTATATTTACCTCCACATCTTCTGGGGTCCCTCGGCAGCTGTCTCTGGTCCTCCCCGCAAGAACTCACCACAGTCATGCAAGAGCGCTCGTATGGTGGCGAGTCTTTGAGGGCGCGCTCCAGTGAGCGGCCATAGCCGCTCACTGTATAACTCGGCCCCGCCCCTCGGCACGCCACACCACTGGATGTGATCGCTAGCAGCGCCAGCCAATGGCTGCACTGCTCTCAATCCATCCGCTCTAGCCAATCAGCAGCCAGGATGAGTGGCGAAGAGGATCTCGGGGCCGAGCGTGGGACTTTCGAGGGGTCAGGTAAGTAAACGGGGGCTCTGGGGGGGGAGGCGTCATCAGATGTTTTTTCACCTTAATGCATAGATTGCATTAAGGTGAAAAACATTTTTTCTTTACAACTCCTTTAAGTTAAAAAAACCTTCTGCCTTTACAATCCCTTTAACCCCTTTGGTGACCAGCGCACGACGATATAAACGCTTATTGCGATTTTTATTATCAAACATATGTACAACAATACGTATCGGCCTAAACTGAGGAAAAAAATGTTTTTAAATATTTTTTGAGGATATTTTTTTGGGGGGGGATATTTATTATAGTAAAAAATATTGCTTTTTTTTTCAAAATTGGCATTCTTTTTATTTATAGCGCAAAAAATAAAAAGCACAGAGGTGATCAAATACCACCAAAAGAAAGCTCTATTTGTGGGAAAAAAAGGACATCAATTTTGTTTGGGAGCCACGTCGCACGATCACGGGATTGTCAGTTAAAGCGACGCAGTGGTTAAAGGATCACTAAAGGATTTTTTTTAGCTAAATAGCTTCCTTTACCTTACTGCAGTCCTGGTTTCATGTCCTCATTGTTCGTTTTTGCTTTGAAGTTGCTGTAATTCTGCTCTGATCTCCACACTTCCTGCTTGTCTGGCTCCTTATGAAAAATCTCATGGCAGCTTTTCACTGTGGTCCAAGCTGTCATTACTGTGTGTCTAAAACTCCTCAGAACCAATCAGATTCATGTTAAAAACAAAACACTGCCCTGGATTTGTTTATTTTTGTTCTGTGTGTCTCTCTACTTCACAGAAACATGAAACCAGTTTGAAAGTGAAACTAAACTGCAGGCACATTATATGATTGATTTTTATCTATTTTTAAAATGAATCAGTTAACTTATTTCGCTATACCCTGTAAACAGTCATTTCAGCAAAAAAAAATGTTTCCTTGAGGCTGGGTTCACAAATTGAGTTCGCGAATTGAGTGCGGCTTAAACTGCATTTAATGCGCTGAACATTTCTAAATACATTGTTTTCAATGAGGCTGGTTCACATATGTGCGATGCATTCGCACTGCGCATTGCAGAAAAAACGTGTGCAGATTTTATGCCTTGCGGTGCGGCTCAGGTGCAAATTCAGTCCCATTATCTTCTATGGGTACGCAGCTGATTCGCAGATGTGTTCAGTTCTCTTCAGGAATTTCTCTCATTCAGCTCAATACACTTCTCCCTCACTCTCCTTTCACCCGGAACTTCTCCCAGGTCTCCAAATTTGCAGCAAAAACAGAGCTTATCTGCTGAACACTTCTCTTATCTATCTGCAGAGATAAAAGAGATGAAATATGCACTGTACAAGTGTGAACCCAGCCTCAAGGATGTTTTTTTGTTTCATGTCATCCAAAAAACACCACTAAAAAAAGGACCCTCTCCCCTCTGTGTAGAATTTAAAAAAGTTTTTTTTTTTTTTTTAAATGTTGCAGTGCTCCAGGTCCCAATTCTTTTTTTTTTAGCAATAGCTTAACATTTCTGTGAATACCCTCCTCTCATTTTGTTATTTTTGGCAATCATTCTAATCTGTACATACTGAAATTCACTGATTTTGATATAGAAAGATTCAGAATATACAGAGGCTTTACAAACACAGGAAAACAGATGGTAACACACACAATCATTTTGTTTATCATGATTATGATCACAGGCATGCTTTTCTGTCTCATTACCCTCCACAAAGGACATTTTGAGTATTTCCTCATTTAAATTTTAAATATATAATGAACAATGTCTACCTCAAAAATGGAAACTGTTTCTGACCCCACAGGCAGCTCTTTCTAAGTTGAATTGCTATCCATGGAAACTGGCATTTCCTATTATCCTTAACAGAGAACAAGGACTCACAAAGAGATTAATGACTGGCTGCACTTGTTGAGCACACCTATGCAGCTCTGGTATTTCATTTCATATTAATTACTGCAGGAATAATTCCTTGTTGTCATTGCATATGATCAAAGGGCCAGATTCTCATAGAATGGCCGCTGACGTAGCGTAAGCCATTTACACTACGCCGCCGCAACTTAATGGAGCAAGTGCCGTATTCTCCAAGCACTTGCTCCGTAGTTTGCGGCGGCGTAGTGTAAATGGCCCTGCGTATCCCCGCGTAATTCAAAGGGGGCGGCTTGTATTTAAATTAAGCGCGCCCCCGCGTCGATCGAACTGCACATGCGCCTGGCCGGGGAAAAAGCCCAGTGCGCATGCTCCAGCTCACGTTGGAAATCGTTGTTGAAACCGACGTCAAAACGACGTGATCGTCATTTACGCAATGCCCTTTTCGCGAACGACTTAGTAAAACGACGTAACCGACGGAAAAAGACGACGCTGACCCGACGCCATACTTAACATGGCAACGACGGAACTTCGTAAGGTTACCCCTCATATAGCAGGGGTAACCTTACGCTTACGGAAACTACGTAAACAACGACGGGGCAGCGTAAAAACGTTTGGGAATCGACGTATTAGGCTCATTTGCATGGCAAATGAGAAAACAACGTAAAGGCCACCTAGCGGCCGGCGTTGTCATTACATCTACGATCCGACGGTGTAATTGTTTTACACCTGTCGGAACTTTAGTGTATCTATGCGTAAGTGATTCTAGGAATCACACGCATAGATACCCATTGAAAAAAACTGAGATACGACGGTGTATCTGAGATACACCGTCGTATCGCAGCTGAGAATCTGGCCCAAAGTGTTTATGTGTGTTACACTGTTCAAAGATTTTTAACAACAATCAAGGTGACAAGGGGCTATTCAAAAACAAAAAAAAAACAACAACAATAACAGTGGAATGTTTGATAAAACAAATTGACAAATATGCATATTTGGTGTGTGCCACATTTGCCTTAAAGCTGAATTCCAGGAATTCATGTCCCCTGTAAAAAATTAAGGCACACTCTGTTAAGTCTAGCAAGGTGCATGACACCTCCTGGGTTTAGCTCTATTATTTATATCTGACGGCTTTATAGTACGCCCAGAAGCTTCAGAGCGCTCTGCATCTTGAATAGAAGAGTCACTGTAGATGCTATTCCCGCTCCTCCCCTGCTCCTGCCCAATCACAAAATTCTTGGTAATATATGAATACATTGTCAAAATACAAAGGCTTCTGTGAATAGGCAGCAGAAAGGAGGAGCAGACATACTGTAGCTTCTCTGTGTGCCCTTCTCTCTTCTCAGAACCCCAGAGTGTCTCTCTACAGACGAGTAAATGTATCTGTTCAAATCGGTCGGACAGACCGATTTGAACAGATCTGTCTGCTGGGGACGTATTGGTTTGATAGTGTACACACGATCAAACCAAAATCCCCGCCGGCAGACGGCGCGCTGACGTGGCGGTGACGGTGACGCCGACACGTCACCGCACCAGGAAGTAAAACACTTCCGCGCATGCGTCGAAACCATTCGACGCGTGTGCGAGAAGATATGTCTGCTGGTTAGCATACTAACCAGCAGACATGTTGGGGCGGATGGATTCCCAGCCGACAGATTTTAAAGCATGCTTTCAAATCTGTCGGCTGGCCAAATCCGTCTGTTTGCCCGTACACATGATCGAATATGTCTGCTGAAACGGTCTGGCAGACCGTTTCCAGCAGACAGATTTGATCGTGTGTACGTGGCCTCTGGGTAGGACAAAATTCCTACCAAATGTAGATAATAGAGACAAGCCCAATAAATGTCATGCAGCTCCTTGGACTTAACTCATAGTGTGCCCTCACTTTTTACAAAGGGTCTGAATTTCTGGAATACGGATTTTGCAGGCATATGGTCCAGTGTATAAACAGTTTTAGCAAACAGGTAGGGTAAAATACAATCAAACTAAATTAACTGTGTAGGAGGAATCATATAAGACATGCTGTCTTAAATGCAAAGTGTGGACACATTAAATATTAATTAATTTCATGATAGGCACTTGAATATTCGTTGTGTAGAATTATTACCACCATTTGTATATCCTGATTTGTATGTATGTGATGTTTTCAATAAATGTCTAATGTTAACCACTTAAGACCCGGACCAATACGGTGGTAAATGACCCAAGGTGTTTTTGCGATTCGGCACTGCGTCGCTTTAACAGACAATTGCGTGGTCGTGCGACGTGGCTCCCAAACAAAATTTGCGTCCTTTTCTTCCCACAAATAGAGCTTTCTTTTGGTGGTATTTGATCACCTCTGCGATTTTTATTTTTTGCGCTATATACAAAAATAGAGCGACATTTTTGAAAAAAAAACACTATTTTTTACTTTTTGTTAAAAAAAAATCAAATAAACTAAATTTTAGTCAATCATTTAGGTCAAAATGTATTTAGCCACATGTCTTTAGTAAAAAAAAAAAATCGCGATAAAAAAAATAGCTACCTAGCGGGAATAGCGACACTAATACAGCGATCAGAAAAATGATCGCTTAGTGACGCTGGCAATAGGGAGTGAAAGGGTTAACTAGGGCGGTGATCAGGGGGTTAAAACTTTATTAGGGGGGTGGGGGGGCTATCCTGAACCTAACACTAACTGATTTTACACTGCCTGTCACACTGACACTAAATGCAGTGATTAGATCACTGCATTCAGTGACACTGTGACAGGGGGAGTGGGGGGGGCAGATCGCAAGGGGTTAAGTATGCCTATGTGTGTGTATGTCAGTGTAATCTTGGTGCACACTTACTGTGAGGTGTTTCTCCCATCGCAGCGGTTGGAAATACCGCTGCGATGGGAGATTACATCACTTCCCCCTTCCTGTGTTTACACAGGAGGAGGAAGTGACACAAAGGGGGAGCGCGCGCATTGGCTGGGAGCGATCGCGGGGGGGCGGGTAAACACTGACATCCGCCCGCTCGTCCCGGATCGCTCCCGGAGCCAGGGGGACCCCCGCACGCCGCGGAGGGGGTCCCGATGGGACCCCCGAACCGCACGAAGGCGGGGACGTAAATTTACGCCCTTGTGCCTGTACGAGCCATGTTGTGGCCGTATATGTGCGTGCGGGGGTCCTTAAGTGGTTAATGGTGTACGTTTTTTTCGAGAAATCAAAAATAATAATTGTATTATTTTAGAAAGCAAAATTACCTTTTCAGCATTTTTTCATACGTGTCTAACACAATAATTCATCTCACAAGGATAGTAATAAACTTTATAGCATATTAGTAAACAATGAGGGAATTCATAAAGGGCATTTCCCAGATTGGGGTAATGACATCAGATGAATCCCCAGCCCTTTAGTTTATATTCAGCTTTTGGCTGGGGAATCGCCCAGCTGAGACTGCATTCACACCTGAGCAATTTGTTTTTCAGAGCTTTGTTTTTTGTTTTTTATTAGCCAATAGAGGATAATATTATCTGTTTTATCATTTGTTGCTGTGTTTTCAGCTTTTTCATCCATTACTCTTTAGTATTATTTATTTATTATTCATTTATAATAATTGTGTTTACTTTTTTTTCTTAGGGGGTGAGGGGTTATGGTTAGGGTTCGTTATTCATTTATTCATTATTATTCATTTACCTATTATTTTTTAATTTGTTAGGTTAGGGATTAGGATTAGATTTACGGGTTAATTTACTTATTTTATTTATTATTAGTTATTATTTATTTAATCATTATTATTTAAAAAAATATTTTGTTAGGTTAGGGCTTAGGTATTAGGGGTTATTTATTATATGTATTATTTATTTATGATTATTATTATTTATGTAATTCATTTATTATTTTTTATTACTTATTAACTATTGCATTTCAGCAGAAAATCTCACTAAAACTGAACGAAACACATGTTTTCATGCATTTTTATGTAAAAAAAACGTTTAAAAAATGCACCAATCTGCCTGATTCAAGCTTGAAAAAAATCTCCAGAATTTTTGTGCGCTTCGAGTGACTTGGAATGGAAATGTGAACCATCTTCATAGAGAATAATAGATATTTTTTTCTACTCCTGCGTTTCAGAGCTTTAAAATGCTCAGGTGTGAATGCATCCTTAATGAGGCAGGGAATGCAGCATATTGCAGGAAGCAGTCACATATTTGACAGCTTCCTAGCACAGACAAGGCCAGCTCTGAGTATGATGTACCTCTGTACCACTTTAAGAATTACCCTAACAATAGATTATTAAAGGGGTTGTAAACCCTTGTGTTTTTTCGACTTAATGCATCCTGACCTGCAGCGTGGCAATCTTCTGTTCTGAGCCCCGATATGTCCATGTCAGGAGTCCGGGGCTTAAAAATCCCCTCAGCATCTACGCGTCTTCTACCCAGCTAACAAGACGGGCTACGTGTCTTCTGATTGGTCGGCACCGTCCAATTTGCATCACCCTGATGGGGTACGTTTTGGAAATTGAGCTGTGGGGATTATTAAGCCCCAGGCTCCTGACATGGAAATACCGGGGCCCAGAATGGGAGATTGCCACAATTCAGGTCAGCGGAACTGGGGGAGTCGATGAGAGGGTCCTGTGTAAGTTCACTTTACAGAATTTTCTGTAAAGGTGAACTTATCCGTTAAGAGACTTACCACTAGAAAAGTGGTGTTAAAGCCATTATGATTTCCCCGGGATAGCTTTACCTACTGGGCAGTGGTGGCCAGTGGTCAAATTTTTAGGGGGGGGGAAGCAAAACTGACCTGGTCCACTCAGTCGCACCCCCCCCCCCCCCCAGGCAGGCTCTTGCACATAGTAGTTGGCAGATCTATAGGAGATTGCACAGACTGTATTGTGTATGGTCTGCTGAAAAAGGGGACAGAGTCTGTTCAGCTTTAGGAAAATACCAAGAAATAAACTGCTCATATAAGGAAAGAGGAGGAATAGCCAGGAAATACACAACGAGCAGGAAGGGGTGTGCAGGGATGGATGGACAGGTAGGTGAGTAGGGGGGGTAGATAGATGGGGTGAGGGGGTGTGTGGATGGATGGGGTGGATTCATGGGATGGATAGGTGGATGGATGGATGGATGGATGGATAGGTGGATGGGGTGGATGGATGGATAGGTGGATGGTGTGGATGGATGAATAGGTTAATGGATGGATGGATGGGATGGGATAGATGCAGTGGGTGGGTGGATATATGCGGTGGATTGATGGATGGATGGATGGATGCAGCGGAAGGAGATATTTAGTGATCAGGAGATGGTAGATCTGCCTGTCAGTGTTCTGATCTAGCACAGATCAGTGTGCAGTGAAGGAAGCTTGTCATCATGCCCAGAGGCGGCTCTTTAATTAGACAAATTAGGCTGTCGCCTAAGGCCTCACACTCACAGGGGCCTCGCGGCTGCCTAAGTTGCCCAGTGCATTACTCCAGTCTTGAGGGACAGGGGACCTTAACACTGCTGTGCTCAGGCAGCGTTAAGAGCCCTGACTCAGGAGTGGGGCCACCAGCGTCCCTAACAACAAGTGAATATCAGTGACACCACGCCTTGTGACGTCAATGACCCATCATGCCCTCAGTCAATGACATCACAAGGGGGCTGGTTCACCCGGTGACATCACCAGTTGGCCCTCACCCCTTAGTTATTAAAGAGCAGGATCTGGGGGCCGCCTTGTAAAAGGGGGCTTCCAGATTCCGATAAGCCCCCTGCCCGCAGACCCCAACAACTACCGGCCAGGGTTGTGGGGAAAAGGCTCTTGAATTATTTTTCCCATCATGGACGTGAGTGGGGCCCCATGTCAGGGTTTGCCTAAGGCCTCACAAAGCCTAGAGCCGCCTCTGACCATGCCATCCAGTATGATCAGATCCCTCTTGCCAGGGAGAAACTCTGATCTCTGCTCAACTCAGACTGGGAGTAAATGCAGCTGGATGAGAGGAGAGGACAATTAGCATAACATTATCCACCTTTTTGAAAGTGACAGTTTTAAGGAGGATATGTTTTCAATATGATTATCTAATTTGGCACATACATGACTTTAGGCATGCAATACTCGAATATTTTACCAAAGGTAAACCCCATAGTGTAGGCAATGCCTAAAGCTTGACCATTGTGTAGACTTCTGGGGAAAGCCCATGAGCAAGGGATGGGAAATTCATCCTCTTCACAGAGATTTCACTACTGAAAAGAAACTAAATGTTTCTTGAAGTTTAAAAAAAAAATCAAAGCTAGCTGTAGATCAAAACAGATAATTTTGTTATTACATGAAATTACAAATTGATTTTCATAGCTTTCATTATTTAAGGCATTCTATGCCTTAAGATAAAAAGCCTTGTGTGTAGCAGCCACCCCAGCACCCCTAATACTTACCCAAGCCTCATCTCTGCCCATGAGCCCCTCAGCCATCTGGAACTCTTCTCCTGATTGGCTGAGACACATCAGTGGTGCCATTGGCTCCCATGGCTGACATTCAAAGTTATTTAGCCAATTAGGAAAGAGAGGGGCCGAACAGCAGCTCTGTGTCTGAGAGGACACATAGAGCTGTGACCTAGCTCTGGTACCCATATAAGAAGCTGCTTGCTGTGGAGGCAATGGACAGGAGGGAGGGGCCAAAAGCAGAGAAGAGGGACTCAAGAAGAAGAGGATCAGGGCTCCTCTGTAAAAGTGCCCAGTAGGCAAGTGGTTAAATGAGCCCTTAGTTTATTTTTGATGTTTACATACTGTATAAACAATTCAAATTTGTGTTGTTTTTGTAATGCCAAATGAAAGAGCTTGGGGAGGAGGTTTTGAACTTTGTCATCTAGACCTTGTTCTAGAATTGGTGAATCAGTACCACTCATGATGAAAAGGTGTTGAACCTATATTTTGGAGCTTTCATTAATATTTGTACCAATATTCTTATCGGTACATCACTTGGCAAAGGTAATTCAAAATGCATTACAATTGTGTTTGCTTTTAACATTTGATATGGGAATTAATGGAATTTCCCAAGGAAAAAACACATAGGGCCAGATTCAGGTAGAGTTAGGCTGGAGTATCAGTGATACGCCAGCATAACTCTCACTTTGAGCTAGCGTTTCTGTTTTCTGTAAGCAGAAAACAAGAAACGTCGGGTTGGAGTTCCAATACGAGCGGCGTAATTGTATTTCGTCATCGTATCGGAACTGCAATTTAAAAAATGGCGCTCGGGGTGTTCCCGCTGATTAACGCCGAGAATATGTTAATCAGCGAGAATCGGCAATTCACGATCGTACTCGGGCCCGACACAGTGACTTTCCGACGTTTCCGTAAGCGCTTTGCGGCGTAAAGAAAAACATGCCCCCTAGGTGGAGTATCCTATGTTAAGTATGGCCGGTGTCATCGCGTCGAATTTAAAAAAATTTGCGTTGTTTGCGTAAAACGTCCGTGAATGGGGATTGACGTCATTGACGTTCACTGACAGAATTTGGAGCATGCGCACTGACAGTCGACGCATGCACAGTACGTTCGCCGCGGGATCGCGCCTAGTTTAAATAATACACGCCCCCTATCCGCCCAATTTGAATTCCGCCGGCTCATTTTCGCTACGCCGCCGCAACTTTAGGAGCAAGTGTTATGTGAATAACAGTACTTGCTCCTAAAGTTTCGGCGGAGTAACGTAAATGAGAAACGTTACTCCAAAATAAAGATTTGCCCATCTACCTGAATCTGGCCCATACACTGTTAGAATTGTATTGATTTGAGAAAACTTTTCCATCCTGCCCCTTTCCAAAAATAACATTTTAGAACAAAACTCCCCCCGTTGTATGGCGAGCTTATGAGTCATTCTCAGAACCTGATTATTAACAAGGAAAGTGGGATAGACTGATGCAGTGCAGCAATGCCTGGATGATAAATTGAACTACTGGGCAGCTATTCATTACTTTCTGTATGCACCTTTCATTGTTTATTTGTGACTGGTGTGTACCTTCAGCAACAGTGCTGGCTTTAGCTGTAATGCATTTAGCGGACTTCAGCAGACATTCAGAAAGCTCCCGGAGGGGGGCGTGGCCTGGAACGGCATGTGAGAGGACGTAGCTCTCACAGCTCCTGATCTCGATCCGGTACCAATCCTCCCTCAGCCACTATACTGACCTGTAAAGGATATATGCTGACTCCTGCTGATCCCGGGACCTCGGAGGTACCTCCACCGGCACTTTGCATGAGAGCAATGGTTAAAAAAGTGCTGGCTGAATCGGGTCCCAATTTCCAAGATGGCCCTGCCGCGCTCACAGTGAAGGGGATGCCTTGAGGCACAGACAAGATGAAGAAGTAGGTCCCCAAACAGCAAAGACCACCGAAGACTCAGGGTAAGGAACCGCCCCAAGGATATGCTTTATTACACCCAGAAACTGAACGGGCGAGCAGGGGCTGACAATGCTGGACATTCCAGCCACAGTAACTCTGATTTGCAAGAGACTCAGACCCTGGCAGCCATCTTTACTGAATACAGTGAGGGAGAGGAGATGGAGATGCCTGAACTGGGGGCCTGGGGGACTGGGGATGCGGCTGCACCTGCAACTGCCCAGCCTACACTAGCTGACATATTGAAAGCTGTTAATTTGGGAAATGCCTCAGTTAACACGGTGAGGGAGGAACTGTCGTTGATAAGGCAGGACTTTCAAAAAATGAGAGAGCGCACCACGGCTGTGGAGAGTAGGGCGAGCGAGATGGAAGACCGCTTGACCCCGGTAGAAAGAGAGGCCAAAGCCGCATATCAGCTGGCGAGGGAAGCCGCAGACAGAGCTGATGATTTTGAAAACCGTCTCAGGAGAAATAACGTGCACATTGTGGGTCTCCCTGAGAAGGTGGAGGGCAGGGACCCCACGAGTTATGTGGAGGGCTGGTAACTGGATGTGTTTGGGAAGAATGTGTTCTCTCCCCTCTCTGCCGTTGAACGTGCTCACCGAGTACCTGCTCGCCCTCCCCAGCCGGGAGGGCCACCCAGGCCTATGCTGGCAAGACTGCTACACTATAAGGACAGAGAAACGGTGCTACGCCAGGCCAGAGAAAGAGCTAACATACTACATAATGGGACCAGAGTATCCTTTTACCCTGACTTCTCGGCTGAGGTGCAGAGGCGCAGAGCAAAGTTTATTGATGTGAAACGCAGGCTGCGGCAGCTGCAGCTATCATATGCCATGTTATACCCGGCCAAGTTGCGGGTGATTGCGGAGGGACAGGCGCAGTTTTTTGAATCCGCCAAAGATGCTGCGAACTGGCTTGATCGGAATGAGCAACCCCTGAGGCGGCGACTACGAGAAGGAGGACAGGAGGGATAGTGATGCCCGGGCCAGTAGCGGGTTCGTGAGACGCCTATGGAAAGTGTGCAACTAGGTTCTGAGGAGAAGATCTCATGTTATGTTTATTCGGTAGACCTCTGGCTGAGGGACATTATACTGCTACAGTTCAAGACGAGAGCTTCAGGAATCTTTAATGGCGAATCTACTAAACCTGACTTGTTTTGGCCCCCGAAGTTTGACCGGGAGGCCTCAGGCCTGTCCTGCCCAGTTGGCAGGGTTCAGAGCGAAAGCGTTGTTGTGGGCTGCGGTTGGCGCCTTTTCTTTTTTTTTCTTTTTACTTTTTCCTTTTTCTCAGTTTTTTGAAAGGTGGCTCTTCAGAATGGGAAGTACACAGGTCAACTTGTGCAGCGTGACCTCTTGGTGGTCGTTTCTTCAATCCCTGCCCCTGGACGAAGCACATGACGGTATCTTTGGGTTGGTGGGGGTACACTTGCTCAGCATTACTCTTTATTTTTCTACATGACAGGAGCGCCTATAGTGTCATGGATTGTGAGAGGACTGCACTCCACACTGAAGAGAACAATGATTCGTATGTGCCTTAAGAAATTTCATCCAGGGATTTTCTGTTTCCAGGAACACATCTGTTGGTGGACACTGTTTGCTGCCTAAGGTATAACTGGGTGAGCAAAGCCTACCACTCAACACTAGTATTTTTTCAAATTTATTTATAAAACAGATCACATCCTAGTGATCTCCATCGACGTCTAAAAGCATTGCTGGTATGATTAGAGACCCTGGGCCGAGTAGCTGAGGCGATCCTTTTATGTTGCCGAATATTCGCAATGCCCTTCTTTTGCATCAGACCTGTGTATTGCGATCTTAGAGCTTAGGCGCAGACGAGAATTTCGCAATCAATTTCGCATTCGCATTAGCGAAATCTCGCAAATTTTTTTTTTTATATAAAATATCACGAATATTCGATATTAACGAGTATTTCGCGAATATTCTTCTATATATTTGTGAAATATCGCGAAATCGAATATGGCGTATTCCGCTCAACACTGCTCAACACACACCTCCTACTCCAGGGGGGTGAGTGTTTTGGTGCATGGCTCCCTAGATTATCAGGAGCTGGACAATAGCATTGACCCTGAGGGGCATTATGTATTTCTTTATTGCAGGTTGGGGGATCTGACATGTATTCTTGCTTGTGTGTATATACCCCCCCTTTTACAGCGCTGCGGGCCCTGATTGCCTACTTGGATGGTAAGCCTGAGGTGCCGTTGCTGGTGATTGGGAACTTTAACTGCTGCATGGACCCTGCGTTGGATAGACATCTGGCAACAGGAGCCTCTGCCCTCTCCAGGGGCACCCCCCTGACGCGGTTGTTGCAAGAGGTGGGCTGGGTGGATGTCTGGCGGCAGCGGAATCCGGGAGTTAGACAATTCTCCTGTTTCTCTAAATCTCATGGCAGTTTGTCTAGGATTGACCTGGGGGTGGGGAATGCACAGATGCTTCAATATGTATCTAAAATGGAGTACAGACCACGTAGTGTATCATATCACTCACCATTGATAGTATATTTGGTAGTCTCTCAGCCCACTGAGCTCCCTAGCGCTCCTTGGAAATTTAATGCCTTCTGGCTCAAACTATTTGACTCCCCTGACACTTTGGAAGAGAAGATGCGTGGGTTTTTTACAACTCAGGATCCCTCGGGTTCCTGTGTACAACAGTGGGAGGATTTTAAACGATTCTTGAGAAGGGCTTTGGTTACAGAAATTAATAAGGTTAAGAAGGCCTCGTCTGCTTTTGTGCGGGAACTGGAGGGGAGGGTGGAAACCCTGGAGGGGCAATATGTTCTGGACCCCTCTGACTCAGCCAGGGAGGAGTGGCAGGCCGCTCAGTCCACTTATGAGTGGGTGCTTTCCTCTGGGGCCGAAAAAAGGAGGTTCTTCTCTAAGCAAGCATTCTTTGAAGAGGGGGAGAAGACGGGACGTATGCTCGCCCGAATAGCTAATTCGCAGCAGAAATCTCTGGCTATAGGGGCCATAAATTCCAAAGCTGGACTCATTGTTAATGCACCCAATCTTATCATGAAGGAGCTGGCGGGGGTTCTATGAGGAACTATACTGTCCTGGCGTGGCCTATGAGGCGACGGATCTGGAACGGTATCTGAATGGGTTGACGTTCCCTAAGTTGACGGTCGAGCAGAGGGCAGGGTTGGAAGCACCAATTACTGTGGAGGAACTTCAGGAGGCGGTGGGACTATTTGCTAACTGTAAGGCACCGGGGGAGGATGGGATTCCCATGGAGGTCTATAAACAACACGCAAAGGTTTTGTTGCCGAGGCTGCTCCGAGTGTTTAATATGGCTTTGGGGGACGGAGAGCTTCCGCCCTCCATGGCGAAGGCAAATATTGTGCTGCAACTTAAACCGGGTAAGGATCCGGTTGACCCGGGTTGACCCGGGTTCCTACAGACCGATTTCTTTGTTGCAATACGACATAAAAATCCTGGCAAAGGTACTGGCAATGCGACTAAACACAGTTATAACGTCCCTTGTACATGGAGATTAGGTGGGGTTTATGCCTAATAAGTCTACAGCCATCAACTTAAGAAGGTTATTCCTGAATATGCAGTCGGACGCTGACAATGTGGGAAACAGGGCTCTGTTGTCCCTGGATGCTACTAAAGCATTTGACAGCATTGACTGGAACTACATGTGGGAGGTGTTGGCGCGATTTGGGTTTGGGGATGGCTACATAGCATGGGTCCGGCTGCTGTATATTCGTCCGCAGCCTTTGGATGTCTGTCACAGGGCTTTGCGTTGGGGAGGGGGACGAGGCAGGGGTGTCCGCTGTCTCCCCTCCTCTTCAGTGATGCTTTATGCAGATGATACCTTGCTCATGCTGGGAGATACTGATGAGTCTTTGCGGGAGGCCATGGCAACTATTGTGAGGTTCGGGGGGTACTCGGGCCTGCAGATTAACTGGGCAAAGTCGGGCACTGCTATTGTTAGATGGGGAGGGTGAACAGACGGTGACGTCGGCCTGCCCCATACCAGTCATAGCCTCCTTTAAATATCTTGGGATTTATGTTACGGCCAACCCAAGGGACTTTAGCCACTTGAACATCTCCCCCCTGCTTCAGAAATTTACGGAGAGGGTTAAATCATGGAACAATCTCCGTATCTCGGCCGCGGGCAAAGTGAACCTGGTGAAGATGATTCTGATGCCACAGTTGCTTTACTGTCTTCACAATGCTCTGGTGGTGATTCCGCTAAAAATCTTTCAAATTATAAACTCCATCTTTCAGTCCCTGATATGGAACAATAAGACACCCAGAATTAAACTGGAGCACCTACAAAGACCCAAGGACAGTGGCAGGCTGGCATTGCCCAACCCGTGGTTGTACTACCTGGCGGCGCAGTTGCAGCACCTGGTGGGGTGTTTTGGGAGTGAGCCGGCTGGCTCCTCTGGTGCACTGATGCGCCACACGGTAGGGAATGGACCTATCCCCATGTCGCTGGAAGCCCTGGCTTTCGCCAAACCTAATAAGTACCCCACATATAACCTAATACAAAAAGTATGGAACAAATGTAAATACGTCCAGCAAGCAGATGGCTATACTTACTACAGCCCCCTGTGTCATAATGACACTTACACTGAACTGGCCAAAATACAGGAAGTGGCTGGGTGGAAATGATACGGGATTACATACGTTAAACAGGTATTTCGACATGGAAGACTCAGGCCATTCGCAGATCTGCGGGCGAAATATGGACTCCCATCCTCGATGAGTTTTCAGTATATGCAGCTACAACACGCTGTAAGGGCACAGAGTAGATCCTCTGAATGGCATTTGTCGCTGACTCCAGTGTTTGATCTCCTAGGGGATGCTGAGACCTCAAAAGGATTTATCTCTCAATGTTACACCATCCTACTACAATACTTCTTTGGACAGCATCCACTAATGATGAGGGAGAAATGGGAGAGGCACATGGGACAAATAGACGGAGAACAATGGGAGGAGATATTTCAGGGGGTGAGCTCTTGCTCATTAAATGTGGCGCAGCGACTAACTCAGCTATACATTATTTTCAGGGTGTATTACAAAGCTGCACAAATACTGGGCTGAGGTGGTGAGCACCGTTGACTCTGTCTTTGGGATATTCATACCTGTGGACCCCAAGGTATGTTTACTGGGCGTGTTGGAAGAGCACGTGGAGGGGGTGTACACATGGGAGGCGGTGCACAGGGTGCTGTTCCTAGCCAGGAAGCTGATCTTGCTCCACTGGAAATCTGAGAATCCTCCGACCTCAAAGGAATGGATTGATAGGATAGGCGAAATGTTACGTATGAAAAAGCTTACTTATCAGCATAGGGGAAGTAACTGAAAATATGAGAACCTCTGGGCTCCATGGCTGGATACACCTGGGCTTTGGCCGGTGGATCTGGTCATAGACAGGTTGCTGGGTTAAGATGTGGAATGCATACCATATTCTGGGGTAATGTGTCTTATGGTGGGAGGGAAGTAAACCCAGTAAATGGGATATCATGTTGTGGTTTGTTTGTAAGAGTTGTTCTTATGATTATGCTGTGCAGTGTTGACTGTCTTAACATGTATGCCACCGTTTATTCATCAATAAAAAATTGCAAAACAGCCCCAAGCCATGATGCCCCAACCCCCATACTTCACAGTTGGAAAAAGGTTTTGATGTTGGCGTGCTGTGCCTCTTTTTCTCCACACATAGTGTTGTGTGTTTCTTCCAAACAACTCAACTTTGGTTTCATCTGTACACAGAATATTTTGCCAGTACTGCTGTGGAACATCCAGATGCTCTTGTGCAAACTGTAAACGTGCAGCAGTGGCTTCCTCTGTGGTATCCTCCCATGAAATCCATTCTTGTTTAGTGTTTTACGTATCGTAGATTCGCTAACAGGGATGTTAGCATATGCCTTTAGCTGACACTCTAGGATTCTTCTTCACCTCATTGAGCAGTCTGCGCTGTGCTCTTGCAGTCATCTTTACAGGACATCCACTCCTAAGGAGAGTAGCAGCAGTGCTGAACTTTCTCCATTTATAGACAATTTGTCTTACCATGGACTGATGAACAGCAAGGCTTTTGGAGATACTTTTATAACCCTTTCCAGCTTATGCAAGTCAACAATTCTTAATAGTAGGTCTTCTGAGAGCTCTTTTGTGCGAGGCATCATTCACATCAGGCAATGCTTCTTGTGAAAAGCAAACCCAGAACTGGTGTGTGTTTTTTTATAGGGCAGAGCAGCTGTAACCAACACCTCACATCTCATTCCATTGATTGGAGTCAGGTGTCAGGAGTCCAATTAGCTCTTGGAGATGTCATTAGTCTAAGGGTTTATATACTTTTTCCACCTGCACTGTGAATGTTTACATAGTGTGTTCAATAAAAACATGGTAACATTTAATTTTTTGTGTCTTATTAGTTTAAGCAGACTGTGATTGTCTATTGTTGTGACTTAAATGAAGATCAGATCACATTTTATGACCAATTTGTGCAGAAATCCATATTATTCCAAAAGGGTTAACATACTTTTTATTGCAACTGTATAATTACTAAAGCAAAATATAAAATTAATGACAAAACTCTTATATTAAAAAAAACCACACACATATAATAATGAATGGTAAAAATAGCAGGATATTAAATACCCAATGGATATTCTTAGTACTCTTAACTGAAGCATCTGCCAATAACAGCTGTGGTTTGATTGAAAGTGAAATAAAAAGTTACTCCATCAAAGTTTCCTGTTGAGCTATTTATTTAGCCAACAGCTGAATGTGCATAATTTCTTACGGTGAAGCATTTTATGTGAAACACATCAAGGTCTCTTCATTGATATCGATTTACCCGTGCATAGCAGTACATTTTTACACTGAACGTATGGTCAAACAAGCAAATGAAGCATTTTTATTATACCAACGGTTTGTTGGATTTATCACCAGACAAGGTCTGAAAGCCAAGATCGTTGAAGCGTTTATCATGTAAAGCCATTTCACTTGTGTCAGAAATGTCTTTATTATTCCTTGTATACCTAACCTTAACTAAGCAGTGCCTGTAGTTTATAAGAAATATGTCCTTATACTATTAAAAGGTTCAGTAGCTCAGCAAGTCAGTTGGATATTTGAAATACTGTGTACTTTTTATGCTGTATACCTATATAAGATAGAGTTGCAGTATTTGTATTACTGCTATTATTTGGTGCTGAGAAAGTAATTTCTTTAATCACTTAAAGGATCACTAAAGGATTTTTTTTTTAGCTAAATAGCTTCCTTTACCTTACTGCAGTCCTGGTTTCATGTCCTCATTGTTCGTTTTTGCTTTGAAGTTGCTGTAATTCTGCTCTGATCTCCACACTTCCTGCTTGTCTGGCTCTTTATGAAAAATCTCATGGCAGCTTTTCACTGTGGTCCAAGCTGTCATTACTGTGTGTCTAAAATTCCTCAGAACCAATCAGATTAATTTTAAAAACAAAACACTGCCCTGTCTTTGTTTGTTTTTGTTCTATGTGTCTCTTTACTTCACAGAAACATGAAACCAGTTTAAAAATGAAACTAAACTGTAGGCACAATATATGATTGATTTTTATAAATTTGTAATCATTTTTAAAAGGAATCAGTTAACTATTATGTCTCTATACCCTGTAAACAGTCATTTCAGCAAAACATTTTTTTTCCTTTAGTGACCCTTTAAGGAACAGAAGGATTTGCTCCCTTAATGACCAGACCATTTTTTGCGTCGCTTTAACTGACAATTACGCAGTCGTGTGATGCTATACCCAAACAAAATGTATTTTTTCCCCACAAATAGAGATTTATTTTGGTGGTGTTTGATCACCTCTGTGTTTTAAAAAAAATAAAAAAAATAAAATATTATTCTACTTTTTGCTATAATAAATATCCCAAAAAATAAATATAAAAAAAAAAGAAAATTCTTCCTCAGATTAGGCCAATATGTATTCTGCTACATATTTTTGTTAAAAAAATTGCAATAAGCGTATTTTTATTGATTGGTTTGTGCAAAAGTTATAGCGCCTACAAACTATGGGATAGATTCATTCAATTTTTATTATTTTTTTTTTTACTAGTAATGGCGGCGATCTGTGATTTTCTTTGAGGGACTGCGACATTGCGGTGGACAGATCGGACACTTTTGACACTTTCTTGGGACCTGTGACATTTATACTGCGATCAGAGCTAAAAATAAAGCCACTGATTACTGTATAAATGTCACTGGCAGGGAAGGGGTTAACACTAGGGAGCTATCAAGGGGTTAAGTGTGTTCCCTGGGATGTGTTGCTGACTGGAGGAGGAGAGAGATCACTGTTCCTAATCACTAGTGTAGCGGCCTGCTACTTTCTAGCCGGCGCTGCTTTAAATTTAGAGAGTAGTCTGAGAGTTAGTTGATTTAGACCGTATGATTTTTCACTAAATTTGGGCCTCTGTTCTAGCCATGGCTGTACTGTGAGTGGCCACTATTGTTGTCTGGGGTGTCGTTATCATCCCAGGCCGAGGTTGGCAGCAGTCAGGTCAAGGTGTTTTGGGTGTTCCCCTTCAGCAGCCAATCAGAGGGAGTTGATCATCCCACTGTGCATGCTGGAGAGGAGTACTTAAGGGACAGACATCATTAGTTCGGGGTCGTCGCCGATCCTGGTCTGTCGTCCTACCACCCCCCGTGTGTGGCCCTCCTGGCCGGGGGTGGGTGTTCAAGTGTTCATGGCTTCGGGACCACATTGGTCCAGGGTTGTGCTCCACCATGTAGGCCTGGTAGTCAGATGGCTCTATGCTGCAGAGTGGTCCTGTGCTGTCCGTCCTGAGGGAGGAAGCCACTCGATGAAGAACCTGTCTTGGAGACCACTGAGCAAGGGTCTGGTATTCCAGGAGAGGCCTTGAACTCCATTGAATGATGCACTATTACTGAGAGGCTGAGTGAGATCCGGGTGCTTAATCCTGTGCTGAGAGGATTCTGGACCGACTATGGGCCAGATTCAGGTAGAGTTACGCTGGGGTATCAGTGATTCGCCAGCATAACTCACACTTTGAGCTGGCTTATCTGTTTTCTGTAGTCAGAAAACAAGATACGCCGGGATTGAGTTCAGATACAAGCGGCATAATTGTATTTCGCCATCGTATGGGAACTGCAATTTTAAAATGGGCGCTCAGGGCGTTCCCGCTGATTTACGGCAAGAATATGTAAATCAGCGAGAGACGGAAATTCACGATCGTACTCGGGCCCGACGCAGTGACTTTCCGACATTTCCGTAAGCGATACGCGGCATAAAGAAAAACATGCCCCCTAGGTGGAGTATCCTATGTTAAGTATGGCCGTCGTCATCGCGTCGAATGAAAAAAGTTTAGCGTTGTTTGCGTAAAACGTCCGTGAATGGGGATTGACGTCATTGACGTTCACTGACAGAATTTGGAGCATGCGCACTGACAGTCGACGCATGCGCAGTACGTTCGCCGCGGGATCGCACCTAGTTTAAATAATACACGCCCCCTACCCACCCAATTTGAATTCCGCCGGCTCATTTTCGCTAAGCCGCCGCAACTTTAGGAGCAAGTGCTATGTGAATAACGTACTTGCTCCTAAAGTTTCGGCGGAGTAACGTAAATGACAAACGTTACTCCAAAATAAAGATCCGCTCTCCTACCTGAATCTGGCCCTATACCTCCATCTTTGAGACTTTCCATGTGACATCCTGGCTGCTAGGTTAGTGAGAGAGGCCTATCCAGGTGCACAGAACCCACTCTGGCTAGAGTGGCGACCAGGGATGAGCCGAACACCCACCTGTTCGGTTCGCACCAGAACTTGATGGGGACAAGGGCCTCATCCCCACAACCCTGGCCGGTGGTTGTGGGGGTCTGCGGGCGGGGGGCTTATCAGAATCTGAAAGACCCCTTTAACAAAGGGGACCCCCAGATCCTGGCTCCCCCTATGTGAATTGGTAATGGGGTACACTGTACCCCTACCATTTCACAAAGGAAGCGTAAATAGTTTTTTTTTAAAAACACACAGACACCGTCGAAAAAATCCCTTTATTAATAAAAATAAATAAAAATCCAGCGGTGGTAATCCACTCTCGATCCAGCGACGGGTGATCTCTCCAGCGACGGGTAATCAGCGGTCCGGTCCAGCGATGAGAAGATCCATCCATCTATAGCGCAGCAGGTGAGCTCCTCTCTCCGCTGGACACAGCCCAGCAGAATGACACGGTGGAGCTTTGACATTTCTTATATAGGGGAGGCGGGGCCACCCGTCACGTGACCCTGCCCCCTCTGACGCACCCTCGGCTATGTCACTGGGAAAGCCCGGTCTTACCCCTTGCGTCAGAGGGGGCGGGCTCACGTGACAGGTGGCCCCGCCTCCCCTATATAAGAAATGTCAAAGCTCCGCCGCGTCATTCCGCTGGGCTGTGTCCAGCGGAGAGAGGAGGTCGGCTGCTGCGCTCTGGATGGATGGATCTTCTCATCGCTGGACCGGACCGCTGATCACTCGTCGCTGGAGAGATCATCCGTCGCTGGATAGAAAACAACATTGGAGCAGGGAGCCGCATCGAGAGTGGATTACCACCGCTGGATTATTATTTTATTTTTTTATTAATAAAGGGATTTTTTCTAGGTGTCTGTGTGTTTTTTTAAAAAACTATTTACACTTCCTTTGTGAAATGGTAGGGGTACAGTGTATTATTTTTTTTATTAATAAAGGGATTTTTTCTAGGTGTCTGTGTGTTTTTTTTAAAAACTATTTACACTTCCTTCGTGAAATGGTAGGGGTATAGTGTACCCCATTACCAATTCACATAGGGGGGGCCAGGATCTTGGGGTCCCCTTTGTTAAAGGAGTCTTTCAGATTCTGATAAGCCCCCCGCCTGCAGACCCCCACAACCACTGGCCAGGGTTGTGGGGATGAGGACCTTGTCCCCATCAACATGGGGACATCCTCCCCATGTTGAGGGCATGGGTCCTGGTGCGGTTCAGGAGAGGGGGGCCGCATTCTGTCCCCCCCTCTTTTCTGCGACTGGCCAGGTTAACATGCTCGGATAAGGGTCTGGTGTGGATTTTTTGGGAACTCCATGACATTATTTTTTTTAAATTCTGGGTGGAGTTCCCCTTAAAATCCACACTAGACCTGAAGGGTCTGGTATGGATATTTGGGGGGAACCCCACGTCATTTTTTTTAATTGACGGCGGGGTTCCCCTTAATATCCATATCAGACCTGAAGTGCCTGTTAATGAAATTTGGAGGGACCCCACGCGTTTATTTTTTATTTTTTATGAATGAATCCTCTCTGAATTGCCAGAGCCGACAATTCATTATAGCCACAAAGCCGGTTTTAAATGACTTTTTTTATTTCAGAAATGACACTTTGTGCAGGAACAGTTCTATGTACGGAAAACATGCACTTTTTCACATGCTGACTTTACACCTCCCCTAGGTACGAAATTTAAATTAATATTGTACTTTTATTGTTTCACTTTTAGCATTATTAAATTCACTGTTCCCGAAAAACGGCCGTTTAAAAACTTTTTTTTTGCATTGATACATGTGTCCTGGGACAGGATCCAGGTCCCCAAACACTTTTTAGGACATTAACTTGCATATTAGCCTTTAAAATTAGCACTTTAGATTTCTCCCATAGACTTCAAATTTGCCGCGAACACCTCTAATTGTTCGTTGTTCGCTGAACAGGCGAACAGGCGATGTTCGAGTCGAACATGAGTTTGGCGCAAACTCAAAGCTCCTCCCTAGTGGCGACGATGTTGCTGGAAGCAGGAGTGTTTCTGAACAAAAGTTATACACCTGAACCTATTACCTATTACCCTTCCACCTCTTCAACTACTACTTTTATTCTTTTACCACGTTTGGTAAATAAAGCAAAGAAAAAGAAGCTTAAAGTGTGGACATTGAAGTTTTTCTTAACTCTCATCTGATACCCTAGACGGCGAAGAAATAAAGGTAACATGCCGCCCAAAACAATCCAGCAGCTCCTTCGGGGGTAGTGCTACACTAGGAACAGACAATCTCTCGCTCTTATCATGACAGAACGAGGATCTTTTTTTTTACACTGACAGATCCCCGTTCTGCTTGTCTCTGGAGTGATCCGCTGGTTGGCTCCCCCGCTCGCAAATGGGCGCGTGCACCCACAAACTGCTGTGTATGCGCCCGACATACAGTGACAGCGATTGGTGCAGGGGAGCCAACCTATCGCAGTACAACTGCAGCAGGCGATCTGTAACTAGTAAAAGTAACATTAAAGGTTAATTTTTAAATAAAATAACAAACATGGTCTGTGCAATGGTTTTGCACAGAGCAGACCCGATCCTCCTTTTCTGGGGTCCTCTACCAGCACTACAGGCCCCTCCTCTTTGACAAGTACCACCATGGAAAGCCACTATTGAAACAGACCAGACAACTCAGCCCCCCCCCACTCCCTTATCACAGCATTTGATTGACAGCACTGGGAGTCAATAGCTCCTGCTGCTATCAATCTGCCCAGTGCTGCTGTTAGAAATCATGGGCCCCATACTGCCTACTATGACAGGGCTCTGATTAGTTGCCACCTCCTCCCTTTAAGACTGAACACATATTATTTACACAGGTTCTGTGGCTGATTAAGGTGATAATTAAACTCACTTGGTGCCTTATATGCATTAAATTAGCCTCAGAACCGGTGTAATTAATGTGTTCAGTTTTAAAGGGATGAGGTGGCAACCCTAACATTAGAATCACTTTAATGGCTGAACCTTTTGATGGTGGAATGGAAAAAATAATTTAATTTCAATTTCTATTTATTAACATTGAGTGTTTGATACTTAAAATTTCTGCTTCACTGAGACTTATAACAGAACTCCATGCAAACATTTAAAAGCCAGCCATGCATATAAAAACATTCAAATGAAAGCTCCACTTTTACTTAATTAATGTATTAATGCCCTGCCCGTAACAACGCCCCTTTCCATAGTTTTCCCTGTTGTCTTGCAGTTGCCAATGGAAATTTCTATGCCATATGTTATCACAGTATAGTAATAATTCTGTGGGATTTATCCTCCCACTATTTTTACGATTGTTACTTATGTTTCATCTATGTTATTTTCCATTTCTTCTTCCCTTGTATATCTAATACCCTTTAAATGTGCGATGCATGACTGCCCATGGTGCCCCCCCTCCCCTTAGCGGTGGACCTGTGCTTCCCTCTCCTAGTCCATCCCCTCTTACTCGTCCATGGCTCCCGCCCCCTGGCCTGGTTGACCGCACATGCGTAGTATCGCGGTTTGCGCACCTGTGCAGTGTGGAGAAGCAGACCGGGAGACGCCAGACGCCGTGATCCTGCGGGTCGGGGCGTGTCCTGGTTGGGGAGCTCATTTAACAGGCCTTGGCCCGTGGATGAGCCAGCGTGGAACTCGTATAGGCCAAGCTTCAGCGAGACTTTTTAGCCAGGCGACCACCGGCGATATAGCGGGGACCTCTATGGAAGCCTTACCCTCAGTCCATGAAATACCATGCATACCTTGTCACACATATGGATACCTCCATGGGTGACAGAATACTGGTCAGTCACCAGTTACATCGGACCTCGCTCCCCAACTACCCCCCATACGTCCGGAACAGCTCCTGCCTTGTCCACAGCCAGCCTACCTGTCCCCTCACCATCGGGAATTCCTTGTACTTGGTGTCGGCCCCCTATGCATCCGTTGATGTCAATTGCTGTGGTGAGTTCTACCCCTGACCACCCCCAAGGGGTAGTCCTATCCCTTCCCTCCCTCCCTTCCTTCCTCTCCTCTCCTGTTTCTTTCCTCCCCCCTTCTTTTCTTTCCCTCTTCTCTCCTTTCCTTCTCTCCCCACCTTCTTCCCCCCCCTTCTTTCCTCCTTTTCCCCCTTCCCCCCTTTTTTCCTCTGTCCTTTGCCCCCCTCCCCTCTTCCTCCCCCTTCCCCCCTCTTCCCCCTCTCCCCCTTCCTTCCCTACCCTCCTTTTTCCCTCTTCCACCCTGCATTATATTCACGTAGTGAGCCCCCCCTAATCCAGTGTATGCCATTTATTTAGAGATCAACGCACCATCCCCCACATCCGCCGCAGGGGGATATCACCTGGGCAGACTTGGCTCCGCGCCTGCTTTGTTACACTTTGGGTAAATTCTTCATTGTTATGTATTATTTAACCTATTGCTGAACTGCATTATTTGTATTTTATTTTTCTTATTCCATTATTGTTCCTTAGATTGATTCTCCTGAAGAAGCGGACACCCTGCGAAACTAGTCGAGAATCGACCGATCTTTTGATGTACATTATTGTTTTAATGCAACATTTTAATTTTACTCATTTCTGTTTACCTTGACTCATCAGTACCGAGATTACTGGGTGGGTTTGTTCCGGGTTTAGCCCTTAGCAACTATTTCCCCATTCCCATCCTCCCCCTTTACTTGTTCATCAATACCCTGATGATGGTACGGTATTATCCTTATTATAATTTCCTAATTGAGGCCATACTTTTCTATTCTTTCTTCCAGAGTAGTTGTGCTGTGTCAGTATCATGGTGCACCATCACCCACTGCCGGGATTTTAGACTTGCGCCCCTTCAGCTACCTCACATCTACCTCTCCCTTGCGCCTCCTTGGAACTTTCTGAAGTGGTTGTACAAATAATTACTCCACCAGGTAAGGCAGCCAGCCCAAACTAATTGTGCAGCTGGACATTCGGAACGTATTTTATGCGCATACGCCCCGAAGCTGCCCAGGCCCCACCCCCCCTGTTAAGCTGATGGGGCCTGGGCCCAGTATAACAGGACCAGTTGTACTGCTTTATCAGTGGCCCTGAGTGTATGTATATAATTTAGGTCCTAACTGGGGAGCCTAATCTATTTTTTTTTCTCACAATCCGAAATTTATTGAAAGAATATTGAAACATACAATTGACAATGTATACATCTGTAAAGCAGTTAACAGATGCACGTCTGAACAGAAATAATAAACAGGGTAAACTTGCCTTAAATAAATAACATCAGTAAAATTGTGAGGAACATTTACAGAGGAATGTGGGAGATAAGAAAAAGGCAAGGAATAAGGAGAAAAGAGGAGAAGGAAGAGAAAAAAAAAAAAAGGAAGGGACCTAATCTAATAGCGTGCATTGTCTTTTTGTTTGCCTAGGTATCTTTTCCCCCTTTTCCAACAACTGTCTCATTGTTTGGTCTGGTGTCTGGATTATTGAAAATTTGCGTATTACTTTACATGCAAAAGCATATCACTGCATTTGTCTTAGCCCACTCTGGAAATTATTGTTACTTATTTTCAAAGCAAATGTGATGAACTTGCTCATAGCAATCAGTTACACATTTGCTACCATATTTCAGCTTATGCAGAAACATAATAGATTTTAGAAGCTATGTGAATTGTAACAGATATTCGTTTTTCAGAACACCAGCATGTATAATTGCGTTATGTTTTTAGTGCATACACTTTTAAAGGTATGTAAACCATTGTGCATGTAAACAATGCATGAAAATGTTTCGGCAAATGCATTACAATGTATGTTCTCCCTGAGATCATGGTCTATTTTGCATGTCTAAAATAATAAAAGTATAACTAGGGGCATTTAGCAAGGGCACATCTTAATGCTAGTCATACACTATACAAAAAAAAAAAAAAATCAGCCAAACCTATTTTCCAAAAACAAATATTCGGCTGTGAGAGCAAACGATAGTGCCATCATATAATGACCGATAAATCGTTCAGTGAACATAAATGAATCAATTTTTTGTTTGTTTTTTACATATACCTAGTGCAACAGTTCGGACTGAAAACACAATTAACCTTTCAATTTATCGTTCGGCAGTAAATTTCCAAACTTGACGGGTTTTTTTTCAGCTCAAAAACGTCCCAACGTTTATTGATTTTGTGCCCATTAACTGGTCGACAAATTAATGAACCGAATTTCAGATGATTTTTCGTATAGTGTATGGCCAGCATTAGTCTGATTATTTTGGTGTCATTCCCACCCTATTAGATTGTAAGCTCTTCTGAGCAGGGCCATTTTAATCCTCTTTTATTGTTTGAAGTGACACATCGGCATGGCATGTTTGTTACAACGAAGGCACATTTGTGTTAAACTGAGTGAGTTGTTCAAGCCGGATTTAAGAATAACATGACAGGAAGCCAGGTTCAGGGCCCAGAGGAGTTCATCTATTCTGTTGTGCTGGATTTTACCTTTGCCTTAGAAATCTGGATGTGCTAAACATGCTTCATGAACCAAGAAAGCCCAGCTGGTTTATATAAAGCATCATCAATTCATTGCCATATGTCAGAAAGAAATGACTGGCAGGAGGAAAGTACCACTTACTTCAGATAACAAGCTCAAACTAAAAGAATTATTCTGAACTTCCAAAAATTCATTCATAGTATCAAATTTTTCAATTATATGTGAAAATCCTTTTCTATACTTATATTTCAAATGCATAAATGACCTTTCTTGTTCTGATATTTTCTACATTTCTATTAATATTATTAGACACACTTTCAGAGCTAAAAGAGAAAATACAGTTCAGTAAAAAAAAAAAAAAATATGATTCATCATCCAGGCAGCCAACATGTAAAGAGGCAACTACTGTATGAGGATAAGTGTCTCACGGTGCAACTCTAGGGACCATCTTGGGTTTATTTCTAGCAGAGACACTCTAAGTTTATATGTCTTCCCTTATTTCTTCCGGGGGGCACTAATTTCCTTTCAAGAATATACTGTTAGGTAAATAGGGAGATTAGGACTAAAATTTCATTAGAGGGCAAGGAGTTATGTGAATAATTTAATGTTTCCTACAATTAAATGGCACAATGTAAAGAATTTTTTTAAATATGTATAAAGCAGAACAATTCATATTGTTCTCAAAGGGCCTCAGTTTCCACATCTGAAAAAATAGTGAGTTTAAAGCAGAGGTAAACCCCAAGTGAATGGCATTACATTTGCTATATCATAAATAACTGCCACAGTGATTTCAAACTGAATACCGAAAACTTGTTTTTACATTTATGTACTCCAACAATGGCTGCTTGGTGTAGGTTTTCTTATGGTGACAACAGTGTACCATGACTGTTCAATGATTTTGATGTTACCACTTGTCTCCATCAAAAACCTGTGTGACAGGGAGACAATGCAGAAGCACAATTGGAAAACAGTCACAGGGTGTTGTCATTAGGTAATATTGAATGAAAGCTGTAAATTTACCTCAATATTAGTTCTAATATTACATTGAAATGCTATGCATTGCATATGTGCAGCGACAGAGAGTGTGGGCTTTAATGACCACACCCAGCTCATATGCATCCAGGGGTGGCAGAGCTTTCTGTAGTGAGCGTGAGCTCACTGTGCGCTTCCAGCACATTGACCCGTCGGCTCCTGTTTATGTGACCACTGTGACAGCCAATAATATCGGTTATGGGATTGGCTAGTCTTTCCCTCCCCAGGCATAAAGACCCTGTTAAGGGGGGCTGGTCAGAAAGGAGTTAAAACTCATATGAGAGTATAGCAACTGGCTTCACATATGCTTTAATTCATCTCCAAACCTGAAATTTCAGTTTGGTGTGGTAAGTCTGTTTGAAAAAAGACACAAGTCTATCTAGTTTAACCAAAAACAGGAAAAAATAAATAAAATAAAAAAATCATACAATCCTATATTCTCAGCCAATCCAGAGGAGGGTGAAAAAAAAACAATATAGCATCATCCAATTTGCTACAGCAGGGGAAAATGCCTTCCTGATCCCCCTTAGCTGGTCAGAACCATCAATGGAGGTTGTCTATTCCACATTTTCACAGCTCTTAATGTGAGGAAACCTTTCCATATTTGGAGATTAAATCTAATTTCCTCCAGATGTAAAGAGTGCTTTCTTGTCCTTCGTAATGACATTAAGGTCCCTTTCACACATACGGACCATTCATTCCATCAGTTCAGTCACATCAAAACAGATGAAGTATGCATCAGTTGCTCATCCGTTTTTCATTTGTGCTCATCCGTTTTTCATTTGTGCTCATCCGTTTTTCATTACTTTTTTTTTTAAAGTGACTGAACTGAACTTCAAACACTGTATATAGTTGATTGCTAACAACCGATGAGTCATCAGCTGTCAGTGGGCTTCCCCACTGACATCTGAATGTAAAAAAATTGCTGGCAAAAACAAATCGTGAAAACAAAAGGCATGGGGGCCCCCCAGAATCCATACCAGACCCTTATCTGAGCACGAAGCCTGGCAGGTCAGAAAAGGGAGGGGACTGAGAAAATGTCCTCTGCCTGTGAATGTAAAAAAAAGCAGAAAAAAGTGATGTCCTCTCCCCTCGTGGAACCCTTTTTGGTTCCAGAGAGAGGAGAGAGGACATCTAAAAGCGAGTTACACCAACACTACACTAAAACAGTGTACATAGGTACACTTTTGACCCCGTGATCCCCCCCCCCCCAGTTATCCCTTTCACTCCCAGTCACTGTGTTACCAAGTACATTTTTCAGATTTTTCACTGATCACTGTACTGTTGACACTAAACACTTTGCAGGTATATAATTATTTTATACTTTACTGTTTACTGTTTACTGTGTTTTAATATTAACCATTATTTTCTTTGTAGGTATGCCATTCAGCTGCAGCACTAATTTATTCATCTTGACAACAACACAATATGAAAATGAGCGACTCCAGTGATGTAGGAGGTGATTTCACCACCACAGTAAAAAAAAAAGAACATATATGCCGCAGCATGGGGGCAGGGGTGGATTATCCCATGCTTTGGCATGTATTTTTTAGGGACAGATTTCAATAAAAAAAAAGTTGTTTTATTGAGTTTATTGATGTTTTCTTTATCAGATTTTCAGATACGCCATTCAGTTGCAGCATTGATTTATTTATTTTGTTAGCAACAGGGTTTGCTCTTACGATATGTAAATCAGCGACTCCAGCACTGTAGGAGGTCATTTCACCACCACAGTTGAAAAAAAAAGTGCATGCATGCCCATTAGTGGATGCAGGGCGGTATTCTAATGGTGGGCATATCAACCGATCAATCTTTTTTTCTTTCAGCCTACAGGCTGCATGAAAAAAATAACATTACAATATATGTCAAACAAGGACCAGTGACGTACTTGTATGTTGCTGGAATTTGAGTGGTTATACCTGAATGATGCCTGCAGGTTTAGGTATTATCTTGGTATTGTTCTTTTCAGCCAGAAGCCGGGTTTCATGTAAAAGCAATCCTAGTGGCTAATTGACTGCTAGACTGCTTTTACAAGCAGTGGGAGGGAACGCCCCCCTCCCACTGTCTTTCATGTTTTTCTCTGGCTCTGGGTCTCCTGTCCCACTGGGGAACCCGACAATACAGCCGGTGGTTCCTCCAGCTGACCATAGAGCTGATTGAAAACCAGAACAGCTCCAATCATCTCTATGGCTTAAGAAACTGGAAGCTACAAGCATTTCAAGACTTTGGTTTGGCTGGATATAAACCACGCCATTGGGAAATTGGGAAAGCATCGTATCACACCGATCTTGGTGTGGCAAGATGCTTTCAGGGCAGAGGAGAGATCTAGAGTCTAATAGACCCCAATTTATTTATTTTTTAAATACCTGTCTATCATAGTGGATATTTACATTCCCTGTGATAATAATAAACATGATAAAAAAAATGAAAGGAACAGTGTAAAAATAAAAGCACCCCCGTCCCCCTGTGCTTGCGTGCAAAGGTGAATGCAAGCATCGGTCTCGTGTCGTATGTAAACAGCAACTGCACGAAGCGTGTGATGTATCACCACAAACATCAGATCAAGGGCAGTAATTCTAGCAGTAGTAACCTGTAAGGCTTTTAAAGGCTTTTAGTTTGTTGCCGCTGCCAAGTTGTGTTTAATTTTAAAGCACGTTGTGTTTGGTATCGATGTACTTGGCATAAGATCATCTTTTATCATTTATCAAACATTTGGCCAATATAGCGTGCCCATTAAAATTCCAAAAGTATATTTTTTTCCCGAAAAATTGTGTTTGAGAAAGTGCTGGGCAAATACTGTGTGGAAAAAAATTGCAACAGCCACCATTTTAATCTCCAATGCCTTTACTTTAAAATATATAATGTTTGGGGTTCAAAGTTTTCTAGCAAAGAAAAAAAATAGAATCTCATGTAAACAAAAAGTGTCAGAAAGGGCTTTGTCTTCAAGTGGTTAGAAGAGTGGGTGATGTGTGGCATAAGTTTCTAATATTGTGCATAAAATGCCAGGACAGTTCATTTGGGGGTTTTTATGCTATCTGGGCATTTCATAGGGAACAAAAACTGTGACAGGTAGTGTGGAGTGAAATAAAAAATGTACACCCTTAGAAAGCCTGAAGGCGGTGATTGGTTTTCAGGATCCTGTATGCGGTTAGACTGCCAAAAAGTCCCAAACATGTGGTATCCTCGTACTCAGGAGAAGCAGACAAATGTATTTTGGGGTGTAATATCACATATACCCATGGCATGTGTGAGCAATATATCAAATATATATATATATATGTGTTTGTAATTTTTCAATTACTTAATTATTATTAATTACTTAAATGTAATATTCAATGTGCTCAAAATGCTTCTCAGCAAATTCCTTGGGGTGTCTGCTTTCCAAAATGGGGTCATTTGGGGGGTTTGTGCTGTCATTCATTTATAGCACCTCAAGAAACTAAAAGCTGTGTAAATTCCAGAAAATGTACCCTAGTTTGTAGACACTATGGGCCAGATTCACAGAGCGATTACGCCGGCGTTACAGGAGATGCGCGGCCTAAGTCTAAATTTGCGCATGCGTTTCGATGTGCCGCATCCCCAAAACGAGATACGCAAGAAATCTACTTTTTTTGACCGGCGTAATTTCGATAGACAGGCGCATCCGTCCGCGCAAAACTGCGCTAGACACACCATTGATTTGCTATTCAAATATGCAAATAAGGGAGTTACGGGGATCCACAAAAGAACGTTGTTGCAGCGCAGGCTACGCGCTGTGCGCAACAGCTGCACGTCCTGTCTAAAATTAGACCATATAAAAGGTGGTATAAAATTAGACAATCCGTCTACATGTCAGAGAAAGCAACACTGTTAGTGAGGAGCTGAGCAGTCACACTTGCTGCACAACAATCTGTATGCCAACATGCCAGGGACATCCTTGCTCATAGCTATACTACTGACTTTAGAGGAGCAAAGAAGGAGGAGGGCACGGGAGAGGATATACCGCACACGCATAGACATCTTTGGCATGAGTGATTCTGAGGTGTATCACATCTTCAAATTCACCCCTCATGCCATCCTGGAATTAACCATAACCATGCAGGATGACATCACCAGCCCAACACACCACTCACATGCAGTGCAGCCACTGGTCAAGGTCCTGGCAACACTCCATTTCCTTGCCAGTGGCTCTTTTCAAAGAACAAGTGGAGTGGTGGCTGGGATGTCACAATCCTCCATGAGCAGATGTGTGCACCAGGTTATCCCAGCAATCCTCAGACGCATGGCCAACCAAATCATCAAACCCACCACTGAGGACCTGCGGCTGAAGGCAATGACAGATTTCTACCGAATTGCCAGATTCCCACGCACCGTGGGGGCCATTGATTGCACACATGTGGCACTCCAGCCCCCCCATGAGACATAGCACATATACCGCAATTGGAAGCATTGGCATTCCATCAACATACAGGTGATAGTCGATGCCCAAGGCCTCATATGGCACGTACGTGCCAAACACCCCGGATCTACAATCAGAGCCCCATCCGAATGGAATTCAAACAGAACGTGTATGGGGACACCTGGCTGGTTGGTGAGTGACATGGGTGGCAGGCATGACTGTCCCCCCCCATGATGCACACATCACAAGGGGCACATGCATGACTACAGTAGGTGACTGGGATATTGTGTCAATCTCGCTCCCTTTCTCGGCGAGATTGAGCACTTGCGAGCCCCATCGCGAGAGCCAGCGCCGAGCTGGCTTGCCGCGATGGAGACAAAGCCGTCATAGAAGCGACGGGGATCCGGCGCGGATTCCCGCCAATTCTACACGTGGGCGGAGTTTGTTATGAATCCTGAAGGAGAAATCCCCGCCGGATTTTTAAAAAAAAATCCGGCATGGGTTCCCCCCTCAGGAGCATAACGGGCCCTTAGGTCTGTTATGGGTTGTAAGGAGACCCCCTACGCCGAAAAAACGGCGTGGGGGTCCCCCCACAATCCATAACAGACCCGTATCCAAAGCACGCCGGCCGGCCGGTCAGGAAGGGAGTGGGGGCGAGCGAGCGCCCCCCCCCCTCCTGAGCCGTACCGGGCAGCATGCCCTCAACATGGGGGGGTTAGGTGCTCTGGGGCAGGGGGCGCACTGCGGCCCCCCACCCCAGAGCACCCTGTCCCCATGTTGATGAGGACAGGGCCCTTTCCCGAAAACCCTGGCCGTTGGTTGTCGGGGGTATGCGGGCGGGAGGCTTATCGGAATCTGGAAACCCCTTTAATAAGGGGGCCCCCAGATACCGGCCCCCCCACCCTAAGTGAATGAGTATGGGGTACCCCTACCCATTCACCTCCAAATAAAAAGTGTAAACACAAATAAACCACACAGGGTGGGGGGGGGGGGTGTATGATCGCTTTTATAAAAGCGCCCCCCTCCGGCGGGCTTCTGTGGGGGGTGGGTGCCGCCGTCTGGTTCTCTTCCGCCGCCGGGGGGGGCGCTTTGATAAAAGCGCCCACCACCCGGCGGGCTTCTTTCGACGTCTTCGGCGACTGGGGGGTCTTCTCCCACTCTCCGGGGTCTTCTCCTGCTCTCCGGGGGTCTTCTCCGCTCTCCGGGGGTCTTCTCCGCTCTCCGGGGGCTCCCTCGCCCCCACTCCCTTCCTGACCGGCCGGCCGGCGTGCTTTGGATACGGGTCTGTTATGGATTGTGGGGGGACCCCCACGCCGTTTTTTTGGCGTAGGGGGTCTCCTTACAACCCATAACAGACCTAAGGGCCGTTATGCTCCTGAGGGGGGAACCCATGCCGGATTTTTTTTTTTAAATCCGGCGGGGATTTCTCCTTCAGGATTCATAACAAACTCCGCCCACGTGTAGAATTGGCGGGAATCCGCGTCGGATCCCCGTCGCTTCTATGACGCACTCGCTGGAATGTGCTTTTACTATTCCAGCGAGTGCGAGATATCGGCAGCCTGTCGCCGAGATTCAGCGCGATGCTGTCGTGCTAAAAACACATTCTCGGCGGCAGGCACTGTAACATCCTCCTGTCTTTTCCCTTACAGGTGACTCTGCATATGCACTGGGACCTCATCTCATGACTCCTATCCGGAACCCCCAAACCCCAGGAGAGGAAAGATACAATGAAGCCCACGCCCAAACACGTGCAATGGTGGAGCGCACCTTTGGCCTCCTGAAGTCACGTTTCCGATGCCTGGATAAGTCGGGGGGTACCCTGTTGTATTGCCCAAACTTTGTGTGCCAGATCATCGGTGCCTGTTGCCTGCTGCACAACTTCGCAGTAAGAAAGGGCCTGCAGATTGACCTACGTGATGACCTGACCCCTGAACCAGACAATCCCCCCCTAACCGAGGCTACCCCGTCTTCTGAGGGAAGAGCAGCCAGGAGACAGCTCACATTGGGCATCTTTGCACGTTAAACACACACATTAATCATGGCACAATGAGAATGCATGCATGCACACCACTGTGGTCCCTAGCACACACACCCCACATCCTCATCAAATTGGATTGGCACAAGCCCACCATGCAGGACTTGTGAGCAGCAACGCCACGCCACGGCTCCAATTATGTCACTGTACATTCATACACCATTCACACGGACCTGGGGATCACTTTTCCCTGGTCCTGGGGAACCCTTCTTCACCAAAACTGAGGGTGACACCCCTTTTCCGGCTGGAATATCACCTTCATAATTCCAAAATCATTCACAACACAAAAAAAAATGTCCAGCAAAAAAAATAAAACATTTCAGGAAAAAAAAGCCAAAAAAAAATCCTAAAAAAACAAATTAATGCCGCTGGCATGAGCCACGCCTGGGGCGCCCACGGCCACGGCCCCGGCTCCTCAGGGGAGACTCATGGGGGGGGTAATCCGGGGAAGGAGGAGCAGCCCCTGGTCTCTGCCCATCTGGCGGCCTGCCCTCCAAGGCCACGGAAATTCTGGTCAGGCCAGCACTTAGTGTTGCCGTGTTGGCCTGGATAGCCTGGGTGAGAGCCCTAACATCCTGCCAAACATCTGCTGTTGTAGTCTGCGGGAGTGGCAGTCCAGGTCCCCAAGCGTATCCTTTATGGAGGACATGCTCTCCTCCATCCGCACCAAAGTCTGGCTGACCTGTCCCAGATGGTGGGTCTGAAGGGCCTGGTCCCTTCTCAGATTGGCAGGCAGAACCTCTGCCACCCCCTGGTCTTCTGGGACGACTTCCTGCCTCCAGCTGAGGCTTGTGGCCGGGGAGAAGGGTAGGCCCTTGGGAGGGGAGCCCTGTTGGGGGAGGAGTGGGAGGGGCTAGCCCTTATAGAGGGCTGGCTGCTGCCAGCCAGAGAGGAAGACTCCTCCAAAAACAACAATCCACTGGCTAACATGACATCCTCCTCCTCCTCAAACTCCTCCTCCTCAACCTCCTCCTCCTCAACCTCCTTCGAGGACTCTGGCATTGTCTGGGGGTCCTCATCAGGCTGCTATCCTGGGGATGGTGCGGTCAGGCCAGGTGGCCCAGCACCCTCCTGCACATCTGTGGATGACACAAAACATTCACAGGTTGAAGGATACACACACTTGCCACATATCCCCCCCCCACACATGCTACACACCTGATAGGGCAAAAAAACCTTACCTAGCATCATGGCTTCATGACTGGAGTCATAGCCAGGCAGGCCCTCCACCTGTTGTCTATTAAAGGTGTGGGCCACCGCACGCTCCTCCGCTGTAAGCCTAACAGGGCATGGTGGGCACCCTCCAGTGCCCCTGGCATGGGCTGCCATCTGCCCCAGCTTCTTTCGGACAAAACACCGGAGATCATTGATTTTCTTTTCGAATCCCCTCACGTGTCCGGGTCTCCCCCCCCCCCTGAATTTACCTGGTCGGTAATGTGCTGCAAAATCTCCCTCCTCCTGGCCGTGGTGGTGTTGGCACTCTCCGGGCCGTGCAGAAAACGCCCATATTGGGTAATGGCCTGGGCAATTATTTGTATTTCCCCCAAAGAAAAATTCAACTTACGCTTCCTCTCAGTCATACTCATACAACAACCCTATCCCAAACAATCACCAAAAATCACTCACAAAAACAAAACAAACAAACCAAAAAGTCTCACAAGCAGTCACCAAAAAACGCTATCAAATATATTCTACAAAACACTAGATCAAACAGTCAACAAATATCACAAAGACAAGTCACAACGCAACAAACCACAGAACAAAAGCACCTTGCTGTATAGGAAGGGATACAAAGGGATGTACTTGTGCAAAGGAAGTGCGTTTGTGTCTGTCTATTTATGCTGTCTGCGTAGTTCACTAAGTTGCCCGGGGCAACCTCCAATTTCACTGATTGTGCCGTTCCCGAGTTGTGAGCATGCGCACAGAGGTGCTGACCATGGTCTGCTTCATGCGCGCATGCGCGATCTGGCCGGCCCTTCATTTGCATGGGGTCATGGCTCATTTCAATGTAACACGCCCATGTCCTTCCCAATTTGAATTACTCCACCTTACGCCTCTGAAATTACGTTGCACCGGCGCTAATTTCTGCGCAAATCAAACGAGAATACGGTGATTGCGCCGCTACATTGCGCCGGTCTAACGTAAAAGAGGTGCGCTACGCCGGTCAAAAAATGCGCCGATGTACGTGAATCTGGCCTTATAACTTTTGCACAAAAACAATAAATATATACTTATTGAATTTTTTTATCCGAGACATGTGGCTGAAAGCATTTTGGCCTAAATGTATGACTAAAATTTTGTTTATTGTATTTTTTTTATAACAAAACAGAGGAGAAAAACATTTTTTTTTCCAAATTTTTGGTCTATTTTAGTTTATCAATGTGGGTGATAGCGCAAATTGTAAAAACATAACATCACATATACAATGGGTGATATATACGGTGCACAAAAAGTATAAAGTGCCAAGCTTATAGGTCTATCAGGGACGGAAAAAAGTCCAAAGAAAGTGCTAAATCTTAAATAAGTGCACTAATAGTCCATAATGGTGAAAACAGTGTGAAAGGATGTCCGCTGGTCAAGAGATTGAGGAAAAAACACCACCACACAGCGCGTCTGGTCTCCCAGAACTCTCACCTCCAGCAAGTCAAAACAGGCATATAAGATGATCCTCTGTGTGGACAACCTCCCTCGGTAGTTATGATAGCCACCACGGATCGGTGGGAAGATAGATACCGAAATCAATGAATAGGAACCAGCAGGAAGTGAGGTGATCAAATACCACCAGAAGAAAGCTCTATTTGTGGGGGGGGGGGGGGGTGAAAGGATGCAAATTTCATTTGGGCACAGCATTGCATGACTGCGTAATTACCAGTTAAAGCAGTGCAGTGCCAAATTGTAAAAAATGCTCTGGTCATTAAGGGGGCAAATCCTTCCAGGGCTGAAGTGGTTAAACTCTTCAGTATCTTCTTAACTATAGAAGTTAAACTAACAGGTCTATAGTTACTTGGTAAAGACTTTGATCCCTTTTTAAATATAGGCACCAGATTGGCCTTACACCATTCCAGCGGTAATATTCAAGTCAATAAATAGTGTCAAAAAATCAGATACAATGGCTTTGAAATGTCATAGCCTAATTCTTTTAGGATCCGTGGGTGGATGTCACCTGGCTAAGTGCTTTATTCACCTTTGATTTGACTAATTATTTGTGGCCCATATCAGTTTTGAGCCATTGTGGATCATTTTGGTGTCAATATCATCCACATTACAGACATGAGCTCCTCCATGCTCCTTTGTATACAAAGAGCTGAAGAAGGTATTTAATACATTTGCCTTCTCTTTGTCCCCAGTCACCCACTCTACCTTAAATTGTAAAGGACCTACAGTCTCAGACCTGAGCTTTATACTATTAATATATTTGAAGAATTTTTGGGAGTTTGTCCTACTATCTTTTGCAAAAAAAAAAATTGAATTTTTGTGGCCTTGATTACCTTCTGTTATATTTTTTTGTAAAATTTAAATGATTATAGTTACATAGTTACATAGTTACATAGTTAGTCAGGCTGAAAAAAAACACAAGTCCATCTAGTTCAACCATAAAAAAAAATAAACAAACAAAATAAAACACAGTACATCCCATACACCCAACTCCATACCCACAGTTGATCCAGAGGAAGGCAAAAAAAAACAGCAGAGCATGATCCAATTTGCTACCGGAGGGGAAAAAATTCCTTCCTGAATTTACCCCGGATCAACTTTACCTACAGAACTTAGTACTCAGTTACATTATGTGTATTTAGGAAAGAATCCAGGCCCGTCTTAAAGCAATCTACTGAGCTGGCCAGAACCACCTCTGGAGGGAGTCTGTTCCACATTTTCACAGCTCTTACTGTGAAGAAACCTTTCCGTATTTGGAGGTGAAATCTCTTTTCCTCCAGACGTAAAGAGTGCCCCCTTGTCCTCAGCGTTGACCTTAAAGTGAATAACTCAACACCAAGTTCACTATATGGACCTCTTATATATTTGTACATGTTGATCATATCCCCCCTTATTCTCCTCTTTTCAAGAGTGAATAAATTCAGTTTTTCTAATCTTTCCTCATAGCTGAGCTCGTCCATGCCTCTTATCAGTTTAGTTGCCCTTCTCTGCACTTTCTCCAGTTCTCCGATATCCTTTTTGAGAACTGGTGCCCAAAACTGGACTGCATATTCCAGATGAGGTCTTACTAATGATTTGTACAGGGGCAAAATGATATCTCTATCTCTGGAGTCCATACCTCTCTTAATACAAGAAAGGACTTTGCTCGCTTTGGAAACCGCAGCTTGGCATTGCATGCCATTATTGAGCTTATGATCAACTAAAACCCCCAGATCCTTCTCCACTACAGATCCCCCCAGTTGAACTCCCCCTAGCATGTATGAAGCATGCATATTCTTAGCCCCCAAGTGCATAACTTTACATTTATCAACATTAAACCTCATCTGCCACATAGTCGCCCAATTAGACAGAGCATTGAGGTCGGCTTGTAAATTGGAGACATCCTGCAAGGACGTTATTCCACTGCATAGCTTGGTGTCATCTGCAAAAACAGAAATGTTACTTTTGATCTCAGACCCAATATCATTTATAAATATATTGAAAAGTAAGGGACCCAACACTGAACCTTGGGGTACACCGCTGATAGCCTTGGACCATTCAGAGTAAGAATCATTAACCACAACTCTCTGAATCCTGTCTTTCAGACAGTTGTCTATCCATTTACAAACTGATATATCTAATCCTGTAGACCTTACCTTACACATGAGCCGTGTGTGGGGAACTGTATCGAACGATTTTGCAAAATCCAAGTATACCACGTCCACTGCCACGCCTCTGTCCAGGGTTTTACTTACCTCTTCATAAAAGGAAATCAGGTTTGTCTGACAACTTCTGTCTTTCATGAATCCATGCTGTCTGCTGCTTAAAGGGGTGTTCCAGCCGCAATTATTTTTTTTTAAAGTCAGCAGCTACTAACAGTGTGGCTGCTGACTTTAAATAAGGACACTTACCTTGTCCTACTTGCCCGCGCTGATGGCCCCCCCGATGCCGGTCCCACGATCGATCCAGGTCCCGCGCCGCCATTCACACTATGGGAAACAGGCAGTGAAGCCGTAAGGCTTCAATGCCCATTTCCTACTGCGCCTGCGTGAGTCTCACGCTGGCTTGTGAATGGGTGGCTGCTCTCTGAGAACACACACAGTTCCCAGAAAGCAGCGTTCCCCATTCACAAGCAGAAGAAGCAGAAGAAAAGACGGTGTGGAAGAGGCAGATTACGGACTTCCGCATAGCAACAGGTATTTCGGGTGAGTATTTTTTTTTTCACTTTTTTTTTATTTAATTTTTTTAAGCTAGATGGGCAAATGTGGTTTTCCTGGGTGGAACTCCGCTTTAAATAGTTTGTTTCCAGCAAGAACTCATCCATGTGGTCTTTTATTAAACGTTCCAGTATCTTCCCAACTATAGAAGTTAAACTAACAGGTCTATAGTTACTTGGTAAAGACTTTGTTCCCTTTTTAAATATAGGCATCACATTGGCTCTACGCCAATCCTGTGGTACTATTCCTGTCATTAATGAGTCCCTAAATATTAGATACAGTGGCTTTGAAATTTCAGAGCTCAATTCTTTTAGGATCCGTGGGTGGATGCCATCTGGTCCAGGTGCTTTATCCACCTTTATTCTGTCTAAATATTTCTGGACCATATCACTTTTGAGCCATTGTGGATTTGGGGCTGTGTCACTCCCACCCCCATTATGGACATGAGCTCCCCCATACTCCATTGTATACACAGAGCTGAAGAAAGCAATTAATAAATTTGCCTTCTCTATGTCCTCAGTCATCCACTATAGATTATTTTGTAAAGGGCCTACATGCTCAGACTTGACCTTTTTACTATTAATATATTTAAATAATTTTTTGGGGTTTGTCCTACTATCTTTTGCAATCTGTCGTTCATTTTGAATTTTTGCATTCTTGATTTCCTTTTTACATATTCTATTATATTCTTTGTAACATTTAAACGACACTAGTGTTCCTTCATTTTTATATTTTTTAAAAGCTATTTTCTTATTGTTTATAGCTTTTTTAACTTTGACATAGGTTTTATCTTTAGCCTTTTAAACGTATTGCCCATGGGAATATACTTTGCAGTGAGGTTCCAAAGAGTCTTTTTGAAGAATTCCCATTTCTGTTCTGTGTTCATCTGTGCCAATATTCCCTCCCAGTCCAAGCCCTGGAGAGCAGTCCTCATGCTTTGAAAATTTGCTCTCTTGAAATTAAGTGTTTTTATCTTTCCTGTATGTATTTCTTGCTTATAGTTAATATTAAATGAAATCATGTTATGATCACTGCTACCCAGGTGTTCCTTTATCTGAACATTAGTAATAAGCTCTGCATGGTTTGAGATTACCAAGTCCAACAGAACATTATTCCTAGTTGGGGCCTCAATAAACTGCACCATAAAATTGTCCTGCAATAGGTTTTTACATTTTTGTCCTTTAACTGTCCCAGAAATTCCATTATTTCAGTCAATTTCTGGGTAGTTAAAATCCCCCATTATTATCACCGTCCCAGCCCTTGCAGCCCTTTCCATCTGTGCAAAGAGCTGAGTCTCCACCTCCTCATTAACATTGGGTGGTCTATAACAAACTCCAATGATTAACTTTGAACTACGCACATCTGTATGCAGTTCCACCCATAATGCTTCAACTTCATCACACTCTCCATCAACCAGGTCCTCTTTCACGCTTGCTTTGAGGTCACTTCTCACATAGAGACAGACGCCTCCACCTTTCCTTTTAACCCTGTCTTTCCGAAAGAGAGCATAGCCAGGAATATTAATAGCCCATTCATGTGAGGATTGAAGCCAAGTTTCAGCAATACCGATTACATCATAGCTCTCCTCATGCACCAGAGCTTCCAACTCACCTGTTTTGCTTGGCAGGCTTCTGGCATTGGTGAACAAACACTTAAATGTATTGTTACATTTTTCGCTAGTGTTTTTCATATAATTTTTAGTAGTGCAAATGGCACTATAATTTGCAATGGCTGTTTGCAACATGGGAACTTTCTTGTCACCTGCCATAACCACCTCCATATATCCCCATTCCACTCTCCATTAATGTCTGACCCCTAACTGACCTGTGTGCCCGATGTAATTCTAGTTCACCCTCCACCCTCAAGTCTAGTTTAAATACTCCTCCAGCATTCCCCTAAACCTCTCACCCAGACCCCCTTCCATTAAAGTGCAAACCATCTTTAGCATATAAGTTGCACCCCAATGAAAAGTCATCCCAGTGCTCTAGAAACCCAAAATGAAAAGTCATCCCAGTGCTCTAGAAACCCAAATTCCTCCTTCCTACACCAGGTCTTTAGCCATGCATTCAGCCATGCATTCAGCTCTCTAATCTCCCCCTGCCTTTCCTGTGTTGCGCACAGGAGAATATCACCTTGGAGGTCCATTCCCTTCATCTTGCAGCCTACTGTAGTTCTTTAAATTGATTCTTAAGGAGCCTCCACCTTCCATGTATACTGTCATTGGTTCCAACATGGACCAAGACAGCTGGGTCATGCCCAGCCCCTCCCAGAAATGTATCCACCCGGTCCACCACATGCCGAACCCTGGCACCAGGGAGACAGCAAACCATTCGTGTTCCTGTCATGTCTCAGGGTGTATTCGAACCGGGATCTTCCTGGTCTCTTAAACCATAGCCTTACCTGCTGTGCCACAGAAGAGATCTAGACCTTGGGAATGTCCTTATTGTGTTCAACACTACCTCGGACTCACTAGCTCCAGCTGCTGCCAGCTGTGGACAATTCTAAATCTGCACAGCCTTTAAATAGGAAGTGAGGTCATCACTCAGCGCCCGTTTATTTGGATTCATTCCCTGGGTGTTTTGTCTTCTGTGATCTTCCTTGTATTGAACTCCTGCCTCATATCCCGACTATTCTACAGCCTGCTGATTTTGTACCTTACCACCTGATCGTGTATGACGTCTGCCTGCCTGACCCTTCTCCGGATTTCGATTGTGAACTATTTGCCTTATCCGTTGCCGACCGTATCTGCCTGGCGACGCTTTGCCTGAATCTTCATCATATTACTTACACAATGGCAGTGGACCCAGCTGAGATTGTTAAGGCGATTACACGTCAGGGACAACTGATCGGAGCTCATGAACAGCATCTTTTTTCCCTGGACGCCAAATTAGATGAACTTTGCACTATGCTCAAATCTTGTTTGCCTGGTTCCTCTGCAACGGTCCAGACTCCGGATCCTACTTCTGCTACGTTCCAACCTGCCTCTTCTGTACCACCAAAACTTCCCTTGCCTGTGATACTGAGGACTGCAGAGGCTTTTTAAATGTTTGCCGTTTGCATTTCCGCAACAACCCTGTGACTTTTAGCACTTCGTCTGCCAAAGTGACTTTTGTAATTTCCTTGTTAAAGGGGAAGGCCCTGGCCTGGGTCTCTCCTTATTTGGAACGCAATGATCCTGTACTCCAAGATGCCGATACATTTCTGGCCTCTCTGCAGACTGTATTTGACAAGCCAGATAGAGCTTCTGCAGCTGAGTACTTCCTCTTGGACATACAACAAGGCACCAGATCTGTGGCACAGTATGCTATTGAGTTCCGTACCCTTGCTGCTGAGGCTAATTGGGACTCTAGAGCATTACGTGCAGCCTTCCGAAAAGGTCTTACGGATCGCATCAAGGACAAATTAGTCTATAAGGATTTCCCAGAAGACCTTGAGAAATTCATAGAGCTGTGTGTTCGTCTGGATGTCCGGTACCAGGAAAGGTGCCAAGAGAGACTTAGAACCCGCAAGTTTCCAAAGGCCAGTTTACCGTTTGGCCCCTAACTTCCAAACACCACCTCAGCCAGAACCTGAAACCTCTGTTGAACCCCAGGCACCTGTGGAACCCATGGATGTGAGCCGCCTCCACCTAACCGAGTCAGAGAAACAAAGGAGGCGTTCATTGGGCCTATGCCTGTACTGTGGTCTTAAAGGACATTTAGTGTCTGTCTGCCCTTCCCGTCCAGTAAAAGGCAGGGTCTAACCAGTGTTGGAGGAGCTGGCTTAGACCTTACACATAGATCCTCCAAGACCAAGATTACTGTTCTGGCTACTATCCATTTACCTTCTAAGCTTGTTTTCTGCAAGGCTTTTGTGGATTCTGGAGCTGCTGGCATATTCTTGGACTACACTTTTGCAAGAAAGAACAACATCCCGTTTGTTCCAAAGTCTAGACCCCTGAACATTACCACCCTGAATGGACAGCCCTTGGGAGATGGCATTGTGAAATTCGAGACTACGACAATCACCCTTCAGGTAGGCCTCCTCCACAAAGAGTAAATTGTCTTGTCTCTCATTGATTCTCCGCTTTTGCCTATCAGCCTTGGTTACCCATGGTTACAACTTTACAACCCTTCTTTTGATTAGGAACATGGAGAACTAACCTCCTGGGGATCGTCCTGTCGCCCTAACTGTTTGTCTCAACCCAAAAGACTTTCTGCTTGCATGTTGGCTCCTGTGACTATGCCACCTACCTTGCCTCGTGCATACCATGACTTCGCAGACGTATTTTGCAAGCAAAAGACAGAGGTGTTACCTCCACATCGTCCTTTTGACTGTACAATTAAATTGATTCCCAGAGCACCTCTTGCCAAAGGAAAGACCTACCCCCTGTCTCTGGCTGAACAAAAGTCTATGGAGGAATACATAAGAGACAACTTGAAAAGAGGTTTCTTTCTTTGAGAAGAAAGATGGGGGCCTTCGTCCATGCATAGACAATTGGGGGTTACATCAAATCACCGTAAAGGACTCCTACCCTTTGCCTCTAATTCTTGAACTTTTTGATGTGCTTAAGGGGGCTGTTATCTTCTCCAAGCAAGACCTACGAGGGGCTTATAACCTGATTTTGAATTAACGAGGAGGATGAGTGGAAGACAGCATTCAACACTCGTAATGGACACTTTGAATATTTGGTCATGCCATTTAGGTTGTGTAACGCATCTGCTGTCTTTCAACGTTTCATGAATGACATTTTTCATGATTTTAGCAACCGTTTTGTGATCATCTACTTGGAAGACATTTTAATCTTTTCCAAGACTCATCTAGAGCACATCTCGCATGTGAAACAGGTATTACAACGGCTTAGAGAAAATCATCTTTATGCAAAAATCGAGAAATGCAGTTTCCATCAAAGCTGTATTCCTTTCCTTGGGTACATCATAAGTGCTGACAGTTTCCAAATGGACCCTCAAAAACTTTCCGCTGTCTTTAGAGGACTCCAAAGCTTTTTAGCTTTTTAGGGTTTGCAAATTACTACAGACGCTTCATTAAGAGTTTTGCCTCCATTGCGGCACCCCTTACTGCCATGACTAAGAAGGGTACAAATTGCAAGGTGTGGTCTTCAGAAGCAAAATCAGCTTTCCAGCGATTAAAGGACATGTTCAGTAAAGCTCCAATTCTTCAGCATCCAAATCCTGATCTCCAGTACATTGTTGACGTTGATGCCTTGAGGTTGGAGCAGGTGCCGTATTCTCCCAGAGACAGCCAAAGTCTGGTAGAATCTATCCAGTAGCTTTTTTCTCTAGAAACTTTTCTCCTGCAGAGATGAATTATGATGTTGGGAATCGAGAACTACTGGCCATCAAATTGGCATTGTCTGAATGGCGACATCTTCTGGAAGGAGCTCCCAAGCCTTTTTCTATCCTCACTGACCATAAAAACCTACTGTATCTTCAGACTGCTAAACGTCTGAACTCATGTCAGGCTCAATGGGCTCTATTTTTCTCCCGTTTTAATTGTGTCCTTTCTTATGTTCCAGGGCATAGAAACAAAAAAGCTGATGCTCTTTCCAGACAGTTCGCTACCTCCGAAGAAGATCAACCAGCCGAGCAGTATATAATCCCACCTCACAAAATTGTCGCACAGATCTCTACGGCCCTTTCCCAACAGCTACAAGAAACCCAGAATCGTGTTCCCCAGGGCTTGAAGATACCACCAGGTTGCCTGTACGTAGCCCCTAGTCTAAGAAAACCTGTACTCCTCTGGGCACTAGTGTTGAGCGTAATACGCCATATTCGATTTCGCGATATTGCGCGAATATATAGAAGAATATTCGCGAATATTCGCTAATATCGAATATTCGTGATATTTTATCCAAAAAAATTTTGCAAAATTTTGCTAATGCGAAAATGATTGCGAAATTCTCATAAACGGAGATCATTTCCTGTATTACTAAACTAATATGCACTAAACACTAACTCTACACTAACTCTACTTAAAAGAAAGGAGAATAAGGGGGCAAAAGAAGGACGGAGAAGATAATCGCGCAATATTCCTATTGCGCGATTATCTTCTCCGCCCTTCTTTTGCATCAGAGCCAATCAGAATAACTCGAATATTCGGCAAAAGGAATATCGCGCAATATTCCTTTTGATGAATATTCAAGTTATTCTGATTGGCTCTGATGCAAAAGAAGGGCGGAGAAGATAATCGCGCAATATTCTGTTTGCCGAATATTCGAGTTATTCTGATTGGCTCTGATGCAAAAGAAGGGCGCATCAGAGCCAATCAGAATAACTCGAATATTCGGCAAAAGGAATATTGCGCGATTATCTTCTCCGCCCTTCTTTTGCATCAGAGCCAATCAGAATAACTTGAATATTCGGCAAAAGGAATATCGCGCAATATTCCTTTTGCCGAATATTCGAGTTATTCTGATTGGCTCTGATGCAAAAGAAGGGCCGAGTAGCTGATGCGATTCTTTTATGTTGCCGAAAATTCGCAATGCGAATTTTCGGCAACATAAAAGAATCGCATCAGCTACTCGGCCCAGGGTATCTCTCTAATCATACAAGCAATGCTTTTAGACGTCGATGGAGATCACTAGGATGTGATCTGTTTTAAAAATAAATTTGAAAAAATACAAATATTCGCCATAGCGAATATTCGCCGCAATATTCGAGTTATTCGCAAATACTCGAATATGCAATATTCGTAGCGAATATTCGCGAGCAACACTACTGGGCACATGATGGCGTGTTATCCGGTCATCCTGGTGTCACCATCACTCTTAAGACCTTGCAGCATCATGTCTGGTGGCCTTGTGTGAAAAAGGATGTTACTGACTATGTGGCTGCCTGCCCAACTTGTGCTACTAATAAAGTACCCCACACATTGTCTGCTGGACTGTTACATCCACTTCCGGCACCTCACCAGCCTTGGACCCATTTGACCATGGACTTTATTGTAGACTTACCCAAGTCCGAGGGCATGACTGCTATATGGGTTACAGTGGATTGCTTTTCCAAAATGTCGAATTTTGTGCCGTTCCCGGGATTACCTACAGCGAAAGCACTGTCCACTATCTTCCTTTCCCAATTAGTAAGACATCATGGCATTACCTACCAATTTCATCTCAGACCGCGGATCCCAGTTTGTTTCCCGATTCTGGAGAGCATTCTGCAAGAAACTGGGAGTAACGCTCTCGCTCTCTACCTCACATCACCCTCAAACTGATGGTCAAACCAAACACATGAACCAGACCCTAGAAACCTACCTTCGACATTATGTCAATGCCTTACACTCCAACTGGTCTGAGTATTTGCCTTTAGCTGAGTTTGCCCTAAATACCCGTTGGCACAGTGCCCTTCATACCACACCATTCTACGCAGCCCTAGGCTATCACCCTCAGACTTTTCCCCTACTTCAGCCTTCTTCTGGTGTACCAGCAGCAGATCAGCGGGTGAAAAATATTCGACTACATTGGAAGAAGATTTGTTCTTTACTACGGAAGTCAGCAGGCAAGTACACGCTTTTTTCCAACAGACAAAGACGCCATATACCTCCATATGTGGTGGGGGACAGAGTTTGGCTATCAACCAAGTATGTGAGACTGCAATAACCTTCTACCAAATTGGACTCTCGATTCATTGGTCCTTACAGGACCATTGCTCGAGTTGGGCCAGTTTAAAATTACCTTACTCTATCCGGATACATCCCGTGTTCCACGTTTCCCTCCTCAAAAAAACAATTTTCAACCGCTAATCCAGACCACAACAGGTACCTCCTCCTGTTCTTGTTGATGGACAAAATGAGTTTGAAGTCGCCAAGATTCTTGATTCCAGAAGACAGGGCCGTGGCCTTTGGTATCTGGTTCATTGGAAGGAATATCCTGTCACAGACCGCTCCTGGGTTCCAGCCAAAGATCTGCATGCCCCTTCTCTTATACAAGACTTCCATGCCTCGTACCCCACTAAGCCCCGCTAGGCCCCCAGAAGGGTCCATTTGGGACATGGTCCTGTCATGTCCCGGGGTGTATTTAAACCGGGATCTTCCTGGTCGCTTAAACCATAGCCTTACCTGCTGTGCCACAGAAGAGATCTAGATGTCCTTATTGTGTTCAACACTACCTCGGACTCACTAGCTCCACCTGCTGCCAGCTGTGGACAATTCCAAATCTAGCCTTTAAATAGGAAGTGAGGTCATCACTCAGCACCCGTTTATTTAGATTCATCCCCTGGGTGTTTTGTCTTCTGTGATCTTCCTTGTATTGAACTCCTGCCTCATATCCTGACTATTCTACAGGCTGCTGATTTTGTACCTTACCGCCTGATCGTGTATGACCTCTGCCTGCCTGACCCTTCTCCAGATTTCGATTGTGAACTCTTTGCCTGATCCGTTGCCGACCGTATCTGCCTGACGACGCTTTGCCTGAATCTTCAGCATATTACTTCCACTTCGGACACTACCCTTTACAGGTACCTTACAGTTCCTCAATTTTTACATTTTTTTAACTACTTCCCGACCGCCCACCGCAGGTATACGTCGGCACTTTGAAGATGGATATCTCTGTAACGGCAGCAGCTGCTGCCACAACCGAGATATCCATCTCTTCTGTGGGCGGTCGGGTAAACGATAATGGCGGTCTCCGCGAGATCGCCGTTATTGCTGGCGGGCGAGTGTCCCCCCCTCCCGCTGCGCTCCCGCGCCCTCCCCCGCTTACCGGAGCCGTTGGTAGCGGCGGAGGGGATCGGGTGCGCTCGTCTGTTCAGCGGGGATGCGAGTGAGGGAAAAAATTTCCCTCGTCCATCCCCGTAGCTCTGCTGGGCGGAAGTGACGTCAAACGTCAGTTCCAAACAGCATCTTAAAGAGACATTTTTTTTAAATGTCATTTGAAAAATTACATTTTAAATTTTTGATATTTTTTTTGCATTTTAGCCTAAATATGAGATCTGAGGTCTTTTTGACCCCAGATCTCATATTTAAGAGGACCTGTCATGCTTTTTTCTATTACAAGGGATGTTTACATTGCTTGTAATAGGAATTGTATTAGGAAAAGTATTGCAATGACTGCCATTTTATTCTCTAGTCTAGAGTGTTAGAAAAAAAATATATAATGTTTGGGGGTTTTAAGTAATTTTATAGCAAAAAAAATGTTTTAGTCTCGTAAACACCGAATCTCAAAAACAGGCCCGGGGCTAAAGTGGTTAAAGCTCTTTTCTTAATATTTTTAGCTTTTTAAACTATGGTCCTGAGCACATGTATCCACAGCAGCAGCTCATTAATCTCAGCAGCTGTGCAGCTCATCATCTGGCCACACCAATCAATTAGTTTCGCCCACTGCTCTACAACCAGATGACTGTCTTCACTCAGCACTCCAGATTCCACTCAGGCTGCTGGTATCCTGCAGTTATGATGCACACTGGACAGCAATGTGCACTCTCTGACCTCCCTCACGGCAAGAGGAAGATGTGTCCTGTACATCTTGAGAAAATGCAGCTCTTTCTTCTGGCAATCTTCCCTGGAAAATTCAGCTCAAAACGCCGGGACTACAGTTCACACAGTGTGCTGCTACCTGACTCAGTATATTGAACTCTTCCTGCTCAGAAGCTTCCTCCTCTTTCTGATATAGCAGTTAACCAGTTCAGCACCACAGTGCAGTAGCTACAGAGAGCCGCTGCAGCTAGTGTTTCCCTCACTATCCCTTTTAACTAAGCATCTGGATACATTTTTCTTTTAAGTTTAATACTGCTTTAATTCTACATTAACCCAATACTAGTCTGGTATCTGGTTATTGTGACAAAATAAACAATGCTTTAAAAACACAAACACTGGCAAAGTGTTATCACAGTGCCTTTGCAACCATATGTATTTTCCTATCCTGTTTATTTTTCACAGGAAAACTGGATTTCTTTGGAAAAAATACAGAATGATTAATTTTGCAGAGAACAATAGGCAGACATAAGCAATTATTTTCCCAGTAGGATAGCACAAACATACACAGAATTGCTTAAAAAGATGTGCTGATTTGTGCCACAAACTGTTTCCTGTGTCTGCGGTTAGAGGAAAGACCAAAAACATTCATCCCTAGAAATGCTATAATTTAAACAGCTTGATAATTCTCTTGCCATGGAAGTGGCAATTTTGCATAAGAAGCTAAAAAAACAGTGCTAACCTTGGTAAATAAAGCACTAGCAGTTGTGCATGTCAGAAGGTGGTTGCTACAAATAAAGAAAAAAAACACTGAAAAGGAAACCTTTGGAGTGTGGTAACTCATTGGTATGATATAGCAGTTGTGGCCTGCCTGTTCCCAACACTCGATACACAGGATTTGCAGTCCACCTTACTTTATATATGAAAAAGTATTTACACCCCTTAAAATTTTCCACTTTTTGTCACGTTACAACCACAGACGTTTATGTATTTTTTTGAAAAATGTGGCGTTCATTTGTATTCAGCCCTCTACAGAGTCAATACTCTGTAGAACCGCCTTTCGCTGCAATTAAAACAGCAAGTCTTTTTGGGTATGTCTCTACCAGCTTTGCACATCTAGAGAGTAACATTTTTGCCCATTCTTTTTTGCAAAATAGCCAAACTCTGTCAGATTGGATGGAGAGCATCTGTGAACTGCAATTTTCACATCTTACCACAGATACTCAATTGGATTTAGGTATGGACTTTGACTGGGCCATTGTAACACGTGAATATGCTTTGATCCAAACCATTCCATTGTAGCTCTGGCTGTATGTTTAGGTTCATTGTAAAAGGTTTTCTTCTAAAATGTCCCTGTTTTAGGCTCCATCCATCCTCCAATCAACTCTGACCAGCTTCCCTGTCCCTGCTGAAGAAAAGCATCCCCATAACATAGTTAGTCAGGTTGAAAAAAAGACACAAGTGATACTGCCACCACCATGTTTCACGGTAGGGATGGTGTGTTCAGGGTAATGTGCAGTGTTCGTTTTCTGTCACACATATCGTTTTGCTTTCACACCAAAAAGTTCAATTTTGGTCTCATCTAACCAGATCACCTTCTTCCACATCTTTGCTGTGTCACCCACATACTGTAGATTCTTAGAAACAATGAACAATGAGGAAAAATGGGAGTATTTTAAGAAGGTATTAGCCAATGTTTTCGGACAGTAGATACACATCCTGTTCTCATAGCGGCCTGACTGACCATAATGTGCCAATGGAAAAAAGACACGGCACCTACCCTGGAAGAAGTTATTTCCACAATAAAGCTACATTGCTTCTATGAGCACTCCTTTGCTATAGCACAGGGCAACAAGGATCAATTCACCGGACTCTGGGAAGTGTGGTTAAATGTTTACTCATTACCTGCTATGTTTTGATTCTGTAAAAGATGGGATGGATATAGAACTAAGCATACATAGGACAAGTGAGGTTCAGTAGTTAACGGTTAGTTATTATCTAGTCATTAGATAATGTTTATGCATGTCAATTTTTATGTTAATTGTGTTATAGGGACTAGCTTTTTGTGAGTCTATACATAGAAATGGCCAAAGTATAGAGTAGTTCTAAATAATGAAAGATTAAAATTGTTATTCTAATAATATCCTGTTAATGTAAAGTATGGCTTAATTCTTTAGCACTGACTTGTTATATGCTAATCCTTTGTTCTAGACTCTTTGATGCGACATAACTATCAAATTGCTAAATCTTAATAAAAACTTTTAAAGATAAAAGAAGTAGGGTTGTCCCGATACCGATACTAGTATCGGTATCGGGACTGATACCAAGCATTTTCCCGAGTACTTGTACTCGGGCAAATGCTCCCGATGCTTTACCCGATACTTGTCCTGTGTCCTCCTCCAGCCCCCCTCCGTTTTGCTGCAGTCAATCTCCCTCTGTGCCACCCGCAGGGTTTTCCTTCCCCTCTGTGTCCCCTGCTGTTTCCTCCTCTCCCCCGTGCCCCCCTGCTGTTTCCTTCTCTCCTCCATGTCCCCCGCTGTTTCCTTCTCTCCCCCGTGCCCCCCCCCGCTGTTTCCTTCTCTCCTCCGTGTCCCCAGCTGTTTCCTTCTCTCCCCCATGCGTCCCCCGCTGTTTCCTTCTCTCCCCCGTGCCCCCCGCTGTTTCCTTCTCTCCCCCATGCCCCCCCCGCTGTTTCCTTCTATCCCTGTGCCCCCTAGCTGTTTCCTTCTCTCCTCCGTGTCCCCCGCTGTTTCCTTCTCTCCCCCGTGCGTCCCCCGATGTTTCCTTCTCTCCCCCGTGCCCCCACTGTTTCCTTCTCTCCCCGTGCCCCCCGCTGTTTCCTTCTCTCCCCGTGTCCCCTGCTGTTTCCTTCTCTCCTCTGTGTCCCCCTGGAACTGTCAGGATAGAGAGCGGCGGTAGGAGCTAGTAAACCCGGCTCCTTACTGTTCCAAATGGACAGAGTCAGCGATGACTCTGTCCATTCACAGAACTGAAACATCGTAAACTGTGATTACAATGTTTCAGTTTATGAATGAAGAGAAGACGCTGTCTTCTCTCCATTCATTTTCAGCGCAGTGGTTAAGACCACTGATATCTCACCAAAGCCCCCCCAACAGGGCTGATTAAAAAAAAAAATTGCAATAAATAAATAAAATAATAAATAAATAAAATGTAAATAGTAATAAAAAAATTAAAAACACACTGACAATCCACTACCCCCCCTCTAAAACAAAAACAAAAACGCCACTGTAAAAAATAAAAAATAAAAATGTAAAAAAAAATAAAAACGCCACTGTCACATGATATTAAAAAAAAAAAAAGTATCGGTTTTCGGTAACAAATACTAAAGAGCTAAGGTTAAACCTTGGTGGCTAAGCTTAAACGTTAAAAGGCATAAGGCTTTAGAGCCGGTTCACACTGGGGTGACCCGGGATCCGACCCGGGATGCCCCAAGTTGCCCCAAGTCGCGCGGTTGAGAAAATGAATAGGAGCCTTCTTAATGTACACTACTGAAGTCGCTCCGACTTCAGTATAGGTTCGTGTACTACTTCAATCTGACTTCTAGGTGACCTGTACCCATTGATTTCAATGGACGTTGCCTCCAAGTCGGATACCCGTTCACAGTGAGGCAACTTTACAGGAAGTCGCCCCAGTGTAAACCTGTATTTTATTATTAACTGATCATGAGAGTTTTTGATTGACCTTTTCCCATGTATTATTTTTATATTTTTGATAATGGGGGAGGGAGGGGGTCTAAATAAATAAGCAACCCTTTTTCTGAATAAAAAATAAATAAATAAGCAAGTCTTGCTATTTTAATGCAAGGTCTGCTTTTAATACAGAATTTGCCTATAAGATAACACATCCTACAAATAGAGACCCCACTGGATATCCCCAAACACTTGTACGATGTGCTGGAGAGCTTACAACAAACATTTTAAAGAATCAAAGAGCTCAGGAGTAGTGTTGAGCGGAATACGCCATATTCGATTTCGCGATATTGCGCGAATGTATAGAAGAATATTCGCGAATATTCGCGAATATCGAATATTCGTGATATTTTATCCCAAAAATGTTTGCGAAAATGCGAAATTCTCATAAACGGAGATCATTTCCTGTATTACTAAACTAATATGCACTAAACACTAACTCTACACTAACTCTACTTAAAATAAAGGAGAATAAGGGGGCAAAAGAATGGCGGAGAAGATAATCGCGCAATATTCCTATTGCGCGATTATCTTCTCCGCCCTTCTTTTGCATCAGAGCCAATCAGAAAAACTTGAATATTCGGCAAAAGGAATATCACGCAATATTCCTTTTGCCGAATATTCAAGTTTTTCTGATTGGCTCTGATGCAAAAGAAGGGCGGAGAAGATAATCGCGCAATATTCCGTTTGCCGAATATTCAAGTTATTCTGATTGGCTCTGATGCAAAAGAAGGGCGCATCAGAGCCAATCAGAATAACTCGAATATTCGGCAAAAGGAATATTGCGCGATTATCTTCTCCGCCCTTCTTTTGCATCAGAGCCAATCAGAATAACTTGAATATTCGGCAAAAGGAATATCGCGCAATATTCCTTTTGCCGAATATTCAAGTTATTCTGATTGGCTCTGATGCAAAAGAAGGGCCGAGTAGCTGATGTGATTCTTTTATGTTGCCGAAAATTCGCAATGTGAATTTTCAGCAACATAAAAGAATCGCATCAGCTACTCGGCCCAGGGTCTCTCTCTAATCATACCAGCAATGCTTTTAGACGTCAATGGAAATCACTAGGATGTGATCTGTTTAAAAAAAAATTGAAAAATACGAATATTCGCCATAGCGAATATTCGCCGCAATATTCGAGTTATTCGCAAATACTCGAATATGCAATATTCGTGAGCATCACTACTCAGGAGTCCCCAATAGTAGGACTAAATATCAAAGTAAAGGTGTAATATTCATGTGTAGATTACAGAAATGCTGAACTACTAAAATCTCTGATCAGTGCACTCTTTATGATGTTAAAGGAGAAGTATAGCCAAAACTATTTTGGCTGTACTTCTCCTATGGATCTTAACAATTCTGCACTTTGCATTACGCAATCCGCACAGATACTCCCGATCTCCTGTTCCGATCATGCCCCTGTCTTACTCATGCGAGAATTAGGGGTCAGACATTAATGGAGAGTGGAATGGGGATAGATGGAGGTGGGGTTATGGCAGGTGACAAGAAAGCTCCCATGTTGCAAACAGCCATTGGAAATTATAGTGCCATTTTCACTACTAAAAATCATATGAATCATATGAAAAACACCAGCGAAAAATGTAACAATACATTTAAGTGTTTGTTCACCAATGCCAGAAGCCTTCCAAGCAAAACAGGTGAGTTGGAAGCTCTGGTGCATGAGGAGAGCTATGATGTAATCGGTATTGCTGAAACTTGGCTTCAATCCTCACATGACTGGGCTATTATTATTCCTGGCTATGCTCTCTTTCGGAAAGACAGGGTAAAAAGGAAAGGTGGAGGCGTCTGTCTCTATGTGAGAAGAGACCTCAAAGCAAGCGTGAAAGAGGACCTGGTTGATGGAGAGTGTGATGAAGTTGAAGCATTATGGGTGGAACTGCATACAGATGTGCGTAGTTCAAAGTTAATCATTGGAGTTTGTTATAGACCACCCAATGTTAATGAGGAGGTGGAGACTCGGCTCCTTGCACAGATGGAAAGGGCTGCAAAGGCTGGGATGGTGATAATAATGGGGGATTTTAACTACCCAGAAATTGACTGGAATAATGGAATTTCTGTGTCAGTTAAAGGACAAACATTTTTAAAACCTATTGCAGGACAATTTTATGGTCCAGTTTATTGAGGCCCCAACTAGGAATGATGCTCTGTTGGACTTGGTAATCTCAAACCATGCAGAGCTTATTACTAATGTTCAGATAAAGGAACACCTGGGTAGCAGTGATCATAACATGATTTCATTTAATATTAACTATAAGCAAGAAATACATACAGGAAAGATAAAAACACTTAATTTCAAGAGAGCAAATTTTCAAAGCATAAGGACTGCTCTCCAGGGCTTGGACTGGGAGGGAATATTGGCACAGATGAACACAGAACCGAAATGGGAATTCTTCAAAAAGACTCTTTGGAACCTCAGTGCAATGTATATTCCCATGGGCAATAGATTTAAAAGGCTAAAGATAAAACTTATGTGGCTCACGGTCAAAGTTAAAAAAGCTATAAACAATAAGAAAATAGCTTTTAAAAAATATAAAAATGAAGGAACACTAGTGTCGTTTAAATGTTACAAAGAATATAATAGAATATGTAAAAAGGAAATCAAGGATGCAAAAATTCAAAATGAACGACAGATTGCAAAAGATAGTAGGACAAACCCCAAAAAATTCTTTAAATATATTAATAGTAAAAAGGTCAAGTATGAGCATGTAGGCCCTTTACAAAATAATCTAGAGTGGGTGACTGAGGACATAGAGAAGGCAAATTTATTAATTGCTTTCTTCAGCTCTGTGTATACAATGGAGTATGGGGGAGCTCATAATGGGGGTGGGAGTGACACAGCCCCAAATCCACAATGGCTCAAAAGTGATATGGTCCAGAAATATTTAGACAGAATAAAGGTGGATAAAGCACCTGGACCAGATGGCATCCACCCACGGATCCTAAAAGAATTGAGCTCTGAAATTTCAAAGCCACTGTATCTAATATTTAGGGACTCATTAATGACACGAATAGTACCACTGGATGGGCGTAGAGCCAATGTGGTGCCTATATTTAAAAAGGGAACAAAGTCTTTACCAAGTAACTATAGACCTGTTAGTTTAACTTCTATAGTTGGGAAGATACTGGAACGTTTAATAAAAGACCATATGGATGAGTTCTTGCTGGAAACAAACTATTTAAGCAGCAGACAGCATGGATTCATGAAAGACAGAAGTTGTGAGACAAACCTGATTTCCTTTTATGAAGAGGTAAGTAAAACCCTGGACAGAGGCGTGGCAGTGAACGTGGTATACTTGGATTTTGCAAAAGCGTTCGCTACAGTTCCCCACACACGGCTCATGTGTAAGGTAAGGTCTACAGGATTAGATATATCAGTTTGTAAATGGATAGAAAACTGTCTGAAAGACAGGATTCAGAGAGTTGTGGTTAATGATTCTTACTCTGAATGGTCCAAGGTTATCAGCGGTGTACCCCAAGGTTCAGTGTTGGGTCCCTTACTTTTCAATATATTTATAAATGATATTGGGTCTGAGATCCAAAGTAACATTTCTGTTTTTGCAGATGACACCAAGCTATGCAGTGGAATAATGTCCTTGCAGGATGTCTCCAATTTACAAGCCAACCTCAATGCTCTGTCTAATTGGGCGACTATGTGGCAGATGAGGTTTAATGTTGATAAATGTAAAGTTATGCACTTGGGGGCTAAGAATATGCATGCATCATACATGCTAGGGGGAGTTCAACTGGGGGGATCTGTAGTGGAGAAGGATCTGGGGGTTTTAGTTGATCATAAGCTCAATAATGGCATGCAATGCCAAGCTGCAGTTTCCAAAGCAAGCAAAGTCCTTTCTTGTATTAAGAGAGGTATGGACTCCAGAGATAGAGATATAATTTTGCCCCTGTACAAATCATTAGTAAGACCTCATCTGGAATATGCAGTCCAGTTTTGGGCACCAGTTCTCAAAAAGGATATCGGAGAACTGGAGAAAGTGCAGAGAAGGGCAACGTAACTGATAAGAGGCATGGAGGAGCTCAGCTATGAGGAAAGAACTGAATTTAATTTATTCACTCTTGAGAAGAGGAGAATAATGGGGGGATATGATCAACATGTACAAATATATAAGAGGTCCATATAGTGAACTTGGTGTTGAGTTATTCACTTTAAGGTCAACACTGAGGACAAGGGGGCACTCTTTACGTCTGGAGGAAAAGAGATTTCACCTCCAAATACGGAAAGGTTTCTTCACAGTAAGAGCTGTGAAAATGTGGAACAGACTCCCTCCAGAGGTGGTTCTGGCCAGCTCAGTAGATTGCTTTAAGAAGGGCCTGGATTCTTTCCTAAATGCACATAATATAACCGAGTACTAAGTTTTTGTAGGTAAAGTTAATCCAGGGTAAATCCGATTGCCTCTCGGGGGATCAGGAAGGAATTTTTTCCCCTCCGGTAGCAAATTGGATCATGCTCTGCTGGTTTTTTTTGCCTTCCTCTGGATCAACTGTGGGTATGGAGTTGGGTGTATGGGATGTACTGTGTTTTATTTTGTTTGTTTATTTTTTTTTATGGTTGAACTGGATGGACTTGTGTCTTTTTTCAACCTGACTAACTATGTAACTATGTAACTATGTAACTATCCCTCCAGCGTTTAACTGGAATTAACTTTAAAACTCTATTTTGTTGAGAAAAATACTCCCAATGTCTCCCTTTCCTCTCTCTGGGCAGCCCATAAGGCTGTTCTCTGGGGTCAGTGTATTGCGTTTACCTCTGCTATGAAGAAGGATGCTAAGGCCACTAAACTACAAACTTAAGGTCCTTGAACACCGGCTACAACATTCTCCATCCTCATCCCTGCTCAGATTACCTGCTTATGCATGACTCTTAATGATTTGGCAAAAGGTCAGGTGAAAAAAGCCTTAGTCAGGCTGTAACAACTATATTACGATAAGGCTAACAAAGCACACACATTATTAGCTAAACAACTGTCTGACCATTCCCACACACCAAATCTGCATTAAATCAAGAATAGTTTGAGTTGCCTACTTTCTCAATCCCAAGATATTGAGGAAATCTACACTGACTTATATAATATCCCCCGGGATCCCTCATAATCCTCCGCCCCCGCCTGATCTGAGGGATTGTATGAATCAATATCTAGAGCAGAGTGGGATTCCCCAACTTCAGTTCGCAGACCTCGTTTCTCTCAATGCGCCAATCACAGAGGAAGAACTTATGTTGACCATCAAAACCCTACCCAGACAGCCTACTGTATGAGTATTACAAATCCTTCCTTCCCTTGTTGCTCTTCAATAGTTTCTTCAGCAAACCCCCATTCCAATTGACATGCAGAGATCCTTTCTCACCGGATCCCAAAGTCAGTCAAGGACCCCTCCTTGTGCACCAGCTGTTGTAGACTCTAGTAGATTGTTGGTGTCTATATCCCAACTTAGGCCGCGTACACACGATCAGACATGTCTGATGAAACTTGTCCGACGGACCGTTTTCATCGGACCAGGCTGAAGTGGTCTGTTGGTCTGATGTGCGTACACACCATCAGACCAAAATCCCCTCAGACCAGAACTTGGTGATATAGAACACAACAACGTGATGAAAAAACAAAGTTTAATGCTTCCAAGCATGCGTCGACTTGATTCTGAGCATGCGCGGGTTTTTGGTCCGATGATTTGGTGTACTAACCATCGAACCTGTCCGACAGACAGGTTTCCAGCGGACATGTTTTCAAGCATGGTTTGAAACTTTGGTCCGCTGGAAAACGGTCCGATAGGCCGTACACACGATCGAACATGTCTGCGGACCAGTTTCAACGGACATGTTCGATCGTGTATACGTGGACTAAGACTGCTTTGGTGAAAATTATCACGTGAACATGAGCTTAAATCCTCAAAAAATCACTGCTGACCTCCTTCCTCTGTAATCCCTAGGTGCCAGATAGCCTCACCCATCAGATGTCTTGACCCTGGGCGGCACACAATTTATTTAATTTTGGACACTTGGCAGACCCTAGATACTGCAAATGACTGCCATTTTCCAAACTTTAGGATAAATATGATCTACCTCGCCAGTCGTTTTATGGATATATGCAGATTCGCCATTATGCCCAACTATAATTCCAAATAAGTAATTTTCCACACCCTCCCCCTTTGAAAGCATTATATTGGGGGGCTCCACGTGTAGGGGCTTGATCTCCGATATCTATCAGATAATTAATGCCTACTCCATATCAGCCCAGGGTAAACATGCCTATATGCTTCGTTGGGAAAGGGTACTTGGGGAAGAAATTCCTATAGCGATGTGGCAGGGGATCTGGTCTCCGTTATTTTTGTATCCTCTATAAGGAAAATGCTTATACAATTCTCTACTTCTGGTACCTGACTCCGGATGTGCTCCATGTCATCTATCTCTCTTGTTCTGATCGATGCTGGTGCTGCATGGGGATAAAGGCACCCATTCCCCCATTTATTGGAGCTGCATTGTCATAGTTCCATTTTGGCATTCAACGCAGCAATTGCTGACTCGCCTCTTTGAGGTGCCTGTCCCTATGGCACCAAATTTTGTTCCTGCTAGGCCTTTCCCCCATTGAAAATAGCCAAACCCTATAACAGGGACATGCAATTAGCGGACCTCCAGCTGTTGCAGAACTACAAGTCCCATTAAGCATAGCAAGACTCCGACAGCCACAAGTATGACAGCCATGATGGGACTTGTAGTTCTGCAACAGCTGGAGGTCCACTAATTGCATGTCTCTGCCCTATAAGAAGCTTCTTAGGCCGCGTACACACGGAGGGACATGTCCGCTGAAACATGTCCGACGGACCGTTTCCAGCGGACATGTCTCCTCCGGATTATTGTCCGACGGTGTGCACACACCATTGGATGAAAATCCCCTCGGCCAGGAAAAGCGGTAACGTGGCGGTGACGTTGACGCCGCGACGTCACCAAACCCGGAAATATAATGCTTCCGCGCATGCGTCGAATCCATTTGACGCATGCGCGGACAGTTCTGTCCGCTGGTTAGTGTACTAACCAGCGGACAGATCCAACGGACAGGTTTGTAGCGGACAAACCTGTCTGCTCGCCCGTACACACGATCGGATTTGTCTGCTGAAACGGTCCGTCGGACTGGTTTCAGCAGATTAATTTGATCGTGTGTATGCAGCCTCAGACATATCCTTTGTGCCCCTCTGCCTGGTTGCCCGCAACTGGAAGTGGCGCTCTCAACCTTCCCCAGACGCCCTGTATGCTAGGGTGAAAGATGTGGAGCTACAGTGGGTGACCGTGATATTGTGTCAATCTCGCTCCCTTTCTCGGCAAGATTGACCACCTGCGAGCCCCATCGGCTGGCTTGCCGCGATGGAGACAAAGCTTTCATTGAAGCGACGGGGATCCGACGTGGATTCCCGCCAATTCTACACGTGGGCAACGTTTGTTATAAATCCTGAAGGGGATGTCCCCGCCGGATTTTAAATAAAAATCCGGCATGGGTGCCCCCCTCAGGGGTATACCGGGCCCTTAGGTCTGTTATGGGTTGTAAGGAGACCCCCCCTACACTGAAAAAATGGCGTGGGGGTCCCCCCACAATCCATACCAGGCCCGTATCCAAAGCACGCCAGCCGGCCGGTCAGGAGGGGAGAGGGGGCGAGCAAGCGCCCCCCCCTCCTGAGCCGTACCGGGCAGCATGCCCTCAACATGGGGGGGGGGGTCAGGTGATCTGGGGGCAGGGGGGGCGCACTGTTGATGAGGACAGGGCCCCTTCCCGACAACCCTGGCCGTTGGTTGTCGGGGTATGCGGGCGGGAAGCTTATCGGAATCTGGGGGGCCCCCAGATACCAGCCCCCCACCCTAAGTGAATGAGTATGGTCGCTTTTATAAAAGCGCCCCCCCCCTCCGGCGGGCTTCTTCCGACATCTTCGGCGGGGGGTGGGTCTTCTCCGCTCTCCGGGGGGTCTTCTCCGCTTTCCGGGGGTCTTCTCCCGCTCTCCGCTCTTGATTCTGCGCTCTCCGGTGCCTTCTTTCTTTGGTACCTACCGGAGCATGACTGCGACGTCACAACATAGGCCTATATAAGTTGCTAGGAGCTGAGCGCCCGGCATAACAGCGGGAGGAAGCGTCGCGTCAACATCTGGAGAAGAGAAGAAGAAGAAGACGACGTGACAGAAGCGGCGGCCAGAGAAAGAAGGCACCGGAGAGCGCCGAATCAAGAGCGGAGAGCGGGAGAAGACCCCGGAGAGCGGAGAAGACCCCCGGAGAGCGGAGAAGACCCCCTGGAGAGCAGAGAAGACCCCCTGGAGAGCAGAGAAGACCCACCCCCCACCGAAGATGTCGGAAGAAGCCCGCCGGAGGGGGGCGCTTTTATAAAAGCGACCATACACACCCCCCCGGTGGCCAACTAATAAAATATTTCAATACCCTGTGTGGTTTATTTGTGTTTACACTTTTCTTGCAGCCCCCCCCTGCCCCAGAGCACCTGACCCCCCCATGTTGAGGGCCTCTCCCCTCCTGACCGGCCGGCTGGCGTGCTTTGGATACGGGTCTGGTATGGATTGTGGGGGGACCCCCACACCGTTTCAGCGTAGGGGGGGTCTCCTTACAACCCATAACAGGCCTAAGGGCCCGGTATACTCCTGAGGGGGGGACCCATGCCGGATTTTTATTTAAAATCCGGCAGGGACTTCCACTTCAGGATTTATAACAAATGCCGCCCACGTGTAGAATTGGCGGGAATCCACGTCGGATCCCCTCGCTGGAATGTGCTCGCTGGAATGTGCTTTTACTATTCCAGCGGGTGCGAGATGTCGGCAGCCTATCGCCGAGAATCAGCGCGATGCTGTCATGCTAAAAACACATTCTCGGCGGCAGGCACTGTAATGGAGAAAATGACAGTTAGAATACAGGATAGACTGGAAGCCCACTCTAAGGTCTGGGGGCTGTGGCATCTCTGGGAGGATCGCCTTGAACCTGTGGTGGAGCCAAGGTGATGATCCTTTACTTTTCCCTTCTCTCTTTCCTTCTCTATCCTCTTCTTTTTCTCTCCTCTTCATATTATCCCTTTTATTCTCCATGCCTAACTTCATTTAATATAATTTTAATGTTCCAGTGGTTTTGCATAATTCCAAACCGTGTTATTTGCAGTTGTTTTTTCCAGGTTTCTCTCACAATGTCACCACTAAGTGTGGAATGTATATCCCAAACATTGCAAATGTCCCTTTCTTTTCCTTTGCTATTTGGAATATTCACATTTTGCTTTTTGTATTTTTTTCTCTTACATGATAACTAATAAAACTTATTTGAAGAAAAAAATAATAATACATCATTGTAAGCTGGCATATGTTTCCAATTGCTGGCCCACGATAATGTCCCCGCAAAATCTCACCCATGTGCAGTAATCATCTTTTCTATTATGTGTATACACTATATACAGTACAGACCAAAAGTTTGGACACACCTTCTCATTCCAAGAGTTTTCTTTATTTTCATGACTATGAAAATTGTAGAGTCACACTGAAGGCATCAAAACTATGAATTAACACATGTGGAATTATATACATAACAAAAAAGAGTGAAACAACTGAAAATATATGTCATATTCTAGGTTCTTCAAAGTAGCCACCTTTTGCAGCAGACACATCTCTAGAACAACTGTTAAGAGGAGACTGTGTGAATCAGGCCTTCATGGTAGAATATCTGCTAGGAAACCACTGCTAAAGAAAGGCAACAAGCAGAAGAGACTTGTTTGGGCTAAAGAACACAAGGAATGGACATTAGACAAGTGGAAATCTGTGCTTTGAGATCTTTGGTTCCAACCACCGTGTCTTTGTGCGACGCAGGAAAAGGTGAACGGATGGACTCTACATGTCTGGTTCCCTCTGTGAAGCATGGAGGAGGAGGTGTGATGGTGTGGTGGTGCTTTGCTGGTGACACTGTTGGGGATTTATTCAAAATTGAAGGCATACTGAACCAGCATGGCTACCACAGCATCTTGCAGCGGCATGCTATTCCATCCGGTTTGCGTGTAGTTGGACCATCATTTATTTTTCAACAGGACAATGACCCCAAACACACCTCCAGGCTGTGTAAGGGCTTTTTCACCAAGAAGGAGAGTGATGGGGTGCTGCACCAGATGACCTGGCCTCCACAGTCACCGGACCTGAACCTAATCGAGATGGTTTGGGGTGAGCTGGACCGCAGAGTGAAGGCAAAAGGGCCAACAAGTGCTAAGCATCTCTGGGAACTCCTTCAAGACTGTTGGAAGACCATTTCAGGTGACTACCTCTTAAAGCTCATCAAGATAATGCCAAGAGTGTGCAAAGCAGTAATCAAAGCAAAAGGTGTCTACTTTGAAGAACCTAGAATATGACATATTTTCAGTTGTTTCACATGTAGCGGTGATATTCTCCTATATCTGATGTGTGTTTGCATACTTTAATAAAACGTCTATGGACATTGCTATGTTTGAGTATTTGGAGCCATCTAGTGGCCAAATACTGGTAGTGTAAATATTTAAGTTTTCCTGAAAGAAGCACAAGAGAGAGGAAGTGACTGTTGTAAAGGAGAAGGAGGTTGACCTTTTTCAGCAGGAAGTTTGATGAGCTACCCAGGAACACCTTCTTGAGCAGTGCATGCTGGGTAGGAGATAAAAAGGAGCCGGAGCAGCCATTTTTGGTCTTTTGGAGTCGTGTGGTCTGCCTGAGAGGACCTGAGGGGAGACGGTGGCCAGATTGGAGAGACCCAGAGACACTCACCCGAGCATCGGAGGACGGGGTTCACCCAGCAGGGCTGAACAGAGCGATTGGCCCAGCTGACGGAGAAGCAAGTTGCAGTACCTGGACTAAAGTTACCACACGGAGCCTCTATCCAGTGGGTGAGCGGGTCACAGCCCACAGTTTGTTACATCTCACAGGCAGTTAGACTCATATACAGGCCTCACTGGAAATTGTAGTGCCACGAAGGAGCAGAGCAACTGACACTGAGAAGGCTTGAGGCCTATCTACCTTGATGTCTCAAACAATGTTAAAATAGTTGTTACAGCTAAACCAGGAGCATTTTCACTTCAATTTAACTTGCCAAAACTGTGAATTGCAAATCACAAGGAGCCACTTTAGCTAGCGAAGAAAAGAAGACCCAGGACTAAATACTTTAAGTGAGATCTCACACATAGCTTATAAAGTAGGGGGAGCTCCCAGGTATAGACACACTATATATATATATATATATATATATATATATATATATATAAAGTAGGGGGAGCTCCCAGGTATAGACACACTATATATATATATATATATATATATATATATATATATATATATATATATACTGTTTGTTTGTTCAAATTGTTTATATTGAAATCCATTGTGCTGCTGTCTTATGTTGGGATGACAGCACAATTACTGTAACCATTCTTTGGGATTTATTGGTAGGGTGCAGGCCCAAATCAAACCAACAGCTCCTTCGGGGGTCAGTGCTACACGTGGGGGCTCGTCTGGGATCCTGTCACTCTACAAGCAAGCCCGCCCCCTTCAGGCTACCATGGACCCCATCGAAGTAGTTCATTGGTGCGAAGCAGAAGGGACACGCTCAGAATCAAACGTGGCCATTGAACTTCCAGGAAGCGACTGGGGAAAGAAAGAAATTAAAGAGGTGGTACAAACATTGTCCCCGGACAGAAAGGCTTACGTGGTCGCAGTGAAACCAGATCCTGGGACCGACTGCACCTATGCACTGATCGAGTGGGGACGGAATGTCCCTGAAAACTTCCACGGTGCCAGTTTAAAATTGTCTGAAAATACAGAGTTCCACTTGACACATCCCAGCAAACATGAAGGACACTCTCCCAGTCAGAAGCAGTTAGAACCTTTAGACAGGAAAGCAGGGGCTTCTGCTTAATCACTGGCAGAACGACAGCTGGCTGATCTGAAACGACAATACCGTGACATACAGGAGAAGTTTCAAGAGACCTCCAGTATTATAGCTGAACGCATTAATGGGTTACGTGTCGGTTTGGAGGACCAGAGAGATAGCCAGATAACGCCCAATCCTGGGAAGGTGCTGAAGAAACGCACTCAGGGCCGCTTGCAGGAAGTAACCATCCTGAAGGATTTCTACATTGATGGCCAGATAGGAGAAAAGGGGCAGAAAGACAAACTGTCCTACACCAGCCTCCTACACCAAATAGAGTTGGGGCTACCTGGAATCGGAAATTAGAGAGGCTGTAATCCATGCCATCAGCCCAGGTTCAAGTGTTAGGGGCATGTTGGAGAGGAAGAGTGGATTGACCTTAAACCAGCTAAAGAGGATACTGAAAAGCTATTATGAGGAGGAAGATGCCACTGAGCTGTTTCATCGACTGATAAATATGACACAGGATAGTAGAGAGACTCCTCAGAACTTCCTATTTTGGGCCATCGAGCTCAAGGACCACCTGCTGTTCGCATTAAAAGAAGAAGGAAGCGGAGAGCATTTTGGAGCCAAGCTAGTTGAGAGGAAATCCCGGAGATCTGTGATTACGGGATTGAGGAGTGACTATATCAAGCTACAATTGAAGCAGTATTTGGAAAATCCCTCATCTCCGGATGAGGTCCTCATTGTGAAAGTGAATGAAGCAGATAAGATGGAGATTGATAAAGACCAAAAACAGAGGAAACTTCAACCTTCTAGCACCACAGGTGCTAAAATACAGCAGATAGGTGTCCCTTCAGACACTCAGGAACTTAATGTACTTGCAGCAAGCGCTGAAAAGGGATCATGGCTTTCACCTATTCACCACCTACCCGCAAGTCAGACGGGATTGGAGGAGCTGTTCCAGACTCAGAAAGAAATACTGGAGATTATGGAAATGTTGATGACTCGTCTGGTGAAACCTCAGATAGAGGAAGTCCCGCCACTTAAGGCTCTGGAGACTCCTACCATTAACCGCCCTATGAAACAAACACAGAGAGTCTGCTTCAAATGTGGAGGAGTAGGACATCTCAGTTGAGTGTGCCCAAGCCGAGTAACTGAGACAAAATCCAAACAGCCGGGGGGAAACTTCAGAGGGCCCCAGTGAGGGAGTCAACTGGGCGCCCGGTTGTAATAGCTAACTCCACACCGACTCATATGCCCCTGACCACTGAAGTCACCAACCAGCTAGGATGGAAAAGAGAGAGACCCCCAAAACCAAAGGCGAAAATACAAGCCACCAAACAGGCTAAAGGTACTGCAATCAGTGGATTTCCCCCCAAGCTAGTGGGACCCTCCCCAATTTTCCCCATCCAAGTAGAGGGGATTTACACAAAAGCCCTGCTGGACACTGGAGCTCAAGTAACCTTGCTCTACAGGGATTTCTATGACAGACATCTCAAGCACCTGCTGTTACAGAAATTGGAGGAACTAGAGATATGGGGATTAGGCACTCAGAACTTCCCATATGATGGTTACCTGCCGGTCAGACTCACCTTCGACCCAAGTACAGCAGGAGAGGCTGAGACTTTCGACACCTTGGCCATAGTGTGCCCTCGTCCCCCAGGGGCTGACAAAAATTCCCTCATTATTGGGACGAACATTGACTTAGTGAGGGGACCCTCCCCACTAAAATACATCCAATGTTGGCCCAGACATAGCAGGACCTTATACAAGAGGAAGAGGCTCCTGAAGGGGGAGTGGGAAAGTCTGGCTCCTGAATAGGGAAGAGAAGTTAGTCCAGCCGGGTGAAGTAATCTGCCTGAGAGCCTCTGTCAAGTTAAGCTGGAAAAAAACAGGTCCTTTCATTGTCCTTGAAAATACAAGCCAGGAAGGAAAAAGGGGGTTAGAGCTTATCTCTGAAGTATTGACCACCAGGTTATTGAAGAGGACTCACGGCAAAGTTCCAGTCAGTGTCCGCAACACAGCAGCTGTGCCAGTGAGGGTGCCAGCCCTCAACCCAGCAACAGGTCAACCCAGCAACTCCATTCGTAGCATGTGGTTTGACGGAAGGACCAGCAGCAGAAATTCCTGTGGAAGAATTCTGCCCGAAAAATACGCCACTTACTCCTGCATGGAGAGAAAGAGCTAAAGCTCAATTTCTGAGATGGAGGGCAGCCTTTTCAAAAAGTGAATTTGATGTGGGGTTAGGCAAATCCCATTGGGAGGTCTGGAAGATTTGAGGGAACGACTGGCCGAACTCAAGAGGACGGGCATTATCCGGGAGTCCAGAAGTCCTTACGCCTCCCCTATAGTGGTGGTTAGGAAGAAAAACGGGTCCCTATGCCTATGTATCGATTACAGGACCCTGAACTGGAGGACCACATGTTGGTGGTCCCACACACTTGGCACATGTACCCCCCCCCCCCCCACATGCAACACACCAAATAGGGGATAAAAAACACTTACCTGTCCTAGAGCCTTCCTCCACAGAATCATAGCCTGGTACCCCCTCCAATTGCTCCCTCTCCAGGCAGCGGGCGACCACCTCCTCCTCTGTGGTCAGGCTGACCGGACATGGGGGTCCACCACCTGTGCCCCGCTCATGGCTCCGAATAGTGGCCACCTTGCCACGGACCTTGCGCCGCAGGTCATTGATTTTTTTTTGTATATCCCCAGCAGTCCGGGTGGAGTACCCCAAGACATTCACCCTGCCAGCAATAGTGTCCAGGATGGCCTGCTTCCTCTCCCGGGTGGTCTTCCTACTTTTCTTCCCATGCAGGAAATCATTGTAAGTTTCCATAGCAGAGATGACCACAGAGACCTCCTGGGCATTAAAATTGAGGTTCCTCCTCTCTTTGGGGGTAGCGGGAGCAGCCATAACAGAGCAAAAGTAAATTCCCTGAGGTGGGGGGAAACGGAAATACTTTTGCGCTGGAATGGCGCTTCCGCTGGCGCTTTTAATACGCGCAACAGAACACATTGCGCTGGCGTTTCCTGTGAAGTGGTGCCGAAGGAAGTTGTGAGCATGCGCACAGGGGGCCGAGTGAATCCTCACTTACTGCGCATGCTCCGTGGATGATGCGCTGAACGTAAGCCTCTGCGCTGGGCTCCGCCCATCATTTACATATGATCACACCCACTTTCCAGCGCATTATCGTTACTCTGGCGCAAGTTTACGCGCAACTGCTATGTGAATAACAGTACTTGCGCCGAAAGTGTCGGCGGAGTAACGTAAATGAGAAACGTTACTCCAAAGTAAAGAAGCGCCCATCTACCTGAATCTGGCCCATTGTGTCTGAAGAGGGAATCTGGCCCATAAAGTGTAAATTTCTTATACAAAATCCGGTGCACAAAGTGCTAAATCCAACACACAACGGTGTTGATTGGGGTGAATATCCATACAGCAGGTATCAACAAGTAAATACAAAAAATAAATAATAAATAAAGTTCATAGAATGGGTGGTGTAAAAGCCAAAATGACAAGTTTCAGGTGCTATCTCCTAATTAAGTAAGGATGTCCCCTTACCTTAATGCTGTAAGGTAACAGCAAAAGCAAAGCCCAGGAGCGCTTTTCTGGTTAGGGCCGCTTGTGGTGTCATCCAAATAGACTGTAGTGGTGAGGATAGATCCTTCCTGGTAATCACCTCCAAACGCTAGCAGTACTCGCATCCAGGAAAACAAAAAAATGCCAATAGTGTAGTACCATTAAAACAGGGGGGGTTTTATTCAAATGATACACTGGGTACTCACAATGTTGCAATAAAAACAGGCAACATTGTGAGGAAGTCACGAGAGGTGACGAATGCGCGTATGAGCTACCATAGGTGACTTCGGTGTACGCCCTGTTTTTTATGCCTGTTTTTATTGCAACATTGTGAGTACCCAGTGTATCATTTGAATAAAACCCCCCTGTTTTAATGGTACTACACTATTGGCATTTTTTTGTTTCCCTGGATGCGAGTACTGCTAGCTACGATCCGACAGTGTAATTGTTTTACACCTGTCGGATCTTCACTGTATCTATGCGTAAGTGATTCTAGGAAGCACACGCATAGATACCCAGTTAAAAAAAAACAGAGAAACGACGGTGTTTCCTATGAAACGCCGGCGTATCTCTTTTGAGAATCTGGCCCTATGGGCCAGATTCAGGTAGATGCGTGCATCTTTTCGCCAGCGTAGCGCAACGCATATACGCTGCGCTGACGCAAACTAGCGAGTGAAGTACAGCATTCACCAAGCGCATGGCCGTTACTTTGCGATGGAGTAACGAAGATGCGTTGGCGCAACCCGACGCAAGTGGAAGTGGGTGTGATCATATGTAAATGATGGGCGGAGCCCAGCGCAGAGGCTTACGTTCAGCGCATCATCCACGGAGCATGCGCAGTGAGTGAGGCTTCACTCGGCCCCCTGTGCGCATGCTCACAACTTCCGTCTGCACCACTTCACGGGAAACGTCAGCGCAATGTGTTCCGTTGCGCGTATAAAAGCGCTAGCGGAAGCGCCATTCCGACGCAAAAGTATTTCCGTTTCCCCCCACCCCAGGGAAGTTACTTTTGCTCTGTAATGGTTGCTCCCGTTCCCCCCAAAGAGAGGAGGAACCTCAATTTCAATGCCCAGGAGGTCTCTGTGGTAATCTCCGCTATGGAGACTTATAATGACTTTCTCCACGGAAAGAAAAGTCGGAAGACCAGCCGGGAGAGGAAGCAGGCCATCCTGCACACCATTGCTGGCAGGGTGAATGTGTTGGGGTACTCCACCCGGACTGCTGGTGATATCCAGAAGAAAATAAACGACCTGCGGCGCAAGGTCCGTGGCACCGTGAGAGGGGCACAGGTGGTGGACCCCCATGTGCGGTCAGCCTGACCACAGAGGAGGAGGTGGTCGCCCGCTGCCTGGAGAGGGAGAAGTTGGAGGGGGTACCAGGCTATGATTATATGGAGGAAGGCTCCAGGACAGGTAAGTGTTTTTTATCCCCTATTTGGTGTGTTGCATGTGGGGGGGGGGGAGGGTACATGTGCCAAGTGTGTGGGACCACCAACATGTGGTCCTCCGGTTCAGGGTCCTGTAATCGATACATAGGCGTAGGGACCCGTTTTTCTTCCTGACCACCACTATAGGGGAGGCGTAAGGACTTCTGGACTCCCGGATAATGCCCGTCCTCTTGAGTTCGGCCAGTCGTTCCCTCAAATCTTCCAGATCTCCCAATGGGATTTGCCTAACCCTTTCACGAAACGGCTTGTCTTCCTCCAGTCAAATTCGGTGGGTGGCACTCTTTGCCAACCCCACATCAAATTCACTTTTTGAAAAGGCTGCCCTCCATCTCAGAAATTGAGCTTTAGCTCTTTCTCTCCATGCAGGAGTAAGTGGCGTATTTTTCGGGCAGAATTCTTCCACAGGAATTTCTGCTGCTGGTCCTTCCGTCAAACCACATGCTACGAATGGAGTTGCTGGGTTGACCAAGTGTGCCAAGTGTGTGGGACCACCAACATGTGTCTGCTTTGTGTCATCTACAGATGACGGAGCTGGGCCATCATCTGTTGCCGGCCATTCCACCCCAACCCCCCAACGGGATCCTGAGGACGAGCCCCTGGGTGCTGAAGACACCGAGGTGGAGGAGAGTGCCCACACCACTTCTGCAGAGATGGTTGAGGAGGAGCCTGTTCCTCAGCAGGAGTTTATTTTGGTTTTATCAGAGTCCTCCCCTTCTGCAGGGCCCTTTGTCATCCCCTCACCCATCCTCGGTAGCCCCTCAAGGGAGACTCCATCCCCACGGGGACAACCTTCTCCTGGCCCCAGGAAGGCGACCCGTAAGACCAGGGGGGTGTCTGATCTGGTCCAGGACCAGGTGGCGATGGACCACGCCAGGCAAACCCAGCAGATGGGGGAGATTGCTGTCCACTTGGACCGGCTCGCTGACAGCCTGGGCTCCGTATCGCAGCTGCCCAGTGGTGTGCAGGACGTTGTGACCAGCCTGGGGGAGGTGCAGGCTGATGTACGGCACCTCACAGCAGCCGTCCACGCCAACACAGCTGCCATCCGGGAAGAGGGGAGGCAGCGGCAGCGTGCCCAGCGGCATAATGTCACCCGCCAGCTGAGAATGCAGGCCCAGACCAACCTCTATCTGAGCCGGATTGCCGTGGCCTTGGAGGGCATGCAGCCAACAGCTGCCAGGAGTGGCCCACCCGGGGATCAGCCTCCTCCAGATGCCCCCCCACCCCCACCCACTCCCTCCAGGCAGCTGAGGAGCCCGAGAGTGCCCACAAGGTGGAGCCCCCGTCATCCCAGATGTGTTTTTTTTGGGGGGTTATTTTTTCTTTTTTTTTCTTGCTCAGGACATGAGTTTATATTTTATTTTATTACTCAGGTTATGAGTTTATATTTTATTTTATTACTCCGGTTATGAGTTTATATTTTATTAGTTTATATTTTATTTTTAACTGCACACGGTCAGGAGTGCAGGGGACAGTGTAAATGGTGTGTGAATGTGAGGGGGTGGCACTCCTGCCAGTAAGGGGTGTCACCCTCGGCCGTGGTGGAGAAGTTATCCCCACGGCTGTATGAATGACGTGTGAAAGGTGTATGAATGGACAGCGACATCATTGGGGCCTTGACGCTGGCGTTGCTGCTCCCAAGTCCTACATGCTGGACTTGGGCTAATCCAATGTGATGTGGATGTGGTGTGTGTGATCTAGGGACATCAGTGGTGTGCATGCATGCATTGTCTGTGTGATTAATGTTTTGGTTTAGTGTCCAAAGATGCCTACGGCGAGGACCCTCCTGACTGCTCTTCCATCAGCAGACTGGTTCTCCTCTGGCAGGTGGGGACTGTGTGGGTCGGGGGTCAGGTCATCACGCATGTCAATCTGCAGGCCTTTTCTCATAGCAAAGTTGTGCAGAATGCAATATGCACCGATGATCTGACACACGAAGGTAGGGGAATACAATAGGGTCCCCCCGGACTTATCCAGGCAGCGGAAACGGGACTTCAGGAGCCCAAATGTTTGCTCCACCACTGCACGGGTTTTGATGTGTGCTTCATTGTATTTTCTCTCTCCTCTGGTTTGGGGGTTCCGGAAAGGAGTCATTAGATGGGGTCCCAGTGCATATGCAGAGTCACCTGGAAGGGAAAAGACAGGAGGATGTTAGTCATGCATGTGCCACTTGTGATGTGTGCATCATGGGAGGGGATAGTCATGCCTGCCACCCATGTCACTCACCAACCAGCCAGCTGTCCCCATACATGTTCTGCTCGAATTCTGCTGGGATGGGGCTCTGACGGTATATGAAGCTGTCATGGCTGGACCCTGGGTGTTTGGCACGGACGTGCCATATGAGGCGTTGGGCATCGGCTATCACCTGTACGTTGATGGAATGTCAATGCTTCCGATTGCGGTATATGTGCTCTGTGGCACTGGGGGGCTGGAGTGCCACATGTGTGCAATCAATGTCCCCCACTGTGCGTGGGAATCTGGCAATGCTGTAGAAATCTGTCATTGTCTTCAGCCGCAGCTCCTCAGTGGTTGGTCTGATAAACTGGTTGGACATGCGTCTGAGGATTGCAGGGACAACCTGGTGCACACATCTGCTTATGGAGGACTGTGACATCCCAGCCACCACTCAACTTGTACGCTGGAATGATCCACTTGCAAGCAGGGATGGACTGAGACCAAAATTTGGCCCTGGACTTTATCCAGACCGGCCCACTTTATGTTTGCAAACAAGAACAAAAACAGTATATAAACTATATGCAATTGTGCAAAAAACATAAGTAGCATAACATAAGGAGTCCTAACTCACCTCTTTTATTATTTCACTTATTCTCCTCTGTATTTTCCTCATTCTTCTCACATCACTCCATGAAGTGGAGGGCGAGCTGCGCAGCCATTACTTTGACAGGCTGTCACTGAAACCGGCCCACTGAGCCATCGGCCCACCGGGAAACTCCCTGTAGTCCCTATGGCCAGTCCATGCCTGCTTGCAAGGAAATGAAGTGTTGCCAGGACCTTCACCAGTGGCTGCACTGCTTGTGAGTGGTGTGTCTTGCTGGTGATGTCATCCTGCAGGGTTGTGGTTAGTTCAAGTATTGCATCAGGGTTGAATCTGAAGAGGCGATACACCTCCTCATCCCCCATGCCAAAGAGGCTCATGCGTGTGCGGTATATGCTCTCACGTGCCCGCCTCCTTCGTTCCGGGGGACCCAGTACTAGTGCTAGGATCGCGACTGCCCCTGGCATGTTGGCACACAGAAGTGTTGTCCTTGCACATGTGGTTGTTCAGCTTGCTAGTTTTGTCGGTAACGCTGCTGCTGTAGCTGCTCTCCTGCTGACCTGTGGCCGCCTGGAGTAAAGATAAAGCAGCTATTTGTAGAAATAACTTTGCGCCGGACGGACGAGATACGCGCGGCGCATGTAGCCAGCGTATGGTGCTAATCCGTTCGCGAATCGGGAAATCTCCCTCATTTGCATATTTGCAGGGGCAATCAATAGGCGCGACTGATGCGCCAAGCGAAATTATGCGCTGACGATACTCTGGCGTCGGAAAGTTAAGCCGGTCGGGGAAAGCCCATTTTCTGTCGCATCTAGTTTGGTGGGTACGGCCGCATAAATACTACGGCGCATCTTCACAGTTACGCGGCGCATATCGAAATACTCCAGCGCAAGTCTTGCTGAATCTGGCCCTATGGGCCAGATTCACGTATTCCAGAGCATCTTTGCTCTGGAGTAACGCTTCTGATTTGCGTTGCGCTGCCGAATTTTTAGGAGCAAGTGCTGTCATTCACGAAGCACTTGCTCCTAAAGTTGCGGCAGCGCATCGCAAATGAGCCGGCGGAATTCAAATGTCGCGGGTACGGGGCGTGTAGTATGCCAACTACGCGCGATCCCGCCGCCGACGTACTGCGCATGCGTCGAGTGTCAAAACATCCCCGTGCGCATGCTCCAAAATCTGTGAATGAACGTCAATGACGTCACATTCCCATTCATGACCGTTTTACGCAAGCGACGTTTTTTTTTTTTTTTTCGACGCGATGACGACGCCTATACCTAACATAGGATACTCCAACCCCATGTAGGTATAACTATGCGCCGCGTATCCCGTCCGGAAACGTCGTAACGTCACTGCGTCGCGCCGGATTTCGATCGTGAATTGCCGATTTCCGCTCATTAACATATTTTTTGAGCGTAAATCGGCGGGAACGCCCCCGGCGCCATTTTTAAATTGAAGTAAAGATGCGATGGCGAAACTCAGTTACGCTCATCGCATCGGAACTTCAACCCGGCGTTTCTTGTTTTCTGGTTACAGAAAACAGAAACGCCGGCTCAAAGCCACTGTTACGCTGGCGGATCACTCGATCCGCCAGCGTAACCTTTCATGAATCTGGCCCTATATGTTTATTTACACTGTTATTGTTTTGACAGACAGCTTTGGCTGCATTGCAGCACGTCTATTAATTTTTTTGTTACTATCACTGTCATTTTTCGAGATCGTTATTGATCACTAGTTAGGTTTACTCTTTCCTAACAAAGTTTTTTGCTACACTTCCTCTCCGCACTTTTCCCATCCTCAACCCCCTCCCCCCCCCCCCTCACAGCGCAGCACTACCCCCCTACTTTTATCCATACAATGCTGTATCCTGGTCTAGGCCAACAAGACCCAGGCCTAGGGCAGCACGGACAGTGTCTCCGCCGGCTTGCGCTACACTGTTAGTCAAATTAGTTTAGCGCCCCCATAAATCGGCCGCACTGCTTCCAATATGTGGGAAGCTTCTAATTTTTTACCATCGCTGTCCCATTGCAGAGATTTCCCTTCACTTCTTGTCCCATAGTCAAACAAGAAGTGAGAGTAAATCTATGCAAATTAAGGGAACCTATTGACCCCCCCCCCCCCCAGGCCATCAGATCTAGTGTCCCCACTTGAAAATTTCAGGGTGGGTCTTAAACTGCAAGGGGTGGGTCATATTTAAATTAGGGGGGCACGAGTTTAGTCAGGCCTAGGGCAGCACAAAACCTTAATACACTCCTGGCTCCATATCGCTACAATGCAGAAAGGGAATTGCTATTTTTTACAATGTTTGCAATGGGCCATATTCAGAAAGCTATTTACGCAGCGTATCTATAGATACGCTGCGTAAATACTAAGAATTGCGATGGCGCATAGTTTTTTACGTCGTTTACGTAAGCGTTAAGACGGCGTAAGGTTACCCCTGCTATGGCAGGCACAGCCAATGTTAAGTATGGACGTCGGGACCACGTCGAATTTGCCGTCGGCTACGTCGTTTGCGTAAATCGTTCGGGAATGGGGCTCGACGTTCACGTCGTTTACATTGATAAAAATCAACGTGATTTCGCGCATCCACACTGGGAACGTCCACAGACGGCGCATGCGCCATCCAAAAAAAACGTGAATGACGTGGGGTCATGATTCATTTACATGAATCACGCCCCCACTCCATTCATTTGAATTGCGCGGCCTTACGCCGTGCAGTTTACACTACGCCGCCGCATAGTATGGAGCAAGTGCTTTCTGAATAAGGCACTTGCCCATAATATTTGCGGCGGCGTAGTGTAAACACCATACGCTACGCCGCCGGACAGATACGCAAAAGGTATCTCAATCGGGCCCCATGTGTATAGATACCCTGGGCCAGATCCACAAAGCACTTACGCCGGAGTATCTCGAGATGTGCCGCCTAAGTCTAAATTTGCGCCGGAATATCTATGCACCGTACCCACAGAACTAGATACGCACCAAAATTGGGCCACAGATACTCCAGCCTAACTGTCACTTTAAGCCGGCGTTTCTGTTTTCTGTAACCAGAAAACAAGAAACGCCGGGTTGGAGTTCCGATACGATCGGCGTAATTGAATTTCGCCATCGCATCGCAACTTTAATTTAAAAATGGCGCCGGGGGCGTTCCCGCTGATTTACGCTGAAAAAATATGTTAATCAGCGGGAATCGGCAATTCACGATCGTATTTGGGCGCGACGCAGTGACTTTCCGACGTTTCCGTAAGCGATACGCGGCGTAAAGATAAAGCAGCCCCCTAGTGGAGTATCCTATGTTAAGTATAGCCGTTGTCATCGCGTCGAAAAAAAAAAAAATCGCGTCGCTTGCGTAAAACGTCCATGAATGGGGATTTGACGTCATTGACGTTCACTGACAGAATTTGGAGCATGCGCACTGGGATGCATTGACAGTCGACGCATGCGCAGTATGTTCGCCGCGGGATCGCGCTTAGTTTAAATAATACACGCCCCGTACCTGCCCAATTTGAATTCCGCCGGCTCATTTGCGATACGCTGCCGCAACTTTAGGAGCAAGTGCTTCATGAATAACAGCACTTGCTCCTAAAATTTCGCCAGCGTAACGTAAATGAGAAACGTTACTCCAGAGCAAAGATGCTCCAATCTACCTGAATCTGGCCCATAGGGTCAGATTCAGGTAGAGTTAGGCTGGAGTATCCATTGATCCGCCAGCCTAACTGTCACTTTAAGCCGGCGTTTTTGTTTTCTGTAACCAGAAAACAAGAAACGCCGGGTTGGAGTTCCGATGCGATCGGCGTAATTGAATTTCGCCATCGCATCGTTACTTCAACTTAAAAATGGCGCCGGGGGCGTTCCCGCTGATTAACGCTGAAAAAATATGTTAATCAGCGGGAGTCAGAAATTCACGATCTTTTTCGGGCGCGACGCAGTGACTTTACGACGTTTCCGGAAGCGATACGCGACGTAAAGATAAAGCAGCCCCCTAGTGGAGTATCCTATGTTAAGTATAGGCGTCGTCATCGCGTCGGAAAAAAAAACAAATCGCGTCGCTTGCGTAAAACGTTCATGAATGGGGATGTGACGTCATTGACGTTCACTGACAGAATTTGGAGCATGCGCACTGGGATGCATTGACACTCGACGCATGCGCAGTACGTTCGCCGCGGGATCGCTCATAGTTTAAATAATACACGCCCCGTACCCGCCCAATTTGAATTCCGCCGGCTCATTTGCGATGCGCTGCCGCAACTTTAGGAGCAAGTGCTTCATGAATAACAGCACTTGCTCCTAAAATTTCGGCAGAGTAACGTAAATGAGAAGCGTTACTCCAGAGCAAAGATGCTCTCATCTACCTGAATCTGGCCCATAGGCTATTCCCGACCGGCCTAACTTGCCTACGACTGCACATCCTAGGCGCACGTTTATTGGGCCAGATTCTCAGCTGAGATACGACGGTGTATCTCAGATACACCGTCGTATCGCAGTTTTTTTCAATGGGTATCTATGCGAGTGATTCTTAGAATCAATTACGCATAGATGCACTAAAGATCTAACAGGTGTAAAGCAATTACACCGTCGGATCTTAGATGTAATGACAACGCCGGCCGCTCGGTGGTCTTTACGTTGTTTTCTTATTTGCCTATGCAAATGAGCCTAATACGCCGATTCCCAAACGTTTTTACGCCGCCCCGTCGTCGTTTACGTCGTTTACGTACGCGTAAGGTTACCCCTGCTATATGAGGAATATGTTTCTGAAGTTGCATCGTTGTCATGTTAAGTATTGCGTCGGGGCAGCGTCGTGTTTTTCCGTCGGTTACGTCGTTTTACTAACTCGTTCGCGAATAGGGAATTGCGTAAGTGACGATCACGTCGTTTTGACGTCGGTTTCAACAACGCTTTCCGATGTGAGCTGGAGCATGCGCACTGGGCTTTTTTCCCGGCCGCCGCATGCGTACTTCGTTTGATGCGGGGGCGTGCTTAATTTAAATACAGCATGCCCCCTCCTTCACCATTTGAATTAGGCGGCCTTACGACGCCGCATTTACGCCACGCCGCCGAAAATTACGGAGCAAGTGCTTTGAGAATACGGCACTTGCTCCAGTAATTTGCGTAGGCATAGTATAAATGCGATACCATACGCTATGCCGCCAGATACGCCATTTTTTGAGAATCTGGCCCATTCCGTCTAGGTGCACATTTATTCCGTCCACACCATTGATTTCCTATGCAAATATGCAAATGAGGGAGATACGGAGCATCAGCTGCATGTCCGGTCTAAAGTTAGTGCTTATAAAAGCAGGTTTAAATTTGGACAATCCGTCTACATGTCAGCTAAAGCAACACCGTTAGGGACGAGCTGAGCAGCCACACTTGCAGGACAACAAACTGTATGCCAACATGTCAGGGGCATCCTTGCTCATAGCTATACTACTGACTTTATATGAGCGCAGAAGGAGGAGGGCACGGAGGTGGGCACGGGAGAGGATCTGCCGACAGCCACTGGGCAAGGTACTGGCAGCACTCCATTTCCTTGCCAGTGGCTCTTTTCACCCTAATGGCTAAATATATATTTTATATACATTTTTTCTGTTTAGTAAATATTTTAAACTACTTAATAGAATAAATATATAATTTTATTTTTTATATCTAATATATATTTAATATTTTAAATATTATTAGAATTATATTATTTATTATTATAAACATTTTTTTAAATATATATATATATATATATATATATATATATATATATATATAATATATATATATATATATATATATATATATATATATATATATATATATATATATATATATATATATATATGTGTGTGTGTATAAATTGGGTGATGGTCCTCAAAATAATGGAACACACCGACACGACACAAACCTACAAACAGCAACAGACAACGGAACAAAAGCACCTTGCTTCAGGGAGGGAAAAAAATGGATGTACTTTTGCAATGGAAGGGCGTATGTCTGGGCCTATTTATGCACTAGGCGTATCTCACTAAATACGCCGGGCCTAGTTCCCATCTCACTGATTGCTCCGGGCCGAGTAGTGAGCATGTGCGGAGAGGTTCTGACCATAGTCAGCGTCATGCACATGCCCAGTCTGGCCAGCCCTTCATTTGCATGGGGTCACGGCTCATTTCAATGGAACACGCCCACGTCCTTCCCACTTTGAATTACACCGCCTTACGCCTCGGAATTTAAGTTGCGCCGGCGCAAATACTCTGTGGATACGGCACTTACGTCTCTAATTTGAGTCAGCGTAACGTAAAGGAAATGCGCTACACCGGTCTATATATGCGCCAATGTACGTGGATCTGGCCCCCTGTTTATTTAATATAGGTTAACCACTGCAGTTTTTATTTTTTGCGCTATAAACAAAGAGTGACATCAATTTCGGCAATTCGCACAGGAAAGCCGACCTCCCGCATTATATCTGCGTGAGCTGGTCGGCTCTCCTGTGCGAATTGCCGAAATTGCCGAAATCGATGTTGCTCTTTGTTTGTTTAATAGCGAAAAAAAAACGTAGAGGTGATCATATTCCACCAAAAGTAAGCTCTATTTGTGAGAAAAAAAACAAACAAGAAGTCAATTTTGTTTGGGCACAGCATCGAATGCGCAATTGTCAGTAAACCGATGCAAAAAAAATGGCCTGGTCATTAAGGCTCCATTCACACTAATGCATTTTTTTATGCATTTTGCAAAAATGCAGTGACATTTTTTAACATGGTTTCCTATGGAACATATTCACGTCAATGCTTTTTTGTGCCTCTGCGTTTTTGGAAAGGGTCGGGGACTTTTTTCCCGCAAAAAGCAGCATTTTGCATGTAATAGAATTCAATGGACCCACATCCAAAATGCAAGTACTGCGTTTTTGCCACAATATGCATTTTTTTTACCTGTTTATAGTTGTTTGTTAAAGGAAATGTAACAATATAAAAATTGCCGGATAAAAAAAAAATGATAATAATAATTAAAAAAAGCAAATCGCGGTAAAAATCACGGTAAAAACGTGTGTAGAAAAATGCAGCAAGCACCTCAAAAAGCACTGCAAAAACACTCAAAAGCAAAATACATAGGTGTGAATCGAGCCTAAGTTCCCTTTCAAACTTATACGGCTTGTAGCACGATTTTGGATGGCAAAATCGTATGACAAGTCATTCTTCATGATTTTCAATGACTACCATTCATACTGGCATGACTTTAAGTCATGCCGACTTCAAAGTCGGATAAAGGTCGGATTCCGTATTAACAGATCTGACTTTGGCATGCAACTTGTACACGACTTTTGCATGAAGGGGAACTCCACGCCATTTAAAAAAAAAAAAAAAAAAAGGCATGGGTTCCCCCTTCATGAGCATACCAAGCCCTTCGGTCTGGTATGGATTTTAAGGGGGGTCCCCCCAAAATCCATACCAGACCCTTATCCGAGCACCAGCCCGGCTGGTCAGGAAAGGGGGTGGGGACGAGCGAGCGCCCCCCTCCTGAGCCATACCAGGCCGCATGCCCTAAACATGGGGGGGGTGGGTGCTTTGGGGCAGGGGGTGCCCTGCATCCTTCACCCCAAAGCACCTTGCCCCTATGTTGATGAAGACAAGGGCCCCTTGCCAAAAACGATGTACCCCCATACTCATTCACATAGGTTGGGGGGGTGGTTCGGTATCTGGGGGCTCTCAGATTCCGATAAGCCCCCCACCCGCAGACCCCAACAACCAACGGCCAGGGTTGTCGGGAAGGGGCCCTTGTCCTCATCAACATTGGGGCAAGGACCCCCCCTACCCCCCCACCCCAAAGCACCCACCCCCCCCATGTTGAGGTCATGCGGCCTGGTATGGCTCAGGAGGGGGAGCGCTTGCTCGTCCCCACCTCCGTTCCTGACTGGCTGGGCTGGTGCTCGGATAAGGGTCTGGTATGGATTTTGGGGGGACCTCACGCCGTTTTTTGGCGTAGGCGTTTCCCTTTAAATCAATACCAGACCGAAGGGCCCCATATACTCATGAAGGGGAAACCCATGCCGTTTTTTTTTTTCCAAAAAATTGGTGTGGAGTTCCCCTAATTATTGGGGGATCAAAGTCACGTCCCTGCTCATTGAAGTCGTACTTCAAGTTGTGGGGCAAAGTCGTATGACTGTCTTGTCAAAATCGCAGCAAATTTGCGGTGAAGTCGCACAAGTGCGAATCCTTCCTTGAGGCTAGGTTCACACTGCTGCAAACTCAAAATCATGGGATTTTCCGTGGATCACGGCTGCGATTTAAGGGAATGCCAGTCTATAGAGCTGAATTTACATCGCACACGGATCAAACTCGCACAGGACCCTTTTTCCCAGCTTAGATTCACACCACACTGTCGTGAAGGACACTAATGGAAAACAATGTTAATTTGATGACTTGCGAATTTGAGCGATCGCAGTGGCTCAAATTCGCAAAAGAATTTGCAGCAGTGTGAACCCAGCCTAATGGTTAAGTATTGAGCTTATCACCACCTTGGGCCAATGTATTTATGCGCCGTGCCCACAGAACTAAGATACGCCAAAAAACTGACTTCATCCGATCGACATAACTTGCCTACGCCAGCGTATAGTGGGCGCATATTTACGCTGGAACATTTGGAACTTCCATTGATTTTCAATGCAAGTATGCAAATGAGGGATATACGCCGATTCACGAACGTACTTGCGCCCGGCGCATGTTTTAAGCGATTTGCGTAAGTTTTATATCCGGTGTAAAGTTATTCCCCATATTGGAGGCGCAACTCATGCAAAGATATGGACCTGGGAACGAACGCCGTCAAATTTTACGTAGTTTAAGTAGTACGTGAATAGGGCTGGGCGTAGGTTACGTTTTACGCTGTAGGCAGTGTTTCGACGTATCTTAGGCAGTTATTTTGACGTGATTGTGAGAATGCGCACTGGAATGCGTCCAAGTTACGATGCATGCGCAGTTCATTTTAAGTACTTGTCTGAAGCTCAGGCCATCATTTGCATGGGGTCATGCTTCATTTAAATGTATCAAGCCCACTTCCAGCCCACTTCCACCTACTTTGACTTATGTCGACTTATGCCGACGAATATACGCTATGCCGGCGCAACGTTGGGAGCATTTGCTTTGTGAATTCCATGCTTCCTTATCTGCGTTGCGCTGGCGTCGCGTAAATAAGATACGCTACGCCGGCATATATATGCGCCAATGTATGTGAATCCGGGCCAGTATGCCTACCCTCACAATGCTTACAGTAACAGAGAACCAGCTGTACTCTTGGGGCCAGATTCACGTACAGTGGCGCATATATTGACCGGAGTAGCGCACCTCCTTTACGTTAGACCGGCGCAATGTAGAGGCGCAATTACCGTATACTCGTAGTATTTGCGCAGAAATTTGCGCCAGTGCAACGTAATTTCCGAGGCATAAGACGGTGTAATTCAAATTGTGAAGGACGTAGGCGTGTTCCATTTAAATGAGCCGTGACCCCATGCAAATGAAGGGCCGGGCCAGATTGCGCATGCGCACATGAAGCAGACCATGGTCATCACCTCTCTGCGCATGCTCACAACTCGGGTCCCAGTGCATATGCAGAGTCACCTTGAAGGCAAAAGACAGGAGGATGTTAGTAGTGCATATACCCCTTGTGATTTCTGCATCATGGGGGGGGACAGTCATGCCTGCCACCCATGTCACTCACCAACCAGCCAGCTGTCCCCATACATGTTCTGTTCGAATTCTGTTGGGATGGGGCTATGATTGTATATGTAGCTGTCATGGGTGTCATGGGTGGTGTCATGTGTTGGGCTGGTGATGTCCTCCTGCAGGGTTGTGGTTAATTCCAGGATGGCAGCAGGGGTGAATCTGAAGATGCGAGACAACTCAGAATCACTCATGCCAAAGAGTGCGGTATATCCTCTCCCGTGCCCTCCTCCGTGCCCTCCTCCGTGCCCTCCTCCTTCTGCGCTCATCTAAAGTCAGTAGTATAGCTATGAGAAAGGATGCCTCTGGCATGTTGGCATACAGATTGTTGTCCTGCAAGTGTGGCTGCTCAGCTCGTCCCTAACGGTGTTGCTTTAGCTGACATGTAGACGGATTGTCCAATTTAAAGCATGCTTTTATATTGCCTAATTTTAGACATGACGTGCAGCTGATGCGTACATCGCGTAGCCTGCGCTGCACAAACTTACTTTTGTGGATCGCCGTAACTCCCTCATTTGCATATTTGCCTAGCAAATCAATGGTGTATCTAGCGCATTTTTTGCGCACACGATGCGCTGGTCTAACGAAATTACGTTGGTCGAAAAAGTCTAGATTTCTGGCGTATAACATTTTGAGGATACGGCGCATAGAGACGAAGGCGCATATTTCCAATTACGCAGGCACATCTCCTGATACTCCAGCGTAAGTGCTTTGTGAATCTGGCCCACGATGTTTGTTCTTGAAGTCAGGAAAGCAAGTAATAGATAGTTATTGGCTATAAAAGAAAACTGACTTTAATTCTCATTGTTAAAGGGGTTGTAAAGTTACAAGTTTTTTTACCTTCATGCATCGTATGCATGAAGGTAAAAAAACATCTAGCAGCACCGGCCCGCCCCGAGCCCCCGTTGTACTTACCTGACCGTTCGAATCTCCCGGGCGCATCCACGTCGTCCTCTTCGTTTCCCAGCCTGGCCGTTGATTGGCTAGGCTGGGCGGATTGATAGCAGCGCAGCCATTGGCTAGCGCTGCTGTCAATCAGAGCGGATGACGCGGCGCGCTGGGGGGCGGAGCCGAGTGATACAGTCGGCGGCTATGGCCGCCGCTGTATCACGGGAGCGCGCTCGCAAAAGCTTTCCTCCGTGCGAGCGCCGTCGCATGAAGAGGGAAAGCTTTTGCGAGGAGGAGCCCAGACAGCCGCCGAGGGACCCCAGAAGACAGCTTTCCGGGCCACTCTGTGCAAAACTAACTGCACAGTGGAGGTAAGTATCACATGTTTGTTATTTTTTTTTAAATCCCTGACTTTAGTGTCCCTTTAACCTTTCACTCTAATGAATTAAAACACATTGTACAAGACAATTACAAGTTTGAGAATGCTTTAAAATCCAAAATCCTTTCTAAAGAGGATAGATGTTCATGTTTATTTAGCTTACGTAGCTGCCAACATACTCAAAGCAGCATCTTAGGCAGATATAATCAATTGAATTTCGATTAATTGAAGAGTCATGCACTCAGTGTATTAGCAGTGTCCAAGTTTGCCACAAATTAATTAAAGTAGAAAAGATCATTATGTGCTTCCAGTAGTAAAACAACATATAATATTTAGTTCAACACAGTGCACTAAAAGTATGTTGGCAATACCACTGCTAGCTGAAAATATAGACATTACTGTAATTTTATTAATAGGTTTTAAGATAAGACGTCCCATTAAATGTCTTTTAGACTTAGCAAAGTATGATAAATTGTATTCTTAAGGATCTCCTCTAATAAGATTGATGCACCCAACATTTTACAGCACTGTTTACTCATAATAATGCAATCCATTCAGGACTACCCTAGGATATGATAGTTGGCAGACATACAAGAGATTACTGGCAGCACTAATGCTTGAAAGAATTCTGTAGATGCTTCCAATGTTCCTGTGAGAGGAAATGGAAAAAGACAACTAAGTTTAATAACTAGTACAATGCACTTATTTACCTGCTTTTTTGGAATGCAATAAACCAACTGTGTTGTTTTTTTATCCCTCGAAAAGTATTCTAACGTTAATGATTAATACAAGCTTTACCATGTTAGTAGGTTAGAAACATAAGACAGAACACCTCGAAGCAACAAAGAAAGTCATTTTATCTACAGTTTCACTTCTACAGTGCCCTGAAAAAGTATTCATACCCCTTGAAATTTTCCACATTTTGTCATGTTACAACCAAAAACATTAATGTATTGTATTGGCATTTTATGTGATAGACCAACACAAAGTGGCACACGATAGTGAAGCGAAAGGAAAATTATAAAATGTTTTTCACATTTTTTTTTTACAAATATATATCTAAAATTATGGAGTGCATTTGTATTCAGCCCTAACTAAAATCCAGTGGAACCAATTGCCTTCAGAAATCTAATTAGTAAATAGTTGTGGAGACTTTTGAAGCAGGGTTAGGTTATAAAAAATAGCCCAAGCTTTGCACATCTCAGGGAGCACTGTTGAATTCATCGTCCAAAGATGGAAAGAGTATGGCACAACTGCAAACCTACCAAGACATGGTTGTCCACCTAAACTGACAGGCCGGGCAAGGAGAGCATTAATCAGAGAAGCAGCCAAGTGGCCCATGGTAACTCTGGAGGAGCTGCAGAGATGCACAGCTAAGGTGGGAAAATCTGTTCGCAGGACAACTATTAGTTGTCCACTTCACAAATCTGGCCTTTATGGAAGAGTGGCAAGAAGAAAGCTATCGTTGAAAGAAAGCCATAAGAAGTCCCATTTGCAGTTTGCGAGAAGCCATGTGGGGGACACAGCAAACCTGTGGAAGAAGGCGCTCTGGTCAGATGAGGTCAAAATTTTACTGCTATGTGTGGCGGAAAACGAACACTGTCCATCAGCCCTCAAAAATTCTACTCGTTTGGTCGCATTTTGCGAGTGGAATTTAGTGAAGCGATCAGCCAGGAAACTGTCAGTCGGAGGACACAGAGAGCAGCAGGGCTGGACTGCCCTAGCACCGCTTTGGACCGAGGCTGCAGCGCTCTCCTTCTCCTCTTGTATCTCACACACAGCAGGCATCTTCCGCTGTGTGTCATTGAGCTGGGTCTGTGTTTGGCGGTGCGATGTGACAAGGTCCCGCCCTACTAGACCAGCTAATGTGATAGTAGATTGAATTAGTGTTCTGCCTATCACATTAGCCGGTCTAGGGTGGCGGGACCTTGTCACATTGTGCCACCAAACAAACACAGATCCAACTCCATGACACCCAGCGGAAGATTCCCGTTGTATGTGAGATACAAGAGGAGGAGAAGGAGAGCACTGCAGCCTGGTGAGTCTGAAGTGACAATGGGGCACAGTAACGCGGCAATTGATGGGGCACAGTAATGCGGCAATTGATGGGGCACAGTAATGCGGCAAGTGATGGGGCACAGTAATGCGGCAAGTGATGGGGCACAGTAATGTGGCAAGTGATGGGGCACAGTAATGCGGCAAGTGATGGGGCACAGTAATGCGGCAAGTGATGGGGCACAGTAATGCGGCAAGTGATGGGACACAGTAATGCTGCAAGTGATGGGGCACAGTAATGCTGCAAGTGATGGGGCACAGTAAGGCTGCATTCACACTGTTCACGGGCACAGTGAGGCTGCACAGATGGGTACTGATATGCTTTATGTTACTATTGTTAAAGTTGTTAATATTTATTTTTGGAACTTATTTCTGCTTAAAATATTTAACAGTGTAATTGCATGAGATAATTTACAAGGGCGTGTTTAGGGGCGGACTTAGGGGTGGGGCAGGGGTGGTGTTGGGTGGGGAAACTGGTGGCGAGTAACTCTTAGGCCACGTACACACGATCAGACTGGTCCGATGAAACTGGTCCGACGGACCGTTTTCATCGGACCAGGCTGAAGTGGTCTGATGGTCTGATGTGTGTACACACCATCGGACCAAAAATCCGATCAGACCAGAACGCGGTGACGTAGAAAATACTGACGTGCTGAAAAAAGGAAGTTCAATGCTTCCAAGCATGCGTCAACTTGATTCTGAGCATGCGCGGGTTTTTGGTCCAATGCTTTGGCGTACTAACCATCGAATCTGTCCGACGAACAGGTGTCCGTCGGACAGATTTTAAAGCAAGTTTTAAAACTTTGGTCCGACGGACAACGCCAATGAATTGGTCCGATGAAACTGGTCTGCAGACCAGTTTCATCGGACTGGTCTGATCGTGTGTACGCGGCCTTAAGGCCTGGCTAGTGGATCAGGACTTAAAATTTTGAGCCCTGCTGTACTTCACCCCGAATACACCATCCCCGTCGTGAAACATGGTGGTGGCAGCATCATCTTGTGTTAATGCTTTTCTTCAGCAGGGACAGGGAAGCTGGTCAGAGTTGATGGGAAGATGGATAGAACCAATCACAGGGCAAACTTAGACGAAAACCTGTAAAAGTCTGCAAAAGACTTGCGACTGGGGCAGAGGTTCACCTTCCAGCAATACAACAGTACTAAACATACAGCCAGAGCTACAATGGAATGGTTTAGATCAAAGCATAATCATGTGTTAGAATGGCCCAGTCAAAGTCCAGACCTAAATCCAATTGAGAATCTGTGACAAGACTTGAAAATTGCTGTTCACAGACGCTCTCTGTCCAATCTGACAGAGCTTAAGCTATTTTGCAAAGAAAAATGGTCAAAAATGTCACTCTCTAGATGTACAAAGCTGGTAGAGACATTTCAGATGTAATTGCAGCAAAAGGTGGTTATACAAGTATTGACTCAGGGGGCTAAATATGATTGCCACACTTTTCAGATATGTATTTGTAAAAAAAAAAAATTGAAAATCATTTATTATTGTTCTTCCACTTCACAATTAGTTGTCACTTTATGTTGGTCTATCACATAAAATCCCAATAAAATACATTTATTTTTTTGGTTGTAACGTGACAAAATGTGGAAAATTACTTAAGGTATGAATACTTTTTCATGCTGTTAATTGCAAATCTAAACAACTGTTGGAAACAGCTGTGACTTTATATCTATTACACCAACAATCAGACCACAATAGATAAAGATAAGCCCCTCTTTACACTGGCCTATAGGCATTAACACCACAATGATGCCTTTGCATGGCTTTATGATATAGAAATTGAATCACAACTGGAATATGATAGCTTACAGAAGTGGCACAATATGAGTAATAGTTTTCACAGCTTGCTCGGATAATGGTAATGGTTGTCGATAAGGCACTTCTTCAGACAAGCAATATAATATAGGCTTGCAGATCACTGAATGCACAACAATTGCTTCCTTTGCAGGTGAAATCAATATGACTACATTGCTCTGAGTTGCCAACGTCTCTGTGGGATGTCTGGCTGGCCGTAAGAGACAATTCAAGGAAACTAGCAGAAAAAGATTCCTTGTAAATAGGGATGAGCTTGATGTTCGAGTCGAATGTAAGTTTGACTCGAACATTGGGTGTTTTCCGAACAGCGAACAATATGGGGCATTTGCGGGAAATTCGAGTGGTGTGAAACGCCCCATAATACAATGCGAGATTGCAGTGCATTAGTGTCTGATGATTGGCCAAACCATGCACCGGACCTAAATGCTTTGGCCAATCACAGCGCACTTTGCAGAGAGAACCATGATTGGCCAAAGGCAGGTTGTCTTTGGTCAATCATAGCTCAGGGGCACTAAGTCCACGCCCAACAATATATAAGGCTATATAGAGATATAGTATATGATAGCCTTCGCGCTACTATAGGTGAATGATGAAATATGCCAAATAAAGATTAAATGCAGCAAAACCTGTGAGTGTTTACAATACACCAATAAGAAATGAATATGAAAGGGGGTATTGCGCAAAAAGTGTAAACAAATCAATAGTGACAATAATAATTTACAAATGTGTAAAATATAAATCACAAAATATGTAAAAGATGGAGGTGCAAAAACACATATATAAAGTGCAAAAGTGTCCAATAAACCATCTATAAAAATAGCTGCCAGACAGGCAGTGAATGGCAATAATAATAGTCCAAGTGTGGAGCAGAGTGACTTCTGTGCAGATTGAAGTGTGACTTTAGGAGAAGATGGTAATATCCCACAAAAGGCTCCCAGAACTCTCACCTCACAAATAGGAGTATAGAGCGTTGAGGTAAATTTGGTAGTGTCCACCTCCTTACAGCTACACAGCCTTCCCACCTGTCTGTCTTCTACGGTGCTTCTTCAACCTCTCTGACCTATCTCTCCTCTGTGGTGCCAACGCGCCTCTGGGATGAATCCCTAATGGGCCCTTAGCTCCAGGGAAAGAGGAAAGAGGGAAAACACAAAGAGCCTTCAATGGTGTAGTATTAAGATCAAGGGGAAAGTTTATTAGGAAAAGCCTATGCTTACAGCAAGATAAAATAGTAACAGCAATAAAACAAACAACGGCATCTACGTCGCCTGCCTACGTCACTCCAGGTGTACGTCCGTCCGCTCCCGACGCGTTACGACACCGTCACGTGTCTATAGATGTATATATAGTCATGGCCGAAAATGTTGGAACCCCAGAAATTTTTCCAGAAAATCAGGCATTTCTCACAAAAAAGTATTGCAATAACACATGTTTATTCCCTTTGTGTGTATTGGAACTAAACAAAAAAAGGGATGGAAAAAAGCAAATTGGACATAATGTCACACAAAACTCCAAAATGGGCTGGTCAAAATTCTTGCCACCCTTAACTTAATATTTGGTTGCACACCCTTTGAAAAAAATAACTGAAATCAATCGCTTCCTATGACCATCAATAAGCTTCTTACACCTCTCACCGGGAATTTTTGGACCACTCTTCCTTTGCAAACTGCTCCAGGTCTCTCTTATTGGAAGGGCGCCTTTTTCCCAACAGCAATTTTAAGATCTCTCCACCGGTGTTCAATGAAATTTAGATCTGGACTCATTGCTGGCCACTTTAGAACTCTCCAGCCCTTTTTTGCCATCCATTTCTGGGTGCTTTTTGATGTGTTTGGGGTCATTGTCCTGCTGGAAGACCCAAGATCTTGGACGCAAACCCAGCTGTCTCACACCCCGGGGAGCTCTACAGTGCGACCCAAAATTCCTTTGGTAATCCTCAGATTTTATGATGCCTTGAACACATTCAAGGCACCTAGTGCCAGAGGCAGCAAAACAACCTCAAAACATCATTGAACCTCCACCATATTTCACTGTACATACTGGGCCAGATTCTCAAAGACGTTACGCCAGTGTATGTGAAGATGCGCGGCGTAAGTGTAAATTTGCGCCGGAGCATCTATGCACCGTACCCACAGAACTAGATACGCACCAAAATAGGCTACTCCTGACCGGTGTAACTTGCCTACGCCTGCACATCCTAGGTGCATATTTATGCCGGACGCATCTGGCAAACCCATTGATTTCCTATGCAAATATGCAAATGAGGGAGATACGCCGATTACCGAACATAGGCCCGTTCGGCGCAGGTTACGCGCGGTGTGCCTAAGCTGTTTGGCCAGCCTAAAGTTACCCCTCATAAAAGCAGGGGTAACTTTGCACCAGACTTGCTCAAGTCAGCTGGAGAGCAACTTCAGCAGCACCGTTGCAGGACAACACATGGCAGCCGTGGTCCTAGCACTACTAATGGGTCCCCCGCCACCAGCACTGCCATCAGGGGGTACAGGCAGTACACCTGTAAGGGGCAAAGGGGGTCCCCAGGGGCCCGGATAGTAACCCCCTTTAAAAAAAAAAAAACTTTTTATATTTTTATTTTTTTAGGGGTCCGGAGGCCACCAGAGCCCCAGATGGGAACCCCCCCTTTTTTTATATAAAAATAAATTACCAAATAAAGGGGGCTTTCCATCCGGGACCTCTGGGCCCTTTAATAATAATAATGATAATAATAATTATATATATATATTTTTATCCGAAAGGCACTGGGCGCAGAACTTTTTCAGCCAACATTCACGAAACGATGTAGTTTTTCTGCTCTTTTGTCCAATGGAGCGTACAGACGGTTTGATTATCCGACAAAACACGTCCATCGGAATATTCGATCGTGTGTGCGATCCTTTAGCCTGTAGGGTTCAATATTGGGTTGGCTCACCCTTTGCAGCTATAACAGCTTCAACTCTTCTGGGAAGGCCGTCCACAAGGTTTAGGAGTGTGTCTATGGGAGTGTTTGACCATTCTTCCAAAAGTGTATTTGTGAGGTCAGGCACTGATGTTGGATAAGAAGTCCCGGCTCACAGTCTCAGCTCTAATTTATTCCAAAGGTGTTCTATCGGGTTGAGGTCAGGACTCTGTGCAGGCCAGTCCAGTTCCTCCACCCCAAACTCACTCATTTATGTCTTTATGGTCCTTGCTTTGTGGACTGATCCAAATCATTTGATAAAAGGGGGGTTATGGTCTGGGGTTGTTTTTCTGGGGTTGGGTTTGGCCCCTTAGTTCCATTGAAGGGAACTCTTAAGGCGTCAGCATACCAAGACATTTTGGACAATTTCATGCTCCAAACTTTGTAGAAACAGTTTGGGGACGGCCCCTTCCTGTTCCAACATGACTGCTCACCAGCAGTGGCGTAACCAGAGTTATGGGCGCCCGGGGCAGAATTTTTTTTTTTCGCCCCCCCCCCCCCTTGTATAATCATCCACTCTGGTTATAAGGATCTGTAATGTATCCCTCTCAGGGCTTTCAGCATGTAAGGGGTAAATTATTGCAGGATTAATCATTTAACCCCTTACTGTAAGGGATTAACAGACTGACCCCCCCCCCCCCCACAACCACAGATCCCCCATCACAGACTGACCCCCTAAATAACAGACCTCTCATCACAGATGGATCCCCCCAATCACAGATAGACCCCCCACAATCACAGACCCCCTATTTAACAGACCTCAGACAGTAACCCCCACCATAGTGCAGACCTCAGACAGTAACCCCCAGTAGTGCAGACCTCAGACATTAACCCCCAGTAGTGCAGACCTCAGACATTAACCCCCAGTAGTGCAGACCTCAGACATTAACCCCCAGTAGTGCAGACCTCAGACATTAACCCCCAGTAGTGCAGACCTCAGACAGTAACCCCCAGTAGTGCAGACCTCAGACAGTAACCCCCAATAGTGCAGACCTCAGACATTAACCCCCCATAGTGCAGACCTCAGACAGTAACCCCCAATAGTGCAGACCTCAGACAGTAACCCCCAATAGTGCAGACCTCAGACATTAACCCCCAGTAGTGCAGACCTCAGACAATAACCCCCAATAGTGCAGACCTCAGACAGTAACCCCCAATAGTGCAGACCTCAGACAGTAACCCCCAATAGTGCAGACCTCAGACAGTAACCCCCAGTAGTGCAGACCTCAGACATTAACCCCCAGTAGTGCAGACCTCAGACATTAACCCCCAGTAGTGCAGACCTCAGACATTAACCCCCAATAGTGCAGACCTCAGACAGTAACCCCCAATAGTGCAGACCTCAGACAGTAACCCCCAATAGTGCAGACCTCAGACAATAACCCCCAGTAGTGCAGACCTCAGACAGTAACCCCCAGTAGTGCAGACCTCAGACAGTAACCCCCAGTAGTGCAGACCTCAGACATTAACCCCCAGTAGTGCAGACCTCAGACATTAACCCCCAGTAGTGCAGACCTCAGACATTAACCCCCAGTAGTGCAGACCTCAGACATTAACCCCCAGTAGTGCAGACCTCAGACATTAACTCCCAGTAGTGCAGACCTCAGACATTAACCCCCAGTAGTGCAGACCTCAGACAGTAACCCCCAGTAGTGCAGACCTCAGACAGTAACCCCCAGTAGTGCAGACCTCAGACAGTAACCCCCAATAGTGCAGACCTCAGACAGTAACCCCCAATAGTGCAGACCTCAGACATTAACCCCCAGTAGTGCAGACCTCAGACAATAACCCCCAGTAGTGCAGACCTCAGACAATAACCCCCAGTAGTGCAGACCTCAGACAGTAACCCCCAGTAGTGCAGACCTCAGACAGTAACCCCCAATAGTGCAGACCTCAGACAGTAACCCCCAATAGTGCAGACCTCAGACAGTAACCCCCAATAGTGCAGACCTCAGACAGTAACCCCCAATAGTGCAGACCTCAGACAGTAACCCCCAATAGTGCAGACCTCAGACAGTAACCCCCAATAGTGCAGACCTCAGACAGTAACCCCCAATAGTGCAGACCTCAGACAGTAACCCCCAATAGTGCAGACCTCAGACAGTAACCCCCAGTAGTGCAGACCTCAGACATTAACCCCCAGTAGTGCAGACCTCAGACATTAACCCCCAGTAGTGCAGACCTCAGACATTAACCCCCAATAGTGCAGACCTCAGACATTAACCCCCAATAGTGCAGACCTCAGACAGTAACCCCCAATAGTGCAGACCTCAGACAGTAACCCCCAATAGTGCAGACCTCAGACAGTAACCCCCAATAGTGCAGACCTCAGACAATAACCCCCAGTAGTGCAGACCTCAGACAGTAACCCCCAGTAGTGCAGACCTCAGACATTAACCCCCAGTAGTGCAGACCTCAGACATTAACCCCCAGTAGTGCAGACCTCAGACATTAACCCCCAATAGTGCAGACCTCAGACAGTAACCCCCAATAGTGCAGACCTCAGACAGTAACCCCCAATAGTGCAGACCTCAGACAGTAACCCCCAATAGTGCAGACCTCAGACAGTAACCCCCAGTAGTGCAGACCTCAGACAGTAACCCCCAGTAGTGCAGACCTCAGACAGTAACCCCCAGTAGTGCAGACCTCAGACAGTAACCCCCAGTAGTGCAGACCTCAGACAGTAACCCCCAGTAGTGCAGACCTCAGACAGCGGCGTGTGTGGTTTCCCTCAAGCGCGGGCTCCTCCTCCTCTGTGGGTGTGAACAGAGAGGAGGGCTGCCGCCGGGTGTACCAAGATGGCCGCCGCTCCGGAGCTAGGCCGAAGCCGGGGACTTTCCTAGGCCGTGGCTCCGGAGCGCTCCGCGGAGCCGGTGGATGGATTCGCCCCCCCCATTTTTCGCCCGGTGCGACATCCCCCCCTGCCCCCCCCCCCGCTACGCCAGTGCTCACCAGTGCACAAAGCAAGGTCCCTGATGGCGGCCCTGGTCATAAGTCTCCATTGTTGTCATGAGGGCTGACATCTCCTGGGTGTTAAAGTTTTTTTTCCTCTTCTGCCTGTGGGGAACGGGAGCAGCCATCTCACAGCAAAAGTACCTTCCCTGGGGGGGGGAATGAAACTGGATGTACTTTTGCATTGGCTGGGCGTAAGTTGTACCGGCGTATCTCTGTAAGTTGGGCCGGCATAGTTGTGAGCATGCTCACAAGGGAACGAACGTACTGAGCATGCTCCGTCCAAGATACGCCGGGCGTAAACCACTAGACCATCATTTGCATAACGACACACCCACTTGCAGTTGCACCGGCTTACGCCGAAGGAATTAAGTTACGCCGCCGCAAAGTTAGGTGCAAGTGCTTTATGAATACTGTAGCTGCCTCTCTGAGTTACATCGGCGTAGTGTATCTGAGATATGCTACGCCCGCCTCAAGATAGGAAATTCTATCTGAATCTGGCCCACTGTGTTCTTTTCTTTGTAGGCCTCATTCTGTTTTCAGTAAACCGTATAATGATGTGCTTTATCAAAAAGTCCTTTTAAATAATGCTCATTATCCCAGCCACCGCATATAACATAGCAAAGTCCCATTTAAGACAAGCTCACCAAGCAGGATCAACTCAGAGACAACAGGTGTCCTTCCAGCATCAAGCTCTCTTCAGCTCTAAAAAGAAACACACCACTTTCTCTCTGATCAGGTGTCTAATGAGCAGACCTGAAAGGTAATCACTTGCCCTGTTTTATTAACCCTCTCCAGGCTGACTTTCCACAATATACAGTCTAGTGTATCTATCTATTTATTTATCTATCGATTGATTGATAGATAGATACAGTATCTCACAAAATTGAGTACACCCCTCACATTTTTGCAAATATTTTATTTATTTCATGCGACAACACTGAATAAATTACATTTTGTTACAATGTAAAGTATTGAGTGCACAGCTTGTATAACAGTGTATTTGCTGTCCCCTCATTTGCTGGAAACAAAAGTGAGTACACACCTAAGTGAAAATGTTCAAATTGGCACCAATTGGCCATTTTCCCTACCCAGCGGTATGTGACTCATTAGTGTTACAAGGTCTCAGGTGTGAATGGGGATCAGGTGTGTTAAATTTGGTGTTATCGCTCTCACTCTCTCATACTGGTCACTTGAAGTTCAACATGGCACCTTATGGCAAAGAACTCTAAGGATCTGAAAAAAAAGAATTGTTGCTATACATAAAGATGGCCTAGGCTATAAGAAGATTGCCAAAACCCTGAAACTGAGCTGTAGCACGGTGACCGAGACCATACAGCAGTATAACAGGACAGGTTTCACTCAGAACAGGCCAGGCAGAACTCATAACATGAAAGGAGATTTTACAATTAACCCCAACCCTACCCCTAACTTCTAACCCTGACCCTAACCCTAATATTTGATTGTCAAAAATAACTATTGTTTGTATTGCTATTAAAATGCTGATGTCATAAAATTAAAGTGCATGCTAAGACTATAGATCTCCTCCATAGTTAGTCTATAGTTACCATCACTTTGCGTTCTTTGACACTATCAGCCAGTGGTGGTGCATCCATTAAGGGCGCACGGAAGGAGCTCCCTCTCTTCAGCCACCCATATATGAATAATAAATAGATTCATGCATTACATGAATCTATCCATGGCCGCCGCCACCGCCCCCTATTCAGGTGTCCAGCCCCTTTTCGGATGCCGGGTGCCTAAATTACAGCAGCGGGGGTGTATTTTTGAAGCACTTGATTTGAGCCATAGGCTCTAATAGGCTTCAAAAAAGGTGAACTGTGAGTGCAGAGAATTGCACTCACCCAGGTGTGTTAGAACAGTGAATTAATATTTGCTTTTCTAACACTGAACCCCCTCTCTGCCAATCAGGATGCGTGGGTGTGTTACCTGTCACCTGATTGGCTGAAACAACAGGTGCTGTGATTGGATGCCTATCAAGAGGAGGGGAGGAGATGTATGGAGGACACAGCACACCACTGTCACCAGCTGCCCCACCGGGATAGGGTAAGTGACGAGCAGACGGCGAGCGGGCGGGGGATGTCACACTCAGTGTTAACTTTTGAAGGGCACAGTGGTGGCATTTGATGAGCACAGTGCCTGCAATTGATGGGCACAGTGGCAGCATTTGGTGGCACATTGGCTGCACAGTTAGACTGCAATTGATGTGTTTTGTTTCTGAATTTTTCAGTTTATTTGCGCTCCCCTAAAAATGTTGACCACCAGCCGCCACTGCTATCGGCTTATAAGAATGCTTAATAACCACTTCAGCTCAGGAAGGATTACTTAATGACGAGGCCATTTTTTGCGATACGGCACTGTGTCGTGCAATGTTGTACCCAAACAAAATTGATGTCCTTGTTTTCCCACAAATAAAGCTTTCTTTTGGTTGTATTTGATCACCTCTGCGTTTTTTATTTGTTGCGCTATAAACAAAAAATAAGTGACAATTTTGAAAAAAATATAAATGTTTTACTTTTTGCTATAATAATTATCCCCCAAAAAATGTTAAAAAAACAAAGTTATTCATCAGTTTAGGCCAATATATATTCTTCCACATATGTTTGGTAAAAAGACAAAAAATCGCAATGAGTGTGTGAGTGAGTAACTTGTATAGCGCTACAAATGCGAACTATAAGCATTTACAAAATAGGTTATAGATTTATGGCATTATTATTTTTTTTATTTTTTTTACTAGTAATAGTGGTGATCAGAGATTTTTAGCGGGACTGCGGTGGACAGATCAGACACCTTTGCAGCGGACAGATCAGACACCTTTGACACTTTTTTGGGAGCAGTAACATTTATACAGTGATCTGTTACAAAAATTATTACTGTATAAATGGCACTGGCAAGGAAGGGGTTAACACTAGGGGGTAATCAAGGGGTTAAGTGTGTCTTAGGGGGGTGTTTTCTAACTTTGGGGGGAGGGGACTGACAGGAAGTACAGAGAGATTGCTGTTCCTAATCACTAGGAACAGAAGATCACTCTGCACTCCCCTGACAAAACAGGGATCTGTCTCTCTGTGTAGTGATCACGGACATCGCAGCCGCTGGCCAAGTGCATGAGCGTTGTGCGCGCGCCCACTACATCTATTGCACGAAGTGACGTACACCTACGGCAATTCGCACAATACAGCCGGCCTGTCACAGTATAACTATGGCGGTTTGACGGCAATTGGTTACTGGTATGGCGTTTTTTTTAATGGTTCCACTTTCATGTTATGCTTTTAAGATAAATTCAAGTACTGTTAGAAACCCATTCTTTCTCAACTCCACATTATCTCTGACAACTGAAGTGCCCACTTTTTTTACTTTCATATGTACAATTTAGCACTAATTCCCTCTATGACCATTGCCAGCTGTTCCTGTATTTAGCTACTCGTTTTTCCTTTAATTAAATAAAATTTATCAGCTTCTTGAATTCTCTGAGGTAGACCATAAAACTAACTTTCTGTACACGGAACAATAAATCAAGATAGCTTCCAGTCACCTTGATATTAATCGCTAATAGCACTAGTGACATCTTTGTATTCCTACCTCGAGCAATGGAATGTCGCTAAGATTCTGTCTTGTGTTTGATGTGTTTGATCTGTTCATTTGAGTTTAACCAAAATCCATAGTGGATAAAAGGAAGCTTAAAGACAAACAGAGCCACACTGAACAGATGCAAGAAAAAGAGAAGACAGTGGCCAATGGGGCACAGATTGAGCCTGTACCAGTAGGTTAGCATTTATTTTTTACTGAGAAATAGAGAGATTACATAGTCCATCTAGTTCAATCAACGAAAGGGAAAAAAGCTTTCATTACGCATCATTTTTTTGCATTGTAATTTTTCTGTGTATATACAGTATAGAGTATAAAGTACACATGTTGGGTTGAACTGGATGGACTTGTGTCTTGCTCCTAAAGTTTCGTTGGAGTAACGTAAATGAGAAACGTTACTCCAACATAAAGATTCGCCCATCTACCTGAATCTGGCCCATAGTGTTCAGAATGGACAATTTTTATTTATTTTGTTGCCTGTAAATACCTTTATTTTGTAGTCCTTCATTACTTTCTCCTCCTTATTAGCCTAGGCTTGTAAGTCACATGGCTATTAGCAAGGGTTTCTGGGATAGGCATCATGTTTCCCAGTAGTCCTTGCAAACCTGACTGAAACCTATTACATTGCTTGTGCAGCACTGAGCATGTGCGAGATATGCAAAGCTGAAATCCAGGAAGTCATACAGTCTGGCTTCATGATGCCCACACTTAAGATGGCCACGGTCTATTTCTAGATTATAAACTAATCTAAATGCTTTAACAACCTAACAAAACGGACCTTAGTTTACAGACTAACTTTACTAGAATACATTAAGCGTGTGTATTACAGGGGTATTTATATTTAAAAAGTAAAATTGTGGGTGGAACTCCCCTTTAAATGCCATTATTATTACTAAAAGGTAAATCCACATGCTGCATATATTGTAGAGGTGCGCATCTTCACTGGTCTCACGATTTGACTCGATTATGAATATCCTGTCAATCATTCAATTAGATTCCAAGATGCATCTTGACTACTGCCCATGGTTTTCATAAAAAAATTTAAGCAGTCAGAAGAACTCCATTTTTTTTTTTGTATCTGCACTTAAATTAAAAAAACAAAAAAAACAAAACAAAACACTCCCAGCATGTAGCAAGGTCTGAACACAGCAGACAACAGTATTCATTTAGAACAGTAAATACTAAATGCCACATTCCCCTTTACATTACACAGACACCCTTTACATTACACAGATACCCTTTACATTACGCAGACCCCCTTTACATTATGACACCCCCCCCCCCTTTGCATTACGCAGACCCCTTTACATTCCATAGCTTGCTTTAAACTTCACAGCCCCCTGTATATTAAACAGCCCCCTTACATTCCATAGCTCCCCTTTACATTACACAAACCCCTGCACAATATTCAGCCCCCTGCACCTTTTACTTACCCCCCTTGCACATTAAACAGCCCCTTTATATTCCACATCCCCCTGAACATTGCACAGCCCCCCTTTACATTGCACATCCTCCCCCTTAACTTTACACAGCTCTTTCATTATACAGCCCCTCTTTACATAACACAGCCCCACCCCCTTATGTTGCACACCTCCTTTTACATTGTACAGCCCCTTTTAAATTGCACAGCACCCTTTATATTGCACAGCCCCCTTTACATTCCACAGCCCCCCTGCACTCCTAGAAGACCCCCAGTCTCCTAGGACAGCCCTGTCAGCGTACTCTGAAGTAAAAAAAAAATACTAGCAGTCCCCCTGTTTCATGGATTCTTCCTACATTATGTCAGTGTCATTGTAAACCAATGCCTGTAAATACCTTATTAGCCCCATTCTTTCCGGCTGGTCACTAGAGATGTCTCGAACTATCACCCCAAAAAGTCCTTTTTAGGGCTAGTAAATCAGTCTGCTTTTTTTTTGTTCCTCTGTAATCTAATTGCAGTTGCCTGCCAGCATGTCTGTCAGGCTCACAGCGTATACTGTGCCCACTTGCCCAGTGCCACCCTGGTGTCACAGTAGATTACATTTAAAAAAAAAACGACCTCAGCACGACCATAGGCTTTGAAAAACCCCCATCGCCTGCAATCTCCCAAACGTGCGCACGAGCACAGTCATCACTACACCAAGATTGACGCATAGAGGAATAATGTTTATGTCATGAGTGTGTTAACTATTGACAACTCTTTGCGGTTGTCTAAAATCTGTTCCATACACGTCCCCTGATAGGGGACATAACAGGGATTAAACTGATAGGAATAGTACTACTTAACATACCACTCATATCTGGTGGCACAGTACATTGCACGGAGCATGCACAGTGCCCCAAATTGGAAGTAGGAGGACCAACCAAGCATCTTTTTCCATCTCCCGGTTTCTAAAATCTATTCAATACACCGGCCCCTGATAGGGGACAAAACAGAGATTAAACTGTTAAGAACAGATTTTTTTTAATATTAAAAAAAGGTGGATGGCCTCTGCGGATCTGTGTATTTTTTGTCCGCGTTACTGAACGCTCATGCACAATGGCTGTAGGCTCATGCATCCTGTTGCGGAGGTGACAAACCTGGTCAGTAAAACCCAAGGCAACATCATCGACCTCATCCCATATGCGTTTTTTCTGGAGCGTGCCCTGCGAAGAGTGCTGGATCAGGCCGTAGATGAGCATGAAGAGGAAGAGTTGTGGTCACCATCACCACCAGAAGCAGCCTTGTCATCGTCGATTGCTGGACCTGCGGCAACTCAGAGAGAGGAGTCTGAAGAAGAGGAGTCAGCGGAGGAAGGTGGCTTTGAGAAGGTGGAAGACCAACCACAGCAGGCGTCCCAGGGGGCTTGTTGTCACCTTTCAGGGACCCTTGGTGTTGTACATGGCTGGGTGGAGGAAGAGACATTTAATGACGTCAGTGAGGACAAGGAACGGGACATGGCTAGCTTGGTATCGAACCTTGTGCAAATAGGGAGTTTGTGGTTGTGCAAATGGACTGTTTGCGGCTGTTTGCGGTGCGTTAAATGGGGAGTTTGGTCTGTCACTACCTGATCGATACAACATCATACCTGATGTTTTAAATCATGTTATTCCAAACAATTTAGGAATGTTAGGTGATTTATGCCCTTTATGGATTAAAACCCGACTTTGCGTCAACTACGTAATTTTCCATGGGAGTGGCCAGAAAGAGTCCCTGTGGGTTTTAAAATTTGCCTGCCTATTGAAGTCTATGGCGGTTCGCCCGGTTCGCGAACAGAAAATTTTATGTTTGCGACATCTCTACTGGTCACGTGACCCCTCTCCTCATCTTTCATGGCTGGTCACCACTCTCCTTCTCCAATCTAAAGCTACACTCGGAGGAGGAGGACAGAGTTTATAAAGTTTTTACAGGCTTCTATTTATAATGACACTGACACAGGATCTATGAGAAGGGGCTGGCCATGATTTTCTTTTACTTTAGAGTAAGCTGGCAGGGCTGTCCCAGGAGAGGGGGATGGCCAAGATTACATCATGTGTCAATGATTATTTTTAAAACCCCTAATATATTGTCAAGTTTTTACTGCCCCCCCCCCCCCCCCCAACCTCAAGTATAAACAAGCCCTAATAGTCAGCAATAGGAAAATGCATAAAGCACAGTGCCTCCAATATAATTTATCTAATAGCACAAAGTCACTTTAAAAACTAATTTAAAACGTCCACTGAGTACTCCCTAATTTAGCAATTACATCCACAGTGCTCAAATCCTCAGCTAAAACAAAAAAAAGCAGGATATAATACTAATTTACCTGTAATGTGTCAACGTTCTTAGATCGGTCCAAGTCCAGTCCCATCATCTTCTGCTGGCTTTTGTCCCCACCCACTGGCCCAGCCAACAATTATTAGACCTATAGCACAAAGCCTAGAGAAATGCTTTGAAACCCCTCAGCTCTGTGCTATAGGTGGTGGGCAGGGACAAAAAGATGCCAGGACTGGACCCAGACAGATCTATGGATGCTGAAGCATTACAGATGGTAGAAGGGGCAGGGGCAGAAGTCCGCAGCCTTGTTTGTGGCATTGGGGCAGTGATTATGCCTATCACTGAGATGAAGGAGGATCTGAGGCTCCCACTGCGCCTCCCCAATACTGCGCCCAGGGAGAAAAGTACTGTTACATGCAGCACAGCACAGGAGCCCAAGCAGACCAGTAGGGAAATTTGACAGCACATTTAATACAAGATTAGACGGAAGGAGGGGGCACACTGTAGAAATGGCATAGATTTATGTGGGTTGCACATGACTGAGTCTATGCTGTTTTTTTTTTAAAGGAAGTTTATTAGAAATTAGTACATTACAACAAAAAGCCTTCAGCTTGTAGCGAGGCATCAAACTTTGATAAAAGAACATAATACAATAATGAAATCATCATGTAATATACCATCACTTCCTAAAATCACACATAAACAAATCAGCTTCCTCTATATTCCAAAAGGAGAATGTCAGTCCAAAACAAAAGCCTAGCGAAGAAAATAAACAAAAATCACCGGACCAGGCGCCCCAACTGGGTGCAGTCACTGCCTGGAACCAGTCACGTTGCTCCTGAGACTAAACCCTCCACTTTTATTAGGGTTGCTTCCTAGGCCCAGGAATAGCAGAAAACAAGCAAGACCAGAGAGCAACCTAGAATCAAAAAGGACAAAAATGAAAGAAAAGCCCCTAAAAAAAATCACATAAACAAAAAACCCATCAGAGAACAAGGAATTCGAGGAGGCCCCTAAAGAAAATATATTCCTTAGGGGAAGTGAAGAAACCGATCAACCGTCAGTTGGGTGCATTCAGAAAAAAGAAAGAAATTCCAGAGCTGAAGGTGAAGGAGAAAAAAGAAGAAGAAAAGAAAGGAAAAGAGAAGCGCCAGCCAGCAAAATAAGAAACACTTTTATGAAATCACATCCCACTTACTCCTGGAATAAAGGAAATTCCTATATAGGCGGCCCAGGCTTCCCATGTTGCCTCAAAGGCAATGGTTGTCTTCAAAATATAGCTGACCAATTTCTCCTGTGTCATTAATCTCTCTCCAGATATTAACCAGACCATTTTGGTGGATTAATTTCGCTACTTTATAGCTCATCCTAGTGGGATGGGACAATTGTTTAGGTGGAACCCTAGACTTATCTAAACTCAGATCAAAAGCTACATTTGAGTCACCCCCAAAGATCATGATTCCCTCCAACAATGTCTCTATATAGAGTAACATTGTCAGAAAGAACCCTGCCTGTCCAGTGTTAGGGGAATAATATGAGACAAAAGAAAAGATTTGATCTTCAAGTGTCTTTAAACTTGCACGTCTTCGAGAATAAAATCGCAACCCCCTTAGTTTTGGTATCAGCACTAGCCAGGAAAAATTGTGGGAAATGGGCATGGATAAAAGATGGAGCATAACTAGTAGGGAAATGTGTTTCCTGTAGCATCACTACCTCAAATTTTTGAGAGCGATAACAATTAAATATTTTCCTACTTTTAACGGCCGAATTCAGGCCCTGAACATTATGCGAGGTGACTTTTAGCACGGGGTTGACACGTTGTTAATTGACATGGTGTGGGAACAGGGAAAATTGAACAGTGTAGATAAGACTCACCCACCATTTCTGGGAGCAATGAGCTGTCAAACGGAGCAGGAACCTGGGATCCAGAATGGAGCGAAGGGAATGTTTAACCTGTATGCTGGAAAGAAAGAAAAAGGATTAGAAAAAGCAAGAAGGAAGAAAAGAAGGAAATGAAGAATAAGGCCCAAAACGGGCCTGTGAGGTAGGAAGGGGGGAAAACCCTCACCCACCTCACCATGTAAAGAAATACTTTGGCCCAAAAATCGGACCACAAATCCATCCTTATAGCATGAAACAACCATGATCAGAGAATGAATGGAGGCACATGCCTGCTGCCTCAGCCAAAACCAACCCTGTAAAACAGATCTAACAATATTAAAGATAAGAAAGCATATGATTGAATATAAAAAATGAAAAACCACATGTATGGATCCAGCTGAAAGATAAGATCAAGAACCCATGAAAAGGAAGAATGGACCCCGCACCAAGGGATCCTAACCTACCAGAACATGGGTGCCCGATCCAAGACATCTGACAATTAGACATAAACGAACCAGACCTTCTCTACGCTAAACAAATCAACATCATAAGAAAAAAGAGCAGCCAACAACAAAAAAATAAATAAAACCAAAAACAAAAATATTAGGACCAGTGACCACAAAAAGTCTCAAGTAGGTGCACATCATAGGAATGGTGTGATGAAGGTAGAAACGCAAGAACAGTGGGTAATGTCCCTGAAGAAGTAAAGAAGAGGAATATTCATGTATCTGTAGCGGCTATAATGTTTGATGTAAAAAAGAGTGAGTGCATGGAAAAGAAGAAAACCTGTGGCTCTGCTGCTAATATGATACTCATTGTTATTTGTCAAAAGCTTATAATATCTTTCATCATCATCTATCCATGATGATGAGGAATCTTATCACACCACCTCTTTGCAGTAAGGTCATCCATTTTCTCCTACAGTCCTACTGCCATCCAAAACTGTACCTCTTTCTGAAATGTTACCTATGCCCTCCAAGGGACCACCGCTTTATTTTTTACCTTTGGTAAAGTCTGTACATGCCTACTACAAAAGTCTGCCCTTGTCCTTGTCTCTAATGGTCATACACATTTGCAGGTTATCCTGAATTTTTTCTGATTCTCTTGCAGGGACTCTTATGTGTATCCTTTACTTCCGTCTAGAATCTTACATGTGCCAAGCAAGGAACCATTAAGGGGCCATTGCTGCACCCTTTATCCACAATCAAATCTGCATCTGCCTCCTACCAGAGTTTGCCCAAGCTTAGACCTGTTGTCAACACCAGCTGATGATTATTCTATTGCCCTTGCCCTTAATCGTCATGCTCATTTGATGGTTATGCTGAAGCTTTCCTAATTTACAAACAAAACTAATCCAAGGATCCTGTGTCTCCTCCTAGATTCCTACTCTGGCCATACAAAAGACCAACTCTGCACCCTGTACCTGTGGTCAAGCCTACATTTGCTTTCGTCAAAATCTGCCCATGCTCAAACCTGTCATCAACACCAGCTGGTGAGTATTGCATTGTCCTAGTCCAGGCATGTCCAAAGTACGGCCTGGGGGCCAAATGTGGCCCCCCTGTTGATTTACTATGGCCCCACTGGTGATCTGGATATATATATTGTTTGTGGCCCCCTGGGCCACAAAAGATATATACTGTATTTATTGGCGCTGCCTTGGAGGGCAACAGGGAGAGGGCGGGACGAGCGCCGTCAGATTACATGAAGAGAATCTCCTGTTTACTCAGTAGCGTCTTTATTGGAAATCCCGTCTCCTGGGATGCCATTGGACGACTGTTCTGTATATCATAGGAGGCAGGACTTTGTATTAAAGAGGCCACGAGTAAACAAGAGATTCTCCTGTTTGTAATTTGTCGGCACTTGTCCCGCCCCCTCCCTCTGCCCTCAGAGGCTGCAGATGGTCATCGATCAGGCTGCACTGATGGCAATTGTAAGGCTGCATTTATGGCACATGTAAGGCTGCGTTGGTTGCAATTGTAAGGCTGCATTCATGGCAATGGTAAGCCTGTGCATGTTATCTGCCGATAAATACGGTATATCCAAATAACATGCCCAAGCTCATCCTTAGTCCTAAGCAGCGCTCTGGGATTCGTTGTGGCCACAAAATAAATCCGGTATATCCAAATAACACGCCTGAGCTCATCTCTTCACCACACACAGCCACAAAGGCAAGATAATTCTTGTTGGGCCGTGTATTAGTGCTCAGACGAACACACTTAGACCCATAGGCATGCGCACAGGGTGTGCCAGGTGTGCCTGGGCACACTCTAATCATGTTGTAATGTACAGATTTGCCCTGCTGCTTGGATGAAGAGAAAGAGGCAGGGGAAGCTCTGTCCTCGATCCCTTTCTCTGTCTCAAAAGTGGGACAAACGTTATAATAAAAAAATACTGACACCAATCTCTACCCTACTGACATTGCCCACTGCCCTACTGACATTACCCACTGCCCTACTGACATTATCCACTGCCCTACTGACATTGTCCACTGCCCTACTGACACCATCCACTGCCCTACTGACATCGTCCACTGCCCTACTGACATCGTCCACTGGCCTACTGGCATCGTCCACTGCCCTACTGGCATCGCCCACTGCCCTACTGGCATCGCACACTGCCCTACTGGCATCGTCCACTGCCCTACTGACATCGTCCACTGCCCTACTGACATCGTCCACTGCCCTACTGACATTGTCCACTGCCCTACTGACACCGTCCACTGCCCTACTGACATCGTCTACTGCCCTACTGACATCGTCCACTGCCCTACTGACATCGTCCACTGGCCTACTGGCATCGTCCACTGCCCTACTGGCATCGCCCACTGCCCTACTGGCATCGCACACTGCCCTACTGGCATCGTCCACTGCCCTACTGACATCGTCCACTGCCCTACTGACATCGTCCACTGCCCTACTGACATTGTGCACTGCCCTACTGACATTGTGCACTGCCCTACTGACATTGTGCACTGCCCTACTGACATTGTGCACTGCCCTACTGACATTATCCACTGCCCCACTGACATCGTCCACTGCCCTACTGACACCGTTCATTGCCCTACTGCCCATATATGCACACCTATGCTTAGACCAAATTTTAATGGTTCAAAGAATGTCAGGCAAAATGATCGGCCCTCGTGCATGTTCACTTCATCAAATCTGGCCCTCTTTGAAAAAAGTTTGGACACCCCTGTAAACTAGTCCTTAAAAGTCATGCTCCTCTGAAGTTTCCACTGAGTTTTTCATTTGTCTCTTGCAGTTATTCAGACTTCTCCAAGAATCCACCTGTTGCCATCCATATAACAAAGAACAATCAAACTACAGTACATGACTATATATCTACTGTAAAGCCCCCAAACATCAATCTACTAAAAACAAAACAAAACAAAAAAAAAAAACTTTTCCTTTACTCGGATTTGTTAAAACCTCAACCTGGTAAGTGATTACATTTTTTTTACCCTAATGCTTGTAACATAGGCCCAGATTCATAGAGCAATTACGCCTGTCTAACTGGTGTTAGACAGGAGTAATTTCAAATTTCGCGCGCCGTATCACTAGTTTGAATCCTCAAACCATGATACGGCGGCTTCGGGCTTCGATCCGAGAGGCTTACGTCTTCGTAAGCCTTCGGATCTACGCTGCGATATTTTTGCGGCCGCTGGGAGGAGTTCGCGTCGTTTTCATGCGTCGGGATTTGCAAATGTGTTTTTACGGCGATCCACGAAGATACGAGCGGTCTTCGCAATCGCTTACGTCTATTTTTTTTTACGTACTGTTAGACCAGCTTTTTGTTGGTCTAACGGTGCGTAGCCCATGTTAAGTATGGCCGTCGTTCCCGCGTCGAATTTTATATATTTTTTTATTTTTTACGTAAGTCGTTCGGGAATAGAAATGTCCGTAAACAATGCTACTCAAACAACGAATGACGTAACGATGTGATTTCGCGCAGTGCACGGAGCATGCGCAGTTCGATCGCCGCGGGAATGCGCCTATTTTAAATGCTTCACGCCCCCTACTCGCGTAGATGGATTGCGACGGGAGAAATACACTACGCCGCCGTCGTTTACTGGACAAAATCTACCTGGATTCCACGTAGAGCCAGGTAAAAAACGGCGGCGTAGTGTATTTCTGATACGCTACGATAATCTAATTCTCTCTGAATCTGGCCCATAGTTTCTTGTTAGGCCGCGTACACACGATCGAATTTGTCCGCTGAAAACGGTCCGATGGACCGTTTCAGCAGACATCTCCGATCGTGTGTATGGGCTAGCGGACAGATTTGTCCACCCGACAGATTTCAAAGCATGCTTTGAAATCTATCGGGTGGGAATCTGTCCGCCCGACATGTCTGCTGGTTAGTACACTTACCAGCAGACATGTCGTCCCGCACCCCCGCCGCACCGCCGCCGAATGGATTCGGCGCATGCGCGGAAGTGTTTTACTTCCTGGTGTGGTGACGTGGCGGCATCAACGTCACCGCCACGTCACCGACACGTCAGCGCGCCGTCTGCTGGCGGGGATTTTGGTTTGCTCGTGTGTACACGCGAGCAAACCAAAATTCCAGCAGACAGATTTGTTCAAATCTGTCGGACGGACAGATTTGAACAAATCTGTCCGCTCGTGTGTACGAGGCCTTAGCGTAGTTTTTCTGAATTATATACAATGTATTTTTAATGACAGACAACTAGGACAACATCAAAAGTGAACTGCAGCATTAGAAAACAATACACAGTTCATTTTTGGTGGTGTGGAGGACAGTGTAAGTAGGCAGCTGAGGTGCAGTCATGGAAAAGGGAAGAAATACATGTGTAGTGCTACCTATGCAGGAATCACTGAATAAGAAGGATCCTCTGTTCTTTGCCTCAACCTTCCCAAGGATCTCAGCTCCTCTGATATGCCAGGTTGAGTGCTATATCAAAAGCAGGCACCAAACCAGTTAGCAAAAGGTAATATTAACCACTTCAATACCAGACACTTACTCCCCCTTTCTGCCCAAGCTAATTTTTAGCTTTCAGTGCAGTCGCTGTTTAAAGGACAATTGCGCAGTCGAGCTACACTGTACCCAAACAAACATTTTATCATTTTGTTCCCACAAATAGAGCTTTCTTTAGTAAGTTTCTCCTTAACTGACGGGGACTGATAAGGTAGAACTGATGGGCACTAATAGGCGGTACTGATGGGTGGCACTAATATGCAGCACCTATGGGAATTGATAGGTGGCGCTGGCGGGCACTGATAGGCGACACTGGGCACTGAAAGGCTGCACCGATGGGTACTTATGGATGACACTGATAGGCAGCACTGCTGGACATTGATAGGCAGCACTGATGGGCACTGATATGTGGCACTCATATGCGGCACTGGTAGATGACACTGATAGGCATCTCTGGTGGCACTGGCAGTGGTAGGCATTGTGGGTGGGCACTGATTGGCAGTCCCTTTAGTGCAGCGGTGAACTCTCTCTGTAGAATAATACTCAAATAAACTGATACTCATTTTTCTATACTCTATTTGTTTGTATCACTTTTTTCTCTGAAGAAGGGGGCGCCCTCATGCCGCGTACACACGATCGGTCCATCCGATGAGAACAGTCTGATGGACCGTTTTCATCGGTTAACCGATGAAGCTGACTGATGGTCTGTCGCGCCTACACACCATCAGTTAAAAAAACGATCGTGTCAGAACGCGGTGACGTAAAACACAACGACGTGCTGAAAAAAAATGAAGTTCAACGCTTCCAAGCATGCGTCGACTTGATTCTGAGCATGCGTGGATTTTTAACTGATGGTCGTGGCTACTAACGATCGTTTTTTTTCTATCGGTTAGGTATCCATCGGTTAAATTTAAAACAAGTTCCCTTTTTTTAACCGATGGTTAAATAACCAATGGCGCCCACACACAATCGGTTTGGACCGATGAAATCGATGTGTTCCGCCCGTCGAGGTTCTCGGCCGTGTGTACGTGGCCTCACACTTACCTACCCTTGAATTGCACAGCAGTGTGCTGCTCTGATATTTCAATAGAATATAAAGGTCCATAAAAAGAATTCAGCTGTAAGGGCTAGTTCACACCAGATGCAGTTCCATTCAGTTCCGTGTGCTTTTTTTTCCTGCACAAAATGCATGCAGTGTTTTCCATGTATTCCAATGGCTTTAGTTGGCTTTAGTTCAGCCAGTTTCCGATCAGTTTCTGCACCGGAAACTGAGCAGAAACTGACTGCATGGCGTGAATTACAGCCAACTAGAGCCATTGGAATACATGGAAAACACTGTGCATGCATTTTTAGTGCAGAAAAAATGTGAACGGAACTGAATGGAACTGTGTCTGGTGTGAACTGGCCCTTATGCCACGTACACACAACTGTTTTTCATGTTGAGAAAAATGCAATTTTTTAAATTAGTCGTTAAAACGGTCATGTAGTGAGCGCCAGAGCATTTTTCTCAATGAGAAAAATGGGCATTAAGGCTGGGTTCACACCTATGCGAATTGAGTGCGGCTTAAACCGCATCCAATTCGCAGAACAATTCTAAATACATTGGGGCAGATTCACAGAGAATTAGATTCTCGTAGAGTATCAGAAATACACTACGCCGCCGTTTTTTACCTGGCTCTACGTGGAATCCAGGTAGATTTTGTCCAGTAAACGACGGCGGCGTAGTGTATTTCTCCCGTCGCAATCCATCTGCGCGAGTAGGGGGCGTGAAGCATTTAAAATAGGCGCGTTCCCGCGGCGATCGAACTGCGCATGCTCCGTTCGCAAATTTCCCGCTGTGCATTGCGCGAAAACACGTCGTCACGTCGTAGTAGCGTCGTTTACGTACATTCCTATTCCCGAATGAGTTACGTTAAAAAAATATATATATTTTCAAATCGACGCGGGAACGACGGCCATACTTTACATGGGTTACGCACTGTTAGACCAGCAAAAAGCTCCTCTAACATTACGTAGCCAAGAAATGACGTAGGAATTTGCGAGGGACACTCGTACCTTCGTGGATCGCCGTAAAAACTAATTTGCATATCCTGACGCATGAAAACGACGCAAACTCCTCCCAGCGGCCGCAAAAATATCGCAGTGTAGATCCGAAGGCTTACGAGGACGTAAGCCTCTCGGATCGAAGCCCGAAGCCGCCGTATCATGGTTTGAGGATTCAAACAAGTGATACGGTGCGCAAAATTTGAAATTACTCCTGTCTAACACCAGTTAGACAGGCGTAATTGCTCTGTGAATCTGGGCCATTGTTTTCTATGAGGCTGGTTCACACTGCGCATTGCAGAAAAACGTGTGCGTTTTTTAGGCCTTGCGGTGCGGCTCAGGTGCGAATTCAGGCCCATTATCTTCTATGGGAACACATCTAATTCGCACATGTGTTGCAGTTTGAATGGAAGTTTTCTCTCCCCGTCCTCCACCTCCCCCTTTTCCAAGTTCGTCCCCTGTCTGTTTCATGCCGCTAAGGTGAGTAGCCATGTCGAAAAGACGGAGCAAAAAAGTGACAGAAAAGGTGAAGGAGTGAGTGGATTGCGAGGAGCTTATCCACCTTGTCAGGGAGAACCCAATGCTCTATGACACCCGGCATCCTAAATATAAGGACAAAGTTCTTAAAAAACGAACATGGGTTGAAATTGCCAGAAACCTATTGCCAGAGTGGAGCATGTGCTCATCCCAAGTTCAGGCTGACAAAGGTAAGTTTATTTTTCTTATTCTCTACCTGTAGATGTTCGCCAATTATTTAGTTAGGTTCAAAAGTTATATTAAAATAAAACCCCAATAACCAGAGTGCGTTCCCCCACAAATCCAGACCAGGCCCTTATCCAAGCATGCAGTCTGTCAGGGCATGTTAAGTGTGCTAGGGAGCCCTCTCACATGCTTTCAATATGGGCAGGGTGTTTTTGGCTCCCTACCAATGTATCCTGTCCCCATGTTGATGGTGACAAGGGACTCATTCCCACATCCTTAGACATTGTTTGTAGGAGTCTGCGTGTGTGTCTATTTGAAGAATATGCAAACTCACTTTAACAAGTTTGTTCGCAGATCCTTGGGGGAGTGGCTATCTGTATTTGTCAGCCCCTTTTTACGTTATGGCCCATTCTGGTTGTACAAAGGCATCATAATGACAAGTGACGATTTAACTTAGCCTGATCCCTTGCTCTTGTTTACAATGACCCCCAGCAGAGCACACATAACAGTGTCAGACAGCAACGGATGAGGTCATCAATTTAGCTGTTTTTTTTTAGGTTGAAATTAGCTTAGGAGTCGCAAATAAAGACACAAATGTGATCATTTATTTTTATTTTCTTCAGCATTTAACTTACACATAATGAAATTTTTTATCAGTATGTAATTTTGAAATTTTTAACATTTTTAAAGGGCCAGAGAATTTTAGGGCAACACAAAAATGTACATTTTTTTATTAAATTGACTGCATCTGCCAAGGTATCTCCCCAGCTCACCAGTGCTTTTGGAATAGATCTCTAATCACTTTCCCACTGGTAGTGCCCCTAGTCACATTCCACTGTGCCGCCTCCATGTTATGCATCAGGGAATCCTCAAAAACATAACCATCACATTCTCGCACATAGTTGTGTAGTGCACAGCAGTTTTTACAGCAGAGACAGCATGCTCCAGACTGAGGTTGATGGCAGTGTGCAAGAATCTCCATTTATTGCAAAGTATCCCAAATGCACACTCCACTACTCGGCATGCCCTAGTGACTCGATAATTAAAGATTATTTTTTTATTGGTCAGCGCTCTACTAGAAAAAGGTCTCAGCATATTTTTCCCATGGGCAAACACTTCATCCCCTACAAAAACATATGGGAGGGCAGGCTCATTTGTTCCGGGCAAGGACGAATCGTTTGGTAAATCAAGTCTATTCTCCCTCAGCATTCTCCCAAATGAGGAATGGCCAAATACACCTGAATCAGAGCTGCTGCCATAAGCACCGACATCAATATAAAGGAATTTATCATTTGCATCTGCCATTGTCATTAATACAAAAGAAAAAAAAAGTATAATTAAAAAACTGACTCCCACCATCGATGGCTCCCAGACAGTTTGGAAAATTGCATCGTTCGCAGAATTCTTTGGATACCTTCAACCATCCTTGTTTTGTAGGCTTTTTGAACACCAAAGGCTTAAGCTCTTCCCATAAAACAATGCATGTCTCATGAACAATGCCACATATTGTTGATTTGCCAACCTTGAATTCATAGTGGAAACTTCCGAAAGAATTGCCTGTAGCTAGGTACCTTAATTTTTTTTTAAATAATACATTAGTATTCTTTTCTCTGTTTTTCAATGCAATACATAAAGAGAAGGTGGAGAGGTATGCGGGATGCCTTCAAAAAATATAATCGAAACCTCAGAGAAGTGAAGAGTGCCTCAGGGGGAACAGCTAGAGTACCCTCTATGTATGCTGGTGACCTAGATTTTCTAAAACCACTCATACAGTAGAGATGAGAGAGTAAAGCCTCGTACACACGATCAGTCCATCCGATGAGAACGGTCCGAAGGTTAACCGATGAAGCTGACTGATGGTCTGATGTGCCTACACACCATCGGTTAAAAAAAGGATCGTGTTAGTAAAACACAACGACGTGCTGAAAAAAATGAAGTTCAATGCTTGCATGCGTCGACTTGATTCTGAGCATGCGTGGATTTTTAACCGATGGTCGTGTGTACTAACGATCGGTTTTGACCTATCGGTTAGGCGTCCATCGGTTAAATTTTAAAGCAAGTTGGATTTTCTTTAACCGAAGGTTAATTAACCGATGGGGCCTACACACGATCGGTTTTGACTGATGAAAACGGTCCATCAGACCGGTGTCCTCTGGTTAACCGATCGTGTGTGCGCGGCCTAAGTTATCATCTACATCATTAATGTATCAAGCCTACATATTTATTATTTTGCATTATTAACTTAAAATCTTGATTTTAATACAGGACCGAAGCTAGTTGGGATGAACAAGATGTGTTAGAGGATCAACTGGAGAGCCATTCTGAGGCACAATCAGAGGCACCAGTAGATACAGTTTTGATGGAACCAAATAAGGGTCTTACACAAATCCAAATTTGTTCTAATCTATGGTTAGATAACACAGAAGAGGAATCTGTAGTGGCAGAGCCGATCCCTGGGCCCTCCTCTGCTCATGCAAGCATTGCTCAGCCTGCCAAAGTGGATCGCAGATGGACATAAGTGAGCGTCTACTAGATATGTTACAAAAAAAAACTGAAAAAGTGGATGCTTTCTTATGTCTGGCTACGATACTGGCGCTCAATTTGGTCCTTTAATAAAAAAAAGTACTACCTGAGCGATATTTGGAAATAAGAACCACTATAGAACAAGTTCTGCAGTCGTTTACACTGCCAAGTGAGGAACCAACATCTGAAAGGCCATATGTGCCACAAGCACAACTTCCCAATATCAGGCCAGTACCCGGAACAGGGACACAAACCTTACCCCTATGTTCTATCATCCCACCCTTCCAGTTTTCAAGAGGCTACTTCTATATATGATGCACAACACAGGCGAATTCCCTATCCTATCCCATCCCCAATCCCTTCAATTAGGCCACCTACTCAAATTCAGAGGATGTATGTGCCACAGCATGAGTCTAGCCATGCTTCCAGCACTGCCATTGCTGAAAATCCTTCTGCTAGTCGATACTCCACTGAGGCTGCATTATTCTAAAGAACATATTGGGCCAGATTCAGGTAGAGTTAGGCTGGAGTATCAGTGATACTCCAGCCTAACTCTCACTTTGAGCCGGCGTTTCTGTTTTCTTTAGTCAGAAAACAAGAAACGCCGGGTTGGAGTTCCGATACGAGCGGCGTAATTGAATTTCGCCGTCGCATCGCAACTGCAATTTAAAAAATGGCGCTGGGGGCGTTCCCGCTGATTAACGCCAAAAATATGTTAATCAGCGGGAATCGGCAATTCACGATCGTATTCGAGCGCGACGCAGTGACTTTCCGACGTTTCCGTAAGCGATACGCGGCGTAAAGATAAAGCAGCCCCCTAGTGGTGTATCCTATGTTAAGTATAGCCGTCGTCATCGCGTCGAAAAATAAAAAATTTGCGTCGCTTGCGTAAAACGTCCATGAATGGGGATTTGACGTCATTGACGTTCACTGACAGAATTTGGAGCATGTGCACTGACAGTCGACGCATGCGCAGTACGTTCGCCGCGGGATCGCGCCTAGTTATAATAATACACGCCCCCTACCCGCCCAATTTGAATTCCACCGGCTCATTTTCGATACGCCACCGCAACTTTAGGAGCAAGTGCTATGTGAATAACAGTACTTGCTGCTAAAGTTTCGCCGGAGTAACGTAAATGAGAAACGTTACTCCACAGTAAAGAAGCGCCCATCTACCTGAATCTGGCCCATGATCTATAAAGTTTGAGTTCTGCCCACAGTTAACGAGCATGTGTGCATTTTTTCCATAAAATTTTGGCCTGGGGTATACTTGAAAGCAAAGTTTATTTTTTGTATATTGTAAAAAACATATTTTTATGTTGGCTATTTGAGCTATTATTTTTTATACAATAAAATAATATATAAAGATTTTTGTGGTTATCTTCTGTCTAGTTATTCATTCACTGTATAATTACACACGTTGGATAGTTCTACACAATTAATATTCCATGCTTACAAATAAATATGACAATGGACATAGGTGGTGAAAAGTACATAAATGTGATGAGTAACCACTTCCCGCCCGGCCAATAGCCGATTTACGGCCGGGAAGTGGTTATGAAATCGTGACAGGCCGTTCTCAAACGTCCTGCACGATTTCATGCCGCACGCGCCCGTGCGGGCACGCAGCGCGGCGATCGGTGATGCGGGGTGTCAGTCTGACACCCTGCACCTCCGATCTCGGTAACGAGTCTCCGGCGGAGCCTCGTTACCACGTGATCAGCCGTGTCCAATCACGGCTGATCACGATGTAAACAGGAAGAGCCGCCGACGGCTCTTCCTCACTCGCGTCTGACAGACGCGAGTAGAGGAGAGCCGATCAACGGCTCTCCTGACAGGGGGGGTTCGCGCTGATTGTTTATCAGCGCAGCCCCCCCTCGGATCGCCACACTAGACCACCAGGGAAATAAAAAAATACCAAAAAAAGGGGCAAAAAAAAAAAAAATGACAAAAAAAAAAAAGTCAGCAAAAAAAATAAAAAAAGGGGGGCAGTAAAAAAAAAAATGATGCCAATCAGTGCCCACACATGGGCACTGATTGGCAACATTGATCCATCAGTGCCACCCCTCAGTGATCATCAGTGCCACCCCAGTGTCTGTCAGTGCCACCCCACAGTGCCAATCCATGCCCAGTGCCCACCTATCAGTGCCCACCTGTGCCACCTATCAGTGCCCACCTGTGCCACCTATCAGTGCCCACCTGTGCCGCCTATCAGTGCCCACCTATGCTGCCTATCAGTGCCCACATGTGCCGCCTATGAGTGCCCACCTGTGCCCACCTGTGCCGCCTATGAGTGCCCACCTGTGCCGCCTATGAGTGCCCACCTGTGCCGCCTATGAGTGCCCATCAGTGCCGCCCATGAGTGCCCATCAGTGCCGCCCATGAGTGCCCATCAGTGCCCCATACCAGCGCCGCCTATCAGTGCCCATCAGTGCTACCTAATCGGTGCCCATCAGAACTACCTCATCGGTGCCCATCAGTGCCACCTCATCGGTGCCCAACAGTGCCACCATATCAGTGCCCGTAATTGAAAGAGAAAACATATTTACACAAAAATTAACAGAAAAAAATAAAAACTTTATTTTTTTTTCAAAATCTTCGCTCTATTTTTAGTTGTTGCGCAAAAAAAAAAAACCGCAGAGGTGATCAAATACCACCAAAAGAAAGCTCTATTTGTGGGGAAAAAAGGACGCCAATTTTGTTTGGGTGCAGTGTAGCATGACCGCGCAATTGTCATTCAAATTGCGACAGTGCTGAAAGCTGAAAATTGGCTTGGGCGGGAAGGTGCGTAAGTGCCTGGTATGGAAGTGGGTAATCTTTCTGCAGGCTGGATGCTTGCTCTGTAGCATGTGTTCTGTCGCACCAACCTAGGGTACATTATTCCTAACAATTCATCAAAACTTAAAAAAAAAAAAGAAAGAAAAAGAAAATCAAAACATATAGGGCCAGATTCAGGTAGATGAGAGCATCTTTGCTCTGGAGTAACGCTTCTCATTTACGTTACGCTCCCGAAATTTTAGGAGCAAGTGCTGTTATTCATGAAGCACTTACTCCTAAAGTTGCGGCAGTGCATCGCAAATGAGCCGGCGGAATTCAAATTGGGCGGGTACGGGGCGTGTAGTATTCAAACTAAGCGCGATCCCGCGGCGAACATACTGCGCATGCGTCGAGTGTCAATGCATCCCAGTGAGCATGCTCCAAATTCTGTCAGTGGTAGTCAAATCTCAAAAAATTCTAAGAAGATAAGATGGAGAAAAAAATTGCAGAGTTCAGGAGCGTGCTACATTAAGAATGCAGGGCTAAGGAGCAGGCTACATGGGAAATGCCGGGCTCAGCAGTGTGGTGCATAAAAATGCAGGGCTTAGCAGTGTGATACATAAAGAATACAGGGCTCAGCTGTGCCCATCTATGCAGCCTGACCAGTGCCCATCTATGCAGTCTCATCAGTGCCCTTCAATGCAGCCTCACAAGTGCCCATCTGTGCAGCCTCACAAGTGCCCATCTGTGCAGGGCTCAGCTGTGCCCATATGTGCAGGGCTCAGTTGTGCCCATCTATGCAGCCTCACCAGTGCCCATCAATGCAGCCTCACCAGTGCCCAACAATGCAAGACTAAAATTGGGCGCTGTTTTCCAGAATGCAGGGCTAAGGAACGCGCTACAATGCAGGGCTCAGGAGCAGGCTACATAGAAATGCAGGACTTAGCAGTGTGCTACATAAAGAATGCAGGGCTCAGCTGTGCCCATCTATGCAGCCTGACCAGTGCCCATCTATGCAGCCTCACCAGTGCCCATCTATGCAGCCTCACCAGTGCTCATTTATGCAGTCTCACCAGTTCCATCTGTGCAGCCTGACCAGTGCCCATCTATGCAGCCTCACCAGAACCCATCTATGCAGCCTCATCAGTGCCCATATGTGCAGTCTGATCAGTGCCCATCAATGCAGCCTGACCAGTGCCAATCTATGCAGGGCTCACCGATGCCCGTCTATGCAGGGCTCACCAGTGCCCATCAATGCAGTCTGACAAGTGCCCATCTATGCAGCCTGACACGTTCCCATCTGTGCAGCATGACAAGTGCCCATCAATGCAGCCAGACAAGTGCCCATCCAATGCAGCCAGACAAGTGTCCATCCAATGCAGCCAGACAAGTGCCCATCCAATGCAGCCTCACCAGTGCCCAGCAATGCAAGACTAAAATTGGGTGCTGTTTTTCAGGCCGACCCAATTGGACTCTCCACTCTTTTCAATGGAGCAGCGGGTGTAATCTCCAATCCAATTTGGTCCACTAAAAACAAATCGATGGGATCTGTTCCCCTCCTTCTAGGTGGATCGGATCAGATCGCAGTTAGGTGTAAACGAACCGCACATAGAGCAGAGTGGGTCTGCAGAGGGCATGCGTTGTGCATCGTACAGCAATGGACAGGCAGGTAAGTAACTTTAATGCAGAAGAGACAAAGCATATCTGCTTTTTTGCCCCCCCCCCCCCCCACAAAGTGCCACCCTAGGCCTGGGCAAAAGTAGGAGGAGGGATGTTACAATATTCTAACCCCCATAGTGTGCGTGTGTGTGTTAACTTGAACTAGGCACCCTGACATGAAGAACCAAAGAGTAGGTACATATTATTACATTTCAGTAATGAAAAAAACCCACTGGAAGACAGCAATTATAGGAATCTATTGGTATTGCAACGCTGTGGTAATGCTGACATTGATAGAGTGTTCTCTCCACAAATTGTGATCTTTAATGTACACTTCATGGGCGGCAAATCTTGAGAAACAATTTTTCTCTATTTCCTAGATTAATGGGCAAGAGATTGGTAAACAAAGGGCATCAGCAGGGAGCAGCATTTTGTAATCTGATTAATTACATTAAAAATACAGCATTCCTTTAAATAATAAAAGGATGTGTAACAATTTGCCTGCCCAATATTGTGTGGTAAAGGAAAAAAAACATTCAGCAGGGAAAAGCTCTTTTAATACAATTAAAGGGGTTGTAAAGGTACAATTTTTTTTCCCCTAAATAGCTTCCTTTACCTTAGTGCAGTCCTCCTTCACTTACCTCATCCTTCCATTTTGCTTTTATATGTCCTTATTTCTTCTGAGAAATCCTCACTTCCTGTTCTTCAGTCTGTAACTCCACACAGTACTGTGAGGTATTCTCCCTGGTGTGGAGTGTCATGCTCGCTCCCTCCCTTGGACTACAGGAGAGTCAGGTCACTCTCTAAGTTGCAGATAGAGAAAGGAGCTGTGGGCGTCCTGACTCTTCTGTATTCCAGGGGAGGGGTCGAGCAACAACACTCCACACCAGGGAGAAAGCCTTGTATTACTGTGTGTAGTTACAGACAGAAGAACGGGAAGTGAGGATTTCTCAGAAGAAATAAGGACATTTAAAAGCAAAATGGAAAGATGAGGTAAGTGAAGGAGAACTGCACTAAGGTAAAGGAAGCTATTTAGGAAAAAAATTGTACCTTTACAAGCTCTTTAATAACATTAAAAATACATTATTACTTTAAATATTTTTAAAATTATGTGTATGTGCAAGAACTGTGCTGCCCAATATTTTGTGTCGTAAAGAAAAAAAAATATGGAAACCAGATTTATCAAACACATAGAATATATATATATATATATATATATATATATATATATATATATATATATATATATATATATATATATCACTGTGTATATCTAGACCTAAGTTTTAGGTGAAAAGCTAATGTTTTAAAGAAACAGGAAATTAGATTTGATATTATGAAAAAAGAACTAGTCAGTCGCCAGTATAAATAAATGTGCAATAATAAATAACAATGGGAAAAAAATAAAATAAATATATGTGTATTTTATTATATAAATATATGAAAGTCTAAAATAAAATAGCCTCATATGTAGAAAATCCCCCCTAGCTTCAATAGTGCTCTTCCCAATGTGATTTACATTCCAAAACACTGTAAGGTAAATGCTGGGACCAGATACCGGTGACCTTTTATTGTAAACCTTTTGCTTCTCTTTTTTAAAAAGCATTTTAATTTCTTATTGCACTGTTGGATGCATTTATTTTTTAGTAATATTATTTAACCGTCTCGGTACCGAACACTTTTACCCGCCTTTCTGCCCAGGCCAATTGTTAGCTTTTGACATTGTCATGCAATACTGTACCCATATGACATTTTTATTATTTTTTTCACAGATATAGCGCTTTCTTTTGGAGGTATTTAAATAACACTGTTTATTTTTTCTTGCTAAATAAACAAAGTTTTATTGCATTTTTAACCACTTCAGCCCCAGAAGGATTTACCCCCTTAACCACTTAAGCCCCGGACCAACATGCTGCTAAATGCCCAGAGGCGTTTTTACAATTCGGCACTGCATCGCTTTAACAGACAATTGCGCGGTTGTGCGACGTGGCTCCCAAACAAAATTTGCATCCTTTTCTTCTCACAAATAGAGCTTTCTTTTGATGGTATTTGATTGCCTCTGCGATTTTTATTTTTTGCGCTATAAACAAAAATAGAGCGACATTTTTGAAAAAAAATCTATGTTTTTTACTTTTTATTTCGAAAAATCGAATAAACAAAATTTTAGTCAAACATTTAGGCCAAAATGTCTTTAGTAAAAAAAATCGCAATAAAAAAAAATGAGCTACCTATCGGCAACAGCGACACTAATGCAGCGATCAGAAAAATGATCGCTTAGTGACGCTGGTAATATGGGGTGAAAGGGTTAATTAGGGCAGTGATCAAGGGGTTAAAACTTTATTAGGGGGGGTACAGGGCTACCCTGGACCTAGCACTAACTGCCTGTCACAGTAACTGTCACACTGACACTAAATGCAGTGATCAGTAAATATATGATCACTGCAATCAGTGACAGTGTGACAGGGGGGTGGGGGGTGGGTGATCGCAAGGGGTTAAATGTGCCTATGTGTACTGGTGTCAGTGTAGTGTTGGTGCGACTTACTGTGAGTCTTCTCTCTTGAAAATACCGCCAAGAGGAGAGCTGCATCACTTCCTCTGCCAGTGTTTAAATTTACAGGCAGAGGAAGTGACGCGGCGGAGGCGCACGGGATTGGCTGGGAGCGATCATGAGGGGGCGGACAGAATCGAGCAGCCGCCCCCTCAGCACGGATCTCTCCCGAAGGTAAGCCGCACGCAGCGGAGGGGGTCCCAATCGGACCCCCGACCCGCAAGAAGGCAGGGACGTATATATACGCCCATCTGCCTGTACGTGCCATTCTGTGGACGTACATAGTTGTGCGGCGGGCGTTAAGTGGTTAATGACCAGGCCATTTTTTTGCTTTTTTTTTTGTGATACGGCACTGGTCACAAAGGCTTTGTCACAAAAAAAGAAAACACGTAGTAAATAAAAACACCAGACATTTGATAAAAATCCATCATTGATCATGTGGTCTAGTGATGTAGATCACGTCACTCAAGATAAACAACTCCCCCTGACACTGAAATGAAACAACCGCCGACACAATGGGGTTGATTTACTAAAGGAAATTGCATTTGAAAGTGCACTTGTAAGTGCAGTCGCTGTAGATTGCTGTAGATCTGAGGGGAATCTCTTAAATAAGGGGAAGCTCTGCTGATTTTATCATCCAATCATTTACAAGCAAAAATGCTGGTTTTTAATTTTCCTTGCATGTCTCCCTCAAATCTACAGCAACTGCACTTCCAAGTGCAATTTCAGTGCACTTTCAAGTGCACTTGCAGTGCACTTGTAGAGCAAAGTGGATTTGCCTTTAGTAAATAACCCCCTTTTTGGTTTTTTTTGTGTGCTGGGTGTCACTGGTTGTTATGGTGTGCTATAACAAATATAACTGTATGTCTGCCAGTGTCCCAGCAACTAATGACAAAACATGCATAGCTGTGAACGTATCTCTTCCTGCATTGCTGGATTTGTTGTTTTGTTACTGACATCTGGTAGTAGTCATACAGTGCCAAATAACAGTGAAAGGTTTTGGCTGCAAAACATTTTTTCGGTTGCTAACATTATATCTGTACACAATTTATATTTTGTTTTAGCAAACGCACTTTTATGAAAATAGTTGTTTTATGTGCCTTATCTTATTGCAGTGTTACACCCTTTTTCCATTATCAGGGTCACCACTCCATTCTTGTAGGAGGTTTTGGCTGCAAACCTTTGGTATTAGGAGAGGTGTTATTTCCCTTGAAATACAAATGCTAATAAATATTTCTAAAAACTGAAAAAAAGTTTTGGCTAGAGTGGATTGTAAATTCTTACTTGTTAAAATAATTCTAATGAAATATTTTCAGTCTTTTTACAAACCACAAAAAGTATCCAATATTTTTTTACTATTCCCTTTCAACGCCCCTCTGATTCTGTATACATTTATGAAGCTGTCTGTTGCCTATTGTATGCCACATGTATTTAATAACTATAAAGCAGACCTTGCACTAAAATGTAAGATCTTATTCAAAGGTGGACCACCCTTCCCATCCTTGTCAAATTATTAGATTTTCCCTAATTTCCAATTCTTATGGGAGTTTTTGGCTGCAAACTGTTGCTATTAGGAGAGTTATTATTTTCCTTGAAATACAAATGCTAATAAATATTTAAAAAATGTAAAAGAGTTTTGACTGGAGTGGGTTGTAAATTGTTTCTTGTTAAAGTAATTCTCATTTAATATTTTGACAGTCGTATCACATACCACAAAAAGAATCCAATATTTCACTATTCCCTTTCCAACGGCTCTCTGTTTCTGTATCCAAGAATGAAGCTGTGTGTTACTTATTGTATGCCACATTTATTTAATAACTTTAAAAAAATAAAGCACTAAAATGTACAGTAAGATCATATTTAAAGGTGGATCACCCTTTCCACCCATGTCAAATTGCCTAATTTTGCCCTTAAAAAAAAAAAAAAAAATAGAAGTTATCTTACACCTGGCTTTCACGCATGACAGGGAGACATCACAATCCCTGAAATACTGAGTATCACAAATTCCATGAGAAAACATGTGCCAGAGCATCTTCTCTTGGAATTTGGGACCCTCGTCATCATTTCCAATAAATTGCTGAAAAGTTCATGAGATTACCCTCACCTAGGCGCCACAGCTGGTATCTGGGCATAAATGTAGCCCTGTTTAATGGCCTTTTAAGCTTCACAGCAGAGCATTTTCACCCTGGCCAGAGTTTGTTTGCTCTTCCCTGCTGGAGATGGGGAGCATAGGAGTGTGTCAAGTGGCCACAGTCACAGCCTGGAACTTATCTCCGCCTGTGCCTTCTGGGACAGGGGATTTCGAATGGCCACTTTTTGTGGTCAAGGAAACAGAGCTGGCTTCAGGAACCAAGGAATAAGGTGATTAGTAGCTGGATGGTAAGGCCCACCCACCAAATGGACAAAATAGTGGTGAGCTAAAGAGAGTGTACAGAAGTTAGCCCAAGGGACAAAACTCAGACCGGGGGGAGAACCAGGGCTGGTACAAGGGGTGGGCAGGAGGGGGGGCTGCCCCTGGATCAATGGTTTATTGCAGGGAAGGGGGGCACCCTGACCCTAACCCTGAGTATAGCGGACTGCTCTGGTTGGGCAGGTGCTGCTTTAAATTTAGGAGGGTCTGAGTGTTAGTTGACTTGAACATGTGTAATTTGACTAAATTTAGCCCCTGTTTCAGCCATGGCTGTGCTGGGAGTAACCACTATTGTTCTTCTGGGGTGCTATCAGGGCCGGCGCTAGCGCAAGGCAAGTTGGGCACTTGCCTTACGGCGCCAGCGCCGCCAGGGGGACAGAATGCACCTTCGCCTGAGTTGGCAAAAATCCTTGCACCGGCCCTGGGTGCTATAACCACTCCAGGCCAAAGGTGGCAGCAGCAGATTCAGGGTGTATTGGGTGTCCTCCTCGGCAGCCAATCAGTGGGGGTGATCGACCCGCTGTGCATGCTGGGGAGATGTGCTTAAGGAACATACGCCACTGGACCAAGGCCGTCGGTCTGTCGCCCCACCACCTCGTGGCCCACCTGGCCAGGGGTGTATGTCCCTGAAATCCTGCCTCCAGGACCACATTGGTCCGGGTTGTGATCTGTCCAAGTAGGCCCAGTAGTCAGACTGGGGTCCGCACTTTAAAGGTGATCCTGTGCTGTCTGTCCTGAAGGGAATAAGCCACTTGATAAAGGTAGCCAGGGAAAGACCTATCCTGGAGAGGACCATGCAAGAGGCTGGTATCTCGGGAGGAGGCCTGGAAACTCCATCAAAAGATGCACCATACACTGAGAGGCTTGATAGTGATCAAGAGAGATCCGGGTGCTGAATCCTGTGTTAAGGGGATTTAGGACGAAAGTGTCCCATCATAAAGGAAGGTCTGCGGCAGAGACTGTACTTTATTCTGTGTGCCATTTTGGGTGCTCGGCCAGTGAGAGGGACCTATCCGGGTGAGCAATACCCACTCTGGCTAGAGTGGCGACGAGAACTATTTGCTGAAAGCAGGAATGTTTCCAAACTGAGATTATGCACTTGAACCTATCTACCTGTTTACCCTTCCACCCCATCAACCACTTCTTCTTTCATTATCAAGTTCTGCAAATAAATCTTAGAAAAAGAAGTGTAAAGTGTGGACCTTGAACTTTTTCAACTCTCTTCTACTACCCTGGACGGTGAAGATATAGAGGTAACATGCTGCCCGAAATATTCAGCAGCTCCTTCGGGGGTTTGTGCTACATAAGGAAAAGGGGGAACGCAGTTTGTCATATTTGCCCTGGGCGCTGGATGACCTTGTTCCTGCCGCTGGGGAGAACTGCAGGATGGTGAGCTGAGCTACACACATGAGGGGACTGTGGGTGTGAGCTGTGCTAGATGGAGCATACCAGGAGTCCAAGGGCATAGCAGACTGTCAGCAGGACAGCAGAGTGAAGAGACCACTGGGCTGCTGCTCTGGACAGAGTTTAGGTGTATGCCCAGGACTGCTTACAAAAGAGGGAGACTTGGGAGAGAGGGATCTACAGTGGCAGAGCAACTTAGGGCAGAGCCATAAGAAGAGAGGACTAAGTCTCTGGACAGTACCATACTGCTGTGGAGCAGAGTTCAGACCCAGCTCTGACCCAGAAAGATAGGTCATCGGAAGTCAAATGAGGTACAGGCTTGATAGAGAGCCTCAGAGCTTCATGGGCTGCCTTTTACCTTTTCACATGCAGAAGCTAGCCAAATTTGTGGAGGCCTTCAGGGAGAGTGCAACTTACTCTTTATCTGCATCCATCCTGACCATAGAAACAGCTATTGAGTAATATACATCTCATGGTAGAACATCACCAGGGCATGCATGTAGTGAGAGGCCTATAGACGATGACGTGTTGGCTGCTATTTTCCAGGGCTGATTCCTTTCAGTAAAGCTCCTGTCAGTGATTGCTAGGTCTAGTTGCAAGGTGGATCATCCCTGGGAGTGGCAGGAGGTTCCATAGTAAGTAGATATAACACCTTTTTTCCCCACTGGATTTTTATAGGGAAATTCAACAATTTTGCACGTTGATGTGTGAACGTTAATTGTTTCAATTAAATAATGCAATCAAATAAGTTGACCTTGCATATTAATGCACAAACTACTTTAAAGTAATTGTAAATGCTTATTTTTTTCTCCTTTTCTCGGGTCCCCCACTGGCGCTCCTGGATCCTTCCCTCTGACAAGTGCCCCTGGGTCTGCACACCTGATGTTCCCATTATAAGGGGCTTCAAGACTCTTGCACTGAGTTCCTGGCTCAGCACATCTGCTGTGCCCATCTCTACACTGAGTTCCTGCATCTGCACACGTAATGCAACCATTAGGACTCCCACCATCCCTGTTGGGTTATTTATATCGTGGTGAATGCAAGAGCAGGAACTAACGGTGGGCAGGAATACCCCAAATTCCCAAGTGGGGGAACACTGGAAATAATAGCATAGGGATCTCACTAATGGAAAACCCAAGACATAAGAAGTCAGGGACTGACTCATCGCATATATATATCTGAACTTTTTCGGGTGGACTAACCCTTTAAGTAGCCAGTGCATATTTGAAATTGCAGCTGGTGAGCTGAGGTTGATGGTGAACTTAAAAGGACTACAGACCTACCCATTAAAAAACAAACAAAAAAAAACACAACATTCTTCTATTAACCACTTCAGACCCACGCTATTGACAGAATACGTCAACAGCGCGGACCTGAGGCACCAACTAGACTTTGGACGTGATTTTTACTGCATTACCCGCGCGCCACTGGTTGGCGCGCGGCGGATAAACACTGCCCCGCCGCATCGCTGGGGATCCGATGCATGTACCTGGCGGCCGCGATGTCCGTTGGGTACATGCGATCGGCGGGAAAACTAGCAGATGACAGCAGGGACGTGGAGCTCTGTGTGTAAACACAGAGCTCCACGTGCTGTCAGAGGAGAGGAGACCGATCTGTGTCTCTTGTACCCCCTCCCCCCACACAGTTAGAACACACCCAGGATACACATTTAACCCCTTCCTCACCCCCTAGTGTTAACCCCTTTCCTGCCAGTCACATTTATACAGTAATTAGTGCATTTTTATAGCACTGATCGCTGTATAAATGTGAATGGTCCCAAATTTTTGTCAAAAGTGTCCGATATGTCCGCCGCAATATCACAGTCGCAATAAAAAATGCAGATCGCCACCATTACTAGTAAAAAAATAATAATAAAAAAAATCATAATTCTGTTCCCCATTTTGTAGGCGCTATAACTGTTGCGATTTTTTTTTTTTTTTTTTTTTTACAAAAATACGTCGAAAAATACGTATCGGCCTTAACTGTGAAAAAAAATAGTTTTATAAAAAAAAAAAATTGGGATATTTATTATAGCAACAAGTAAAAATATATATATATTTATTTTAAATTGTCGCTCTTTTTTTTGTTTATAGCGCAAAAAATAAAAACTGCAGAGGTGATCAAATACCACCAAAATAAAGCTCTATTTGTGGGGAAAAAAGGACGTCAATTTTGTTTGGCAGCCATGTCGCACGACCGCGCAAATGTCAGTTAAAGCGACGCAGTGCCGGAAGCTGAAATTTCGCCTGGGAACGAAGGGGGTTTATGTGCCCAGTAAGCAAGTTCTAATAAGCAGAGGAAAATGGTAATTCTCCACAGGCGTATCACGGAAAGTGAATCGAACAAAGGAATTTATGGGGATTAAATTAGATTTAGCTACTCAATCATTCATGCACAGATTAATAAAAATACATCAACCCTCCAGCATGAATGTGAACCCCTGGGTCTTACCTGGGCTGCGGGGCCAGAGACCCTAGTGCTAGAAGGGGACATCCACACAGACCTAACACAACAGTATGGAATCAAATACCAGGCTTCTGTTAGGACTGACTGCCTGGTGCCCTCTATTACTCTCACCACCCGGCCCAGGCGGTGCGTCTGAAATATATGGTCAGTCAGGGGAGATCTTTCCCCATCTGTCTATTGTTTTCTATGCATGGCCTGTTATTTTTGGGCGGCTGGGCCTATATTAAAGTAGTGGCCTGGAGCTGCAGCCTCATTTGTCCTTGCGCTAATCCAGCCCTGCCAATATGATCCTTAATCCATAATGCCGTGTACACGCGATGGGAAATTCCGACAACAAAAACATGGATTTTTTTACGACTTGTCTTGCATACACACAAATCTTGTAGGAAATTCTGAATTCAAGAATGCGGTGATGTACAACACTACGACGAGCTGAGAAAAATAAAGTTAAATGATTCAGAGCATGCACATGATTTTTGTGCGTCTAAATTGCATACAGACGATCAGAATTTCCAACAAGAACTTTTTCTGTCAGAAAAATTGAGAACCAGCTCTCAAATTTTTCTTGTCGGAAATTCCGACAGCAAATGTCCGATGGAGCATACACACAGTTGGAATATGCGACCAAAAGCTCACATCGAACATTTGTGTATGTGGCACAAGTGTATTTTGCATCAACCAGCCTTTCTTTACTGACAGCTTGCACCATTCTTGCTTAAATCTGTGAGCTGGAGGAGGAGCAGGGATATGTTAGAGGCTGGTTTAATTCAGGAGCAGGCATAATCAACACGACACAGAGGACCCCTCAAATAGTGCTGGTGGTTGTGGTTGAAGGGTAGACACTTTTTCTGACTACTATCAAAGGGTTAATATATTTATCATCTCATCTGCAGCAGAAATAATGATTGTATTTACTAAAAGGCTGAGAGTCTTTATATATTTCCGTATATATTGTGACAGGGTACACGATTGTATGTACACCAGTGAGAGGCTGGAAAGGTCAGTTTTCCCTGCCCTGGAAGGGGTTAAGCCTGGCCAACAGGTACAACTCCTCTCTTCCCCCTATTAATTAACAGTCACCTGGTAGGGAAATGGGAAGTGAGAGCTCAGTGTGAGAGGTATGCTGAGCTGGACAGACAGGTTGGAAACTGTCTGCATGGAAGGAACAAGGTCTGTCATAGATTTGTTTATTTTGGACTGGTATTCTGTTTGTTTTGTACTGGAGGCCGGAATAGCCCCTCCAGTACAGTGTAGTGAGGGACACTACTGTCAGTTAGCCTCCTAAATTGGAGTAGGCCATTTTGTTTTTGTATTATTTATTTTTGAGTGCAATAAAGCCATATTTATTGCTTAAGATCAGCGACTTTGCTGCATGACATTATCGCTATTTCTACGACTTTGTCACAAGTGGTGTCAGAAGTGGGATGTTTGCTGTGGTACCGGTCTATGTACAGTTACAGTGGCCTTAAAGGTACAGGACCCAGAAAATGGAAGATATTGTGAAAGCCCTGTTACAAGCGGTCTCTGCGCAACAAGAGACTAATAGACAGATAGCGGCCTCAGCTGCAGCACAACAAGAAACTAATAGACAGGTAGCTGCAACGCAACAAGAGACTATCATACAGATAGCGGCCTCAGCTGCAGCACAACAAGAAACTAATAGACAGCTAGCTGAAGCACAAAAGTCAGACCATGCTGTTCTCAAAGCAACCCTGGATCACATGACTACCCAAGGGTCTTCTAAACCGCCAGCAAGGGGGGTAAGCCAAATACGTGCCAGCAGCTGTCTGCAGAAAATGACCCCGGATGATGATGTGGAGACTTACCTACTGGCGTTCGAACGGACCGCTACCCAAGAAGGCTGGGCCCCGGAACAGTGGGCTGGAATCATTGCACCCTTCCTCCTAGGAGAAGCACAGAAAGCCTATTTTGATCTGGATGAGGTGGCTGCTGCAGACTATCCCAAACTGAAAGGAGAGATCCTGGCTCACTTAGGGGTGACTTCCACAGTGAGGGCCCAGCGTTTCTACAACTGGAGGTTTAAAGAAGGAAAAGCGCCAAGATCCCAGATGTTCGATTTAATTCATCTGGCGCGGAAGTGGCTCAAACCAGAGACTCAAACCCCTGCACAGATTATAGAAGCGCTTGTACTGGACCGTTACGTGAGAGAGCTTCGAAATGGCCTCCGGGAGTGGGTCACTCAGGGAAATCCCCTGGACTGTGATAGTATGGTCGCACAAGTGGAGCGGTACCTATCTACCAAAAGTTTGGACCGATCTCTCTCTAGGACGATCGGGAAAATACAGAGACCAGGAGGCCGGAGGAGTGGAGTGGAAGCAGACTTCGGATCCGGAGCCCGTTTCTCCAAACCTGACTTTAGATGTCAAAACCCTGGGAAAGAGGACCACCCTAGGAGAAACTCCATAACTTGTTTTGAGTGTGGCGCCAAAGGACATGTCAGGGCGAGATGCCCCAATCTTCCTGAGCCAATGCAGTGTGGACTAGGGGAAGATTCCTCTGACTTTTGTGGGCTCATTTGTTTAGCAGGCCTGGTAGAAGGGGGACATACCTTCCGAGTACCTGTCCTGCTGGACAAACAAGAGACAGTGGCCCTGGTGGACTCTGGCAGTGCCCTGACTTTGGTAGCCAGTAAATTGGTAAAACCTTGTTGGATTCAGAAGCATAGAACCATGGGGGTGTTGTGTATTCATGGGTGTACTGTGCGGTATCCTACTGCCAACATAGAAGTGTCAGTACAGGGCAGTTTGGTAAGGATCGTAGCTGTGGTAGTTCCTCGTCTACCATATCCTTTGATAATAGGAAGGAATTTCCCTAATTTCCACGCTCTGTTACAGCCCCCTGTGAGGGGAGAACAAGGGGAACCTGAAGTGGAGCAGAGAAATACAGGGGTCCATGAAGTATTTCCCTTTGCTCATCCTGACTTGTATATCTCTAATCCAAAAAGAGGTAAAACAAGACGGGAACGCAGGGAGAGCAAGCTACGATTTAATAGGGCTGTCCAGGAAGTCCTGTTGAATCAGCGTGGGGAGCAGTCCAGGAGAGGTGGGGCCCCACGACAGACAGATGGGTTGGTAGAAAGGTTTAACCGGACCCTAAAGGGGATGTTGAGGAAAGTCGTTAGCAGGGATGGGAAGGATTGGGACTTGTTACTTCCTTACCTGTTGTTTGCAGTTCGAGAGATTCCCCAAAGTTCTACGGGCTTCTCCCCGTTTGAGCTTTTATATGGTAGGCATCCCAGGGGTATTCTGGATATCCTAAAGGAAACCTGGGAAGAACAGGGGGTAACTGGGACCAATGTCCTCCAGTATGTTGAAGATATGCGGGTGCGTATGGCTCAGATTGCCCCTCTTGTTCGCCAGCATATGGAGCAGGCGCAGAGTAGGCAGAAGTCCTACTATGACCAGAGGGCCCTAGTGAGACAGTTTGAAAGCGGGGACAGAGTAATGGTTCTAGTACCCACCGCAGAAAGCAAACTTCTAGCACAGTGGCAGGGACCCTATGAGGTGTTGGAAAAAGTGAGCCCAGTAAATTATAAAGTTAGTCAGCCGGGACGCCGGAAGAAGGAGGCCGTGTTCCACATAAACCTTCTTAAGCCATGGAGGACTAGAGAGGACTGCATGGCCGCAGTGGGGGACACCACACCTGGTCCACAGGCACCTAGTCCTTCGGTGACAATCTCTCCAGAGCTGACACCTGAGCAAACAAAAGAAGCTAGAGGCTTGGTTGAGAGGAATAACGATGTTTTCTCCCCCAACCCTGGACAAACCAGAGAGATTACCCATGACATTATTACAGAACTAGGGGTTGTCGTAAGAGTGAAGTCTTACCGCATTCCGGAGGCCAAGAGGGAAGCTGTAAGGGCTGAAATCCGGAAAATGCTTGAGCTTGGAGTGATAGAGGAGTCTCATAGCCAGTGGTGCAGCCCCATTGTTCTAGTGCCCAAACCTGATGGGTCCATCAGGTTTTGTAATGACTTCAGGAAGTTAAACGAGGTGTCTAAGTTTGACGCCTACCCCATGCCTAGGGTGGATGAACTAGTAGAGCGATTAGCCAAAGATAGGTTCTTCACCACGTTGGATCTGACAAAGGGTTATTGGCAGATCCCATTGACAAAGCACGCCCGAGAGAAGACAGCCTTTGCCACTCCTGATGGCCTATTCCAGTACAGGATCATGCCTTTTGGCCTCCATGGGGCTCCAGCCACTTTTCAAAGGCTAATGGATAAGTTGCTCAGGCCCCACACTGAGTATGCAGCCGCATACTTGGATGATGTGATCATTCATAGCCCGGACTGGGAAAGCCATCTGGATAAAGTACAGGCAGTCTTGGACACTCTTAGAAGAGCGGGTCTGACAGCTAACCCCTCTAAATGTGCCTTGGGTCTAGCAGAGGCTAGATACTTGGGTTACCTGGTTGGCAGAGGACTTGTTAAACCACAGATGAACAAGATAGGAGCTATACAGAGCTGGCCCAGACCATTGAGGAAAAAACAAGTCAGAGCTTTCTTGGGGATTGTAGGCTACTATCGGAGGTTTATTCCTCACTTTGCTACGAGGGCTGCTCCGCTCACTGACCCTATTAAAGCCAGAAGTCCAGACACTGTAAAGTGGAACAGCGAGGCTGAGGAAGCCTTTGCTGGTCTGCGGGCAGCGCTTTGTGCCCAACCGGTGCTTGTGGCTCCTGACTTTAGAAAGGAGTTCTTTCTCCAGACCGATGCCTCAGAGGTGGGTCTGGGTGCAGTTTTGTCCCAATATGTGGATGGTGAGGAACACCCTGTGCTGTATTTGAGTCGGAAGTTGTTACCTCGAGAACAGCGCTATGCCACAGTGGAAAAAGAGTGTTTGGCAATCAAGTGGGCAGTAGAAACACTCTGCTACTATTTGTTGGGCAGGCGGTTTACCCTCGTCACAGACCATGCTCCGTTAAAGTGGATGCACACCAATAGGGACAAGAACGCTCGGGTCACAAGGTGGTTTCTGTCCCTACAGCCCTTTACTTTTGTGGTACGACATAGGGCAGGTCTCCTCCACAGTAATGCAGATGCTCTGTCCCGAGTGCATGGGTTTGTAGAGATGGCCGCTTCCCACCCAAGTGTTAAGCTGGGGGGGAGGATGTGTGACAGGGTACACGATTGTATGTACACCAGTGAGAGGCTGGAAAGGTCAGTTTTCCCTGCCCTGGAAGGGGTTAAGTCTGGCCAACAGGTAAACCTCCTCTCTTCCCCCTATTAATTAACAGTCACCTGGTAGGGAAATGGGAAGTGAGAGCTCAGTGTGAGAGGTATGCTGAGCTGGACGGACAGGTTGGAAACTGTCTGCATGGAAGGAACAAGGTCTGTCATAGATTTGTTTATTTTGGACTGGTATTCTGTTTGTTTTGTACTGGAGGCCGGAATAGCCCCTCCAGTACAGTGTAGTGAGGGACACTACTGTCAGTTAGCCTCCTAAATTGGAGTAGGCCATTTTGTTTTTGTATTATATATTTTTGAGTGCAATAAAGCCATATTTTTTGCTTAAGATCAGCGACTTTGCTTCATGACATTATCGCTATTTCTACGACTTTGTCACAATACAGGGAGTGCAGAATTATTAGGCAAATGAGTATTTTGACCACATCATCCTCTTTATGCATGTTGTCTTACTCCAAGCTGTATAGGCTCGAAAGCCTACTACCAATTCAGCATATTAGGTGATGTGCATCTCTGTAATGAGAAGGGGTGTGGTCTAATGACATCAACACCCTATATCAGGTGTGCATAATTATTAGGCAACTTCCTTTCCTTTGGCAAAATGGGTCAAAAGAAGGACTTGAGAGGCTCAGAAAAGTTAAAAATAGTGAGATATCTTGCAGAGGGATGCAGCACTCTTAAAATTGCAAAGCTTCTGAAGCGTGATCATCGAACAATCAAGCGTTTCATTCAAAATAGTCAACAGGGTCGCAAGAAGCGTGTGGAAAAACCAAGGCGCAAAATAACTGCCCATGAACTGAGAAAAGTCAAGCGTGCAGCTGCCAAGATGCCACTTGCCACCAGTTTGGCCATATTTCAGAGCTGCAACATCACTGGAGTGCACAAAAGCACAAGGTGTGCAATACTCAGAGACATGGCCAAGGTAAGAAAGGCTGAAAGACGACCACCACTGAACAAGACACACAAGCTGAAACGTCAAGACTGGGCCAAGAAATATCTCAAGACTGATTTTTCTAAGGTTTTATGGACTGATGAAATGAGAGTGAGTCTTGATGGGCCAGATGGATGGGCCCGTGGCTGGATTGGTAAAGGGCAGAGAGCTCCAGTCCGACTCAGACGCCAGCAAGGTGGAGGTGGAGTACTGGTTTGGGCTGGTATCATCAAAGATGAGCTTGTGGGGCCTTTTCGGATTGAGGATGGAGTCAAGCTCAACTCCCAGTCCTACTGCCAGTTTCTGGAAGACACCTTCTTCAAGCAGTGGTACAGGAAGAAGTCTGCATCCTTCAAGAAAAACATGATTTTCATGCAGGACAATGCTCCATCACACGCGTCCAAGTACTCCACAGCGTGGCTGGCAAGAAAGGGTATAAAAGAAGAAAAACTAATGACATGGCCTCCTTGTTCACCTGATCTGAACCCCATTGAGAACCTGTGGTCCATCATCAAATGTGAGATTTACAAGGAGGGAAAACAGTACACCTCTCTGAACATTGTCTGGGAGGCTGTGGTTGCTGCTGCACGCAATGTTGATGGTGAACAGATCAAAACACTGACAGAATCCATGGATGGCAGGCTGCATGAGTGTCCATGCAAAGAAAGGTGGCTATATTGGTCACTGATTTGTTTTTGTTTTGTTTTTGAATGTCAGAAATGTATATTTGTGAATGTTGAGATGTTATATTGGTTTCACTGGTAAAAATAAATAATTGAAATGGGTATATATTTGTTTTTTGTTAAGTTGCCTAATAATTATGCACAGTAATAGTCACCTGCACACACAGATATCCCCCTAAAATAGCTAAAACTAAAAACAAACTAAAAACTACTTCCAAAAATATTCAGCTTTGATATTAATGAGTTTTTTGGGTTCATTGAGAACATGGTTGTTGTTCAATAATAAAATTAATCCTCAAAAATACAACTTGCCTAATAATTCTGCACTACCTGTATATATTGTGTAATAGTGAGAGTCCCTGTCACTGTGGAAAGGAAGTAGCGCATCTCTTTTACACTACGCCGACACAGCGCAGAGAGGCAAGCATGGAATTCACAAAGCAAATGCTCCCAACTCTGTGCCAGCGTAGCGTATATTTCATAGGCGCAAGCCGGCGTAAGTGGAAGTAGGTGGAAGTGGGCGTGATCCATGCTAATGAAGCGTGACCCCATGCAAATTAATGGCCGAGCACCAGACAAGTACTTAAACCGAACTGCGCATGCGTCAAGACGTGGACGTATCCCCGTGCGCATGCACACAATCACGTCGGAACAACTGCCTAAGATACGCCGGATCACTGTGTACGCCGTGAACGTAACCTACGCCAAGCCAGACCCACGTCGGCCCATATTCACAGACGTCCAACGTACAATACGTAGGCTTGTGTTCCCTGGTCCATACCTTTGCATGGGTTGCGCCTCATCTATGGGGAATAACTTTACGCCGAATGTAAAACTTACGCAAACCGCGTAAATCATGCCCCAGGCTCAAGTACGTTCGTGAATCGGTGTATCTCCCTCATTTGCATATTTGGATAGAAAATCAATGGGAGCGCCACATGCGTCCAGCGTAAATATGTGCCCACTCTACGCCGGCGTAGGCAAGTTACGTCGGTGGGATGAAGTCTGTTTTTAGGCGTATCTTAGTTTGTGGGTCCGGCGCACAGATACGATGGCGCATATTTGTACTTACACGGCGTAACTGGAGATACGTCGGCGTAAGTGCTTTGTGAATCCGGGCCATGTCAGCGGACTGCAGAACTACACAGCATAGTTTTGAAGTGTAGAAAACTGTTTTGGCAGCTTTCTCCAGGTTTTTCTAAGTTTGGATGGGGCTGTGTAGTTTGGAGATCCTGCAGAGACTTGGGTGGGATGGGATCTCCAACCCTGTGTCCAGGTCTTATGAATAGCCCGCAGGTTGTGTGCCCAGGTGCAAACAACCAATATAATGAGGGACTGGGGAGAGCAGAGGGGAGAGGAAGGTGAAGTGTGTGCAGCAGCGGCTGCTGCTGTCTCTGTGTTGGATCAGACGCTGTGTTCGGATCAGACACTGTGTGTGGATAAGTTGCTGTGTGCGGACAGACGCTCTGGGCGGTGAAGGGCTTCAAATTAGTGTGCACCCAAGATTGGGGATCTGAAAGGAGCTGCTGGTTTAAGGGTCCAGTATCAAGAGCAGCAGTGCTGTCGAAGAGTAGCCAGGTGGGCTAGTATTTTCATTTTTTCTTAACATCTTTAACCCCTTCCATACAGGGCATTTTCACCTCCTTCCTGCCCAGACCAATTTTTAGTTTTCAGCGCTGTTGCACTTTGAATGACAATTGCGCAGTCAGGCAACACTGTACCCAAATTAAATCGTTATGTTTTTTCCCCACACAAATAGAGATTTCTTTTAGTGGTATTTGATCATCTCTGCGGTTTTTTTTTTTTGCGCTATAAACAAAAGAAGAGCGACAATTTAAAAAAAAACACAATATTTTTTCCTTTTTATTTAATACATATCACAATAAAAAACGCAATAATTGTATATTGTGCAAAAACAGTGTAGCGCTGGACAGCATATACCACATAAGTATCTAAAGTAACTGGTGTAAACAGTGTTAATCTATAAATGGTAACAATCAAAATGTGAATACACAAAAGCTATAAGTGCATAGGTGCCCCTGATAATGTCATTACGACGAAACGATCGTCGGGCAGACACACTCGTATTGCGCATATGCTAACGGCCTTAGGCGGTCTGATATTCATACGGAGCTTTTTATCCTTGCAAGGACTTTTGTATCACTCTCTATGAATGAGAGTATTTTAAGCTGTTTCAATTTTTTTAGTTTTTAAATAAACCCTCTCGTTTTTTACGCCTACACTATGGGATTGTCCCTTTCTTTTTTCCCACATGGTGTTTGATAAACACACACTCGCATACATCTATGCAAGTTCCATTTGGAAGCAGTGGTTAACCCCATGAGGAGCTGTGGATTCTACCATCTAATCTGTGGAGAGATGCGGATTCGTTCCTGACACCCCAAAGGATCAGAATTCCCTGCTATGCCTGTTTAGACTACTCCTGAAAGGGATAGTCACAGGCTTTCTGGTAAGCCTTTATTTCTATTGGTGTTGGGCCACTGATGTCTGAAATCTCCCTCCTTTCTCACCTGTGGATCTCCTAATTGGACTTTCATTGTTTGTATCTTTTCATCACCTGCATTGGAAGGGGCTAAAAACTCCCAGCTTTTTTCTGTGGACTCTATTTGTTTTGCACCTCATATGCTGAATTGGTCACTTTATTTTTACACTGTTTATTTATCTGTTGATATTTATAAGCACTTTATGCTCCGTGCCATATTGATTGGCACAGTGTTATAACAACCCATGCACTTATAGCTTTTGTGTATTCACATTTTGATTGTTACCATTTATAGATTAACACTGTTTACACCAGTTACTTTAGATACTTATGTGGTATATGCTGTCCAGCGCTACACTGTTTTTGCAAATTTTTCTTTACACTTTATATCTAAGTTGTAGTGTTTAGCAGCAGGACGTCCTTCTCAGGACCCTATCTTAATTGTTTCACTAATATACATTTTTACTAAGCGCAATTATTCCCATTCCCTTTTCCCTTACTTTTACACAATAATCGTATATTGATTGGTTTGCGCAAAAGTTATAGCGTCTACAAAATAGGTGATAGATTTATGGCATTTTTATTTTATTTTTTTTACTAGTAATGGCGGCGATCTGCGGTTTTTTTTTTTTGTGACCGACATTGCGGCGGACATATCGGACACTTTTGACACGTTTTTGGGACCATTCACATTTACACAGCGATTAGTGCTATAAAACTGCACTGATTACTGTGTAAATGTGACTGGCAGGGAAGGGGTTAACACTAGGGGACGCTGAAGGGGTTAAAATGTGTCCTAAAGTATGTTCTAACTGTAGGGGGAGGGGGACTCACAGGGGGAGGAGATCGATGTGTGTTCCTCTGTACTGGGAACACACATTGATCTCCTCACCGCTGACAGGAGGTGGATCTGTGTGTTTACACACACAGAGCCACACTCCTGACGTGATTGCCAGAAATCGCGGGTGCCCAGCGGCAATCGCAGCCTTCGGGCACGCGCGCGGGATCGCGAGTGGTGCCGCGGGTGCGCGCGCGCCCTAGAATGCCGTGAAGACTGGACGTTGTGCAACGTCCAGTCTCATCGGCGAGGGGATGACCATGCCGTTATTCCCCTATGGGCTGGTAAGGAAGGGGTTAAACCCCTGCGTGGGATTCCTATGTGGAGTTTTGTTTTATTTTTTCTCCTTTAAAAAAACTTGGGCTACCAGGCCCTTAACGATACAGGCCTGTTTGGTGTCGACTCACTACACAAAAACGCATCTACCCTGAGAGCTAAACACCCCAATGTTACAATACACTGTATATAAAGGTTTACTGCACCACAGACTATATATTGCTTGCAGAAAAGGGGACAATCATGTTGTTGGATGTGTTGGTATACAATCATCTTTTTATTGTTTATTTTTAACAAACAACATTTTACTGAAACTTGTATTTCTAAGGGCTTGTTGTAAAGCAACTGCTGGTGTACATTGTGCAGTGCTGTTTCCTTTTCCCAAATTTATTGGAATTTCATAAAAAGGCATTTCATTTATGTTTATTAATTGGTGCAGTGTAGTGCAACGCAGCACGCTGCTGTGAAGAAAAGTACTGCATTGCCTAGTTTTTCTCACTGCACACCACCACAACACAGTGGTGTGAACTGGAAAAATAGAACATAAGGCAATTTGCCTAGCCATGCATTAAGATAAGCATGGTCATAATAAAATAAATAGCACTTCTAGAAAACCAGAAATTCTGTTTACCTCTAAGCCAGACATATAAATACACTTCAGTTTAACTACTTAGGTATACTTTAATAGCATGCTTTCACTTCTCTCCTGACTACACCAATTTAGGATTAAATTAAAAGATAAAGCAAATGTTATGTTAAATGTTTTACTTAATATCTGCATGTAAATATGTGACTTCTCATTACATTTCCACTGAACAATAGTAATGCACAGTGAATATTTCATGCCAAGAGTGTACAATACACTAAACACGTGCCACAACAATGCACACAATTATTATACAGGATTTATATAGCGCCAACAGTTTGTGATGTGCTTTAAAATATAAAGGAAGACAATATAAAAGGAGACAATATAAAGGGAGACAGTACAATTACAATACAGTTCAATACAGAAGGGATAGGAGGGCCCTGCTCATGTAGATTACAATCTAAAGAGGGGGGGGGGGTGCAAAAGGTAATAGCTGTGAGGGATGATCTGGTGAATGTGGCTGAAGTACAGTTTTCAGGTGAAGGAGGGGAAAGCTTCCCTGAATAAATATGTTTTCAAGGACAAGAAGCGGACATGGTAGGAGCTAACTGTAACAGGCGCTCCGCGCGCCTGTTACTTCTTCTAGTGACAGGCGCCTTTGGTGCCGTAATGCGTTCAATGCTGGAACGCATTCGGCGCTTGGGCGATGACATCATCACCCAGGCCCCGTGGTGCGTTCCAGCTTGGAACACGGAAGTGCGCCGATTCGAGTTGACACTTCTCTTTAATTCAGTGCGATGCACTTCACCTGGTCACTAGCTTTATAAAGTCATTCATTTTAAATACAAACATTGTTCTATTATTGTCAGCAGTACCGGCTAGACATGTGCACAGACATTTTTTTCGTTTTTTTTTGTTCCGTTTCGTATGGTCCCGTCTGTTCGTTTCCGTTCGTTTTTCGTAAGACGCCCGTTTTCCCGTTCGTTCCCGTTCGTTTGTCGTACGACGTGATTTTTTCGTATTACGATCGTTTCGTATTTCCGTTACCGTTTTATTTTCGTACATGCGGGATGATTTCGTTATTCTGTTTAATTCATGTTAGTTTCTTGTTAGACAATAATTATCGTGAATTTTCGTCAATGATTTGCATTCTGTGTATCTTGAATGCTTTTCTTTTGTTAGTGTCAGTTGTATGTTCATTGTTCAATGACATCTATAACAAAAGAATTTCATTATGTATATTGAATGAATTCCTTTTTCTGTTTTCTGTGTATTCAAAATACTGAAGGCACATTTTTTGTTATAGGTGTCATATCAACATACGAAAATAACAAAAGAAACATGTTCAAATGCAAATCTTTTGTTTATGTTTTTTTTGAATGGCCAGAGAGTTAGGCTGGCCATACATGATACAATTTTCTGTGCAATTTTCTTTAGATTTACCTTCAACTATGTAGTGCAAGGGCCTGCCTGATTGCATACAATTGAAAGTGTTGTTTAGTTTGACCTCATGTATGGTTTTTGGTAAATCTAAAAGAAAATTGTACAAGAAAATTGAACATTTATGGCCAGCCTCAGTGACTGAAAGCAGCTTCTCTTTTGTGCAGAATAGTGAGTACACTTGTACAGTAAAGCCTAATAAACTTTTCTGTGGATTTTCATCTGAAGGGAGATCAGTTGGCCAGACTTTTGAACCCAAAAATGGTTTTCTGATGCAGTTTAAAAACGAACAAATTTTCTGAGAACGATCGGAAAACGATCGTTTTTATATTTGTTGTTAAAATAGTCTGACCAAGTGTATGGGGCTTAACAATACTATTGTACTCACTACTCAGCACAAAAGAGAAGCTGCTTTCAGTCACTGAGGCTGGCCATACATGTTCAATTTTCTTGTACAATTTTCTTTTAGATTTACCAAAAACCATACATGAGGTCAAACTAAACAACACTTTCAATTGTATGCAATCAGGCAGGCCCTTGCACTACATAGTTGAAGGTAAATCTAAAGAAAATTGCACAGAAAATTGTATCATGTATGGCCAGCCTAACTCTCTGGCCATTAAAAAAACCATAAACAAAAGATTTGCATTTGAACCTGTTTCTTTTGTTATTTTCGTATGTTGATATGACACCTATAACAAAAAATTTGCCTTCAGTATTTTGAATACACAGAAAAAAGAAAAAGGAATTCATTCAATATACATAATGAAATTCTTTTGTTATAGATGTCATTGAACAATGAACATACAACTGAAAACGAACACAAAACAGATTCAAACAAAATACACAATGCAAACCTCTTGATACAGATTTCATTTTCGTTATTTTGCCATTTTCGTTTTGTCGTTCGTTCGTATTTGCGGTCGTTCGTTATGCGGCTCATCCGTTATCCCGCCGTTTTCGTATTTTGGTGCTTTACCGTTTTCGTATGTACACATTATCCCGCGGGTACGAAAATGAACATTTTCGTACGAAAATAACATTCGTACGAACGGGAATGCACATATCTAGTACCGGCCACGCTATAAGACAGGCAAGATTATGGCCAGCTAGCAAAAGACCTTCACTACGTCAAGCCTGCCATTGATGCGGACAACCTGGAAGTTCTTCCTTGCTGATGCCCTACACTACGGAGTCCCTTGCTGCTAAAACACTGAAGCCCTGCAAACGGATAAGTAGCAATTGTGTCACTTGTAGTTCTACAGAAAGATCTTCTGCATACTTTCCACCTAAAACAATTGCTGTTATTTATTATGGCTTTTGGCTATTAACATACTACTTGGGATAGACTGTTGTGCCTATGATAGTTTGCTAAGGAATATCTTAAAGGGACATCTACACTCAAATTACATGAGCTATATTTGCCTCTTATATGCAACTATTAGTTGTCCCTACAACTCCTAATTACTACGTGTACTCTCAAAGTACCTGTATTATTATTGCCTTTTATATGCAGCTATTAGTTGTTGCAACAACTCCTATTTACTATGGGTACTCTCAAATTACCTGAGCTATAATTGCCTCCCAGATGCAACTATTAGTTGTCGCTACAACGCCTATTTACTACGTGCTTGACATAAGTGCTAAATTGTTTATGGGCCTATGCCCTAAACTTTTCTATGCTAAGGGTTGACGTATTTCAAACCTTATCCCTTAGTGGCCTAATCCATGACACTATGTAATACTGATAATCGCTTGCATACAGTTGTGCATTGGAATCTTTAAGTGCATACTATAATTTTAAACGCTAAGCTCTGGTCGCATGTTGTAATGCATCCAAGCTCAGTAGCCCAACGCTTTTCTTTATGTGAGATGATGTAGAGAACCCCCGAACTCCTGTTTGTGTGGAGTGACGCCTGGGGCCTAATACTGAATTCTCACATAATGAATAGCATTGAAATCCTTGCTATCCGCAGTTGTGGTTCACTCCCGTTCACCAAAGCCGTTACCCTAACTGGACATACTGAGGTAGGGCATTTCAGAGAATGGGAAAAGGCCTGGAGAAGCCCTGAAGATGAGCATATATGGAGGTAACAAGGGAACTAGAAAGCAAGAGGGAACATGCCGATTTGGGTAATATCTGCAGCTGAGGTTGGGGATGTAGCTGAGGGCAACGTTGTGGATAGCTTTGATTGTTGTGGTTAGTATTTTGAATTTTATATGTTGGGCAAGTGGAAGCCAGTGAAGGGATTGGCCGTAAGGAGGTCAAGGGGGGGACAGCAACCACGGAATAAGTTAGTAAGGTGTATACGGTAAGTCTAGCAGCAACATTTATGATAGACTTAATGAGAAATAGCTTGCATAAAGGTAGGCCAGTGAGGAGAGAGTTGCAGTAATAAAGGCGGGAGATAACCAGCAAGTAAATAAGTTATTTTGTGGGGTCATTAGTTAAGAAGGGGCAAATTCTGGAAATGTTGAGGAGGTTAAAGAGGAAGTAAACCCTTTAAAACATTTCCTTAAACAAAAACCTGCAAGAGAAAGGCATAATGAGCTAGTATGCAAAGCATACTAGCTCATTATGAATTACTTACCTGAGATCGAAGCCCCCAATCCTTGTTCCTCTCCTCCCGCCACCATGATACCCGAGTGACTTCTGGGTATCGCTGCTCCGGCGCTGTGACTGTCAATTTTTAAAGGATAACATCACACTGTTCCATAACATATTATTTAATGAATTTAAAGTGGAGTTCCACCATTAAAACCACTTTGTTTCTTCCCATCCAGCATACTGGCGTCAGCGCCAGTATGCTGTTTTTTTTTTTATTCCATGTACTTACTTTATAATAGATCATGTAATTTTGGGCGCACCGCGGTATGTCGCCGCTATAAGGCACAACGCCTTCCGGAAACAGCCGATTAGCGTTCGGCTCTTTTTGGCGCCTGCGCACAGACCCAGGAGCTGACTGTGCAGGCGCCGTATATAGCCGCGTCACTCCCTCCGAAAAAAGCCGAACTAGGACCGGCTATTTACGCGCCTGCGCAGTCAGCTCCTGGGTCTGTGCGCAGGCGCCGAGAAGAGCCGAACGCTAATCGGCTGTTTCCGGAAGGCGTGACGCCTTATAGCGGCGACATACCGCGGTGCGCCCAAAATTACATGATCGATTATAAAGTAAGTACATGGAATAAAAAATAAAAAAAAACAGCATACTGGCGCTGGATGGGATGAAACAAAGTGGTTTTAAGGGTGGAACTCCGCTTTAAGGGAACTCACAGGTGTCATACCATTGGAACTAAGACACATTTTTGTGATCTAATAACTTTTTTTCTTTGTTTAATAGAAAATTTCACCATAATGTTTCCTGATCATCACATAATCTCTGTATGGAACATCCTGATCCTGTCAAACATGATGCATTGTGTGGAAAAGCATCCTCTTGCCTGACAGGTTTTAAAAATGAAATTGCAGTCAGTAAAAAAACATTGTGAGAATATACTCCTAAGGAAATATATGAATGACTTGAAGAACATACAGTAGTATAAATAATTGTGTAGGACACATTTTGTACTGAAACTAAAGGGTTAAATGTTTTAGGATTGTCTGGTTTTCGACAGATATGCTAAAAAGCAAAACTATGCTCCACTGAATGTTCAGTTGTAGGGATTAATTATGCATTGGAAAGTAAGTCTGTAATATAAGTACAGCAGGATGGATAAAGCTTCTAAGAATTTAGCTATGAAGGTATATTATTTCATTTGCTCTTTCTGATTTATTTGGGAGCCAGAATGACCTTCAGCCCTGGATTAACAGGAACACAACCGATCTTGCACATTCTGTCTGTTTTTCGCAGTTCTGTTTTACCAATGACAAGTAACATCTTTTCCTGTCTTCAGGTCAGTTACATAAATATATAACCATTACTAGATATGTGCATTCCCGTTCGTACGAATGTTATTTTCGTACGAAAATGTTCATTTTCGTACCCGCAGGATAATGTGTACATACGAAAAAATTAAAGCACCAAAATACGAAAACTACCAGAATACGAATGAGCCGCATAACGAACAACTGCAAATACGAACGAATGATCCGACGAAAAAAAACGACAAAACGAAAACGGCAAAAGAACATAAATGACATCTATAACAAAAGATTTACATTCTGTATTTTGTTTGAATCCTTTTTCTGTTTGTTTTCAGTCCTATGTTCATTGTTCATATGACATCTATAACAAAAGATTTGCATGCTGTATTTTGTTTCAATCCTTTTTCTGTTTGTTTTCAGTCCTATGTTCATTGTTCATATGACATCTATAACAAAAGATTTGCATGCTGTATTTTGAATCCAAAATACGAACAGAAAAAAGGAATTTAAAATACAGAATGCAAATCTTTTGTTATAGATGTCATATGAACATACGACTGAAAATAGCAAAAAAAAAGGGTTTCAAGATACTGCAAATCATTGACGAAAATTCACGAAAATTATTGTCTAACAAGTAACGAACATGAATTAAACAGAATAACGAACCATCCCGCATGTACGAAAATAAAACAGTAACGAAAATACGAAACGATCGGAATACGAAAAAATCGCGTCATATGAAAAACGAACAGGAACAAACAGGAAAACAGGCGTCCTACGAAAAACAAACGAAAACGAAAAAACTGAAAAACGGAACGATACGAAACCGAACAAAAAAAAAAACGATTTTTTTTTCTGTGCACATGTCTAACCATTACATATTAGTTAACAAAGCTAGTAATAGTGTAGCACTACACCTGTAGGAGCTGCTGGTTTGGACTTGGGTTTTGCACGTTACCTCTAAGTTCCTTGTCCAGGAAAGGAAGTTTGTAGAAATTGCAATGTCCACAAAAGATGTAAAACCTTCAACTGTAGGCTTTATTTTTGCTGCATAAACTTGTGAAGGAAGTAGAGAGTATAGAGAGAAGTGGAAGGTTCAGGTACGTGGTGCAGAATGCACAAAGTATTCAAAGTTCCAATATTCGCCACTCACTCCTGAGTGGATATTGCTCACCCGGATATACCCCTCTCACATGGCCTAGCAGCCGGAGTGATGCATGGACAGTATAGAAACAGTCTCTGTCACAGACCGTCTGAGAACACAGAATGGATAGTCAGGATTCTTCTGCCATATGATTTAAAGTCCCGAAGCTTCCTACCTTACAGCCAAAGAGCCTTTAACCACTTAAGGACCCCTTCACGCCGATATATGTCGGCAGAATGGCACGGCTGGGCACATCCACGTACCTGTACGTGGCCCTTTAAGCCCAGCCGTGGGGTCGTGGGAGCGTGCACGCGACCCAGTCCGAAGCTCCGTGACCGAGACCGTGGGACTCACGGACCCGATCACCGCTGGAGTCCTGCGATTGGTCCCCTGAGTTGAAGAACAGGGAGAGCCGTGTGTAAACACGGCTTCCCCGTTCTTAACTGTGGCGCCCGCATTGATTGTGTGTTCCCTTACATAGGGAATCGTAATCAATGACGTCACACCTACATCCACACCCCCCTACAGTTAGTAACACAAATAAGGTCACACATAACCCCTTCAGCGCCCCCTAGTGGTTAACTCCAAAACTGCAATTGTCATTTTCACAATAGACAATGCATTTTAAATGCATTTTTTGCTGTGAAAATGACAATTGTCCCAAAAATGTGTCAAAATTGTCCAAAGTGTCCGCCATAATGTCGCAGTCACAAAAAAAATCACTGATCGCCGCTATTAGTAGTAAAAAATGATTAATAAAAATGCAATAAACTATCCCCTATTTTGTAAACGCTATAAATTTTGCGCAAACCAAAAATAGGTATAAGAATACGTATCGGCCTAAACTGAGGGAAAAAAAAATTTTTACATATATTTTTGGGGGATATTTATTATAGCAAAAAAGTAAAAAATATTGCATTTTTTTCAAAATTGTCACTCTATTTTTGTTTATAGTGCAAAAAATAAAAAACACAGAGGTGATCAAATACCACCAAAAGAAAGCTCTATTTGTGGGGAAAAAATGACGCCAATTTTGTTTGGGAGCCACGTCGCACGACTGCGCAATTGTCAGTTAAAACAATGCAGTGCCGAATCACAAAAACTGGCCGGGTCCTTTAGCTGCCTAAAGGTCTGGGTCTTAAGTGGTTAAGCCGTTAATCTAGCAGACTGCAAGACAACTTGCATAGTGGATCCCTTTTCCTTAATGAGGTCACCAGGCCTATCCTGAGACATCAGCTTGCCTCTTCCAGGGCAGGTCCTCCCCCGGTTTCCTTCGCTAAGAAGCTTCCTCCGCTTGGGATCCCATGTAGAACCATAGGCCCCAGCCAGCATAGCTGGGCCAACTCAACATGAACACAGCCTCAGACCAACGTGGTCACGAGACTAAAATCACGCACAGCCACCTCGTGCCAGGAGGGCCACGAGGCGAAGGACCGCAAAAAACAGCGTCTGACCCTTAAGTACCCCCTCCCAGCATGCACAGCAGGGCACCACTTCCACTGGGCTGCATATAAAAGAAAATAAAAAACACAGGGTGGTGTTGGTCAAGATGATTTTTTTTTATTTTTTTTATTAGATTGACGTGTTCAAAAATGTTGATATTCTATGAATAATACACATCATGTAGCTAGCATAATAAAAGAGCAGTTGGGTAATACCAATCTCCCTCTACCATAAACTAATGACCAACTAAGTACCCTCAATATTATGAACAGATAGAACTCTCAAGGTGCGTGTTCCATATATACTTTGCAATGTTACACAAATGCATGTATATACAGTATAAGACATGGAGAACCATTATTGCCAACCGCTCTATGAACCTGTTAGAAATCGCACACTTATGGTTAGCCAACTGTTCTCCAATCAGATGTTTGGACTAATGGGCCCCCATAAAGTGTTGTGACATATGTATTGACAGTGATGCTCTCCGATATAAAGTGATTTATATGTATATAGGGAAGAGACATAATAATTTAATTAAGTTGTTTGGGACATAATGTGGCAGAACATGTAACAATGTCAATGTTTGTATGTAAAAACATAAGGAAGAGGAAGGTGTCAGATTGGAATGCAGAAGGATGTGAAAGGGGATTTTGTTGTAAATCATAAAAGTGGGAAACGTCCCACTCAAAATGTAACCCCTGCGGAATCCTCGTGTGGAGAGAGAATATCCAATAAACTTCTTGTTTGCATAACTTGAATTGTGCAACCTATATACTGAATCTGGCATGAGTCACAGTTTAACACATATACTATGAATTTGGTATTTCAGTTGATAAACTGTTTGATCTCAAACTTTTTTCAGTAGTGTAGGAATGTTGGCCTAGCCTGATATGACGGCAATATTTGCAACCTCTTATGCCACACTTGAACGTTCCTTTACATTGTAGACAATTGCCATCTGTGGGGGCCCTTCGTGACACTGTTTTGATCCCTTTGTTTAATATTTGTTGGTAAATTTCATCGTTGTACAAGATAGGGAGATACTTGTCAACGGTATGTTTTATTTGACTAAACTCCAAGCTGTATGGTGTCAAAAAGACTGGTATGTCACTGAAAGGTGTAACAGGACATTTTCTAGTGAAACTCCTCCCATTGTCCTGTAACAAGGTGTCTCGAGAGACTATACTGTTTTTTTTTTAGAGCTCTATTGATTATTTTGCGTGAATACCCCCTCTCTCTAAATCTACATGACATGTCAGAAGCTTCCCTGGCAAAGTCCTCTGGCACACTGTAAAGACGCTTTAGTCTTAAAAACTGGCCATAGGGTACACCATTGATGGTGTGTCCGGGATGAGCTGAATCTGCCCTAAGGAGGGCATTTCCTGCTGTCTTCTTTCTGTAGAGATTAGTGATGATGCCACCATTGATACCTGAAAGTTTCACATCAAGAAAATCAATCGTAGCTATCTGTAAATTTCATGTGAAATGAAGATTTAAATCATTGTCATTTAGATAGCCAAGAATCCAGATTGATAGTGTCATCTGAAACTATAAAGATTAGGTCATCGATGTAGCGACAGTAGAAGGAGGTGTCCAAACGGCGGGGGCTACCACATTCAAAGATGCGGGACCTCTCCCACCAACCCATGTACAGGTTGGCTAGGGAAGGAGAGAACTTGGCTCCCATAGAGGCCCCAAATTTCTGGAGGTAGTAGCCCCCATCGAACATGAAGAAGTTGTGAGTTAGAAGATACTCAAGTGCTTGCAGTCTGAATTCCTATAAAAACAAATAAAACCTTCCAGATTCTATGAGGAAGCTGTTGACTGCTTGTATTCCTAAATGATGTGGAATGCATGAATATAAACTACTAACGTCACAACTCAACTATCTGTGTTTATCTGTCCAAGTAAAATTATGAAGTTTAATCAAAAGGTCTTTAGTGTCAAGAAGATAGCCTGGAAGGTTCACTACCAATGGCTGTAACTGCCTGTTCATCCATTCACCCAGACGCTCGTTGAGGGAGACAATATCAGCCACTATTGGCCTCCCATTGAGGGGATCTATGCCCTTGTGCACCTTGGGTAGGTGGTGAAAGACTGGCATGATTGGATCAGTGGGAATGAGAAGATCTCTGTCTTTAATGGAAAACATTCCTGCCTGTACAGCACGATCTAAGAGTGTGGCTAGTTCTTTGGAGAAGGGAGTGGTGGGATCTGATGTTAAGGGAAGGTATGTATTTAGATCAGAAAGTTGGCGTAATGCCTAATTTTTGTAAGTTATAGAGTCTACGACCATAACAATACCCCCTTTATCCGCATTTTTAATGGTGATGCTTTTATCTGCTTCTAGCGTTCTTAAAGCACACATTTCTCCCTCAGATAAATTACTAGGGGAATGTTTTCTGTGACAGTCTCGGGCTAGGGGAGTGAGGTCCCTCTCCACCATTCTTTGAAAAAGATCCAGATCTCTGCTCCTCGATCCCACTGGGTAAAATTTGGATCGAAGTTTAAATGATACACTGCTGCTCTGATCTGTGGGATCAGTGGGGCAGGGACTGGACTCCGTTGCTAAATCTATGAGGTCCTGTAAAGCACAGACCTCCTTAAACAATATAGGAGAGGAAACAGACTCACCGATCTCCGGACTGCCAGAGGAAACTTGTGCAGCATCTGGTGTAACAAAAAAATGTTTTTTCAAAGTAAGACTTCTAGAAAATTTGTTGACGTCAAGAAGAGTCCCAAAAGGATTGAAATGCTTGGTAGGGCAAAAATTAAGACCTTTCAACAGTAAAGCATTTTCTTCATTACTGAGAACTCATAGGGTATAATGGGGTTTCTTGGGTGTCTTTATGCAGTCTTCCTCCTCTTCTTGTCTTTTTTGTGATGGATGTTTTCTTTTTTGTCTTTTTGTCTGATGCATGAGGGTATCCATGAATGTGAGTGTCTTCACTGGGGAGTCGTGCTGATGAAGACATACAGTAGGTCGTTCAGGTGATGAATCTCACCCAGTGGTGGCCATTGTGTCATTGGCAAATTCTGAGTCCTGATCAGAAAAGCTGACTTTTTTTAAACGTTTTTTCCGTGATCGACCCAATTGAGATTGTGATCTCTTCCAAACATAGACATTACCGATCTCATAGTCGATTCGATCTCGACTCATCTTACTTATTTTGCTGTCTATGACAAATTTGTCTAGTTTGTCCAACTTTTTATTGAGACGTCCATCTAGCTCCATGAATTCTGCATGGGTCTGAAGTGGAATTAAATCTTTTTGTATGGAGGTCATCTCAATCTGTAATCTCTCCACTTGTTTTTGGTTGGATTGCATTAGTATCTCCATCAGTTTCAATGAGCAAATGCTGAGCGTGTCTTTGAAAAGCTCAGATGATGGGAATTTCTTGATCCGTAGACCCCGGGGGATCTGAGCCAAGGATATATATTCGGACAAAAAGTGAGTATCCCAATAGGATCGGATTTCTTTTGCCATCAACTGTTCAAGTTTTCTGAACATAGTGATTATAGAAACATCATTGACTGTGCCAGTGGGCGATTGGCGGTGCTTGTGAATTCATTCTTAGCGGGTTCTCTGAAGGCGCCTTGAGGGTCCTACTGTATCCCGGTTCTTCTGCTGCTGGTGTAGGCATGGTGATATCCATGAAAAGGCTGGTGTTTTGAGGAAAGGAGTTGTGTGAATGATGAAACACACTAAGCAATGGACAAGCTGGTGAGCACATCTGAGCTGGCGATGAAAGGATGCCAAGTCCAAAATACAAATGAGAAAAAGAAACCGCCGCTCCAGGCAAATGCAATAAGCAATCAATGTCCTCCTCAAAAACCGTGGGTGCTGGCAATGCACAAAGAAAATTCATGGACAGCCACACACCAAAATAAATCTAAAAGGGTGGCCTTTATTTAAGTCAGGGGTACTGATCCCCAATCACAGACGGATCCTTCAATCACAGACTTACCCCCAAATCACAGATTGATACCCCAGTCTCAGATGGACCTCCCAATAACAGACGGAACCCTCAACAATCACAGACCCCCCTATCACAGACTAATCCCCCCAAATCACAGAACCCCTATCTCAGACTGATCCCCCCCAATCACAGACTGACCCCTACCTATCACACACTGCCCCCCCTTGCAGACTGCCCCCATATGACAGACTCCTCCATTGCAGAAAAAAAAAACCCATGACAGACTGATCCCCCCCATCTCAGACTGAACCACCCCACAATCACAGACCCCCCTATCACAGACTGATCCCCCAAATCAGACTGATCCCCGAATCACACACTGCCCCCCCTTGTACACTGCCCCCCTATGACAGACTCCCCCATTGCAGACAAAATCCCCCAAGACAGACTGACCCCCCATCACACACTGCCCCCCCTCCCCTTGCAGACTCCCCCATTGCAGACAAATCCCACCCCATGACAGACTGAACCCCCCCCCCCCAGCACACACTGACCCCCCATCAAACTCCTGTCCTGTCCTGTCCAGCACAGCCCCTCTTCCCACAGAACACCTACCTTAGTCACACAGGACATTAACAGTGGCCGCTCTGGACAATGGGCAGGACTTTTTCAATTAAAAGTGAGTGATTTATTGCTGGGACCGCCCCGCTGCCTAGCAACCAATCACCCACTTTTTAACTTAACCACTTAAGACCCGGACCAAAATGCAGGTAAAGGACCTTGCCCCTTTTTGCGATTCGGCACTGTGTCGTTTTAACTGACAATTGCGTGGTCGTGCGACGTGGCTCCCAAACAAAATTGGCGTCCATTTTTCCCCACAAATAGAGATTTATTTTGGTGGTATTGGATCACCTTTGCGTTTTTTATTTTTTTGCGCTATAAACAAAAATAGAGCGACAATTTTGAAAAAAAAAACAATATTTTTTACTTTTTACTATAATAAATATACCCCCAAAATATATATAAATTTTTTTTTTTTCCCTCAGTTTAGGCCGATAGGTATTCTTCTACCTATTTTTGGTAAAAAAAAATCGCAATAAGCGTTTATCGGTTGGTTTTCGCAAAATTTATAGCGTTTACAAAATAAGGGATAGTTTTATTGCATTTTAAATTTTTTTTTTTTTTTTTTACTACTAATGGCGGCGATCAGCGATTTATTTTTTTCGTGACTACGACATTATTGCGGACACTTCGGACAATTTTGACATATTTTTGGGACAATTGTCATTTTCACAGCAAAAATGCATTTAAATTGCATTGTTTACTGTAGGGGTTATGTGTTCCCTGTGTGTGTTTACAACTGTAGGGGGGTGTGGCTGTAGGTGTGACGTCATTGATCGCGTCCCCCTATAACAGGGATGACGCGATCGATGCTGCGGCCACAGTGAAGCACGGGGAAGCCGTGTTTACACGCGGCTCTCCCCGTTCTTCAGCTCCGGGGACCGATCGCCACACTCCAGCGGCGATTGGGTCCGCGAGTCCCGCGGTCCCAGTCACGGAGCTTCGGACCGGGTCACGGGAGCGCGCCACGTGCCATTCTGCTGACGTATATGTGCAGGAGGTGGTCCTTAAGAAGTTAAAAAGTCCCGCCCATTGTCCAGAGCGGTCGTGCTTCATGTCCTGTGTGATTACCTGCGCGTCTGCTATGCTGTGTATATAGCAGCTTTGGAAGGGAGGCGGGCGGGCGAGCGAACCGCCGACAGGGAGAGGACACTACTTGGCGAGGCTGCGGTCCGTGTAGAATAGCCCCTGGGGGGTGACACCCGATTTAAGTAAACAGGATAAAAAGCACTACAAAACACAGCACAGCAAGCAGTGGGATAAAAAGGCTGACATGTTTCGCACAAAAATCAGTGCTTAGTCATAGCTAAAACATAATAGAATCTGTTACAGATATATACTGGTTCAAAAGTGATCATATGAGCCATTACCACCAATGATGTTCACCTGTCACTAAAATGCTAACAGGTCACAGCTGTGAAAATCAGAGGTAGGAGTGGGCTAAATGAATTAAGACTAAAATTGTAGAACAACAGAATAAAACAAGATAATTCTTATTGATGAAATGAGATATACAAAATATATCAAATATAGTGGTCATACGACGTCCACTCAGGATATTGAAACCACTTTGCCGACGTCTTTTTGCATAAGGTGGGCGGCAAGTGGTTAACTAATAAATTATAGGATGGTGTATAGATAACATTCTTAATTTAGAACTTTTGGTACCAGAGTATTTAATGGCATGTATCCTACTGGATATACAGTCTAAAAGGTCTAAATGATGAATTGGATTTACACACCATCCTGTGAATTGATTAGCTATGGATGCTATGGGCCAGATTCACGTACATTGGCGCATTTTTTGACCGGAGTAGCGCACCTCCTTTACGTTAGACCGGCGCAATGTAGAGGCGCAAGTACCGTATCCTCGTAGTATTTGCACAGGTGCAACGTAATTCCTGAGGCGTAAGGCGGAGTAATTCAAATTGGGAAGGACGTGGGCGTGTTACATTGAAATGAGCCGTGACCCCATGCAAATGAAGGGACGGCCGGATTGTGCATGCGCGCTTGAAGCAGACCATGGTCAGCACCTCTCTGCACATGCTCACAATTCGGCACGGCGCAATCAGTGAGATTGGAAGTGGACCCGGTCAACTTAGTGAGCTACACAGAGAGCTTAAATAGACAGACACAAGCGCACTTCCTTTGCAAAAGTACATCCCTTTGTATCCCTTCCTATACAGCGGCCGTCACTAAATGGCGGCCCGCGGTCCGAGTCCGGCCCCAGTGATGCTTCTGCCCGGACCGCCAGTAGTGGTAGCAAGTTAGTTTGCTGGGACCGCGATGTTCCGCGGGGTTCCTTAGCAACCAGTGACGCTTGAAAACACTGGCAGGCCGCAAGTAGGGGTGGGACGTGACGTTGTGTGCGTGCGCGCCCCCCATGCTGCTCGCAGTCCCCTGACTTGAGGGCAGCTCTCCTTGCGAGTGTGCGCACCATGCCCCCTGTTCTTGCGGTTCCCGCTGTTCGGCAGATGGCTCTCTTTGCAAATAGGGTGCTCGTGGTTCCTGGATCTCCATATCCTGCACTTGTGCCCTCCTACATTCAAGGTATGTGGGCATGGGCAACATGTATTGTGCACGCTGCTGGGCATATTTTTTTTAAAGGTCACGCTGATGGACACCTTTTTTCTGTTAAGGCACACTCTGATGCATACATTTTAATTTAAGGGACACTCTGATGGACACATTTTAAACGCTGATGGGTATATTTTTATGTGTGCACACTGATGGGCATATTTTGTTAAGGGGCACACTGATGGACACATTTTATTGTGCCCATCAGAGTTCCACTTAACATAAAATGTGCCTATCAGGCGTGGACATAAAAATATAGCCATCAGCGTGCCCCTTAAAATAAAATTTGTCTATCAGAGTGCCCCTTAAATAAAAAATGTGTGCATCATATTGCCCCTTAAATTAAAATGGGCCCATCAGAGTGCTCCTTCACATAAAATGTGCCTATCAGGCGTGCTCATTAAAAAATATACCCATCAGCGTGCCCCTTAAAATAAAATGTGTCCATCAGAGTGCCCCTAAAATTAAAATCAGTGCATCAGAGTGCCCCTTAAATTAAAATGTGCCAATCAGAGTGCCCCTTAACCTTAGAGGTGCCCATCAGCGTGACCCTTATTTTATGTTAATGTGCACGCTGATGGGCACATTTTATGTTAAGGGGGACTCTGATGGGCACATCTGCTGTAAGGAGGCACTCTGAAGGGAATGCTTGATGCAAAGGGGTGCTGTGATGGGGGAACCTGATGTAAAGGGGCACTGTGATGGTGACACCTGATTTAAAAAAGCACTGTGATGGGGACACCTGATGTAAAGGGGCGCTGTGATGGGGACACCTGATGTAAGGAGGTACTCTGATGGGAATGCCTGATGTAAAGGGGTGCTGTGGTGGGCACACCTGATGTAAAGGGGTGCTGTGATGGGGACACCTGATGTAAAGGGGCACTTTGATGGAGAATACCTGAAGTAATTGGGCACTGTGATGGGGACACCTGATGTAAAGGGGCACTGTGATGGGGACACCTGATTTAAGGGGGCACTGTGATGGGGATTCGGACCTCGGCTCAAAGAAAATGTTGGCGACCGGACCTCCTTGAATTTTAATTCAGTACCCCTGCTATACAGCAAGGTGCTTTTGTTCTGTTTGTTCGTGTTTGTTGGTTTGTGACTTGTGTTTGATATATTTGTTGACTGTTTGGGCTAGTGTTTTGTATAATATATTTGATAGTGTTTTTTGGTGACTGTTTTTGAGACTTTTTTGTTGATAGATTTTGTTTGATTGTTTTATTGCTTGATTTTTCCTGCTTGTTTTTGTGAGTGATTTTTGTTGATTGTTTGAGAGAGAGTTGTTGTATGAATATGACTGAAAGGAAGCGCAAGACTAATTTTTCTTTGGGGGAGAAACAATTTATTGCCCGGGCCCTTACCCAATATGGGCGTTTCCTGCACGGCCCGGAGAGTGCCAACACTACCCCGGCCAGGAAGAAGGAGATATTGCAGAACATAACCGACCATGTCAATTCATTGGGGGTGGGGGAGACCCGGACACGCGAGGGGATCGCCAAGAAGATCAATGATCTCTGGCGTTTGGTCCGTGGGAAGCTGGGGCAGATGGCAGCACATGCCAGGGGCACTGGAGGGGGAACACCATGCCCTGTTAGGCTGACAGCGGAGGAGCGTGCGGTGGCCCAGACCTTTAATAGGCAGCAAGTGGAGGGCCTGCCTGGCTTTGAGTCCAGTCAGGAGGCCGTGAGGACAGGTAAGGTTTTTTTTTTCTATCTGGTGCGTAGCATGTGTGGGGGGGTGGGGAAGGGAATATGTGCCAAGTGTGTGGATCCTCCAACCTGTGAATGTTTTGTGTCATCCACAGATGTGCAGGAGGGTGCTGGGCCATCTGGCCTGACCGCACCATCCCCGGGACAACAGCCTGATGAGGACCCCCAGACAATGCCGGAGTCCTGGGAGGAGCTTGAGGAGGAGGAGTTTTAGTTGGAGGAGGAGGTCATGTCAGGCAGTGGCTTGTTATTTTTGGAGGACTCTTCCCCTCTGGCTGGCAGCAGCCAGCCCTCCATAAGGGGTAGCCCCTCCTACTCCTCCCCCAACAGGGCTCCCCTTGGAGGGCAGGCCGCCAGGTGGGCAGAGACCAGGGGCTGCTCCTCCTTCCCGGATAACTCCCCCCCCATGAGTCCACCCTGAGGAGCCAGGGCCGTGGCCGTGGGCGCCCCAGGCGTGGGTCACGCCAGCAGCATTAATTTTGTTTCCCCCTTTTTTGTTGGTTTTTGCTGGACATTTTTTTTTTTTTTTTTGGTTTTGCCTGATTTTTGAATCTGCCGGAAAAGGGGTGTCACCCTCATTTGTGGTGGAGAAGGGTTCCCCAGGACCAGGGAGAAGTGATTCCCAGGTCCGTGTGAATGGTGTATGAATGTACAGTGACATAATTGGAGCCGTGGCGTGGCATTGCTGCTCACAAGTCCTGCATGGTGGGCTTGTGCCAATCCAATTTGATGAGGATGTGGTGTGTGTGATATAGGGACCACAGTGGTGTGCATGCATGCATTCTCATTGTGCCATGATTAATGTGTGTGTTTAACGTGCAAAGATGCCTAATGTGAGCTGTCTCCTGGCTGCTCTTCCCTCAGAAGACGGGGTAGCCTCGGTTAGGGGGGGATTGCCTGGTTCGGGGGTCAGGTCATCACGTATGTCAATCTCCAGGCCCTTTTTCACTGCGAAGTTGTGCAGCATGCAACATGCCCCAATGATCTGACATACAAAGTTTGGGGAATATAACAGGGTACCCCCAGACTTATCCAGGCATCGGAAACGTGACTTCAGGAGGCCAAAGGTGCGCTCCACGACTGCACGGGTTTGGGCGTGTGCTTCATTGTATCTTTCCTCTCCTGGGGTTTTGGTGTTCCGGATAGGAGTCATGAGATGGGGTCCCAGTGCATATGCAGAGTCACCTGGAAGGGAAAAGACAGGAGGATGTTAGTAGTGCATGTGCCCCTTGTGATTTCTGCATCATGGGGGGGGGGGCAGTCATGCCTGACTCCCATGTCACTCACCAACCAGCCAGCTGTCCCCATACACGTTCTGTTCGAATTCCATTGGGATGGGGCTCTGATTGTATATGTAGCTGTCATGCCTGGATCCGGGGTGTTCGTCACGGACGTGCCATATAATGCCTTGGGCATCGACTGTACGTTGATGGAGTGACAATGCTTCCAATTGCGGTATATGTGCTCTGTCTCATGGGGGGGCAGGAGTGCCACATGTGTGCAATCAATGGCCCCCACGGTGCGTGGGAATCTGGCAATTTTGTAGAAATCTGTCATTGCCTTCAGCCGCAGGTCCTCCTGGGTGGGTTTGATGATTTGGTTGGCCATGTGTCTGAGAATTGCAGGGATAACCTGGTGCACACATCTGCTCATGGAGGATTGTGACATCCCAGCCACCACTCCACTTGTTCTTTGAAAAGAGCCACTGGCAAGGAAATGGAGTGTTGCCAGGACCTTGACCAGTGGCTGCACTGCATGTGAGCGGTGTGTTGGGCTGGTGATGTCCTCCTGCAGGGTTGTGGTTAATTCCATGATGGCATGAGGGGTGAATCTGAAGATGCGATACACCTCAGAATCACTCATGCCAAAGATGTCTATGCGTGTGCGGTATATCCTCTCCCGTGCCCTCCTCCGTGCCCTGCACCTTCTTTGCTCATTTAAAGTCAGTAGTATAGCTATGAGCATGGATGCCCCTGGCATGGTGGCATACAGTTTGTTGTCCTGCAAGAGTGGCTGCTCAGCTCGTCCCTAACAGTGTTGCTTTACCTGACATGTAGACGGATTGTCTAATTTTAAACCACCTTTTATATGGACTAATTTTAGACAGGACCTGCAGCTGTTGCGCACAGCGCATTGCCTGCGCTGCACCAACTTACTTTTGTGGATCGCCGTAACTCCCTCATTTGCATATTTGACTAGCAAATCAATGGTGTGTCTAGCGCAGTTTTGCGTGCACGGATTCGACGGTCTATCGAAATTACGCCTGTCGAAAAAAAATAGATTTCATGCGTACATCGTTTTGGGGGTGCGGCGCATCGATACGCAGGCGCATATTTAGACTTACACCGCGCATCTCCTATAACGCCAGCGTAATGGCTCTCTGAATCTGGCCCTATGTGTTTAATATGAATAATGAATTTTGTCTGAAGGTCATTATCTCATTTAGAAATGCATGGGGGTGAGTAATTAGTAGAAGGAGTTGCATGCTATTTTAAACAATTAATAGCTTAAAGTGATTGTAAAGCTTTCTGTTTTTTAAAATAACAAACGTGTCATACTTAACTACTCTGTGCAATGGTTTAGCACAGAGCAGCCCCAATTTGCCTTTCCCTCCCCTCTACCGAGTACCCACCATAGGAAGCCCTTACCTATGGGGGCACTCATGCAGGCTCGCTCCAGAACCATGCTGATTGCGCCTATTCAGACACACAGCTCGGCTTGGCACAGCCCCTCCGCTCTGCTTATAGATTTTGACTGACAGCAGCAGGAGCCAATGGCTCCCACTGCTCTCAGCCAAACCTGTGAGAGCAGGGAGATGGGAGAAAAACTTCTACAGATGTACACATCGCTGGATCCAAATCAAACTCTGGGGGAGAGGGGTGCTACTATTAAAAGGTTTATTTTACCTTAAGAGGGGGTAAATTCTTCTGGGGCTGAAGTTGTTAAGCTGTTTATAGAGTCCTATGTATAAACCCGCTGCAAAAAAACACTTGGAAATAAATATATTTCAAATTAAGTTGTAGGCATGTTGTGTTAATGTGAACATGTAACAAACATATAGTGGGGATTTCTTAAATTTGATTGCAAAAGTGCAAATACACAAAAAATTAACCCCGTCATTAAAGCTTGCCATTCATAACTATTGCCTTGTAAAAGGCTAGCTGACTGGCTGTCTTACTGACAGTCTTTAATTTTTACAATCACTGACCCAATGCATACATACAGTATATAGTTAAGGAAATCTGACCCTATTTTAACTAGTTGCCAACTAGACACCATCATTATACAGTGACAGGTTGGCTCTCCTGCATGAATAGCCATAGCTGTACAGCGGGCACTTTAAGAGCTATAGGTGGCACCCGTGGCACGATTCTGGAGACGATGAGCATGGCTGGCGGCCATGATGTCCGCTGTGACCCTTGATCGGACCACAGAGGGCCAGAACAGGGATCTGTCAATTTAAACATACAGATCCCCGTTTTGTCAGGGAAGTAGAGAAAGATCTGCTGTTCCTAGTGTTTAGAAACAGCAATCTCTCTCTCTCTCTACTCCCTGTCAGTATACTCCCCCACAGTTAGAAACACCTTCCTAGGACATACTTAACCCATTGATCACCCCCTAGTTTCAACCCCTTCCCCGCCAGTGTCATTTATACAGTAATAATTTTTGTAACACAGAACACTGTATAAATGTTACTGGTCCCAAAAAAAGGTGTCTGATCTGTCCGCCACAATGTCGCAGTCCTGCAAAAAAAAAAAACTGATCACCACCATTACTAGTAAAAAAAAAATAAAGAAGAATAAAAATGCCATAAATATATCCCCTATTTTGTAGACACTATGGCCCAGATTCACAGAGCGATTACGCCTGCGCAACTGGTGTTGCGCGTGCGTAAGTCTAAATGTGCGCGTGCGTTAAGATGCGCGCGATTCAGAAAACGATTTACGTCAGAAATCTACTTTTTTTGTCCGGCGTAATTTCGTTAGACAGACGCATCCGTCCGCGCAAAAATGCGCTAGACACACCATTGATTTGCTAGTCAAATATGCTAATGAGGGAGTTGCGGGGATCCACAAAAAAACACAGTTGCTGCGCAGGCTACGCGATGTGCGCAACAGCAAAATGTCCTGTCTAAAGTTAGAGCACCTAAAAGCTGGTCTAAATTTTGAAAAAACGTCTACATCTCACAGAAAGCAACACCGTTACTGAGGAGCAGACCACACACACGTGTTGCACTACAATTTGACTGCCAACATGCCAGGGGCATCGTCGCTCATAGCTGCACTAGTGAATTTAGATGACCAAAGAAGGAGGAGGGCACAGAGGATGGCACGGAGGATGGCACGGGAGAGGATATACCGCACACGCATAGACCTCTTTGGCATGAGTGATTCTGAGATGTATCGCATCTTCAGATTCCCCCCTCATGCCATCCTGGAATTAACCACAACCCTGCAGGAGGACATCACCAGCCCAACACAATGCTCACAAGCAGTGCAGCCACTGGTGAAGGTCCTGGCAACACTCCATTTCCTTGACAGTGGCTCTTTTCAGCGTACAAGTGGAGTGGTGGCTGGGATGTCACAATCCACCATGTGCAGATGTGTGCACCAGGTTGTCCTTGCAATCCTCACACGCTTGGCCAACCAAATCATCAAACCCACCACTGAGGACCTGCGGCTGAAGGCAATGACAGATTTCTACAGAATTGCCAGATTCCCACGCACCATCGGGGCCATTGATTGCACACATGTGGCACTCCAGCCCCCCCATGAGACAGAGCACATGTACCGCAATCGGAAGCATTGGCATTCCATCAACGTACAGGTGATAGTTGATGCCCAAGGCCTCATATGGCACGTCCGTGCCAAACACCCCGGATCCACCCATGACAGCTACATCTACAATCAATGCCACATCCGAATGGAATTCGATCAGAACGTGTATGGGAACACCTGGCTGGTTGGTGAGTGACATGGGAGTCAGGCATGACTATCCCCTCCCGTGATGCACACCTCACAAGTGGCACATGCATGACTAACATTCTCCTGTCTTTTCCCTTCCAGGTGACTCTGCATATGCACTGGGACCCCATCTCATGACTCCTATCCGGAACCCCCAAACCCCAGGGGAGGAAAGATACAATCAAGCACACATCAAAACCCGAGCAGTGGTGGAGCGCACCTTTGGCCTCCTGAAGTCACGTTTCCGATGCCTGGATAAGTCTGGGGGTACACTGTTGTATTCCCCAAACTTCGTGTGCCATATCATCGTTGCATGTTGCATGCTGCACAATCTCGCAGTGAGGAAGGGCCTGCAGGTTGAGCTACGTGATGACCTGACCCCCCAACCAGACAATCAACCCCTAACCGAGGATACCCCGTCTTCTGAGGGAAGAGCAGTCAGGAGGCAGCTCATATTGGGCATCTTTGCACGTTAAACACACACATTAATCATGGCACAATGAGAATGCATGCATGCACAACACTGTGGTCCCTAGCACACACACCCCACATGCTCATCAAATTGGATTGGCACCAGTCCACCATGCAGGACTTGTGAGCAGCAACGCCACGCCAAGGCTCCAATTATGTCACTGTACATTCATACACCATTCACACGGACCTGGGAATCACTTCTCCCTGGTCCTGGGGAACCCTTCTCCACCAAAATTGAGGATGACACCCCTTTTCCAGCAGGAATGTCACCCCCCACATTCAAACAGCATGCACAACCCAAAATTTAAAAACAATGTCCGCAAAAAACAAAAAAAAAATGCAAAAAATGTCAGCCAAAAAAAAAAAAAGGGAAAAAAAAAATTATTGCCCTCTGCGTGAGCCACGCCTGGGGCGCCCCCGGCCCCTCAGGGGAGACTCATGGGGGAGGGGCAAACCCGGGGAAGGAGGAGCAGCCCCTGATATCTGCCCACCTGGCGGCCTGCCCTCCAAGGCCACGGCAATTCTGTCCAGGGAAGCACCAAGTGTTGCCGTGTTGGCCTGGATAGCCTGGGTAAGGGCCCTCACATCCTACCCAACGCCTGCTGCTGTAGTCTGCAGTTCATTTAGGCAGGTTGTGAAAGCCCGGGAGTGGGAGTCCAGGTTACCCAGCGTATCCTTCATGGAGGACAGGCTCTCCTCCACCCGCCCAAAAGTCTGGCAGAGCTGTCCCAGATGGCGGGTCTGGAGGGCCTGGTCCCTTCGCAGACTGGCGGGCAGGAGATTGGGCGCCCCCCTGGTGCTCTGGGATGACATCCTGCCTCCAGCTGATGGTTGTGGGCGGGGAGAAGGGGAGGCCCTTGTGAGGGTAGCCATGTTGGGGGAGGAGGGGGGGGGGCTCCCCCTTAGGGAGGGCAGGCTTCTGCCAGCCAGAGGGGAAGAGTCCGCACAAACCACTCGTCCAGTGCCTGACTCCTCCTCCTCATGATCGTCCTCCTCCTGATCGTCCTCCTCCTCATGATCGTCCTCCTCCTCATGATCGTCCTCCTCCTCTCGAACCTCCTCTGCGGACTCCGGCCTTGTTGGGGGGGCCTCATTAGGCTGCTGTCCTGGTGTTGGAGCGGTCAGGCCAGATGGCCCTGCACCCTCCTGCACATCTGTGGATGACACAAACCATTCACAGGTTGGAGGATCCACACACTTGGCACATATTCCCTTTCACCCCCTCCCCCACACATGCTACACACCTGATAGAAAAAAAAACCTTACCTGGCACCGCGGGGACCGGACTTGTGTCAAAGCCTGGCAGGCCCTCCACTTCATGCCGGTGAAAGGTCAGGGCCACCACATGCTCCGTCGCTGTAAGCCTAATACGGCATGGTGGGCCCCCTCCTGTGCCCCTGGCATGGGCATGCATTGCGGCCAGTTTTTTTTTCACCAGACGCCGGAGATCATTTATTTTTTTGTCGATCCCAGACCGGGTCCGTGTCCCCCCCCCCCCCGATGAATTCACCTGCTCCGTGATCCTATCCAATATCTCCCTCCTCCTGGCCGGGGTGGTGGTGGCACTCTGCGGGCCGTGGAGAAAACGCCCATACTCGCTAATGGCCCGGGCAAGAATTCTTTTTTCCCCCACAGTAAAATTGAGCTTTCTTTTTCTCTCAGTCATACTTCCAAACAAACTCACTACCAGTCACCAAAAATCAGTCACAAATACAAGCACAACCAATCAGGCAAGAACACACACAAAGAGAAAACGAACACCCACAAATCACACTAGCACTCAGCAAGAAACAGTCACAAAAAAAAATAAAAGAAAAAATAAAGCAAGAAAACAAACGAACAAAAATATATCAATCAAACAAACAGTCTCTCAAACACTTATCAAAAAACACTTTCACAAATATACCAACAAGCACTTGATCACACAGAACACTAATCTGACAACTACAAGACACACTGCAACGAACAACAGGAACAAAAGCACTTGGTTAAATGGGAAGGGACACAAAGGGATGTACTTTTGCAATGCAAGTGCGTTTGTGTGTGTCTATTTATGCTGTCTGCGTAGTTCACAACGTTGCCCTAGTCCATTTCCAATTTCACTGATTGCGCCGCTCCCGAGTTGTGAGCATGCGCACATCGGAGCTGACATGGTCTCGTTCAAGCGCGCATGCGCGAGCCGGCCGGCCCTTCATTTGCATGGGGTCACGGCTCATTTCAATGTAACACGCCCACGTCCCTCCCAATTTGTATTACTCCTCCTTACGCCTCTGGAAAAAACCTTACGCTTGCGCAATTTCCTGTGCAAAAGCTACGTGAATCGGGGGATTACGCGGCTAGATGGCGCAAGTCTAACGTAATGGCGGTGCGCTACGCCGGACCGATAATGCGCCGATGTACGTGAATCTGGGCCTATAACTTTTGCGCAAACCATTTAATATACACTTATGATTTTTTCCCCAAAAATATGTAGAAGAATACATATTGGCCTAAATTTATGAACAATTTTTTACTTTATTTTTGGGGCGGTATTTATTATAGCAAAAAGTAAAAAAAATATATTTTTTCAAACTTGTCTGTCTTTTTTTATCTATATTGCAAAAAATAAAAAACGCCGAAGTGAAATACCAACAAAAGAAAGCTTTATTTGTGGGAAAAAAAGTCACCTTTGTTTGGGTACAACATCTTACGACCACGCAATTGTCAGTTAAAGCAACGCAGTGTCGTATCTCAAAAAATGGCCCGGTCATTGAGGGGGGAAATCTTCCGGTCATTAGCCACTTAAGGACCGAGCCTCTTTCTAAGATTTGGTGTTTACAAGTTAAAAACATTTTTTTTGCGAGAAAATTACTTAGAACCCCCAAACATTATATATTGTTTTCTAAGGCCGCGTACACACGAGCAGACAGATTTGTTCAAATCGGTCGGGCCGACCGATTTGAACAAATCTGTCTGCTGGGGACATATTGGTTTGATCGTGTACACACGATAAAACCAAAATCCCCGCCGCCAGACGACGCGGTGTCGTGGAGGTGACGTTGACGCCGCCACGTCACCGCACCAGGAAGTAAAACACTTCCGCGCATGCGTCGAAACCATTCGGCGCGTGTGCGAGAAGACATGTCTGCTGGTTAGCGTACTAACCAGCAGACATGTCGGGCGGACGGGTTCCCAGCCGACAGATTCCAAAGCATGCTTTGAAATCTGTCGGGTGGCCAAATCCGTCGGCTCGCCCGTACACACGGTCGAATCTGTCTGCTGGGACGGTCGGGCCGACCGTTTCCAGCAGATAGATTTGATCGTGTGTACGCGGCCTAACACTTTTTGTCACACCATATTTGCGCAGTGGTCTTACAAGCGCACTTTTTTCAGGAAAAAATGTACTTGATGATGTTACGCCGAGTAAATTGATACCCAACAATGACACGCTTCAAAATTGCGCCCACTCGTGGAATGGCGACAAACTTTTACCCTTAAAAATCTCTATAGGCGACATTTAAAAAAAATCTACAGGTTACATGTTTTGAGTTACAGAGGAGATCTAGGGTTAGAATTATTGCTCTCACTCTAACGATCACGGCAATACCTCACATGTGTGGTTTGAACACCATTTTCATATGCAGGCGCTACGTTCGCTTCTGCGCGCAAGCTCGACGGGGCGGGTTTACATTTTTTTAATTTTTTTCTTATTTAGTTTATCTTTTACTTTAAATTTTTACACTGTTCTTTTAAACATTTTTAAACATCCCTTGTAATAGAAAAAAGGCATGACAGAACCTCTTAAATATGAGATCTGGGGTTAAAAAGGCCTGAAAAAATGCAAAAAATAAATAAATAATTAAATGTCATTTCAAAAAGTCTCTTTAAAAGCTATGGGCGGAAGTGACGTTTTGAAATCGCTTCCGCCTTGCAATGATTTGGAGACGGATGGGGGGTATCTTCCCCTCACTCATCTCCATGCCAAACAAGGGAGCAGACGTAATCGGCTCCAGTAAGTGGCGGAGGGCACCGGAGAGCAGCGTGAGGGGGGGGGGGCCTGTCCTGGAATCCAGCGATGTCAGCACCCCAGCTCTCGGGTTCTGCCGCCACCATTCGTAGTAAGGGAACCTGGTAGTGAAGCCTTTCAGCTTCACAGCCAGTTCCCTACTGCACATGCGCGAAGCACGCTGTGCTTTCTGAATGGCCCAGCGATGGGGGAAAGAGGAGGGCAGCCAAACTTTCAAAGTGATCTCGCTGCGCTGCGAGATCACCTGGAAGTGGGAGCAGGTACCTGTCCCCTTCCCCAAATGTGGCACCAGAGGGAGGGAGGAGGCTGATAAGTGGAGTTTCAACGTTTGGGTGGAATTCCGCTTTAACTTTCCTGATCTGCATATTTGTTTCAGGTCAGAAACTTAAAAGTATCAAAAGCTAGTGGGTGAACCCAACAGCCAGTCAATTGACACTTTCTGAAGGATAGTCGTCATTTAAAATTGTTAGATTGTTTCGAAAGGACAAATTAGAGCAAACTTGCTAAGTACCAGTTAACTAACAGCAGGACCTACGGTGCCTTCCCTATCACAGGGAAGGTTATAGTACTGGGAATTCATATTAGTTAACAAAAATTGGACATTGAGCCTTATTTTTACTGACTCACATAATGGGAAAGTATATAATAGGTCTCAATGGATTTATAAATGTGGGTCGAGTGTGTTCATTACCTGTCTGTGCAAATGTCAAAACAGGACACGCTGTATTTTCTGTGTCAGAGACAATTTTATAGACATTTACTGAGGTTAGACTTCAAAAAGGAAGATTAGAAAAACTTGAAATAATGAAAGACGTGGTATACAGTAAAGGTTTCAACAGTCTGTATTTGTATGATCCCATTTCTCACTATTGGGTAGACATGTGCATTAGTTTTCGTTAGAATGCATTTTCGTCCGAAAATCTGTTTTTTTCGTTATCGTTTTAACAAACGATAACGAAAGCACAAGAAACGAAAGCCGAAAGATCCGACATAAAAAATGCTTTATTTTCGTTTTCATTGCGGTAAAAATTCGATATAGAGAGATTCGACATTATAGAGAAAAGATTTCTAATCATAGAGAAAAGATTAGACATCATAGAGAAAAGATTCGACACTATAGAAATAATAGATTCGACATTACAGAGAATAGATTTTGATTCATGAGAAAATAGATTCGACATTATAGAGAATAGATTCAAGGGGCCAGATCCACAAAGCACTTAAGCCGGCGTTTCACGAGATGCGCCTGCGTATCTATGAGCCGTATCCCCAAAACGATATACGCCTGAAATCTGGAATTTTTCGACCAACGTAATTTCGATAGACCGGCGCATCTTGCGCGCAAAAATGCGCTAGACACACCATTGATTTGCTATGCAAATATGCAAATGAGGGAGATACGACGATCCACAAAAGTAAGTTTGTGCGGTGCAGGCTACGCGCTGTGCGCATCAGCTGCACGTCCGGTCTAAAGTTAGTCCTTATAAAAGCAGGTTTAAAATTGGACAATCCGTCTACATGTCAGCTAAAGCAACACCGTTAGGGACGAGCTGAGCAGCCACACTTGCAGGACAACAATCTGTATGCCAACATGCCAGGGGCATCCTTGCTCATAGCTATACTACTGACTTTAGATGAGCGCAGAAGGAGGAGGGCACGGAGGAGGGCATGGGAGAGGATATACCGCACATGCATAGACATCTTTGGCATGAGTGATTCTGAGGTGTATCGCATCTTCAGATTCACCCCTCATGCCATCATGGAATTAACCACAACCCTACAGGAGGACATCACCAGCCCAACACACAGCTCACATGCAGTGCAGCCACTGGTCAAGGTCCTGGCAACACTCTATTTCCTTGCCAGTGGCTCTTTTCACCCTAATGGGTAAATATATATTTTAGATACATTTTTTCTGTTTAGTATATATTTTATATTAGTTAATATAATAAATATATAATTTTATTTTTTATATCTAATATATATTTAATATTTTAAATATTATTATAATTATATTATTTATTATTATTATATACATTTTTTATATATATATATATATATATATATATATATATATATATATATAGTAGTTCAACTTCCAGTTCCTCTCTGACATCTCTCAAAAACACACAATCCAAAAAACACAACGACACAACACAAACCTACAAACAGCAACAGACAACGGAACAAAAGCACCTTTCTTCAGGGAGGGAAACAAATGGTTGTACTTTTGCAATGGAAGGGCTAATGTCTGGGCCTTTTTAGGCCCCGGGCGTAGCTCACTAAGTATGCTGGGCCTAGTCTTATCTCACTGTTTACACCAGGCCGAGTTCTGAGCATGCGCAGAGAGGTTCTGACCATAGTCTGCTTAATGCGCGCATGTGCAATCCGGCCGGCCCTTCGTTTGCATGGGGTCACGGCTCATTTCAATAGAACACGCCCACGTCCTTCCCAATTTGAATTACACCGCCTTACGCCTCGGAATCTACGTTACACCGGCGCAAATTTGTGCACAAATACTACGAGGATACAGTACTTGCGCCTCTACATTGCGTCGGTCTAACGTAAAGGAGGTGCGCTACGCCGGTCAATATATGCGCCAATGTACGTGAATCTGGCCCAACATTATTACTAGTCATACAACATTAGAATTCTTGTAGGCGGAACATTCGACCGTAAATGTACGATTCGACGTAAAGTTTCGAAGTTCCGTTGAATATTCTTTTGACCATTCGACAGAAACCAAGTATTATTGGATTTTCGGACAAAAGCTATTCCCCAACGAAAAACAAAATAAATCAAAACGATTTTCGGGAGTAACTAAATACATTTATTTTCCAGACGAAAACGAAAAAACGAAACAAAATATTCCAGTCTGCACATGTCTACTATTGGGTACATTGTAGTAACCCATAGTAACCAATCTTTCCTTGGTTAAATGATTGCACAAAAGCCTACATTTAAAAGATTGCAATCAATTACAGCTTATGGCTTTTATCAAGAATAAAGAAGCCATGTGCATACATTTTACTAGCTAGGTTTTTATATTTTTTTATCAGTAAAAGTAACCCAATTTACTGAACATCAATAATAAGCTGGGCAGAAAGAAGAAAAAACTGTCGCCCAATACCCCATGCCCAGTGTCTTCTTGCCACTTTTCCACTTTGATTTTGAGGCCTGTGCTGAACCACAGTGGAAGGTACCCTGCCACCATTTTTTTTGCCCAGAAGACCATTCCTGCTCTCAATTAGCAATTGGCTGTTGTCTGTGTGTTGTTGGACCATGGGGTCAACAGCAGGGTTCATGTGACCACAGATGCCCAGTCCAGCAAACGTGAGCAAGAATGTTACATCTACGTTACAGCACACTGTGTACGTTTGCTGGCAGCCAGGAAGAATGCAGAACAGAGAACACTGATAAGTGGATGGTGCCGTCCGGTATCCCGTTTGATGGTGACAGTGCAGTTATCTCTACCCCCTCCTCCTGAACTTTCTAATCTGTTGACCTCCTAGAACCATCAGACCCCCTCAAGCAACCAAAGGTTTATGCAACAAACCAGGCAAAATACTGGCACGCTGATTTGGAATTTGGCCACAAACATTTAATATACTGTAGCTGTCAGGATCTGGATCTCGGACCTCTGCTGTGTCTGGCAGTAGCTCTTTTTGCTGAGTGACCTGAGATGTTGGACGGCTCCTTTCCTGATCCCTTGGACAAACTCTCTTTCTTATTTCTGGTGAACCTTGAACTCCTTGCTTCTCCCATGAACTTCTTTTCAAATCATGACTTTGAACTTCCAGTTTGCCAGATTATTGTGCTCTTCTCCAGCCAATATTGTGCTTCTTACACTCCTGGTGGTGCTTGCATGTTCATTACCATTTGTTAATGACCTTGGCTTGTTCCTCCAACTACATTTCTTTCAGGCAGGAAATCGAAGTGCTGCAAAAGTTTGGTGTTACCTACCTGGAAACTTTTTTTAAACTGTTCAGAGACAAATTCTGTCTTCTTCAATTTTGATAAATTACCCACATTCTTTACAATTGTTAAATGTATAATACCAGTTATGCATTGTTGGTTCCGGATCCTGTTATATTCAGAAGGCTGCATATGTTTTATGAAAGCCTGAACTTTATTAGCAGCAGTTTAAAACTACAAGGCACAACAGAATAGGGTTAATTTACTAAAACTAGGGAGTGAAAAATTTGGTGCAGCTCTGCATAAAAAAACAATCAGCTTCAATTGTCAGAACTTAAATGAACAAGCTTAATTTAGAAACCGATTGGCTACCATGCAAAGCTGCACCAAATTTTGCACTCTCCAGTTTTACTAAATCAACCCAAATGCATTTTTATTATCTGAAAGAAATTATTGTACAATAAGATGCAGGTCTGGTGAAGTCTTTACTCATCAAATATCTGCTCATGTGTTCAGTACATTTATGGATAGTTGCTGGGATTGTTTGGGTTAAGTTCTAGAGGGTAGTGTAATAGCCTAAGGCAAAAAGATGTAATCTGTTCAACAAGCTGTAGGTTACCTACTTTGGAACAGAATGTTGTAATGTTATTTCCAGCTTTCTTCTACGCTCTACGGGATCTTTAACCACTTTAGCCCCGGACCATATTGCTGTCCAAAGACCAGAGCACTTTTGTGATTCGGCACTGCGTCGCTTTAACTGACAATTGTGCGATCGTGCGACGTGGCTCCCAAACGAAATTGGCGTCCTTTTTTTCCCACAAATAGAGCTTTCTTTTGGTGGTATTTGATCATCTCTGCGGTTTTTATTTTTTGCGCTATAAACAAATATAATAAATATCCCCAAAAAAGAAATAAAAAAACTTTTTTTTTCCTCAGTTTAGGCTGATACGTATTCTTCTACATATTTTTCGTTAAAAAAATCGCAATTAGCGTTTATTGATTGGTTAGCGCAAAATGTATAGCGTTTACAAAAAAGGGGGTAGTTTTATGGCATTTTTATTAATAATTTTTTTTTACTAGTAATGGCGGCGATCAGCGTTTTTTTTCGGTACTGCAATATTATGGCGGACACATCGGACACTTTTGACACATTTTTGGGACCATTGGCATTTTTATAGCGATCAATGCTATAAAAATGCATTGGATTACTATAAAAATGCCATTGGCAGTGAAGGGGTTAACACTAGGGGGCGGGGAAGGGGTTAAGTATGTTCCTGGTGTGTTCTAACTGTATGGGGGGGTGGTCTCACTAGGGGGAATCGCTGATCTTCCGTTCATACATTGTATGAACGGGAGATCAGCGTTTCCCCCGCTGACAGGAACGAGAGGAATGTGTTTACACACATACCTCCTGTTCCCCGCTCTGTAACGAACGCGCGTGCCCGGCGGCAATCGCGCCCGCCGGGCACGCGCGGGACTCGGGGGCGTGCGGGGGGCGCGCGCGCCCCCTAGTGGCCGAAAAAGATAGGACGTAGAGCTACGTGCTCTCGCCCAGCAGTGCCACCGTCCCGCAGTAATATGACAGCGGGCGGTCGGCAATCAGGTAAAGTGACTTCTTTACTGACTTCTAGGTCTCAAACGCTTTCATTGGCCGGGGTAGGGGTGATGTCACTTTCGCACATGCGTGGAAGTGCAGTCAGATTCAGCATTGCCGAATTTGCTACATGTGCACAGCTCACTGAACAAGTGAGGACAGGCAATGTTTTTATTTTAAAGTAATAGATTACAACAGTTACAGTATGTCAGATGACAACAACTTAGAATGAGATACAGCATTGAAATACAGATAAATGCAATAATAATTGTACTGTTGTAGGAGTTGAAGTATTATACAGATATAAATAAACATAAATAAAAAAAGTTACTAATAAATGGGAATGGGAACTAATGGAGGGAAGGGAGAGGGTAGTGGTGTTCCGAAGGTGTATTTTAATTTATTTTATTTCACTATTATCCATGAAAGGGTATCAATACCATGACATGAGAACTCTTGAGTCAAAAGTGTCTGACGTATAGTATATGGCCCACGGTTTCCATATGCTATCAAATTTTTCCAATCCATTTTTGTCTAGCGCTTCTAGTTTAGCATGTACGAATGAAAGATTCATTATTTTTTCAGCTTCCGACAACAGTAATGCAGGTGATTTCCATGCACTAGCTATTACCTGTTTCGCGGCTATCATAAACAAAATAAATAACTTATGCTGATTCCAAGAAAGGGTTTCTGGTTTAAAGTAAGGCCGTCATTGGATCTGGTAATACTAATGATTCATGGATTAAACAGAACATTGAAGATTTATATCCAGAGTTTCTCTCTGTACCCTGTAAGCAGACAAGACCCTTGGACTGTGGAAGTGGATGTCTGTGAAGGTTCTCATTCATTCAGGTCAATCAATAAATCGAGCTAACTGGACTTGCTGTATTTTAAGGCGTTTTGATGGTCAGCCGCAAAGTGTTCTCAATTCAGAATGACTTGTACAAAAATTATTTGGGAATGGAAAGTGGATGCGAGAGGTTTTTCTACCTTGTATTAAATGGATTATGTGCTTAAAATCTATTAAAAAAAAAATTAATATTTTATTTGAATCTTTTGGTTTTTATTTTATTTTTTATTTTAAAAGAGTAAAACAAACCATTTTAAAATGGGAGTGGGTCTCTTATAAAAATATTCAGAATGTTATCTATGTCATAGTTACAAAAATATCAGAAAAAATATATGTTGAAATGTCTTTATTAGACATTAAATATTTTCAGAAAAACATATTTTAAAAATATAGGGCCAGATTCACAGAGCCATTACGCCTGTCTAACTGGTGTTAGACTGGAGTAATTTCAAATTACGCGCGTTTTTTAGCTAGTCGGAAACCTCAAACCATGAATAGACGGCTGTGGGCTTCAATTCGACTGGATTACGTGTTCGTACGCCTTCGGATCTACGCTGCAATAAAATTGCGGCCACTGGGTGGACTTCCCGTCGTTTTCAGCGTCGGGGTATGCTAATGAGCTTTTGCCGGCGATCCCCGAAATTACGATCTTCATTCGCAATCTCTTACGGCACCTTTAGTCATCTTTTTTTTGCGTAACACTATACCAGCTTTTTGCTGGTCTAATATTAGACAGCCCATGTTAAGTATGGCCATCGTTCCCGCGTCAAATTTCTACGTTTTCCGACGTCTTTTATTATTTTTCACGTAAGTCGTCCGGGAATAGGAATGTTCGTAAACGACGCTACTCAAACAACGAATGACGTAACGAGGTGATTTCGCGCAATGCACGGCGGGAAATTTCTGAACGGAGCATGCGCAGTTCGATCGCCGCGGGGACGCGCTTAATTTAAATACATCACGCCCCCTAATTGCGTATTTCGATTACGCAACGAGAAATAGACTACGCCGCCGTAGCGTACGGGCAAAAATCTACCAGAAGTCGGTGTAGAGCCTGGTAAAATACGGCAGCGTAGAGTATTTCGATTACGCAGCGCAATATTAAGTGTATCTGAATCTGGCCCCTATTTTCTAATATATATCTTTGTAAAATACATTTAAATTATATTTTTGGAATGAATTTACAAGTATATTTAAAGATATATGTTCAAATGCATTTTTTTTTATATGTTCAAAAATATCTGGACAATATATTTACAAACATATATTTTCACATATATGCCTTTGAAAAATATATTAAAATTATATTTTTGGAACGCATTTACAAATATATGTAAAAATATATGTTGAAATTACTTTTTTATGTGTTAAAAAAAGCTGAAGAATATATTTTAAATATATATTTTCTAATATATGTCTTTGGAAAATGCATTTAAATAATATTTTTGGAATGCCTTTACAAGTATATTTAAAAATATATGTTTAAATGCATTTTTTTAGATGCTCAAAAATATCTGTCAAATATATTAAAAATAAATATTTTCAAATATATGCCTTTGGAAAATATATTTTAATTTACATTTTTGGAATAGATGTAAAAATATATTCGCGTAGGCCAATATATTGTAAATATATTTATGTATATATTTTTTTAATAAATATATTGGAAATATATTTTTCTTCCATATGGGTATTTCTGATATTAAGCATTATGATGGATTTATTTCATTGATATGTAGCCGTTTGTTCCATATATACTCTATTTTTATTTCCTACATTTACTCCTCGTTTATAATACTTACCGTTACCTCGTAGCTTCATTTAATTTCTGGTGTATATTACATATATGGATTACATTCACATTGCGTCTTATTCAAAAACTATAAGAGCTCATGGCTTGATACAATGCAGGGCTTCAGTCTGCAAAAGCCCAGACAAATATGGTGCCAGACATAAGAATTACTAGTGATAGGACTTCTGTCCTCATAAGCACCGGTAAGATGGCGATCGCTACGACGCAATGGGAGTTAATTAACATAAATAGGGGAAGTGTCTGTGATGGCCTGCACGCTCCAGACGACATTACGACGAAACCGGTCGAGCATACAGACGCTGGTCACAAACACTCCTGAGATGCATATACAACGCCTGTTTTTAAAGTTTTTTGCTAATAAATACAATATTTACTACAGTATCACACTATTTGGGCATTTTTTCTCTTTGAGTTGAACACTGAATTGAACCATACAGGGGGACAGAGATTTGCCAGAGCGCAGCACAGGGCATACACTGTGGAGGCTTTCAACCCCAAGAGGGGGTTCTGATCTGGTGAGTGCGGGAAACATCAGAGCATGAAGGAAGGGAGCACAGAGTGAACACAAGATCCATTTATATATTTTTTATTATGTGTGGCACGCAGCATTTTGTATGAACTACATAGCATTTTTTATCGGCAAGAATTTTTATTAATTTTGTTATATTATATATAAGACACACAGACTTTTCATATCTACCCCATGTAATTTTTGTTTGTTAGTTTACGTTCTAGCATTTATAGCACTTACTGTAGTGTTTTGCACTTGAACATAGCACAGATATTTATTTATTTACTTATTTTTCTGCACGGGCTCTCGCAAGAGCAAGGACCGTTATTTTTATTTTTATATTTATGACACATTTTAGTATTCACACCAAAGAAGGCGCCAACACCTACTAAAACTCCCCACTTTTTTCAATTCCATATTCCACTTCGGTGGGATATACATGTAGGGGCAGCCACTGACACTTTATATTGTGTATCTCTTGAAGCTACATACACACCATCCCTACTGCAGTATATATTCCTGATTAGATATTTCCGTAGCGCGGATTCATTTTTATCCTTTCAACTTGTGATTGACATTAGTATATTTGTCTTTGTTTCGGGCATTACGGAAAGAGGGCCGAGACTCCTACACCAATTGGGCTTTTAGGATGCATCGGGCAGCCCAAAACTGGATACAAGGCTGCCAGGCCACAACGCTAGAGGAGGTGCTACAACTCCTCTTGCTGGAACAATTTTTTGACCACACACCTGCAGACATCAGGGACTGGGTCAGAGACAGGAAGCCAGCAACAATCGAGGAAGCGGCCAAGCTGGCAGACGAGCATCACGAGGGAAGAAAAGGAGAGGCTAGTGGATACCAACCTCTGGTAAGGTCCAGCGCCCCAACGCCAGGTCCTGTGACCCACCACCGACCAAACACGGTACCACCCATGACACTGCCTAATTTTAAGCGGAGACCGCCATTGTTATGTCACCAATGCAATCAGCCAGGGCACTACAAAATACATTGCCCTCAGCGGAGCAGAGGCAATTGGGAGCGGCCGTCACCACCACCACTGAGGGCAGCCGCTCATCACTATCAGCATGAGCCGCTGGAAGACCACAGTCATAATTCTGAGCAATGGAGAAAATAAGTGTGGCGCTAAAAAAATATGTGTATAGGCTTAACCTCCCTGGCGGTATGATTTTTTCTGGTTTTAGGTGCTGAAAGCGTTACAATTATTTTATTTGCAAGGAAATTTGGCGTTTTATATTGTAGGCCTGTAATTCTTAGGAATAACTCACTTAAATCTGACCAAACAAGAGTCTAGTAGGCATCCTGGGTATGATTTTTTTTTAAAAACAAAGTTATAAATTATAATATAATAAATCATTTTAAATAATTATACCAAATAATAATATAATTATAATACAAAAGGATTCAATAATGTAATTAACTCAAAATCACTAAAATTTGCTCAGTTGCAGAATTGTCACTGTCATTACTTTCTTTTTTTATGACGAATTTCCCCACAAATCGCTATCGCTCAATTCTGCAAGTGATTATAATTTATTATCGCTGTTTTCTAGCTGCTCTAAAACCATTTTGGACATAAAGGGACACTTTTGGTTGCTATGTACAATCTCCAGTTTCCAGGGAGAAAGAACATTTTTTATTATATAAAAGTGCATGCAGGACACTGGGCAGACCACTAGGGACAAAGGGGTGTGTATTTTTTACATACAATACTGTAATCTATAAGATTACAGGATACTGTATGTAATGTGTTTGTTTACTTTTTTGAATTTGGTGCCGATCTCCGCCCCCGTGCGTCGTAACGTCGCAAGGAACGGAGATCAGCGGCACACAGGGACACTGTGTGAATCGAGCGAGGACCCGCTCGCTCACACAGCGGGGATGCATCGCTGGATCCATGGACAAGGTAAGTAAACCCTGCCTATGGATGCTGCAAGGCGAGCCAGAGTCTGACTCGGGGTTACCGATCGCAGCACAGAAATGTAACCCAGAGTCAGACTCGGGAATACCGCCATTGAGGTTAAGAAAGACCATATAAATAAGTCTTATAACAAAATAGTGAAAAAAACATTGGTGCTCAAATAGTCCACAAATTGCAGTGGAAATAAATTGATGGAAGTCTGTGAAGAAAATGAAAAAATTCCAGCTGAAAGTTACTGTGTATTGAAAGAATTTGACAGTAGATCCACCACCAGGTAATTATGATGAGAGGTTTACCAGAGGGATCAGACCCAAATAAGTATACACCTATCAGGTCAGAGAAGCTTGTAAAATACGGGTGTCCAGCACACATCGGAACACATCGGAATCACACACCCGATGTGTGCTGAGCCCGGCCCTGCAGTGTGTTAGTCGGGGATCAGTCTGTTCATGGTTGCACCGTGGAAGAATCCTGGATTTGCATATGAAAAAGATCAACTTAATATTCACGCTATGTGCACCTTTGTTTTTCTTTTTTCGCTCCATATACTCTGAGTTACCTGGATTATCTATTACTGGAAGTGTCTATTGATACCATTTGGTTGGTTTTCTATCAATTGGTTCCTTATTGAATATACATCATGAGTACCTAGCGGTTTCATTCTTCTATCATATTGGAGCCGCTGTGGAGTCTGGACACCGGTATTTTACAAGCTTGTCTGACCTGATAGGTTTATACTTATTTGGGTCTGATCCCTCTGGTAAGCCTCTCATCATTATTACCTGGTGGTGGATCTACTATCAAATTCTTTCAATACACAGTCACTTTCAGCTGTAATTTTTTGATTTTCTTCACAGACTTCCATCAATTTATTTCCACTGCAATTTGTGGACTATTTGAGCACCAATGGTGTTTTCACTATTTTGTTATAAGACTTATTTATATGGTCTTTCTTAAGCATATACACATATTTTTTTAGCGCCACACTTATTTTCTCTGTTTCGTTTGTTTTACAAAAGTGATCTCATTTTGTGGTGTTGGCTGGCATTAATTTATTGTACTGTGGTAGCGCGGTGAATGTATGTACATTTGTATATATATTTTATTTTGCCATGAATCTGAGCAATGGACCGTACTACATGAGGTGAACCTAGCACAAGCCGAGGGGGACAACTGGGTGCACCACAGACAATGGGTCACAGTAGATGGAAAGGGGGCTGAGGCACTACGAGACTCTGGGGCCACCCTCACTCTGGTGCAGCCTCACACCATATCTGCAAAGGCGCGTATTGTTGGGGAACAATTTGGGGTGCCTAACTACCAGGGCGCAAGAACGCCGAGCTGGACAGACACACTCCGAGGAACCACAGGTAGGAACCAAAACCACCATAGTATGCCCTGACCCTATCCCCTTCTGGGGCACTCCACAAGACTTTGGCCAAGCCCAGCAGTCAGATCCCACCTTAGCAGGGTACAGGAAGGCCGTAGGTACCCCTAAGGAAGGTAATGCTCAAGAGAACTTCCACTGGTACAGGGGACTGATATATAGGGTCACAGGGGGAGTGGGAAGTGGGGCAGCCCAAGTTATAAAAAGGCAGCTAGTTGTACCCCGCAAATACAGAGCAGAGCTTCTAAAGCTTAGCCATGATATCCCACTAGCCGGACATCTGGGTATCAAGAAAACTAAGGACCGCCTTACCCAGACGTTCTTCTGGCCAGGGATATCTAAAGACTTGCAGACGTACTGCAGGACATGTGACACGTGTCAAAGGATAGGGAAACGGGGGGACCACCCCAAGGCCAAGTTATGGTCCCTACCTATAATAGAGGAACCATTCTACAGAGTGGCAGTAGACCTGATAGGGCCCCTCAACAAACCTACTGCCTCCGGAAGGCACTACATCCTCACGGTGGTGGACTATGCCACCAGGTACCCTGAGGCTGTGGCGCTCTCCAACATTGAGGCGGAGAAGGTAGCAGAGGCTCTAGTCAGGATCTTTTCTCGAGTAGGATTCCCCCGGGAAATACTCTCAGATCAGGGAACCCAGTTCACGACAACTGTCACTCAACAGTTATGGCAGAGCTGCGGGGTGAAACCGTTATTTAGCTCCCCCTCCAACCCCAGACCAACGGCCTCTGTGAAGGATTCAACGGCACGCTTAAGCAGATGCTCACAGCGTTTACAGTCCTACGGTCAATGGGAGAAATTTCTACCCCATCTCCTGTTTGCCTACCAGGAAGTGCCCCAAGCGTCGACTTGGTTCTCCCCCTTCGAACTCCTAAGCGGGAGAAAAGTTTTCCATACGTGCTGGAGTTCCAGGACCACCTGCAGGCAGCCCAGAAACGACAGAAACAATGGTATGACCGGGGAGCACGAGATAGGAACCTGGAAGTAGGGCAAAAAGTATTACCCCTCAAGGACAAGCTACAGGCAGCGTGGCAGGGACTATTTGAAGTGGTGGAACCGATTAGCGACACCACCTATATTGTGGCCAAATGTTCGGATGAAAGGATCAGACGAGCCTTTCATGTGAACATGTTGAAACCGTACTTCGAGCGCTCCGAGGACATGGCCGCTATCTGTGCCCCTTACCCGACCTGCTGGCAGCTAACCAAGGTACCCTAGAGCAAGTTGGGTTGTGGGAGAAACTAAATCTCACACAGCAGACGGACGCAAAACAACTGCTGCAGGAACACGATGGGCTGTTCTCGGTCCTACCCAGGTACACCTCCACCGCAGTACATCGGGTGGAGACGCAGAAGGAGACCCCATTTCGGCAGAAGCCGTACTGTATCCTGGCAGCAGTACGGACCAGCATGTGGAAAGAAATCCAAGAAATGTTGGAGTTAGGAGATTTTGTGGCTTCCCAAAGTCCCTGGCCGTCCTCGGTGGTTTCAGTACCGAAGCGAGACGGTACGACTTGTTTCTGTATTGATTACCGGAAACAGAACGACCAGACAATCACTGACACATATCCCATGCCACGGATCGACGAATTGCTCGATTGCATGGCCAGTGGGCACTTCCTAACTACCCTGGACCTGTGCAAAGGGTAGTGGCAAATTCCACTAGACTCGGCCGCCATCCCCAAGTCGGCATTCGTTACCCTATTCGAGCTATACCAATTTCGGGTTATGCCTTTTGGGATGAAGAATGCTTCGACTATGTTTCAATGGATGGCAAACCGACTTCTGGAGGGGATGCAGGACTTCGCATGTGCCTACCTAGACGATATTGCCATCTATAGCGGCACCTGGGAGGAGTACCTGACCCACTTGGCTTCTGTATTTGGGAGGTTACAAGAAACCGGCCTCACCCTGAAACCCGAGAAATGCCATGTGGGCATGGCAGAGGTTCAATACCTAGGGCATAGAGTAGGGTCTGGGAAACAGCGCCCCGAACCTGCAAAAGCAGAGGCCATAGCCAATTGGCCCCAGCCCCGCACCAAGACGCGGGTATTCCTAGGCACTGCAGGGTATTATAGAAATGTTATCCTGGAGTATAGCACCCTAGCAAAACCCCTCACCGATCTGACCAAAAAGTCTCTACCCAAGCAGATAGCCTGGTCCCTGGAGTGTGCAACGGCATTCCAGGGACTTAAGACGGCTTTGAGCGAAGCTCCAGTATTGGCGGCCCCAGACCCTAACAAAACATTTCTCATCCATACAGATGAGACGTGCTGAGCCAAGTGGGGGAAGACGGCATGGAGCACCCGGTGGCATACCTCAGCCGCAAGTTATTACCTCGAGAGGTCAGCTATGCCACCGTGGAAAAAGAATGCCTGGCTCTAGTATGGGCCTTAAAGAAGCTCCAACCATACCTTTACCGGGCCTTTACCCTACTCACTGGCCACACCCCCTCATCTGGCTCAACCAAGTCCATGGAGACAATCCCTGGTTGCTGCGCAATTTTACACTGCAATACCGCCCGGGCAGGCAGAACGGCAAACCCGGACATCCCCTAGCCAACCCGGCAGGGTCTAGGCGGATATGCCGATCCATGGAACTAAGGGGGAGTATTGTGAAGAAAATAGACTTTATTCTGTATTTTCTCATAGGTTTTTTTTTTTTTTTAAGAACCCCTGCACTGATCTGTCTATCAGGGCTATGAGGTGATATGTAATTGTAGGGATACCTTGTGTGTAAAGGGGTGTTCCAACTTTTTCGAAAAGTGTGTGCTCTCTGCCTTGAGATAATTGGTTTATTCCTTAACTGATCTCAATAACTCCTAGGCAGAGAGAGGGCGAGTGTACTATAAAAGCTTGCTGTGGTAATGTCGTCTGCTACGGAGATGTAAATGAACCTTAGGATGGCTTCTAAAGACCTTTCATTGTGTTATGCTAATGCACACGGTATTGTGTGAATTTCTATTGACAATAAATGTGGATTGTGAGGTAGCACAGTCTAAAGGTCAGCTGTCTGACTTTTAGCTCATGTAGATTATCACGGAGACAGGATGTCTGTCGACTAAAAGATGTGTATTGAGGGGGGCTCGTTAGTAATCCATTGAATACTTTTGTGGGTGGTGTGTGTCATTGTCCATTTGATTACTGCAAGTATTCTTTTTGGTGTATATAAGAGCCTGCCTTCTCAATAAAGATCTTCTATGCCTGGTACACCCTTCATGAAGTTTTGGCTCATGTTTGGGGGAATATTCTAACCATTGGGAAGAATCATCCTGGAAACGGCATTCAGCTCCACTATCCCTCTACGTCCTATGGTAGCTATAGTCACTTATGCTCGGCGATTGAGGGATGGAAAGAAGGCCGCAGTACTATAACAACTGCAGGTCTTAACAAATGCAAGCAAATTACAAAGTCAGAATCAGATCAGAACTCCTTTGTATAGTTATTTTCGGTAGTGCAGGAAGTGTTGAAATCCCTTCATCAGATTGACAACCAGGGAGCTAGCATTTTAGGAGAGATGTGGAATGTGAGCCTCCAAATCTGCTCTGTACATGTTTTCTGTAAAAATATAATAAAAAAAAAGGAGAAGAAGGATAAGATAAATAGACTTGGTTATAGACATGAAGATAACATTAAAGAGGCAATTCTAGATAAAATCCCCATCTAGCTCTGATCTCTCTCTCTGATTTTCTGAGTGACACCCTGCCTCCCTCAGCCTTGAATGCCACCCAGATGTCATTAAACATAGGTTCTCAAAAGCATAAGTTCACGTTAATAAAAAAATAAATGCAAATTTTGTTTTGCAGGTACAAAATGTGCATTTTTTTGGGGGGGGGGGGGGCATTGCACCAATGATCATAAGATTGCTGGTGCCAAAAGCAGATACACTGACAGGAAGATTTAATAAAGTGCCATGGTGCTCCAAAGCATTCATTGAGGACTATAAGCCAACATCTGAAAAGGATGACGGGACTTGTAAGTTCATTCAAACACAGAGCTCACAGAATATAATAAAAGAAAAAAAAATTGGGTGGAGGCTGCAGCATTGTGAACATGTAAGGGCCCTATCACACGGATGTGTGTGTGTACGGGTCTATCTCTGTCTCTGCACACTGTGCAGGGACCGACCTGTAAGGCCGCGTACACACAAGGGGATATGTCCGCTGAAAACGGTCCGATGGACCGTTTCAGCAGACATCTCCGCTCGTGTGTATGGGCTAGCGGACAGATTTCTCCACCCGACAGATTTCAAAGCAAGCTTTGAAATCTATCCGGTGGGAATCTGTCCGCCCAACATGTCTGCTGGTTAGTACACTTATCAGCAGACATGTCGGCCCCCACCGCCGCCGCGCCGCTGCCGAATGGATTCGGCGCATGCGCGGAAGTGTTTTACTTCCTGGTGCGGTGACGTGGCGGTGACGCGGCGGCGTCAACGTCACCGCCGCGTCACCGCCACGTCACCGCGCCGTCCGGCGGCGGGGAATTTGATCCGATGGTGTGTACACGCCATCGGATCAAACTCCCGATCGGACATATCCGATGGAAATGGTCCGCGGACCGTTTTCATCGGATATGTCCGATCGTGTGTATGGGGCCTTAGAGCCCCGCTCTCCTCTATGGGGGATCGGATGAAGACGGCCTGGACCGTAGAGTCCGTTTTGATCCGATCTGATCCGCCAGACAGATGGAAAATAGGGTTTCCATCCATCAAACTTTGGCAGATCGGAGCAGATCGGATGTCAGCGGACATATCACCGCTGACATCCGTCGCTTCAATGCAGTGCACGGCGCGTCCGTTCAGGTCTGCCTAAAAAACTGACAGGCAGACCTGAACGGGCCTTACAATGTTCCACAAGGTGAACTTATCCTTTAAGGCTAAGTACACACGATCGAACATGTCTGCTGAAACTGGTCCGCAGACCAGTTTCAGCGGACATGTTCGATCGTGTGTACGGCCTATCGGACCGTTTTCCAGCGGACCAAAGTTTCAAAACATGCTTGAAATCATGTTCGCTGGAAACCTGTCCATCGGACAGGTTCGATGGTTAGTACACAAAATCATCGGACCAAAAACCCACGCATGCTCAGAATCAAGTCGGCGCATGCTTGGAAGCATTGAACTTCGTTTTTTCATCACGTCGTTGTGTTCTACGTCACCGCGTTCTGGTCCGAGGGGATTTTAATCTGATGGTGTGTACGCACATCAGACCAACAGACCACTTCAGCCCGGTCCGATGAAAACGTTCCGTCGGACAAGTTTCATCGGACATGTCTGATCGTGTGTACGTGGCCTAAGAGATCTGTCATGTTTATTTCGTTGTAGTACCAGGGTATATAAGGGAGGAACTCAATTTTAATTGGGTTTGCCAGTGTCCAATCACCTGTGGTGACTACATAACCCATTAAGTAATTAAGGCTCTGTGTCCCATGATGTATGATCAAGAAAAACTTGAAATGTAAATCCCTCTGTACTACAGTAATACAGCAGACAGCAGACTTCCACTGGTAAACAATAAACTTTATTTTAAATTGAATATTTAAAAAGGCAAAAAGGTTATTGCATTTTGCATGTAAATATCTTTAGGGGGGGGCGTGGCCAGGACGGGCATGTGAGCAGTCGCATCTCACGGAGCTCCCGCTACTGATCCTGCAACGATCCTGTTTCCGGCGAATACCGTGGCAGACGATCGGTTTGCCTGTGACAGCGCGCTGTACAGACCTTAGCGGAGGGTGATCGGTCGACTGTCGGGGGTCCGGATGACCCGTAAAACGGAGAAGGGAGCGGCGGCCGAGTCAGTCATGGACGTCCAAGATGGCGCTGGGGTCTCCCAGCAGCAGAAGGCAGTGCGCGGATCTGACAAGCACCCGGAGGCTGGTGCTAAGACGTCCAAACCTAAGCAGCAGGGGAAAGAACCCCCGAAGGACATGCTCTACTATACTCAAAGGCTGCAGGGTCCTACTAGCTCCCCGGCTCCCACGCAGCTGACATGGGCGCAGAGAGTGCAGGGCCAAAATGGCGATTCCGCCATGGACGACACGCTGCCGCTTGAGAGCTCCTCTGATAACGTGCAGGATATGTTTGAGGAGCTGCAGGATGATGCCCCACAGCCCACACTCAGTGAAATCCTGCGGGCGGTGCAGAAGTGCACGACCTCGGTCACTGCCTCTGTGGATGGCCTGAAGGTACAGTTTGGGGAATTGACTGAGACAGTGTCCCTCATACGCCATGACCTCCAGAAGATCAGGGAGAGGACCACGGCTGTGGAGGGCCGAGTCAGCGAGATAGAGGACGCGCTCCCACCCCTCACCAGGGACACCAGGTCTGCACTGCAGCAATCCGCGCAGGCCACCGCGAAAACGGACGACATCGAGAACCGCCTGAGAAGGAATAACGTCCGCATAGTGGGCCTCCCCGAGAAGGTGGAAGGTAGGGACCCCACTACATTTATTGAGTCCTGGCTCCAAGACATATTCGGCAAAGAGGCATTCTCCACGCTATATGCGGTGGAGCGAGCTCACCGTACGCCTCCCAGACCCCTTCCCCCTGGCAGCCCCCCCAGATCCGTGCTCGCCAGACTCCTGAACTACCGGGACAGGGAAACCATCCTGAGGCTGGCCAGGGAAAGAGGGACAGTGCACTACAATGGAGCCAGAGTGTCATTCTACCCAGACTTTTCGGCGGAGGTGCAGCGCCAGAGAGCTAAGTTTGTGGAAGTGAAGAAGCGTTTACAGAGAGCCCAAGTTAAATATGCAATGCTGTTTCCAGCCAAGCTGCGGGTCACGGTGAGAGGCCAAGCTACGTTCTTTGAGTCCGCTGCGGAGGCTGCAAACTGGCTGGACCACAATGAACAGGACCTGAGGAGACGTCGAGAGGAAGACAGGGATGACTGAGGCCCTGAGGTTGCTTCCATGTCACCGCTATGCTTGTCACAGGCGAGTTAAAAGTTTTTTGTTTTTCCCATGCAAGCCGGAACTTTACCTGTCTATGTTTTGTTAGCGCTCCTTAAGAGCTTCGGAAGTTAAATTACACCCCCTCTGGACTATATGCTACAGGGGTGGGCCTACACACATGAGGCACACGAAGACCCCCGGCTGGGGGAGTCAATTCTTGCTATTTGGTGCCCTGTTGGCACAAGGGGACTGCTGAGTTCATGCAGTGGGAGATCGTGGAGGAGGGAGACCCCTGCCCCGGACGGGGCCGGGGAGCAGACACGTATGTTCAGTTGTTATTTTTGGTTACCCATTTTTGTTGCAATGCTCACAGAACTACACCACTTGCTGCACTGGTGCTTACTAGGCCCGAATCGGTCCTGGCTAGGGCCTTGCCCACTGGTGATGACCCGGAGGTCACGGGCCTCGGACAGTAACTGTTCTCTAATTCAGCCATGGCCACCACCCCGATAGTGACTTGGAACGTGCGCGGTGTGCGTGACCCTCTGAAACGAACTATGATAAGGGCTGGGTTGAAAAAATTTCTTCCTGCTATTGTGGGGTTACAAGAAACCCACCTGACTAAGGACACGGTAGGGTTTCTGGGATTTTCCTGGGTGGGCAAGGCCTACCACTCCACTCACACCTCCTATTCAAGGGGGGTGAGTGTGCTGATTCACGGATCCTTGGCCTACCAGGAAATAGATGCAGCGGTTGACACGCTCGGTAGATATGTATTTTTATATTGCAAATTATTTACGGTGTCTCTGGTACTAGCTTTTGTATATATCCCCCCCCCTTTCTCGAGGGAGGTGCTTCAGCTCCTGCTGTCCTATCTGGGCGATAAGCCCGATGTCCCTGTAATGGTTATGGGGGACTTTAATGCCTGTATGGATCCAAGGGAGGATAGACACCCACCAGCCAGGTCACCCCAGGGGAACAGGGGGACAGCTCTGAGCAGACTGCTGGGGGAGGTGGGGTGGTTAGACATCTGGAGAGCAAGATTCCCTACTACCAAACAGTTTTCATGCTTCTCTAAGACACATGGCTCACTATCCCGCATAGATCTGTGTGTGGGGTCCCCTCAGATTCTACATATGGTCCCCAAGGTGGAGTACCTCCCGCGGGGGGTCTCTGATCATTCTCCGTTGGTGGCCCACCTGGTCACCCGCCCGGTGGCCGTCCTGCCCGGAGCCCCTTGGAAATTGAACGCCTTCTGGTTGAGGCTGTTTACCTCACATGAACGTGTTGCAAGCCAGATAGAACGATATTTCTCGGAAAACGGGGCGGGGATGGATCGGGCGGTGGGCTGGGACGCTTTCAAAGCGTGCTTGCGGGGTACGTTTATTGAGGAGATTGCGTCCATAAAACACAACTCGGCTGCCCTCTTAGAACGGGTGGAGAACCAGGTGAAACAATTAGAGCTGACATATGTTATTGACCCAACGGAGTCCGCGAGGGAGGAGTGGATGTCGGCCCAGGACTCCCTGGACCGGCTGAGATCCTCCGCCGCGGAGAAAAAGCGTTTCTTTACCCAGCAGGCCTACTATGAGGAGGGGGAAAAGACGGGCCGATTGCTGGCCAGGATTGCCCGGTCGCAGCAGCTGTCCCCTGCCATAGGAGCGATCCGGAATGCGCAGGGACGGCTGGTGAATGAACCGGAGCAGATTCTGACAGAACTGGCTGCTTTTTACTCTGAACTGTACAGGTCGCGGGATGACTTCACGGACGGGGAGCTGCAGCGCTATATGGATGCGGTAGCTCTCCCGACCTTGAATGATGGGGCGAGGACAGAGATGGAGAAACCGCTGACCCTGGAGGAGTTGGGAGAGGCGGTAGCCTCTTTCCCCACGTGTAAAGCACCGGGGGATGACGGACTGCCCATAGAGGTGTACACTCAATATGGGGGGGTGGTATTACCCAAATTACTTGAGGTGTTTAACGCCTCGTTTGACTCAGGGATCCTGCCTCCATCCATGACGAGGGCGAACATCATTTTATTGCTAAAGGAGGGCAAGGATCCCTTAGATCCCGGGTCGTATAGGCCTATTTCTCTCTTGCAGAGTGACGTGAAAATACTAGCGAAAGCCCTGGCCCTGCGCGTGAATAAAATTATTCTGTCCATCATACATCCCGACCAGGCAGGGTTCATGCCACGTAAATCCACAGCGACGAACCTCCGGCGATTATACCTAAATATGCAGACCCCCTCGGACTCCGTCGGCAATAGGGCACTGTTGTCGCTTGATGCCAATAAGGCCTTCGACAGTGTCGGCTGGCGGTACCTCTGGGCGGTGCTGGGTAAGTTTGGCTTCGGCCCCAGGGTCCTGAGATGGATCCGGCTCCTGTATGCTACGCCACAGGCGGCCATTCGTATGGCGGATAGGAGGTCCCATGCTTTTGCTCTGGGCAGGGGCACCAGGCAGGGGTGTCCCCTGTCCCCCCTGCTCTTTGCCTTAGCTATCGAGCCTCTGGCGGTCCTGGTGAGAGGCTGTGAGGCGGTCAGGGGGTTCAGATATGGTGACATACACGAGAAAATCATGTTGTACGCCGACGACATGCTTCTCTTCTTGGAAGACACAGAGGGATCTCTGCAACAGGTCATGGCCATTATTACGACCTTTGGTCGCTTCTCGGGTCTCACAATTAACTGGACCAAGTCGGCCCTGATGTTCCTAGACGGGGAGCCCGCGGCAGGGGGTGGCCCTGCATATCCTGTGCCTGTAGTGCCGTCTTTTAAATATCTTGGGGTCTGGGTATCCCCCGTAGTAACGGATTTCTGTAAACTTAATGTATACCCCCTACTATCTAAATTCAGAGATAAAATTCAAATTTGGAGTAAACTAAAGATGTCCCTGGCAGGTAAAACCAACCTTATAAAAATGATATTGATGCCCCAACTGCTCTATCTCCTACACAACACGCCCATGGTAGTCGCCCTTAAAATATTCAGAGTAGTCAACTCCCTTTTCAGACAGTTGTTGTGGCACACCAAAACCCCCAGGATTAAATTAGAACAGTTGCAGCGCCCGAAAGAGGGGGGAGGGCTGGCTTTACCCAATCCTTGGATATATTACTTAGCAGCTCAACTCCAACACTTGATTGGGGCCACGGGGATGCAGCCCGATACCTCAGCGGCTAAATTGAGGCTCCGAGGAACGGGGGCAGTCACGGTACCAGAGGGGCTGGAGGCCCGCAAATTTCAGAAACCCAATAACCGTATGCCCACATATGCTCTTGTTCAGAAGGTGTGGAATAAAGCTAAACAGCTCCAGAATGTGACGGGGTTCACCGAATTTAGCCCTTTGAGTTGGCAAAGGTGGAGCAGGGACATAGGTGGAGCTCTGTCGGGGTCACACATCTTAAACAGGTTTTTGGGGGGGGGGCTCTCCTCCCCTTCGATGAGCTGCAAACACGGTTTAATCTGCCACACACCATGCGGTTCTACTATCTTCAGCTGCAGCATGCAGTGAGGGCTCAGGGGGCAGCAGTTGAGTGGGTCCAGTCCCCCACACCGGTGTTCCGCGCACTGTGTCACGCGCGGGAAACCAAAGGCATGATCTCGCATTGCTACAACATGCTCTTGTCAGCGTTCCTGGAGGGGCATCCCATGAGGGCGGCTGAGCAGTGGGAGGCAGATTTGGGACCTATAGGGGGGGAACTATGGGAGGAAGCCCTACAGGCTGTGAATGCCTGCTCACTGAATGTGTCACAACGGGTATCCCAACTCTACATCTTACTAAGGGTGCATTACACTCCGGTTAGACTCTTTAGGATGGGTCGGGCCCAGGATCCGATGTGTGGACGATGCAGGGCGGCCCAGGGCGATTTGGTCCACCTGCTCTGGCGTTGCCCCAAGCTGCACAGATATTGGTCGGAGGTCCTGGCAACTCTAAACTCTGTGTTCCAGACCAATGTTATGTTAGACCCACTCTGCTGCCTGTTGGGCGTTTTGGAGGGGGTGATAGCGGAGGAGGTCACTAGAGTGGCGTTTGCCAGGGCCTTGTTTCAGGCGAGAAAACTCATCCTCCTACATTGGAAATCGAGGGAACCCCCTTCGGTTAAAGCATGGATACAGCATATGGGTAAAACACTGTTGATGGAAAAATATATCTACCAGCATAGGGATAACGCAGGAAAATTCCTCAAACTATGGGACCCTTGGCTGGCAGTGCCGGGGCTGAGCCCCTTGGAGCTAGTCCAGGCAAGGCTGTTTGGGGGGTTGTAGGGGCATGGAACAACTGGTAGAGTCCCAGACCTAGCCACAAGGGGGGTTGATGGCATAATGATTGTGCAATATGGGTTGGAGAAGTACACTTGTTGTCTGATTGTAAATATGAGTTCGTGCCTGTTTTCATGCTGGATGTACGATGTTGTTCTTTTACTATTTGTATGTTGTGTGAGCAATAAACACCTTTTTGATTCAAAAAAAAAAAATATCTTTAGGGACTTTATGAATGATATTGTACAGTGACTGATGTTACTAATTATTGATTAACTGAGCATGACAGTAAATTGAGCTATCTTTAATCAGGATCTAGAAGAGACATTTTAGAGCTGAAGTGAATCATTCTTTGAGGAAATGTCATGCACTGTATACATTGCTTTTGAAAGTACACTGTACAATTTACCAAAGCAACTTCAGCATAACATCTTAGCTAGCTGGGGAAATTATTATAATTTTTAAAGCATCAGCATGTGATAAAGACATCAACATATACATCTTGGTTTTTTAAATTTTGGATATAAAAGCGAATCAAGTAACGCATAAAAATAGTTGGAAATGGCAACATTTTACTGTGCATAAGTGCCTAGTATCTTATGTAATTATTATTTAAATGGCCACAATAATTCCATCAGCCACACACTGTCCACTGGGGAGAGTTAAATTAAGGCATCATTAACGATACTTAACGTCTTGAGTCCTGGAGCCTTGTTCTTCCTAAATCCCCTTAGGTCCCAGAGCATTTTTTTCCCCAGGATAGATAATTTGGTAGCAGATATACACAGTATATCACTAAAGTGAGTACACCCTCCCATTTTTAAAAATATTTGAATATATCTTTTCATGTGACAACACTGAAAAAAATTACACTTTGCTACAATGTAAAGTAGTGAGTGTACAGCTTGTATAACAGTGTAAATATTGCTGTCCCCTCAAAATAACTCACAAAGGCATTCATGTCTAAACCGCTGGCAACAAAAGTGAGTACACCCCTAAATGTCCAAATTGGGCCCAATTAGCTATTTTCCCTCCATGGTGTAATGTGACTTGTTAGTGTTACAAGGTCTCAGGTGTGAATAGGGAGCAGGTGTGTTAAATTTGGTGTTATCGCTCTTTCTCTCATACTCGTCACTGGAAGTTCAACATGGCACATCATGGCAAAGAACTCTGAGGACCTGAAAAAAAGAATGGTTGCTCTACATAAAGATGGCCTAGGCTACAAGAAGATTGCCAAGACCCTGAAACTGAGCTGCAGCATAGTGACCAAGACCATACAGCGGTTTAACAGGACAGGTTCTACTCAGAGCAGGCCTCACCATGGTCGACCACAGAAGTTGAGTGCACATGCTCAGCATCATATGCAGAGGTTGTCTTTGGGAAATAGATGCGCAGTGCTGCCAGCATTGCTGCAGAGGTTGAATGGGTGGGGGGGGGGGGTCAGCCTGTCAGTGCTCAGACCATACACCACACTGCATCAAATTGGTCAGAATTGCTGTCATCCCAGGAGGAAGCCTCTTCTAAAGAAAGTATGTCTCTTAGAAACATTAACAGCGCTGAATGTGAATGTTAGGCTTCACCTGAACCAAAAGTTCACAATCTGCTTTTGATGAAAGTAGATTAATCCCAGAAAGACTATCTTCTGGGATCCATTCCATCAGTAAATACACAAATAAATAAAGGGGTACATCAAGACAAAAAATAATAATGTACAAAGTTAAAGTCTCTGATAAAGGGTGCGTTCTTAGTGGGAGATGTTTCTAAACGGTCCCTCCAAGGGTATCCAGACAGTGCTTTAAACGTGATCCCCCTTAGGTATTCTACTCACCAGATCCAGGTGATATGTAGAGCCTTAGAAATCTCCTTGCAATCAAGAATCATCTGTCACTCTCCTCCTGGCTCCAACACGCGTTTTGTGATAGGCTCACGTCTTCAGACGCCCTCTGAAGACGTGAGCCTATCACGAAACGCGTCAGGGCATGGCTATGCGACGCATCGTCCACACAGGTGAAGCTGTACCCGGGTCTTACTAGCTAAGTGTTGCCGTGAATACTACCAACCCGCTGAGTGAGCTGCAGGCTTTTACTATTGATGTGCACTATTATTTGAAACCTTGTAAGCATAACTTTGTTGCGGGGGTTTTCTTTTACAAATACAGTTTTACACTATGTTCTGCCTCTCTCTCTCACTTACATGAACTCTTACACTGCATGCATGCACACATGACTGTGAACCAGCATACTCTGGAAGGAGTCTAACTGACGCTGTGTTGGAGCCAGGAGGAGAGTGACAGATGATTCTTGATTGCAAGGAGATTTCTAAGGCTCTACATATCACCTGGATCTGGTGAGTAGAATACCTAAGGGGGATCACGTTTAAAGCACTGTCTGGATACCCTTGGAGGGACCGTTTAGAAACATCTCCCACTAAGAACGCACCCTTTATCAGAGACTGTGGGGTAGATTCACATAGAGATACGACGATGTATCTACTGATACACCGTCGTATCTGTGAGATCCGACGCTCGGATCTATGCGGCTGATTCCTCGAATCAGGTTCCGCATAGATCTCCCTTAGAGCCGACTGGTGTAAGTGAGTTACTCTGTCGGATCTTAGGCTGCAATCTCCCGCCGTCCGCTAGGTGGCGCTTCTGTTATTCTACGCGACAAATATGCAAATGAGGAGAACCGCCGATTCAGAAACGAACGCCCGGCCGTCGCTTTTTTTTTACGTCGTTTGCGTTCGGCTTTTTCCGGCGGATAGTTACCCCTGCTATATGCGGGGTAAGTGCGGCGTATCCTATGTTAAGTATGGCTGTCGTTCCCGCGTCGAGTTTTGAATTTTTTACGTCGTTTACGTAAGTCGTTCGGGAATACGGCCATACGTTAATAGCGTTAACGTCGAAAACAATGACGTCCTTGCGACGTCATTTAAGGCAATGCACGCTGGGAAATTTAGCCGGCGGCGCATGCGCAGTGCGATCGGCGCGGGGACGCGCGTGATTTAAATAGTAAACTCCCCCTAGCCGCGGAATTTGCATTCCGCCGGGGGATTTACGATCCGCCAGGGCAACTTACGAGGCAAGTGCTTTCTGAATACAGCACTTGCCTCAAAAACTGGCGCAGGCGGATCGTAAAAAAGATAGATCACGCGGATCAAAAGATCCGCTGATCTATGTGAATTTACCCCTTTAACTTTGTACATTATTATTTTTTGTCTTGATGTACCCCTTTATTTATTTGTGTATTTACTGATGGAAATAGTCTTTCTGGGATTAATCTACTTTCATCAAAAGCAGATTGTGAACTTTTGGTTCAGGTGAAGCCTAACATTCACATTCAGCGCTGTTAATGTTTCTAAGAGACATACTTTTTTACAAACCCTATATTTTATTATAATAGCTGCTTTTATCTGCGTATATATGTTATATAGCTTGTATTAAGCTTACTATATCCATTGAGCGCTAGGATCAGTTGTGTCTTAGGCAGTGGCGGCTGGTGCTCAAAATTTTTGGGGGGGCGCAAACGAAAAAAACAATATTGCAGCCTCACTGTGCCCATCACATGCAGCCACTGTGCCATGCCACCAAATTTAGCCACTGTGCCATGCCACCAAATGCAGCCACTGTGCCATCAATTGTCACCACTGTGCCATGCCATCAAATGCAGCCACTGTGCCATCAATTGTCACCACTGTGCCATGCCATCAAATGCAGCTACTGTGCCCATCAATTGTCACCAATGTGCCATGCCATCATATGCAGTCACTGTGCCATCAATTGTCACCAATGTGCTATGCCATCATTTGCAGTCACTGTGCCATCAATTGTCACCACTTGTGTCACTAATTGTGCCATGCCATCAAACGCCACCACTGTGCCATCAATTGTCACCAATGTGCCATGCCATCAAAAGCAGCTACTGTGCCCATCAATTGTCACCACTGTGCCATGCCATCAAATGCAGTCACTGTGCAATCAATTGTCACCACTGTGCCATGCCATCAAACGCCACCACTGTGCCATCAATTGTCACCACTGTGCCATGCCATCAAACGCAGTCACTGTGCCATCAATTGTCACCTCTCTGCCATGCCATCAAATGCAGTCACTGTGCCATCAATTGTCACCTCTCTGCCATGCCATCATATTCAGTCACTGTGCCATCAATTGTCACCACTGTGCCCGGCCTGTGCTCATTGTTGCCTCTGTGCCCCATGATGCCACTGTGCCCCATGCTTCTACTGTGCCCCATGCTGCCACTGTGCCCCATGCTGCCACTGTGCCCCATGCTGCCCCTTTCCCTGTAAAAAAATCACTTACCTGACGCTTCCATGTCCTCCCTCGATGTCTTCTGCCGCCCTGGAGAAGCTTCAGCCAATCAGGTTCCTGAAAACCAGAATCCGGGAACCTGATTGGCTGAAACGGCTGTCAGTCTAATGCAAGGACCGCAGATTGTCTGCGCTCCGAGCATAGACTTCCGAGAGCCGGAGGGCGGGACTGGAAAAGCCTATCAGAGCCACTGGCTTTGATAGGCAGTTCCCCTCAGCCAACCAGCTGTCGCTATTCGGGTAACCGGCGTCCCATGTCCGGTTATACGAATAGACCAGGCAGCTGGCAACAGTAACACACGTCCAATGCATAGCATTGAACGTGTGTTACTTGCGAGAGGGGGTGGCGCTGCAGCGCCCTCTATAGACGGCCGCCAGAACTTCGGCTAAAATGTCAAAATGACATTTTAGCCGAATAAAAGTTCTTAAAGGGCCCGTTTTTTTTTTTTTTTTAATTCTTTTTTTTTTTTTTGTGACTGCGGGAGGGGGGGCGGCGCCCGTGCGCCCATATGGGCGGGCCGCCACTGGTCTTAGGACTCTTTCTGATATTTGTTTACTCTTCTAAAGAAAGCCTGCAAAGTTTGCTGAAGACAAGCAGACTAAGGACATGGATTACTGGAACCATGTCCTGTGGTCTGATGAGACCAAGATAAACATATTTGGTTCCTATGGTGTCAAGCGTGTGTGGCAGCAACCAGTTGAGGCATACAAAGACAAGTGTGTCTACAGTCAAACATGGTAGTGAGAGTGTCATGGTCTGGGGCTGCATGAGTGCTGCTGACACTGGGGAGCTACAGTTCATTGAGGGAACCATGAATGCCAACATGTACTCTGACATATTGAAGCAGAGCAAGATCTCCTCCCTTCGGAGACTGAGCTGCAAGGCAATATTCCAACATGATAACAACCCCAAACACACCTCCAAGATGACCACTGCCTTGCTAAAGGAGCTGAGGGTATAGGTGATGGACTGGCTAAGCATATCTCCAGAACTAAACCCTATTGAGCATCTGTGGGGCATCTTCAAATGGAAGGTGGATCTAACCAATATGATACACCTATCCCATATCATATGATGAGGCCGGTTCCTCCCTCCCTCTCTGTTCTGATCGGTACAGTTTAAGAGGAGAGGGGGGAGAGTGGAGGCAGCTGCAGCACTGTGGGCTGGATCCAGTCACAGATCCAGCCATCCAACCCTGCCAATTACTCTGCAATACCCTGTGCAATACTCTGCAGTACCCTGCAATTCCCTGCACAATAATCTGCAATTTCCTGCGCAATACTCTGCAATTCCCTGTGCAATACTCTGCGCAATACACTGCAATATTCTGCGCAATACCCTGCGCAATACTCTGCAATACCCTGCGCAATACTCTGCAATACACTGCGCAATACTCTGCAATACCCCAATACCTTGAAATATTCCAATACCCTGCAATATTCCACAATACGTCCCCCCCTCCCACCACCCTCCCGTGCTTCTACCAAATCACCCCTATGATCGAAGCCAGGATAAAAAAAAATCAGTCTTCCCAGCCTAGAGGTGAGATGTGGAGAAGCGAACGCATACGTAATTTCTGCCGACATATGAAAACGGTGTTCAAGCTACACATGTGAGGTATTGCTCCGAACGTTAGAGCGTGAGCAATCATTTTGGCCATAGACCTCCTCTGTAACTAAAAACATGTAACCAATAGAAATAATTAAAGCGTCGCCTATAAGGATTTTTAAGTAGCGAAGTTTGGCGCCATTCCACGAGCGTGTGCAATCTTTCATACTATGTAAAAACATTGGGCTAACTTTACTGTTTTTTTTTGTTTTTTTTTAAGCACAAGACAGTTTTTTTTTTAAAAAACACTCGTTCAAAAAATTGCTGCGAAAATACTGTGCGCGATAAAAAGTTGCAACGGCCGCCATTGTATTCTCTAGGGTCTTTGCTAAAAAAGCATATATAATGTTTTGGGGTTCTATGTAATTTTCTAGCAAAGAAATGTCAGAGAATTGGCCTGGGTGCTTCAGAATGCCTGATGGTGCTCCCTGCATGTTGGACCTCTGTATGTGGCCACGCTGTGTAAAAGTCTCACACATGTGGTATCGCCATACTCGGGAGGAATAGCCGAATGTGTTTTGGGGTGTAACTTGTGGTATGCATATGCAGTGTGTGAGAAATAACCTGCTAATATGACAGAAACGAGAATTTTTTTTTTTTTTTACTGAATTTTCAGTCTTTTTTCTTTTATAGAGGTGATCAAATACCACCAAAAGAAAGCTCTATTTGTGTGAAAAAAAGGACAAACATTTGATATGGGTACAGTGTTGTATGAGTATTTATCATTCAAATTGTGAGAGCACCGAAAGCTAAAAACTGATCTGGTTAGGAAGGGGGTTTAAGTGCCCAGTGGTCAAGTGGTTAATACTACACTATAGAGGTCTCCTCTCCTCCTTGCTTGAACCCTGGGCATGTTCTGGAGTCTATCTGTTGATACGCCGCGTAAGTTCTAGGATGCGCCGGCGTATTTTTTTCTGTATTCAGAAAGCAAGATACTCTGGAATTTTGCTAAGATACGAGCGGCGTAAGTCTCTTACGCCGTCGTATCTAAGTTGCATATTTACACAGGCCGCTAGGTGGCGCTTCCGTCGATTTACGTCTCGAATATGGTAATGAGCTAGATACGCAGATTCAGAAACATACGTGCGCCCGGTGCATTTTTTACGTCGTTTGCGTAAGGCTTTTTCCAGCGTAAAGTTACCCCTGCTATAGGAGGTGTAGCCAATGTTAAGTATGGACGTCGGGACAGCATTGAATTTTCCGTCGTTTACGTTGTTTGCGTAAGTTGTTCGCGAATAGGGCTTTACGTAAGTTACGTTCACGTCGAAACCAATGAGTATTTGCGGGGTAATTTTGAGCATGCGCACTGGGATACGTCCATGGCCGGCGCATGCGCAGTTTGTTAGGCGCGTCATTTATGCGGGGTCATGGCTAATTTTAATACAACACGCCCCCTACCTGCCTAATTTGAATTACGGGCACTTAAGCCGGCACATTTACGCTACGCCGCCGTTACTTAGGACACAAGTGCTTTGTGAATACAGCACTTGCCTCTCTAAGTTGCGGCAGCGTAGCGTAAACAAGTTACGCCGGTCTTTCTGAATCCAGCCCTATATATATATATATATGCTGGATCTATGTATGGATTATGTATGGATTATGTATTGGTTTGCACTTTTGCATCACATGTGATATAATACTCAGCACATTTTCTTGCAGTTTGCACATTTGTGTATATATATTTTTTTTAATTTTTAGCGCAAGATCATTACCAACAGTTATCTATTTTTGTGTACAGTGAACACTATTAGATCTAGCAGCTTTTGTTAACTTATTTTTTTCAATCACATTTATTCACCAGTAGCGCAAAAGATACATATTAATAATTGTGATACAGTTCCATTAATAATTCTCTATTTATTATAATTGTTTTATTATTGTTCTCTTCAAACATATACAGTATTTAGATTTATTTTATTTTCATTGTTTATTTTTAGGATTCCCGAATTATATATGCTGTGAGTTGTGAGAACACTGATATTACTTTCATCCCATGATTATATCATGTTGCGCATTTAAACAGATTTTCATATAATGACTTACTAATTAATTAATTGATTCCAGATCGTTTGAAAATGAGCTATATATTTTACCAAGTATGTGGTCATTTATAGGCATGAGGTTTTGAAGAAGGGCGTGATCTGTATTAGCCTGAAACTGTCAAAATGACTCCCTATTTATGTGCGACATCTTTTTTTTTTGTAAATTTTTAATTAAAAAAAATTTTTGTGCAACAATCCCAAGAGAAAAAGAAAAAAAAGAGAAGGAAAATAAAAAAAGAGAAGAAAAAGAATAAAGAGGAGAAAATTAAAAAAAGAAAAAGAAAAAAGAAAAGAAAAAAAAAGAAAAAAATAAAGAGAGAAAAAAAAACACAAACCGAAAAATACGTAAATATGTGTGAAAAACTCCTAACCCAGAAATGTAAAACTCATATGTGTAAAACTCCTAACCCAGAAAAAAAAGCAACAAAGTGTAAGGCCGCGTACACACGATCAAATTTATCTGCTGAAACCGGTCCTACGGACTGTTTCAGCAGACATCTCCGATCGTGTGTACGGGCTAGTGGACAGGTTTGTCCATCGGACAAATTTAAAAGCATGCTTTGAAATTTGTCCCCTACAAACCTGTCCATCGGATCTGTCCGCTGGTTAGTACATTAACCAGCGGACAGAACTGCCCGTGCATGCGTCGAATGGATTCGACGCATGCACGGAAGCATTTTATTTCCGGGTTTGGTGACGTGGCGGTGTCGACGTCACCACGTCCTCAGATCAAGGGGATTTTCGTCCGATGGTGTGTACATGCGACATGTCCCCTGCAAATGGTCCGTCCGACATGTTTGAGCGGACATGTCTCATCGTGTGTACGCGGCCTTAGAGTATTCAAAAATATATTTAATCATGTCCAAAAATTGTATGTTTATCTAAAAATACACAATATGATTTTCCAAAACATGTATATCAAAACATGGCAAATAATAGTGTGATCTTTCTTATACTAACACCACATCTAGCGCCTAATCCTCCACCGCTTATGAGCGAGATCACTCACTGATGTTTAGTGGTTGGTATTAGCTGGACTAACAATTTCCTTCTGCAGGGTGCAAAAATTCTGTAGCTCTGAGCTAGTAGATATCCACTCTCCTCCGCTCTCATTGCTCTGTATTGTTATGATAATAAGCAGGCAGACAGGCTTTATAGGGCACAATAATCAGTGAATCTTGTCATGGAGAATCCCAGCGATCCTCTGCTGTTACCAATCAGTATCTCCAGGAAAGTGAAAATGTGTGGGAAAAAAAAGCGCAGCATAGCATAAAATTCTATTTAACGGAAAACAAAATAAAGCTGACAGCACTCAAGAGCGGAAATGGTGAATGGTGGCTGCAATAAACCACAGTTGTTCTTCAATAAGCTTGCTGGCATATTATTTAAAAAAAGTGTTAAAAGCAGTACATAGTTCATAAATTGTATGGTTGCAATGTTACCAAGCTGGCTGTGAAGCTGGTCCGGGCACATATGGATTACTGTAACATGACTGTAGAAATCCAAGGAATGGCGCCAACCATCACTGCCACAACTGGAGCATGCAAACTTTTAGGAGAATACCTGTAATGAGTGGAGACCACTGGCCGACAACTCCAGACAAGCTCAGTTCTCAGGTCTGTAAAAGATTTGCAAAGTCTGAATAGCTAGACCTTTGGATCAGCGTTGGGGTCATAAGCCAAGATCGATGCAGGAGAAGAGTTTCGTAGCTGAGGTTGATGCAGGAGGAGAGTTTTGAAGTCAGGGTTACAAGCCAAAGTCCATGCAGGAGGAGAGTTTCATAGTCGGGGTCACAAGTCTAAGCCGATGCAGGAGAATTTCGTAATCGGTCACAAGCCAAAGTAGTTTCCAACAGAAATAGCCCAGAAGGGAAGCTGGCATGGAGTCCTGACACAAACAGTGTGTTCCATACGGGATCCGCTGACGTGTATGGATGGTGCTACTGAGTAAAAAAACAATATACAGAAGTGTCCGGAAGAGGAAAAATCATTGCCAGCGTAGCGTCCCTGTTGCCATGACTATGTGTTTCACATGCTTTATGAAGACCTTATCAGGAACCCGGTAAAGTTCACGTGTGTGAAACATAGTCAAAGCAACAGGGAAGCATGGGTTTCACGCTGGCCACGGTTGCTTCCTCTTCCAGATACTACAGTTCCGTCTAAGGCTCCAGTGACGCTACAGCGACTTCCCTTCTGGGTACTGTGCTTCCGCACCAGTAACTTCATCCATAAATGTCAGCACGTCCGGCATGGAACACACTGTTTGCCTGCTCCAGTTGCGGCATTGATGGTCGGCGCCCTTTCCTTGATTTCCCTGTCTGGTTACATAATTCATCTGTGCCCAAACCATACAATTTATGAACTTTGTACTGCGTTTAATAAATTGCCAGAAAGCTTATTGAAGAGCAATTGTTGTTTATTGCAGCCACCATTCGCTATTTCAGTTTTATTTACCCCAACAAAAGATTGAGAGCTGGTTCTTAAATTTTCCGCTAGAAAAAAATTCCTATTGGAAAATCCGATCATCTGTAGCAATTCCAACGTGCAAAATTCCGACGCATTCTCGGAAACAATTTGACGCATGCTCGGAATCATTGAACTTAATTTTCTCGGCTTGTCGTAGTGTTGTACATTACCGCATTCTTGGAGCTCAAAAGTTCAGAGAACTTTTATGTGACTGTGTGTATGCAAGCCAAGCTTGAGTGGAATTCCTTCGGAAAGTCTATCCAAGGTTTTCCAGACGGAAAATCCGATCATGTGTACGCGGCATAGTAGTGCCTGGAACCCAGTTTCTATGGTAAAATCCTTTTTTAATACCATTTTTATTAAAATCACAGTGCACTCACATATAAAGGAGTCTACCGACACAGGCATATAGGCATAAATACATATAAGGGCTTGCTCGTTAATGTCGCAAGCAAACAACCGATTAAGCGTGGTGACGATACCTCCAAGCAGCACACCCTATGTACATTTCATCGTTAGACATCTCCACGGGCAGTGGAAGGTTTGTCATCAGGCATCATCTAAATACACTTGCTCATAATTGTTTAAAATCATTAGTTCACTTTAGGAATCCAACCTTGTGACAACTAAAAATTGTAATCCCCTTAGAGCAACTGAATAATACATTCTTAACAAAAAAAGTGCTAATGATCCAATACAAAAACAATTCAGATACTTCTATTCTAAATTTTCCCTTGAATCGTTCTTAAACCTAACGAACGTCTCTACCCATTTTCTCAAATAGTTGGGTTTAATTTCTAATCTATATATCAATAAATAAATAAATAATGTTTTATAACAAATAACAAATATGTGTCATTCAAATTTATTTCTGTGCATGGAACCCACAGTTCATCAATCTAGACAAGATCTGACTCTGAGGCCGCGTACACATGACCGAGAAACTCGTCGGGCTAAACTCATTGTTCCGCCCGTCAAGGTTCCCGTTCAGCTGTCGAAAAGCTCATCGAGCAAAATTTCCCCATAGAACAACGAGGAAATAGAGAGCATGCTTTCTTTTTGGCTCGACGAGCTTCCCGATGGGATGCTCGGCGAAAAGTGTACACACGACCGGTTTTCTCGGCAGAATACATCTCCCATCAAGGTTCTCGCTGGATTCTACCGAGAAACTCGGTCGTGTGTACGGGGCCTCAGAGTATTTAGAAGAATAGCTAATCCTTATCCAGAAATCGCTAAACACTGTTCCCATGGTTTAGTGGTAAACTGAGTCATGAGATATTGGTGGCAAATATATTCGAAATATACACAGTAGCATTAAATCTGTTGATACATTTTATATGAATCATTCTGCTAAAAATTATCCAGCAAAATAAAGACACAAATTACCGTAATATAATCACCTACTCACTATCCGAAAGACAGTGTAGGTGCATATTACAGTAGTCATACTAATAAAATGTACATGCCTGAACAAAATTACCAAATTTCAGGATTCTTTTTATCTAAAAATTCTCAATAAAACAATTCAGATCAATATCAATATTCATACCATTAGGCTGCATATTACCCATTTCAAAAATCCATTGTGTTTCTCTTTGGGTAACCTCAATTTGTATATCAGTACCTCTCCAATGGGGAGCTATTTTCTTTATACCGCAAAATTTTAGACTGCTCTGATCCTGATGTGTTTTTTTTAATTACTTTAATTACTTTTCTTTACTTTACTTTAATTACTTAATTTTTTTTTATATTACTAATATGTTCTCCCATTCTGACAGTTAATTTTCTAGTGGTCCTTCCTATATATTGCGTATGGCATGGGCATTGTAAAAGGTAAACTACCCAAATTGAGTAACATGTGATACATTATTTAATGTCCTATTCTTTTTTTGTGAGCATAGATGTGAGTTTTCATTTTTCTTTTCTCCGTTGGTGTTCTTACAGGCTTTACATCTATTGTATCTATGAAAACCTTTTATTTCAAAGAACATTTTGGGGATTTCGAGAGGCTCTATAATATTGTGCATGATCTTATTTCTTAATGATTTATTCTTTCTATAAATAAAATTAGGCTGTATAGGTAAGATCTTTTTAAGTCTGTTTATGCAGAAAGAAATGGTCATGGGACTTTGTATGAGGCATTTCACATACCCGAAAAGTAATAATAATAATAATAATACAAAAGGTACATAAGTTATTATACAAATAAGTAAAAATTGTATTATACAACCAAAATTTAAAAATTTCATGATCTCAGAATATATGATGCAATTCATTTTGTGTGAATCTGGATGTTAAGACATTAAAAGAACTATACGCGTGTCATGGATCTGTCCACTTGTCCACTTGGAGTACAATGCCAAAAAATCTATAAATCTAAATAAAAAATTGGTATATAGATATAAATTCCCTAGGTTGAATGAGAAAGAGAAACAATTGAAAAACAAGGGGTCTGATAATCACATACCTTCTCAAAAAGTTAGCCTAGCTACTGAGAGAGAAAACAGCATGTCAGATTCAGTGTCTGATCCGGGCTGAGGCGAGGGCACCCCAAACAAGCCAGGGGTGCAGCGAAGGACCAGGCAAGATTGCCATAATGTGGTGATGTGAAATAAAGAGTAAGGGGACACAACCGATCCACACTAATCTAAATGTAAATATACAAATATATAAAAGTAAGTGTTACAAGTGTAAAATAAAAATGTGACAAAGGGATGTGTCAAAAAAAAGAAAAGAGGGGAGCAAAAAGGACAAGTGAAACACCACCACTGCATAACCATAAAATAACTGGGGTAATTAAACAAAAATTTATGTGTATCAATGAAATAAAAAAAGTCATCCACAATCAGTGAAAAATAAAATGAGGTAAGAGAGTGCACAATCAAAATGCAAAAAATGAACAAAGTCACAGAGAATCCTGCAGCAAAAATGTACAAGAGAAATCCATACCCGCCCTTTCCCCTAGTGCTGGATGGAAAAACAAACGCCCTTGCATTGCGACACCAGATAACGTCACAAGCGGAATGTGTGCATTGCGCTGATGAATGGCAGGACTCTCCCCGCCCACATCTCAGGACAAGGATGGGGAGGGGAGGTTCTGTCATCGCAGCCCCGGAAACAAAGACACGGAAACCTCTGCCCACTGGAAAGAGCTGGTGCGGTGTAGAATCAAAATGGTCAGTAATAAAATAATCTATATGAAAAATGAAATAGTACACTCTGTTCGTGTAAATGTATAAGATATATTAGTATATATTTTATCTATAATTGTGGTATGTCTGATCACTAGAGACCGGGGTGTCTTCCACCCATAATATTGAAACATAAAAACAAAATGTGACCTGACATGACCACTGTGATATCCCCGTAATACATGTATATGCAGAAAGCAATGGTCGTAGGACTTTGTATGAGGCGTGTCACATACCCGAAAAATAACACTAATAATAATAATACAAAAGGTACATAAGTTATTATACAAACTTAATTGAAACATTTCATGATCTCAGAATACATGATGCAATTTATATGGCAATAGAGCCGAAAAAAGGCCACAAGAAGCTGGCTCATACAAAAAATGGGGTAGTGGCACTGAGAAGCTAGTGAATAGTGAAGTAAATGTACCTAAAAATAATATTTTTTTACAAAAGAAAAACCTCCTGGAAACAAAGTAAAAATAAGTAAATAAATAAAACCTGGGGATGGACTGAAGTAATAAGAAGGTAAATGGAGAGTTCTGTCCAATGTAAAGCAGATGATATTAGTCTGTAGTCCGGGGCAAGCCTTCACAAGCAGGGGAGATGAGAGCAGAACTCCAATATATGGAAAAGACAAAGAGAGAGAAGGCGCCTCCAGGTTAACAAACAAATAGCTTTAATGACTCATAAGTCACAGCTCTGTCACACACAAGCGCCAGCTCTGAAACGTCGTCGCATTCTAGTGACGTCGCCGCGGCTCACGCTGTGCTCCATACCTCGTCCACAACACTATAGTATACCAGCCGGCCTCTACTACAGGACTTATGGACCTGATACAGTGAGATACGAGAGCATCTGCAATCAAAACATCTTGTACGGTAGGACGCCACATAAGGGACTTTTTAAAAATGCCGGATTCCCACTACTCACATGTAAGTGGATGCTGTAACTTATGAGTCATTAAAGCTATTTGTTTGTTAACCTGGAGGCGCCTTCTCTCTTTGTCTTTTAGAAGCTGACTCATGACACATGATTGGCAGAACTTATTTGTTAATGATTTATTCTTTCTATAAATAAAATTAGGCTGTATGGGTAAGATAATCTTAAGTTTGTTATGTTTTAATAAAATGGGCCAGTATTTCTTTATAATCTTTTCAGTTTGTTTATAATCTACATTGTAATCAGTAAGAAAAACCACATGATGTATCTTTCTTAGTATATGCCTTCTTTTTATTATTCAACAGAGATGTTCTTTGCATTACAAATACCTTTTCCTGATGTAGCTATAGTTCCTCATAACCCTTTCATGAAAATCTATCAATTAACATATCTGTCTGGTTTATATAATCAAGGTCTCTCTCACAATTTCTTCCTATTCTCATAAACTGGTTCCTCGGTGTATTGTATATCCATCTAGGATGGTGACAGCTAGATGTAGGGATATAGCTATTACATTCAGTTTCTTTAAAATATGTTTTTGTACTGATCCTATTTCCCATTTGAATAAATTCAGACCTAGATAGTTCATTTGAGTTTTTTTGTATGTCAGAAGTAAAACTTTACTTTACTTTAAAAATGTAATTTGTTCTTTTTTATGTTTTTTTTTATTTTTATGAAATTTATTAAACTCTCTTCTGATCCCTTCTATAAAACCATAATATCAAAAAGATAAGATAAGTTCTGGCCATTTATTATATATATTCTCTTCTTCCCTTTTCACCAATGTAGGGTTAGCTACGCTGGGGGCGTATTTTGCCCCCATCGCTATGCCCTTTAGTTGTTGGAACAATTCTTTTTTGTACCAGAAAAAATTATTTTTCATCAAATTTTAGCAGACTTAAAATAAAATCCCTCTTTTTTTTTTTTTTAGATTTTTTTTTTTTTTCTAAAGCCCATTTTATGGCATCTAATTCATATTGGTTGGGGGGAATTATGGAACAGAAACTCCAATCAATATGTATACACTAGAAAGGGACAGAGAAAGAGGGGAAAGAGAGGAGGAAGGAGAGATAGAAATAAAAGGGAAAAGAGAAGAGTAGAAGCCGGAATTTTTAATCTAAGTATTATTTTAATAGTAGAAGAATTTAAGGTTTTAGATCTGGGACTTAAATGTATACCTTGTGCAAAACTGAATACATTTTTCACCTATATTGATGTAAACAAATTTGCGTGGAGATTAAATATATATATTTTTTTGAGTTGAATAAAGCGAATGGCAACAAAGATGAATACGCTACATACCAACATAGTATTTTAAGGCTATTTTACAAATGATAAACTAATAACACTGTTAAAGCATCAATAAATTCATCACACGCGGCGCTCCTATCAATGTTAAAATTGACTAGGCTACTAAATGTCCTTGTAACATAGGTGATAAAAAGGCACACACAATAAAGGCAGTAAGTAGTGATGAGGGAAAAAATTCCACAGTAGACACACATGGTAATCTTAAAGCGGAGCTCCACCCGATTTCAACACATGAGCTCATTAATATTGCACCCTTTAATACATGTGAAAACTGAGGTTGTTTTTTTTTCTTTGTGTACAGTACCTGAGTATTCTGACTACTTCCTGTCTCACCTAAGTGCGGGTAGTCTGCAGTTTGTAACTTCCTGTAACTGCTGTTTCCTGGGAGCTTTTGTCATTGTTCCCAGGAGTCATTGAAGTGCCTTGTTGTTAGCTATCGTGGGATGTGGTTAGCAGTAGGTGACGCGATCACAACAAACTGTGGTGGGCAGAGGAGCATGTGTGGGAACGAGCGGCGAACAATCACCGCAACAAGGAAATGAATGCTTGTGGGCTTCTCATGCCCACAAGCAAAATGGAAACCATGGGACGACGAGAATATAAGTTATTGTTCTAGATGAATTCGGAAAGTGGCGGACTTGAGACATCAAATCAGTGAGTACTATTTATGTTAGCCATAAATATATTAATGACGGGAAAAAAACAGCACTTTAATGCTGTTTGTGAGTAGTGCACCTTCCACCAGATCCCTCCACACTGTGCCATGCTCCCCTCAGAGGGTTACACTCACTGGACTCCAGAAATTATTAAGCCTCAAATGATATCCCTCATTGCGGCTGCCTTATGGTGTCCTCGCGCGAAATTTTTAACCAGAGATCGTCCGGAAACCATAGCATGGGAAGAGAGAAACACTCCACATAGTGTAGTCCCGTATAAAAACCTTTTATTGAAATCTCTTCGATAAAAAAACGTATTCTCATGTAAACACTTTTTCACAGTCCTCGTTCCTGACTGACCATATAACTTGTTGTTAAACTGTTAACGTCAGTCACTTACTGAGGGGTCCACAGATGGTCCTGTAATGTGTTTCAGCTAGCCACGCCACTCGACACACCGCTGTACACCACTTCTGGTTTTACCACTCCTAGTAATCATAGTAATTTAACCACTTAAGGACCTGCGCACGACTATATACGTCCTCTTTTTGAAGAGGGATATCTCGGTAATGGCAGCAGCTGCTGCCACAACTGAGATATTCATCTCTTCAGGCGCCTGTCCTGTAAACAATAATTTTGGTCTCTGCAGCGGACTTGCCGCAAGATCACTGTTATTGGCGGCGGGAGATAACAGCCGCTTACCAGAGCCGTCGGCAGAGTCGGAGGCGATCGGGTCCTGTCCGTGGCTTATCATGGATACGAGTGAGGACAAGATGGACCCTACCCGTCTCCATAACATAGCAGGGTGGAAGCGGTGCCAAAACATCACTTCTTTACATAATCCATATATGGTGCACACATGTATGCACCATTCAAGTGTGTGAGCAGACAAGTGTGCACCTATGGCTAATAACTAATAGTCCTCCAAAAAAACAATTTAAGTCTAATTCCACGTTCATTCCCCTGGGTTTTAATGTGTCTAATTTAAATATCCATTCTGTTTCGTTTTTAGATATTTCTCTTCTCATATGGATTAAGTAAGGATGCTTCCAACCATTATAATCATTCTGCCCTCTAGAAATTAGCACTATCGAAATCCCAATTTTTTGTTTTAAATACATTGTTTTTTTAGGTTTTAAACTCAATGTTTTCTGTATTGACCAAAAACGGGAGTACAGTGCAACACTAGTGATTACCATAACAATGTGGGAAATACCCCAATTAAAGAAGGGCACTCTTCTTTATTTTATTTTTATTTTTGTATGTCTTGAATATATTTTAAATAGTATTTGCTGTAATATCCCCTAAAAATATATAAAAAAAATATTTTTTTTCCTCAGTTTAGGCCGATACGTATTCTTTAACAAATTTTTCATAAAAAAATCGCAATAAGCATTTATTGATTGATTTGCGCAAAACTTATAGCGTCTACAAAATAGGGGATAGTTTTATGGCATTTTTATTAATATTTTTTAGTAATGGCGGCGATCTACGATTTTTTTATCGGTACTGTGACCTTATGGTGGACACTTTGGACACTTTTGACACATTTTTGGGACCATTGGCATTTTTATAGTGATCAGTGCTATAAAAATGCATTAATTACTGTAAAAATTTCACTGGCAGGGAAGGGGTTAACACCAGGGGTTAATTTTTTTCGCTAGGTGTATTCTAACTGAAGGGGGGATGGGACTGACCAGGGGAAATGACAGATCGCTGTTCATACATTGTATGAACATATGATCAGTCATTTCTCCCCCTGACAGGACCTGAAGCTGTGTGGTTCTCGCTCTGTAACAAGCGATCGCGGGTGCCCGGCGGTGATCGCACCCAACGGGCACGCGCGTCGGCACCAGGCGCAAGCAGGGGGCGCGCGCCCCTAGTGGCTGAAATGCGAAATCATGTAATATTCCGTGATTTCGCGCAGCCGAGCCGACCTGCCGCCAAAAAACTGCGGCAGCTGGTCGGCAACTGGTTAACGTGTAAACACTGATTCTTAAAAAACAGGCAAGGTCCTTAAGTGGTTAATGAACGCTTCAAACTTTAATACTAAAAATAAAGGGAAATAATTTATACAAGGCTTCAAAACTATGGTTTAAAATTATATAAAAAAAAGACAGAATAAAAGAACACTTGGGTTCATAACACAAGGGATTAAAGAATTGAAAAAAAAAAGGATATAGTAATTAGAGCAGCTGATAAAGGGGGAGAAATCACTATACCTGACAATAAAGACTATGAAGAAGAGATGAATAATTTCTTAGGAATCAAAGGAACTTGTAAGAGGTTACCAGGGAACCCCACAAGAAGACTTAAACATAAATTAAAGAAGTTTATTAAAAAGGGCAACAATTAGGGATCCTTAATGATAAAGAAGCTAAATTTATGTTACCTTAAGCTCCAGAAATACCCACAATATATTATCTCCCAAAGGTTCATAAAAATAGAAAAAAAAAAACCTCCAGAGAGAACGATAGTGGCGTGGATTGTTTTCCCATGTTGTGGAGTACATAGATACCTTCCTGCAAACTATTGTAATGGGAAATGAAGTCTTCCTAAAATATAGTTGAAAACTCGTAAAGATCCTGAATAATAAATAATTTCCAGTAAATAGTTTGTTATGTACGATACATGTGAATGCCCATATACAAGCATTGATCAAAAAGATGGATTAGATGCCATAAAATGAGCTTTAGAAAATAAATCAAATCTAAAGAAAAAGGGATTTTATTTTAAGTCTTCCAATGGAAATTTATTTTGTCTGGTACAACAAAAAATTCTTCCAACAACTAAAGGGCGTAGCGATGGGGGCAAAATACACCTCTAGGGTGGCTAACCTTACATTGGCAAAATGGGAGGAGTCGGTGACATGACGCTGGTGTATGCTGGAATGTGGTGGTCATCTTGATGGTGGGGAACACTGGATGTTTACATTGAACAAAGCCTATTTTTAATGTGGAGCATGTGAGTGTATTTCATTTTAAACCAATACACTTATTTGGAAATGTTGCACCATGAGGTCTATCTCTTTGCATTTTCATGGATTGATTAATCTATAGTGGCCATTGCTGGAAAATGGGGAGAAGGAAGGCTTAGACGAGGGTCACTACATATGTTACATCTGTGTTCCTGTTTGCTTGCCTGATTTAGATGTATGGAGATTAAAGTTGTCCTTTATTATTCAATGCTCATGTGACCTTTGTCATTAGGGTCCACTAAGGAGGGTAAGCGGCAGTGTTATCGGGTGTCGGTGATGGTTTCCTCTTCTTTCACCTTCTGCTAACCACCTTTTGATGTGAAGTGTGTTGAACATCATCTTTAGATTGACTTTCTATGGACTCATTTATCTTCTAAGCGATGCACCACTTCCTTAAAATAACTTTTTTATTGTTGTTCATCAATATTGTGCTAGCTGCTTTCTATTTATGTACATATATTTTATTTGCAGCAGTGATCTATTTTTTATATAATAAATGGTCAGAACTTGTGCTATATAAAAGATATATAGACGATATTATGGTTGTATTGGAGGGATCAGAAGAGAGCTTAATGAATTTCATAAAAACCATAAATAAGAACAAAAATAATTTAAGTTTTACTGCTGACATTAATAAAACTCGAGTGAACTATCTAGATCCAAATTTATTCAAAATAGGAAATAGGATCAGTACAAAAACATATTTTAAAGAAACTTAATGTAATAGCTATATTCTTACATCTAGCATTCACCATCCTAGATGGATATACAATACACCGAGGAACCAGTTTATGAGAATAGGAAGAAATTGTGAGAGAGACCTTGATTATATAAACCAGACAGATATGGTAATTGATATATATTCAGCAAAGGGTTATGAGGACCCATTCCTAAATCAGGAGAGAGACAAGGTTTTTGAAATGCAAAGAACATCTCTGTTGAATAATAAACAGAAGACATATACTAAGAAAGATACATCATGTGGGTTTATTACCGATTACAGTGTAGAAATATAAACAAACTGAAAAGATTATAAAGAAATACTTGCCTATTTTATTAAAAGATAACAGACTTAAAAAGATCTTACCTATACAGCCTAATTGTATTTATAGAAAGAATAAATCATTAAGAAATAAGATCATGCACAATGGTATAGAGCCTCCCAAAATCCCCAAAATGTTCTTTAAAATAAAAGTTTTTCATAGCTGCAATAGATGTAAGAACACCAAAGAGAAAATAAAAAAATTAAATTCACATCTATGGTCACAAAAAAAAATAGGACATTAAACAATGTATCACATGTGACTCAATTGGGGATATTTTTTTACCATAGAAGTTCAGGTTTATTGAGATGTAAAAGGAATACATACAGAAATCAACGTCAATGGGCCAACATAGCCCTAAGATTGCACGGTACAGCAAGTACTATTACACACATCCTATAAATTCCATGTACTTGGCGTATATTAAAGGCATAGGCCTCTAGACATCTCGTCATCCCCATACAAAATAAACACATTTTAGTATGTATATCCACTTTATATACCAAAATAACTCTTTCCTGCCCCTTCCTACCCTGACTCGTGTTATTCTCCAAAATAAGTTGGTCAGCTCGTGCAAGTTTCACCATCCCCCAGCCATCTCTCCCATACACTGTCAAATTTTTGCGGTCTCCCTCTATGTATATATATAATTTTCCTGTATGGGAGAATGGCATTGACCTCTCTCTTCCAGTCCTCCAGTGTTGGAGCCCCTGGCTGCATCCAGGCCTTTGCCACCACTTTTCTGGCCAGGAAAAGTGATTCACATATAAAGATTGCTTGATACTTTTCTGTATCCACATCTGGGAGTAGCCCCAGCAGGCACAGCTTGGGATCCATGCCCACCGGGGTTCCCATGCTGTCATGCAGAAATTGCGTTACCTGCAGCCAGTATGCCTGTATATCGGGGCAATGCCAGAGCATATGGTAAAATGAGCCCTCTTCTACTGAACACATGGGACATAGTGGGCTCCTTGTGGGCTGAAACTTCACCAGCCTCTGGGGCGTAATATATGCTTTATGTAGGATATACAGTTGTGTCAACCTGTCTGATAATTTAGGGGACGTGCTCTTAACTCCCTCTAGTATCTCATCCCACTCTGTATCCTCTATGGGGCCCACGTCTCCTTCCCACTTTATCTTGGCTGCCTGCACTATCCCGCTGATCCTGTGCCGCCGGATAACATAATATATATTGGACGTGAGCTTGGCGGACTCCTTCCCAAAGATCACGTCCAACACCTGTGGTCTGCTCACATCAATATCGTCCGAACCCAGCTGGGCTCTAAGGGCATGCCTGAGCTGCATATATCTAAAATGAAACTGCGGCGGGAGGGAAAATTCTTCCCTGAGCCTCGTAAATGGCTTTAGCCCTGCACTATTCAAGACCTGAGATAGATACTGCACCCCATATGATGCCCATATCCCTGGATGTGGGACTGTGGCCAACTCGGGCATGAAACCATTTTCCCATAATGGGGTGTGTGAGTGTATATGAGACCTGCCTTGCTTTTTTAGCGCCACTTCCCAAACCTTTTGGTGGTGTGTCAGCATGTCCGCTCCAAACCGGGCAGATCTACAACCGCCACGGCCGCCCCTGAAAATGGCCTGCATCGACGTGTGGAGGGGGCTATCCGGTTTGTTACAGACCAGCGACCCATATCTCTGCGACTCAGACGTATTGAAATAGTATAGGTGTGATAATTGTGAGGCTATATAGTAGTCCTGTAAATCGGGGAGAGAGCAACCCCCCTCCGTACTGGGGTTTTTGAGTACATGCCATGCTAACTTGTGACGGCCAGATCCCCATACGAACGAGTTTAGGATTGCTTCAAGCTGTTTGAAAATTTTGAGGGGAATGTAAAGAGGGGCATGCCAAACCATATATAAAATTTTGGGTAGTAGAATCATTTTTATCATGTTTATCCTGCCCATCACCCCCAGTGGTAGTTTTGTCCATGCCTGGGTTCTAGATTTAATTATTGCAAATAGAGGTTCTACGTTAAGAGGAACATAGTCTCTTAGATCCTTCGTAACCTGTACTCCTAGATATTTAACTTCCGCTACTCTTTGCAGGGGTAATTCGGGAGACACCGCTGCGGGGGGGAACTGATCCAAGGGGAGAATCCGGGACTTGTCCCAATTGATCCGTAGGCCTGAATATTTCCCCACTTCCTCCACAATATTTAAAGCCGCTCTCAACGAAGGCCCCTGGTCTGCTAAATATAGTATTGTATCGTCCGCATATAGGCCGATCTTTTCCCATCTGTCTCCCTTCCTAAGACCCACCACCTCTGTGCTCGTTCTGATGGCCATTGCCAGGGGTTCTGCTGCCAGGGCGTACAGCAGCGGTGACAAAGGGCACCCCTGCCTCGAGCCTCTCTCCAGGGAGAACTGTTCCGACAGCCACCCATTAACAAAGACTCTGGCCTTGGGGGTCTGGTATAAAAGTTGCACCCATTTAATAAAATTGGGGCCGAAGCCGTAGCAGCCCAGGCATTCCAACAAATACTGCCATTCGACCGAGTCGAAGGCCTTGGCCGTATCCAAAGCCACTACCACCCTGGTCCCCACATTATCGTGTTGCGCTTGTATATTCATGAATAACCGCCTAATATTCATAGCTGTATTCTTCCCTGGCATGAAACCCGTTTGATCATCATGGATCAGAGAAAGGATCGCTGAGTTTAGTCTGTTCGATAGGACTTTTGCCAAGATTTTAATGTCCACTGGTAGCAGAGATATAGGTCTGTATGATTCCGGGTGGTGAGGATCCTTGCCCGGCTTAGGAAGGACGATTATCTGGGCTTCCTGCTTCGAAGCGGGAAGTGTTCCCAGCTCAAATATAGAAAGATACAAGGCCTTCAATTTGGGGACTAACATTTCTGAATATGTGGTATAGAATTCTAATGGTAGACCATCAAGCCCTGGAGCCTTGGATTTTGCCAGTTGTGACATTGCCGTGGCAACGTCTTCAGCGGTGATTGGGGCTTCAAGCATCCGCACTTGTTCCCTGCTCAGCTTTGGAAATTGCAGTGTGTGCAGGTACTCCTGTATTTCCTGTGGTGTGTGTCTACACTGGGAGCTATATAGTTCTTTATAGAAGTCCATAAACTTGCCAGCCACCACCTGGGGGTCCGTGACTATCGAGCCATCCGGCTCCGCCAGGGACACCACCACCGGCGGTCTATCCTCTAGGTGTGCCAAATACGCTAACATCTTTCCAGCTTTTTCTCCATGTTCATACACCCGCGTTTTGCTAAAAAAGATACGCTGCTTAGCCTTCTCTATGTGTAACTGTGTAACTATCCTACTCTGCATTCTCACCCTGGTCAAGTTCTCTATTGTGGGCTGAGCGTTATATGTGCCCTCAAGGCTCTGCAACATGTCTTCCGCACTACACACATCTGTCTTAGAGGACTGTTTAAGTCTGCGGATCTTGGTGTCCAACACTCTGCATGCATGAGTTTTAAACTCGTCCCACCGGGAGTTAATATCTGGGGACCCCTGCCCATCAGGGAGGAGGAACCGTAGCTCTTGTTCAATACTATCATGATCCGTTAGGGCCGTCAACCAGAAAGGGTTGAGTCTCCATGCCCTTGTGGGGGCTCTGTCTAGCAGGGACATCTGCACCCAACATGGCGAGTGGTCTGATAGGGCCCTAGGTGCGAAACCCGCCCCCCCCACTCTAGGCAGTAATGCGGCCGAGACTAGGATGTAGTCGATGCGGGACATGGTTGCGTGACTAGCTGAGTGGCACGTGTATGCCCTACCCTGGGGGTTCCTCTGCCTCCACACATCTACTAGGGCAAACTCCTTCAGCAAACGGCCCATTCTAGTCAGACCAGGATCCCTCACAGGTCCCCCCGGCATCGCCGGTCGGTCCAGGCGGGAGTCCATAGTCATGTTGAAATCGCCCATCCACACCGCCGGTACCATCAGGTGCTTGGCCATAAACGCCAGCCCCAGAGTGATGACTTCCGAGCTGTATGGAGGGGGGATATAGCATGCAAGCAATAAAAGGGGTACTCCTCCAATCCGCGTATGCAAAAATAAAAACTTCCCCTGCTGGTCTGATTCCAGGGTTATTAATTCAAAAGGAGTGGCCTTTGTCATCAGGAGTGAGACTCCTCTGGAGAAGCTCGAGTGTGTACTATGATATGCCCACCCTATCCAGGGGCGCTTCAACGCCGCCTGCAAGTGGCCAGTAACGTGTGTCTCTGTTAATGCAATAATGTTTGCCTTCTGTGCTTTAAGATAGGTTAATGCCGCTGTACGCTTAATTTTGTTCCTCACCCCCCTTACATTCCACGTTAGGAATTTAATCGAGGTCATGGTGGCAGTGTGTAAAAATTACGGAGCCGGATCAACATTACGGTCGTCCAGTACAACAAAGTAACCTGTTCATGTTTCCATGTTTGCCATACACCCGCTTTTACACCTGTACATTGCATCATTACACCTCTACAACACATGTCATGTTCAATCAATCTTTCAGGGTCCCAACAGTGGCCCTGATAATTCCCCCCCCCCCTCCCCCCTCCCAGCCCAGCACCTCCCCAACTTGGTGTGAGCATACCACCCCCAAAAAGAACATTCATTACAACAGAGAGAAAAAGCATTTCATCCAGCAGTAGGACCTGTCTGGAGGCACAGTTCTTAATTACTGTGTATACCATGGCATCACCATCGTATACAGTTCTGTGGGGACGATTGTTCACTGAGCAACACGCGTAGTTGAAACGGGGAAAGAATGACATAACCCAAATACTGTAGTGTCTTGCTCCACTAGCCGTCCAAAGTTTAGGCTTTTTTTTTTTTGTTTTTGTCGTCCCCATCTCCATATTAAACCAAACAAAAATCAATTGTTAAACTGCCGCGGCAGCACAGCCGGCCAAACAGGAATTCCCTCCCCCCCTGGAAGAAAAATAGAAATAAAAATAAAAGGGGGGAGAGAAACCCCCCCCCCCACCACCACAAAAAAAAGGGGGCCTCTGGGACATCTTTTGCAAGAGATAGTGGATAGAGGGGGTAAAAAATTCATAGAAGAATAAATGTATACATAACTCGCACCTTTAACCCCTCGGTGGATGTCAGCAGTTCTGTCCCAGCAAAGGTTTGTGCATGGTACGGAGGGGACCCACGAGACGCCATCCCCTCCCCCCTTGTATATTACTCACATATAGCCATGACATGCTTTACGCCTGTCTCCCCTTCCGATCCAGCCAAGCAGCAGCCGCTGCAGGAGTATCAAAAAACTGCACTCTTCCATCCTCTTCCACGCGCAGCCTGGCTGGGAATAGCATGGCATATTTAAGGTGCAGCACACGCAGGCGGCGCTTCACATCCTGGTATTGGGCCCTCTTCTTCTGTACCTCAGAGGAGAAGTCTGGGAATACCGCAACCTGGGTGTTGTCCACTCGCATGTTCCCTTTTTCCCTGGATAAGCGCAGTATCTTGTCTCGGTCACGAAAGTTTAAAAACTTAGCAATAAACGTGCGGGGGGCGCTCCTTCTGGAGGGGGTTTCGCTGGGATCCTGTGAGCCCTTTCCACTGCAAACATGGTGGAGAATGCCTCCCTGCCGTACTCCCCAATTAGCAGTCGTTCCAGGTATTCCGTCGGATCCCTGCCTTCCAAGCGCTCCGGCAGTCCGATGAAGCGCAAGTTACATCGGCGGAGTCTATTCTCCATCTCGTCTTGATGAGCGTGTAGCTGCTGGATTTGACGCTGCATGTCCTCTGTTGCCCGTTGCATGGGATACAGGACATCCTCCGCTGCGCCAATGCGCTCCTCCGTCTCCCCGACCCGCTCCCGGACCGCAGACAGATCCTGTCTCATAAGGGAGATGTCTATTTTGACTTCATCTATCTTGGTTGTTAGGGTGCCCTGCAGGGTAGCTATCGCCTCCAACACCTTCGCCGTCTCCACCGCATGGCGATCCTCCTCCGGTGCCTCTTCAGCGCCATCTTTGGCCTGTCCCTCCACACCCTCGTGCCGATACTTGGCCAGCTTCTCCGCCGCAGCAGTCGTTTTCTTTGATGGGGACATGTTGCCCGCCTGTCTCCACAGATCCGGGCAGGTTCAGGTAGATTTTCCTGCAGAAATAGCCGTTCAGGATGGTATAAAGGAGTATTGGCATGAGGAGCTCTGTCTACCCACGTCCTACTCCATCGCTTGCCAGGCCACGCCCCCTCAATTGGGGATATTTACATATTAAAATGCTTGTGCCATAAGCAATATATAGGAATGACCACTAGAAAATGAAGTGTCAGAATGGGGGAACATATTAGTAACATCAAAAAGGGTCTGGACAACCATAGTGTGTCCAGTCTTTTTAAACGCAAACACAATCGGAATCCAAGAAAATAGTTCCCCATTGGAGAGGTACTGATATTCAAAGGGAATTCCCAAAGAGAAACAAAATGGATTTTTGAAATGGGTAGTATGCAGCCTAACAGTATGAATATTTATATTGATCTGAATTGTTTTATTACACATTTTTAGATAAAAAGCAATTTTGTGCAGGCATGTACATTTTTATAGTATGACTAATATGCACCCACACTGTCTTTGGGATAGTGAGTAGGTGATTACATTAATTTGTGTATTCATTTTGCTGGATAATTTTTAGCAGAATGATTCATATAACATTTATCAACAAATGTAATGCTACTGTGCATATTTCTATATATTTGTCACCAATATCTCAGCACTCAGTTTACCACTAAACCATGAGAACACTGTTTAGCAATTTATCGATAAGGGTTATCTATTCTTCTAGATACTCTGGCAGCCAGAGATTTTGTCCAGATTGATGAACTGTTTGCACAGAAATAAATTTGAATAAATTTGAATGACATATATCTCCTATTTCTTATAAAGCATTAAATGATTTAGAATAGAGCTTTAAAAAAAAGATTAGAAATTGAACCCAAATATTTGAGAATTTGGGTAGATTTGTTTCTTAGGTTTGAGCACTAGCGCTTTAAAGTAGCTGTAAAGGTTCATTTTTTATTTTCTAATTAGGTTCCTTTAAGCTAGTGCATTGTTGGTTTTCTTTGATTTCCTTTCTAAATGTTTTTCTTTTCTTTAATTTCTTTGTCTGAATTTCTCACTTCCTGTGCCTCCTCAGTAAGCTGTTCTTGCTGACTAAACAACCGCTCGGATGATGGTGGGATGTTTACTGAGGAGAAACAGGAAGTGAGAAATTCAGACAAAGAAAATAAACACTTAGAAGGAAAATCGAAGAAAAAGGTAAGTGAACCAACAATGCACAAGCTTAGAGGACCCAATTTAGAAAATAAAAAACAAAACTTACAACCCACTTAATTTTTGTGATATAATTATTGTCAATTATGCACCATCTGTTAAAAAACACTAAGGCCGCGTACACATGACCAACTAAATCCGATCAAATCGGTCTGACAGACTGTTTTGATCGGATTTGTCTGCTGGAGTAAATTGGTTTGATCGTGTACACACGTTCAAACCAAAATCCCCGGCGGCAGACAGCGCAGTGACGTGGCGGTGACGTTGACGCTGCCACGTCACCGTCACCAGGAAGTAAAACACTTCCGTGCATGCGTCGAATCCATTCGACGCATGCGCAGGCAGATATGTCTGCTGGTTAGTGTACTAACCAGCAGACATGTTGGACGGACGGGTTCCCAGCAGACAGATTTTAAAGCATGCTTTAAAATCTGTCTGCTGGAAAAATCTGTCTGTCCACTCGTACACACAATCGAATTTGTCTGCTGAAACGGTCCGTCGGACCGTTTTCAGCAGATAGATTCGATCATGTGTACGCGGCCTAAACAATTCCAAGGAGAGTTTTAAATATAGAATATAAATATCTGGTATTTTGGAGTAGAGTTTTTATATTGGATCGTTCACACCTTTTTTGTTAAGAATGTATTATTCAGTTGCTCTAAGTGAATTACAATTTTAAGTTGACACACGGTTGGAGTCCTAGAGTGAACTAATTTATGTTAAACAACTATGAGCAGAAAATCAGTGTATTTAAATTATGCGCGATGACGAACATTACACTGCCCCATGAAGATGTCTAATGACGAAACGTATGTAGGGTGTGCTGTTTGGAGGTATCATCACCATGCTACTGTGGGTGTCTGCATGCGGCATTGACAGATTCAGAGCAAGTCCTTATGTGTATTTACGCCTATATGCCTGTGTCGGTAGACATCTCCATATGTGAGTGTACTTTGATTTTAATAAAATAAGAATGATAAAAAAAAAGATTTTATGCTATGCTGCGCTTCTTTTCCACATATTTGCACTTTCCTGGAGAAACTGATTGGTAACAGCAGAGGATCGCTGGGATTATCCATTACATGATCCACAGAGTATTGGGCCCTATAAAGCCTGTCTGCCTGCTGATTATCATAATGATACAGAGCATTGAGTTTGGAGTATTGGTAACAGCAGAGGATCACTAAGATCATTCATTACAAGATCCACAGAGGATTGCGACCTGTAAAGCGTGTCTGTCTACTGATCATCATAACGATATAGAGCATTGAGAGTGGAGGAGTGTGGATATCTACTATAACAGAGCTACAGATTATTGCACGCTGCAGAGGGAAATGCCTGTTTGCTGGTCTATCTAATATCAGCTACTAAACATTGGTGAACGATCTCGATCATAAACGGTAGAGGATTAGTCACTAGATGTGGTATTAGCATAAGAAGAAGGATCACACTGTTATTTGTTACATGTTTGGATATACACGTATTGGAGAATCATATTTGGGATCTATAGATAAACACACATTTTTTTTTGTGTTTTTTTGGGGGTTTTGTTTGTTTTTTTTTACACATATTTACGTATTGTTTTGTCCCTTTTTTTAATTACTGGTTATTTGCATTTACATTTTTTCACCAATATTTTGCATATGTTATTATCACTGCAGGATCATTGAATATTTAGAGTTATCACCACTTGACTGTTATATATTTAAGATTAACACATTTATTGACATTTACATACACCTGAGCACAGCGCTGTCATTTTTCACTATATATCAGAAGGACTTGAAGGAGATACAGAATGCGTGACATAATATTAATTTTCAGAATGTTACAACGACCAAACCAGGAGAACGTCTCTGTATGCCATGTTATTAAGTCTCGTTTGATTGGCTGATAAAGAGGAGGACATTTTTTAGGAAGGTCATCGATAAATCCGCAGGGAGGTGTGAATTAGACCACTTAAACAGGAAACTATTTTGTAAACGATGGAGCAGTGAGGCGGGAAAGGAGATATTGAGGGCTCCTGATTTTTGATAGTTTATTTTAAAGTTGGAGCTGTAATGGCTTATCTCCTCAAGAAGGTTTGGAAGTGATACAAGTGCGTTTGTTTTGAAAATTAAAAGATTGTCCGCATATGTGGCAATTTTAGGGTGGAAGTTAAGGTGTGCTACTAGACCAGATATATACGGATTGAGCCGAAAACATTGCAGAAGCGGCTCCAGGGTGATGAATCTGATGATCAATATAATCGATGATAGGGGCAACTCTGATGTGTCCCATTTGAAATGGGGAAGGGGGATGAGAGTTCCCTATTAATTGTGCTGTGGGATATGAATAAATAACTGTAAGACAGGATAATATCCTGTCTCCCAAACATATATGATGTAGTGTCTGCTCCATGAAGGAGCACTTCACTCAGGCAACAGCCTTCTCAGTATCTGTAAATAGTAGCATCAGAGTTGTCTACCTGGACCAAGCGGGCTGAATTAGAGCTATGGCTTTTGAGGTATTGTCTTGTGGGGACAATGCCTACCTGATCTAAATTTATAAGTTCAGGGATAAATTGTATTAGTCTATTAGCTAATACTTTGGTTAATAATTTGAGATCAATGTTAAGCAAGGAGATGGGCTGGTAAGTGGAGCGTAGGCACGAATCTTTACCTTCTTTGGCTAATACGGTCACTTGGGCTCTGAGGAAGTCCTTAGGGAAACACGTCTCAGGTCCGAGGGCATTGTATGATTTCAGAAAAGAAGACATCAGAGGTTGTGTGAAAGTTTTGTAGTATGTTAATGTGAAGCCGTCAGGTCCCGACACCTTTTATCCTGGGCCACTGCAGTGAGGAATTCATCCTTGGTGATTGGAATATTGAGATTAGGTATCACATCCGATGATAGGTGAGGAAGTTTTGCCTCTGTAAGGTATGTGTTAATAGCGTCTAATGATGTATTTGTAAGATTAGAGGAAAGACTCAAGGTTATATAGAGATTCATAATACTTATGAACAGTGGTGGCCCGTCCATAGGGACGCACGGGCGCCGCCCCCCTCCCGCAGTCACAAAAAAAAACGGGCCCTTTAAGAACTTTTATTCGGCTAAAATGTCATTTTGACAGTTTAACCGCAGTTCTGGTGGCCGTCTATAGAGGGCGCTGCAGCGCCACCCCCTCTAGCAAATAACACACATTCAATGCAATGCATTGAATGTGTGTTATCATTGTTGCCAGCTGCCTGGTCTATTCATATAACCGGACATGGGTCGCCGGTTACCCGAATAGCGGCAGCTGGTTGGCTGAGGGGAACTGCCTATCAAAGCCAGCGGCTCTCATAGGCTTTTCCAGTACCGCCCTCCGGCTCTCGGAAGTCTATACTCGGAGCGCAGGCAACCTGCGTTCCTTGCATAAGACTGACGGCTGTTTCAGCCAATCAGGTTCCCGGATTCTGGTTATCAGGAACCTGATTGGCTGAAGCTTCAACACGGCGGCAGAAGACATCGAGGGAGGACATGGAAGCTTCAGGTAAGTGCTTTTTACAGGGAAAAGGGCGAAAATGGGCACAGTGGCATCATGGGGCACAGTGGTGACAAAGGGCACAGTGGTGACAATGGGCACAGTGGCATAATTGGGCACAGTGGCATCATGGGGCACAGTGGTGACAATTAAAGGGCACAGTGACATGCACACTGGCATCAATGGGCACAGTGGTGACAATTAAAGGGCACAGTGGTCACAATTGGCACAGTGGCAACAATTGAGGGGCACAGTGGCTGCGTTTGATGGCATGGCACAGTGGTGACAATTGATGGAACAGTGGCTGCGTTTGATGGCATGGCACAGTGACTGCGTTTGATGGCATGGCACAGTGGTGACAATTGATGGCACAGTGGCTGCGTTTGATGGCACAGTAGCTGCGTTTGATGGCATGGCACAGTGGTGACAATTGATGGCACAGTTGCTGTGTTTGATGGCATGGCACAGTGGTGACAATTGATGGCACAGTGACTGCATTTGATGGCAAGGCACAGTGGTGACAATTGATGGCACAGTTGCTGTGTTGCATGGCACAGTGGTGACAATTGATGGCACAGTGACTGCATTTGATGGCATGGCACAGTGGTGACAATTGATGGCACAGTTGCTGTGTTTGATGGCATGGCACAGTGGTGACAATTGATGGCACAGTTGCTGTGTTGCATGGCACAGTGGTGACAATTGATGGCACAGTGACTGCATTTGATGGCATGGCACATTGGTGACAATTGATGGCCCAGTTGCTGTGTTTGATGGCATGGCACAGTGGTGACAATTGATGGCACAGTGACTGCATTTGATGGCATGGCACAGTGGTGACAATTGATGGCACAGTGACTGCATTTGATGGCATGGCACATTGGTGACAATTGATGGCACAGTTGCTGTGTTTAATGGCATGGCACAGTGGTGACAATTGATGGCACAGTGGCTACATTTGGTGGCATGGCACAGTGGTGACAATTGATGGCACAGTTGCTGTGTTGCATGGCACAGTGGTGACAATTGATGGCACAGTGGCTGCGTTTGATGACATGGCACAGTGGTGACAATTGATGGCACAGTTGCTGTTTGATGGCATGGCACAGTGGTGACAATTGATGGCACAGTGACTGCATTTGATGGCATGGCACCGTGGTGACAATTGATGGCACAGTTGCTGTGTTGCATGGCACAGTGGTGACAATTGATGGCACAGTGACTGCATTTGATTGCATGGCACAGTGGTGACAATTGATGGCACAGTTGCTGTGTTTGATGGCATGGCACAGTGGTGACAATTGATGGCACAGTTGCTGTGTTGGCATGGCACAGTGGTGACAATTGATGGCACAGTTGCTGTGTTGCATGGCACAGTGGTGACAATTGATGGCACAGTGACTGCATTTGATGGCATGGCACAGTGGTGACAATTGATGGCACAGTGACTGCATTTGATGGCATGGCACAGTGGTGACAATTGATGGCACAGTTGCTGTGTTTAATGGCATGGCACAGTGGTGACAATTAATGGCACAGTGGCTACATTTGGTGGCATGGCACAGTGGTCACAATTGATGGCACAGTTGCTGTGTTGCATGGCACAGTGGTGACAATTGATGGCACAGTGGCTGCATTTGATGACATGGCACAGTGGTGACAATTGATGGCACAGTTGCTGCACAGTGGCTGCATTTGGTGGCATGGCACAGTGGCTGCGTTTGATGGCACAGTGGCTGCATGTGATGGGCACAGTGAGGCTGCAATTTTTTTTTCATTTGCGCCCCCCAAAAATTTTGAGCACCAGCCGCCACTGCTTATGAAAGACCTCTGCAAAGGCATGTTAGTGAGAGTGTTTGGTCTGTTTGTCAATTAGAGTTTCAGAAAAATAGGTTTCCGGTATATTGCTCTTGAAGGACAAGTACTATGAATTTGCCTCATTTGTTACCTATTTCGTTATATGTTCACTCGCTGGATTACCAATGCTTTGGCTTTGAATAGATTGATGGACTTAAAGCGTTCCCAGGGAACTGTTAGTTCCGCTAGAGCAGGTGTTTCGAGAGACTGCTTAAGTACTGCTTCTAATTCATGAATATTGGCAAGTTGTTGCTCCTTATTAGCAATCTGTTCTTTTTTCAGACGGGAGCCTATCTTAATCAGGATACCACAAATGTAAGCTTTATGAGATTCCCAAAGGATCATGGGATAGATTCTGTGGTATCATTTGTCTGAAAAAAAGAGGTGGAGTTTCTGTAACAATTCTTCCTGGATCGTTGAATCCTGAAGCAATGTGTTGTTAAGTCGACAGTGCCAAGCCCCAGCAGGGGGTGGGGAGATGTCCACATCTAGCCCTATTGGGGCGTGATCTGATATTGTAATGGAGCCTATAGCAGCACCTCCTACCTGTGGAAGAAACGCATATGGGATTGAATGAATGAAAAACTTATATAGCGCGGCACATGCAAACTTAATCGCCTCTGGGCGCTTGTTGTTCCTGTCTTCTTTGGTATCAAAAGAGATGAGTCTTGATCTTTCTCCTGAACGCTAAGCGTTCCATAGTCTGGGACCTTGGACCACGAATCTCCTTTCTCCTTTGGACTTGTAGTTGGCTTTCGGTATCTGGAGGAGATTTTGATTGGTGGATCGCGATTGGGATTATGAGCTTTTATTTTTTCGCATAGATAATGGGGAGCATTCCCATGGATACATCTATGTGTTAGACAGAGTGCTTTAAAAGTGATTCTGTCTTTTACTGGTAACCAGTGAAGGGTTCTCAGCGAAGTTGAGATTGATTCCCAAGGTTTTTTCCCTGTCACAAGTCTAGCGGCCGTATTTTGAACGACTTGTAGACGAGCGATTTGGTACTTGGGGAGTCCGAGGTAAAGGGCATTTGCATAGTCCAATCTTGAGTTTACAATTGCTCCCACCATGACCGCTATGTCTTCCTTGGGAATAAAAGGAGTAAGTCTGCGTAGTTGGCGCAGCAGATGGTGAGATCCGCAGACTACTGATCCTATTTGTGCGTCCATTGTCATATAGGAGTCGAAGGTGACCCCAAGACTTTTGACTTTGGCGCTAGGGGTGATGATTTTGCCCAGAATGGGCGGGGGGGTCCAAGTTGTTGCAGGTTGATTCATACGCTTGGCATGAAACAGGAGAAGTTATGTTTTCGCACCGTTGAGTTTAAGATAACTCTTTGTCATCCAGTCCTCTATCAAAGAGAGGCATGTCTCTAGATTGAGGTGATGATCCTTTTTATTGCAAATGCGGAAATACAGTTGCGTGTCGTCTGCATATGAGTGGTAAAGCAGTTTTTGGCTACTAATAATCTCAAAAAGAGGGCGAAGATAGATGTTGAATAACACCGGCGACAGGGGGGATCCTTGAGGGACTCCGCACGATAATGTCCTAACTTCACTATTTGCGATCGGTTTTCCAAAAAAGAGGAGAACCAAGATAAATCGCCTTCTGTGACTCTGGCTACTTCAGCTAGCCGAGTCAATAAAAACTGTGTCGAAGGCTGCGCTTAGGTCCAACAGAACCAGCAGACACGATTCTCGTTTGTCTGCGGCCTCAAGAGCGTCGTCCCATATCTTGAGCAATGCTGTTTCCGTCCCGTGTCCGGGCCGAAATCCCGATTGAAATGGATCAAGTAGGTTGTGGGTATCTAGATGCTGTTGCAGCTGTGGTACCATTACTTTTTCCATTACCTTTGAGAGTACATTTAGGCCTGTTATTGGACGACGGTGGAGTGGGTCTTTGGGGTCCAGGTTGGGTTTCTTCAAGATGGGTCGAATTATACCCTCCTTCAACTGGGAGGGCACCAAGCCCTCCCTAAAAGATTGGTTGATAAGCTGCGTGATAGGAGGTACCAGGATGTCGGCGCATTCCTTTAGCAGTTTAGTGGGGATGATATCATTCGGCGCAGTGCTGTTACGCAAAGTACCAATGATATTTTTAGTGTCATGGATAGAGATAGGTTCCAGCGTGAACTTACCTGGTTGTGGTGAATTACTGCAGGTGTTGTGTAAATAATTACGGGGGGGGCTACGAGGGGAATTGTTTTGCTGAATGCTTTGCCGGATTCCCTTGATTTTATTAATGAAGTAATCCGACAATTCATTGCAAAATTCTTGTGAGTCCGAATTGGGGGCTTCAAGACATCCTGGATTCATGGTCTGAGTGACCAGTTTGAAGAGTTTGCATGGGCGATTAATGGCGCTGTTGATAGCCTCAGAAAAATAGTTTTTCTTGGCTTTGAAGATTTCTTTGTGATATTTTCTTGTTGTTGCTTTGTAGACGATGAGGTTCTCATCTGAAGAGCTTCTTTTCCAGGCGGCTTCTGCGCTCTTGCTTCAGTAATGCCAGTTGGTTGTTGAACCAGCTGAAGTTATTTTTCCGGATATGGGTTTTACGTTTCGGCGCTATTAAGTCAGTGTTTCTTCAGCCGTTTGATGCGGCTGAATTGTTTATATTTTTTCCCTTAACGTGGCTTTGAAGAGTTCCGAGTGGAGCTTCTTCTGACATCTAGTCCAGTGTGTTGTCACTGGATTTGATGTTTTAGTTAAGGGTGGGAATTCAGAAATAATGAATTTAATTGCATGGTGATCTGTCCATGGCAATGGTTCATTTTCCAAGATTTTTATTTCCAGATCTTGTCTGAAAATAAGATCGAGTGTGTGACCTGAAGCATGTGTGGGCCCACATGCTAGTTGTTGTAGCCCTAATCCTTTGAAGTGATCAATGCAGGCATCGGCAACGGGGTCTTGCGGGGAGTTGGCCCAGAGGTTGAAGTCCCCGAGCAGCAAAAGGTGTTTGCTGTTAAGGGTATAGGTGGAGATAAAGTCCGTCAATGATGGGAGAAGCTGCGATTTTGGGCCAGGTGGCCTATAGCAGAGTAGAATCCAGATGGTCTCCTGGGAGTTTGTTTGCCAAACACCAGAGGGAGAAGGGAGGGGAGGATTTTCAAGGATTAACTTAATCCTCGATCCTGGCTTGGTCCAGAGGAAGGCAAAAAAAAAACCTGGCCGTGCTAGCCCAATATGCTACGACAGGGAAAAAAATGCCCCTTGAGAGGCGATCGGGCGAACCCTGGATCAAGTTCAAATGGTATTGAGAAAGGGGGAGTGGGGCTTGGGTGTTGCAAGATGGCCACCACTCCGGCTGCAAAGAGGCAAGGTGGTGACCTCGAGGGATTGCCAACTGGTAGTTATTGAGTAAGGAGAGGGTGGAAAGTGACCCAATTACAAGGGGGTAGCAGGCTGGTATCTGGAGGAGAGGTGCGGGGGGCCACTCGGTCGCAGCGATGAAGCGGGAGGGTGTAGGGGGCCCTACCTATCTACATCCCATGGGCCACAAGTCCTACTCCTAGGAAGCGTGCGCTGGTAGCTGCCGGGATGCAGCTCTAGCCCTAGGGATGTGGGGGGGCCTGCTGGTGTCCGGGGGGGATTGATGTGCAGCTGGCAGGTCGCGGCGATGAAGCGGGGGGTGGAGGGGGCTCTACCTATCTACATCCCGTGGGCCACACGTCCTACTCCTGGCAGGTGAATGGTGTATCAGGGGGGGCCGCCAAGTCGGGGAATACCGAGCCAGCGCCGGGGGCTACGCGGCCGGATTATCTGAGGAAGCGGCTCAGGGGGTATCTGGTGGTGGCTGGGGGGTCCTGCTGGTGTCCGGGGGGGATTTATGTGATGCTGGCGGTGAATGGTGCGGCGCGCCGATAGGCCGCGGGTAAAGCCGCGGCCTTTCCTAAATGCGGCGGCCACGAATGGTTCATGAGGTGGCGCGAGGGCCTCCTCTGCGGCTTATCCTGAAAAGGACGGCCGCCAACGGAGAAAGGAGAGCCCTGTGCATCAGGGGCTTACCTTGCAGGTGGTGGAGGGTGGTCATGGCCGTGAGCGGAGAGAGCGGAGGACCAGGGGGAGAGCTGGAGAGAGCGGGGGAGAAGCCAGGAAGCAGGGTGAGCTGTCAGTGTGATAGTGCAGAGGCACTAAGGAGGGAGGGGTCCGATGGAGCAGCCAGAAACTAACTAAAAATAAAAATAAATCTATCCTCCCTGTACAAGTTATGTGGCAGTGAGAGTAGAAGGTATAGTCTCTTTGTGTTGGGTGAAGGACACGCCAAACATCCACTGATTGGTGGAGTCGTAAACATTTTTTTGAGTCTTTTGAGTTTAGAGAATGAAATATGAGGAGGTCACATGGGCGGGCTCTAGAGGAGCAGACATGCCTGCCTAGAGCTCCGCTACTCGGGGAAGAAAGCCGTGGATAACCCGGTATTTGATCCGGTCAAACCATCCCATAAACGGACCACAAGCTGTAGGAAGGTGAGGGGGACATTTGGGTGAAAGAATGGTGCTAGGAGGTGCCAGAAACAGGACAAAAACGAATCCTCCATGCAGCCCTCAGCTGAGCAAAGGCACCACTAAGACAGCACTGCTCGCCTCAGAACAGCTCCCCTCAGGGAAACAGAGAAAGTAAACGGCAGCTATAACTGCCAAAACAACTAATCTTATGGCATCTCTGTCCAATATTACCTCAGATAGTGAGGGAGAGGACTCAAATGTGTCACCACAGTTGGATAAAGGTGACAAGGAAATCCCCTCAGGATTGCTCAAACAATTTGAAAAGATGCTTCACAGAGCACTTAAACAGACATCTGAACAAATCACCTCAAGTCTCACAAGAGAAATAAGGGAGATAGGGAACCGCACAGATGCCCTGGAAACCAAGGTAGATGAAATAGAAATCTTTACTCAGGAATGCATGTCTGATATAGATACCCTCAAGGAAGAAAATTTAACCCTGCAAAATAGACTGGAGGATTTTGAGAATCGGGCAAAAAGCTCAAACCTGAGATTTAGGGGCATACCAGAGTCTGTAGTAGACCTTCAATCCACCATTCTTGCCCTATGCCAAGAACTGCTCCCAGGCATCCCTGTAGAGCGCCTAGAAATGGACAGGATTCATAGGGCTCTCACCCCTAAAAAGGCTGACGGTCCCCCCAGGGACATAATAACCAAATTTCATTACTATAGGTCCAAAGAGCAAATACTGCAGGCAGCAAGAGAAAAAAACATCTTGACTTTTCAAAACTACAACTACCAAATTTTTGCGGACATCTCACAACAGACAATTAACAAGAGAAGAGCCATGAAGCCCCTCCTGATTGAGTTACAGCAACGCAACATTAAATACCAATGGGGTTTCCCTTTTTCCCTCCATTTTACACTGCAAGGGACAAAGATAGTCTGCAGGTCACCTGACCAGTTACACCAAGCCCTTGTGGACTTCAAATTAATTGAGCAACCCTCTGCCACATCATCCACACGCAGAAGATCGCCATCATCCTCAGCCAACAACCATGCTACGCAGCAGGACCAAAATGAAGACTTCCATCAGTCAAGCAAACGAGGCAGATTCGTGTCACATCCTCCTGAACGAGAAGACTCAATGTACTGATCATCTTACATTATTAACCATTCCCTTTCTCTCTAGGTTGGAACTCTGGTCACTTGCATCTGAGCTGCTTGTACCACCCTTAGGGTGACCCCCTCTTCTGGTAACAACCCCAAATCCATTCACTAGGTAATAATATTGTAACCACCACCCTACCCTTTTATCACACATTCCCCATAGTAGCCTACCCAACTATACCCTTCCCTCCTTTTCTGGAACCACATCCATGGCTCTGTACTCTGAAACTTTGGTAAAATCCAGAGAAAGCAAGAATAGTTTATCACGCCAATCCCTCCTAACCGCAACAAATTCATGACCACCTTCCTTTAATTGTTAAATCCACTCTCTTTAAGCGAACGGTTGCCTACTGCACCCCCTCTCCCTCAAGTCATTCTGGCTATCGCAATAGATGACAGCCATATGGATTTAATCCTATTGTTCTAATCTATCCCTAATAATCCAGACTCCACTCTACTCCCACTCCCAACCTAACCTCCCGGTATATCTCCTGGGTGATCCCGCCTGTCCCAAGACCCCTATACCCCATTAGGCAGTACCATTTACCTCAGGTACGATAGGGTTCCCCCTCCCTTGCTCAGCTAATATTGTAATATTCTACATAGCCAAGCGCATCCTCTCATCTCTTACAATTGCTCTTCTCTCCCCTTTTTGTACACTACGGAACGCGGCACTCTGACCCTTGGAAAAACATGTGCCCCATTTGGTCTAACTCAGACCCCCAACTTAATATGTGGGGATCTGACGGAGAGGCCCTTTTCCCTGGTGGGGATCCTTTTCCCCAACCACGGACTTATGCTAAATATGTTTGTTACAATTTGTTAACTGTTGTTGCATTAACTTTTATTGTCTTTTATTTTTCCCCTGAAACCTCCTTTCCTGCCCTTCTCCCCATCCAGTCTGCACGGAGTGGTCCGGGTAATTGCTACACGCGGAAGCACGGTAAGATTGAGTTGTCGGTTTGGCTACCATGGCACCATTGAACTTATTGTCACTCAATGTTCAAGGCTTAAACATACCACAGAAGCGATCAAAAGCTTTCAGGCTTTTCCAGTCAAAAAAGGTCCACATAGTCTGCCTTCAGGAAACTCATTTCACCCCAAGCACAACCCCTAAGTACTTTCACACAGCTTATCCACAAGTTTACAATGCATCCGCCACAGTAAAGAAAAGAGGCACCCTTATAGCCTTCCACCGCTCGACCCCTTTCACATTGAACACAGAAATCAGAGACCCAGAGGGGAGATACCTGATCTTAACAGGCTATATTTTAGACACGGCAATTACGATTGTCTCATACTATGCCCCTAACCTCAATCCTATGCCATTCATGTCTCACCTTCTTCAAACCATAAATGCTCATAAACTTGGCTCCCTTCTGATTTGCGGAGACTCAAACCAGGTTCTTCTCCCTTTCTTAGACAAGTCCCCCTATATTCAACTCAAACACCATCCTAAATGGAATCTTCCCAATCTCCTCTCAAAATACAACCTGGTGGACTCATGGAGGGAGATGAACCCAACAAAACGCAACTTCACCTATTTTTCAAATCCGCACCAATCATTTAGTAGAATAGATCACATATTCCTAACAACCGGAATGATGCCTGAAGTCCTCCACTCCAATATAGTCCCTATTCCGTGGTCAGACCACAACGCAGTTCTCACAACTATTGCCTCAACCATTCCAAAAAAGCATGACCGGTCTTGGTATATGCCTGAGCTATTACTTAACCACCCCACTCACTGTCTAGAAATAGAACAATCTTTAAGAGACTATCTAACCCACAATGAGAGCCCTGAAATATCCGCCCTCACACTCTGGGAAGCCCACAAGCCAGTTCTAAGAGGGACTATTCAGAGACAATTAGGGATCCTCAAAAAACAAAGGAAACAAATGGCGATGAAATTGGAAAAATAATTTAATCTAGCATTTTTAGACTTCCAAGACAATTATTCACCCAGAACTAAGGACCGCCTAGACAAAGCTCGCTTAGAGTATGACCTATTCCTTACAGAATCAGCCAATACAAGTTTAAACAGGTCCAAACACACCTTATACAAACAAGCCAACAAGCCGGGGGCTTATTTAGCAAGATCATTAAATTTCTTTAAGAAATCCTATACCCCCATTAAACTGAAATTGGCTAACAACATCATTTCTAGCAACCCCCTTAAAATCGTACAAAAATTTAGCTCCCACCTGAAAAAACTGTACTCGGATACAAATGTAATCAATGAAAAGGAGGCGGACTCCTTTTATTCGCAACTCCATCTACCCCAAATGTCGGACTCCCAAAGATTGCAATTAGAATCACCTGTATCACATAATGAAGTAAGCAACGCGATAAAGGACCTTAAACTAAATAAAAGACCTGGACCCGACGGATTCACTGCTAAATATTACAAAACATTCACTGAACTCCTCTCACCAAGGCTAGCTGAGGCCTTTAATGACTTACTAAACCGAAAATCCTTCCGACAGGAATCACTCATGGCCACAATCTGTATGATACCAAAACCACAAACCGATAACACCGCATGCGAAAACTTTCGTCCCATTTCAATGCTGAATACGGACATTAAACTTCTTGGTAAGATCTTGGCGGTGCGCCTAAACAGAATAATAGGCTCACTGGTCCATCGTGACCAGGTTGGCTTTATACCGAACCGACAAGCAGGTGACAATATTAGAAGGGCGTACTTGCTAGCTCATATAGCTAAGAAAAGGGGCATCCCAGCGTGCAGGCTACAAGTCAGACCCATTTTCCATTGGCAGAGGCACAAGACAGGGATGCCCGCTTTCCCCTCTTTTGTTCGCCCTCCTTATAGAACCACTTGCGCATAAGATTAGGTCAGACCCCAAGATCTTAGGTATAGAGGTAGGGGGCCATAAGCATAAACTATGTATGTTCGCCGATGACATCCTCCTTTTTCTCGCGACCCCTCAGGTAACAGGCCCAAACCTAATGTCTCTACTAAAACATTATGCGTCTTTCTCAGGACTAGTTATAAACCCCAAAAAGAGCTTGGCTCTCAATATATCACTCTCAGCTTCAGACCTTAATGCAGCTAAATCTGGTCTTCCCTTTCAATGGTCAGATAAAAACATTCCATACCTAGGAATCCGCCTTACGGCTTCTTTCACAGAGATATTTACAGCCAACTACCCCACCCTTCTAAAAGAGATATCGAATCTTTTAAAATCCTGGTCTCATTTACCTTTATCTTGGCTTGGAAGAATTAACGCAATCAAGATGTCAATTCTGCCTAAACTCCTTTACCTTTTTAGAGTTCTCCCAGCCCCAATCCCATCATACTACTTAAGGATTGTACAAAAAAGAGTTTCCAACTTTGTGTGGGGCTCCTCCAAACCAAGATTAAAACATCAAATCTTGCATCTCCCTAAAGTTAAAGGAGGACTGGGGCTACCCAACTTTTTGAACTATTATAGAGCTGCACAATTAGCCACGTTAGTAAAGTACCACACAACAAAGGAACCTCCCCTCTGGGTTTCGATTGAAGCAGTGGAATGCGACCCCATCCCGATTTCCAACATTATGTGGATCCCATCCAAATCATGCAAACATATCCATAACCCCATTCTTAAGCACTCTCTTTCCCTATGGGACAATTTAAAGATAAAGAACTCCCTTTTATCCTCCCATGTTCCACTCTTATCATATCTATAACATACCACAATCTGAAATATTTAGATACCTCCAAATTAAAAACTTTTTCAAACCTTATGCAGACTCCATCCCCAGCCCTCCCCGACTATCTGCCTTTGAAAAGCTCTGCAAAAGCACCCCTCCCTCTAGAGGTTTAATCTCCATCAATATACTCCCAGTTGTTGACTAACTCTATTACGGGGAAACTCCCCTATGTAAACAAATGGGAACTAGACCTGGATATTGAACTAGATCCAGAAGACTGGAATCAAATATGGACCAACACTAAATCTGCTTCAATAAATGTACTAGCTTGTGAAACTAACTATAAAGTTCTTACTAGATGGTACCTAGTTCCTACTAGGATTGCGAAATTTGTGCCAAACTACCCTGAACATTGTTTCAGGGGCTGCTCATCTCCAGGAACATTCTTTCATATCTGGTGGTCGTGCCCTAAAGCACAGTTATTCTGGTCAGAAATTTTCACAATAATCAGTCAACTATCGGGTAAGGGGATCCCATTGGACCCCAAAAGCGCATTATTAAACCTCAAACCCAAAAATGTCTCACATGAACAATTTAAACTATTAACACAGCTCTTTACATCTGCGAAACAAACATTGGCAAAAGCATGGAAAACCCCTAATCTATCAATTAACGAAGTAACAAACAGAATGAACCTAGCTATGACTCACGCCAAAATGATGGCAATCGACATGGACGCGACCGCTGGATTCGAAAGAACCTGAAAACCGTGGTATGAATATGCAATACCCAATGAAATCAATGATATTGTATTATTACCATGGTAGCCCAGCCTGTTTAACAGTCTACCGCTTAGCGTATATTTGATATTGACAGCCAATTCCGGACCACTCCTGCAGACACCCTTTTCTCCCCTCCCCGCTTTCCTCCCCACCCTCCTCTCCCGCCTTGGGCTCTGACTATGAACCTTGTTATTATACATGTTCTTAGCATTGTTATAAGGTTGATTTTGGTTGAAACACTTACGTTGACGCATCAGGACTCTTGCCTAAACCACAGCCCTAAAACCATCTGGGCTGGTTGAAAGAAACGAAGCATCTTTAAATAAACTCCAGAAAATTGGTCTCTTAGTTATAACCTTATCTGTACTATTAATATGTCCATTGAAGCCACCAGACTCACCTGTTGTGAACTTACCACTTATGTAAACCAAGAAATTATTCTGTGTCTGTAATCAACTTATTTTATTTTGTTGAATTGTACATTTCTTTATCATCTCAATAAAGATATATTGACAAGGAAATATGAGATACTTCTAGGGACGTATCTACTGCCGGGTCTAATGAGAGTTAGTATTCAGCGCTAAATAAAACAGTGAAATATAAAATCACAAATAATATATAAACCCAAAAGGGTATAGTAAACTGTGAAAACACCCACAAACGTAAATAGAAAACTGAGTCCATAAACAGAAAACTAATGAAGACAAATGGCAATGTCCATCATAGATGACTGAAGAATCAAATGACAAAGATGTTATCAAGGTTGTAAGACGTCATTAGGAGTATGTCTTCTAAATGCAAGTGAAGTGTCATAAACTCTCTTACCAGAAGTGTTGGATCTAACTGTCAGTGACAGCAGATCTGTCAGGCTTAGGGGTTCTCGATGACTGGGTCAGCACGATATCCTGAAGATCTGATGGAACTCCAAACGTTCTTAAAGGAGTTGTAAAGGAAAAAAAAAATCACCTTAATGCAATCTATGCATTAAGGTGAAAAAACATCTGATGATGCCGACCCCCCCCCCCCCCTGAGCCCCCGTTCTACTTACCTGACCCCTCGAAAGTCCCGCGCCTCTTCGTCGCTCAGCCTGGCCGCTGATTGGCTAGAGAGGATGGATTGAGAGCAGCGCTGCTGTCAATCACATCCAGTGATGCGGCGTGCCGAGGGAGGGGGGCGGGGCGTGCAGTGAGCGGCTATGGTCCGCATGGACTCATCACCTTGCAATCTCTCTCGCATGAATGTGGTAAGTTCTTGTGGGGAGGACCAGAGACAGTCGCCGAGGGACCCCAGAAGATGTGGATTGGGGCCACTCTGTGCAAAACTAACTGCACAGTGGAGGTAAGTATGACATGTTTGTTATTTTAAAGAAAAAAATACTTTCCTTTATTAACCCTTTAATATAGATCCCAATGGGAATAGTCAAAGAAGGGGACACTGGACAAAGTTGTACAAGATCGATACAGGGTCTGCCACGAACCTTCCAGAAGACTCCAGGAACCACTGAATGATGCTCCAGACTGTACTCAGTAAAAACTGAATACTGATGGCCCCCCAGGGGTGAAGATGGCCAAGTAAGACCCCCAACACAGCTCAAATATGCAGCACATAAAAATAAAAAAAAATGGAACAACTTGCAATAGTGCAGCTCAAAAAATAAAATTGGACTTTATTAAAAAAAGCCAATGTATAAAAAATATATAAAAGTGATCACAATGGTGTATAAAAGCAATATGGGAGAAGGAAAAAACCAAGCCCTTGTCGGGTCTAATGTAAAGTTAAAATCTCCTCCAAGAATGAGAACCCCCTCAGTGAACACCTGTGGCTTCTCCGAAAATCAATTCCAGAATGGTATCTGAGCCGTGTTTGGTATATATAGATTTGTACATATTTGATGGCCAATCACTCCCTTAAGGAAAATAGCTCTACCACCTTGATCCCACCAGATATCATAGAACTGCCATTGAACTGACTTATGAAGCAAAATGCTTACCCCTTTAGTCTTGGTAGTAGCGAATGTACTGTGATAAACTGTAGGGCAATATTAGGGGTGTTATCCATCTTAAAGTAGACAAATCTGATGTCAGTTTGCATGTGTTTCAAGTCCGCTAAGACCAAGGATCTCTTCTCTGGGGTAATTAAATCCTTAGCATTGAGAGAGATGAATTTAAGCGGAGGAGCCAACTTGTTCGCCATAAAGAAGATATAGACTTAAGCCTATGTGGATCCAAAGGAAAGGAGGGCATAGCGTGAGTGAGGAGGGAAGGCATAGAAGAAGAAAAAAAAAAGGGAAGGGAGAGGAGGTATGGAGTAAAAGGGGAGGAAACCGGGAACTGGTAGGAACACTTCTGTGAGGCGAAAAAGGGGGAGAGTAGGAAAACCTAGAAAGGAAACAAAAAAAAATCTAGAAGGAATAAATCCTATTTACTCAACCTATACGTGAAAAGCCAAAATTAGCCTCTCAGGTGAGGGCCTAAGTGTAGGAGTAGTAGAGCTAAGCAGATGAAGCACACTCTAACCCCCCTACTCAAGCCCTTTGAAATATAATGATAAAGCAATAAATATCAAACGTTATCAATCAAATTAACCGTCAGGATTTCCACAGCTGCAGGCATTATCTCAGTATCAAAATGTTCAGGTGCCGATTCCCTTAATGTAGAAGTGATTCAAGCTGGTATAGAGCCACTTAATCACTTCTACAGGCTCTCTCTCCCGCCACCTTTCTCAGGCTCTCCCATCCCATTAGGGACGAGTGGCATTATCGGCTTGTGAAAGCATCTGATCAAATCATTTTCAGTTTGACAAAATGCTTTGGAGGGAAAAGGAGAGATTTTTTTTTTAGGACCTGCCATGACCCATGTTATCGCAAGGGATGTTGTTCTTCCCTTGAGATAGCAGTAAAGTTAATAAATACAAAAATGAAAGGCACAGTGTTAAAAGTAAGTTTAAATAAAATAAAAAATAAAATGTATTTTTTTTAAAGACCCCCCTCCCCCATAACTAACTGTAAACTGCCAGTATTTCTTTTTTTCCCCTTAGGATTCCCTTCTAGGTGGGGGTGTGCGCTATACGGTCCATCTTCCTCAAGCAATTGTCTGTAAGCTGATGCCTCCTGGGATATTTGACTTGGATGTCCCATGTCCTTCCTTCTGGAGCACATCATTTTCATCTAGGCAAGAATGGAGGCGGGGACAAGCTAGAGCAAGAAATACAAAAAAATATTTAAACAAAAGAAAAAGTATTTAAAGCGGGGTTCCTGGGCATAATTTTTTTTTAACCAGTTGCCGACCACCTGCCGTCATATTTCTGTGGTGGCACTGCTGGGCGAGAGCCCGTAGCTATACGTCCGCATTAAAGCGGCCGCTAGGGGGCGCGTGCGCGGGGTTGGGTATGATCGTCGCCGGGCACACGCGATCGCTTGTTACAGAGCGGGGACCGGGAGCTATGTGTGTAAACACAAAGCTCCCGGTCCTGTCAGCGGGGGAAACGCTGATCTCCTGTTCATACAATGTATGAACAGAAGATCAGTGATTTCCCCTAGTGAGGCCACCCCCCAATACAGTTAGAACACACCCAGGAACACACTTAACCCCTTCCCCGCCCCCTAGTGTTAACCCCTTTACTGCCAATGGCATTTTTATAGTAATCCAATGCATTTTTATAGTATTGATCGCTAAAAAAATGCCAATGGTCCCAAAAATGTGTCAAAAGTGTCCGAAGTGCCCACCATAATGTCGCAGTACTGAAAAAAAATGCTGATCGCCGCCATTACTAGTAAAAAAAAAATACCACCCCTTATTTTGTAAACGCTATAACTTTTGCGCAAAGTACGAATCAATAAACACTTATTATGATTTTTTTTTTACGAAAAATATGTAGATGAATACGTATCGGCCTAAACCAGGGATATGCAATTAGCGGACCTCCAGCTGTTGCAAAACTACAATTCCCATGAGGCATAGCAAGACTCTGACAGGCACACGCATGAACCCAAAGGCTGAGGCATGATGGGACTTGTAGTTTTGCAACATCTGGAGGTCCGCTAATTGATTATTCCTGGCCTAAACTGAGGAAAAAAAAATAATTTTTATATATTTTTGGGGGATATTTTCTATAGCAAAAAGTAAAAAATATTGATTTTTTTTCAAAATTGTCGCTCTATTATTGTTTATAGCGCAAAAATAAAAACCGCAGAGATGATCAAATACCACCAAAAGAAAGCTCTATTTGTGGGAGAAAAAGGACACCAATTTTGTTTGGGAGCCACGTCGCACGACCGCGCAATTGTCAGTTAAAGCGACGCAGTGCCGAATGGCAAAAAGTGCTCTGGTCATTGGGCAGCAATATGGTCCGGGGCTAAAGTGGTTAATCACATTAACTAGTCACTAAAACATATTGATAGCTCTCCAATCATTCCAGAAATCATTGCAAACACTTGCCTTATATCCTCCAGTTAATGTTGTGGCCATATCCATCATATATGTGGGCATGTGAAATCCAGTTCCTTTTTCTTCCTGGTTTTCAAGGAGAGGTGCATGCTGGGTGACCAAGACCTAGGCAAATTACGAAATCTGCCTAGTAACAGCCAGATAGAAGTGAATAAAAAAGTTTGAATGTTTTATTTATTTATTTACATTAAAGACAAGCTGTTAATAGAAGCAAATCATCTTTGGGTAGTGAACGTCCAGTTTTAAATGAAATGAAGTCAAGTTGAATGTAGCACAAATTAGTACAATGATGACTTTTTCACAAGTTTGCAATATGCCCATGTGAGAATTTGACGTAGTAAATGTCTTCTAATGTAATTATTCGAACTTGGACATTTTTAATGTATTATATATAAATATATGTATATATGTTTGTAAAATGCACAAGTTCACTTAACCACTTCAGCCCGGACCATATTGCTGGTCAATGACCGGGCTCCTTTTTGTGATTCAGCACTGCATCGATTTAACTGACAATTGCGCGGTCGTGCGACATGGCTCCCAAACAATTTTTTATCCCCACAAATAGAGCTTTCTTTTGGTGGTATTTGATCACCTCTGTGGTTTTTATTTTGGTTTTTATTTTTTGCGCTATAAACAAAAATAGAGTGGCAATTTTGAAAAAAGAAAATATATTTTTTACTTTTTGCTATAATAAATATTCCCAAAAATATATCAAAAATAAATATTTTCCTCAGTTTAGGCCGGAACGTATTCTTCTACATATTTTTCGCAAAAAAAAAACGCAATAAGCGTTTGATTGGTTTGCGTAAAAGTTATAGCGTTTACAAAATAAGGGATAGTCTTATGGCATTTTTATTAATATTTTTTTTTTACTAGTAATGGCGGCGATCAGCAATTTTTATCGGTACTGCGACCTTATAGCGGACACTTTGGACACTTTTGACACATTTTTGGGACCATTGCCATTTTTATAGAGATCAGTGCTATAAAAATGCATTGATTACTATAAAAATGCTACTGGCAGGAGAGGGGTTAGCACTAGGGGCCGAGGAAGGGGTTAATTATGTTCCCTGTGTGTGTTCTAACTGAAGGGGGTGTGGGACTGACTAGGGGAAATGACTGATCGCTGTTCATACATTGTATGAACAGGCAATCCTTCATTTCTCCCCCTTACAGGACCAGGAGCTGTGTGTTTACACACACAGCTCCCGATTCTCGCTCTGTAACGAGCGTGGCGGCACCAGGGGTGAGCGGGGGGCGCGTGGGCCCCTATTGGCTGAAACGCGAGATGACGTATAGCTATGTGATCTTGCGCAGCCGAGCCGACCTGCCGCCGTATAATTGCGGTGGCTGGTCGGTAAGTAGTTAAAAAGATAATCCTAACCCAAACTCTTGTTCTATTGCAAAGCAATAGCCGACATGGAGCATGTTAACAACTTTTGCAGAAATCTGACCAAAGTCATTGTTTTCATGTCAACTTTGTTTTTCAAAATGCTTTTATTGTCTGGATGAATCATTATGAAGGGATGTTTTCATTTTTTTTTCTCTGTGTACTGGGCTCCCTGTAGTTTTAGGCCCCATAACAGCATTGCATTCTGTGATTCAAGTAACACACTTAGATTTATATGAACAGCTCTACGTGATAACACTTATGTCTCCTACACACGGTCAGTTTTCCCAACAAGAAAAGTGTGATGTGAGCTTTTTGTCAGGAATTCCAACCGTGTGTATGCCCCATCATACTTTTTCTGTGAGAATTCCTGCCAAGAAAAGATTGAGAGCAGGATCTAAATTTTCGTGACAGAAAAAATTCCTATCAGTAATCGCGATCGTCTGTATGCAATTACGACGCAAAAAAATGTGCATGCTCAAAATCAAGCAAAAGAGCCGAACTGCCTATTGAACTTCATTGATCTTGGCTCGTCGTATGTGTTGTGCGTCACCACGTTCTTGACGTTCGGAATTTCAGACAAGATTAGTGTGACCGTGTGTATGCAAGACCAATTTCAGACGTCTTCCAAAACACTGTTTTCCTGTTGGAAAAAATGATTGTGTGTACAGGGTATTCGATTTTAGAAAATTGTAAGTACATAAAAAATATTTTTGGGAAATATATTGGCAATAATGTGCAACTCCCCGGTCAGTTGTTTACGGGGCGTGACCGGATGCAGGAGTATGTGAGAGTGCCGGCGTGAGAGCGGGTGGACGAACTCACCCCCCCTCCTCTCCCCTACTATGTGATTTACTTCACAACAGCATACCTTGCTTGGATTTCCATCCCTAGAAAAGTGGTATTTTACCCGGTTGTCAGGAGCTGGAGCGGATCTGCGGCCCTTGTGTCCGGTGCCCGAGTGTTGCCAAGTGCGGCTGTACTGCTTAGTGGAGGTGCCTCGCTGGATGGAGTTGACGGGTCGATCGGAGCCGGCTGTTCTCCAAGCACGGAGCCCCGATGCCGTCCGAAGTCTCGCGAGATTTCGTGACCATACACACATACAGGAGTGCGCTCCCGCTATAGCGAATCTACCAGCGGCTAAAATGCAGGGACTACAGGTAGAGATTGTGATCCAGGACGCTGAACCGGCAGGGGGATACACAGTCAACAGTAAGCCCCTTCGCAGGGAGGACACTGCTAGAACAGCTGAGGAAACAGGATCAAGGTAAAATTTACTTACCTATACTCTTAAAACTGTACACACCGAGAAGCAAGAAATGAACTTTTGCGGTGTCCCACTGTACTCTCTACACTATTATTGTTGCCATACTGAGCGTTGAGCATTGAGCTGGTCTGAGTATTGCCCTGCCATTTGCACGGCCTTACTGGTGCCTGACCGCACTAATCAGGCGGTCACCTGCAGCAGAGATTTTGAGCCGACAGGACTGTGAGTGGTTTGGTTGGAGACACAGGCAGCACCAACCTCTCCATACTGGAGATGCGAGGAGACCGCTTACAACTGCTGGAAGCACAAGGAAAAGGGTAATATCTGCTCAGCCACATTGCCTACATTAAGTAATGAACTTTTGGGTCACCTTTGCCTGTGTTTTGCCGAGTCTCACTAGATCTCAGTATCTTTGCATGTAGGCGTAGAGATATGGACGATAAGCCCAGGGTAAACCAGTTAATCACTCTATAAGCAATAACATGCAGATACCCCTGCAATTTGAATGAGATAAGAATGAGATAAGAGATTTGATGTCAATCACCTGCTACCAATTACTGTGAACTCTGTGAACTCTTTTTCTTCTTCTGGAGGTGTCCATTCTCTCTCTGGCCTCATAAGAAGAGAAAATCTACTATGCCTAAATTAAAGGCTAGATCATAGACTAGTGTACATAGCTGGTGTGAGAAGTTCAACTTTGCCACAAGCCAATTTAAAGGACTGTTAAAAGATAGCTGTGACCTTACTGTGCTTTACTGAATGCTTCTTTGATGCCATAATAGTTTACAAAGGTACTGGTGTTATTCTACATCCTCCTACACCCTCTCCAAGGTTAAACGGTCCTGCTGATCCTTTTGCTTTCTGAAAAGAAAGAAAGAGAAAACTTGCGCTGTGTTCTATGCACCATTGAGGACTGTTCGGTTACTGGGCATTTTTTTTCCAGGAAGCGCCTCCGGCATCATAAGAAGGTTACATCATAAGAAGGATACACTGACTGTTATACATAAATGTATAGACCCGTTGGTCGCTTTTGGAACTGGTGCATATCTGCCTTTATTTGTTGGAAGAATAATAAATATACAGGAAACGGAGGTGTGCTATCGGCCCTTGGTTTGCAAATTTTTTTTTTTTTATCTGCCCGTGCCCTTTCACCCTCTGCTGACTGGATAAAACGCAAATAGAGCTAACATTCCCAGTTACAGAATGGCGGCAGCAGCAGCAAAAAGAGGGCAGCATAACACAGAGCGTGGGGGGACTCAAGCAACTAGGGCAAAGGAGAAAGCGTTGCAGGCAGCAGCAGCAGCTAAATTGGAGCAGTACTCGCATACCTAATATTTCGGCAGACAGGAAAAGCCAGGGTTATGGATCATTGGGCCGAAAGTTAACAACTAAAAAAGACCCTATGGGTGAACCTCCAGGGGGTGAGTCTGGAACTACAGTAATGACTATAGAAGTTTAAACAGCAGATGGCTTAGCAGGTGAGGCGGAGCCCTCCTTGAAAGAAATACTCAGCGCTATAAATGCCTGTAAGGGGTCATTAGGCGATCTATCCATACAGGTTAAAGAAATAAAGGAAGAGCTAAGGACAATGAGCCAAGAGCTGCAGAGAACAGTACAAAGAGTAACGGCAGTAGATGAGAGAGTGAGCCAAGTAGAAGACGAAGTGCACCCCTTGAAACAACAGACGCAGGCAATGAAGGAGCAAATTGGATGGCAGGCGTCTAAACTGGATGAAATTGAGAACAGATTGCGCAGAAACAATATACAGATAGTAGGTCTCCCAGAACAGAGTGAGGGCACCCACCCAGTAAGCTTCCTTGAGAACTGGTTTAGAGAGACTTTCGGGGAAAATGTGTTCTCACCACTTTTTGGGATTGAAAGGGCTCATAGAGTCCCATTTAGAGCCATAAAGGATGGTCATCCCCGGCCTCTACTCCTGAAATTCCTTAACCACTTGCATACTGGGCACTTACACCCCCCTCCTGCCCAGGTAAAATTTCAGCTTCCGGCACTGCGTCGCTTTAACTGACAATTGCGCGGTCGTGCGACGTGGCTCCCAAACAAAATGTACGTCCTTTTTTCCCCACAAGTAGAGCTTTCTTTTGGTGGTATTTGATCGCCTGTGCGGTTTTTATTTTTTGCGCTATAAACAAAAAACTGCGACAATGTTGAAGAAAAATACAATATTTTTTACTTGTTGCTATAATAAATATCCCAATTAAAAAAAAAAAACACATTTTTTTTCTCAGTTTAGGGCGATACGTATTCTTCTACATATTTTTGGTAAAAAAAAAAAAATCGCAATAAGCGACTGGTTTGCGCAAAAGTTATAGCGCTTACAAAATAGGGGAGAGAATTATTATTTTTTATTATTTTTTTTTTACTAGAAATGGCGGCGATCTGCGATTTTTATTGGTACTGCGACGTTATGGCGGACACATCGGACACTTTTGACACACATTTTTGGCGCCATTCACATTTATACTGCGATCAGTGCTATAAATATGCACTAATTACAGTATAAATGTCACTGGCATTGAAGGGGTTAAATGTGTATCCTAGGTGTGTTCTAACTGTGGGGGGAGGGGGGGGTGACTGGGGGGGGTGACCGATCTGTGTCCCTATGTAGGAAGGAACACAGATCGGGCTCCTCCTCTCCAGAGACAGGACGCTGTCTCTGTGTAAAACGGCAATGAGAGATGATCTATGAGAGATCATCTCTCATTCGCCCACAGATCGCATCGCAAACGGCCACTCTGATTGGCTGTTCGCCGCGATCTGTGATTGGCCGTGTCCAAGGGACACGGACAACACAGGGCTTCCCCGCAGCGCGCTCTACAGCGCGCGCTGGGAACGCCTGAATGACATGCCGTCAAATGACGGCATGTTGGATATTCAGGCCCGCGCTGTTGCCGTCATCCGACGGTAGCGCGGGCCTGAAGTGGTTAATTACAATGACAAGTAGACATGTGCATTCGTTTTCGTTAGAATGCATTTTCGTCCGAAAATCTGGTATTTTCGTTATCGTTTTAACGACTGAAAACGAAAGCGCAAGAAACTAAAACCCAAAGATCCGACATAAAAAATGCTTTATTTTCGTTTTCGTTCAGATCCGACGATTTTCGATGCTTTGTCGAATTTCCGTCATTCAATTTCACAAAGTCATCGAAAATCGTCGTTCTGAATACAGGGAATAGGTATATTCCCTGTATTCAGAACGACGATTTTCGATGCTTTGTCAAATTTACGTCTTTCAATTTCACAAAGTCATCGAAAATCGTCGTTCTGAATACAGGGAATAGGTATATTCCCTGTATTCAGAACGACAATTTTCGATGCTTTGTCAAATTTCCGTAGTTTAATTCGACAAAGTCATCGAAAATAGTCGTTTTCAGACGAAAACTTTCCCGACGAAAACGAAATAAATCAAAACGGTTTTCGGGAGTAACTAAATAAATTTATTTTTTGGACGAAAACGAAACAAAATATTCCAGTCTGCACATGTCTAATGACAAGGTGACTGCACTGCAGAAGGCAAGAGAGAAGGGGAATTTTTTTTTACAAAGGATCACGAATCTCTTTGTATCCAGATTTCTTGCCCGAATTAAGTAAACGTAGAGCGGAATTTACACCAGTCAAACGCAATCTCTTGAAAAAAATAAATAAATCACATATGCATTGTTGTACCCAGCACGCTTACGTATAATGACATCAAAAGGACCCCAGTTATTTGACTCGCCAGGAAAAGCAGCACAGTGGCTGGAAGAAAACAAATCGCAAATAGACCATGAGGATTGATAAGACTGAACTTTTGTGGAGAGGAGTAAACCAAAATTGGCTTAGACCTTAACTAAAAGTTTTGGTCCCCCCTCTCTTCCCTCTTTTTTTTTGGGTGGGGTGCAAGTTTAAATATATGTTAAAATATTTATGCACCCGAAGGGATGGAAAGATGAATCAACTGGTTTTAAAACATAGGTACTGATAAGAAAAAGGGGGGCACAATTTTGTAAAACATGTATATTAAAAAGAGATAGGGGTTGGGGGGGAGGCACAGGACCACAAATGGGAATGGATGTTGTAGGGTATGAAAGGGAGGGATGGCAGTTAGTGGTCATGAGCACAGCCCCAGGGGAGGGCCTAGATAGGCAGAGGAAGAAGGGGGAGGACGAGGGCGGAGGGAGGGAGATGGAGGGGGGGGTAGGTTGAGGGAGGGAAGGACAAATCCTTATAAAAGCACAAAAACACGATTATTACATGCAATGTTACACCTAAAAAATATGGAAAATATGGAAAAGGGAAGCTGGAATTTAAAAAAAAAAAGGTTGGGTGTTTCACAAATTTTTTGTAAAGTATTTTCAAAATAGATACATTTTTGATATTTTTGTTAGACGGATCAGGGGTAGAGATGGTGGAAAATGGTTAGAGGACGGTGATGTAGGTGTAAAGCTGTCCTCCTGGTCTCTTTTTTTGGTATTTTTCCTCTCTTGGGTATTGCGGAACTGCCGCTTGCTTGGTTAGCAGGATGCTGCTATGTAGGGTTCTCTCCCTGGTCCAACTGGAGGTGGTTCCCCCCCCCCTCATTTAAATTGTTAAGTGATCCTCTCTTATATATATATCCTCTCTTTATCTGCAGCTTGGGTTATATCTCTTACGTTTATAAGCTTCTCTAGATGATATGAGGCCGAAAACACTTAAAATTGGATCTTTGAATGTTCGGGGGATGGGTGACCCGGTTAAAAGAGCCACAATTTTCTCTATGCTTGAGTGGCATAGAGCGGAGCTAATTTGCCTGCAGGAGACGCACCTAACTAGGGAAACAAAGTTAAAGTTAAAAAATAGAAAATATCCATATCAGTACCATTTGGTCCACTCCTCCTATTCCAGGGGGGTGAGCATAATTGTGAAAAAGGGAGTGTCTTTTGCATGCAAGGATCTCAAAATAGATGAATTGGGCCGCTATATATTCTTGCACTGTCTAATAGAGAATACACTGTACGTATTGGCCAATATTTACATCCCGCCCCTTTTCAAAATGGAGATCCTGTACAAACGAATGGAATTCGTAATACATAAGGAAAACATCCCTGTAATAGCAGTAGGGGACTTCAATGTGACACTAAACAAAACAAAAGATAGATTCCCACCAGGGTTGCGGGGAGATAGCAGGGGAGAGGGACACTTAAACCAATTTCTGGAAGAAGTTGGATGGTGTGACATGTGGAGAACAATATATCCAGAGGTGCGCCAGTATTCTTGTTTCTCGAGCACACACTCCACCTTGTCCAGAATAGACATGGCCCTGGGGAATGGGGCAAGCGTACAGTTAGTGGGCGAAATTGCCTACTATCCAAGAGGTGTGTCGGACCACTCTCCACTGGTATTGACATTGAATATAGGGAGGAAATGTCCCACAAACAATTGGAAAATAAGTCCATTCTGGCTGGAACTTATGGGAAAGCCAGAGGAGGTAGATATAAAATTAAGAGAGTTCTTGGACTTTAATTCGGAGACAGCGTCGGTGGGAGTGGTCTGGGACACCTTGAAGGCTTTCCTTAGTGGGTTATTGATCCAACAGGTGGCCAAGATCAAGAAAAGCTCTAGGGACTGGGAAGAGAAAATTAGGAAAGAAGTTCTGGAGGCAGAAAAACAATTTGTAGAGGACCCCTCTTCGTTTAAACAAAAAAGATGGCTCGAGAAACAACAAGAGTATAAGATGGCAATTAATAGAAAAGTGGAGAATAAACGCCTACAGGTGTATTTCAGAGCCAAAGTTTATATGCGGAGGGGGGGAGTGTAAGTCACACATTGGCACTTCTAGCCAAAACTAACTCGACCCCCTCCAATATACTTGCAATTCGGACAGCGGGGGGGGGGGGGGGGGGAGATATCCTCACAAACACCTGTAATTTTGGACACATTTGAGGCATACTACCAAGAGTTATATAAATCAAAAAGTAGGGATGAAATGCCACAAATGAACGAATTCCGAAGGAAAATAGAAACGCCAGCTCTATCAGAGGAGGATAGAAGAACCATAGAAGCTCCTATAACCTTAGAGGAATTACAACAGGCACTGGGGTGGGATGACCAAACAGAAGTCCCCAGGACCAGACGGTCTACCAGCAGAAATGTACAAACAGTACAGCGAGGTGCTGCTCTCAGAATTGCTTAAGGCGCTAAATTGGGCACTAGAAGGGGGAGGCTACCTGCTTCAATGTCAGAAGCCATCATTATAGTACTGCAAAATGAAGGGAAAGATTCACTGGATACAGCATCTTATAGACCAATATCCCTGCTATGTTCTGATGTGAAATTATTGGCAAGGGTGCTGGCAGCTAGGATAAATAAATATATCCAGAAACGTATACATACTGACCAGTCCGGTTTTATAACGAACAGATCAACTAGCATTAATATTAGAAGACTGTATCTGAATTTACAAACGCCAACAGTGAATGCGGGAGACAAAGCCACCTTGTCCCTGGACGCCACCAAGGTGTTTGATAGCCTTGAGTGGGACTATCTTTGGCATGTCCTGGAAAAATTTGGATTAGGCCCCACCTTCATTGCCTGGATAAAAACGCTTTACAACTCTCCAAGTGTAAAAATAAAAATTAACAACATATATTCGCGGTCATTTAAACTAGAAAGGGGGACACGACAGGGATGTCCCCTGTCGCCCCTCCTTTTCGCTTTAGCAATAGAGCCTCTGGCCATCGCGATTAGAAACAACCAGGATATACAGGGCTTCCAGAGAAGAGCAGGAGAGGAAAAAACAGCACTTTATGCAGATGACATTCTGCTCTTCCTGGGGGACTCTACAAAGTCCTTAAACAAGGCACTAGAGATAGTAGAGGCTTTTGGTCGACTTTCGGGTTTAGTGATCAACTGGGAAAAATCCGTACTTTTACCGGTGGACGCAGTGGACAACATGACATGTGCAGAAATACCCCAGCTGAAAATAGTGGAAAAATGGAATATCTGGGTATAGTTGTAACTCGCGACCCAGAACAGTACATAAGTAACAATTTAGAGCCACTTTTGGCCAAACTCAAAAGGAAAGCAGACATTTGGGGCAGGCTTCCTTTATCGGTAGCCAGACGCAGTAATCTCATAAAAATGATCTGGATGCCACAATTGCTGTATGTATTTCATAATTCACCTGTGTGGATAGGAAAGGTATGGTTTCAAAGAATAGAGACCCTTTTTAGGGAACTGATCTGGAAGAAGGGGAAAGCCAGGATCAGTCTCCAGACACTACAATTACCAACAAACATGGGAGGCCTGGCAGTTCCACACCCCCACAGCTATTTTCTAGCAGCTCAATTACAGCACCTGGGAGGGTGCGGCATCGTAGGAGGAGGGAACGCCAGTGGGAAAATTATGTTAATGGGGTCCCCACACGGCTCCATAATAGAAACCTTGGAGGCCGACTCCTTCCCAGTTAAGAACTCAACACTGAAATTGGTCAAGAGAACTAGGCAGGTAGGCAAGTCAGCCCTGGGGTACAAGGGATTAACAGAATATTCCCCACTCTGGGACAACAAAAACCTACAGGAGATTGTAAACATGGGGAAGTTGAGAGAATGGGAAAAGCTAGGCATAACCAGATTGGACCAATTATTCACAGATGACACATTGAAGCCCTTTGCAGTACTAAGGGAAGAATATGCCATACCAAACTCCCTGTTTTACACCTACCTACAGATTAGGCATGCCCTACAGGCTCAATTTAGGACGGACCCAGTAAGAAGGCAAAAAATTTCCCATCTCCAATGGTTAATTGAGTCTGAGATATCTAAGGGAACCATCTCAGACTTGTATGCAAAGCTGAGTGATGGGTTTATTGGGTCTATAGGGGGAGAAAGACTGGAAAAAAATAAACAAAGGTGGGAGGAAGATATAGGCCAAATAACAACTGAGCAATGGGAACAGATACTTGCGGCAGGGAAACTAGTGTCACTCGCACCATCACAGAGAGTCTCACACCTGTTTTTACTTCATAGAGTCTACTACACACCAAAGAGGCTATATAATTTTGCCAGGAAAGCAGATGATAAATGCCCCAGATGTCAAAACATAGGAGATCTTATACACATGTTGTGGAAATAGTGTAATAATATATTGCGCTAACTAAAAAAAAAGTGGATATAGATCAAGCAGCCAACACAACAAAATGGATATTTGTGAACAATGATGGAAGAAAGTGTAGCGCTAACATGGGGATTCTAAATAGGATCCTCTCAGTGTAATCAAACAGTAGGTGTATGAAGCCTACTAACACAAAAGCAAAAGGGAAAAACTAATCAAAAACTTTTCCTTATACGTGGCTATATGAAGGTATCATCTAATAATACTCAGACTTATGTAACAAGATGATAAAAATAAAACTATTGTTAATGTGTCATAAGATCATGCGATATGAGAGCACATAACGGCACAGAGTCCACTGTGGAAAAAATAGGGACAATCAATCCAAAAGAACTTCAGTCCCGACACCTAATAGGTGTGACACATATGTCCTTTCTTGTTAACCAACTTGAGTGCGATATGTATTTTTCAAGACGTAGTCTTCACACTATGGACATATAGAAATAGATGGGTACCCTTACAGGATCAGGTGGACCCTCAACTCACCATACGGCGGGGGGTCTTACAAGCTTATGTAGACCGATTGTCTAATCCGGTTGTCCTCGAGATTGTAGTCCCAAGTAGGAATGATTCCCAAAATGTATCGGTGTCCACAGGGTATATCGGTTTAAGGGTTTGCACTGTGATAGTGCCCAGTAGCTCTCAAACGCAGGAAGGGAGGAATAAAGAAAAAATAGCTCCTCATAGCGTAAAAATGCTTAATTTATTAAAAATTCCAAAACATCACACACTTGTGATAGGAACCACATAAAAATAAAAAGAAATTAAAACTGCAAAACCACATGTGAAAGGAAATAATTTGTAGAAAAAACAGCAGCAACTCTCCCCCTTGATGGCTGGACAAGAGTGTTTTCCAAAAAATGCAGTGGAGACTTTCAGCAAGTCAGCAACCCGACCGGTTTCGTCTAAAATAGACTTCAACTGGGGTATCTGGCAAAGACTTACCGCTCACCTGCATTTATATCTATTGGCATCTCCTCCATGAGACCCCCTAAACTCCTCATCATGCCTGCCTTGGCGTGCGTGTCAGAATACATCTACCTGTCGCCATTGTGCGTTTCAGAGGCCGGAAATGCTAGGGCAGGGACTTCCGTTGTGTGTCACAATCATTACCTTGATGTTGTGGCTATCCCTGTCCTATCTCAGATGGGGGTGGGAGCTGTCGGGCACTCAATGTACCAATAGGTAGGCCGTATCGGTGCGCATGGTCAACGTGACGTGTGACGTCACCGGTGTGCATAGCGGTGTGCTCCAATCTAATCCAAAAGGAGGATTGGACACTTCCTATGTGCGTGACCGACGTGGCGTTGCGGTGCGTTCCACGGTGCGCTCCACGGTGCATCCAGCTGTATTAGCATGGGTGTCACTTAATCAGTCGGAACGGGAGTGGGCACTTCCTATGTGCGTAGCCGACGTGATGCGTGACGTCATCGATCATACGCTACGGTGCGCTCCACGGCGCATCTAGCTGTTAGCATGTACGTCACATGGTGCGGAAGCCAGCTTCCACCATATATTCCTATTGTCAATAAGGATGTGCTCTTCCACGGAAAAAAGAAAAAGGGGAAGGCATCTTGGGACACTTATCATCCAGTGAGGGGGAGGAGGGGGGGGAAGCAAGAAAAATACAACTCACACAGAGTTAAAAAACCGGTGTGATGTTAGATAAGTCCTTAATCATTTCCCTATTGGGAAAGGCGATTGGCAAAGAAAGATTCCCTTAGTCTCATGGGGGTAGGAAATAACCAAATATTGCAAAACTGCATCATAACCCATCTAGATAAATGATAAAGAAGAAAATAAAAAAATATATAATAGATACTTCTATGTAAGGTATACAGAAAAAATTACAGAATACATCAGGGGTATAAATTCATAGATCATTACATTGGAGCCCCAAAACAATGTCTATATATAAAAAAAAAATTCTATTATGTATCCCCATCAAGACTGATCTATAAAAGCATTTACATCCCATTCTACGTTTAACCCGTATGGCACGTAACTTTTGAGTAGATAAATCCAATAGACTTCCCCTCTTGTACTGGGTTCACCTCTCCAATGGGGGACGAACTTGTCTATAATTTGGAAGCTGGTACCTTCAAGCTTTTTGTTGTGTATATTAAGGTAATGTCTGGGCACAGTGTGTTTGGTGTATCCTTTCTTAATCTTGGCAATATGTTCACCTACCCTTGTGGAAAAGCTCCGTATGGTGCGACCAACGTACTGTTTTCCACAAGGGCAGGTGATGAGGTATACTATGTGCGTGGTGGCACATGTAAAGAAATGTTTCATAGGGTATTCCATCCCTGTATGGGTGGATTTAAAACACACTGACTTTTTCTTCCCGTTTATATTGTGAATACAAACTTTACACCTTTTGCATGGATGAAAACCCTTGTGACAGTTTTCAAACCACAATACAGACTAAGGATATTTTCTTTAGAATTATGAAGAACTTTAACTCAAGACATTATAAAAGAATAAAAATGAGTAAAAATGAATAAAAATGTTTTATTTTCTTGTCACGCAGTAGTAAAAAACTCAAAGAATTTTCACAGAACATGTTGATAAATACAAAAAAAGTATTCTATTTAGGTATCGGGAGCATTTGCGCGAGTACAAGTAGTCCTGCAAATACTCGGTATCGGTCCCGATACCGATACTAGTATCGGTATCTGGACAACTCTACTTATTGATGATGTTCTTAATCTCTCTATACTGTGCAGACAAAGACGTAAAGAATGAGTTCTTAAATCTGGATTCTTGAGCCGTCTTTTGTTTTTTTGTTGTCAATGTGGTACGATCTATACTCCCAATCCTCTCTATTTCCATATCAACTTCTTGTTTGGAATATCCCTTGTCTAAAAATCTCTGCTTTAAGACTTCTGCTTGAACGTAAAAATCCTAAGGCCCCATACACACGATCGGACATATCCGATGAAAACGGTCCGCGGACCATTTCCATCGGATATGTCCGATCGGGAGTTTGATCCGATGGCGTGTACACACCATCGGATCAAATTCCCCGCCGCCGGACGGCGCAGGGAGGCGGCGATGACATTGACGCCGCCGCGTCATCGCCACGTCACCGCACCAGGAAGGAAAACACTTCCGCGCATGCGCCGAATCCATTCGGCGGCGGCGCGGCGGCGGTGGGGGACGACATGTCTGCTGGTAAGTGTACTAACCAGCAGACATGTCGGGTGGACAGATTCCCACCGGATGGATTTCAAAGCATGCTTTGAAATCTGTCGGGTGGAGAAATCTGTCCGCTAGCCCATACACACGAGCGGAGATGTCTGCTGAAACGGTCCATCGGACCGTTTTCAGCGGACATATCCCCTCGTGTGTACGCGGCCTGAGTGTTCGAGCAGTTACGTCTTATTCGTAGCAGTTGACTGCGTGGTACGGATTTTAACCAGGCAGGGTGATGACAGCTGTCTGTCGGGATATACCCATTGCGATCCGTGCCTTTAAAGTAAGTTTTGGTTATCAACTGATTGTCCCGAACCTGGATCTCCAGGTCCAAAAAGTGGATGTTGGAAAAACTTGCCTCATATGAGAGGCTCATTCTAGGAGGTGGACCTATAACCCCCAGTTTCCAACAGGGAGGATACCCCCACCATAGAGGGAAAGGACCCCGGGGGAGATCTAGGAACCAGAGGGACTATCCTCAAGATACACGGACTAAGGATTTATCTCCCAACACCAATAGAGACCATTATGACTATCCTCCAAGAAATTTTCAAACTACCCCTAGAAGGGGTGGTGGTAGACCCCCCCCACCCAGGGGGAACTACCCATATAGACCACCCAACCAACAATACGGTTATATGGAGAGAGAGGATAATTACTATGAGAGATCCACATACTCTTATAACCAAAACCAACCTAGGTCTACCCACCAGGGGGATTTTCCTCGAGACCAGGAAGATTACCCCAGGGGAGGAGAACAAAACGGGGCTCGAGAGGGGGGCGACGTGCCCGGTCGAAAAAAGAAGACGAGTTTAGCAGGATCAGGCATTTTAAATTTAAGTACGGTCCAACTTACAGAAGCAGAAAAGACAGTCCTTGATAAAGGGTTAACGTTTGTTCCTCCTAAAACTTTGAACAAATTCAACACTTTCATTGATGTCCAAAAATATGTGAGAAAACTAAATATTCAAAGATATTTTATTAGTAATCCCAGCAGACCTAACCTCCCAGAAATTTCTTCTAACATTGTACATACTGGACTTTCAAATCCATCGTTATTCAATCCCTCATGTCCTATGGCTCCAAATGTTAGAGTATTCAGAGATCTAGTCTTAAAAGATCTGGAGGAACTTCCCCTCAAAAGGATTCACTCTGACCCTAACATTAAGATCGGCTTAAAGAGCTTATGTGAACATAAAGACCTTGTTATTCGCCCTGCGGATAAAAGGGGGATAAAGGGGGGGGGACAAATCCGCATACCATGGGGAAATGTCCCGCATTCTGGGAGATACGGAAACATACGTAAAACTATCCTCCAATCCTACCTTAAAAATCAAAGCTTCCCTAACTAAATTGATTGAAACTGGAGCCCGTAATGGAATCCTGGATAAAAAAGAACGGGGTTACCTTATCCCCAGGGTACCACAAATCCCCGTAATGTACTATCTTCCCAAAGTCCATAAGGACAGTAGATGCCCTCCCGGACGGCCCATTATAAGTGGGATCAATTCTGTCACTTCCCATCTAGGGAGGTACATTGATTTCCACTTACAGCCAGTAGTTAAAAATATACCTTCATATCTGAAAGATACAAGACACACCATTGAACGACTCGAAGATGTCGTATACAGTGACGACATCATGCTAGTTACAGCTGATGTCGCTTCGCTGTATACCAGCATTGCCCATGAATTGGGGTTCCAAGCAGTAGAATGCTTTCTTGGTCGTGTCGACTACCTCCCTAACATACAGAAATAATTCATCTTAGATCTATTGAGGTTTGCCACCTCCAATAATTATTTCTGGTATGGGGGGGAATTCTATCTACAACAAAAGGGCGCGGCGATGGGGGCTAAGTTTGCCCCCAGTCTTGCCAATATTTTTATGGCCAAGTGGGAGGAGGATGTCGTCTATGCTTTTAATCGACCAGAGATCGTTCTCTGGGCTCGATACATAGACGACATCCTCCTCCTGTGGAAAGGAGATCGGCAGTCCCTAGATGAATATATGTCTATGGTAAATTCCAACGAGGTCGGAATCAGCCTCTCATATGAGGCAAGTTTTTCCAACATCCACTTTTTGGACCTGGAGATCCAGGTTCGGGACAATCAGTTGATAACCAAAACTTACTTTAAAGGCACGGATCGCAATGGGTATATCCCGACAGACAGCTGTCATCACCCTGCCTGGTTAAAATCCGTACCATGAAGTCAACTGCTACGAATAAGACGTAACTGCTCGAACACTCAGGATTTTTACGTTCAAGCAGAAGTCTTAAAGCAGAGATTTTTAGACAAGGGATATTCCAAACAAGAAGTTGATATGGAAATAGAGAGGATTGGGAGTATAGATCGTACCACATTGACAATAGAAAAACAAAAGACGGCTCAAGAATCCAGATTTAAGAACTCATTCTTTACGACTTTTTCTGCACAGTATAGAGAGATTAAGAACATCATCAATAAGCATTGGAGGATTCTGAAAGAAGACTGCGTCTTGGGACCATCACTCCCGACAAATGCGGCAGTGATCTATAGAGGGGCCACATCTTTAAAAAAACAGGTCGCACCTAACATCACAGACCCCCCAGTTAAGCCTTCCTTTTTTCCCCTCTCTAAGGGTTTTCATTCATGCAAAAGGTGTAAAGTTTGTTTTAAATCCACCCATACAGGGATGGAATACCCTATGAAACATTTCTTTACATGTGCCACCACGCACATAGTATACCTCATCACCTGCCCTTGTGGAAAACAGTACGTTGGTCGCACCATACGGAGCTTTTCCATAAGGGTAGGTGAACATATTGCCAAGATTAAGAAAGGATACACCAAACACACTGTGCCCAGACATTACCTTAATATACACAACAAAAAGCTTGAAGGTACCAGCTTCCAAATTATAGACAAGTTCGTCCTCCATTGGAGAGGTGAACCCAGTACAAGAGGGGTGTCTAAATTGGAAGTCTATTGGATTTATCTACTCAAAAGTTACGTGCCATACGGGTTAAACGTAGAATTGGATGTAAATGCCTTTATAAATCAGTCTTGATGGGGATACATAATAGAATTTTTTTTTATATATAGACATTGTTTTGGGGCTCCAATGTAATGATTTATGCATTTATACCCCTGATGTATTCTGTAATTTTTTCTGTATAACTTACATAGAAGTATCTATTACATATTTTTTGATTTTCTTCTTTATCATTTATCTAGATGGGTTATGATGCAGTTTTGCAATATTTGGTTATTTCCTACCCCCATGAGACTAAGGGAATCTTTCTTTGCCAATCGCCTTTCCCAATAGGGAAATGATTAAGGACTTATCTAACATCACACCGTTTTTTTAACTCTGTGTGAGTTGGATTTTTCTTGTTTTCCCCCCCTCCTCCCCCTCACTGGATGATAAGTGTCCCAAGATGCCTTCCCCTTTTTCTTTTTTCCGTGGTAGAGCACATCCTTATTGACAATAGGAATATATGGTGGAAGCTGGCTTCCGCACCATGTGACGTACATGCTAACACAGCTAGATGCGCCGTGGAGCGCGCCGTGGAGCGCACCGTAGCGTATGACCGATGACGTCACGCGTCACGTCGGCTACGCACATAGGAAGTGCCCACTCCCGTTCCGACTGATTAAGCGACACCCATGCTAATACAGCTGGATGCACCGTGGAGCGCACCGTGGAACGCACCGCAACGCTACGTCGGTCACGCACATAGGAAGTGTCCAATCCTCCTTTTGGATTAGATTGGAGCACACCGCTATGCACACCGGTGACGTCACACGTCACGTTGACCATGCGCACCGATACGGCCTACCTATTGGTACATTGAGTGCCCGACAGCTCCCACCCCCATCTGAGATAGGACAGGGATAGCCACAACATCAACGTAATGATTGTGACACACAACGGAAGTCCCTGCCCTAGCATTTCCGGCCTCTGAAACGCACAATGGCGACAGGTAGATGTATTCTGACACGCACGCCAAGGCAGGCATGATGAGGAGTTTAGGGGGTCTCATGGAGGAGGAGCCAATAGATATAAATGCAGGTGAGCGGTAAGTCTTTGCCAGATACCCCAGTTGAAGTCTATTTTAGACAAAACCGGTCGGGTTGCTGACTTGCTGAAAGTCTCCACTGCATTTTTTGGAAAACACTCTTGTCTAGCCATCAAGGGGGAGAGTTGCTGCTGTTTTTTCTACAAATTATTTCCTTTCACGTGTGGTTTTGCAGTTTTAATTTATTTTTATTTTTATGTGGTTCCTATCACAAGTGTGTGATGTTTTGGAATTTTTAATAAATTAAGCATTTTTACGCTATGAGGAGCTATTTTTTCTTTATTCTTCCCTTCCTGCGTTTGAGAGCTACTGGGCACTATCACAGTGCAAACCCTTAAACCGATATACCCTGTGGACACCGATACATTTTGGGAATCATTCCTACTTGGGACTACAATCTCGAGGACAACCGGATTAGACAATCGGTCTACATAAGCTTGTAAGACCCCCCGCCGTATGGTGAGTTGAGGGTCCACCTGATCCTGTAAGGGTACCCATCTATTTCTATATGTCCATAGTGTGAAGACTACGTCTTGAAAAATACATATCGCACTCAAGTTGGTTAACAAGAAAGGACATATGTGTCACACCTATTAGGTGTCGGGACTGAAGTTCTTTGGGATTGATTGTCCCTATTTTTTCCACAGTGGACTCTGTGCCGTTATGTGCTCTCATATCGCATGATCTTATGACACATTCAAAATAGTTTTATTTTTATCATCTTGTTACATAAGTCTGAGTATTATTAGATGATACCTTCATATAGCCACGTATAAGGAAAAGTTTTTGATTAGTTTTTCCCTTTTGCTTTTGTGTTAGTAGGCTTCATACACCTACTGTTTGATTACATGTTGTGGAAATGCCCGAAATTGCATAGATATTTGGTTAAAGTACTAGAGATTATAAACACTACCTTAGGGATCAACTTGGCACTGGAGGCCAGGGTCTGCTTACTGGGGTGTATAGAGGAGAGGTTTGAGAAAAGAGGCAGAAAGGTAGCAGCTATAAGGTGCCTGTTCCAGGCCAGGAAACTGATAGCACAAAAGTGGCAGGCAGAGAAAGCCCCCACAGTAACATAATGGGAAAATGTGATAAATGCTACAGTATGGAAGGAGAAAGTAACTCTAACTAGACAAGGCAACTTTAATAAATTTAAAATACTGTGGGAACCATGGCTGAATAGAATGGGTTGCCCACCCTAAGTAGAGGAGAGGAACTTAGTTAGGTGGATGGGGGGAGGTATGCGTGCAAGAGCGAGGTTACAGTGAGAGAGATAGAAACACTCGAGAGACAACATGGTGCTAATTATGTAAAAAGGTATTAAGGGAAAGGAAAGGGAAGGAAAAAAAAAAGTAAAAGCGGAAATTATAGTAAAGTGTGTGGATATGAGCAGTGGCGATAATAGGCTTTTCCAGTACCGCCCTCCGGCTCTCGGAAGTCTATGCTCGGAGCGCAGGCAACCTGCCTTCCTTGCATGAGACTGACGGCCGTTTCAGCCAATCAGGTTCCCGGATTCTGGTTATCAGGAACCTGATTGGCTGAAGCTTCTCCACGGCGGCAGAAGACATCGAGGGAGGACATGGAAGCGTCAGGTAAGTGATTTTTACAGGTAAAGGGGCATCATGGGGCACAGTGGTGACAAAGGGCACAGAGGCGACTGTGAGCACAGTGGCATGGGGCACAGTGGTGACAATTGATTGGAAAAGTGACTGCATATGATGGCATGGCACAGTGGTGACAATTGATGGCACAGTGGTGGCGTTTGATGGCATGGCACAGTGGTGACAATTGATGGCACAGTGGTGGCGTTTGATGGCATGGCACAGTGGTGACAATTAATGGCACAGTGGCTGCATTTGATGGCATGGAACAGTGGTGACAATTGATGGCACAGTTGCTGTGTTGCATGGCACACACAGTGGTGACAATTGATGGCACAGTGGTGGCGTTTGATGGCATGGCACAGTGGTGACAATTGATGGCACAGTGACTGCATTTGATGGCATGGCACAGTGGTGACAATTGATGGCACAGTTGCTGTGTTGCATGGCACATACAGTGGTGACAATTGATGGCACAGCGGCTGCATTTGGTGGCATGGCACAGTGGTGACAATTGATGGCACAGTGGCTGCATTTGGTGGCATGGCACAGTGGCTGCATGTGATGGGCACAGTGAGGCTGCAATATATATTTTTTTTGTTTGCGCCCCCCAAAAATTTTGAGCACAAGCCGCCACTGGATATGAGTATAAATAAGAAGGGTGGGGGGGGATATGGGTAAAAGGCATACAATAAAGGTTGCAAACTATGGGTTTTGTATACAAGAATGTATGTCATGTAAACTGTATTATGCTTTTGGAATGCAGAAAACGAATAAAGAATATTTGAATTTAAAAAAAGTATACTTACCAATTCAATGCTACGACTCATGGACAGAAGCTGATCACGTTTGCCCAAAATGTGGACAAAAGAAGGCTACACTGGCACATTTTTGGGTTCCTAAAATAAAATTAATAAATGAATACCTTTTGAAAGAAAAAAATAATTAAAATAAAAAAAAATAATGTGCATCTCCATCAGATCTACAATCTGAGGTGGCATATGTTATACAGCTTTCTATACATCATTGCCTCTTCTGCAATGACCTACAGCTCATGGAAGCCCTCTGTAGTATTTTAACACTCAGCAGGACATCTCTCCCTCAGTCATATACTGTATGTTCCTCGCAGTATATTAACATAAGCGTCTAACGCTTCCGCCATTCTTTTCTATCCATTACCACAGTCCGCCTTCTCTTGCAAAGTGCCAAGTATATTTGCCTTTAGTAAATTAACCCCTTAGCATTATATATCCTTTCTTCACGACCATATCCCACTGCCTTTTCTGACTTCCTTTAGTACAGGGGTGGGGAACCTACGGCCCGCGGGCTGAAATTGTTCCATCCGGCCCCCGTGCCGCTGAGTGTGTGCCTCGAGTCCCGCTGAGCAGGAAAAAAAAAATTTCAGCCCTTCCGCCTGGTTGGCTGGTGGAACTGTCTGTCTCTCTCGATGTGGGAGTGCCGGGGAACACCAGCCAACCAGGCGGAAGGGCTGAAAAAAACAGATAACAGCAGCGATTGGCGGGCGGTGGAGTGGGAGGCGCTGTGCCTCTGCGCTGACGTGTGCACGTGTATACAGCGCGGCGGCGGCGGCAGCAGCGCGCCAAGTTTAATTTTCTCAATCTCCAGCTGCAAGGTAAGCAAACACTCTCCTGTACCGCAGGGGAGAGAGAGACATTGAGCAGCGCTGAGTAGAGAGCTGGTGATTGCCCTCTCCATCTGCATGATTAATGCAGGAAAGGACAGAGCTGGGGGGTGTCTGTGTAAATCTAAAGGGGTCTAGTGATGCAGAGTGTTGCTGTGTAATGTAAAAGGGGTCCAGAGTGCTGTGTAATGTAAAAGGGGTCCAGAGATGCAGTGCTGTGTAATGTAAAAGGGGTCCAGAGATGCGGTGCTGTGTGATGTAAAAGGGGTCCAGAGTGCTGTGTAATGTAAAAGGGGTCCAGAGATGCGGTGCTGTGTAATGTAAAAGAGGTCCAGAGATGCGGTGCTGTGTAATGTAAAAGGGGTCCAGAGATGCGGTGCTGTGTAATGTAAAAGGGTCCAGATGTGCGGTGCTATGTAATGTAAAAGGGGTCCAGATGTGCAGTGCTGTGTAATGTAAAAGGGGTCCAGAGGTGCGGTGCTGTGTAATGTAAAAGGGGTCCAAAGGTGCGGTTCTGTGTAATGTAAAAGGGGTCCAGAGGTGCGGTGCTGTGTAATGTAAAAGGGATCCAGAGGTGCGGTGCTGTGTAATGTAAAAGGGGTCCAGAGGTGCGGTGCTGTGTAATGTAAAAGGGGTCCAGAGGTGCGGTGCTGTGTAATGTAAAAGGGGTCCAGAGGTGCGGTGCTGTGTAATGTAAAAGGGGTCCAGAGGTGCGGTGCTAATTTTTAAGTTGATCATTTTGTACGGCCCCCGAATGATGTTACTAAAATCCAAATGGCCCTTGGCAGAAAAAAGGTTCCCCACCCCAGCTTTAGTACATGATCATCTCCTGATCATCTGTATCTGTTGTTAGCTAGTATAGTATCCTGAGATGATTTACAGAAATGTCTCTATTTAGAAAAATACAACATCTTTACATATTCAGACACACAGGCTTAGTGCTGCTTGTGTACTAATCCATTATGGGTTGTATGCATCATTACATCATGTGGATTAAATGTGCAGTGCTTCATGTATCAATGGATTAAAATGAGGACATTTCCTGCCGGCAGAATCTTAGATGGCACTATGCAAGACTTTCCATTTGAAGCTCTGGGCTTTAAAAATAAAATACTTATAAAGACTTTATAAAGATGGCTGCAGCAGCAAACACAGGATTCATGCAGAGGAGTTTATAGGTTCCCTTCTGCCATGTTTGTTTATTTTGTTTTTCAATACTAATGAAGGTGGACCTGTCCCCTGTCCATTGCAGTACTTGTTCTCTGGATCAACCCTCTGGGTATGCATCATCAAGCAGTACTAGTGGAGCTAGTGGCTCTCACAAGAAGGACCTGTGACATCATTAGATCACACTAAAGCCCCTCGATAAAAAAATAATTTTCATTCATAGTGTTTAAATAAAAAATAAAAAAGATTTGGGGGCTTAAGGGAGGTTTGCAGAGGAAAGGGGGAAGGTAAAAGTTCTACTTTTAGCCATGCATGGCATTGCGGTTCAAATTATTCAGCCTATTGCAGTATTACAAATTTTAAATTGGCTTTGTGTTTTGCTCAAATCTAGGTCTGCACAACTAATGAATCCTGGCAATCCAGAATATGATTCCTAAGAAATTGGCCAAATTGCTGTTTACCTGAAACATAACAGTAATTATACTAATAAAACAATGCCAGAGCAAAATGTCCATCATATTACATTTAGATAATAAACGGTACAAGAAAAGTAAATTTAAAAAAAAAGGAGCATGTGAGAGTAATTGGAAATACACTTACCAAGGATATTGTGACCTGAGAAAGTAAATCTGAATTATTGCCATACATAAATCAACAAAGCAATGCACCATGTGACATCTGATTGTATCTCTTTTGTAACAAATTTGTCTGCCAGTACTGCTGAAACTCATGGGATATCCCACTGATAAGTATTACAAATCATTTAGAAACCAAATTATTGATGCAATTTGTGGTCTTCACTGTGCAGATATTTTCCCCACCCAACATTCACCAACACATTTACCATTTCCTTCTTTTGATCCTGTCACTACAGAGGAGATTGCTACAACTCTGACTGACATCCACCCAAACCCCTACCTACTGGACCTCATTCCCTAAAACGACTTCACTCACCATCTTGGTCTGTTCTATGTTCTCCAACTCACATCTTCAATTTCTTCCTCTTTCCTGGCATCTCCCCAATTGCTCTAAAACATGCTCCTGCTCTATTCCCTATACTAAAAAACTCTAACTGTAGCCCTCTTGTCCAAACATCATACAACCCATCTCTTTGTTCCATTTATTTCCAAACTTTTAGAATGCCTAGTCTACAACCGTCTGAGCCACTACCTTACTGCTAGCAACCTTATTGACCCCTTTTACTGTGGCTTTTGCCTGTAACACTCCACATAATCTATGCTCCTAAAACTCACCAACAACTTACTAACTGCCAAAACCAATGGTCACTACTCTGTTTTCATACTCTTATGCCGCGTACACACAATCACTTTTCATCATGAAAAAAAACAACGTTTTTCAGCATGTCCAAAAAACAACGTTTTTCCAACTTCGTCATTTAAAACGATGTTGCCCACACACCATCGTTTAACCACTTGCTTACTGGGCACATAAACCCCCTTCGTGCCCAGGAGAAATTTCAGCTTCCGGCACTGCGTCGCTTTAACTGACAATTGCGCGGTCGTGCGACGTGGCACCCAAACAAAATTGGCGTCCTTTTTTTCCCCACAAATAGAGCTTTCTTTTGGTGGTATTTGATCGCCCGTGCGGTTTTTATTTTTTGCGTTATAATGAAAAAAAGAGCGACAATTTAAAAATATATATATATTTTTTACTTGTTGCTATAATAAATATCCCTTTTTTTTATTTATTTTTTATATTTTTTTTTTCTCAGTTAAGGCCGATACGTATTCTTCTACGTATTTTTGTAAAAAAAAAAAAAAAAATCACAATAAGTGACTGCTTTGCGCAAAAGTTATAGCACCTACAAAATAGGGGACATAATTATGATTTTTTTTTAATATTTTTTTTTTACTAGTAATGGCGGCGATCTGCGATTTTTTATTGGGACTGCGATATTGCGACGGACACATCGGACACTTTTGACACATTTTTGGCGCCATTCACATTTATACAGCGACCAGTGCTATAAAAATGCACTAATTACTGTATAAATGTGACTGGCATTGAAGGGGTTAACACTAGGGGGTGAGGAAGGGGTTAAATGTATTGCCTGGGTGTGTTCTGACTGTGTGGGGGGAGGGGGGTCACTGGGGGAGGTGATCGATGCTGTCTCCCTATGTACAAGAGAAACAGCATCTGTCACCTCACTGACAGGACGTGAAGCTCTGTGTTTACACTCAGAGCTCCACGTCCCTGCTCTCTCACCGACGATCGCGTGTACCTGACGGACATCGCGGCCGCCGGGTACACGCATCGGATCCTCGGTGATGCGTCGGGACTGTTTTTCCCCGCCGCGCGCCCGGGGAATTACAAGCAAATCACGTCCAAAGACGTGACCCCGGCGCCTCAGGTCCGCGCTGTTCACGTATTCTGTTAATAGCGCTGACCTGAAGTGGTTAAAAAAAATTATGAACAAAGCGTGGTGGCGTACAACATGTACAACGGCACTCTAAAGTGGAATTTCTATTCACCTTTGGGCTGCTTTAGCTGATTCCTTGTTAGTAAAAGACGATTTACACTTTTCTGTTTGTTATGCCACGTACACACGGTCTTTTTTTGTGATGAAATAAAACAACGTTTTAAAAAACGTCATTTAAAATTATCGTGTGTGGGCAAAACGTCGTTTTATGTCTTCTGAAAGACGACAAAAAAAAAAATTCGAACATGCTTCAATTTTTCATGTCGTTTTTCAGAATGTCGTTTTTTGTGTCACAAAAAATGATCGTGTGTGGGCTAAAACGACGTTTAAAACAACGTTTTTAAACCCGCGCATGCTCAGAAGCAAGTTATGACGTGAGCTTGAATGGAACAGAGTGCCGTCGTACGTGTTGTACGTAACCGCGCTTTGCAAGAGCATTTTCAGAAAACGATGGTGTGTAGGCAACGTCGTTTTTTAAAATGAAGTTTGAAAAACGTTGTTTTTTTTATGCCAAAAAACGACCGTGTGTACGTGGCATTACAGAGTGATGAATGTGCTTACTCCATTATGAACGGTAGTTTTACAGAACGAGCGCTCCCGTCTTATAACGGAGCGGCACCATGCCTAAGCCTAAATGTACTCCCGCCCTACGCCGGCGTAAGCAAGTTACGTCGGCGGGGTGTAGCCTGGTTTTAGGCGTATCTCTGTTTGTGGGTCTGGCGCACATATACGATGGCGCACATTTGCACTTACGTCGGCGTAACTTGTTATACGACGGCGTAAGTGCTCTGTGAATCCGGACCAATGTGTTTATCTGGTAATGACACAGGTTTACAATGAGGAAGAACATTAGAAGACATGTATACTGATTTTTTCATGACAGACCAATGGGAGCCTCTGTAACACTTTGCAACCCACAAAGCTTGCATCTGCAAGGAAAAAAATAAACACTATTTATTTAGGATAAACCAGATTTATGTAGCACTTTGGCAATGAAAAACACAGTTTAGAATGTCCTGAATAACTTATTTGTCATACTCATCAGCAGGTGGTGAGAGAAGTCCTGCTAAGATTTATCTACAATTTCTGACTGACTTTCTGTCTTCTTTTAGCACCAACACTACAATATATCATGTCACTATCACAAAACATTCAGTGCATGATTATGTAACCATGCATAGTTAGTTTACTCTCTGAAGTGTTATTCTTTACAAACGTATATATCACTGTTAGTGCCTCCAGCTGGGCATTTGTGCATTTATGGCATCTTGTGGAAGCTAGAGACAGATGACAAATAGACACATACCTGAGCTTAGGACACACATACATTTGACCTGAGGTGTGTCTGGTAGTGAGTGAACTGCAAAGCAGTCATGCACACTTCCCACATATCAGTGGCGGCTGGTGAAGTTTTAGGATAGGGGGGCGCAAGACCCCGCCCCTCCAAGATTGGGCCATCCCACTTCTTGTAAACCACACCCCTTATATAATCCACCTACTTTGTCCGCTGTATTCCACCCATAGTTTCAGGAGTATGCAGCTCAGCATCACAGGACAGGGTATATAGCCCCAGCATCACAGAATGAGCATTTAGCAGGTGATTATGTGTCATTCCTGCTAGATAAAATATAGAAAACTTTAAAATGTTTAAGTCAATGCAAAAGAATGCAATAAATGTACCACGAATCAGTGATTTTGTTTTAAAACAGTACCCTGTAAATAGCACATATCTGCACCCTGTAAACAGCACATATCTGCATTCTGCAACCTGTAAATAGCACATATCTGCATTCTGCACCCTGTAAATAGCACATATCTGCATTCTGCACCCTGTAAATAGCACATATCTGCACCCTGTAAATAGCACATATCTGCACCCTGTAAATAGCACATATCTGCATTCTGCAACCTGTAAATAGCACATATCTGCATTCTGCACCCTGTAAATAGCACATATCTGCATTCTGCACCCTGTAAATAGCATATATCTGCATTCTGCACCCTGTAAATAGCACATATCTGCATTCTGCACCCTGTAAATAGCACATATCTGCATTCTGCACCCTGTAAATAGCACATATCAGCAACCTGTACATAGCACATATCAGCATTCTGCAACCCCCCCCCCAATCAGGTCAGCTACAGTGCTACACTATACACATGGCAGGGGGGTGATGGACACAGCAATCAACCCCCCCCCCCAGACTAACACAGGGTGGCAGGGCAGACAGACACACTCCTCCAGGCTCCAGCCTCTTCTTTTTACAAGTACAACACTACTACAAGTTCCAGCATTAAAAAACAAGGCATGACCACTCATCCTCCTTGTACAGTAGGTGACTGGGATATTGTGTCAATCTCGCTCCCTTTCTCTGCGAGATTGAGCACTTGCGAGCCCCATTGCAGGAGCCAGCGCCGAGCTGGCTTGCCGCGATGGAGACAAAGCCGTCATAGAAGCGACGGGGATCCGACGCGGATTCCCGCCAATTCTACACGTGGGCGGAGTTTGTTATGAATCCTGAGAAGGAAGTCCCCGCCGGATTTTAAATAAAAATCCAGCATGGGTTCCCCCCTCAGGAGCATAACGGGCCCTTAGGTCTGGTATGGGTTGTAAGGAGACCCCCCTACGCCGAAAAAACGGCGTGGGGGTCCCCCCACAATCCATACCAGACCCGTATCCAAAGCACGCCGGCCGGCCGGTCAGGAGGGGAGTGGGGGGCGAGCGAGCGCCCCCCCCTCCTGAGCCGTACCAGGCAGCATGCCCTCAACATGGGGGGGTCAGGTGCTCTGGGGCAGGGGGCGCACTGCAGCCCCCCACCCCAGAGCACCGTCCCCATGTTGATGAGGACAGGGCCCCTTCCCGACAACCCTGGCCGTTGGTTGTTGGGGTATGCGGGCGGGAGGCTTATCGGAATCTGGAAGCCCCCTTTAATAAGGGGGCCCCCAGATACCGGCCCCCCACCCTAAGTGAATGAGTATGGGGTACATTGTACCCCTACCCATTCACCTGCAAGAAAAGTTTAAACACAAATAAACCACACAGTGTATTGAAATATTTTATTAGTTGGCCGCCGGGGGGGGGTGTGTATGATCGCTTTTATAAAAGCGCCCCCCTCCGGCGGGCTTCTGCGGGGGGGTGGGTGCCGCTGTTCTTCACCGCCGTCTGGTTCTCTTCTGCCGCCGGGGGGGCGCTTTGATAAAAGCGCCCACCACCCGGCGGGCTTCCTTCGACATCTTCGGCGGCGGGGGGGTCTTCTCCCACTCTCCGGGGTCTTCTCCCGCTCTCCGGGGTCTTCTCCGACTCTCCGGGGGTCTTCTACGGCTCTCCGGGGGTCTTCTTCGCTCTCCGGGGGTCTTCTTCTTCTTCAGGACTCGCCGCCGCTATCTTCGTGTGTTAGCTCAATTACTGGCGGCGGCGAGTCCCCTCTTCTGTGACGTCATCTTCTCTTCTTCTTTTCCAGATGTTGACGCGGCGCTTCCTTCCGCTGTTATGGCTGGCGCGCGGCTCGCGGCGAGTTATATAGGCCTGTCTTGTGACGTCGCAGTCCCATCATGCTCCGGTAGGTACCACGTGGTACCTACCGGAGCATGATGGGACTGCGACCCCGCCCGCCCGCATACCCCGACAACCAACGGCCAGGGTTGTCGGGAAGGGGCCCTGTCCTCATCAACATGGGGACAGGGTGCTCTGGGGTGGGGGGCTGCAGTGCGCCCCCTGCCCCAGAGCACCTGACCCCCCCATGTTGAGGGCATGCTGCCTGGTACGGCTCAGGAGGGGGGGGGGGGGGGGGCGCTCGCTCGCCCGCCCCCCACTCCCCTCCTGACCGGCCGGCCGGCGTGCTTTGGATACGGGTCTGGTATGGATTGTGGGGGGACCCCCACGCCGTTTTTTCGGCGTAGGGGGGTCTCCTTACAACCCATACCAGACCTAAGGGCCCGTTATGCTCCTGAGGGGGGAACCCATGCCGGATTTTTATTTAAAATCCGGCGGGGACTTCCTTCTCAGGATTCATAACAAACTCCGCCCACGTGTAGAATTGCCGGGAATCCGCGTCGGATCCCCGTCGCTTCTATGACGCACTCGCTGGAATGTGCTTTTACTATTCCAGCGAGTGCGAGATGTCGGCAGCCTGTCGCCGAGAATCAGCGCGATGCTGTCGTGCTATAAACACATTCTCGGCGGCAGGCACTGTAGTTCTCCATCTTCTCCTGGGGCTCAGGTGCATGCTATCCACCATCTTTGTCCAGTTTTTCTCTCACTGCTAGGACTTGTAGTCCCAAAGATGGTGGATTGCATGCACCTGAGCCCCAGGAGAAGATGGAGAACTACAAGTCCCAGCATGTTAAAATATAAGGCTCCTAGGTGGATGGGTGTCCAATGCAACCAAGCACACATGTATGCAGCTCAATGCAACTAAGCATACATGTATGCAGTTCAAGGCAAATAAGCATATATCTATTACATGATCAGATTAGGTGACTCACCCTAATGAAGGGGAATCTCCAGAGGACTTATATTGCATCTGTCATTTTACAAGGCCATGTGTGGATCAACATACCAGAAAGACAATTTCCCAAACAAGTGGGCAGATTCCCAAAAGATACAGTGACCCCAGACAGTATGCTATCAAAATATATAGGATTAATTGTACGTAAAACAGATTGCAAAAAGGCAAAACCAGTCCATTTAAAACCTCCAAACACCACAAAAATCAATGTTGTTATTATGTAATTCAAAATTTAACACATACAGAGCCCAAGCACAAACTCCTATGAGCAGGTGGGGGAAGGATCAGATAACACCACATAAATACCTTTTTCCCTTCAGATTGAAACTCCTTTAAGTGGGCGATCCACTGCCCATGTGTGGTGTTATCTGATCCTGCCCCCCCACCCCTGGGGATTGATAGGTGCATGCAATCCACACCCATCCACCTCAGAGCCTTATTGTATGTATAACCTGCTGGGACTTGTAGTTCTCCATCTTCTCCTGGGGCTCATGGAGAAGATGGAGATTGGAGAACTATAAGTCCCAGCAGTCTAACTACAATAACAGGCTCTGAGGTGGATGGGTGTGGATTGCATGTACCTATCAATCCGGGGGGGGGGGGGGGCAGGATCAGATAACACCACACATGGAGCATCAATCGGAAGGGAAAAGGGTATTTATGTGGTGTTATATTCACCCCCAAAGTCATCAGTGGTGCACTGCCTGATCCCCACCCATCCACCTCAGAGCCTGTTATTGTAGTTAGACTGCTGGGACTTGTAGTTCTCCATCTTCTCCTGGGGCTCATGGAGAAGATGGAGATTGGAGAACTACAAGTCCCAGCAGGTTATACATACAATAACAGGCTCTGAGGTGGATAGGTGTGGATTGCATGCACCTATCAATCCGGGGGGGAGCAGGATCAGATAGTGTTATCTGATCCCCCCCCCCTCCGGATTGATAGGTGCATGCAATCCACACCCATCCACCTCAGAGCCTTATTGTATGTATAACCTGCTGGGACTTGTAGTTCTCCATCTTCTCCTGGGGCTCATGGAGAAGATGGAGATTGGAGAACTACAAGTCCCAGCAGTCTAACTACAATAACAGGCTCTGAGGTGGATGGGTGTGGATTGCATGCACCTATCAATCCCGGGGGTGGGGGGGCAGGATCAGATAACACCACACATGGGCAGTGGATCGGCCACTTAAAGGAGTATCAATCTGAAGGGAAAAAGGTATTTATGTGGTGTTAAATTCACCCCCAAAGTCATCAGCGGTGCACTGCCTGATCCCCACCCATCCACCTCAGAGCCTGTTATTGTAGTTAGACTGCTGGGACTTGTAGTTCTCCATCTTCTCCTGGGGCTCATGGAGAAGATGGAGATTGGAGAACTACAAGTCCCAGCAGGTTATACATACAATAAGGCTCCGAGGTGGATGGGTGTGGATTGCATGCACCTATCAATCCGGAGGGGGTGTTATCTGATCCTGCCCCCCCCCCTCCGGATTGATAGGTGCATGCAATCTACACCCATCCACCTCAGAGCCTGTTATTGTATGTATAACCTGCTGGGACTTGTAGTTCTCCAATCTCCATCTTCTCCATGAGCCCCAGGAGAAGATGGAGAACTACAAGTCCCAGCAGTCTAAATACAATAACATGCTCCAAGGTGGATGGGTGGGGATCAGGCTGATGACCTAATGGGGCGATCAATCGAAGCAAATACAAAAAATAATCATGTGGCTTCACTTGGCTGGCTTACCTTACCAGCGCCAGCCTTGCTCGGGCAGTGTGAACTTCAGAGAACCTGCCGCCTGACGTCACTTCCGGTTTTCGAAATGCCACCGGAAGTCAAAGTAGTAATGCTCCCGGCGCCCATGGAGAGGAACGGGAAGCATATCAGCGCTTTCCAATGCGCCCATAGGAAAGCTAGAAGCCCGCAAATTAAGCGCCATGTCTAGATTGCAGTGACACGGCGCTTCATAGGGCAGTGGTGGCCGGTGCCGGAGGGGGGGGGGAGGGCGGCGCCCGGGCACCCCTATGGGCGGGCCGCCACTGCCACATATATTAAAAGAAGACCTGTGCTGACTGAAATATGGAGGCTGTCATTGCTGATACAGACATCTGAAAATGTTAGTTGCCTAGCTGTTATGCTCATCTAATAAAGGGGAGCAACAAATAAAAGATTCACTGCTACATAGAAATGCTCATGCCAGTGTAAAATGTATGTTTCATGTATATGTTATGTAATTTTTGTTCCATCCTTCCCCTTTATTCTGTTTTTGTAACTTAACTGTTATGCACTGTACACACGACCGTTTTTCGAGTTGTAAAAAATGATGTTTTTCAGGCTCTAGAAAAAATTAAGTTTTTTTCAACCCGATCATTAAAACGGCCTTGCCTACACACGATCGTGAAAAAAAATGCTCTAGCAAAGCGCGGTGACGTACAACACGTACGACGGCACTATAAAGGGGAAATTCTATTCGGATGACGCCACCCTTTGGGCTGCTTTAGCTGATTTCGTATTAGTAGAAGACGATTCACGCTTTTCTGTCTGTTAAATGGAACTTCCCCTTTAGAGTGCCGTCGTACGTGTTGTACGTCACTGCGCTTAGCTCATCATTTTTTTAAAACGATGGTGTGTGGGCAACATCGTTTTTAATGATGAAGTTGGAAAAACGTTGTTTTTTTCTACATGCAGTTAAAGCTTCTGACATACCTGAAAGTCACCTTAGAAAAGTGATGATCTGTCTCCTGTTTATCCCTTTTACTATCAGTTATATAATTTATTAAACCTGACAAATAAAGAAACAGAAAATGCTAAGAACAGCCATTTCAGACCCATAGCACAATCATAAGTAAGTGTCTACAGCCATTTCATATTAATGCTAGCTTTTTGGCTGACAAGCATCCAGACAAAAAAAATCTATAGTTTTTTTTTTAATGGGTAGATATTGTGCTGGAAGTGCATTATAACTTTGGGGGATTATCTTGGTTTATATACAGTGCGATGAAGCTTTTCTTCAGAAATTACCAGCCCATAGACCTTTAAGACATACATCTGTTGATAACCATAGAAATCTCCTAATTTTAAGGGAATAGAAGAAGGGGGTATAGGGGCACTCACTCTAAAATTACTATTAAATTAAATAATAAATAAATATAACTTCCTCTACAGTGCAAATAAATATCAAGTGCAGCAATCCAAATGTGAAAAAAACAATTCCTGTGTAAAATATCCACAGCAATAAAACCTGGAAGCTCATTGGTTTCTGTGCAGAAGTGAGCCTTATTTTGCACTTTTCAGCTTTAGTAAATAAACCCCATTGTGTACTTAAAAGTGGGGTATGCCTGTATATCTATATGCTGTGTAAACCAATGAGAGGAAAAAAAACTGATAAGACTGATAAAAACTAGAATAAATATTCAGTGATATATAGTATAAAGTGCATCAAACAACAATATTATGTGCAAAGTAGGCAAATCCAAAAGAACACCAACATGTGCAGATTCAATTCCTTGTGCTGGAAAATTTCTATAAGTGATCCACAGCAATGTGCATAAAAGTCCAAAACAGTGCGAGTCACAGGCAATTCAATTTCAATTGCAGTGTCATGCAAAAAGTGCAAGTGCTGATCCTCCAGTGCAGGTGCCACTCATTTCCCACAGCCTCTCACCTAATATGCTTAAAAATAAGCCTTTCTGTTGTGTTCCTTTAAAAAATCCCTCCACTCTTACGGACCTCCTGGTTTCACAATCTCAGACAGGCACATAAAGGGATAAATAATCCATAGTGTAGAAATTCAATTCAAGGTAAAAAACATTTAAGTAGAGTAGTTACAGCATTAAAACGACAGTCTTGTATAATGTTTACTTCCGGGTTCGGCCATAACCTGGAAGTGATGTCACCATGGCTCTTCCTGTCCTCACGCGTATCGTGACTAGCTCGTCACTTTCTCCAAGGATATCCTTTTAGAAAGTGACGAGGTAGTCACGATACACGGTGCTGTTTTTTTGGATTTGCCTACTTTGCACATAATTTTGTTGTTTGATGCACTTTATACTATATATCACTGATTATTGAAGACGTGACCACCGCGGTGTATTCGCACTCACATAACCTGGACAAAAGTGTGCAACCTCTGATACAGCTTTTGTTTCACATTTGTTTATTTTTTTTCATCCCACCCCACCCTCTTGTTGGTTTGCGCATTAGTTTCCCCTCATTTTCTAACTTTAAGGGACCTGTTCCAATCAACCCTTCTGGTTACAAAAAGGGCTGTGTTTTAATGATCGTTTTGATGTTTTCTTTGGTTTCAGTAAGCGTGGAGTCTTTTATTTGTTATGTATAAAAATCATCTTTTCTGACTCCTAAGTCAGGCACCATTTTCTGTCCACACTCATTATTAGATTCAGAGATAATTTCTTGTTCTGCATCCTCAAGTTCTGGGTTGGATTCTGGCTCCTCCTGTCCCCCAGAAATTGCAGAGAAAGGAAAAGGATCTACCCCTTCCTTGGACACATCAACAGTTTCCCCTTCCATTTTGCAATTAAGAGGGTCAGAAGTCAGTTCATGTATTTGCCCAGCAGGGGGAGCTATTGTCTTCTGACTTCTTTTGTTTTCCCAAAACTCAAAGAATTTGTAAAATCTCCCCCCCCACTATAGTTTAACTACAGCAGTCTGGTGGTCACGTGTGTCACCATGTATACAAATAACCCCAATAGTGCAGCGTGTAACTTTGCAAGGTTAACAAAATCACCTTGGACTAATGTCACAGCACTACCAGAGTCTAGTAGAGCAGTGACTGCAGTTCCATTAACTGAAATCACACACATCATTTGTTTTTCCATATCTCCCTGGCATGATGCAGTATATGCCACCTGTGCAAAAAGAGATGTGCACCCTTTCAAATAAGCATTATCTCATTGCATTGGTTCAGCAGTTAGGGAACAGTTTGAGGAAAAATTACCTAATACATGGCAATGATAACATTTTATGGGTTCTCTACCCAGTCCTTTATGTGACCTCAGGTTACCAGTCTCCAGGTCCCGAGTCCACAGTCTTATCTGTAAGAACTGTCTTACAACTTTTCCCCTTGGACCCTGGAACTGTCTTATCGGATCCTCCTGGTGTTTTTTTTTAAATAGAGGTGGGGCACAAATGAGTTCAGCAAGTCCTCAGTTTCAGTGTATCTCTCCACCAGGTTCACTAGCTGGTCTGCAGTTTTAGGGTCCCCATGGTTGACCCATTTTCTTAAAGTGGTAGGGCGTGCACGCAGACATCGGTCCATGACCATACACTCCACAATCATAGGTGCTGGCAAGGTCTCTGGCTGAAGCCGCTTCCTAGTGAGATTTATCAGGTCAAACACCTGGGAGTGGATTGGCCTGTCAGTACTATACTATGGTGGTTGGTTTCCTGCTGGGTTGCAGTTGTCTGCAACAAGGCTCTTATCACATCCTCCACCTTCTCACTTGCTCAGGAAGTTGCCAGCAAAATACACCATATGTGGGGGTTAGCTGAATGTGAGATCACCTTCGCTGGGAAAAAGGCAGTCCAACAGCAGGTCTTTTCTTAAAATTCTGACTTGTAGTCAGGTTTATTTAAAAGGTTGTAGAGAAACAAACAAAGCAAAACAGAAACAAAATCCTTGCCATCCAGGCACTAACTAAACAGTACAGGTTTCTATTTTTTATAATATAGGGCTACTCCCAGTCACCAAAAAAAAAAACAAGCATTTGTAAAGACAGAACAGAACATTCTTCACGTGTGGGTCTTTCAGGTATTATCTTCCCAGAGCCCAGGGCACCCTCTTGCTCCAGGCCTTCCTTATTTGATGCCGGTCACAAGTGGAAAACAAAATCTGATTTAGAACCCACACTGCCAAGGTGTCCTGGAAAACACAGACCGGATCCCCTTAGTTTCCAACATAAGAAAGCATGTGGGGTGATACATTGTGTCACTTAATTAACTCGCCTTTCCTTTTGTCACAGGAGACTTCATTAATCTATTGCAGGTTTGGAATTGCCATTCAGCTACATCCACATTTCTTCCTAAATCAAACTAGATCTTTCTGTTTGGGCCAAATTCTTGGAGTATTTCAATTGCAGTACTTTAATGCAACAAGATATTATAATAGACAAGGACTTTGCTGGTTATTGGCAAGGCTATTGGTACACATGGGTTTGGCTTTCTTCCTGGGTTTTAAATGGGCAAAGAAAAAAACATTGTTCTGTTTAAACTCTTCCCTGTAAAGAGTGGCTTTAGAGATTTGGGGTTTTCAGTCTATAAACTATACGATTGTGTTTCAAACAGATAAGTGTTCTTTTTGCATTGTGTTACCGTTCAGTCATTAAATGTTTATGACAATTAGTCTTTAAATGTCTAGAATTAAACACTTGGATTAAGGCCAGGTATGTTCATGATGGAGAAAATGAAGTTGAATGATTTAAATTGAATAATGTTCTATCCTGTTCCTAGATTTTCCTTTGTGAACTGTTATTTTCAAAGGCTACGCCCACAAAATCTAAGGGATCTGATTTAGATTTGATAATTTTGCTACCATCATACCTTCTGGGGCACCAACAATACGGGCTAATAACTCTGCTGCTCTTTTGTTCTCTCCATTCAACATTTATTGCTGACTGTATCCCAGTTTTAGATTTTTTTGTACTTTTTTTTGGTAAGTATTTGGCTGTAAATATCCAACGGGATTTTTCTTTTTAGATTAGGTAGCTACCCCACACATACAAGTTACTGCTCTTTCAAGCAAATACCTTAATGTTATAGAAGGATCTTCTTAAGGCTTGATAAGAGATGACTCAATTCTCGGTGTATATATATTCTAAATAAACTGTGCTTGGTGACTTTTAAAGTCTGCACTTTTAAGTTTGAACCAACAATCTTTCATTCAGCTTTTATTTTATACATTTTTAAGGCTTTTGAAATCTGTGAACTAGTATCCAAGAGTCATACACATTTAATTTTCTAAATTCTTTTTTCTGAAGCGGTTTTGAGTGATTGGGTAGTCCAAATTTTCATCTGGGAATAGGCAGATAGGTTTCTCTTAGAGCTGTGCCTAACAACCCTAGCTGTTCTTTTGTCTTTGTGCAAGAATACCTGCAATATCATCCTTCAGTTTCCAATACATTTCTCATTCACCTAAATGGATTCCCACTCGCTGTCTGCCAATTTATTGCTGTTCTTGAGAGTTGGTTTACATTATTTTAAGATATTATCCCACTCCTTCCGAATTGGAGCTGCAACAGAGGCACTCTGTCTTAGTTTGAATAATGCAATTATTAAGAAAGTGGGTGGCTGGATATGTGCCTATTTTAAATCATATAGCTGTCCCAATATGTATCTAACTGTTCTTGTTTTAAGTTAACAGGTATTTTGTTTGGATAATTGGCTACCCTTACATTTACATTTACTTAGCCAGACACAGAATCACTATGATAGTATACTGTACTTGGGGAATTTAGATCTTCCTACCCATTGCTATCAGATTTATTTCTGAGAAGTGTGACATGGCACATTTTATAGGTTACTTAACCACTTCCATACTAGGCACTTATGCACCTTCCCGCCCAGACCAATTTTCAACTTTCAGAGCTCTCACACTTTGAATGACAATTATTCAGTCATGCTACACTGTATCCAAACCAAATTTGTATCCTTTTATTCTCAAAAATAGAGCTTTCTTTTGGTGGTATTTAATCGCCACTGGGTTTTTTATTTTTTGCGCTATAAGCAAAAAAACAGCGAAAATTTGAAAAAAAACACACTTTTTTTTAGTTTATATTGTGAAATTTTGCAAATAAGTGATTTTTCTTCATAAATTTGTGCCAAAATTAATACTGCTACATATCTTTTGTAAAAATAACCCAAATTAGTGTATATTATTTGGTCTTTGTGAAAGTTATAGAGTCTACAAACTATGGTGCCAATCACTGAAAATTGATCACATCTGATCACACCTAATGTACTGAAGGCCAATCTCATTTCTTGAGACAATAACAAGCCAGGAAAGTACAAATACCCCCCACATTACCCCTTTTTAGAAAGTAGACAGTCCAAGGTATTTATTAAGAGGCATGGTGAGTTTGAAGTTGTATTTTTTACCCACAATTCTTAGGATTTTTTTTTTTTTTTTTACATAAACTGGTCATATTAACAGGTTATTTCTCTCACACAGCATATGCATAATTGAAACTACACCCCAAAATACATTCTGCTACTCCTCCTGAGTATGGCAATACCAAATGTGTGGGACTTTTACACAGCCTGGCCCCATACAGAGGCCCAACATTGAAGTAGCACTTTCAGGCGTTCTACAAGCATAAATTGCACAAATCCTTTCTCAACCACCTATTACACTTTTGAAGGCCCTGGAGCACCAGGACAATGGAATTGTCCACAAAATGACCCAATTTTGGAAAGCACACACCCCAGCGTATAATCTATGAAGCATTATGAGTCTTTTGAGCGGTTCATTTTTTTCCAGAAGGTTTTGGAAAATGTGGAAAAAAAATGAAAATGCATTTTTTTTACACAAAGTTGTCCATTTATAAGATATTTCTAACACATAGCATATATATAGCAAACATGACACCCCAAAATGCATTCCGCTACTCCTCCTGAGTATGGCAATACCAAATGTGTGGGACTTTTACACAGCCTGGCCCCATACAGAGGCCCAACATTGAAGTAGCACTTTCAGGCGTTCTACAAGCATAAATTGCACAAATCCTTTCTCAACCACCTATTACACTTTTGAAGGCCCTGGAGCACCAGGACAATGGAATTGTCCACAAAATGACCCAATTTTGGAAAGCACACACCCCAGCGTATAATCTATGAAGCATTATGAGTCTTTTGAGCGGTTCATTTTTTTCCAGAAGGTTTTGGAAAATGTGGAAAAAAAATGAAAATGCATTTTTTTTACACAAAGTTGTCCATTTATAAGATATTTCTAACACATAGCATATATATAGCAAACATGACACCCCAAAATGCATTCCGCTACTCCTCCTGAGTATGGCGATACCAAATGTGTGGGACTTTTACACAGCCTGGCCACATACAGAGGCCTAACATTGAAGTAGCACTTTCAGGCGTTCTTCAAGCATAAATTGCACATATCATTTTCTAAAACCGATCACATTTTTGAAGGCCCTTCATATATCTAACACATAGCATACACATACCAAATAACAAAAGATTACCTGTTTGTTTTAGTAGTGCAGTGGTCCACAGAGGAGAGCATCGGTCCAGGCAGCAGGCAGGGATGAGGTCAGCGACAACAAAAGCAATCATTCAGGCAGCAGGCAGGAATACTGTCCATAGTTCGTACAGGCATACTGTCAGCACAGCCAGAGCTCAGCCAAAGCACAGCCAAAGCACAGGTCCAGGTAGCAGGCAGAGGTGTCTTAGCAGAAATATTGTGAAAAGTCAGTAGAGGTAGCAGGCAGATATATGATCAACACAGCCAAAGTATTGGTCCAAGCAGCAGGAAGAAACATGGTCCATAATGTCATGGGTCAATACAGGCAGTAATATCGTCAGCACAGCCAAAGTATTGGTCCAGGCAGCAGGAAGAACCATCAAGCTTAGGGCCAGGGGGACAGGGGTAGAGGCTTCTCCCACCCAAATCGCTTTGAAGCTTCTGGGCAACCAGACCCTGTTCTGGGAGAACAGAAAACGAAAAACTGGTTTTCTCTACTCAGAACGCTTTTCTGAAGCCCCTCACATATGTGAGACCCCTGTGTACTAAAAGTAAATGGCCAAAAGATCAGTCCAAGTGGCAGGCAAAAACATGGTAGATTAACAGGCCAAGGTCGGTGCACATGGAAGTCAGAAATGTGGTTTAAATCGGCAGGCAGAGGCATCGTCGGTAAACAGGCTGAGGTTGGTACACATGGAGGTCAGAAACGTAGTTTGAATCGGCAAGCAAAGACATCGTCGGTAAACAGGCCAGGGTCAGTTAATTAACATGGTAGCAGGCAAATGGGGAAATGGCAGTCTGTTAATAAGGGGAACTAATATTGGATGGATGTATGATACTTTTTGAAGCACTGTCCCATGCACAGGCCAGGTTGGGAGGGACAATCGGGACAGTAACAGGTGGTGTCTCTTCTTACTAGTGTTGAGCAGAATATGCCATATTCGATTTCGCGATATATCTCGAATATATAGTCGAATATTCGAGATATATTCGCTAAATACGAATATTCGTGATATTTTTTGAACATGAAATGATTGCGAAATTTCGCTATTGCGAATGCGTATGCGAATTGCGAATGCGAAATTTCGAGAAATGCGGAATGGGGCACTCTGATTGGCTCAGAATATTCGTGATATTTTACAATACAAAATAATTGCGAATATTCGAGAAATGCGGAATGGAGCACTCTGATTGGCTCAGAATATTTGTGATATATTACAATACACAATAATTGCGAATATTCGGCAAATGCGGAAGGAGCACTCTGATTGGCTCAGAATATTCGTGATATATTACAATACAAAATAATTGCGAAATTTCGAGAAATGCGGAATGGAGCACTCTGATTGGCTCAGAATATTCGTGATATATTACAATATTAAATAATTGCGAATATTCGAGAAATGCGGAATGGAGCACTCTCATTGGCTCAGAATATTCGTGATATATTACAATATAAAATAATTGCGAATATTCGAGAAATGCGGAATGGAGCACTCTGATTGGCTCAGAATATTCGTGATATATTACAATACAAAATAATTGCGAAATTTCGAGAAATGCGGAATGGAGCACTCTGATTGGCTCAGAATATTCGTGATATATTACAATATAAAATAATTGCGAATATTCGAGAAATGCGGAATGGAGCACTCTCATTGGCTCAGAATATTTGTGATATATTACAATACAAAATAATTGCGAAATTTCGAGAAATGCGGAATGGAGCACTCTGATTGGCTCAGAATATTCGTGATATATTACAATACAAAATAATCGCGCGATATCGCTATTGCCGAATTATCGCATTGCGATTTTTCGGCAATATAAAATGAGCGCTGCAGCTACTCGGCCCAAGGTCTCTAATCATACCAGCAATGCTTTTAGACGTCGATGGGGATCTCTAGGATGTGATCTGTTCTAAAAAAAAAATTGAAAAAATACAAATATTCGAAATAGCGAATATTCACCGCGATATTTGTGTTATTCGCGAATACTCGAATATGCAATATTCGTAGCGAATATTCGCAATGCGAATATTCGTGAGCAACACTACTTCTTACTCCTGCTTTGCTGCATACACGGCATTTTTTTGGCGTCTTCTTCCAGATTCTGAGGGGGGGATGCTAAAGGGAAAGTGTCGCTCGTGAAGACGACTCACACAATCAGAGCGAATGCTTCCTGGGACGGGATCTTGTTGATAAATGAGGGCTTCAATGATATCTTCGATATACTTGAGGTAGGAGATTTGTCGGCTTTCAGTTGGCGGATTGTCTTTTTGGTAGCATACAAACGAATTAAAAAGGGCCATGTGAAACAAATGAAACGCAACCTTCTTGTGCCAAAAATAGGATTTTCTTGTTGATAAGTAGGGCTGTAGCATCTGGTCATTTAAATCCACCCCCCCCCCCCCATGTACAAATTGTAATCGTTAACACATTCAGGCTTGGCAATATGTCTGCCTCTTTTTTGGATCTCCACCATGGTGTCATTGTGGATGGTAGAGAGGATGTGGACATCTTTCTTGTCCCTCCACTTCATGGCCAACACCTCCGCGTTCCTCATGAATGACGACTCTCCAGATTTCAAGTTTTTGGTCAACAAATTTTGTGGGAATCCCTTCCGTTTTTTTTTGAAGGTACCGCAGGCCAGGGTTTGCTTGCTGTAAAGTTGACGAAAAAGGGGCAGGCTGGTATAATAATTATCAACATATAAATGGTAGCCTTTTCCGAACAGGGGGTATGCCAACTCCCAGACAATTTTTCCACTGGTTCCAAGATATGTTGGGCAATCACGGGGCTGGAGCTGGGAGTCTTTGCCTTCATAGATCCTGAATGTGAACACATATCCAGTGGCTCGATCGCATAATTTATTTAATTTTAACCCATACCTGGCTCTCTTGTTTGGGATGTACTGCTTGAAGTGCAGTCGGCCAGTGAAATGTATAAGGGACTCGTCAACACAAATGTTTTGGTCTGGGATGAAAACTTCTGCAAATCGCTGGGAAAAGGCATCGATTAGGGGGCGTATTTTGTATAATTTGTCGTAGTGGGGATGATTTTGGGGAGGGCACTGTGAATTGTCATTAAAGTGGATAAAACGCATTATCATGTCGTATCTTGTCCTAGACATGACAGAGGAAAATATAGGCATGTGTTGGATGGGGCGTGTAGACCAATATGAATGGACTTCGTTCTTCTTTGTAAGCCCCATATTGAACATAAGACCCAAATTTTTTTTAAATTCTTCCAATGTTAGACGCCGCCAGTGGAACATGCGGGCGTAGGAAGAATTGGGGTTGGTGGCAATACAGGGAGTGCAGAATTATTAGGCAAATGAGTATTTTCCTCTTTATGCATGTTGTCTTACTCCAAGCTGTATAGGCTCGAAAGCCTACTACCAATTAAGCATATTAGGTGATGTGCATCTCTGTAATGAGAAGGGGTGTGGTCTAATGACATCAACACCCTATATCAGGTGTGCATAATTATTGGGCAACTTCCTTTCCTTTGGCAAAATGGGTCAAAAGAAGGACTTGACAGGCTCAGAAAAGTCAAAAATAGTGAGATATCTTGCAGAGGGATGCAGCACTCTTAAAATTGCAAAGCTTCTGAAGCGTGATCATCGAACAATCAAGCGTTTCATTCAAAATAGTCAACAGGGTCGCAAGAAGCGTGTGGAAAAACCAAGGCGCAAAATAACTGCCCATGAACTGAGAAAAGTCAAGCGTGCAGCTGCCAAGATGCCACTTGCCACCAGTTTGGCCATATTTCAGAGCTGCAACATCACTGGAGTGCCCAAAAGCACAAGGTGTGCAATACTCAGAGACATGGCCAAGGTAAGAAAGGCTGAAAGATGACCACCACTGAACAAGACACACAAGCTGAAACGTCAAGAATGGGCCAAGAAATATCTCAAGACTGATTTTTCTAAGGTTTTATGGACTGATGAAATGAGATTGAGTCTTGATGGGCCAGATGGATGGGCCCGTGGCTGGATTGGTAAAGGGCAGAGAGCTCCAGTCCGACTCAGACGCCAGCAAGGTGGAGGTGGAGTACTGGTTTGGGCTGGTATCAAAGATGAGCTTGTGGGGCCTTTTCGGGTTGAGGATGGAGTCAAGCTCAACTCCCAGTCCTACTGCCAGTTTCTGGAAGACACCTTCTTCAAGCAGTGGTACAGGGAGAAGTCTGCATCCTTCAAGAAAAACATGATTTTCATGCAGGACAATGCTCCATCACACGCGTCCAAGTACTCCACAGCGAGGCTGGCAAGAAAGGGTATAAAAGAAGAAAAACTAATGACACGGCCTCCTTGTTCACCTGATCTGAACCCCATTGAGAACCTGTGGTCCATCATCAAATGTGAGATTTACAAGGAGGGAAAACAGTACACATCTCTGAACAGTGTCTGGGAGGCTGTGGTTGCTGCTGCACGCAATGTTGATGGTGAACAGATCAAAACACTGACAGAATCCATGGATGGCAGGCTTTTGAGTGTCCTTGCAAAGAAAGGTGGCTATATCGGTCACTGATTTGTTTTTGTTTTGTTTTTGAATGTCAGAAATGTATATTTGTGAATGTTGAGATGTTATATTGGTTTCACTGGTAAAAATAAATAATTGAAATGGGTATATGTTTGTTTTTTGTTAAGTTGCCTAATAATTATGCACAGTAATAGTCACCTGCACACACAGATATCCCCCTAAAATAGCTAAAACTAAAAACAAACTAAAAACTACTTCCAAAAATATTCAGCTTTGATATTAATGAGTTTTTTGGGTTCATTGAGAACATGGTTGTTGTTCAATAATAAAATTAATCCTCAAAAATACAACTTGCCTAATAATTCTGCACTCCCTGTATATTGGGATGCATATAGATTGGTTTGATCCACTATATTCTGCATAAAATCTTCTGGGAAAAATAAACAAAAATAATCAAATTGAGAAAAATTCATAGTGTTGGGCTGCACACCTGGCTGTGCGGTGAAAGGGGGGATGATAGCGGATCCTGAGTTAGCAGGCAACCATAAGGGGTTTTCCAGGGCATCGGGAAGGTAGGACTGGGGCAGGATTCTTCGGGTTGGGCGTGGATTTCCATTACTAGTACTGGGCTCCTCTTCCTGGCGTATGGCGCTGCTGGTGCTGGGCAGATCCCCTGATCTTGGTCCTGATCTTGGTCCCAATCGCATTCTTTTGGGAGGGACGGTTTCCTCCGGGGACTCCGACTCTGAGCCACTATCCTCCACTGGCTCATATTCCGAATCAGAATTGGATAATGGGGGCTCCTCGCTGTGCTCATCATCCGACATGGTGGACATAATGACATATGCCTCCTCGAGTGTGAAAAGCTTTTGGGACATTATGGCAGTATGTCAGTACTTATTGGTGGGCCTGCGTAATAGTACTGCTGGTGGTAGTGGTGGCGGCCTATGTGGTGGTACCGATGAAGGTATTAGTGTCAGGAATGTGTGGTGGTGGTACGGGTGGTGGTGGTACCGATGGCGGTGGTGGTACGGTGGTGGTGGTACCGATGGCGGTATGGGTGGTGATACCGATGGCGGTATGGGTGGTGGTACCGATGGCAGTGGTACTGATGGCAGTACTAGTAGCCTGTGTGGCGGTACTGATGGAGGTATTAGTGGCAGGAATGTGTGGTGGTACCTATGGCAGTGGTACAGGTGGTGGTACCGGTGGTGGTGGTACCGATGGCGGTACAGGTGGTGGTACCGGTGGTGGTGGTACCGATGGCGGTACAGGTGGTGGTGGTACCGGTGGCGGTACGGGTGGTGGTGGTACCGATGGCAGTACGGGTGGTGGTGGTACCGATGGCGGTACGGGTGGTGGTGGTACCGATGGCGGTAAGGGTGATTACGGTACAGGTGGTGGTGGTGGCGGTACGGGTGGTGGCAGTACCGATGACGGTACGGGTGGCAGCGGTACCGATGGTGGTACGGGTGGTGGTGGTACCGATGGCGGTACGGGTGATGGCGGTACAGGTGGTACCGATTGCGGTATGGGTGGTGGTGGCGGTACGGGTGGCGGCGGTACCGATGACGATACGGGTGGCAGCGGTACTGATGGCGGTACAGGTGGTGGCGGTACTGATGGTGGTATGGGTGGTGGCGTTACGGGTGGCGGTGGTACCGATGGCGGTACGGGTAGCGGCGGTACCGATGGCGGTACGGGTGGCGGTGTTAGAGATGGGCTGATTTACAGATGGGCTGATTTACAGATGGGCTGATTTACAGATGGGCTGATTTATAGGGCTGTGTGACAGGTCCTCTTTATTGGTGGGGGGGGGTAGGGTGGGTGTGTTGTATACAGTGTATATACAGACAAACTACACTGATCTCACTTACTGATCCCTGCTCTCTCCTCACAAATCGGTGTGTGAGGAGAGAGCAGGGATCAGATAGTAACTGCCTGGTTTGTTTACACTTGTGACCGGCTGTGATTGGACACAGCCGGTCACATGGTAAACAGCCAATTTCATTGGCTGTTTACCCTGATCGGGGAAGCGCTGTGTCCAAGGGACACGCGCCTAAAACGATCCCCGCTCTGCAAGCCTCTGGCGACGCGCACGGAGCGCGCCGCCGAATCTGTTTTGACATGTGATCAGCTGTGTCTTTGACACAGCCGATCACGTGGTAAACAGCCAATGAAATTGGCTGTTTACCGTGATCGGGGAAGCGCTGTGTTCGAGGGACACACGCCGTCCCCGATCGCCGCGCTGCGCGCACCTGCGGACGCGTGCTGGGCATTAATCTAAAAGCCGTTCCTAAACGGCCAGTCACAAATTTGTAACCACTTCCCGGCCGTAAATTTGTCATTGACCGGGCGGGAAGTGGTTAAACGACCAGTTTAAATGCAGCAGATGGCCAATGCTTGTAAACCAGCCTTTTATTTGGCCTGTACCATTTATTAGGTAAGCAGGTTGCTATATATTTTAAACGCACCTTTACATTTGCTCCCCAAAACCTGAAACCTTGTTATGTATCCAATCCCAGAGGATGCCAGTTGTGGGGAAATGTGTCTGGTGGATTTGAAACGTGACATCATCATGTACCAGAGAGTTGGATGAATATCAGGGCTGGACGGTTATTATTATTATTATTAAAAAGTGTTTAATATCGCGCTCGTCTTACCCATAGGGTAAAGAGTATATTTCTGCTTAAAGAGCACCTTATTTGCACTGGAGCACTTTTCGTGGAAGCTTATGTCCTCACGGTCCCCCAGAATCTCCACCACTCACCCCGGAGCTGCCCCAGTACCCCTTTCCCCCGGCTCGGGCCTAGTCCCGGTTGGCGGCCATCTTGGTACACCCAAGCACCCAATACCACTCACCCCCACCCCCCCTCAGCCTGCTTTCCAGGACTAACGCATCATTCACCATCTTTGATCCAGGGTTTTTGCCGATCGCCTGTTTAGGGGTCAGGAAGGAATTTTTTCCCAGTTTTTGCAGATTGCCCAGCACGCCTGGGGTTTTTTGCCTTCCTCTGGATAAAAAAAAAAAAAACGGAGAGGGAAGATTTGACGAGTGGCACCCCACTTGGATATCTTTCCCCCCATTCAACCGCCAATCACCAGTACTCTCCCAGTATCTTTCTGCGACCATGGGTAATCTTAGTTACTCCGCAGAAACCATCTGGGAACTAAAACCATTCGCCTCAAGTTTACCAGTTGTCACGAAAAAAGCCCGAAGGAGTGAGAAACTTTTAAGAATTGATCGACGATCGAAAGTCAAATATCATAAGCATTTACCCCAGTCCAAGCGCATATCATGTTTTTTGGTCAACACGAGATCGGCAGTAAAACACTGACAAGAAATCCACAATTTCATTCTACAAAACGATCTAGATTGCCTCTTTATCACAGAAAACTGGTTCACAGCAGACTGTAACACCATTCTAGGAGAACTGGTGCCAGAAAATTATCGCATTCTAACAGAAAACAGAGTGGGGCAAAGAGGGAGAGGCCTGGCGGTGATCCACAAGAGTCACCTCTCGATCACCAAACCAGCCCTTCAGTACTCACTGCCATTCATGGAAACCCTCACTCTGCATCTCCAAACAAATCCCCAGGAGACCGTCCATATTCTCCTCTGCTATAGACCACCGGGTCCAAAATCGCAGCTTCTTTCACTTTGGACAGAGTTCATGTCCACTTTCACCCTAAACAGCAAACACCTTTTGCTATTTGGGGATTTCAACCTCTGGGCCAACTCCCCTCTGAATCCCGTTGCCGATGCCTGCATTGACCATCTGGAAAGATTAGGTCTGCAGCAACTAGAATGTAGGCCCACACATACTTCAGGTCACACGCTCGATCTTATTTTCAGACAAGATCTGGAAATAAACATTCTGAAAAATGAACAGTTGCCATGGACAGATCACCATGCAATTAAACTCACAATCACTACAAAGGCCCCCCTAACAAGAACATCAAAACCGATGTCAACGCACTGGACTAGATCACAAAATAAGCTCTATTCAGAGCTCTTCAAAACCACTTAAAATAAAATCCATCCAACCACATCAAACTTCCACAGAAACCTTGGATGCCATGAACACGGCTCTACTACAATCAGCCGACCTGGTAGCGCCCAAACACAAAACCGGTATTAGGAAAAACAACTCCTGATGGTTTAATGACCAGCTGTCGTGGCTGAAGCAAGAGCGCAGAAGAGCAGAAGCTGCCTGGAAAAGAAGCTCTTCTGAAGAAAACCTTTCCGGCTACAAGGCAATAACAAAAAAATACCACATAGAAATCTTCAAAGCCAAAAAAAATAATTTTGCCAATATCATCACTAGTGCCCTAAACCGTCGAACCCTTCAAGATAGTTGCCGAGACCATGAATCCAGTCTGTCTTGAAGCACCCTACCCCGACACTCAAGAATTCTGCAATGAATTATCGGATTACTTCATCAATAAAATTGAGGGAATCCGGGAAAGCATTCAGCAAAACAATACCCCCCTTAACCCTCCCCTCAATCATTCACACAATACCCATACAAATTCACCGCAAACAACAAAGTTCACTCCGGAACCCATCTCGATCAATGCCACTAAAAATATCATCGGTACTCTGCAAAACAGCACAGCGCCTAATGATATCATCCCCACCAAGCTGCTGAAAGAATGTGCCGATATCCTGGCACCTCCTATCACGCAGCTTATAAACCAGTCATTCAAGGAAGGCATGGTTTAGTGGAAACAGGGCATAATCCAACCCATCTTAAAGAAACCCACCCTCGACCCCAAGGACCCAATTCTCCATCGTCCCATAACAGGCCTAAACATCCTCTCCAAGGTAATGGAGAAAGTAGTGGTACAACAGCATCTAGAAACCCATAATATACTCAATCAATTTCAATCGGGTTTCCGTCCCGGTCACGGGACGGAAACGGCACTACTCAAAATATGAGATGACGCTCTCGAGGCCGCAAACGAAGGAGAACCTTGTCTTCTAGTTCTGTTGGACCTAAGCGCAGCTTTCCACATGGTAGACCGCAAACTATTACTGACTCGGCTAGCTGAAGTAGCCAGAGTCACAGAAGGTGACTTATCATGGTTCTCCTCTTTTCTGGAAAACCGATCACAAATGGTGAAATTTGGACCTTTCACTTCTGAAAAACGCACGGTGTCATGCAGAGTCCCTCAAGGATCACCGTTGTAGCCGGTGCTGTTCAACTTCTATCTTTGCCCTCTCTTTGAAATCATCAGTATCCAAAAACTACTTTATCACCCTTATGCAGATGACGCGCAACTGTATTTCCGCATCATCAACAAAAAGGATCATCATCTCAGTCTAGAGACATGACTCTCTTTGATAAAAAACTGAATGACAAAGAGTTATCTTAAACTCAACAGTTCCAAAACAGAACTTCTCCTGTTTCATGCCAGTCGTAAGAATCAACTGGCAACAATTTGGATACCCCCGCCCATTCTGGGCCAAATCATCACCCCTAGCACCAAAGTCAAAAGTCTCGGAGTCATCTTCGACACCTACATGACAATGGACGCACAAATAGGGTCAGTAGTCAGCGGATCTCACCATCTGCTGCGCCTACTACGCAGACTTATTCCATTTATTCCTAAAGAAGACATAGCAGTCGTGGTGGGAACAATTGTGAACTCCAGACTGGACTATGCAAATGCCCTCTACCTTGGACTCCAAAGTACCGAATCTCTCTCAACTGATGGACTTCTCTTCCAGGCGGCTTCAGCCCTTCTGCGCTCTTGCTTCAGTGACGCCAGCTGGTTGTTGAACCAGCCTGCGTTATTTTTCCGGATGTGGATTTTACGTTTCGGCGCTATTAAGTCGGCTGACTGTAATAGGGCTGTGTTAATGGAATCCAGTGTTTCTTCAGCCGATTGATGCGGCTGAATTGTTTTTATTTTTTTCCTTAACGTGGCTTTGAAGAGTTCCGAGTGGAGCTTCTTCTGACATCTAGTCCAGTGTGTTGTCACTGGATTTGATGTTTTTATTAAGGGGGGGAAATTGGGAATAATGAATTTAATTGCATGGTGGTCTGTCCATGGCAATGGTTCATTTCCCAAGATTTTTATTTCCAGATCGTGTCTGAAAATAAGATCGAGCGTGTGACCTGAAGCATGTGTGGGCCCACATACTAGTTGCTGAAGCCCTAATCCTTCCAGGTGGTCAATGCAGGCGTCGGCAATGGGGTCTTGCGGGGAGTTGGCCCAGAGGTTGAAATCCCCGAGCAGCAAAAGGTGTTTGCTGTTCAGGGTGTAGGTGGAGATAAAGTCCGTCAATAATGGAAGAAGCTGCGATTTTGGGCCAGGTGGCCTATAGCAGAGTAGAATCCGGACGGTCTCCTGGGAGTTTGCTTGCAGTTGCAGAGTAAGGGTTTCCATGAATGGAAGAGGGTTTTGAAGGACTGGTTTTGTGATCGCAAGGTGCGTCTTATGGATCACCGCCAATCCTCCTCCTCTTTGCCCTATTCTGTTTTCCGTTATAATACGGTAGTTATCTGGCACCAATTCTCCTAGAATGGTGTTACAGTCGGCTGTAAGCCAGCTCTCTGTAATAAAGAGGCAGTCTAAGTCATGTTGCAATAAGAAATCATGGATTTCTAATCGGTGTTTTACTGCCGATCTAGTGTTGATCAAAGCACATGATATGTGCTTAGGTTGGGGCAAACGGCTGAGACCTTTGACAATTGATCTTCGATTGATCCTCAATAGGCGCTCCGTTTGAAGGGCTTTTTTGGTAATGGCTGGTAGTATTGCGGCAAATCGCCTCAGACTCCAAATGGCCTCTGCCGAGTATTGCAGATTAACCATGGTAGCCAAACACCAGGGGGAGGGGGGGGGGTTAAGGATTGTCAAGGATTAACTGAATCCTCAATCCTGACTTGGTCCAGAGGAAGGCAAAAAAACCCTGACCGTGCTACGCCAATATGCAGCGGCAGGGAAAAAAATTCCTTCCTGACCCCTTGATAGGCGATCGGCGAACCCTGGATCAAGTTGTAATAGTTGAGATTTGGGGCTGGGTGTAGTAAGATGACCTGCCGATCGGCAGCAGGATCCAGGCTGAAAAAACTCCCAGATTGGGTGGATCGGTGCTGCCGTTGGGGCCAGGACTGGTAGACAGGGGTGTGAGGTACTTTCCAGGGGGTAAGGGGTGGGTATCAGGTCCGTTTTGGGACTTTGCCCATTTAGCAATCATCTGAAAAAAGTACCCCCCAAATATTTTTCCTCTGTAGTGCTGGCCAACACTGTACCCCTAATGTTGTACTCTCTCAGGGGATTTATTTTCCCTAGGTACATTATTTAAAATTTTGATACATTGAACTACAGTTTCCACTGCTTTGACCAATCTTCCAGCAATGCCAAATCATGTTTCATGTTACAGACACCTTCAGGGATATTTTGACCCTATTACACACATATTAGTCCCCCTCACCCCCCAAAAAAACACTTTCCAGACACCTGGTATGTCTTTTGGGGGTCCCCATTCCATTTTCTTTTCTTTTTCTGTCAGAAAAATGTAAATGTCCACAAATGATATTTTTTCTTTGTAAAATGTCAATTTTGCTGTGATACATCCTGCAGCGAAAAAAAAAAAAAAAAAACCCTCCTCCATCATCAAAATCCATTCACTTATCCTTGAATAAGATTTGTTATAGATTTTGAAGGGTAACACCACAAAAAAGTGATGTTTGGTTCCCACTAAATTCTATATCAGACCCTTTAAATCTGGTACAAACAAAAAAATTACTTGGGTCACTCACAAGGTCTACTGCTGTGGAGAGTGGGAGAGACATAAGGGGACCCCTGATGCTTCCAAAAAGAGGTCCTATCACCTTACCCATGCTCATTAGCCCCCTTGTGATGGCAATGTAGTTAAATTGAAAAAAATGCTTAAAATATTAAATTATAATAAAATAAAGATTATGGAAATAAAAACGTCAAAAGTAATCCTGTCACCCAACGCACACACCTGAATAGAAAAACAGTGTAGGTTGTGCATATGTATGTAAAAAGCAGTTGAGAGGTTGAAATCACCATGAGCATTGAAGTGAGTGCATAAATTCTAGGGACATCTTTTATAAGTGCCATGGTTTTTCACTATTTCATGGGTGTGCACAATTTGAAGGCTTGTGTGCTATTTCACTGTGTGCATAAATCAAGAATATGCATTTTAAGCCCATGATAAAGGATGCCATTGTTTATTAGACATGTGCACACTGAAATATTTAATTTCGGAATTTTGTTTTCGTCCAAAAAATAAATGTATTTAGTTACTCCCGAAATTAGTTTTTATTTATTTTGTTTCGTTAAAAATTGCATTCGTCCTTTCCTTACTTTAATAATCTTCCTATAGTCTGAAGAATAACATTATAAAATACTGAATCTTTGGTATAGATAATGACTAACGGCAGCCTTTATTTCAGTTTTCTCCATCCCTCCCCCTCCTTTATTTGTATTTACTTTAGCTGTATAGGTGTACCACTGATCATCTTGGTGACCTCCCAGTCCTACAGTTTGTACCCAATTGGGGTAGGCTGGCCTAGGTCGCCGAGTACCGTATTCTTTTTCTGTTAAATGTTTGCCTGTACAAGGTGATTATACTACTTAAGTTGTATATTGAATGCAACTACCTCAAGTGTTGTACATTGATAAACCCAATAAAAATGTATTGATGAAAAAAAATTGCATTCGTCCGAAAATCCGAATGAATTAAGGTCAAATCTGTCATTGAAGGCTGATGGTGTCTGTCGAATGTTCTAAGATGAAAAGGCAGAGCAGCTAAACTGTACAACGCCGCAATTGTACATTTCCGGTCTAATGTTCTGTCTACAAGCTATAGTAGAATTCTAATGTTGTATGACTAGTAATAATTATATTTATAAATTATTATTACTAGTTATTACTAGTCAATCAACATTCAAATTCTTCTATAGCCTATGGGCCGAGCATTTGACTAGAAATGTACAATTGCAGCATCGTACAGTTTAGCTGCTTGTCAAATCTTCTTTTGACAGTAACCATAAGCCTTAAATGACAGATTTGACGTTTGTACGTTTTTTACTGCTTCATGGAATCTTCGTTCATGTCGAATGCTCTACCCCAACTCTGTCTCTATAATGTCAAATCTTTCCTCTCTATGTAGAATAATCTTGGACTAATAGAGTTAATGTTAGGTACATTGGACCACAGGTTTGATACACAGATTGCTATTGTCAGCGTCATGTCAAATCTCCTCTCTACTGTATATCAAACTGTTGTAGCAACAACCACGAAAATAAAGAATTTTTTAGGTCGGATCTTTGGATTTCGGATTCTGCGTGTTTGTTTTCGTTTGTTAAAACGAAAATACCTGAAATTCATACAAAAATGCATTCGAACGAAAATAAATGCACATGTCTATTGTTTATCTACCAGACCACCCAGATTAAGGGCCATGAAAGTAAACTCTTTTAACTTTGTAGCACATCAAGTCACTCACTAAATTAGCAATTGCCGAAAGTCAGCCAATGATGTGATGGCAGCACAGTGACTTAGTAGTTAGCACTCTTGCCTTGGGTCATCCAAACATGCTGATTCATTATCTCAATTGGCCCTATATGTATGCATGTAAGGTAGGGACCATAGATTGTAAGTTTCTTGAGGGACTGGTGTGAATGTTCTATATATGCAGTATATGTATACGCTATTTAAATGCTGGTAAAAAATAAATAAATAATATTACAAAATTGCCATTTTACAATTACAATAATTGGATTTTTAAAACATATTGTGATTTTTTTTATAAAATGTAAGTTTGGAATAGAGTCAGTATTTGTACTGAACTATAAATTATCATTAATTATTTACATAACCTGTTTATAAAAATTAGCAATTTTGAGATAATAATATGGAGATTAGCAACAAATAAATGTACCCAAAGTACACAAATTGCCTGGATTTTAGCTTGTGGATGTTTTGTAAATGTCCCTTAATGTATTTCCATATCCTTCTAAAGGAGGATTAATTTATCACTTTCATGTTTGAAGATAGAGACATTCAAATTATTGTTTTATGTCCAGCGGCCTACTCTGCATACAGGATTGCTACATTTAAAGCTTAGATACAGTCTAAATTGAATGCTATTCATTCAACATGTAAACATGTTTGTTTGGTTGATTAACTTTTATCAATACACTTGTGTTTTTAACATTGTTCTGCTAAAGTTAATGGACCAAAAGCATTTATAAATCTGAAATGCTACTTGCCCAGTATAGTATTGGGAGGCTAGAACTGGGTGTATACCATTTATATTTAATTTGCTATTTTATTAACACAGGTTCGTTTTAACAGCCTACATTCTGTGAACTATTTGCTATATTGGTCCTTCTGGTATTTTCCAGATTTGCTGCCAGTCCCAATTAATGAGTCAAAGTTACTGCTTTACAAAAAAACATGTTTATCAAGTCCATACAGTTTTGGCCAAAGCATGACAAACTAAAAACCTCTGAACAGTGTTGCCTTATGGAGGGTATTATTTCATTTGGATCAGGATCAGTGGATAAAAATGTTAAAATAGGTGTCTTTCAGTAATCATAATTATGGATACCTTAGGTTTATTTGCACATTATCCTCTGAATGTTGATGTATTTTCTTTTCTCTCTGCCTTCCTCTAATTGCAGATTCAATTCAAGAGCTCACTACTGTTTCTTCTATGTTGTTTTTCAGGTAACTTCAATGCATTCTATGCAATAAGATAAAAAAAACTTATGTGTGCAGCAGCCCCTTCAGCCCTCTTAATACTTACCTGAGCCCCATCTCGATCCAGTGATGTTGCAGGAGAGCCTTGGCTGTCCGGGGCTCTCCCCCTCATTGGCTGAGACAGCAGCGTGGCTTCATTGACTCCCCCTGCTGTCAATCAAAATCAATGAGCCAATTAGGAGATAGAGAGGGTGGGTCCAAACTGCTTGGGTGGTGCCCCTATAGCAAGCTGCTTAAAGTGAATGTCACAATGTAGAGTATAGGATTCCCTATCATCTGTGCCCAGTCTTGCCACACAGAGTTAATCCAGATCTGAGAAATCCTCTTTTAATGTTCAGTGAAAATGAACAGCCTTCCAGATAAAAACCTGCCTAAATAAAAAGTCTGTTTTCTCTCTTCATGCTTTGAGTGACAGGTTATTTACATATCTAGCTTGGACATGTTTATCATATGTTATGTTATGTTATGTTTATCATAACATGAGGTATAAAAAGTGAGAAATCCACTCCTCCCTCACATAACACATCCTGGTAATATACAATGAACTTTGGATCACCTCATGTTATGATTAACATAACATAACATTTGATAAACATATCCAAGCTAGATATGTAAATAACCTGTCACTGAAAGCAAGGAGAGAGAAACAGACTTTATAATTTGGCAGGTTTTAATCTGGAATTCTGTTAATTTTCACTGAACATTAAAAGAGGATTGATCAGCGCTGGATTAACTCTGTGTGGAAAGACTGGACACAGATGATAGGAAATCTTATACTCTACATTGTGACATCAAAAAAAAAAAATCATTTTTTGGGGGTTTACATCCACTTTAATGTGGGGACACTCAGAAGAGGGAGGGACCCGAAACGAAAAGGATTTGGGCTGCTCTGTGAAAAACCACTGCACAGAGTAGGTAAGAATAACATGTTTGTTATTTTTAAATGAAAAAAAGGAGACTTTAGTATCACTTTACACTTTATTCACACAGGCAATAAATGATACTTGTATAGCCTGAATGGGCCATTTTTTGCAGTGTCTGTAACTTCCAGGTGCTGCATGCAGGCAGTCCATTGAAGTCTATTAGGATGCATGACTGCACAGGCACAGCCCCTCGTCCCAATGTAACATGCATGCAACTTCGGCGAGGGGTCCGGATACACATTGGAGGAGATTATCTAAAACTGGTGCACACAGAATCTGGTGCAGCTGTGCATAGTAACCAATCAGCTTTTAGGTTTTAGGCCGGGTCCACAATGGTACGACATACGCTCCGATTTTGAGAGCACATGTTGCATGATGTGTGTAAATCAATGATTCCCTATGAGAGTGTCTTAACTCGTCTGACTTTGAAAAAGGTTCCTGCACTACTTTGGTCCAACTTTGATCAGCCCATTGAATATCATTGAAGTAGGATCAAAGTCGGATCTGATTTTGAACAGTTAGCTAGTTATTTTTCTTGTAGGTGTGTGTTCTTAAAATTCCATTCAGCAAAAAATGTACTATACTTTTATACTTTTTCTAACTAACTTTAATAACAGTACATGCGCCACGGCCTCGAAAACTGATCCTCTTGTTATAGCCGAATGCCATATCCTTCCTGAATAATCCAAACTGTTAACCACTTAAGGACTGCCACACGCACTTTTACGTTGGCAGAATGGCACGGACAGGCAAATCAATGTAAATATCCGTCACTTTAACTTTGTCGCTGCGTGGGTGCCTGCCGCGACCTCCATGATCGTACCCACAGGACCCGCGGACTCGATGTCCGCCGGTGTCCTGCGGTCGTGTGTCACGGAACTGCAGAACGGGGGATGCCTGAGTAAACAAGCATCTCCCTGTTCTGCCTAGTGACAGGACACCGATCGTCTGCTCCCTCTCATCGGGAGCAGCGATCAGTGTCATGTCACAGTAAGCCCCTACTAGTAAAAGCAAAATATTATTAATAAAAATGCCATAAAAATATTCCCTATTTTGTAGACGCTAAAACTTTTGAGCAAATCAATGAATGCTTATTGTGATTTTTTTTTACCAAAAAATATGTAGACGAATACGTATGGGCCTAAACTGAGGAAAAAAAAATTGTTTTTATATATTTTTGGGGGACATTTATTATAGTAAAAAATATTCCTTTTTTAAAAAAAAATGTTGCTCTGTTTTTGTTTATAGCGCAAAAAAATAAAACTGCAGGGGTAATCAAATACCACCAAAAGAAAGCTCTATTTGTGGGGGAAAAAATATGTAAATTTTGTTTGGGAGCCACGTCGCACAATCGCGTAATTATCAGTTAAAGCGACAAAGTGCCAATCGCAAAAAGTGCTCTGGTCTTTGGGCAGCCAAATGGTCCGGGCTGAAGTGGTTAAAAAGAAGTAATAATTTCAACCTTTTATCAACAGTCAGAAATAAGCTTCTATTTTGTTTGCATCCGAATTCAAACAACCAACTCTCGTCATTTTGTTTGCATGATCTCATGCATTTATTTTGTTTCAGACAATGTAGAGATTAGTTAACATGAGCAGTGATGTACTGATGATACAGCTGACAGAACATATTTCCTGAGTGTGTTTTGTCAGTAGTATACAGATTTCATATCTTTTCATCTAGACCAAGTTCTTATATTTATTCACAGCATTCACACCGACATCTTATTATCGGGCATCTGATCATTTGACGCCTGTGCTTCATAAATGATCACATTGATTCCAATTTCAATAAAACAATTACCTACAGAAGATATAATATTAGTGTAATATTTTATTTTTAACCAAAGAAACATAATCATCCTAATGGAAAACAAGGTGTATGAATGCTGCAAGTTAGAGATAAGCAAGCCACTTTACAAATGATGGTTTGGTCAGTGAACTGATAAAGTGGTTCAAAGAACAAGGTCACTTTCTTAAAGAGGAGCTCCAGTCATATTTCTGAAAATTAAAGGTCAGCAGGTACAAAAACTGTAGCTGTTGACTTTTATTAAACAGACACCTGTCCCAGAATCCAGCACTGTGCTCACCGGGCCGTTTTCTCCACAGGTCTTCAGTCCTTGGCACTGGCATCTTTATAGTGGGCACCCGACTGTGACAAGTTGTGGCTTCACAGCGGTAGCCCACTGCACATGTATAAGCCATGCTGCACATTGTGAATGGTCCAGCAGTCTTCTCGGACCTGTGACATGTCCCAGAAGATGGCAGGTAGGGAGGGAGGAGGAGAACTTAGGCAATCTGAGCAGAAGTGGGAGCAGGTTCCTCTCAAAACCAGGTGCCCGCTAACCCCCCACCCCCCAATGCCAAATCTTAAAGAAGAGCGGGGGAGAAGGCTTTGAAGTGGAACTTCCCCCTTTGGGTGAAGTTCTGCTTTAAAATGAATGACAGCGGAATCCACCTAAACAGGAAACCAAGGCAGTGTGGGCTACTTGCCCCCCTGTGGTTTTTCAGGCACCTGGCAGGAATAAGAAAGCTTCTTATCCCATATGAACGCATTGGGCCAGATTCAGCATTATTTACGATGGCGTATCTCGAGATACGCTGCGTAACTTCTAAACAGCGCCGGCGTATCTTTTCTCTGTATTCAGAAAACAAGATACGCCGGGTTTGAGCTAAGATACGAGCGGCGTAATTGTATTACGCCGTCGTATCATTTTTCAAGATGGCCGCTAGGGGCGTTCCCGCTGATTTACGCCTAGAATATGTAAATCAGCGAGATACGCCTATTCACGAACCTACGCCCAGCCGACGCAGTGAATTTACGATGTTTACGTAAGGCGTTTTCCGGCGTAAAGATAAACCACCAAAAAGATGGCGCATCCTATGTTAAGTATGGACGTCTGGACCGCGTCAAATTTTTCAGATTTTACGTCGTTTGTGTAACTCGTCCGTGAATGGGGATTTATGTCAATTACGTTCGAAAACAATGCAACGTAGCGTCATAATTTGGAGCATGCGCACTGGGATACGTCCACGGTCGGCGCATACGCAGTTAAAAAAAAACGTAAAAAACGTGGGGTCACAACACATTACCATAAAACACGCCCACCTCATTCACATTTGAATTACCTGGGCTTACGCCGGCCCATTTACGCTACGCCGCCGTAACTTAGCTTGGTGAATACAGTATTTGCACACAGGCAATGAATGATACTTGTATACCCTGAATGGGCCATTTTTGCAGCGTCTGTAACTTCCAGGTGCTGCATGCAGGCAGTCCATTGAAGTCTATTAGGATGCATGACTGCACAGGCACAGCCCCTCGTTCCAATGTAACAGGCATGCAAGCGCCGCAAAAAGCACTGCAAAAACGCTCAAAAGCAACATGCATAGCTGTGAATCGAGCCTAAAGCAGGCTCCTAGCAGCTTTGTTAAAGCTATGGGGATCATAAACACAGATCCTAACACAAGTGATGACTGTCACTTTAAATGAGCTTCACTAGGCGTTCAACAAGTTGATGGCTATTGAAGTCTGCTAGCATCAGAGATTACACTGCAAAACAGAAATGCATAACACACTTCCTATATTATTTGATTTATTTAACTTAAAGCAGTATTAAACCCAAAACCAAAAATGTAATATATTAAGCTGCGTACACACGACTGTTTTTAATGTCATGGAAAAAACGCTGTTTTTCTAGACAAGATTCTTGTCAAGCCTGCCTTGCCTACACATGATCGTGAAAAAAAAAATGCTGGAGCAAAGCGCGGTGACGTACAACACGTATGGCGGCACTATAAAGGGGAAGTTCCATTCGGATGGCGCCACCCTTTGGGCTGCTTTTGCTGATTTTGTGTTAGTAAAAGTTTGGTGAGAGACGATTCGCGCTTTCCAGTCTTCGTGCTTTTCAGTCTTTGTGCTTTTCAGTCTGTTACAGCGTGACAAATGTGCTATCTCCATTACAAATGCTAGTTTTACCAGAACAAGCGCTCCTGTCTCATAACTTGCTTCTGAGCATGCGCGTTTTTTACCGTTGTTAAAGCCTACACATGACCATTTTTCACGATGTGAAAAACGGTGACATGAAAAAACGACGGCGTGAAAAACTAGGTGAAAAATTAGTGCCCATTTTGCACGTAATGAAAAATGCTCTGGAGCCCACACACGATCGTTTTTAATGGCCAATTTAAAAAATTACATTTTTTACTTCATGAAAAAAGGTTGTGTGTACCCGGCATTACAGCTGGCTGCTTGCTGATATCCTCTGGGAGAGGAGCGATGCTTCTGTATTTACAAATGACAGTGCTCCTCACAGTGTAGCCATTCAGACCCCTCCCAAATCCACATATTGATCACTGTGAGAACAGAGGAGGGAGGGGCGGGGCATCCACACAGGTGGAAGTCTTCCAGAGACCGGCACCTGCATGGACATGCTGTGAGTTGAGGCTACTCTTCTGCAGTTGTTTTCTAGGGGGGAGGGGAGTGGGCTCTGAGGCTCATTCACACTAATGCTTTTTTTGATGCATTTTGCAGAAATGCTGCAAATTTTTTTTAACATGGTTTCCAAGGAACATGTTCACATCAATGCTTTTTTGTGCCTCTGCGTCTTTGGAAAGGGTCAGGGACTTTTTTCCTGCAAAAAGCAGCGTTTTGCATGTAATAGTAATCAATGGACCCGCTTTCAAAACGCAAGTACCGCGATTTTGCAGCGATTTGCAGTTTGCGTTTTTTTTAACTGTTTTTAGCTGGTCACTAAAGGAAATTGAAAACAAAAAAAACACAAAACGCAAATCGCGGTAAAAACGTGTGTCAAAAAACTCAGCAAGAACCGCAAAAAGCACTGCAAAAATGCCCAAAAGCAACATGCATAGGTGTGAATCGAGCCTTAGGGAGGAATCAATAGAGTTCTAACAATCAACCAGGATATCTACTGGCAAGTAAATTTGTGAGGAGCATCCCTGCCTGAACTCCAGTGTTCTACACATGGATGACACAGACTACCTACATTTTTAACACGATTTGCATTTTTTTTTTTTTTTAGTCTGCAATTTTTTTTTTTTTACATTTCCTTTAGTGACCAGCTTGCAAAACGCTACTTTTTGCAGGACAAAAAAGTCCCCGACCCTTTCCAAAAACGCAGAGACACAAAAAAGCATTTATGTGAACATGTTCCATAGGAAACTATGTTAAAAAATTTCCCTGCATTTCTGCAAAATTCAAAAATGCATAAAAAAAAAGCATTAGTGTGAATGGAGCCTACGTTTGGCCTGGTTGCACTTGTCTCTACCACCACTATGTGGCCGGTTACTTGGTGGTGCTAGATATGAGAAGGGCAATGTAAGGTCAAGTTATGGGTATGTGGTTATCTCAGTCAATGGGCAAGGGTTTCTTTGAATCTTTGCTGGGAGCACCTATATATTTGGGTGGAGTCAGGTGATCTAGGTTCTAGGTCACCTAGATGGCTGTCAGGGTGGATGTATGACGTGTTGCCCTTGGCAGCCTCGGGCTGCTTAGGCCTATCCTGGGGCATCTGGCTGCTAGGCTGTCTGAGGGCCTATTCAGAAGCAGCACAGGGTTAGGGTTGTGGCTTGCAGTCCAACCAGAAATTACGGTTCTCCCGGCTGGAGAACCTGTCAGTGGTCGGAGTTAGAGGGAAGCTGTCGCCACTAAGGAACTATTCATCCTTATTACCAAGGACCACAGTGAGTAACTGAAGCAAGTACCGAAGCAGTATTCTCACTAAACAGGCACGGTGGAGAATCTGGAAACTTTAGGCGGTCATCAAGTCAGAGACCCAGCCAGCGGAGGTAACGCTTACAGAGCAGTCTTGTGTGCCAAGCCAGGGACCGAGCAGGCCAGTGGGGTGAAGCTTGAGAAGTATCTGTGAGTGTCGAGCTAGGGCCCCAGCAGAGAGGCAGTGGTGAAGCTTGAGGAAGATACCACTGTGAAGATTGGAGGAGCTAAAGGGATTCAGTGGCAGTGAATCAGTTGGTCTAGTGAGAGACCAGGAGCTCAGTGTACCGAAGAACTACAAGGAGATTGCAGTGAAGGTGAAGGAACTGTTACGCTTTGTGTTAAGAAATGTTAAAGACTGTTGTCATAAGAGACAGCATCCCTATACTTGCAGATGTGGTGTCTTGCTGGATGCCTTTCCCTGCATGACTGACTCTCCTCCTATTATAGTCTCAGAGTCTGCCAATTGAAATTGGAACTACCTGAGGGTGTCCTGGCGCTAACCCTCTTTCCCCCATAAAGGTTTGAAAGAGAAACATCTCTTTTGCATTCAAGAAATGTCTAGCACCTAATAACTTTATCCACCTTGCACCCAGTATGCCTCACAACCCACCATATACAGAAGGATGTCAGCTATCTCTGGCCCTGGAGGTACTCATTAGACTGAAGGAGACCAGATACCTTGCTACATTTGAGGAGACCCGCTCTGCAGAGGAGGATAATGAAGTGGTGCCATGTGCGCCTGATTGTGGATTAGAGAGGAAGATGGCGCAGTTCAGTATTAACATGGCGGATTGGAGAAAGTACGCTCTTGGCGGCTGTTTTCGAGCGACTCGAAACCTGTCCTGACTGACACTGTAGTGGGGTATACATCAAGGGGAAAGTTTACCTTGTATATGTCTGGAGGCTATGAGTCTCTGGGACTGATTTGTGAAATGTGTTCTGGCCTGACCTTGCAGTTGAGGCCTTGAACCTTTTTTTGGGTGCTGTGGAGAGCATCTATTCGAGGTTGTCCTTCCAACTCTACCTCTGCGGATCCTACAAATTTATTGGGATAAGAATTGAGAGCGGTGTGCCTGTAAGGGAAGTGATGCCCATGGCCATCAGAGTGGATGCCCTAGTTGTGCCAGTTAAGGCACGTGCCAAGCACAACTACATCCCGGTCGAAGAGTGCTCAACCATTTCAGATTCAGACAATGTGTCTAATGGTCTATCAGAACTCTTTTCTGACACGTTGTCTTGCAGTGGGAAATGGAGTGACAGTGAGGCGGAACAATTGAGTGATGTGCAGGAAGGTGAAGTTCCCCCTGTTGTTGCTGCCAATGTAGAAATGTAATTATCTGCCAATACAGCTCTGCTGATCAGAATTTCCAGATCTTTTAAAGATCATTGGGCATAATGGGTCCCCAAAGTCCACCCTATTACACCCATACCTAATATTAAAGCTAATCATAAGCCGAATGTGGTCGCTGGGTGCTCCGTTCAGTGTGGTCCAGACGCCCTTGTCCTACCCGGATAAGGGGATCCCAAAACCCTGTCTCGGCTGTCAAAGATACAGCAGATAATCAAAAAGAAAGTGGTAGAAGAATATGGGTATTTCTAGAGCTGGTCACTGGGTGGCATGAGCGTGCTGACCTAAGTGAAATATATTTATATTATATGCTAAGTGCCAGTTCAAATCGTTGTGTAGATATTGCACTACGTTAGTATAGGATAGGATGCATTTGCATTGTTTTGATCTCTCTCTTTCAGGTGTTGCTGTATTGGTGCATCTTCCTTGGCTAAGGAAAGACAGGGATCTAAACTGATGACAACACTAACCGTTTGTATATTTGTTATTATTGTATATATTAGATAGTGGGAAGCAATACTATTGCTTTTCTGGCCTTTAAAATTCTACTTAACTATTATTGATATTTGAGTGTCATACGTGACTTACCATTTTTCATGTGTCTTTTACTATGTTTATTTTATGTGGTACACCACATTTACTGTTATTTTGTTGTTCTTCTCCTGTTTCCCCACCCATACCAGTTTTTTCCAGGACATTCGCTCTGATGCCCCTTACACATGATCGGAATTTCCGATGAAAAAAGTCGGATTTTCCGATTGTGTGTAGCCCCATCTTTGTGCGGTGATATCTGAATGATGCCTGCAGCTACAGGCATCATTCAGATATCACCGGCTTCTGCCAGCGATTCTGTGCATGATAAGAACGATCATAGCGGCAGTTCCACCGCTTGATCTTTCTTATAGACATCCCCCCTTCCCTCTGCCACCCGGTGCTTCTCCGGGCTCTCCCGTGTCACCGGGAGCCCGGAGAACGAATCGGCCAGCGCTGGCTGGGAAGCATAGAGATGACTGGTGATGATGGTCACCAGTCATCTCTATGACCGTCGGAGGCCTGGGCGCAATGGTGGCTGTCGGCATGAAATCGGTGAATTTTTTTCACAATCTCATGCTTTCAAGCCTGGAGGAGAGATGTGGGGTCTTATTGACCCTACATCTCTCCATAAAGAGGACCTGTCACAGTGATTCCTATTACAAGGGATTTTTACATTCCTTTTAATAGGAAAAAAAGTGATACAATTGTTTTTTTTTTTTAAAGTGTAAAAGTAAAACAAACTAGGTCAAATAAAAATAAAATAATTTTTTTTTTAAACGCCCTTTTCCCTGATAGCTCGCGCTCAGAAGCGTACGCGCATGTATGTCCCACCCACATATGTAAATGCCATTCAAACCCCACATGTAAAGGGTATCGCCGCATGCGTTAGAGCGTGAGCAACAATTCTAGTATTAGACCTTCTCTGTAACTCGAAAATAGTAACCTGTAAAAAAAAAAATTAAGTGGAGATGTTTAAGTACCGAAGTTTGGTGCCATTCCATGAGTGTGCGCAATTTTAAAGCGTGACATGTTAGGTATCTATTTACTCGGCGTAACATCATCTTTCATATTATATAAAAAAAATTGGGCTAACTTTACTGTTTTGTTATTTTTTAATTCATGAAACCGGTTTTTCCCCTAAAAAAACGCGTTTGAAAAATTATTGCGCAAATACCGTGCGAGAATTGTTTTTTGCAATGACTGCCATTTTATTCCCTAGGGTGTCTGCTAAAAAAATATATATATAATGTTTGGGGGTTCTGATTAATTTTCTAGCAAAAAAAATAGATTTTTATATGAAGGAGAAAAGTGCCAGAATAGGCTCGGTGGCAAGTGGTTAAAAGGGGAAACTAATATATAGATAGACTAATTTCATGCAAAGCAAGATAGTTCCAGCTGTTATTTGTCATAATTGCGATGATTATGGCTTACAGCTCATGAAAACCCCAAATCCATAATCTCAGAAAATTAGAATATTGTGAAAAGGTGCAATATGCTAGACTCAAAAGAGAGCAAGGCGCACATTACGTCGCCGTAGCGCACACACCGTACGGCACTCCAACGTAACACTGAGAGGCAAGCATTGCATTCAGCAAGCCATTGCTCCCAACGCTTCGGCAGCGTGGCGTGGGTTTTGAAGGCGCACGCCAGCGTAGGTGGAAGTGGGCGTGCCCCCATGCAAATGATGGGCCGAGCGCCAGACAGGTACATCGGCATGGCGCAGTGTTTTACGCCCGGCGTATCACGATCTGCACATGCGCCGTGACATGGACGCATGCACAGCACCCCCTGGGCCTGCTCACAACCACACCGGCACAACCACCTAAGCTACACCGGATCACCGCGTACGCCGTGAACATAAGTACGCCCAGCCAGACGCACGTCCAATGCAAAGTACGCCAGCTTGTGTTCCCTGGTGCAGACGACATGTCAGAGTGTGACATTGATAAGGAGAAGTGGAAAAAGAATTCTCCATGGATAAGAGGGCTATCCTAAACACGGCCATTGCTAAATATGATTCGTACCTCCACAGAGCACAGAGCGGGAGGACCAGCAAGGCCAGGAAGCTAGAGATCCTGCAGAAGGTGACCCTGGAGCTGAATACCCTCGGGCACGAAACCCGAACCTGGAAGGAGGTCCAGAAAAAAATCAATGAAATGCGTCGGCGTGTCAGGGAAAATCTGGCAAAGATCAAGAGGCACCTCAGGGCCACGGGAGGCGGATCAGCTAGCCAGTTGAAGCTGACTGCTGAAGAGGAGGTCATAGCCAGCTGCCTGGCGCAGGAGCAGGTGGAGGGCCTGGAGGGATTTGACTCCAGCGAACACGACTTGAGGAGCGGTAAGTGTATTTCATCCCCCATCCGGTGTGGAGCATGTGAGGGGGTGCAAGGGAACATGTGACAAGTGTGTGGGCCCACCAACATGTGAATGCTGTGTGTCATCTACAGATGTGCTGGAGGGAGCTGGGCCATCATCTGCCTTTGGACGACCCACGTTATCCAAGCAACATGTTCCTCGGTCTGACCCCCTGGGAAGCCACGAAGATGGTCACCACGCTGTGGCTGCAGCAACGGTGGAGGGGAGTACACACACAGGTGCATTGGAGGTCGTCGTGGAGGAGACTGTGGACATACAACACGAGGACTTCCTGTAACTCGATGATGAGATGCATCTGCGCCGGACCCTCCAACACGGTGGAAGTCGCAGACCTCCTAACTCCATCGACGCCCATCAGGGGAACCCCCCCAAGGGCCACCCCGGCCAGAGGGACACCTTCTAGGGACACCCCAGCCAGAGGGACACAACCGTCTGCAACTCCCAGGAAGGCCCTGAGCAAGACCAGGGGTGCAGCCGGATCAGTCAAAAAAGTGCTAGAGAAGGAACAGGTCCACCAGACACGGCACATGGCAGACATTGCCATCAACCTCCACCGTGTGGCTGACAGCATAGCCTCCTTCGTTGGGTCTTCGGCGAAGGCACAGGCTGAGTGCACACTGGCAGTGCAGGGCACCGCGGCCACAATGCAGCAGTGCCTCAACCAGCAGGCCGAACACACCAAGACCATCTGTGACTGCATGCAGAAGGTCAATGCAAATTGTGCAGCCATGGCCACATGCCTGTGTGACCAGTCACAGACCCTGGATGCCATGCATCAGCACATGGTAGCAGGGGGTCCGGCAACATCTGCGGACCAGGGACCAGACATGGACATGCAGGTGACCCTGCAACGCAACACCTCTGCTATTGAGGAACTACAAGCAACATCAGCAGGGATCGTGGCCGAGTTTAGGAGCCTGGGCTCCCCCACGACCGTGTGGATGTGGTATGAATGTACAGCAACATCATTGGGGCCTTGGCATGGCGTTGCTGCTCCCAAGTCCCGCGCATTGGGATGTGGTGTGTGTGAGCTAGGGACCACAGTGGTGTGCATGTGTGCATTGTCCGTGTGCCATGATGAATGTGTGTGTTTAACGTGCAAAGATGTGTTCCACGAGGCAACTCCTGACTGCTGTCCCTTCAGCAGATGGGGTAGCCTCTGGCAGCGGGGGACTGTGTGGTGCGGGGGTCAGGTCATCACATATGTCAATCTCCAGGCCCTTTCTCATGGCGTAGTTGTGCAGCACGCAACATGCACCGATAATCTGGCACACAAAGTTTGGGGAATACAACAGGGCCCCCCCGGACTTATCCAGGCATCGGAAACGGGACTTCAGGATGCCAAATGTGCGCTTCTCCACTGCACGGGTGCGTATGTATGCAGCATTGTATCTTCTCTCGACCTCTGGTTTGGGGATTCTGGTATGGAGTCAGGAGATGGGGCCCAAATGCATATGTTGAGTCACCTGGAAGGGGAAAGACAGGAGGATGTTAGCCGTGCATGTGCCCCTCGTGATGTCTTCATCAGGGCTTTTTTTCTGGGGGAACTTGGGGGAACTCAGTTCCACCACCTTTGGCTCAGACCCTTTGGTGCCCGCTCACCACAATCACTTGTAAACACAGAAGTCTGGTTTCTGTGTTTACAAGTGACAGCTTTGTAACCCCCTGAACTCTGCACTCTGTATATAATGCAATTCTGGTATTTAAAGCCCCTTTAAGACTCTTCTACTGTTTGTGAAATGTGAACGGGTCGTGGTTGAGTTCCTGTACCTATTTTCTGAGAAAAAAAGCTCTGGTCTTCATCATGGGGTCGGACAGTCATGCCTGACTTCCATTTCACTCACCAAGCAGCCAGTGGTGCCTGTACACGTTCTGATTGGATTCTGTTGGGATGATGCTTTGACGGTATATGTAGCTGTCGTGGCTGGCCCCTGGGTGTTTGGCACGGACGTGCCATATGAGGCATTGGGCATCGGATATCACCTGTACATTGATGGAATGCCACTGCTTACGATTGCGGTATATGTGCTCTGTGGCACGGGGGGGCCGTAGTGCCACATGTGTGCAATCAATGGCCCAGGCGGTGCGTGGGAATCCGGCAATGCTGTAGAAATCCTGCATTGCCTTTTGCCGCAGGTGCTCATGGGTCGGTTTGATGATGTGGTGGGACATGCATGTGAGGATTGCTCATGGTGTATTGTGACATCCCAGACACGACTCCACTTGTACGTTGGAAAGATCCACTGGCGAGGAAATGGAGTGTTGCCAGTACCTTGACCAGTGGCTGCACTGCATGTGCACTGCATGTGAGCATCCCGTCTGGCTGGTGATATCATCATGCAGGGCTGTGGCTAATTCTAGGATGGCATGAGGGCTGAATTTGAAGATGAGGTACACCTCCGATTCCCCCATGCCGAAGATGTTCATGCGCGTTCGGTATATCCTCTCCTGTGCCCTCCTCCGTGCCTGTTGATGCAGTAGTGCTATGACCATGGCTGCCCCTGGCATGTTGGCATACGGATGTGTTGTCCTTCAAGTGTGGTTCCTCTTCTAGTCCGTAACGGTGCTGCTGCAGCTGCTCTCTGACCTATGAATGTCTGTTGCTGGGTTGCACCTCATTTATGGGGAATAACTTTACGCCGGACATACAACTTGCGTGCATCTCATGTAGCATGCATCGGGCGCATGCACGTTCGTGAATCGCCGTTTTTCCCTCATTTGCATGTTTGAATGGCTAATCAATGGGAGCAACACCATGCGTCCAGCCCATATGTGCGCCTACCCTATGCCGGGGTGTGCAAGCTACGTTGGCAGGGTGTAGCCTGTTTTTAGGCGCATGTTGGTTCGTAGCACACATACGCCTGCGCACATTTGCACTTACGTAAGCGTAACGTGCTATACGTCGGCGTAAGTGCTTTGTGAATCTGGGCCAAAGTGTTCCAGCTAATTAAGCCATAACACCTGCAAAGGGTTCCCGCGCCTTTAAATGGTCTATCAGTCTGGTTCAGTAGGAATCACAATCATGGGAAAGACTGCTGACCTGATAGTTGCGCAGAAAACCATAATTGGCACCCTCCATAAGGAGGGAAAGCCTCAAAAGGTAATTGCAAAAGAAGTTGGATGTTCCCAAAGTGCTGTATCAAAGCACATTAATAGAAAGTTATGTGGAAGGGAAAAGTGTGAAAGAAAAAGGTGCACAAGCAGCAGGGATGAGCGCAGCCTGGAGAGGATTGTCAGGAAAAGGCCATTCAAAAGTGTTGGGGACTTTCACAAGGAGTGGACTGAGGCTGGAGTCAGTGCATCAAGAGCCACCACACACAGACGGATCCTGGACATGGGCTTCAAATGTCGTATTCCTCTTGTCAAGCCACTCCTGAACAACAAATAATGTCAGACGCGTCTTACCTGGGCTAAAGAAAAACAGACCTGGGCTGTTGCTCAGTGGTCCAAAGCCCTCTTTTCTGATGAAAGCAATTTTTGCATCTCATTTGAAAACCAAGGACCCAGCGTATGGAGGATGAACGAAGAGGCACACACTGCAAGATGCTTGAAGTCCAGTGTGAAGTTTCCACAGTCTGTATTGATTTGGGGATTTGATTTGATCTGTATTGATTTGGGGAGCCAAGTCATCTGCTGGTGTTGGTCCACTGTGCTTCATTAAGTCCAGGGTCAGCGCAGCCATCTACCAGGAGATTTTGGAGCACTTCATGCCTCCTTCCGCAGGCGAGCTCCATGGGGATGCTGACTTCATTTTCCAGCAGGACTTGGCACCTGCTCCACACTGCCAAAAGCACCAAAACCTGGCTCAATGACCGTGGGATTACTGTACTTGATTGGCCAGTAAACTCGCCTGACCTGAACCCCATAAAGAATCTATACGGCATTGCCAAGAGAAAGATGAGAGACATGAGAGCTAACAATGTAGAAGAGCTGAAGGCCACTATTGAATCATCCCAGTCTTCCATAACACCTCAGCAGTGCCACAGGCTGATAGCTTCCATGCCACACCACATTGAGGCAGTAATTGCTGCAAAAGGGGCCCAAACCAAGTACTGAGTACATATGCATGCTTCTACTTTTCAGAGGTCCGATATTGTTCTATGTATAATCCTTGTTGCATTAGTAAAATAAATAAACTTTTGCACGATATTCAAATCGTAAATTAAGTTTGTCAGCCCTTTTTTTAGGGTGAAAATGCCCCCCTCGGCTTATACTTGAGTCAGTGTACCTGAACGGTGTGACGCTCCTCTGCAGGATGGCAGCCACTACTATAGGCCACGGCTTCGGCCTAGTCTTAGGATCCGGCGGCCATCTTGCTCCTCCCGGTCTCTCCACCAGCACTGTATCCCGGCCTTCCTGGTGTCTGGCTCCCTCACCACTCGCAGGTCCTGCTCCACGGGCTTCTGAGCGGCAGGAGTATGAACGGAGTGGTGCCCTCCCGCACGGTGGCAGCCCCAAATCCAGTCTGCGGCTTTGACCTAGTCCCGGCTCCTCTTATGGCTTCTGCACTCAGGCCTACAGATGCTTCCTGCATCCTCCAGGTGAGTGACGCACAGTAAGGTTGTAATAAGCACAGTGATGTTGCAATGGGCACAGTGATGTTGGGCACAGTGATGTTGAGCAGAGTGAGGTTTTAATGGGCACAGTGATGTTGCAATGGGCACAGTGATGTTGCAATGGGCACAGTGATGATGGGCACAGTGAGGCATGCAAATGGGCACAGTGAAGCTGCAAATGGGCATTGTTTCCATTTACAGTAGCTGCTGCATTCTCACTCTAGGCTTATACTCAAGTTAATAAGTTTTCCCAGTTTCTTGTGGTAAAATTAGGCTTATACTTGGGTTGGCTTATACTCGAGTATGTACGGTATGTTTGGTTTTGGGTTTAATACTGCTTTAATTGTTCTGATACTGATAGAAAACCCTGACAATTTGTTTGCTGTCTGTAGGCATTTGATCCGTTTATTTGCTAACTCCAAGGATTCAATGGGAATGTCACCTGTACTTGCTGCAAAGGTTCCTATCATATATTTAGCTTTACTATCAGTCAGATTACATTAACATTCATTGGGGTCAATTCACAAAGCTTTATTTCCAGATTGCGGTTGTTATTTTAACACTTTTGCACGTTATTGAAGCTAGTTCAATTCACTAAACTATTTAACGCTTTAAAAAATCATCAAATAACGTTTCACTACACAGAGCCGATATTTTAAGGTGTGGATCCTTATTAAAGAGTCAAATCGTTATTTTAAAGAGTCAAATCGTTATTTTAAAGAGTCAAAGAGAAACGTTATTGGTTTTCTTCAGGTGTTAAATTCTTATTTAACGCTAGCAAACATGGTATTCACGAAAGCTATAATCGTTATTTAACACAGTCGTTATGGTTTTCAACTGACTCTTTATCCAATCGTTATGCTAACTACTCAGACGTTATTATTAACATTTGGGACGTTAAAATAACTCTTAAGATCGTTAAATAATGCTGGAGAGATGCATTCTGGGAGCAGAAGGGGAGGAGAACAGCTGCATGTGGAAAAGAGCAGATACAGAGAGAGAGAGAGACACAAGCAAGACACATGGAGATTGAGCATGTGATGTGCAAAATTTCTAGTGTGTGTTTTTCTAAAGCCATGTGTATTTCCTCATACAGAGAATAAATCATGGGAGATGATAATCGGAATTTAGCTATCACCTGGGTTTCAGAAAAGTCATCCAAAATAGTATGTGAACGGAATACACGTTTATAAATCTGAACAACATTCTAACACGTTCTTCTTCGCCTCTGGATAATTTTAAGTTCAAATAGAGCATGATTCTATCTTGCCCAACACTATTAAAAACTTCACTACACTACAAAAATCGCCAAAAGCTTCCTCTAACAACAAAATATCGCCTGGGAAATGTCATAACGCCACCCTGAGGGAGGTGTTAATTTAACGATTGCTTAACGATTGATAACTGTCAAAAAAATATTTGTGAATTGCACTTCTGTACATATTTAACGATTTGACTCTTTAAAATAACGATTTGACTCTTTAAAATAACGATTTGACTCTTTAATAAGGATCCACACCTTAAAATATCGGTTCTGTGTAGTGAAAAGTTATTTGATGATTTTTCAAAGCGTTAAATCATTTAGTGAATTGAACTAGCTTCAATAACGTGCAAAATCGTTAAAATAACACCCGCAATCTGAAAATAAAGCTTTGTGAATTGACCCCATTGTCATAAAAAGTGTTTGGGGACCTGGGTCCTGCCCCAGGGGACATGTATCAATGCAAAAAAAAGTTTTAAAAACAACAGTTTTTTTTAGGGAGCAGTGATTTTAATAATGCCTAAAGTGAAACAATAAAAGTTCCTGGGGGGTGTCTATAGTATGCCTGTAAAGTGGCACATTTTTCCAGTGTTTAGAAAAGTCCCTGCAATGAAATCACATTTCTAAAGAAAAAACGTAATTTAAAACTACTCGTGGCTATAATGAATTGTCGGTCCTGGAAATACAGATAAAAATCATTGAAAAAATGGCATAGGCCCCCCCCCCTGTCCATTAACATGCCCTTTGGGTCTAGTATGAAAATTAAGGGGAACCCCAAACCAAAATTTATATAAAAAAATGTGTGGGGGTCCTCCCAATTTTCTTCACCAGGCCCTTTAGGTCCAGAAGGGATATTAAGGGAAACTCTGCACCATTTAAAAAAAAAATGGCGTAGGAGTAAGAAATCCAGAGATGTGCATCCATTCTCTACCGGAGGATATGGAGAAAAAAAACTAAGACACGATCCACCTCCATGGGAGGTTCCTGTCGAAAAACACTACACCATCCCCTCTAATTTCACAAGGTGTTTCTCGTGGCATCAGAGGGGAGCGGGGTCACCCGTACACTTCACCGGGTAACCCCGCAGTGTTTCCCTGTGGTGTCAGAGGGATCGAGGTCACCCACACACGTAACTGGGTGGCCCCGCCCTCAGCTCTATAACAGCAGTCACAGTGGTAGACGGTCACTCAGCGGGAGCTGCAAATGGAGGCAGAGCTAGTGCGGCACTTTTTTCTTTTTTCCTCATACCTGAAACTCGAGAATGGATTTACATCACTGGATTTTTTTATTTTTTTTAATAAAGGACTTGTCCCAAGCTGTCTCATGTGTATTTTACAATTTTTGAAACTTTTTGTGAAATGGTAGGGGTACAATGTACCCCGTTACCAATTCACATAGAGGGGGCTGGGATATGGGATTCCCCTTGTTAAAGGGGGCTTCCAGATTCCAATAAGTCACCCCCCCAGCCCGCAGAACCCCACAACCACCTTGTTCCCATCAATTTTTTCTCAAAATTTTGGTTCGGGGTTCCCCTTAATATTCATACCAGACCCCGAGGGCCTGGTAACGGACTGGGGGGGAACCCATGCTGTTTTTTTCAATGACTTATCTGTATTGCGGGAGCCGACAATTCATTATAGCCGCAAGTAGTTTTAAATTACTTTTTTCTTTTAGAAATGTCATTTCGCGCAGGGACTGTTCTTAACACGGGAAAAATGCCCTACTTTACAGGCATACCCCACAGGTACGATTTTAAAGGAATATTTCACTTTTATTGTTTGACTTTAAGCATTATTAAAATCACTGCTCCTGAAAAAAAAATCAGTTTTTAAAACTTTTTTTTTTGCATTGATACATGTCCCCTGGGGCAGAACCCAAGTCCCCAAACACTTTTTTTATAACAATACCATGCATATAAGCCTTTAAAATTAGCACTTTTGGTTTCTCCCATAGACTTTTAAAGGGTGTTCCGCGGCTTTCGAATTTGCTGCGAACATCCAAAATTGTTCGCTATTCGGCGAACAGACGAACACCCAATTTTCAAGTCGAACAAGCGTTCGTCTCGAACATCAGGCTCATCCCTAATTGACAAGAGCAGCAATGTCTGGATTTGGCATCACTTAGCTTTGTTAGAACTAGGGTTGTCCCGATACCACTTTTTTAGGACCGAGTACAAGTACTCGCCGATACCGAATACAGATACTTTTTTTTAAATGTGTCCCCAAATGCAGCCATGTCCCCAAACATATTGCAGCCATGTCCCCAAACATATTGCAGCCATGTCCCCAAACATATTGCATCCATGTCCCCCATATACGCAGCCATGTCCCCCATATACTGAGCCATGTCCCCCATATACGCAGCCATGTCCCCCATATACGCAGCCATGTCCCCAAACATATTGCAGCCATGTCAGTGTCAGTTGTTGAGAGAGTAGGACACTCTCAAACGAGTCTCTCTCTCAGGGATAGCTCAGCCAGGCAGGGTCCTCCCACTGTGCGGCTCCAGGCCTCGCAGGCAAGCAGGGCTTCCACCTCCCTGTCTTTTGCTGCCACTACCTGCAATTTACCGGTTTCTGAGTACCTCTGAGTATCCCCCCTGGATTCTTCTCACTCCAGGTAAGAGCCTTACTGGGACCATTGACGGCCGTCCTTTAGAGGACAAGCCGCCACAAACATCCATGCCCCACGGCTCTCCCTTGCTCCTTCTTCCCCTCCTCGGTTGCTCCCCCGGGTGCTTTTTCCCGACAACCGCGCCAGCCTGTGGGGAATCGCGGGCACCGCGATCTAGGAAAGACCGCGGCTTCACTTGCGGCCTAACGCCGCGCCGATCCCCACACGCTGCTATAGGCCAAGAAACCCCCCCCCCTTACCCCAGAAGCATCCCCACACCGCTACCACCGCTCGGGCGTCCTTTTTGCCATCCATCCCTACTAGCCTCTGATCGCGGCAGCCGCAACTCAGGAAAGGCCGCGGCTTCATCCGCGGCCTAGCGGCGCGCCGCTCCCCACCCCCCAACCATCGGTACCTTTTGCCCTAATCGGGCCAGGAAGCCCCCCCCACCCCTGCAGAGTCCCCTTGCCCCCAATCATCCTTCTCAGCCCCCCAGGCGGCACAGACAGTGGTCTACTTAGCCTGGTACCCCCCCCAGCCTGGATCCTGCTGCCAGGTTGGTGGCCAGTTTGCTCCACCCAGCCCTATCTCCCCCCTTTCAAACTCATTTAAAACTTGATCCAGGGCTAAACCCGATCGCCTCTTTAGGGGTCAGGAAGGAATTTTTTTCCCTACCACAGCATATTGGCGCAGCGTGGTCAGGGTTTTTTTGCCTTCCTCTGGACCAAGTCAGGATCAGAGGATTCAGTTATCCTTGAGAATATACCCCCCCACCCCCGCCATGGTTAATCGGCAATACTCGTCGCAGAACATTTGGGATCTGGAGCGATTTGCCACAATTCTGTCGGCCGCTACCAAAAAGACCCTAGGAAATCTGCGACTTTTGAGGATCGAGCGACGATCGACTACCAAAAATCGCAGGCAGTTACCACAGCCGAAGCACATATCATGTGCTTTGATTAACACTAGATCGGCAGTAAAACACTGATTAGAAATCCATGATTTCTTATTGCAACATGACTTAGACTACCTCTTTATTACAGAGAGCTGGCTCACAGCCGACTGTAACACCATTCTAGGAGAATTGGTGCCAGAAAACTACCGTATTATAACGGAAAACAGAATAGGGCAAAGAGGAGGAGGACTGGCGGTGATCCATAAGACGCGTCTTGCGATCACAAAACCAAGCCTCCAAAACCCTCTTCCATTCATGGAAACCCTTACTCTTCAACTGCAAGCAAACAGTCAGGAGACCATCCGGATTCTACTCTGCTATAGGCCACCTGGCCCCAAGTCGCAGCTGCTCCCATCTTTGACGGACTTTGTTTCCACCTATACCCTGAATAGCAAACACCTTTTGCTGCTCGGGGACTTCAACCTTTGGGCCAACTCCCCGCAAGACCCCATTGCCGACGCCTGCATCGACCACCTGGAAGGATTAGGGCTTCAGCAACTAGTATGTGGGCCCACACATGCTTCAGGTCATACGCTCGATCTTATTTTCAGACAAGATCTGGAAATAAAAATCTTGGAAAATGAACCATTGCCATGGACAGATCACCATGCAATTAAATTCATTATTTCCGAATTCCCCCCCTTAACAAAAACATCAAATCCAGTGACAACACACTGGACCAGATGTCAGAAGAAGCTCCACTCGGAACTCTTCAAAGCCACGTTAGGGGAAAAAATAAACACAATTCAGCCGCACCAAACAGCGGAAGAAACACTGGAGGCCATAAACACAGCACTATTGCAGTCAGCTGACTTGATAGCGCCAAAACGAAAGACCCAGATCAGGAAAAATAACTCCGGCTGGTTCAACAACCAGCTGGCGTTACTGAAGCAAGAGCGTAGAAGGGCAGAAGCAGCCTGGAAAAGAAGCTCTTCAGATGAGAACCTCTCGATCTACAAGGTAATAACTAGAAAATACTACAAGCAAATCTTTGAAGCCAAGAAAAACTATTTTTCTGAGGCTATCAACGGTGCCCTAAATCGCCCCCGCGAACTCTTCAAGCTGGTCACTCAGACCATGAATCCAGGATGTCTTGAAGCCCCCAACTTGGACACACAAGAATTTTGCGATGAGTTATCGGATTGCTTCATTAACAAAATTGGGGCTATCCGGCAAAGCATTCAGCAGAACAATTGCTATTCCAGCCCCCCCCGTAGTCATTTACACTGCACCGGCAGTAATTCACCACAGTTAGGTGAGTTCACGCTGGAACCCATCTCCATTCAGACCACTAAAAATATCATCGGCACTCTGCGCAACAGCACTGCGCCAAATGATATTATCCCCACCAAACTGCTGAAGGAATGCGCCGACATCTTGGCACCTCCGGTCACGCAGCTTATCAACCAATCCTTCAGGGAGGGCATAATGCCCTCCCAGTTGAAGGAGGGCTTCATTCAACCCATCTTGAAGAAAGCCACCCTGGATCCTAAGGATCCACTCAACTGGCGCCCCATAACAGGCCTAAATGTTCTCTCCAAGGTAATGGAGAAAGCAGTGGTACAGCAGCTGCAACAGCATCTAGATACCCACAACTTACTCGACCCATTTCAATCAGGATTCCGTCCCGGACACGGGACGGAAACAGCATTGCTTAAGATATGGGACGATGTTCTCGAGGCCGCAGACGAAGGAGAATCTTCTCTTCTGGTTCTGCTGGACCTAAGCGCAGCCTTTGATACAGTGGATCACAAGCTGTTATTGACTCGGCTGTCTAAAATAGCTAAAGTCGCAGAAAGCGATCTATCCTGGTTCTCCTCTTTTTTGGAAAACCGATCGCAAATAGTGAAGCTAGGACCCTTCACTTCTGAACAACGCACATTATCGTGTGGGGTCCCTCAAGGATCTCCCCTGTCATCGATGTTATTCAACATCTATGTGCGACCTCTTTTCGAAATCATCAGCAGCCAAAAACTGCTTTATCACTCATATGCAGACGATACGCAACTGTACTTCCGCATTTGCAACAAAAAGGATCACCACCTCAATCTAGAGACCTGTCTCTCTTTGATAGAGGACTGGATGACAAAGAGTTATCTCAAACTCAACGGAGCAAAAACAGAACTTCTTCTGTTTCACGCCAAGCGTAGGAATCTATCGACAACAACCTGGATCCCGCCGCCCATTCTGGGCAAATTCATCACCCCTAGCGCCAAAGTCAAAAGTCTTGGGGTCATCTTTGACTCCGACATGACAATGAACGCACAAATAGGGTCAGTAGTCAGCGGATCTCACCATCTGCTGCGCCTACTGCGCAAACTCACGCCTTTTATTCCCAAGAAAGACATAGCGGTCGTGGTGGGAGCGATTGTAAACTCCAGACTGGACTATGCAAATGCCCTTTACCTCGGACTCCCCAAGTACCAGATCGCTCGTCTTCAAGTCGTTCAAAATACGGCCGCCAGAATTGTGACTGGGAAAAAACCCTGGGAATCAATCTCACCTTCACTGAGATCCCTTCACTGGCTACCAGTTAAAGACAGAATCTCCTTTAAAGCTCTCTGTCTAACGCATAGATGTATCCATGGGAATGCTCCCCATTATCTATGCGAAAAATTAAAAGTCCACAATCCCAATCGTATTCTACGATCCACCAATCAAAATCGGCTTCAGATACCGAAAGCCAGATACAAGTCCAAAGGAGACAGGAGATTCGCTGTCCAAGGTCCCAGACTATGGAACGCCTTACCAGCGAGCATTCGGCTGGAGGAGAACTATTTAGTCTTCAGGAGAAAGATTAAGACGCATCTCTTTTGATCTCAAAGGAGACAGGATCAACAAGCGCCCAGAGGCGATTTACTTCGCATGTGCTGCGCTATATAAGTTCTTCATTCATTCATTCATGTCTCCAAATAGGCATGTGCATTTCGTTTCGTTCCGAATCGAAATTCGGACGAATTTTCCATTATTCGGACATTCGGATGCATACGAATTCCCGAATTGCTATATTAGCGAAAAATTTCAAACCGGTTTCGGAATTCGTTCGTTTTCGACCGAATTTCGAAGAAAAAAAAAATGGTCGAAATCGAATTTTTTTTTCCGAATTCCGAATCGAATACCCGCGGACTAAATTCGATCAGAATTCGAAAAAAAAAAAAAAAAAATATTTTCGAATTTAATTCGAAAAAAATTCTATTCGAAAAGAGACTGTTTTCTAATCTGGTTGAAATATTTTCGATTTCGACCGTTTTTTTCGAAATTTGGTCGAAAACGAACGAATTCGAAAAACGGTCGAAATATTTTCGATTTCGACCGGATTTTTCGAAATTCGGCCGAAAATGAACGAATTCCGAAAACGAATTCAACACATGTAACGAACCTAACTTAACGAAATTTATTAAATGACGAATTGAAACGAAACGAAACGAATTTTTCACTTTTGCACATGCCTATCTCCAAACATATTGCAGCCATGTCCCCAAACATGTTGCAGCCATGTCCCCCACATATCCAGCCATGTCCCCCCACATGCAGCCATTTTCCCTGTACCTAAATGATGCCGCCCGTGTTAATCACCGCGTGGGGAACATTACAGTCAGCTTTCGTTTGAATAAGCTGTTTTACCTGCCGCGCTGTGTATAGAGACACTCCCCCTTGCTCGGGATTGGACAGATCCGTCCAATCCCAAGCAAGGGGGAGTGTCTATGCGCGGCGGGGAAAACTATTGTAACGAAAGCTGACTCTAATTATTCAAATGAAAGCTGACTCTAATGTTCCCCGCGCGGTGATTAACGCGGCGGCTTTGCGATATACAGCACGGCAGCGGCGGCGGGGGGGGGGGGCAAGTATTCTATTTAGATATCGGGGGTATTTGCGGGAGTACAAGTACTCCCGCAAATACTCGTATCAGTCCTGATACCGATACTGGTATCGGGACAACCCTAGTTAGAACCTTATAGGTCAGCCAACAAAGGTGCATTACTATGAGAACATGACTACCCGTTCTACTTCAAGATAGAGTAAATCCACTTGACTGGAAGTCAAACTGCGTGATATCTAAATAAAAAATTGGTGTAAGCACTGGCTGCCAGACAGAACCAAATTGAAGTATAGTGTTCTCAGTAGCATCTTGGCTACACTAAAGTCTATGCTTGGTGATACTTGAATAAGCAGGTAATTGCTCCCACTTCCAAAACACACCATGTCTGGCCCCTCCTCTGCCCCCTGCTGTCTTCTGAGAGACATAAAGGTCCCAGAAAACAGCAGGGACCACTCAGAACGCTCAGTGGGACTCAGGCATGTGCAATAGGGAACCAGGATGTGGGAACAAGCCGCAAGGCTTTGCTTCCTGATTCCCTTACTAGCAATATCGGCGCCTGTCCCCAGAGCCTAGGGGATGGATCAACTTCGGGTGAGAACATTGCAGACGCCCTGGACAGGTAAGTGTCCTTCTTTTAAAAGGCAGCACACAGTGGGACTCTGCCCCACCTCGCTCCCGTAACATGATTGACAGCAGTGGGAGCCAATGGCTCCTGCTGCTATCAATCTGTCCAATGAGTAGAGAAACAGCAGCTGGTGCCACTACGCTCATGCACATCACTGGATCGGAAGAGGGGGGCCTGGGGGGGAGCTGCAGTACAGAAGGTTTTTCACCTTATTGCATAAAATGCATTAAGGTGAAAAATATTGAGGTTTTTACAACCACTTTAAGCCCTAGATGAGTAGCCCAAAATTATTTTGATTATTAAAACTATACATTTAAAACAACTCCCCCCTCCACCCCCAACACTTTGTCACATATGATTACAAAAGTTTCAACCTTTCAACCCCCTCTGATTGCTGCATCCTTTATGGACTTGAATAAATCTTTTTATCTACAAAAGTGTTTATATGGGCATAATTATTATTTTTTTTTAGGCGGAAGTCCGCTTTAAAGTGGAGTTCCACCCATTTTTTTATGTTTGTCTGTGCTGCATGTCCTAATCTCATAGTGTTCAGAATGGATAATTTTTATTTATTTTGTTGCTTGTAAATACCTTTATTTTGTAGTCCTTCTTTACTTCCTCCTCCTTATTAGCCTAGGCTATTAAGTCACAAGGCTATTTGCAAGAGTTTCTGGGATAGGCATCATGTTTCCCAGTAGTCCTTGCAAACCTGACTGAAACCTATTACATTGCTTGTGGAGCACTGAGCATGTGCGAGATATGCAAAGCTGAAATCCAGGAAGTCATACAGTCTGGCTTCATGATGCCCACACTTAAGATGGCCACGGTCTATTTCTAGATTATAAACTAAATGCTGTAACAACCTAACAAAGCAGACTAACTTTACTAGAATACATTATGCTTGTGTATTACAGGGGTATTTATATTTAAAAAGTGAAATTGTGGGTGGAACTCCCCTTTAAGGACCAGAAAGGATTTTCTTTGCCTGGTAATTGTGCGGTCATGCAATGCTGTACTCAAATTAAATAGAGCTTTCTTTGGTGGTATTTGATCACCCCTGGGAATTTTATGTTTTGCACAGAGCAGCCCTGATCCTCCTCTTCTGGGCTGCCCCACCGGATAAGGGTAAAAAAGTTCCTATAGCATTGCCACCAGCCCCACTCTCTAATAATTACCTAAATCCTGTATTGATCCAGTGCTGTGCCCATCTCCAGTTTTTCTTTCCCCTCTCTGTGCTCCCAAAGGTTTGACTGAGAGAAGCGGGAGCCAGCTGCTCCAGCTGCTGTCAATCAAATCATGTGAGGTGGGAGCGGGGGAGTAGGACTGAGCCACGCTGTGTGTTTCAAAAGACACGCACAGCCTGGCTCAGGATCAAGTTCACATGTGAGCCTCTATAGCACTGGTTCTCAACCTGGGGGTCAAATGACAATTTGCCAGGGGTCACCAAATCCTGGGTTGTTCATGAAGCCTACGCTTCTCTCCCAGTCTTTTCGCATCTGCCCAGAAAGGCTGTCCCTGGAGCCTGTGGCTGCCCAGCTGGGCTGTTCCCGGAGGCTGCAGCCGCCCACTCAGCCTCTTTGCAGCCGCCCATTCAGTTCACGGCATGGCTGGGGGGAAGAGACTAGAGGTCTGCTGACTGGTGAGGAAAGGGAAGTGGGAGGGGCTGGAGGAAACCCTATCTTCTGATTCCAGCACAGGTGTCACTGCTATGAGACACCACAAAGTTGGAGACACAGTGAGTAACACTACCTGTGATTATAGTTGCCATTAAACATACAAACAGGGGAGTTGGGACTTTAAATGAAGCAGTGGGTTGAATGGGGACAAAAAAATGAAATAAATCATTGATGTAATATGCATGTATTAAAGGAGTAGGGTATATGGTAAGAACTCCGTCTGGGATCTACAGGTCCACAGAGTCAGTGGTTCAGTTAGACTGTCAGGGAGTCCTGTAGACAGTCAGTAGGCACATTGGTCTAACAGGCGGACGTGTGCCTAGGAGCTCCTCTCACCTGACCTCCAGTGACTCCATCCTCCTCGCAGCAGACAGCTAGGCAGGCAGGTGTTTTTTCTCCTCCAGTGATCCAGAACCAGGACAGGACAGCTGCTCTCTCCTCCGCCTTGGGCCCCACTCCTTCCCCCTGCTACTTCACCAAGGTAAGGAGCTCCCCGACAGCTCTCTCTCAAGGCTTCCTTGCCTGGTCTGTCCCCCCTTGGGTTTGAGTGCGGCCGTCCTTTTCAGGATAAGCCGCGGTCTCCAGCCCTGGGAATCGGACGACCGACACCCCCCCGCCGCATCCCAAACACTATACCTTCCCCCATTGCCAGTTGCACCTTTTCGGGTGGTTTTCGGGTGTTTTTCACCCCTCCGCGCCGGCCTGGAAGCAATCTCGGCAGCCGCGATTAGGAAAGGCCGCAGCTTCAACCGCGGCCTAGCGGCGCGCCGCTCCTCGCCATCCCAAGCTCTCCCAATCTCCTGAAACGGCCCAGATACCCCCCCATAGCCCTAGAAAGTAGCTCCTACCCTCACTCGATCCCTCCTGGCCCTTACAGCAGCACCGATCCACCCAATTCTGGGAGTTCACCAGCCTGGATCTTGCTGCTGGTTTCAGTGGCCATCTCTACTACACCCAGCTCCAGGCCCCCCCTTGGTGAACACCGTAATACTTGATCCAGGGTTCGTCCGATCGCCTCTTGAGGGGTCAGGAAGGATTTTTTTCCCCTGCCACTGCATATTGACATAGCATGATCAGGGTTTTTTTTGCCTTCCTCTGGACCAAGTCAGGATAGAGGATTCGGCTAATCCTTGACTATCCTTCCACCCCCCCCCCCCGGTGTTTGGCGACCATGATTAATCTGCAATACTCAGCAGAGACCATCTGGGGTTTGGGGCGATTTGCCGCAATATTACCAGCCATCACCAAAAAAGCCCTGCAAGCTGAGCGACTCTTTAGAACCGATCGACGATCGGCTATCAAGGGTCGCAGCCGCTTGCCACAACTGAAGCACATATCATGTGCTTTGATTAACACTAGATCGGCAGTAAAAAACCGACTGGAAATCCATGACTTCATCCTGCAATACGACTTAGACTGCCTTTTTATAACAGAGAGCTGGCTCACAGCCAACTGCAACACCATTCTAGGACAATTTGTGCCAGAAAATTATCGTATTATTATGGAAAACAGAATAGGGCAAAGAGGAGGAGGACTGGCAGTGATCCATAAGATTCATCTGGCGATCACAAAACCAGTCTTTCAAAACCCTCTTCCATTCATGGAAACCCTTACTCTACAACTGCAAGCAAACTCCCAGGAGACCGTCCGGATTCTACTCTGCTATAGGCCACCTGGCCCAAAATCGCAGCTTCTTCCATTATTGACAGACTTTATCTCCACCTATACCCTTAACAGCTCGGGGACTTCAACCTCTGGGCCAACTCCTCACAAGACCCCGTGGCCGATGCCTGCATTTACCACCTGGAAGGTCTAGGGCTACAACAACTAGTATGTGGGCCCACACATGCTTCAGGTCATACACTTGATCTAATTTTCAGACAAAATCTGGAAATAAAAATCTTGGAAAATGAACCGTTCCCATGGTCAGATCACCATGCCATCAAATTCATTCTTTCCAACTTCCCCCCCTTAACAAAAACATCAAATCCAGTGACTACACACTGGACTAGATGTCAGAAGAAGCTCCACTCGGAATTCTTTAAAGCCGCGTTAAGGAAAAAAATAAAAACAATTCAGCCGCATCAATCGGCTGAAGAAACACTGGATTCCATTAACACAGCCCTATTACAGTCAGCCAACTCAATAGCGCCGAAACGAAAGACCCAGATCCGGAAAAAAAACTCCAGCTGGTTCAACAACCAACTGGCGTTACTGAAGCAAGAGCGTAGAAGGGCGGAAGCCGTCTGGAAGAGAAGCCCATTAGATGAGAACCTCTCTATCTACAAGGCAATAACTAAGAAATATCACAAAGAAACCTTCAAGGCCAAGAAAAATTATTTTTCTGAGGCCATTAACAGCGCCCTGAATCGCCCCCGTGAACTCTTCAAGCTGGTCACTGCGACCATGAATCCAGGATGTCTTGAAGCCCCCAATTCGGACTCACAAGAATTTTGCAATGAATTATCGGATTACTTCATTAATAAAATTGAGGGAATCCGGCAAAGCATTCAGCAGAACAATTCCCCCCCGTAGCCCCCCCTGTAATAATTTACACAACACCTGTAGTAATTCATCCCAACCAGGTAAGTTCACGCTGGAACCTATCACTATCCAAGCCACAAAACATATCATCGGTACTCTGCGTAACAGCACTGCGCCAAATGATATCATCCCCACCAAACTGTTGAAGGAGTGCGCCGACATCCTGGCACCTCCTATCACACAGCTTATTAACCAATCTTTCATGGAGGGCATAGTGCCCTCCCAGTTGAAGGAGGGTATAATTAGACCCATCTTGAAGAAATCTACCCTGGACCCCAAGGATCCACTCCACCGCCACCCTATAACAAGCTTAAACACTTTTTCCAAGATTATGGAGAAAGCAGTGGTGCAACAGCTGCAACAGCATCTAGACACCCACAACCTACTTGACCCATTTCAATCAGGTTTCCGCCCTGGACACGGGATGGAAACAGCATTGCTCAAGATATGGGACGACGCTCTCGAGGCTGCAGACGAAGGAGAATCTTGTTTTCTGGTTCTGTTAGACCTGAGCGCAGCTTTCGACACAGTAGACCATAAGCTTTTATTGACCCGGCTAGCTGAAGTAGATTTATCTTGGTTCTCCTCCTTTTTGGAAAACAGATCGCAAATAGTGAAGTTAGGACCTTTCTTTTCGGAAAAACGCACGGTATCATACGGAGTCCCTCAGGGATCCCCGCTGTCGCCGGTGTTATTCAACATTTATCTCCGTCCGCTTTTTGAGATCATCAGCAGTCAAAAACTGCTCTATCACTCATATGCAGATGACACGCAACTGTATTTCCGCATTTGGAATAAAAAGGATCACCACCTCAATCTAGAGACATGTCTCTCTTTGATAGAGGACTGGATGACAAAGAGTTATCTAAAACTCAACGGAGCGAAAACAGAACTCCTTCTGTTTCACGCCAAACGTAAAAATCTACCTGCAACAACTTGGACACCCCCGCCCATTCTGGGCAAAATCATCACCCCTAGCGCCAAAGTCAAAAGCCTCGGGGTCATTTTCGACTCCTACATGACTATGGACGCACAAATAGGGTCAGTAGTCAGCGGATCTCACCATCTGCTGCGCCTACTACGCAGGCTTATCCCTTTTATCCCCAAAGAAGACATAGCGGTCGTGGTGGGAGCATTTGTTAACTCCAGATTGGACTATGCAAATGCCCTTTAACTCGGACTCCCAAAGTACCAAATCGCTCATCTACAAGTCGTTCAAAATACGGCCGCTAGACTTGTGACACGGAAAAAACCCTGGGAATCAATCTCACCTTCACTGAGAACCCTTCACTGGTTACCAGTAAAAGACAGAATCACTTTTAAAGCACTCTGTCTAACGCATAGATGTATCCATGGGAATGCTCCCCATTATCTACGCGAAAAAATAAAAGCCCATAACCCCAATCACGTGCTGCGATCCACTGATCAAAATCTCCTGCAGATACCGAAAGCCGGATACAAATCTAAAGGAGATAGAAGATTCGCGGTCCAAGGTCCCAGAGTATGGAACTCTTTGCCAACCAGTATTCGGTTGGAGGAGAACTACTTAGCATTCAGGAGAAAGATCAGGACTCATCTCTTTTGATACCAAAGGAGACAGGAACAACAAGCGCCCAGAGGCGATTCAGTTCGCATGTGCCGCGCTATACAAGTTTTCATTCATTCATTCATTCAACAAGTAGCTTGTACAAAAGGCACATAACATACATTTCATCCATAATACAATAATTGATGTAAAAATAAATAAAAATAAATATTAATCAATAAGGACATATATAGCCACACAGAGGCCACACAGAGGCTGAGCAGTACACAACAAATAATGAAGTAAAAAATATAAATAGATCATAAAAATACTGATTGATCAGAATAAAGTCCCATACATGAGTATGACTACATCTTTGTAAGCCCAGCGCGGCGTTTCGTGTATATGAAAACACTCCTCAGGGGCGGATGTAGTGGGATTTAGGGTGTGCCACAGTTGTGGTGTAAATGCGACTAGGGCCAAACGATTGCCCGTCCCGGGAACAGCGGTGGCAGAAACACAGACAAACAGAGCGCACAAGGCATCTTTCCCAGGCAGCAGGCGACCATGGATATCATAGGGTCTAATATATCCTCATGGTGCAAGGTAGGTGTCTGGCAAGTATGTTAAACGGCTACAGCTGGTGACGGCTATGACGCCTTCATAACAAATGGCCAGTTGCCATTAAAAGTCCCCACTACAGTTCTTCAATCAGCACATGACCTTGATCAAGAGCACCTAAGTTGGCTGATTAGAACTTCTCCCAGCATTGCCACTGATTCCAACTTCCCGTCAGCACTGCCAATCCCCCCCCCCCCCCCCCCCCTTCCACCAAGAAGTAAAAAATTGAGAATACATGCAATGGAGAGGAAAAGAGGGGGAGGACCAAAGAAAAGGAGAAAAATAATAAAAAAAGTGGGCTAGATAGAGGGATGGGGGAAAAAAACAAGAAATTTGCATAAAGAGAGATAAAGGGAAATAAAGAAGAAAGAGTAGTCCATCCTAAAATGGACCATAAGGGTTTTAATACCATACAAGTGGAAGGGACTCTGGGAGCGCTAAATGTGTGCGGGTTAGGGGCGCAAATTACTTATCTTCCTTTGGGTGCCGACAAACCACACTACGAAAATAATTTTACTGTTAGTGGTCCCCACAACTTGGGGTCACGGCACTAGAAAGGTTGAGAACCACTGTTCTATAGCAAGCAGCTTGCCATGGGGATGCACAGAGGAGAGGAGGAGCCAAGAGCGCCTGCGTTGGACCCCAGAAGAGGAGGTTTGGGGGCCGCACGGTGCAAAATCATTACACAAACATGATTTTTTTTTTAATATGTATGACTTTACTGTGTTAGTGTTGTTTCTGTCCCCATTGAAGAGCGGTTTCTCTAGAGACACGTAGCAAAGATATACTTCCAAACAAAGACAAAAGAAACACTCTTGGCAGACGTTTGCAATTTCAGATACATGTGTATGAATACTCACACACTGGGTGAGAAAGCATGAGTTCGCACATAGCTAGCCTAAAAGTGTCATTTAGGATTTCAGGACACACATAATAGCATTTACTTAGACAAAGATCATCAGTACGGTATGTCCTGATTTAAAAAAAAATCTGTGCCATGGGCTTAGACAGAAGAATAGATGAATTATGTATTGAAGCACATTTTCCAATTTAAAATACAGTGTTTGACCCAGCTAAAACATAGTGGCTCTAAAACTCCAAAGTGAAGAAAGCACACTGCATTTACTGATCAATGTACTGTGCAGAGCTTGTACGCAGGTTATTCTCTGTGATGCCGAGCAACATTATTACCAAAGAAACAAATAGCATTAGTATCAAGTATACGCAACACTGGCCAGAATCTAAACTACCCATGCTAATCCTAAAACACGAATGTAAGAAATAAAAGAGGATATCAAAATATTCAAGTTAAAGTTGCAATTGATTTGTGAATCGGTCAATCGGTGCATGCTAATGTAGGTTGTATAAAATATATAAAGTAAATAAAGGTAATTTAATATTCCCTTTTTTAGACAAATTGTTTATACGTGTGTCTTTTAAATATGCTCATGATTATTGATTACTCTACATTAATATATTTGACATTGGAATTTAAAGTAAAGTTGCAAAATGGGCAAAGGTTAGAACCTCTGCCAGTTTTTTTTTTTTTTTTGCTGTATTCTGCACATTTCCTGTTGCCAGGAACACAATAGGATGTAAGTGGAAATATGGCCAAAATGAGGGGACAATCCACATCTAGGGCTAAAGCTAAAGACGGCCATGGAAACAGATTTTCCATGACTGGAATCAGGGCCGCCATCAGGGGGGTACAGGCATTACACCTGTAAGGGGCCCGGGGGTCCCCAGGGGCCCGGATGGGAACCACCCTAAAAAAAAAAAAAAAAAAAAAATTATTTATTTTTTTATTTTATTTTTTAGGGGTCCGAAGGTCCCCAGGGGCCCGGCGGCCACTAAGGGCCCCAGATGGCAAGCCCTTTTTTTTATAAAAAAATATATATAATTTTTTTATATATTTTTCTTTTATTTTTTATTAAAGGTCCACAGGGACCTGGAGATCTCCAGGGCCCCAGATGACAACCCCCCCCCCTTTTTTATAAAATAAATATATTTTTTATATTTTTTTATTTCTTTTATTTTCTTATTATATATATATATAGATATATATCTATATATATATATATATATCTATATATATATATTATTATTATTATTAAAGGGCCCAGAGGTCCCCAGGGCCCCATGTGTCAAACCCCCTTTTTTTATAATTGTTTTTTTGTTTTTTTTATACATTTTTTTTATATTTTTATTTTTTATTAAAGGGCCCAGAGGTCCCTAGGGCCCTGGAAGGCAACCCCCTTGTTTTTTTTATTTTTTATATAAATGTTATATTTAAAAAAAAAATATATATATTTTCTCTCTTTTTTCTTTTTCTTTTATAAAGGGCACAGAGGTCCCCAGGGCCCCGGATGGCTACCCCCCTTTTTTATATATATTTTTTCCTTTATTTCTTCTTTTTGTAAAGGGCCCCCCCGCTTCTCAATTCGCGGCAGCACCCCCCCCCGCTTCTCAATTTCATGCGGCAGCACACCCCCCCCCCGGTTCTCTGCTCCAGGGGGCCCATGCCTGAAGCTGTGTAAGGGGCCCCAAAATTCCTGATGGTGGCCCTGACTGGAATGCACCACTGAATTGGCGCGGTGCCAATGTGGTGCCCATATTTAAAAAGGGATTAAAGTCTTTACCAAGTAACTATAGACCTGTTAGTTTAACTTCTGTAGTCTGGAAGATACTGGAGAGTTTAATAAAAGACCACATAGACCACAAGGTCTTGCTGGAAACATATATTTTAAGCAACAGGCAGCATGGATTCATGAAAGACAGAAGTTGTCAGACAAACCTGATTTATTTTTAAGAAGAGGTAAATAAAACCTTGGACAGAGGGGTGGCAGTGGACGTGGTATACCTGGATTTTGAGTAAGGTAAAGTCTACAGGATTGGAAATATCAGTTTGTAAATGAATTGAAAACTGGCTAAAAGACAGGATTCAGAGAGTTGTGGTTAATGATTCTTAGTCCGCGTACACACGATCAGACATGTCCGATGGACCATTTTCATCGGACAAGGCTGAAGTGGTCTGTTGGTCTGATGTGCGTACACACCATCGGACCAAAATCCCCTCGGACCAGAACGCGGTGACGTAGAACACAACGACGTGATGAAAAAACGAAGTTCAATGCTTCCAAGCATGCGTCGACTTGATTCTGAGCATGTGCAGGATTTTGGTCCGGTGATTTTGTGTACTAACCATCGAACATGTCCGACGGACAGGTTTCTAAGCATGTTTTGAAACTTTTGTCCGCTGGAAAACGGTCCGATAGGCCGTACACATGATCGAACATGTCCGCTAAAACTGGTCTGTGGTCTGGTCTGAATAGTGTAAGGTTATCAGTGGTGTTTAGTGCTGGATATTACTTTTTAATATATGGGGTACAGAGCAGTAAAACAAAAATAAAAAATGTTACATTTGAGTGCAGTAACTTACTCGCATACGCCTGTTTACTCATAGAAAAGCATGTTTACGTGGGTATAAATGACTATATTACAACACTGGCAATAAAAAGGAATTTCACTTGTGTATACGCTTACAGTATGTGCCTTTACTTGCCTATACTCAACATTACTCAGATATTTTACTGACAGGCTTTCTGTCAACAAGTTCTTGAGTAAATATCAGTAAGATATTACGTTCCGTGTGCAACTGGCCTAACAACCAGTAATGTTGGGCTTCTTCATCTATGGAAACACAAGAGCTAGGGATACAGTAGTAGTTAAAAAAATGGCATTGGGTTTTTACCTTTAGGGGGAACTTTGGGGGGGGGGGGGGGGTTTACTAAAGCCGATGCACACAGAATCTGGTGCAGCCATGCACATTGGAAACCAATCAGCTTTTAGGTTTTATTATTGAAGTGATTGTAAAAGCTTTTTTTTTTAATATGTTAATCGGAACCATGCCTATTCCATTTGTAAGCCAAGTGAGTGTCCACTGCTGTAGCTTGTAAAACGAATAAACATATTGAACAAGAAGAATGAATGGTTGTAGAACTTAGCCATGAAATTAGGGAAAGTCATGGCTTACTAACAAAGCACAACTAAAATACAGAGGCACACATAGTGCGGGCCTTTGACCAATACAGCTAAAGGCTGGAATTCTACACTGTCACCTCCAAGATAGAACACTTACTTTTGAAAGTTTAAAATGGAATGAAGGTTAAAGTAATTGTAAATGTTATACTTACCTCCTCTGTGCAGTTAGTTTTGCATGGAGCAGACCAGATCCTCCCCTTCTCTAGTCCCTCTTTGCTGCTCCTAGCACCTCCCTCATTTGAGTGTCCAATCGCCAGCAGCTCGCTACAACACCAAAGCCAAGTCAGAGCTCCATGTATCCAGTCAGACACGGAGCTCAAACCTGGCCCCACCCCTTTCTCCCCTGATTGTCTGACTGACTTTAATTGACAGCTACGGGAGCCAGTTACGCCGCTGCTCTGTCTCAGCCAATCTGGAGGAGTGTTCTGGATGGCTGAGGGGATTTTTGAAATCGCTGGAGAGAGAAGTGGCTCAGGTAGGTAATTGGGGGGTGCTGGGTGAGTTTTTTTTATCTTAATGCATAGAATGCATTAAGATAAAAAACCTTCTGTCTTTACAACTTCTTTAACCACTTCCTGCTGGCCGTATGACTTTGTACGGCGGCAGTGAGGATCTAAATCTCTGGGAGGCCAGCTATATACGGCCTCCGGCCTCCAGCCACTGAGGGGCGTGCAAGCATCGCCGACGGCGGCGCGCGCGTGCCGGCCGCATCACTGAGATGCCGATGCGAGTGCCTGGCGGCCGCGATGTCCGTCTGGCACCCGCGATCGGCGGTTACAGAGACAAGGATGTGGATCTGCGTGTGTAAAGGGAGAGAGGAGACCGATCTGTGTCCCTTGTACATAGGGATACAGATCGGTCACCTCCCCCAGTCAGTCCCCTCCCCCCCACAGTTAGAACACTATGCAGGGTACACATTTAACCCCTTTCTCACCCCCTAGTGTTAACCCCTTCAATGCCAGTCACATTTATACAGTAATTAGTGCATATTTATAGCACTGATCGCAGTATAAATATGAATGGTGCCAAAAATGTGTCAAAAGTGTCCGATGTGTCCCTCATAATGTCCCAATCCTAATAAAAATCGCAGCTCGCCGCCATTACTAGTAAAAAAATAATGATAAAAAATAACAATTCTGTCCCCTATTTTGTAGGCGCTATAACTTTTGTGCAATCTAGTCGCTTATTACGATTTTTTTTTACCAAAAATATGTAGAAGAATAGATATCGGCCTAGACTGAGAAAAAAAAAACGTATTTTTTTTTTTTTCTTCAAAATTCGGCTATTTATTATAGCAACAAGTAAAAAATATTTTTTTTTTTTTCAAAATTGTCGCTCTTTTTTGTTTATAGCGCAAAAAATAAAAACCGCAGAGGTGATCAAATACCATCAAATAAAATCCCCATCCTTGTGGGGGAAAAAGGATGTCAAATTTTGTTTGGGAGCCACGTCGCACGACCGCGCAATTGTCAGTTAAATCGACGCAGTGCCGGAAGCTGAAATTTCACCTGGGCAGGAGGGGGATATAGAGTATGTGCCCAGTAAGCAAGTGGTTAAAGATTAATTGAACAAGCTGGAGTTAGAAAATAATTGGTTACTATGCACAGCTGCACCAGATTCTGGGTGCACCAGTTTTAGTAAATATGCATCTTTAGGTCTGGTATAAATTCTAGGGGGGACCCCATGCAAAAAAACAAAAAAAACAACATGATGAACCCCGTGTTTTATTTTTTTGGTTGTCACATTAACATCTCATGACCCACATATGAAATCCCCCGACTGCTCTTTTTAGAAAACAGAATGGAGCAGCCAGGGACTGCTATTTTGTCAGCAATTTATTTCTTTATACATGTCAGTTTTGCTTTAGTACAGGAAGGTTTAGGGCACCCCTCGAGTATGTTATTTAACCACTTCAGCCCCGGACCATTTGGGTGGTCAAATACCAAGCCACTATTTTCGATTTGGCACTGCATTTCTTTAACTGACAATTGCGCCGTCCTGCGACGTGGCTCCCAAAGAAATAGAGCTTTCTTTTGGTGGTATTTGATCACCTCTGTGTTTTTTATTTTTTGCGCTATAAACAAAAATAAAGCGACAATTTTGAAAAAAAATCTATATTTTTTACTTTTTGTTATAATAAATATCCCTCAAAAATATATAAAAAAAAAAATCCTCAGTTTAGGCCGATACGTATTCTTCTACTAATTGTTGGTAAAAAAAATCGCAATAAGCGTTTATTGATTGGTTTGTGCAAAAGTTATAGCGTTTACAAAATAGGGGATAGTTTTATGGCATTTTTATTCATTTATTTTTTTACTAGTAATGGCGGCGATCAGTGATTTTTTTCGTGACTGCGACATTATGGCGGACACATCGGACACTTTTGACACATTTTTGGGACCATTGTCATTTTCACAGCGATCAGTGCTATAAAAATGCACTGGTTTCTGTGAAAATTACACTGGCAGTGAAGGGGTTAACCACTAGGTGGCGCTGTAGGGGTTAAGTGTTCCCTGTCTTGTGTTTCTAATTGTAGCGGGCTCTGTGTCACATGACACTGATCTCCGCTCCGAGTACAGGGAGCTGAGATCCGTGTCATTCTCACTAGGCAGAGCAAAGAGATGCGTAGAGAGAGCTCCTGCGCTATTGGGGACTGCAGCTAGGGGGCACTGCATGCAAACACCTGGTAATTTGTCCTTGCCAGAAGAATGAAACAATTTTAAAAGTGGTGGTGTCTGCGCTGTGAAATAAATGGTGTAGAACTCACGACGTGAGTAAGTGAACCATTGAGTGAATACTAAACCTAAGTGCGTGATGAACAAATACAAAACAGAATGGTAAGGGCGAAGATGGAAGATGGAAAAACAACCAGAATCAATAGGTAGTGACAGGTGATGTCACATCACCGTGAAGTACCAAACACATGAAGTGCAAATAGCCAAAGTACAATGAATAGACAATAATGAAAATACAGACAGATAAAATAAGGTCTAATAAACTGTGCTCCCAAAAGAAAAAAGTCCAAAATCCCGTGCTGGGGACAGAAACTTCAGTGCAAACACCTCTTGTGGTCCCTAAACACTCACCTCACGGCTATAGTACGGATAGCCAAAAGTTAACTCCAACAAATATGAGCACAGGCAGCAGCAATTAACGATGGCTGGAGGTCTCAGCAGCAGATGGACATGTAAAAAACATCAGAGGAAGAACATGGTATAATACTGTGAGGGCACTAAAAGGTAGAAGATGAATCACATAGACATGCACTCACATAGAGGCCATGAATAGTGGGCCTATCTCCAACGAACGCCGAGTTTGTGAATGGTCCTATGTAGATTCCTGGATTTCTCCTTGGCTTCATATAGATATACACATCCTTTTTCCAGCTAAGTGTTATCTCATAGTCTCTGGCCCCACCTCCATCTCTTAGGTCCATTATTATGGCTCAGCCTGCACTATGTGTAATGGGCCCTATGCATTTGAGCCATATGTCCAGTGTGAGACACCCATTTTTATTCATTATGTATCCGCTTCAAATGTCCCGCTCCCCTCTCACTTTTATACCAATATTTTTTAGATGTTTTAAGATTGTATATTTAAAAAATTTTTAGATGCCAAAAGGCCCGTTCTGTTGCTGTGTCCACACCAGTGACTCTGCTCCATCCCCGCACAGATGCACCCACTCTGTATCTATAGAGACCTACATATAATGGTGGCAGCTGTAGCATCTATGGCATGTATACATACACATCCATAGCAGACCACAACAAAATGGCCGACGGATGTCCAACACAGCAGACATCTGAGCGGGCTATTTAAAGATTACAATCTCAGGCTAGTGCTATCCTCTGAAAAAGTTACGTGGTGTGACGACACGTGTTAGGAGCACTAGAGCGTATACACGCCTGACGGCAGGGAGACGAGCTTGTCGCTCGTATGGTGTTTATCCAGTAACCACCTTTTGAAATGTGAGTTTAACTTTTTACCCAATAAATACTTGTTGCACTGCGGTATTGTGCTATGCGTTTTCCTTCTCTCTCCTTGTGCTTTCACCTGCATCCTCTGAGGGAGTCATCCAGCCCCCCTTTGGCCATCTGGAGTTGGAGGAAGTAGCAAGGAGAAATCCAGGAATCTACATAGGACCATTCACAAACTCGGCGTTCGTTGGAGATAGGCCCACTATTCATGGCCTCTATGTGAGTGCATGTCTATGTGATTCATCTTCTACCTTTTAGTGCCCTCACAGTATTATACCATGTTCTTCCTCTGATGTTTTTTTACATGTCCATCTGCTGCTGAGACCTCCAGCCATCGTTAATTGCTGCTGCCTGTGCTCATATCTGTTGGAGTTAACTTTTGGCTATCCATACTATAGCCGTGAGGTGAGCGTTTAGAGACCACAAGAGGTGTTTGCACTGAAGTTTCTGTCCCCAGCACGGGATTTTGGACTTTTTTCTTTTGGGAGCACAGTTTATTAGACCTTATTTTATCTGTCTGTATTTTCATTATTGTCTATTCATTGTATTTTGGCTATTTGCACTTCATGTGTTTGGTACTTCACGGTTATGTGACATCACCTGTCACTACCTATTGATTCTGCTTGTTTTTCTAGGTTCACATTTATTTATTTTGCTTGTCTGAGCATCTTCACCCTTACCATTCTGTTTTGTATTTGTTCATCACGCACCCAGGTTTAGTATTCACTCAATGGTTCACTTACTCACGTTGTGAGTTCTACACCATTTATTTCACAGCGCAGACACCACCACTTTTAAAAGAGCAAGGAGATGCTTGTTAGACTTTAAGCATTACTAAAATCACTGCTCCCTGTTAGGTGGAAACATGAATTTATTTATTTAACCACTTCCTGCCCACCCTATTACAAAATGACGGCGGCAAAGTGGTTTCAATATGCTGACCCAACGTCAAATGACGTCTTCGGGATATTGAGCATCGCACCCCCGGGGGTGAGCATCACGGCGATCGTTGTTGCAGGGTGTCAGTCTGACACCCTACAACACAGATCTAGGTAAAGAGTCTCCGTCAGAGTGATCATGGCTGATCACGATTTATAAACAAGAAGAGCCGGTTATCAGCTTTTCTCACTCGTGTCCGGCAGACACGAGTAGAGTAGAGCCGATCGGCTGCTCCTCTGACAGGGGGGGTTTGTGCTGATCGATTATCAGCGCAACCCCCCCATGATGCCCACACTAGACCACCAGGGATGCCACCAGACCACCAGAGATTTCCACCACCAGGTATGTCACCCTAGAACACCAGGGATGCCAATCAGTGCCCACAATGGGCATCACTGATTGGCAGGCATTATTGTTTGTCACTGATTGGCATCCATCAGTACAATATAATACAGTACATCCGTGCCATCTATCAGTGCCCATCCATGTCCATCTGTGCCACCTATCAGTGCCCATCAATGCCGCCTATCTGTGACCATCCGTGATGCTTATCCGTGCCCATCCATGCCGCCTAATAGTGCCCATTCATGCTGCATATCAGTGCCACCTATCATTGCCCATTAGTGACGCCTATTATTGCCCATCATCAGTGCCACCTCATTTGTGCCACCTCATCGGTGCCCATCAGTGCTGCCTTATGAGTGGTCGTCAGTGCAGCTCCATCAGTGAAGTAGAAAACGTACTTATTTACAACATTGTGTAACGGAAACAAAAAAAAAGCATTTGTTTTTCAAAATTTTAGGTCTTTTTTTTTTGCAGAAAATAAAAATCCCACAGGTGATCAAATACCACCAAAAGAAAGCTCTATTTGTGGGAACAAAATTATATCAATTTAGTTTGGGTACAGTGTAGCATGACCGCACAATTTTCATTCAAAGTGCAACAGCGCTGAAAGCTGAAAATTGGTCTGGGCGGGAAGGTGTATAAGTGCCCTGTATGGAAGTGGTTAATATAACACCACTTGTTTGACAAACCCTTGCCTAGTAGCCTAGAAAATGACCATGAATGTTTTTTAACATCCGACTCCCACTGCATTCAAACTCAAATTTAACCTTCAGCAACCCACTTTGCCGTATTGTCCTGTTTAAGTGCAGATCCCTCAAAGAATTTGGTATTATCCAGGTGAGATGTGATATATATATCTCTCATCCCTGAATCAGATAGCCCTGATGATTCAGAGCAGCAAAAGAACAAAGGGGTTGATTTACTAAAGGTAAATCCACTCTGCACTGCAAGTGCACTTGGAAATGCAGTCGCTGTTGCTCGCTGTAGATCTGAGGGGAAGCTCTGAAATTAGGGGAAGCTCTGGTGATTTTATCATCCAATCATGTGCTAGCAAAAATGCTGTTTTTTATTTTCCCTGCATTTCCCCCTCAGATCTACAGCGATTGCACTTCTAAGTGCACTTGCAGTGCACTTGTAGTGCAAAGTGGTTTTGCCTTTAGTAAATAACCCCCAAAGTGTCTCACTGAAAATGGAAGCAATGGAGTTTATTTACTAAATGCAAATAGGCTGTTCATCTTACAACGGAATTTTCACTTTGCATGGGAATTTATCCTTATCTTAGTGAATGAGGTGAAACTCTGATAATTCTTCTCATTTAATCATGTGCATGCAAAAATACTGTAAACTCTTACATATACCCTGTGAAGTGACTGGCCTCAGAGGCGTAACTAGGATCTTCAGGGCCCCGGTGCAAGAAACCATGAAGGGCCCCCCCCATGGGCATTGCTAGGTCTATATGTAGCAAGCAAGTAAAGAAAGTCATATGCTTGGGCGGGTATACACATGTATACAATATACGTTTGTGTGTGTGTGTTGTATAATATATACATATATACACACACACACACAAAAGGTATATTGGAGTTCCTACATTAGGGTCACCAGCCCAAGCATATGACTTTCTTTACTTGCTTGCTACATAGAGAGCCTAGCATCATGCCATAGGGGGGCCCCCATGTTTTAGATATCACCGGGGGCCC